>OZ012546.1:18742799-21142799 GCA_963935595.1 Schoenobius gigantellus
AATTGTACGCACGTACAAATTATTGTTTACAAAATAAGGTACATAAAATAGGCAACAAATAATGCCCCAATCTGCCCCAGCTATTTAAAAACCTGAATTTTAATATAATAAACCTTTGTTCGAAAATTCTGATCACATCACAAATTATATATTTTCTTTTTAAAATTTTTGGCTTGGCATCTAGGCCTTTGAGCCAATGGTGTCAATTCTGTTGGCATTTGTTGGAATCTTAGACTATAGATACCAATAGACATGAAATAACTACGAAAAAAGCGTGCCAACATTTGGGTTGGTGCTCTAAGATGGCGGAAAAAACTAGGGACGCCGCATCCAAGATTCCACACTTTATATGTTTTTCTTTATAGAATTCATTAAAAAAATCAATAAAAAACGTATAACTGTAAACACACCCGGTGCTTTGTAATGGCGGACTGAACTGGACGCATTTGAGACATATAATAACATTGCGAATCCATTGGTGTACTTAATCTGAGGTTGGAATAGACTAAACTGTCTAGTTTTAGTGCTGTCAAATCGTGTTGTTCCTTCTTAGATAAAGAATGAATAGATAGGACGTGACCGTATACCCGTAAGGGACAGACATAGATGACGTCATACCTGCCTAAAGTAGATGGGTATACCAGTGTTGCTTTAAGTTTTACCCTACTTTATGTTTATAGTGGCTTTTACCACTATAAACATAAAGTAGGGTTGATTGATCTACGTATTTTTTTTGAGACATTTTAATGAGCGCCCCTCGCTCAATAATATGTCTCAAAAAATAAAAGTGGGAGGAAGTTGCGATTTTTTTTATTGAATTCTTCATTCAACCTTCGCCGCAGTCTAAAGTTATTTACACTTTTAAATAAAACTACACTTTTCGGATTTACTCGAGTATATTTCGTTTTAAAACATTTTACTATTATTTATTTAAGCTATTATGTAAACATCTTTACAAATATATAACATTATTATTTAAAATCCAATATTTACACATTTACTAAATATTTGTGAAGATTTAGAAAATGTATAATATTAAATTTTAAATAAACATTTTCTAAAATTAGACTACTTTTTTTCCCAATCGTCTAAGCGGTTGACGCACTGGCCGTAGTTTTTTATTTGATGACCTCGCATTTTTCTCTTACGGGGCGTATTCAAATTTGAACCGAAATCCAACACCGATGCGTCCTGAAACAATATGTATACAGGTTAAAAATAAAAGGAGGTTCCCCGAAGGAAATCTGTTAAATACAGACAAACAAGCAAATGGAAAGTCTCACTTCAAAAGAATTACCTTTGTTATCTAAAATGCTCAAAATTTTATACTTAAATATGTCAATATTAATGTAACACAGAAACTAATATGTGAGTATCACGTAACAAATTACCTACGAATCAAGGAAAAATAGTCGTAGCGTAACTGGTATCATTATAACCCGGCAAAATGTGATACGCGTTGGCTGTATACGTGGCCATATTGTGTGGCGACATTCCTAGCTTGTTAGGTTAACAATAACCTTACTACTTAGTTTGAAATTTCATGTTTAATCCTATAATATGATTGAGAACCATAGTAGAAGGATAAAATATTGCAATATAACTTGTATCTATAATTTAAAAAATAGTTTTGGCGCTTTTTATTGACACAATTTAGGTCTTACCTGTAAAAGGTTATATTTTCCTGTTTTCTAGCACTATCACTATTACAAACTAAAACGGAGCAGTGCACCATGATTTAAATGTTCAAATAGTTCACAATTACACTAATTAAAGTGTTAAATAATTACACAGTAAGCTATAATTCACAGAACAAATTTCTTCCACGTATTTGTTTAGCACCAGACGCTGGTGATAAACAATCCCCACTACCAGTTTCACCTATATACGGTAACAAGGACAAAAAAAATGATGCCATCTTCTTCTTTCCTTTGGCAATGTGTATAAGTTTATCTCTATTCCTCATGTTTGACGGCTTTTATAGCCCATCTATTTCATTCTATATCTGTGTTGTTCGAAAATTTTAACTAAAAACACAATTTGACACCACTAAAACTAAATTTAGTTTAGTTTAATCGAATTAGTGCCAACAGAATTATAATTAGGTATTTATTCTGATCACAGATTAGAGAGAATATGTCTAAAGCATGGTCTAAAGCCTTAGACAATAGATACCAATAGACATGAAATACCTACGAAAAAAGCGTGACAGTATGTGGGTTGGTGCTCTAAGATGGCGGAAAAAAACCAGAGACGCCGCATCCAAGATTCCACACTTTTTATGTTTTTCTTTATAGAATTCATTAAAAAAATCAATAAAAAACGTATAACTGTAAAATGCACCCACAAATAATGCTCACCGACTGATATTTTAGCACAACAACAAACACGGTGCTTTGTAATTGCGGACTGAACTGGACGCTTTATCATCCAAGCTTAGAATAATAACGCATAGAAACCCAATCGGCGCGCACAGTTTGATGCAATTAAATGTGAGCCATATATATGGCTCACTACGCCGGCAGCTCCGTACTGTTTTTATCGTAGTGCGTGTTTCGCGCAGCTAAAAGCTGGAAACAAACTATCGGACGCGGCTGGCAGCCGCGACTTATAGGCATCTAGATAATAAGTGTCCACTGAGCTGTGCAAACTATCGGAGGTAAGTCGCGGACGTAACCTTGGGCTGACCTTGAGCGTTCGGACGTCCGACGGGAATCTGGCGCGCTGGATATCCCCCGTCCCGTTGGGACGCTTAATAAGAAAAGCGTCTTTCCAACTGGCAACAAAAATATATTTCTGATATCTTGTGATTTTATTTCGGTAAATTTATTGGAGTTTTCTTGGAGTTTTAGCCGTTTTAGTTTGTCCATTTCATGACATTCTGCCAAACAAGGTAAAGAAGAACGATTATTCCAAAAAAACTAAAGCATTAAAAGAAAATCTGTTCTTACAACTGGCAACAATAAGAATAAACATATTTTCCTCTAGTATCGATTTGTATGAAAATCGTTTTTGAAATAGTAAATTTAGCGCAAGAAAATGTCATTTTCGTGCAAAAAGTGTATGAGGCCTCTTAAGCCTCGTTTGAAGGAAGACATATCGTAGCGCTCAGGAAACACAGCAGCTGGGAGTTCATTCCAGAGCCGACACGTACGTGGAAGGAATGGCTTGATTATACGAGTATCTCTGTTTATTTTCAGCCTGTGTAGGTATGTAGCTCACTCCAGATGAGGCTATCTTCACAGCTTCATTATGCAGAAAATTAGATAGCATTTCTAATTTCGCTGTTGATATTCCATTTTCTTGATATTGGTGAAGATAGTCCGCCCACTTAGTAATTAAAGCAGTAGGTAATTTTGCAATTATTGTATTTAACTGCTCCGGACTTCGCCTTAAATCAACAAGTAATCTTGATGATTTAAGGCTTGCATAGCTGCCACAGTGTTTTTAACTTTTATTGCAAAGTTGACTATCCCACTGTGATAGTGTTGTGGAAGTGGTGGTATTTTCTTTATTTGCAATGATATTGTACGCATGACATTCTCGGGCCTGCCAAATCTAAGCTCCAGCATTTTCATAATTTCCGTTGGTGAGGTGGCGGTGATCAACATTGAGGATGTAACTTCCTTAGCTTCACCACAGAGACACTTTAGGCGCCACAGGTTTTCCGTGTCTGAGTAGTTGCACAACTGTGTTGACTCGTTGCACGCTTGCTAAAAAAAAAAGTAGCCATTCCAAGGGGTCTCCGGAGAATAATGGCAAGTATTTTGATGTGGCTAACCTGGTAAGTAGCTGCTGCTCAGCATTTTGCGGCTTAGACGATGCAATATTGATGGCATCACGTAAAGCATCAGCCAGCTTTTCCACATCACTCTGTTCTTGCCTCGGTTGGACGGAGCTAGTTGGTTGCAGATCATGGTAGATCTCCGGCTGTAGATCACAGTTTGACCTGTGTGATGTCTGACTTTTGATTTTGATGATCGTGATAACACTGAGGAGTGGCGAGATTCTTCTTCTAAGTCAGCCAAATCAGCAGCTAACCTCTTGTCGAGCAACTCCTTCTCGAGACGTGCTTTAGTTTGGGCCACTTGTGCTCGTGCTTCTGCTTCGGCAGCTTCCATCTCCAGCCTTGCTTTAGCTTGCGCTGCTTCTAATTCCATCTGTCTCCTCCGCGCAAGTAAAGATGAAGATTTTTCTGATGCATCTTCTTTACTCGCTTTGTCTTTGGTGAATGTTTTCTGTTGAGCATCAGTTTCACTTTTTACCTCCCTTTGTGTAGCCGCTTGAATACGTCTCGTTGCGCTGCGCGTCGTAACGCTTGGCGTGCGTAACATTGTAAACGACGTTCCTGCTTTCAGGTTTTCGTTCCTCGAGATGATCCGGCTCGAAGGACCAATTTGTAGATGATGTATCGCTGGTGGAGGAAACCGGGATAATAAAACGCCAATTGATGTGATTTGGAACAGATTTCAGTAGCGAGCGTGCGGTCGCGGTCAAAGTATTTTCGGCACTGAAAAAACGCAGGTATTTGCAACTACAAATTCAAATGTGTAACTGGTTGCGCAATACCGTTACTGAAGGTAGGTTTTTTAATTCTAATATAAACAAATTGAAATGCGTAATAGGTAAGTCTCTTATCATATTTATATAATTTACCAGTCAGTGGGCCCGGCAGACGGTGTCCTGCTCGGCGATTATAGCGCCACCTACTGGGTCCAAATGTACTTTTAAACCTTCCCTGTACCTATCCAAATACACCCAGAAAATTTCGTAAGAATCTGTCGAGCTGTTTCAGAGTTTTTGCGAGACAAACACACAGCGTTTCATTTTTATATAGAAGAAGAAGATAATACTATTTTTATGTTTAATTTAATTTAATCTTAAAATTTTTGAAGCAATCTCCTTAGAGGCTGACAGTAGCCGAGATATTCATTCTAAATTACTCATTGCGGTGAATACATGGTCAGAGCTAAGGAGGTTGCTTCCACCATATCCTAGTTTTACATTAACAAAAAATACGTTTTCATTTATTTTTCAGGGCAGCAGTGTGGTCGTCGGCAACAAATATGTTGCAAGCCTAAATGAGCAGGCAGAAAATGTTCTATCATTATTTCACAAGCTTTTGTTACTAATTTCGATAAAGTGCTTCGAGAGAGATTTAGTAATGTTGCAATTCTGTCGTCTGAATCACCAGTTCTTAATTTCATTAAGGGCCCATGGCGCGAAAAATAGCAAAAAGGCCGTTGGCGTTTTTGATATTTTACGTTAACGTTCCATTTAACTGACCGGGAAAAAATAAATTTAAATTCTTAAATTATGTTTTTACACAATCACCGTCACCATTTTTCAAATTTACATACCATTTCGTTAAAAAATAGCATCCATTTCACTTAAAATTTAGGTTACACCCACATACCGTTCGTGATTTTTAGCTTCATTAATTAACCCTATTATATTTTAGTTTAACAAATATATAGAACAAAGGTAAGCATAACACTGACACCGTGGTATTTTTTTTAATTATCGTACATTAATTTTTATATGAATTTTTTAACAAACATTTATCGATTTTCTTACAAATACTTGGCTCGGGCGCGTCAAAATTCAGTGTGCAATCAAGACTCGAAGTGAGAGCACGTCGCTTTGAGCTAGCTCTCGGTTACGTAATTATTTGTGTATGTATACGACGCGAAGTCCTACGGAGTAATCGGAGAAGTTGATAACTAACAATTTTATTATTTGTGGCTGCCGTACGAAAAACCTTCAACCTTTTTACAAGCTTTTATTTATCTTTTGCATGTTCGGGTCTAATCTTGCGAGTTAAATTTGACTCACTTCCCGGTTTCCGATTAAGCTGAAATTTTGCATGCATATGTATAAATATATTATGATGACGACATGGAGCTGATCTGATGTTGGAGCTGAAGGGTGGCCATAGGAACTCCGCAATAAAACGACACAGCCCCATCGAGTTTGAGCTCGTTTGATTCGTGTTGACGAGAACTTTGATCCTATATGGTAACCAGGGTCTGATGCTGGATCTGGAAGGTTGCCATAGGAACTCCGCAATCAAACAATGCAACCCCATCGAGTTTAGGCTCGTTTGATTCGTATTGACGAGTACTTTGATCCTATATGGTAACCAGGGTCTGATGCTGGATCTGGAAGGTGGCCATAGGAACTCCGCAATCAAACAACGCAACCCCATCGAGTTTGGGCTTTTTTGAATCGTATTGACGAATACTTTGATCCTATATGGTAACCAGGGTCTGATGCTGGAACTGGAAGGTGGCCATAGGAATTGCGCAATCAAACAATTCAACCCCATCGAGTTTGGGCTCGTTTGATTCGTATTGACGAGTACTTTGGTCCTATATGGTAACCAGGGTCTGATGCTGGAACTGGAAGGTGGCCATAAGAACTCCGCAATAAAACGACACAACCCCATCAAATTTGGGCTCGTTTGATTCGTATTGACGAGTACTTTGGTCCTACATGGTAACCAGGGTCTGATGCTGGAGCTGGAAGATAGCCAAATGAACTCCGCAATAAAACAACACAATCCCATCGAGTTTGGGCTTGTTTGATTCGTATTGACGAGTACTTTGGTCCTGTGTGGTAACCAGGGTCTGATACTGGAACTGGAAGCTGGCCATAGGAACTCCGCAATAAAACCACACAACCCCATCAAGTTTGGGTTTGTTTGATTCGTATTGACGAGTACTTTGGTCCTACATGGTAACCAGGGTCTGATGCTGGAGCTGGAAGGTAGCCATAGGAACTCCGCAATCAAACAACGCAACCCCATCGAGTTTGGGCTTTTTTGATTCGTATTGACGAATACTTTGGTCCTACATGGTAACCAGGGTCTGATGCTGGAGCTGGAAGGTAGCCATAGGAACTCCGCAATCAAACAACGCAACCCCATCGAGTTTGGGCTTTTTTGATTCGTATTGACGAATACTTTGATCCTATATGGTAACCAGGGTCTGATGCTGGAACTGGAAGGTGGCCATAGGAACTGCGCAATCAAACAATTCAACCCCATCGAGTTTGGGCTCGTTTGATTCGTATTGACGAGTACTTTGGTCCTATATGGTAACCAGGGTCTGACGCTGGAACTGGAAGATGGCCATAGGAACTCCGCAATAAAACGACACAACCCCATCAAATTTGGGCTCGTTTGATTCGTATTGACGAGTACTTTGGTCCTACATGGTAACCAGGGTCTGATGCTGGAGCTGGAAGATAGCCAAAGGAACTCCGCAATAAAACGACACAATCCCATCGAGTTTGGGCTTGTTTGATTCGTATTGACGAGTACTTTGGTCCTATGTGGTAACCAGGGTCTGATACTGGAACTGAAAGCTGGCCATAGGAACTCCGCAATAAAACGACACAACCCCATCAAGTTTGGGTTTGTTTGATTCATATTGACGAGTACTTTGGTCCTACATGGTAACCAGGGTCTGATGCTGGAGCTGGAAGGTAGCCATAGGAACTCCGCAATAAAACGACACAATCCCATCAAGTTGGGGCTCGTTTGATTCGTAATGACGAGGACTTTGGTTCTATATGGTAACCAGGGTCTGATGCGGGAGCTGGAAGGTGGCCAAAGGAACTCCGAAATAAAACGACGCAACCCCATCGAGTTTGGGCTTGTTTGATTCATATTGACGAGTACTTTGGTCCTATATGATTTTTCTTGATGAGTACTTTGAGCCTAGCCTCGATAATATCCATACGCAACCCCATCAATTTCTTTTGTGCGACCTTCCCCAATTTAGGTGTCAAATGAAAGAGCTTGAATTGTAGAATGAATTGTAGAATATAGTATATTCTGAAAGACAATCTAATACAAGATGGTCGCCGTCACAAATTGACAGATTATTTTTATGTACAATCCCCACAATATGGGTCTGTATATGGGGTATCAAATGAAAGTTCGTAAAATACAGTACACCATGAAAAAAACTAAAACAAGATGGCCGCTATCACAAAACCTGTCGCCTGCGGTATTTCCGGACCGATACGACCTTCAAACTTTCAAAAAAAGAGCGTATTCCCACCTCAAAGGCCGGCAACGCACTTGTAACTCCTCTGGGGTTGCGGGTGTCCATGGGCGACGGTAATTACTTACCATCAGGTGATACGTCTGCTCGCTTGCCCCTTATCCCATAAAAAAAACAAAAGATTTTTAAAAACAAGCTTTTATTTTAATGTCCTAAAAAAAGAAAATAAACTTTAATTTATTCTTTTATTGCAATTTAGCGAATGGCTTCAATGCACTAAAAAGTGCGTTGAGCACAAGAAAATATTTATTTCATATTTGTTTATTACTAAATTATTATATGTATATAAATTATATAAATTATTTTGTAGATACAACTAACAATAAAGAATTCGGTAGTCATTAAAATATTTCGTATTATTTGAGTAATTAGTTTAAAAAAAGTTTTTTTAAAAACAAGCTTATATTATAATGCCTTAAAAGAGGAAAATAAACTTTAATTTATTACAAGATATATTTTCTTATAAAAATATAAAAGCTTGTCCCGAGAATTAGGATAAACAATAAAACAATTTAAGTTGATTATTATATTTATTTTTTTGTAATAAATAACGTTTTGTACAGCATTGTCATACACACATGACTTACACATGACAATGCTGTGCAGTCCTGAAATTTAAATGCATATATGATCCCTTTTTTGAAAAACTCGAATCCGTTATAACTGCTGCCTCACGGAAACTCGGGTAGTTTTCCAATTACAGAGCATAATGCGACTCAGTGGCGCACAATGCCGAATTATGCTGATGCTTAATTGGAACGTGAATTAGTTTTCAAATTTTCAAATGCACCAGCAGAGTGCGCTAAGTTCAGTGTTGAAAAAAAGAAATATTCATAGAGTTAGCAATAACCAAGCAATAACCTCATTAATGTGTAAATAATGTGGTATACATAATAATTGGTTGAAAACTATTTACGGTTATTTTAAGTGATTTGGATTTTGATTATTTCATTACCATTTTTTTGTTTTGAGTAATTTTTGTACCTTCATCCATACTTATATTTATTTTTTAACACAGTTTGAATTAACTTTGATTATTTCAAAAAAACTACAATGAAACGAAAGCTTATTACTAACGATTATATATAAATAAAACATTTCGATCAATGCCAACTTAAAGAAAAAACACTTGTTAATTTTCTGTCACTGAGTTGGTATCGATTGCACGCATCACACGAAAACATTGCTTTTGAGAGTGCTCGATTGTGCGAAGTGTTGCTGTAGTTGGAACATTCAACATTAAGCATTATGCCGCATAATGCGCTCTGGTGCTGTAATTGAAAAACTACCTCGGTGTCCTGAACAAGGTGCGTAGGTATTTTGCGCCGGACCAACTATGCCTGTTGTATAAAACTCAGGTTAGGTCTTGCGTGGAATATTGCTCGCACTCCGGCTACGCTCAGTACCTCATCGATGCTCTGGACAGATTGCAGCGCCACACTATTCGAATAATTGGCGATGTAGAGGCAACTAACACCCTCGAGCCTCTACAACTTCGACTTGACATCGCCTCTCTTAGCGCCTTTTACCGAATGTTCCACGGGGAATGCTCTGAGGAGCTCTTTAACCTTATCCCTCCCTCTCCATTCCTTAACAGAAACACGCGTAAGGGTCTACGGAGTCATCCTTACACTGTATCCTCCTTTTCACACCGTACCAAGAAATTACAAGATTCCTTCTTTTTTTTTTATTGCTACTAAGTTGGCAAAAAAGCAAACTGCCCACCTGATGGTAAGTGGTAACAGTCACCTATAATACATATGTCTCGTGTGACATTCGCAGTAAAACTGCAACCCCCACAAGGGCCACAGTGTACGTTGCCAACTTGTGACTTAAGATGTAAAGTCACGGTACCCAGTAATTTCAGTGCCATATCTTACCCTTCAAACCGGAACACAGCAATGCAAGCACTGCTGCTTTGCGGTAGAAATAGGTAAGACGGAGGTACCCAAGCACACGACCTTGGTACAGAGTCTCCCTCCGGTAAGTCTTCTGTCGTTCATCCCACACTTGGAATTCTCTACCTGCGCACGTGTTTCCTCCATCCTACAACATGGGTTCCTTCAAAAGAGGTGTGAAAAACATCTTTTAGGCCGGCAAGGGGCGGGCAGGTTGGATAGTAGATGTCCTCCCTCCTCTATCTGTCAACTCATTTGGGCCTCTTTCACCGCTTAACATCAGGCGGGAGGAGGTCATTTGCCAGGCCCTCCATAAAAAAACTGTTTAAGTACCTTGCCCGTATGTATTTACTTGGTAAGCCTTAAATAAATAAATATTGGTAATTCTAAGAAAAAAATATTTGTTTTTTATAAAATGGGTAAATCTTGCGACAAGCTTTTATATTTTATTAAAAACTAGCTGTGCCGGCGAACTACGTTTCGCCATAATATAAAAAATAGTTTACGACCTATTCTCAGATCTACCGAATGTGCACAAAAAATTTAATAAAGATCAGTCAAGCCGTTTCGGAGGAGTTTCGTAACAAACACTGTGACACGAGAATTTTATATATAAGATGTATCATGTAATAAATTAAAATTTATTTTCGTCTTATTAGGGCTTTAAAATAAAATCCTAGAGTGGGGCGACTTTTTTTTTTAAATCTTTTTACTATTATTTTATCATTTTGTAACCGCATGGCCGCCATTACGAAACTCGACCAAAGTACTCGTCATTACGAAACAAACGAGCCCAAAAGTCGATGGGCTTGTGTCGTTTTATTGCGGAGTTCCTATGGCCACCTTCCAGTTCCAGCATCACACCCTGGTTACCATCTAAGATCAAAGTACTCGTCAATACGAATCAAATGAGCGCAAACTCAATGGGGTTGTGTCGTTTTATTGCGGAGTTCCTATGGCCACCTTCCAGTTCCAGCATCAGACCCTGCGGTTACCATATAGAAGCAAAGTCCTCGTCATTACGAATCAAACGAGCCCAAACTCGATAGGGTTATGTCGTTTTATTGCGGAGGTCCTTCCAGCTCCAGCATCAGACCCTGGTTACCATATAGGACCAAAGTACTCGTCATTACAAATCAAACGAGCCCAAACTCGATATGGTTATGTCTTTTTATTGCGGAGGTCCTATGGCCACATTCCAGCTCCAGCATCAGACCCTGGTTACCATATAGGACCAAAGTACTCGTCAATACGAATCAAATGAGCAGAAACTCAATGGGGTTGTGTCGTTTTATTGCGGAGTTCCTATGGCCACCTTCCAGCTCCAGCATCAGACCCTGGTTACCATATAGAACCAAAGCCCTCGTCATTACGAATCAAACGAGCCCAAACTCGATAGGGTTATGTCGTTTTATTGCGGAGGTCCTATGGTCACCTTCCAGCTCCAGCATCAGACCCTGGTTACCATTTAGGACCAAAGTACTCGTCATTACGAATCAAACGAGCCCAAACTCGATAGGGTTATGTCGTTTTATTGCGGAGGTCCTATGGCCACCTCCCAGCTCCAGCATCAGACCCTGGTTAACAAATAGGACCAAAGTACTCGTCTATATGAATCAAACGAGCCCAAACTCGATGGGGTTGCGTCGTTTTATTACGGAGTTCCTATGGCCACCGTCCAGTTCCTTCATCAGATCAGCTCCATGTTATCATAATATTGCATTGTCACGATATACATACATATTATTATGTGCAAAATTTCGGCCCAATCGAAAACTGAGAAGTGGTCAAATCTACATACATACATACAGTGCAAGCTAAATAAAAGCTTGTAAAAATAAAAGTTGATCAAACACATCCCTGTATTTACTATAGTATAACACAGTAAATAATAAACACCTATTAAATTCAAAATTAACATCTATGATATTTTGCTAGGCGGCCGTACCGATTGCGCGACCGAGTGCGCTTGTGTGCGTGAGCGACGCACACAAACAGAGACTAGAGAAATTTACCTAAACTAGCTCGGGCTCGCGCGGATGGTGGGCCCTTAAGTACACTCCAACAGATGTTGCTTGTTTTGGAAACTGGGGTAACTCTGTAATTTTCATCCATCCCTTGAATATTTTCAAAATCTAAGACAGTGTTGTCACTTTTAACAATTCAGAGAAATCTTCAATATGATCCGCTGTGAAACTTCGATTCACATTTTCTACATCAAAAAGTTCATCCCATGACTGCCTTGCTAAATGCATTTCACATATGCGGCAATTTGGTGGTATATAATACTTATAATTTTTAATAAGCCGAACTCTTAATCCAAGAGGAACTAACTGCTGAGATGTACTCGGACACTGTAGAAATATGCATCTTCTATGTGTGTCTGATGCTCTAGAGTAGTTCGGTAAGATTATATACTGGGCACTCTGTGGAGCTGGATTGGCTTCTAACTCAGGTACGGTCAAGTTGACAGCTGCCCTTTGAGCAACTTGATGACAACTGTGACATAGTAGATCCGATGAGCAAATCTAAAAATAGAATGCATAACTGTTATACAATAAAAAAGGGTTTGAAGCACTATTGAAATCATAATATAAATGAATCAGCAGAGAAATCATTAACTTTTGATTTTCTAAAATAACAAATAATATTTTTTTTTTCTAATTATATAAATAAAAAAATATATACAAGAAAACTAAGTTGGAATTTTATTTAAAATAAAAAGAAAAGTATTTCTCACCTCTCTTGGATGAATCCAATTCCGAACAACATCAACAATATTTTGGTTACTTTCTTCTTCAATAGAGTGACTTCGAATTCTTCCCACTGAACGTCCACATCTCAAACAAACATGTTCATGGCCTACAATTATATCCTGTGAATGTTGTAAGCTAATGGCAGGATCTCTATTTATAAAAAGTGTGTGACAAGAGCCACATATGTAATCACTTGCAGTTACCTGTTTAACAAAATAATTTATATTTTAGAATGATTTGTAGAAATCCAAAAGGAGAACAAATATTCATATTTTATATTTTATTTTTCAAATAAAGTTGTTTTTGTATTCATTTGCTAATTCTGGAATTTAATTTCTTTTTAAAATATATAATGTAAGAACAAAAAAAGGTGATTGGGTCACAATTAGGGATAACATTAACATTTCATAAAGCTAATTTTTTTACTTATTTTTGAAGATTAATTGAGTTAAAACTATATGCTTAAAAAACAAAAGTATTTACCACTCGAGGTGACACTTGTTGCTGTACTTGCATAAGAATCACATCATTATCAAGGATGTGACGGCGTTCTCTAATTAAACGAATGCCACAATTTGCGCATCTCAAAGGCATTGTTGTTGAAGACTCAGAAGAAGCTCTTGATGTGAATGGTGTTGAATAGTGTAAGGCTGAACGATCAACCCTCTGCCAGCAGGGATGACATATATAATGAGATGCTCGAATCTGCAAAGTAACATGAAGTTGTCATCAGTTGTTATGTTTATGAGACCTTTAATAAATGTTACAATTATTAGGAATTAGTTTACCTCTAATGGTGCTAATTTTTCACCAATGATGTTTCTTATGTTTACATGATGTTGAGTGTTAGTTTTTAATGAAGTTAGTTGATGTGAACGTGTACGAGGTTCCAGTGTTCTACTGCAGAGCATACAGTTTCTGCTTACATTGGTTACAACTGACGAACGTACAGTCTCCTGGGCTCTTGTCCAGCATATCGTACATATGAGATCATGAGCTTCAATCTGAAAAAAAAATTATGTTTCTTAAGAAAAGGCACTGACATTTACATTTGCTTTAAAAAACTATATCATTTGTGACTATATTATTTGAATACGTTGCTTTGATCATGAGTTTGGAGCTTCATGAAGAATAAAAAATATTTAGGAAATGCACATTAATCAAAAGATTTAGAAAAAAGCTAAATAGGCATACCAGACGGGTCGACTTCCATTGTTGTATACAGCGAAGAATCTGCTCATTTTCCAATACCATGGAACCACCAGCAGAATCACAATTAACACAAACACCTTCCATTTCGTATTGAGGTTATCGAGATCCGTTGTATAATGCCAAGTTATCGTTCGAGCCTTAGGAGGGTATAGTGGGTATTAGACCATCCTAAATTCAGGATCCGATATTCAGTGTCCGATTTAGGACACTAAATTCAGTCGCTGCAGCTCCTGATTACACGTTCACTGCTTCAGGGCTCTGTGCACAGAACACATAAACTACATTTACATTCAGCCCCTGCCGCTGCCCCTCGCGCTGCCGGCAATAATTCCCTAAATACTGCTGCAGCAGGATTGATGGAAGTGTATGTTTACATACTGCCCTACTTACTCATTTCCACGGGTGGTAATCTCCATACTATTTTTTTATTCATCCCAGAAAGTTAAGTTAATGTCTTTAGTGGCAAGGGTTTTTATTACAAAAACATTTTGCCAGCGTCACGTCAGCTTTTGTTTGTTAAAAAAGAACGAAAAATTAAAAAGATGAACATTTGAAGAATTTGCAGCAGGCTGATCACGTAACTCTGTTGCTAACAATTCTCGATTGAAATCAATGAAATTGTTTCTTTCAAGTGACTTTTGCGATCATCTATGGCCGATTTGACAGGTTCAGTTGCTAACATTGTGCGATTGCAATTGAAACCGAAATTTGACCTATCGATAGAAATTTTTCGTATGAAACACCGATTATGTAAGGTTGTTGCAATCAAAGTGACAGCTCCCATTAGCAACAATTCTCATTGCAATTGAAACAATTAGAAAGCTGTTTCTATTGACTTCTATGCAGTTTCTAATTATCAAAAACGTGGTTAAATTGTGATAAATTGTATTAAACCTTTGTTATTTCTTATTCTCCTACCTTCTATACTTTTCCTTCTACTGTTCTGTGCAATAAAAAGTATTATATTATTATTCTGTGATCAAAACCTTAAAATGTAAGTATCGGAAAGAAATATATCGTTATTTTCTATATTTGTATATTAAGAACAAACTTTCAAGTAAATAAATACAACTCAATTGCAGCAACAACGGCTGGCGCAATTTTGTGGAGATACATGGAGGAGGAAAGGCGTAAAAGAGAGCTGACTGAAAATCAGTTGGCGTCCCACGAAGGACGGCAGCAATCCTCTAGTACTACCGCAGAGGAAGTTGTGGCGAAGTTCCACTTCACTAAAGAACCTTTTGGTGATTTGGTGAGCTATATCGCGAAATAATGCCACTTCTGCGAGTTCCCAAAAGAAGCCCTATAATTCGCGATAAGCTTCGTCGTTAGTTAGAGTCGTCTTTATCCATCTTTCTTAAAACACCGACATAATTTGTTTTGTTTCATTTTTGTGTAGGTCCTTGCAGCCTTGAGTTTCCTTAGACGTGATTCATATCTTTTTCCACAACAAGTCAGACAGAGTTATGTACTAATTCACTATATAGAAGATGTTACAAACAAACACCTTAAACTCATCATCAATTTTAGGGAAATAGATTGAGAGTCACAAAGGCAAAGAAAGGAGACAATAATGACAGAGTCAGTTAACTACTGTTCATAGTAGGTACCTACCTACATATCAATTTAATGTACCTATATGTATAGGTATGCAATTGCCACCAAAAAATATGTATTTACCTACATAAATAACTAAATAAAAGGATAGATAAACTAGAAACAGGATTAAAGTTTCAAAAATGATTTTTTATTATGAATTTTAATAGGTAAGTACCAACCATTTAAACAAATGTTTTTATCCTTTTCTTCTAGTTTTATGAACATGATGGAAATGTCTGAAACAATTGGGTGCATAAGGGACCCATATTGCAATTATTCAGCCAGCAGCGGTCCACAAGAAGGCATAATAAATTATTCCTCATCAATGTCTAAGTAGTAAGTTTTTTTTTACAATTTGGTAAGCTTTCATAAAAGATTAAGGTAATAAATTGAAGATTAAGAAAAAACACCAAAATAGTTTCATCATATTTATTCAATTTCTTAGGGGTTGTAACCTATCCAGTAACATCAACATTAATACAGAACATTTGTTTCAGATATGTAATGTGTTTTTAAATATAATGCACAAAGTTGCTTCATATGGGGAAAAGCTCATGAAAGTTTATTTGGGAACAAAGCAAGGAGAAAACATTCATGAAACACATTCTGTGTCAGAACAGAGAGAGATGCTGGCTATTGGGTATGTAAATGTGACAAATGAAGACAGAAGTGATAGTGAGATGGCAATAAGTGACTGATGTTATTGTTTGTTTTAGGTGATTCCAGTTTTGCTCAAAGCCTGTGACTACAGTTTCACCTTTGGACCGTTTGTTGTTGACTGTAAAAATAAATAGATGACAAAGGTCTTTAATTAAAAGAGAAGCAAACATTTAAAGCAAATTTAATTGTTACTATTACCATAAATAATATAACATCTATATGTATAAAAATCACAAATAAAATGCAAATATTTTTATAAATTTATGGAATGTTGATATAACAATAAATGTATTTGTTAAAATTGTTGAGTGCAAATTTGACAAGATTATTTTCTAAAACGTCAAGCTCCCAAAAATTTCTTATTCAAGCTGCACAAGCTGTTGCAGACATCCTAATATGGCTTGGTCTATTACTCCCAAACCAGCAATCTCTTCAAACAGTCGCTCTTTGACCACGATACGCCACTTTGATAGTTTGGGTGCAACCGGCGGCAGCGAGGGGGTCGCCTAGATCTGGAGAAAAAACATTAATTTTTACTGTAAGAGTGCGAAATAAAAGACAGCAGTTGTAGATGCCTGCGCATAAAATTTAATAATTTACTTTCAAAATCAAAATACATATTGTGGGGGTTATTTGGAAACAAAGTAGATTCTGGGTGGCTCTGGAAAGTATAACACACATTCTTTATTGTAAAATAGGGGTCAGTGTCTATAGATTTTATTTAGAATAAAAAAAAAACTTTTAAAACTATGTAATTAAACTTTTGGAATACTTGACATGAGGCAATGAGTTTTATTAAAAATTGTCAGTGTACCAACCTTGTCCAGCAGAAGATGCTGTCTTGGCAGGAAAACATCTGCTGATATTCCATTCACCAAACTCCTGACATTACATTTCCTCGCTCTCCAACAAAGTGTCCACATTCAAATAATCCAGCCCAATCTCCATTCCTATAAAAAAAATAGAATAACATTAGAAATACAAAAATATAGCTTATTTGCCAATAGAATTGAGATATACATTTATATACTAATAATATTTAAACTCAACAATGGTGTTGATTCAGACACACAACTTAATTAAACTAAACTAATTTGACAGGTCTAAAAATAAAGCTGTCACTTTTAATCCTTTGGAGAAAAAGAAAGATTGCAATAGTTTTAATCCTGTCAAATTAGTTTAGTTAAGTTGTGTGTCTGAATCGACATCAATTTATATTTAAACTCGAACAACCAGTTAGTTTCTATAAAATATTCATTACAATAAACATCAAATGCATACAATGAAAACATGAAGCATGAGCTGTAGACTGGAGCTGTGGCTAGATTGTAGTTTCCCAGTTTCAGGTTTAGGTGCATAATGACAGAAACATGAAATAATTTGATCATTGATTTATATTTTAAAAAAAATCTTAAAATTACCATGTTTTTAAGATTCACAATTCATATATGGGATATTTTTGATAAATATATCAATCTACAATCAAATGTTTGTTGATTTTCACTTTTATATGTGTCAATTTGCTTATAATGGTGGAATATAATGTAAACCACAAGCCCACTACACAATAAATCATAGTACACACACATGAGTTTAAAACATTAACCTATAAAGCCGGGTCCGCAGCGCCATTTTTCTAACAAAATATGTTAACAAAACATGTTAGCAAAACATGTTAAGAAAAACAGCCAGTCCGCTGCGCCAATTTTCTAACAAAACATGTAAGCAAACATGGCGCCTGTTTTTAAAATGTTTTTGTCATTATTTATCAAGAACTAAAAATTTATGATAGGTTCGGTATAATCTATTAATGTAACATTCCACAGCACCGGTCTCTCTCTTATTAGTTGTATTAAAAACAAAATATTGTCTTTATTTCACTCAAAAATAAACCAAAGAGAATTGTTATAAACTTCAAGCGATACGTGTTCCTCTAATGAAACATAACAAAAAATGCTTAGCTTCCCCTCCCCGCAGGCGAACGCGGGGGATGTTATCCATTCGTCGCGGAAAACATGTTATCGTATTTTTCTAACAAAACTGTTAAACCACGCCCCGAATCGGTTAACTAAACAATGTTTGCGTGTTTACAAACACGAAAACATGGCGCAGCGGACCCGGCTTTACATGTTAGAATGTTGGAAATTAGGTTAAAAGTAGGATTCATTCACCCTGAAAATTTCAGGTTGGTCGGAAATTGGTCGAAATTTAAGTTGCAGGAATCCACCCAGACACAAACAAGAAAGTGGCAATAAAACGTGTTAAAAGTATGTAAGCCCTCTGTGAATATATATTTGAATAACAACAACAATACATACATATTTGAGAAGACACACACAACACAATTTTCCTAACAGTTTCATAGATGAAAGAAGCAGAAACTACTTACTCGTTTCCAATTTACTGGAGTTTTAACAACACTCCCACCAATGGTATTGAGTCGGTGGGCCAGCTCCTCCCAAGTCTTCTTGGTTTTTTGCTGAGCAAGGGGTCCCTTGCCAATATTGTCTTAGGGTTTTGGCCTGTTTGCTTCGGCAAACTATCAGCATTTCAAGCTGCCGGTGCCAGACATGGCGAGCCTACAAACAATGCAAGTTAATCTTTGAGATGTGAATGATTAGTTGACACAACAAAAAATGTACAAAATAGTACACTTACTTTTACTGTATTGCTGCTGTAGTAGATTTTAATAAAAATGTAAAAAATAAAGGTTCAAATCAAGTAATCTAGTGACAGATGCAATTTCAAAACAATAATGAGTACTAAAACACTGCTAAATTTAATATTTCCCTTCACAGACTAATTAGAGATACATGTTTCCCCTATATTATATGACAAAGTACGCACCACAAACTATAAACAACCGACTGTATGTGACTTTTTAAATCAGTCGGACTATCCACATTTCGCGGCAACTTCACGTCAGTGTTTTATCGATAGCAATTGCAACAAAACTTTCGGAATACCCTTACGTGATCGCACTTCATCGATTGAAATTTTTCTCTGTTAGCAACAAAACTTTGATTGCAACAATTTCAATCAAAGTTACATAATCAGCCTGCAGATCTTTATTAAAGATGAAAAGGGGCCCTACATCGTCAGATGACAGTTACCCCTCCCCGCCCTGCCCTTCCCTTCCCCTCTGTGGCCCGTCGTCCATCACGCACGAAAACAAACAAACAATATGGCTGACATTTCAATTCTTGTTTTCAAGTGTGCGATTTCGTTGATTAATTTCCGACCACATCTCCGCAATTACCTGTGATATTTACAATTGTATTTACATTTTGTAAAAATGTATTACTTTTGCTGTGTTGAAGGGTGTGATAGTGTACGACAGGACGTTTATTTACACCGTTTTCCATTTACCAACAAGGAAAGACTTGAAAAGTGGATTTAGTGTCTTGGTAGTGACAAATTCCGGGATTTGAGTATAAGTGAGCCTAGAAACCATTATGTTTGTCATAAGCATTTCGAGAAACGTTTTATAACACCAAAAAACTCATAACTGCTCATCCAACGCTATTCTCAAGTGATGAAATCACTACGGGCATATCGTCATCACACTCTGAGGATACTGGTGAGCACCTAACCTTAATTATCACGTATCCCAGTAATAATTTAGACAAAATATGTATCTTAATGTGAAAAAAGTAATATAATAAGATATTTTTTTAAAAGATTAACAAACATCATCAATCGATGCTGAATTAGGAATAGATGTCATATAAAATGGTTTGTGATGATAAATAATTTTTATTTGTTACAGAGAACATTTCTCAGTACCACACTTATTCCCAGAAAAGAAGCTTTGACCACAATTATTGCAAGCCTTTCTGTGCAGTGTTACAAGACATAACTTTAAATGTACAGGAACGACTACCTACAACATCAAGTGCAGATTGGTACTTAGTTACTAAACAAAAAGTGTGTTAAGGTCAGATATCAGACTTCTTTATCAAAAATAATTTTTAAGGAAAGAAGTAAGCACTTGGTTCAGAGTGGCTTGTCATTATGTAAGATAGTTAATAGCAAGTTTTGTTTAGTACTATCTTTTTACTATATACACATGTCATACATACATATGTCATGTTACTGGTGGAAATTTCGACCACTTTTGTTCAATGTCCTTTATACATATTTAGACAATGCTAATGTTTATTACATAAGTGTTTGTCGTTGGTAGGAATTGAACTCACATTGTAACTACTCAGTCACTGCACCACTGAACCGTCAAATGTAATAAATAATCAATTTGTTTGTTATTGCTTTTCAGATTTAAAGAAACCTAAATTTACAAATGTTCCAGCAAGTGTTACTCGAGGATTAAATCCATATGCGAGAAGAATTATTGAAATGCAAATCAATTTAGCATATAGAAAGGAAAAAGGAAGACGATTCTCTGCAAAAGAAAAATTACTTGCTTTAAGTATAATGAAGCAAAGCCCGAAAGCTTACAGGTTTCTACATAGAATTTTCATTTTACCATCGAAAACAACACTAAATAAATTCACATCAAATTTAAATGTGGAAGCTGGAGTCAATCCACAAATTTTTACAGCTCTGAAAGAACAGGTAATATTCTAAAAACATTATAATGTATCATATCGTAGCTTCATGTAAATTGGATGTTGAAGTTACAAATGAAATTTTTATTTTGTTTTAGATTGCGAGCTGGGATGAAAAAAGAAGCTATGCTCAATAGTTTTTGATGAGATATCATTGACTCCAGGGCTTCATTTTAATAAGAGCAAGGACCAAGTAACTGGTTTTGTAGAGATGGAAGAGCAGTCTAACGAGCACTGAAACTGAAAATATCCATAATTGGTTAAGTGCCCGGGAGTACAATACGGTGAAAGCAAAGAAGTTAACATACCCCTCTGAAAAGCTCGTGAGGTCATTTGGAACTATTGTTAAAGAAACAAATAGGTATTTGGAAGAAAATGGATACAAAAAAAATGTTACAAAAAATTTAAAAGAGTAAAAGGCAAAAACCTTACTAAAATATAAAAAAAAAATGTAAAAATAAACAGTTTAATAAATACTACCTTCTTTTATTGCACAATTATTCACTTCAAAAGTAGTTAAAAAGATATGTGACGAAAAAAAGTGTAAATGTATGTTTACTCCCTTTGCCTATAAGCAGTCGCCATATCTAAAAAAAAAACAATAAAAAAAAAAAGAAATGTCATGTATCGTTTCAGTATTGACAGTTCTTTTTTCAAGCAAAAATTTGTCTATGTGAGATTGCCGTCTGATACGTAGTATCTCTATATAGTTTGTGCTCATTTCGCTATCAAGTGTTGGCTACAGCAGACGTCGAAATAGTTGCAGCGACCTCGCTGTGTCTTCTTGCGAGACATAAGTAATTATGTTCGATGCGGGTACTGGCAACACTGATACTGATTGTATGTTGTCCTTATTGTGATTAGAAAAATTAAAGACACTTTGAAATTGTAATCAAGATGTATTTCTTTAAATAAAACATGGTGGCAGCGCGGTTAAAAAGTAGAAAAAAAAGAAAAAAGTGAATTTAACTTGTGCGCATTAGAAACGAAAACATTGCTTGAAAATCGGACAAAATGGAGGACGTAACCGGATTGACGAAAATATTGGAACAACAAACAACTATGTTACAGTTAATGCAAGAGCCTTAGATAAAGAATGAATAGATAGGACGTGACCGTATACCCGTAAGGGACAGACATAGATGACGTCATACCTGCCTAAAGTAGATGGGTATACCAGTGTTGCTTTAAGTTTTACCCTACTTTATGTTTATAGTGGCTTTTACCACTATAAACATAAAGTAGGGTTGATTGATCTACGTATTTTTTTTTAAACATTTTAATGAGCGCCCCTCGCTCAATAATATGTCTCAAAAAATAAAAGTGGGAGGAAGTTGCGATTTTTTCTTTATTGAATTCTTCATTCAACCTTCGCCGCAGTCTAAAGTTATTTACACTTTTAAATAAAACTACACTTTTCGGATTTACTCTAGTATATTTCGTTTTAAAACATTTTACTATTATTTATTTAAGCTATTATGTAAACATTTTTTACAAATATAAGAAAAAATATTAGGAATCATCATCATCATCCACACGCGTCCACTGCTGGACATAGGCCTCTCCAAGTGCTCGCCACTGAGCACGATCCGCGACCACTCGCTTCCAGCAGATCGTCGCTCGATTAAGAATACAGCGGGCAATAATCATTGTTTTTTCTTTATCTCTGCAGTTTATTTAAAATCCAATATTTACACATTTACTAAATATTTGTGAAGATTTAGAAAATGTATAATATAAAATAAACATTGTCTATTTAATTTCTCGCTGATTGTTTCAAACCCAGCATTCGAAGCCGCATTTTTCTCTTTCGGGGCGTATTCAAATTTGAACCGAAATCCAACACCGATGCGTCCTGAAACAATATGTATACAGGTTAAAAATAAAAGCAGGTTCTAATTTTAAAACAGTAAAAATATTAATTAATAAATTTTTAAACTGTATCTGTACTAATGGTCAGACTTGTTATATTAATAATAATGGTCAGCTGCACAACAGGGGCAATTAAATAGCTAAAAAAAAAAACCTGTAAGCCTGTAATTTTACTAACACTAGTTTTTATAAGTACAAAATTGTTACTAACACAGTATGGACTAAGGTCTGAAATAAAATTTTTTTATTATATTATTAATAGAAAATGACCAAAATCAAACCATTAATAATATGTTTGGCCATTAATAATTTGTTTGGTCGGAGCGTCGGTGGCGCTGTGGACTCGGCACTTGCCTTCCAATCGGGTGGTCAGGGTTCGAGACCCGCCATGTACCAATGTGTTTTTCGTTTCGAATTTCATATGTACATTTATCCGACGCTCCTACGGTGAAGGAAAACATCGTGAGGCAACCTGCATACATCTGCGAAGAAATTCAATGATGTATGTGAAGTCGACCAATCCGCACTGGGCCAGCGTGGTTGACTAAGGCCTAATCACCCTAACATAGGGTAGGCTCGAACCCCTCGGTGGGAACGTATATGAGCTGTGGTGATGATGATGATGATATCAAAATAGTAGAAAAGGATTTGGTACCTACCCTACCCATGTTAATCCAAAACTGTAAAATAAAATTCGAAATCCCCCATAAAAATAGTTGGGTTTGTGAAAAATAAATTTAGGTTTTGGCTTGATAGGGTATGTACCTTGTAGATATAATATGTATAAGTTACTGATCTGTAAAAAGAGTTTAGGAATAGCACCACTCCTAAAAAAAAGTGCCTTTTTTGTTTTTCTGAATCCACTGTTGTTCAAAATGCTTAGAACACATTCGGGTATGCTTGGTTGGCTGCCAATTCAATCGACCAGTAGCTTTAACCCAACTGGTTTCGAGTAGTTATCTCCGAAGGAAATCTGTTAAATACAGACAAACAAGCAAATGGAAAGTCTCACTTCAAAAGAATTAACTTTGTTATCTAAAATGCTCAAAATTTTATACTTAAATATGTCAATATTAATGTAACACAGAAACTAATATGTGAGTTCCCTTTCACGTAACAAATTACCTACGAATCAAGGAAAAATAGTCGTAGCGTAACTGGTATCATTATAACCCGGCAAAATGTTATACGCGTTGGCTGTATACGTGGCCATATTGTATGGCGACATTCCTAGCTTGTTAGGTTAACAGTAACCTTACTACTTTGTTTGAAATTTCATGTTTAATCCCATAATATGATTGAGAACCATAGTAGAATGATAAAATATTGCAATATAACTTGTATTTATAATTTAAAAAATAGTTTTGGAGCTTTTTATTGACACAATTTAGGTCTTACCTGTAAAAGGTTATATTTTCCTGTTTTCTAGCACTATCACTATTACAACCTAAAACGGAGCAGTGCACCATGATTTAAATGTTCAAATAGTTCACAATTACACTAATTAAAGTGTTAAATAATTACACAGTAAGCTATAATTCACACAACAAAATTCTTCCACGTATTTGTTTAGCACCAGACGCTGGTGATAAACAATCCCCACTACCAGTTTCACCTATATACGGTGACAAGGACAAAAAAAAATGATGGCATCTTCTTCTTTCCTTTGGCAATGTGTATAAGTTTATCTCTTTTCCTCATGTTTGACGGCTTTTATAGCCCATCTATTTCATTCTATATCTATGGCAAGAGCAAATTAATGTATTAAGCCAAATGGGCACTAATAATATTACCCAACACAATATAAATGTGCCTTGGCCAGCCCCTCTCAACATTAATATTGATCCTGTGGAAGCTTTCAAATCATTTGAAGCTGCATGGTTAAACTATTGTAAGGCAACAAGAATGGATACCTGGCCAGCTGACCAAGAACCAAGAAAATTTAGCATTTTGATGAGTGCTATTGGTGAAGAATCCCTACAAAAATTCAATAGATTTGGCATTGATAATAATGTAACAAGTTGCGGAACTCTTTTGAAAATAATCGCCTCCAAAATGGTCCCTAAAAAGAATATAATATATAATAGATACATGTTTCTTATGAAAAATCAAGAACATGAGCCTTTTGATATATATTATTCTGAAATTGTTCGTCTGATAGATGATTGCAATTATGGAGAATTTAGGGATGAAATGCTAAGAGACAAGATTGTGTTAGGGATTCGCGACATAAACCTAAAAAAAGAATTGCTAAAAAAGGAGAATCTTTCTTTAAATGAAGCAATAAATATATGTCGTGCAGCAGAGGCCACTGACAGACAAATGTCCACATTCACAGCGAGGCAGACAGAGGACCACATAAGAAAAATCAGCTCAAACAGAAAATGCAAATTTTGTGGCAAAGAACATGAATTTTAAAAAAAATTATGCCCTGCTTGGGGCAAATATTGTACTATATGCAAAGGAAAAAACCACTCTCAAGAGGTTTGCAAAAGAAAAAACAGAAAAATAAGAGAGTTGAGAAATGAAAATATTGAAAACGTTGAGGATCTTCAGATCCAAAGGCAAGACTCGGACCAAGATTCTGATGATAATTTAATAGTTGTTAATAAAATAAATAACATATCAAAGAATTTTAAAAATGCGGAATGTATATTACAATTTAAAATAGGAAAATCTTGGTATGATTATAATTGCTTATTGGATACGGCTGCAGATGAATGCATAATAGGTGAGAGTCAATTGGAGAAAATGTTTGGCAAGGCTTATTGTTTTCAAAATATAAGGCCCTCAAAAAAGCGTTTGTGTGGTTTTGGTGGTAACAACATACACATAGTGGGTGAAATAGATCTGGTTGTTAAAAAACTGAATGGAAAACTAACAAAGAATTATAAAATCACATTCCAAATTGTTCAAACAGATCACATCCCATTGTTATCTTGTAATGCTTGTACAAAAATGGGACTTATAAAATTTTGTAAAGAGGTTCGACATAGCACAAATACCGAAGATATTATAAAAAAATATGAACGAGTTTTTGAAGGGCATGGGAGATTTTCAGGAGAAGTAAATTTAGAAATAAATGAAACAATAATTCCTGTAATTCAAAAGGCTCGACGCATACCCATAGCTTTAAGAAAGCCCCTCAAAGAAGAATTAAAACGACTAGAACTTGAAGGAATAATTGAAAAAGAACAAGAACATACAGACTGGGTGAGTAACATTTTGATTGTGCAAAAAAATGATAGCTTTAGAATATGCCTCGATCCCATTCCTCTTAACAAAGCCATTAAGCGACCCAATTACCAGTTTACCACAATAGATGAAATACTACCAGAATTAGGCAGGGCCAAAGTGTTTTCTACCTTGGATGTCAAAAAGGGCTTCTGGCACCTAAAATTGTCACAGCAGAGTAGTAAGCTTACCACATTTTGGACTCCCTTTGGTAAATACCGCTGGAAAGTCCTCCCCTTTGGTATATCGTCGTCCCCAGATTACTTTCAAATGAAAATGTATGAAGTGATCCAAGGATTAGAAGGAGTAGAAGTACTAGCTGATGATCTCCTAGTATATGGTATTGGTGACTCAAAAGAGGAAGCTGTAAATAATCACAATCAAAATCTTGAAAAACTTATGCATAGACTTGTTGAATTTAACTGCAAATTAAACAAAAACAAAATGAAGCTTTTACAAACTTCTGTAAAATATTATGGTCATCTATTTACAAGCCAAGGCTTGCAACCGGATCCATCAAAAATAGAGGCAATTAAAAAAATTCCTATACCCAGGAATAAAAAGGAAATACAAAGATTCTTGGGTGTTGTCACTTATCTCGGACGTTTCTTACCTAAATTAAGTATGCAAACAAAACGCCTTAGATATTTAGCCTTAGACAGATCAGAATGGGTATGGGATGCAGAAGCAGAAAAAGAGTTTTGCAAGCTTAAAGAATTGATAGGTGATATCAAATCGTTAAAATATTATGACAAATCTAAACCTCTGATAATTGAATGTGATTCTAGTGAAGGAGCCTTGGGTGTAGCAGCGTTTCAAGAAGGACAGCTTGTAGCCTACGCATCTAGGACCTTGACTTCTACAGAAAGAAAATATGCCCAAATAGAGAAGGAGCTCCTCGCAATTGTATTCGGATGTACAAGGTTTGATCAACTTATTATTGGTAACATACAAACTATTATTAAAACTGATCATCGTTCATTGCTCTCTATATTTAAGAAACCACTGCTTAAAGCGCCCAGACGCTTACAATCAATGCTACTAGTGTTACAAAGATATAGTTTGAATATACAGTTTGTTTCCGGAAAAGAAAATGTGATGGCCGATGCTCTCTCTAGATTTAACATTAATAAAGATGAAATTGACAAATCTAAAGATATGCAAATATTCACAATCTTCGAAAATAATAATCCATTAAATAACATAAATATTACCAACAAATGCATTGAAGAAATTACAGTTGCTACTAACAACAATCAGAATTATACCAAACTAAAACAATACATAAGAGAGGGATGGCCAAAATATTTCAAAGATGTTCCAGATGGGTTGAAGCAATATTATAATATGAAAGATGACCTTGTAGTTTATGATAACCTGATAATAAAAAATAAGGCTATTCTAATCCCAGATGAATTCAGAAATCAGATGCTTAAGAAATTACATGTTGCACATTCGGGAGTAGAAAATACTTTGAAATTAGCAAGAGACACAGTATTTTGGCCTTCAATGGCAAAGGATATTAAAGAACTAATTTCGAACTGTGTTATATGCCAAAAATATCAACCTAGTCAACAAAAATTCAAAATGCAGACACATAAAATTCCAGAATACCCATTCCAGATAATCTCTATGGATGTTTTTTATTTTACTGAAAATGGCAAGCAAATGAAATATCTCATTACTGTTGACCATTACTCAAGATTTTTTTGAACTGGACTTGCTCAGAGATCTGTCATCCAAAAGTGTCATTGAAATTTGCAAGAGAAATTTCTCTAGGCATGGTATTCCTGAAATCATCATTACAGATGGAGGTACTAATTTTGTGAATAATGATTTCTGCATCTTTGCTAAAAAGTGGAAGTTTATGCATACTACATCCTCACCACATCACCCACAGGGAAATGGCAAAGCAGAGGCCACAGTCAAGATAGCCAAAAAGCTACTAAGCAAATGCAAAGATAGTAAGGAAGATCCATGGTATAGTTTACTTCTACTTAGAAATACTCCTAACAAACTGAATTCGAGTCCTGTACAAAGAATATTCTCTAGAAGGACAAGATGCTGTGTTCCAGTTCTGCCCGACCTTCTTAAGCCTCAAACTATAGAGAATGTGCATGAAAATATAAAAACAAAAAAGGAATGTTATAAACAGTTTTTTGACAAGCGAGCAAAAGATCCGGTTAAACTGGAAATTGGTCAACCTGTGGTAGTACAACTGCAACAGTCAGCAAGCAAATTATGGACTCCAGGAACTATAACAGATGTGTTATCAGATAGATCTTATATAGTAAATGTCAATGACGTATGTTATAGGCGCGATCTATCACATATTCGCCCTACGCCAGATAAAATCGAACCAGCCTTCCTTCAAAACGAAGACAACACTTCACCATCAGTCACCACAACTCAAGAAAATCTAAGTCAAGATAAGGATTCAGGTTTCTTAGAAGAACACAATCAGCAATTGAACCATTTTCCTTTACCACCCAGGGAGGTGCCCACCCAGAAGGGTGCCCTAACTGAGTTTTCACCACAAAATTACAACTTAGATACGCCATTACGTCGATCTTCACTTAGCCAAACATCTTCTCCAAATAATGATTGTGTAAAATCTCATCTACCTAAAAGAGACAGAAAAAAGCCATACTATTTAAATGATTATGTATGTTAACATAACACATTGATTTGTTATAGTTAAAATAATCAAACTAATTAAGTATATCATAATTCAGCCTAGTACAATTTTGTTTGTCTTAACAAACTTGTTTATATTTGTTAATTTTATTCTGGTGGATTTTTCATTTCTAATATTTTAGTTATTGTAAAAAAAAAGGGGGCGTGTTGGCTGTATGCTGATTAATCTGTGAAGACGGCTTACGCTTTGCCGACTCCCGTTGAGATTGATTGGTCTGTGTGCTATACTGATTGTATGTTGTCCTTATTATTATTGTGATTAGAAAAATTAAAGACACTTTGAAATTGTAATCAAGATGTATTTCTTTAAATAAAACACATATTGTTTCAGGATGCATCGGTGTTGGATTTCGGTTCAAATTTGAATACGCCCCGAAAGAGAAAAATGCGGCTTCAAATGCTGCGTTTGAAACAATCAGCGAGGTCATCAAATAAAAAACCACGGGCAGTGCGTCAATCGCTTAGACGATTGGGAAAAAAGTAGCCACACTTGAAAATGTGTTAAATGATTTGGAGTGTAAGTTAATGATGCAAAATGAGCAGTTGGACATTTTAGATACTGTAGGAGGAGATTTTCTGAAAATATTATTAAGTACATAAAATGCAGTGAGAAATAAAATGTCACAAATGTGTGGAATCACTGATTGCCTTTGAACCATATAATAGTCTGCAATTGAAAAAAGACAAAGACGGATTATATTATCCGTCCAAAGAGGTGACTAGTTACCACGTGCGAAGTTGCTGAAAATACATATCGTAGAAATAAACCTTTGGAAATAAAATTACTATGCATTCCCTTTTGCACCAATGCTTAGAAAAATTGTTAAATCAATTAATTTTCTAATGAATATTTTACTGAAGAGTTTACGCATAATCACTACCCGCTTTTGATAAAATGTATTTGTAAAAAATATTTAAATACGCGAATTCATTGCTAATACGCTTTATTCGATGACAAACGGTGTTATTGAAATATAATTTTAGAAAATGTTTATTTAAAATATTTATACATTTTCTAAATCTTCACAAATATTTAGTAAATGTATAAATATTGGATTTTAAATAAATTGCAGAGATAAAAAACAATGATATTGCCCGCTGTATTCTTAATCGAGCGACGATCTTCGCAAGGTACTTAGCTGGCAAAAGCTGGAAGCGAGTGGTCGCGGATCGTACTCAGTGGTGAGCACTTGGAGAGGCCTATGTCTAGCAGTGGACGCGTGTGGGCTGATGATGATGATTCCTAATATTTTTTCTTATATTTGTAAAGATGTTCACATAATAGCTTAAATAATTAAGTAAAATGTTTTAAAACTAAATATACTCGAGTAAATCCAAAAAGTGTAGTTTTATTTAAAAGTGTAAATAACTTTAGACTGCGAAGGTTGAATGAAGAATACGATAAAAAATTTCGCAACTTCCTTCCACTTTTATTTTTGAGACATATTGTTGAGCGAAGGGCGCTCATTAAAATGTCTCAAAAAATACGTAGATCAACCAACCCTTTTACCCACTATAAACATAAAGTAGGGTAAAAATTATAGCAACACTGGTATACCCATCTACTTTAGGCAGATATGGCGTCATCTATGTCTGTCCCTTACGGGTATACGGTCACGTCCTATCTATTCCATTCTTTATCTAAGGTCGCCCCACACTAGGATTTTCTCCTGTGTCGTGGGTGCAGTTACAAACATAGAATATCACATGCACATACTCCCAGACCTGAACAAATTTCTGTAGGCCATACAAAATATCTGTCCCGTGCGGGAATCGAACCCGCGACCCGTTGCACAGTAGGCGATCACTCGACCTCTGCGCTAACCGTGTCGTTGGATGGGTGAAGGAATATTTGTTACTAGCTTTCCGCTCGCGAGTTCGCCCGCGTTATTTTTATTTTCACGTGGGAATTTTATATTTTCCCGTAGGAAAAATGCGCTATGTCCTTCCCCTGGTCTCGAAACAATCAAATCTTTCCTCTTTATAATATTAGTATAGATTGGGTCAAAAGCTAGCAAGTATGAACATTATGGGTGTGTTAGAACCTAGTAACACACTGTACCAGTCGTTTCTGATATTTTTATTCATATAGTTTGGATCACTTTTGTTCCAAAGATAAGGCATGTCCTTATATAGTTCCAAGTGAAAACTACACTGTACAGAACATAGTGGAAGATACATGTAGTTTCGATCCTCAACTAGAGAAATACGTAGATATGGAAATAATAGAAAGAAAACAAATATTGCTTTTACTTACATGATTATATTTCCTTGAAACACACACTTTATACTTCACTTCACTCACAGAGGACACTATGATTATAATTACTGCACTCAACAAACGTCGAACTCTGACTGCCTTCTCTGAGGCAAACCTCGCTATTCACACCTTTGTTCGTGCTCCCGCAATACCGACTCTAACCAACCACGTGGCAAGTTTATGTTTTACAGTACGACTATTGACTTATTTGACTAGTCTCTTTTTAAAACGGATATCTACTCAGAAATGCTACATGATAACCACGTGGTTGCCACGAGTCGGAAGTACCCAATTAATTTATGGTACTACAATTGATTTATCAGTAAATTATTACTTTTCCAATATAAGATCTATAAATGTATGAACAATTCAATATTATTATTAATTGATAAAAGACAGTAAGATATACTATTTATGAATTGATGACAGTCGGCCATCCACTAATTTCGTACGTCCTCGTGCGAATGTAAATAAACATTTAATGCAAGCATAGTTCTGTATACCGGCGTCTTTGAGACCGCTGGTAACCAGATCTCTTTTCACTGTTATAAAACATTTGTTTGACTGTTATAAAACAGATGTTATATCCTGAATACCAGCGTCTTAGGAACCATTGGTAAACAGGCCTCTTGCCCTGATTATCGCTATGTAGTTCTTATATCAATTATCAAGTCTGTGTCCCTATTGCTAACGTCTTTTGGACCGCTAGCAAACAGGCCCCTTCACATATACTCATACTTCTGATTCTATCTTCTGAATACCAGCGTCTTTGGAACCACTGGTAAACAGGTCCCTTGTACATATTTTGTTTTTATCACATTTATATTTACGCTAACGCAACTGTGTAAATGATTATACTATCACTAGTTGTCTTATACATATACAACATTCTAAACATTAATTTTTTTTTTGCTTACTAATCTATGTTAATTAATATAATTAATCAATAAATTTGCGTGACTCGAAAGTTAATCAAAATATGTAGGTATATAATCTTACAATTAATCAGATTGATTATTCTCTTCACTTGATGATGAGTCAAAAGATCTGGAGAAGACCATCCACGGTCTGATTTTATCGACTGCTATAATCGAAGAATAGCTTCGGTTACCTTTTCGTGTCAGTGGAGTGTCTTCAACCTGGTATCGATCATGATCTAAAACTTTTACAATTTTGTAAGGTCCCTGGTACTTTGGCACAAGTTTTTTACTTTGACCGCATGATGGAACTTGCCGTTCAATTCTTACCAAATCACCAACGGTGTAAGATGGGGGTTTACAACGTTTCTTATCAAAAGCATTCTTTTGTGTCTCTTGACAAGCTTTACTGTGATTACTAATTTCTTCCCTAATTTCCGTAATATTTTGCCTAGTTTCATTCTGTACGTCTTTGTCTATTTCTAATCGCATTCTACTCTCACTAGACCCCGTTGGACGTATTCCAAACAAAGCCTCAGCTGGTGTTCGATTGATGCCTTTATTATGTGTATTATTCAAACCCCATTGAATATTAGAAAGGAAAGAATCCCATTTATTTTCACCACTCCCTACACAGGAAGTAGTCAGGGCATCTACTATGGTCTTATTGTAGCGCTCTACTTGACCGTTAGCACAAGGAGTTGCTACTGCATTGAGGATGTGTTTAATATTCTTTTCTGTAATAAATTTCTTAAATGGGTCACTTGTAAAAGTGGTGCCGCGGTCTGTGATTACTCTACGTGGTACACCAAACATACCAAAATATTCACGGAAAACTGCTATTGTAGTGCTAGTTTTTGTATTTCGTACAGCCTTTAAAAAAATGAATCGAGTGAATGCATCAATTAAGACTAAAATGAACATGTTACCTTTACTACTTTTTACAAAAGGACCAACATGATCAGCGTAAACTGTGTCAAAGGGTATGTCAATTTTTTCTATAGGATGTAGAAACCCGGGTTTTTTACCACCAGCTGATTTCGAATATGTACACTCTAAACAGGAATTCACGTACTTTTTGACGAAATGCCGGAGTTTAGGGAACCAATATAGAGAACTTATCTTTTCGACAGTTTTATCAACCGAGAAATGACCAATATCATCGTGGTTTTGTTTTACTATTTGCCACCTTACACCCTTAGGAACTACCCACCGATCGCCTTGAGGTGTTATTCTATATAACTTACCATTTTTAATCCTAAAATTACTTTTAATATCTACTACATTCTCAAACTCTGGATTTTGTAAAATACCTATAATACGTTGAATTTCGTCATCTGCACCTTGAACTGTGCCAAGCCAATCCATCTGGTTTATAGATGAGACTCCGATACTGTTTACGGTAGTCATTATAACGGGATTACGGCTGAGTGCATCTACGTGAGACATAGATTTGCCAGGCTTATACTCTATGTCGAATTGAAATTCCTGCATGAGTTACCACCATCTAGCAACACGAGGAACCATGTCACGTTTCTGAAAAGTTGCACGAGCGAGTTACAATCTGTAATGATTTTAAATGAAATACCCACCAGATAGACTCTAAACTTTTGAAGTGATGCAACAACTGCAAGAGTTTCTAAATCATATGAAGAGTAGTTTTGTTCCTCGGGAGTTGTCTGCCTACTGTAATAAGCGATCGGTTTTAAATTCTTTTGTTCATCCTCTTGAAGCAGAATGCTCGCTATACCTAATTTACACGCATCTGTGTGCAGTTCTGTTTTGAATTTAGGGTTGTAAAGTGCAAGTATTGGTTTCTTAGCTAATTCTTGTTGTAAATTTTTAAAGGCCGTCTGTTGTTCGGTTCCCCAAACCCAATTGATATCTTTTTTAAGAGATGAGTAAGAGGTTTTGCTACAATTGAAAATTTTGGTATAAATCTGCGAAAAAAACTAGCTAGCCCCAGAAATTGGCGCACATTGTGTTGGAAAGATGGCGTCGGGAAATTCATAACTGCCTCTATTTTCTTAGAACCTGGTTTTATGCCCTGCGAAGATATTTCAAAACCGAGATAATCAACCTTACGACTGAAAAAATAGCACTTGGATAATTTTAGAGTAAGCCCTGTATTCTGAAGAATTTTTAAAATAGATTCTAATCGTGACATACCTTGGCAAATATCTTTAGAGGGGATTATGACATCATCAAGGTAGACTAAAGCTTCTTGTCTGTGACGTGACGACTCTAGAATTTGATTCATAATTCTTTGAAAAGTCGCGGGAGCGTTGGCAAGACCAAAAGGCATTCGATTGAACTCGAAATGGCCTTCTGGCGTGACAAAAGCAGTTTTATACTTATCTGATTCATGGATAGGTATCTGGTAATACCCATTTGCTAAATCGATCGTGGTATAAAACTGGTAACCTGCCAGTTGATCGAGTTGATCGTCAATCAAGGGCATTGGAAAATTTTCTCTAACCGTTTTTCTTATTTAACAACCTGTAATCTATGCACAAACGCCAATCTCCTGTCTTTTTCCTAACAAGAATTGTAGGGCTTGCGTATGAAGACGTTGATGGTCTAATAATATCATGGTCAAGTAATTCAGATACAATATTTCTAACAGTTTCTTTCTCGGAAAAAGCAAGCCAGCCCCCCTAGACAAGATGTCTTTCGATAATCGCTAACGCAATCGCTAAATGGACAATTAATAAGATTTGACAATTGCGCTCGAAAGCTAAGCGAGGGCTTATGTCAAATCGCATACATTTTCCTTCTAGCGATTGCGTTAGCGATTATCGAAATGCGTCATGTCTAGGGGGGCTGTACGGTCTATATACAATGGGCTTATGATCTTGAAGATCAAGAGACATTTCACCTACGTTACAGGTACCAAGTTCCGATAAATCAAAAGCAAAGCACCACCTGTATCTGTTAAGGAGCCCTATTAGCTTTTCTCTAGTATCCAATGACAAGTCATCATCAACATTTAAATCCGATTCGGATGAACGGTAGACGAGCGGCGACTGAGCGTCCTAAATCGGAACTGTGATTACACCTATTCGATTTAGTATTTAGAACGTCGCAAACCATCCTTCTCCTAAATCGGATGCTATCTTCCTAAATGCGATTAGACTTCTCTGAATTCAGGAACGACTAAATATCGGATCCTGAATTTAGGATGGTCTAATACCCTCTTATTAGACCACCCTAAATTAGGCCGATTAATGCAGATTTAGGAGAAGGATGGTTTCCGACGTTCTAAATACTAAATCGGATACTAAATCGAATAGGTGTAATCACTGTTCCGATTTAGGACGCTCAGTCGCCGCTCGCCTACCGTCGTGAGCGCACCGTTTGTTGTTTCTTGCTTCAACTTATTATTGCGTACACACGCAAAACAAAATGACTTCAGAGAAGGAGGCGATACAAAATATCTTGGAACTATATAAGGACATGCCTTATCTTTGGAACAAAAGTGATCCAAACTATATGAATAAAAATATCAGAAACGACTGGTACAGTGTGTTACTAGGTTCTAACACACCCATAATGTTCATACTTGCTAGCTTTTGACCCAATCTATACTAATATTATAAAGAGGAAAGATTTGATTGTTTCGAGACCAGGGGAAGGACATAGCGCATTTTTCCTACGGGAAAATATAAAATTCCCACGTGAAAACAAAAATAACGCGGGCGAACTCGCGAGCGGAAAGCTAGTAACAAATATTACTTCACCCATCCAACGACACGGTTAGCGCAGAGGTCGAGTGATCGCCTACTGTGCAACGGGTAGCGGGTTCGATTCCCGCACGGGACAGATATTTTGTATGGCCTACAGAAATTTGTTCAGGTCTGGGAGTATGTGCATGTGATATTCTATGTTTGTAACTGCACCCACGACACAGGAGAAAATCCTAGTGTGGGGCGACGTTTTTATAAAAAAAAAGATCAAATCTCGTTCTTTTTTTCCTTTTTTTATAGTATAGAGCCATTGATTTACTACCAAGCGTTTGGTAGTAAATCAATGTATGGAGCCAACCGCTAGGGCTATGGCAATACCAACTTTCTCGTTTTTCGTTAGACTTGGCATTTTGTTAAACTTTTGTTTTTTTTTTGGCTGGTTGATCGTCAGTTGCGCGGTCGGGTATAATTTTCGTTGAAGGAAAAATATTTATTAGTGCTTTAATTTGAGTAGTTTCATTTTTCATTTATGTAATTTAGTGTAAATACAGTGTAGTTACATCATTTATAGTGATTTCATGTAAGTATTTTCTGTAAATTTGGTAATTTAAAACGAGCTAGTTTGATAGTCACTTGTTTTTCATTTGATTTGACTGCCCCATTTTCATGTAGTTATGGCGTCTACTTCTGGGGGTAAGGAACCCCCGGATATAGAAGCTGGTTGTGTCGGGAATGAAATGGAGGTTAATGAAATCCCGTCCCCTGGCGGGTTTGAGACAGTGAGGGATGATAGTTCATCATCGTCCAGTGACACTGATAGTCAGGTTCTTGTTTCTTATCACGATTTCTCCCTAACGCAGGGAAAAAAGCGAAAAGTATCTACAAAACATAAAGAGCATCAGTCAAAGAGACCGCAGCTGGACTCTTTTGATTGTGACAGTGCAGTAGATGTTGTTAAGTCACAGTTGACATCAGAAATTCCACTACGACAGAAGGAAAGAGTAAATCCTGAGTCAGTCTTCTCAGGAATCACGGATTCATTAGTGTCACTGGACCAGTCCCCTCCACAAACAATTTCTCTACCATTTCAGCGTCCATCTGGACGCCAAGTTTATAAAGATTATGATAAAGGTCCTTATGTTGTACATATTCAGAGGATGGATGGTGAGTCATCTGCTCCCTATCTACACCCAGTAAATTTTGGTCGCTTTCTTTCAAAAAATAATTTTATTAATATTATTAATGGTAGTGTCCAGAGCATCGGTAGAAATAGGGTGACCCTTACATTCTCTAGTGCGGTTACAGCGAATGATTTTTTAAATAACAAGGTTGTTGTAGATAATGGTTATAAAGCATTTATTCCATCATACAGTACTATCAGGCTTGGCTTGGTAAAGGGTATACCGACAGATTGGAGTGAGGAAGAAATTATTGAGAATATTAAGGTCCCAGATGGATGTGGCCCTGTGGTAAAGGTCAGGCGGCTAAATTTCAAGGTAGTGACTAACAGTATAACAACTTGGAAGCCATCTCAATCATGTGTCTTGTCGTTTGACGGACAATTTTTACCACCTAGAATTTTTATCTGCTATAATTCACTGGCTGTAGAGAAATATTATTACCCGTCAGTCCAGTGTTATAACTGTTGCCGTTTTGGACATGTTGTGTCAAATTGTAGATCAAGGCAAAGATGCTACAAGTGTGGTAGTATGGATCACGGTGGGAATTCTTGTGGTGTTGAAGAGTTTAGGGCACATTGCATTTCATGTTCGGGTGTACACTTTGCCATTGACAAATCCTGCCCAGAATATGCGAGACAAAAGTCTATAAAAATTACGATGGCCGAAAAAAATATTTCTTATGGTGAAGCCTCTAAGTTGCATGGTCCTGTTGCAAAAAGTTACAGCGAGGTAGTCAAACATTCAGCTCCAGTGTCTCAATCAAATCATAATTCCACCTCGTATAAAACAAGTATACCAAATAAAGTCAAACCACGGATGTCTTCTGTTCGGGTAGGATATGATCGAACTGTTCATAACAATCTTGTACGAGACCCTCAGCTTCCCATTACAAATGGGGTAGCTCTAAATAGTATAGCACACAGACCAATCAATCTCAACGGGAGTCGGCAAAGCGTAAGCCGTCTTCACAGATTAATCAGCAAACTGCCAACAATATGTATATAGGTTAAAAATAAAAGCAGATGTTAATTTTACAATATTAAAAATAATAATTAAGAAATTTGTAAACTGTATCTGTACTAATGGTCAGACTTGTTATATTAATAGAAAATGTCCAAAATCAAACCATTAATAATATTTTTGGCCATTTCAAAATAGTAGAAAAGAATTTGGTACCTACCCATGTTAACATAGTTTTATAAAAATTTTGGTGTCTTTAATCCAAAACTGTAAAATTAATTTTGTAATCCCCCATACAAATAGTTGGGTTTGTGAAAAATAAATATAGGTTTCGGCTTGATAGGGTATTTACTTTGTAGATATAATATGTTAAAGTTACTGACCTGTAAAAAAGTTAGGAATAGCACCACTCCTAAGAAAAGTGCCTTTTTTGTTTTTCTGAATCCACTGTTGTTCAAAATGCTTAGAACACATTGCTTGGTTGGCTGCCAATTCAATCGACCAGTAGCTTTAACCCAACTGTTTCGAGTAGTTATCTCCGAAGGAAATCTGTTAAATGCAGACAAACAAGCAAATAGAAAGTTTAACTTCAAAAGAATTACCTTTGTTATCTAAAATGCTCAAAATTGTATACTTAAATATGTCAATATTAATGTAACACAGAAACTAATATGTGAGTTCCCTTTCACGTAACAAATTACCTACGAATCAAGGAAAAATAGTCGTAGCGTAACTGGTATCATGATAACCCGGCAAAATGTTATACGCGTTGGCTGTATACGTGACCATATTGAATGGCGACATTCTTAACGTATTAGGTTAACAGTAACCTTAATAATTAGTTTGAAATTTCATGTTTAATCCCTTAATATGGTTGAGAACCATAGTAGAAAGATAAAATATTGCAATATAACTTGTATTTATAATTTAAAAAATAGTTTTGGCGCTTAATATTGACATAATTTAGGTCATACCTGTGAAAGGTTATATTTTCCTGTTTTCTAGCACTATCACTATTACAACCTAAAGCAGAGCAGTGCACCATGATTTAAATTGTCAAATAGTTCACAATTACACTAATTAAACTGTTAAATAATTGCACAGTGAGCTATACTTCACACAACAAATTTCTTCCACGTATTTGTTTAGCACCAGACGCTGGTGATAAACAATACCCACTACCAGTTTCACCTATATGTATACGGTAACAAGGACAAAAAAAATGATGCCGTCTTCTTCTTTCTTTTCGCAATGTGTATAAGTTTATCTTTGTTCCTCATGTTTGACGGCTTTTATAGCCCATCTATTCCATTCTATATCTATGGGGCGACGTTTTTATAAAAAAAAGAACAAATCTCGTTCTTTTTTTCTTTTTTTTATAGTATGGAGCCATTGATTTACTACCAAGCGTTTGGTAGTAAATCAATGTATGGAGCCAACCGCTAGGGCTATGGCAATACCAATTTTCTCGTTTTTCGTTAGACTTGGCATTTTGTTATACTTTTCACTCGACACGTCCGTCACTTGTCGCTCTTCCTTTAAGTCTGATTCAGAGCCCTGAATCAGTGTACGTGTAATCAGGAGCTGCAGTGACTGAATTTAGTGTCCTAAATCGGACACTGAATATCGGATCCTGAATTTAGGATGGTCTAATACCCACTTTAGACAATAGATACCAATAGACATGAAATACCTACGAAAAAAGCGTGCCAGCATTTGGGTTGGTGCTCTAAGATGGCGGAAAAAAACTAGGGACGCCGCATCCAAGATTCCACACTTTTTATGTTTTTCTTAATAGAATTCATTAAAAAAAACAATAAAAAACATATAACTGTAAAATCCACTCACAAATAATGCTCACCGACTGATATTTTAGCACAACAACAAACACGGTGCTTTGTAATGGCGGACTGAATTGGACGCAAAATTACTCTTATCAACAGATTAAGAATTGGTCATGGATCTAATGAGCACTTGAAACGGATCAAGTTAACACATAGTAATATATGTCGCTTTTGTGAAAATGAATCAGAATCATTATAATATCTCATTTTGGAATGTCCGGCATTTAATATACAAAGACTGTTGATGATAGATGGCTTACAAAAGTTATATAAAGACTGCAGTATAACTCGCCAACTGCCATCTATTATTAAAAATACTAAAACTTATCCAACAATTTTTGAATATGTTGTTAATACGTTTGAGAAATTGTAACTACAGATTTTATCCAAGAAGGTGAAGAACATTTGAATTAACATTTTTTTGTACTAAAGTTTGGCCAAATGGGTGATACCAGAGCCGTAAAAATAAAATAAAAAAAAAGCTAAGAAAGAATCTCTTTATAATCTGTGGAAAGAAGACTTGCTTTGCTTGTGTTCATGCCAGTTTATGCGTTGTTTTTTGACTTTTTTGTAAATTTGGTGTAAAATAAATGATTAATATTTAATAACACTTTCTTTGAATGCATGAGTTGGTATTTTTCAAATATTTCTTTTTATCAATACTTATCGAGAATACACAGGACTCCTAAATGATGAAACTCATAGATCCAGTTGTTCGTAGTTTTAAGGTTGCAAAAGTATTCAGAGAAAATACAGACAAAATTAATAGTATAGATTTCTCACCAAATGGCGATACTTTGATATCATGCAGTGAAGATGATCAAATTGTTATTTACGACTGTGAAAAAGGCACACAAATGATTACAGTCAACAGTAAGAAATACGGTGTTGATTTAATCCATTTCACACACGCTAAAAACACCGCTATACACAGTTCTACCAAAGTTGATGATACAATAAGATATTTGTCACTTCATGACAATAAATATATTCGGTATTTCCAGGGGCACACGAAAAAAGTTGTAACGTTGTGTTTGTCACCTATAGAAGATACGTTTTTGTCCGGATCTTTAGACAAAACGCTCCGATTGTGGGATTTACGATCACCCAATTGCCAAGGATTGATGCATCTCTCTGGCCGACCTGTGGCAGCTTATGACCCAGAAGGTCTCATATTTGCTGCTGGTGTTAATTCTGAAAGTATAAAACTATACGATTTGCGATCTTTTGATAAGGGTCCATTTGTAACTTTCAAATTAAATCAAGAAAAGGAATGTGACTGGACAGGCTTAAAATTTTCACGCGATGGAAAAACAATGCTAATAAGTACTAATGGATCAATTATTCGACTTGTGGATGCTTACCACGGAACTCCTCTGCAAACTTTTACTGGACATTTGAATAACAAGGGTATACCTATTGAAGCTTCATTCAGTCCTGACTCACAATATATTTTTAGTGGATCTACAGATGGAAGAGTTCACGTCTGGAATGCTGATACGGGCTACAAAGTTTGTGTTTTAAATGGAGATCATCCTGCACCTATACAGTGTGTTCAATTTAATCCAAAGTTTATGATGTTGGCATCTGCTTGTACTAACATGGCATTTTGGTTACCTACTATAGATGATGTTTTAAATTGAATTTATATGAGAAGTTCTGTAGCAAACCAATGTATTTTTCAAATTTATATTCCAGCAATAATGCTTAGCCATTACTGTATGAATTTTTTATAGAATTAGTCTGGTAAGTATGTCAACAAATATGTATTTAACTAGACCCTGTGAGTGTATGCACTTTGTGGTCTAATAAACCACCTATACTATTATTCCTCTGCATCTTGAGACATATAATATATCAGTTTTTTTGACATATATATATTATCAAGATAATTCTATATGTGAATATGGTTTAGCAGAACTAATTTAGACCACATTTTTCTTTTACTGGCCAAGACAACAGATCTGACTGCCATTTGACTTCATTCCATGACATGCAAAAATGAATTTTCTTTCAACACAAAGAAGCCTCATTTTTAAACATACTTTTTATAAATATTGAAAACCACCAAATCAAACTATAAAATAGAAATCTACTTAACATATCCCATAATAATTATTTTATCCCATAATAATTACCTTACACATCTCACAACAAAATCCACCTACAATAATTTCACAAAATAATTTTTACCCGTAACTTCAGATTGCAACCTACAATTAAATGTTTGCTTTGTTTATTTAACAAAGTAAAGGCCAAATATTTTTAACAATAGAACCTATTCATTTGCTAACCATGTTTTGCTACTTGATTTTGGCAAAATTGTCAAATCTGACAGAAACTACAAACCTGAAAATTTAATTGGACGACAACAATGCTTGTCATTTTAAACTGTTACATTAAGTCAGTGCTTCACCCACCGTTTTCAAGCAAAATTTTGAAAAATGCCTAATTGTAAAGAAATATAGATAGATTTTAATGTTTTAATTACTCTTTTATATAACATTTGACAATGAAAAATTGGCACTTACTTAGTTTTCATACAGATGGAAAGATTGACATTTTCTGTCTAGTTGAATACATGTCTGTAGTCGTTCATGATCTTAACTGTACATATATAATACAGACTCATGTTTAAAGTGACATATTAACCTGTATTGAAAGCATTTAATTTTATCATTGTAATTCTATACTCAAATAGAAAAACATTCCTGATTGAAAGTAAGGGAGTGAAGTGTAAATAATTTTGTGTGTTAGTCAAAGTAATATTCCCCAGTTAAAATATCCTAAATTTAAATGTCTTGAAATACAACATTTATGATTTTCATTATCGATTGGTATTATTTTACAAAAATAAGTGTTTATTTAGATATCACTTACATTAGTCAGCTCTGGCCTGCGAACATGGACTTGTCAATTGACATATATATCGATCGACAAATAAAAGCATCTGTCCTTTTCACTCCTTAGGAATATTTATCAAATTTATTGATTTTTGTCGACTACTTATGTCGATCTTAGCTGTCAAATTTTGTTTATCGAGACTTCCATGCTCGCAGGGCTGTTTTGTTTGACCAGAACCTTAATAGAATAATAAATATAGAACCTTAATAGAAGATAGAATAATAAAATGCCTCCTTAGAATATTTTTTTAGCATTAAGATACTTTTTCTCCAGGAGTATTAATTTGACTTAGGCCTCGTTTACGGAGACGCGGGGCGTCGCGCGTCGCGTGTGGCGTGGCGTCTCGCGGCGCGTCCGACGTTTTTTTTGTTTACGGTGGGGCGGCGCGTGAAGCGGCACTCATAATCGCACGCGTAAACACAAGCATATGGTAATATACGAGAATGTTCATAGAGATGCGAGACGGGAAGCGTGGCGGTGCCCGCCGCGATTCCCGCCGCGTCGCCCGCGGCGCGTCCTCAAGAGTGTAGCGAAGCACGCGGCGGGCATCGCTTCATCGAGAATTGGGATGATGACTGAATTCTAATTTTTACGTCTCGTCATTAAATATTAAAATACCGTGGAAAAAGATGCAGTCCTGTGAAATCAGAATTAAAATCGGCTTAGAAATACATTAGATACAAGCATTTTAAGTTGTTAATTTGAAGGCGATTAGACAGAGAGATCCGACACCAACCGTGACGTCATTGTTGAGTACGGCCATATAAACTCCTTGTAAATTGCCGTTTACTAGAAAGAGATGGAGAAAAATCTTTAATACCTTATATCTTGGTTGTTTTTATAGTTATTCAAAAACCGATTTTTTCTTTCTGTTTATTATATGAATGAGCTTATATTAAAGCAAAAAAAGTTTTTTAGTCATCTAGCCTATTGTCGCTGCGTGCGCCGCCGCGTGAGACGGGGCGGTGCCATCCGCGGGCTCGGCCGTAACAAACGCGCCATTTCAAGCAAAGGCGTGTAAAATCGCTTCTCCGTAAACGCACTCATATAACTCCATATGTTTGTATTCTGTGCGGGCCGCGCCGCGCAACGCCCCGCGTCTCCGTAAACGAGGCCTTAGACCTACTCAGTAGAGTTAAGTTAATTTATTGATGGCAATGGTTTTTGTTACAAAAACATTTTGCCAGCATCAGTTCATTGACAATTTAAATTCATTGACAATTTAAAGCAATTAGCTTAGAATAATAACGCAATTAGGTATAATGCAAAGTTGTGTCATGATGAAATGTGTCAAAATTAAAGAATACTCCCATAAACCCATTCTAGTCTTTCTTTTATTTTTGACCTTGTATCAGTAGTAGGGTTATTATCCACATAGCCACCCCTTAATCCTTTAACACGCATTTTTTTTTTTGTGTGATAGTGATAATTTTTTACACGAGGTTTAGTTAAGGACTCTATGTTATGGATCTTAAAAAATGGAAAATTTACTACTTGTGTTTTGCGCTTTTGTCTGTAGGCCATGGTTACTACTGTAGTGTATAGAGATTTGTCTCGAGCGTACACGATACAACTCGGTCGGTAACGGCGGCAATATTCGGCTTCCGGCAGTGGAGCGGAGAGGTGGTGCTGTGTGTTGGCGAGCCAAATTATCGAGTATATGTGTACAATACATTGTCATGTGGCGTCGGGATTAAAAGTGAGGACTTACTTTCAAGTATAAAAAGGAGTAGGCACACGTACAAGTTAAAGGACATGGACTAAACCGACTCAGTCGCGCTCGCGCCCGCCTCTGTGCGCACGCGTTTTAGTACTCCTTGCAAATTCGTTTAGTTATAATGGCGTCGGGCACGGTAAAATGTGTAACGTGCAATATTGTAATTAACGAAGTGTTATGCTTTATTCAGAATAAAATCGATGTGATGGATGAAGTGTCCCTTGTGCAAAGAACAATGGCCAAATTGGACCTGACTATGGGCATAAATCAAATGTATGTTAAAAGATATGCTTTTATGAGTTCATTTTAAAAATGTAACTATTAAATCTCAAGAACTTCGAGTTTCAGAGAAAATAATGAATTCGTAAAATCAATTTTCTCGCATATGAAATCGTAATATAGTTTTTGAACGGTTTTCACCATAGATGATAGATCTTGAAAATGACGTCAAGTTCCGTTTCACATTCTCGTATAAACATTACATCTTTGCGCTTAATTGAACAAAAAATATTTTTTCCAAAAATAACACTTAACAACATTAAAAATGTGTTTATTTTTTGAGAATAGTATTTTAACTTGCTGAAACATATAATACTAAGCAAACGATGCATAATTCAAAGTATTGGTTCTTTTTTGGTGATTTGCGTGTAAAGGATCGTCACTGTCGAAATCGATGTCGATCGTTTACAGTCAATCTTTGCGTTTGCTTTTCTTTAAGTACTGTGTGATTTTTGATTCTCCTATAGGCGCGTTCGGATAGCATCGAGGTGGCAAAAATAACTGTTAAAAATGACAAAATTGACACAAGGAGCGTTCGGTTAGAAGAAATGTGAACAAAAGTTGCATTTTTATCTGTTTACGTCAACCGTTCGGATAGCTGAAAAAATGTCAAAAATGGCATTGTGAACTGCCAATTTTGCCCCAGCTATCGAAGAGGGTCAAAAGTGGCAGTTTTTGACATTTAAGATTTTTGACGTTTATTAAACGTAAAATTTTTGACACGATTGAATAAGTTTTAACGAAATAAATTTTATTTTCATTATTTATGGAAATTAATGATCGTTAATCATGAAGCGAGCTTATTACATCATAATACATCCAGAATCTGGAAACTGAAAATAAATTTAGGTTATAATAGCTTATGACTTTGACATATTGATAATGTAGCGTTCGGTTAGGGTGTGGAGCAAAAGGCAAAAATTTCAAATTTCTAACCGAACGCTTTACATCAACGCCAATTTTGATAATGCTAAAAACGCCACCACAGGCTACCCGAACACGCCTTACGTGCTGTTTTGACCCCTATTTTGTTTCACGAACTCTGATATCATCTGCTTCTTACGACCATCTTATATAAGTATTGATAGAAAATATTGTGTCTGGAAAGGAAGCTATCACAGAATATTGTTGTAGTTGTTTGGTAGACTGGAAAACAATTGTATGCTGTGCCCGTGTTATGACTATGACTGTGGTCTTAAGATACCTTGGGCAGGCCAGGCACCAAGATAATACAATAGCGGTACCAGCAGGTTTTTTAAACAGTGTTGTTATAAATATAAGAGACTACATTGAATAAATCTTTAGATAATCAAAGTGTTTTATTTCTAAACATCCTTATTGTTACATACTCGTATATTAATGAAATCCTATTAAATATTATATGTTCACGTAACGTTTCATATTATTTTAACATAACATAGTTCTAAGTTTACTCAAAGATTAAAAAATATATTGCTCCTACTCCTACCTAACCTAAAACGATAAAAGATATTTTATTGATACAGAACGAGCGATTCTGAGAGAAACTTATGTAACCAAAGAACACTTACAACGAGTTAAAATGGATTTGGCAAATCTCAAGGCCTCTCTGGTTAAAGATTTCACTTTCTGTAACATTAACACGAAAAGAGGTGCTTATTTAAAAGAAAGCGATTGTGATAGCGGACCTTGTGGATTTCATCCAATCGATCCCCACAAGTCGCAAACACCAAACAGGTTCAGTGTTTTGTCGAATCATCAGTCCGGTGATGTTATTTCTCGAACACCGTCATTTTCATCGCTCGAAAAACCAGCTCAGGCGGCGCAGGAACCGCCGAGCGAGCGAACATCGTGAGCCGCCGCTGTCGCCACCGCCCGGTGCCACCTCACCCCTGCCGCTCTCGCCATTGCAAATCAGTACCCGACGAGAGCCGTGTATCACCGAGAACGAACGAAGTGAAGCGCTTGCGAAACAAGTTATAAATCCGACCGTTATTACACTTGGCGAATCGCTCGCGCCTGTTACGTCATTTGTAAACAACAACACAGCTGTATCGGATAACGCGTTGAAGCAACCACAAACTATGGCAAAAATGGTTAAGTCGGGAGAGTGGAAGCCGGATAAAGCTAAAAATGATTGGATATTAGTTCAAAAGAGAAAACTACGTAACCGATTTATGGGGAACAAAGGAAAAGCTGTCGTTAACTCGGACACAAAATTTCGAGCTGCGGAAGTTTATATTGTCTTTCTGTACTGAACTGTTGAACTTTTGTAATGAGCAAAACTGGTCATGTGTTGACTTGTCTTTATTGCCTGCGGATACCTATACATTTGTGAGCCAAGCTAATGGTGCACGGCGCTGGCTCGACCATGTTACCGCCTCGGCTGCCGCCGCTCGCACGGTCACTGGGGCAGAGGTGCTGGATGATGTATATTGGTCAGATCATAAACCACTACTAATAAAGTGCGACTTAAATTTAGTGAAACCTAAAGTTGTATATCCGAATACAGAGAATACATATAGAAAAGCAGTGTGGGGTTACAGAAATACGGTTGAAATAAATAATTATCATAACATGTAACAATAAGCTTAGGTAGATAAACTTTCCAATTGAATTTAATAACTGCTGCGACCTTATGTGTAATAATATTGATCATACTGTAATTATTGAGAAGATGTACAAAAATATTGTGACGATCCTAACTGAAGCAGCTGAATGTACCTGTACTCGTAGGAATGGCGGGAAAGGTAGGGCTGTGGCTGGGTGGAACCAACATGTTAGGGAGGCTCATGCGAAGGCTCGGCTTGATTATAAAATTTGGTTACTATATGGACAACCTAAATCGGGCATGTATTATAATAATATGATAATTTCTCGGAAAATATTTAAATCAAAATTGAAGTGGTGCCAAAAAAATCAGGAACAAATTAAAATGAATAATATAGTAAATCATCATAAGAGGAAGGAGTTTGGAAAATTTTGGAATGCTACAAAGAAGATCAACCCCAAGCCTAGCCTTCCTATGAGTGTCTCTGGTAAGCATCATCTGTGCGACATTGGGGGTAATTCTGAAGTTACCTGCACTAAAACTAAAACTAAAATTAAACATATAATTTTAAATTAGTTTTAGGTAATTCGTATTCTGAAACGCCGGACTCTCTCAATTTAAACTGTATTTGACAATTTCTTAAATTGAATACACAGATTATAAATACACCTAGTGCTGTAGAAAAACGGGATAATTTAGAAACATTAAAAACAGCTATATTCTACAAATTCTACTATCAGAAATTATTAATTTAATCGTATTTGTAAATAACAGAAAAGAAATTTTATTATTTATCATTCATTTTATCACAAAAGAAGAATTATTCGACATTTATTCTGCGATTGTGATGGCTTCGCGCCTATGCCATGAAATAAAAATTACGTGGTAGTCTGTAGTTGTATAGATAGGTACTTCGTGACTTCCTTTGAATTTTAAAATTGCGTATTTTGTTTCATTAGTAATTTTTGTTTTCTTTTCATAATAACCGCTGTTATTTATTGACAAATAATAGTAATTGCTAGGCAACAAATCTTAGATAGGCATACTTCTATCTGCAGATAGAATATTAATTTCTGTTGTAAGAGTAAATACATACATACATAACCTACCTATCATCTAAATGTCAGTACTATTAGACTACTTGGGAACAAACAAATTATAACTCGCGACTTGGCAATTGATGCTATAAAAGCCTTTCCTATTGTATAATAAGTTTCCTGGTGCTGTAGGGTGTGTCAGTGGTGGACCAACAATACCAATATGTGTACCATTTTTTTTAACATTAGGAAATGCGTTACGCATACCTCGCGCTTGGGTAGGCGCGAGGTTATGTCGGACTCTCCACGGCCACTGGGGGCAGAGCGCCAGCCAGAAACCGCGGCCTACCGACTAAAACCAAACGATGCCCCCTCACAAACGCCTTGGCACGAGAACGTCCATCACCGCCGCATCCTCTCCGTCATCTGACGAAGAGGATACGTCGGGGAGGGACGCCCCGTCGCCGGACAAGGCCATGGGAACCTTTTCGGACACTTCCATGACCTCGTCAGCGTCTGCTCGCCTATGGCGAGCCCCTCTCACCTCCCTAAAATGGGAAGGCCGGCGATGCTCCTGGGCATTAGGAGTATCGACGACTGGCGGTGGCCTGTGCAATGCAGGACTCGGGCTTCCCGAGCCCGCGTCCCGCTGGTCACCGTCAGGGTCAGGAGGAAGAAGGCGGGCGAACTGCCGCCTCCTCCGCCCCGTTCTTCTGCGGCGGCAGGGATCTGCCGCTGGGTCATCTTCTCTGGCCCGTTCTGCCACCTCCTTCTGTGTGATTACCTCCACACAGAAGGAGTTTGCTGCATTCCAGGCCTCGACCAATATGTAAACCATCAACAGCTCCAAGTGTGTTTGGCATTCCATATATTTGTAGAAACCTAAATAGAAAAAGGACGGAGAATGTTAATGTATTTCTTAATAATTATTTCAAAATATTTTATTACAATGTAAGTAGGTGCTCGCTCACTCTGCCTTGACAAGGTCCTTTTCTATTGCTGTTTTAGGATTTTTTTCTTGTGGAGTTAATTTGCGCAATATTAAATCAGTGACAACATTGACAGCTCTGCATGACCGAAGGCTGGCTAAAACCTTTAAATGTTCCGGTAAGGAGCCAATCTGTACTTCAGTGCAGTCTATAGCTTCTATCAAGTTGCGAGCGGATTGGCGAGGAAAACGAATTTTTTTCTAAATTTACGTTCGGGCATAGTAAATGGGTCTGATTTGTCCCTCAACTTTCTCAATTTTACTTTTTCTTCTCCTATTCTATAACATAAATAAGTCGATACTTTACAAATATATTTTAAAACTATGAGGCAGGTATTTATCTAATTTTTTATATAAAACAAATATTTTACCTTTCTGAAGACTCTATTAATGCCACAACAACCAATTCAATTCAACTGCGCTACTAGGGTTCCCGACGTTGATTCACACACGGCCAACTGTCTCGACTTATTGCTGACTTCTGATCCAGACCGTTATACCGTGACGGTTGAAGCCCCTCTAGGTACTTCCGACCACTGTCTGGTGAAAGCTGTGTCAGTATACTCTCCACCCGATCATGGCCTTCGAGGTAAGAGACGGGTGTGGAGATACAAGCTAGCGGATTGGGACGGAATGCGCCAGTTTTATGCATCGTATCCTTGGCGTACTTGCTTTTCTTCTGGGGATTCTTCGAGCTGCGCCGATGCTATCGTGGAGATTGTTCGTCTGGGTATGGAATATTTCATTCCTTACTCTGACGTCCCAAATGGCACCGAAGCACGTCCCTGGTTCAATAATGAGTGCCGCCACGCCGAAGTCCAGAAGCGGGCGGCATACCAGGCTTGGGCTGAAGCCCGACGATGCAAAGCTCCAAATACCCATGACCTGAAGAAAGCCTATAATAAAGTTGCTAAGGCATGCAAGAAGCAGGTATGCCGGGCAAGGTTTGCTCATATCGGCCGCATTGGATCAAAGCTGGCCTCATACCCAACGGGCAGCAAAGCTTTCTGGTCCCTGGCCAAAGCAACCGAAGCTAACTTCTGTCGACTGAACTTACCACCGTTGTTGAAACCTGACGGCTCACTGGCCCATACGGCAGAAGAGAAAGCAAATCTTTTTGCCTCTCTTTTTGCTGAGAATTCACGTTTGGACTCTGCAGGAAAACCTCCTCCAACTCTACCTCAAGCTGACTGCTCCATGTCAGCAGTTCACATTCACCAAAAAGAGGTACTTAAGGTTCTAAGAAATCTAGACGTGAATAAAGCCAGCGGACCTGATGGCATACCGGCTATTGTGCTGCGCAACTGTGCGCCCGAGTTGGCTCCCGTATTGACCCGCCTGTACAGACTCTCACTTGCGACTGGAGTGGTTCCCAAGTCTTGGAAGCTAGCAAATGTACAACCAGTACCTAAGAAGGGTAGTAGAGCCGATCCAGTTAACTATCGACCTATCTCAATCACGTCCATGCTGTGTAAATGTATGGAGCGTGTTCTAAACAACCGTCTCCTCGCATACCTTGAAGATAATGACCTCCTCAGCGACCGTCAGTACGGTTTTCGAAAGGGCCGGTCAACGGGAGATCTTCTCGTGTATGCCACACATATATGGGGAGAAGCTATTGATGGGCAAGGCGAGGCTCTCGCAGTCTCTTTAGACATATCCAAAGCTTTTGACAGGGTCTGGCATTCTAGCCTGTTAGGCAAGCTTCCATCGTATGGTCTACCCCAGAACCTCTGCAATTGGATCTCGAACTTTTTGAGTGAACGTTCCATGCAAGTAGTATTAGATGGCTGCTGCTCCGAACAACTGACTATTGATGCTGGAGTTCCTCAAGGTTCCGTACTTTCGGCAACACTCTTTCTTCTGCACGTCAACGACTTGTTGGTGCCTGGAACCTTCGGGTATGCCGATGACACCACAGTCGTTGATAGATATGTCTCCAATGCAAAGGCCAATAAAGAGGAGATCCGGTCTTGTCGGGAGTCGATGATGGACCGTTTGAATTCTACACTCCGGGCGGTCTCTGAATGGGGTGACGCTAATTTGGTCCAGTTTAATACTAGCAAAACGCAGGCGTGTTTGTTCTCCACTAAACGGAGTCCTTTCTATCTGACTCCGACTTTCCGTGGTATATCCATACCGGTAACTGATCATCTCCACCTACTTGGTATGCAAGTAACTAACAATCTCAACTTTGGTAGTTACATAGAAACCGTTGCCAAAATTGCAGCTATGAAGCTCGGCATTCTCTCCAAGGTCAGGCGGTACTTCACACCGGAACAGTTGCTCCAACTATATCAAGCACAAGTTCGATCTTGTATGGAGTACTGCTGCCACTTGTGGGATGGGTCTGCTAAATATCAACTAGCGGCCCTTGATTCTATTGATAAGCGTGCTAAGACCCTCATTGGTGACACCAAATTAACGGGGGCCAAGCTTCAGAGCCTCGAACATCGTCGTAAGGTGGCATGTTTATCGGTATTTTATAGGATATATCACGGAGAGTGTGCTTTGGAATTACATGAAATAATTCCGGCTTCTCCTTTCCATCTCAGGGGAACCAGACGGCGGCTGGGGTTCCACCCTTTTGTCATTGATATTCCAATTAAACGCACGAAGCGATGCGCTTCCTCATTCATATGGCGAACGGCAAGGGAGTGGAACTCTTTGCCCGCGGATTTGTTCCCTGAGCAATATAACTTGGAGTTATTCAAGATGAGAGTGAATAGGCACCTTCTGGCTAGGCGTGTCCCATCTTCGGCCTCATCATCACTTTCCATCAGGTGAGATGGAGGCCAAACGCTTATCCAGCATTCATAAAAAAAAAAAAAAAAAAATCCATTTAACAAGTTGCACAAAAAAATTGCCTTCGGTAATGTTAGAAAATCGTAAAAAAGTAACAAGATAAATTTAGACGGCACCTAAAAGTTCACCTCCTAAACTTAGTTTGACATATTTAAAATTATAGGAAAAATTACATTTAGGAAGCATTTCAGAATACGAAAATAACATCTAACACTAAATTGAGTAGTTTAGTAACGTCACTCTTAATTTTAGAGTTAACTTGTGAGTTCTGAATACCAAACGGTGATTGACATTTCTATCTCTAATTTTATTTAGTTATAGTTTTAGGTGGTCGCTTCAGAACTTCTTCAGAATCACCCCCATTGCCAACCTATTTAAAAACCATTTCCGTGTAGAATCTCCTTTGGCCGGAACTGTTAGAGCCCCTACAGGGCTGCGTTCGTAAACATCGCCCGACGACGCTCGATGACGTACTGGCCGTTCTAAAACACCCGCGCAGGGTTGGATTCAGACCCTCACAAAGTTATTGGTGTCAATTCTGTTGGCATTAATTGGAATAGACTAAACTAAATTTAGTTTTAGTGCTGTCAAATCGTGTTTATTGTTCGAAAATTTTAACTGAAAACACAATTTGACCGCACTAAAACTAAATTTAATTTAGTTTAATCGAATTAGTGCCAACAGAATTGCCACAATTGTCTATATAAATGAAAAATATACTACTTGTCAAAAATTATACTACGTTTCGTTTTTTTTGGTAAAATGAGTCATTGGCAAAATGGAGAGATCCAATCAGTGATCCAACTGATTGGATCTCTGCATTTTGCCAACGAAAAAAATAGTAAAACACTATGCAAGGAATCCCCGGCTGGAGCTTGTCGCTGGCTGTTTCGATGGTGCCATACATATACCTACATACAGAACATAACTTACTTATATTGTAGGGTAGATACTTTGATTATTTGTTAAATAATAAAAAAGAGAATGATCGAACCAAGAAAAGTTGTCAATCGAGCTGAGGGTAAAATTATAGTACGTTCGCGTAGTATCCTCGAATTACGATACTACATACTACACATGATGAAATAATGGTACAAATAGTATAATTATACTACGAAATCCAACGCTGCACCCGCGGCCGTACCGCCTAACTCAAAGCAAGCGAGTGCTCGCTTTGAGTTAGGCGGTACGGCCGCCGGTGTGAACGCACGACGATCATGTATAGCCGTTCGTAAACCTCGCTCGACGACGCACCGGTCGCCCCGTGAAATGGGTGGATGAAAATCGCCCTAACGTTTATTTGACAGATGACATGTCCGTCAATTCGGCTATTTTCTCCTTTTTGTAATAATTTGTAAACAATTTCATTTTGTATTATCGTAGATACATAATTACTCGACTGTGTTTTGAAATTTCATAAATATGAAGACAATAGAAATAGTTACAGAAAATGGATACATTATTATGGATGAAAATGGCATTGTTTATGTATGAGATGGATATTTGCGTAATAATTTCTATGGGCGAAGTGCTAATTTATCAAAACAAGTAAAAAAACGAAAGCAAAATTTATCAATTTTAGGTTATTTTGACATCAAAATGACATTTGACAGCCATAACTTACGATGTCGTTCTAAAGCGTCCGACGAAGAGCGTCGTCCTCTCTAGGGCGATCGCCCGACGTCGAGCGATGGTTTACGAACGCAGCCCGGTTGCCGCCTCGGGTTCAGCGGATCGCACGGTTATATTTTCTGTAAAAGACATTAAGTCTACTATTAGAAGTATGGTGCGTGGTAAGTCCCCGGGGCACGATGGACTCAGTATTGAGCATCTGCAGCATGCAGGTGTTCATCTTCCGAGGGTGCTGACCATGCTGTTTAACTTCTGTTTGGGGCATTCATACCTTCCTCATGATATGATGAGAACTATTGTTACACCTATAGTCAAGGACAGGACAGGAGACAGTGCAGATCCTAACAACTATAGACCTATATCATTGGCTACAATTATAGCTAAGGTGCTGGACAGTATGCTTGATCGTCAACTTAGTCAATATCTAGACATACATGACGCACAATTTGGCTTTCAGCCCAAACTATCTACAGAAAGTGCAATCCTGACGCTCAAGCATACTGTTCGGTACTATACGGATAGAAAAACGCCTGTCTATGCATGTTTCCTGGACCTGTCCAAGGCATTTGACTTGGTCTCATACAGCATCCTGTGGGGGGAGTTGGCGGGGTCGGGTGTGCCTAGCGAGGTTGTTAATCTTTTTAAGTCTTGGTATGACCATCAAATCAACCATGTGAGATGGGCTGGATCACTCTCGAATGAATACAAACTGGGGTGTGGAGTGAGACAGGGTGGGATAGCATCACCAAGGCTGTTCAATCTATATATGAATAGGCTGCTCGTTGAGCTGAGCAACACCCAGATCGGTTGTCATATTGACGGAGTGTGTATCAACAACATAAGTTACGCAGATGATATGGTGCTGCTCAGCCCATCGATCGCGGCGCTGAGACGTCTATTGTCCGTCTGTGAGGGGTTTGCGGAGGCACGAGGCCTTAGATACAATGCAAAAAAGAGTGAGATAATGGTCTTTAAAGCTGGTAACAAATGTTATTCGGTGACATTGCGCGGAACTCTTCTAAAACGGGTTACAGCATTTAAGTATCTGGGCCATTGGGTCACTGAGGACCTCAAGGATGACATGGACATAATGAGGGAACGAAGGGCGCTGGCTGTTCGATGCAATATGTTGGCTCGTAGATTTGCACTGTGTACACATCAAGTCAAGGTGACGCTCTTCAAAGCATACTGTCAGTCTTTTTACACCTGCAGTCTATGGGTCGACTATACGCGGAAGACATACAGCGTGCTTCGTGTCCAATACAACGACGCGCTCAGGATGTTGTTGCGGAGGCATTGCAGTGCATCAGCAATGTTTGCAGAGGTTCGAGTTGATGGCTTCCATGCTGTTATGCGTAAGCGCTGCGCCTCGACGCTGGCGCGTCTGCGTGCCTCGCGCATCTCCATCCTGAGAACCGTCGCCGACCACTGGGACTCGCCTATCTTGCGCCACTGGGTTCACCTGCATGCTTCCATCTAGCCACCCCTTGAGCCGCTGTAATTATAATCTGTAAAATAATTAATTATAATAAAATTTATGTTATATTATAATCAGTTAATAATTTATTGAATAATTTGTTTTGTATTGTGACATGTAATTTGATTGTATTTTAATAATTTTAATTTAATTAATTTTGTGATATACTGTACTAACCTAGCTTTTAAGTTTCCATTGTTACTAACCATTATGAGTCTTTGTTTCTCGAAATAAATAAATAATAAAAAAATACATAAACGTAGGCGTCAGTAAAATATGTTAATATTATCTCAATATTTAGAGAATTTAGACGATCTTTGATCCGATGGAAAGAAATAAAGAATTAATATGGAAAAATGTTGTTTACTTTCGCAAAGATAGATTATGAAGTAACTGACAAGACAATTTATCATAGACTTACATACCGTCTAACTATTACACTGACAAAACAGTTTCTATACCAACAAGAAACTACGACAAAGCAACTGACATATCTTAACATCTTCTCTCTTTGTCTAGTTTAGACTGTGGTGTCTTCTCTGCCACTAAACATTCCAATTTTCTTGCAAAGCATCGTGAGTCTAGGCTTGTAGAGCGGTTTGGTCATCATGTCAGCCAACTGAAACTCTGACGAAACTTTCGTCACGTCCAGCAAACCGTGCGTGACAACTTCTCTGATAAAGAACTCTCGGATCCTTGTGTTTGGTTCTGCTATGATACTCGTAGGGCGGGTTTCGTGCCAACTTAATAGCAGACTCGTTGTCGACATACAGAACCGGTATTTCTTTCGTCTGCTCGATACTCTCGAAAAGTCTTCTGAGCCAGATTACCTCTCGTGCAGTCTCACTAGCAGCAACGACTTCTGCTTCAGTGCTCGATATGGCTACATAAGCCTGCCTGTTACTCTTCCACGAAATAATGCCTCCAGCGTATGTACAGATCATTCCTGATGTAGATCTACCTGTTTCTAAATCTCCACCGTGATCTGAATCACTGTAACATTTTAGCTTAGCATCAGACTTTCTTTTGTAGATCAAACCCCAATCTGCAGTTCCTTTTAGATATCGCAAAATTCGTTTCACTTTGACAATATCATCTCTTGAAGGGTTATCTAGTTTTCTGGAAGCAACCCCAACTGCGTAAGCAATGTCTGGTCTGGTTGCAACCATAAGATAAGCCAGAGCGCCAACCAATTGTCTATATGGGAGTTTTTTTGTCTTAGAGCTGTTATCCTCTCCTTTTTCGATCGTTCCATCTTTGATAATTAATGTTCCTGCAGGCTTGCATTCGCTCATGCCAAACTTCTCTAACACCTTCTTGGTATATGCAGTCTGATTTAATTTTACTGTTCCATCTTCTTCTCTTGATATTTCTAAACCAAGATAGTAGTTTGCAGATTTGGATTTAATTTTGAATCTTTCTTTCAATTCTGATAGAAACCTCTTTTCTTCTTCCTCATGACTGCAAGCAATCAGTCCATCATCTACGTAAAGAGCCAGTATTATCACCTTCTCTTCTCTCCTCCTTACGAAGAGGCATGGATCTGCATCACTCTGTTTAAATCCAACTTTTTGTAGAAATCCTTGAATACAGTTATTCCAGCATCTTGGTGCTTGTTTGAGACCGTAAAGGCTCCTTTTCAATTTGCATACTAGGCCTGCGTTGTCCTCATAGCCTTCTGGCGGTTTCATAAAAATCTCTTCATTTATGCATCCATAGAGGAATGCGGTGGATACGTCAAACTGCGATAAATGCATATTGTCTCTAGCAGCGATACTTAGAATTGTTCTAATTGTGCTCATCTTAGCAACAGGACTAAATGTATCGTAGTAGTCCACGCCTTTTCTCTGTGAAAACCCTTTAATAACGAGTCGTGCTTTATAACGCTCTACACTTCCATCTGGATTTCTCTTTACTTTGTAAATCCATTTACATGGAATAGCCTTTCTTCCTTTTGGTAAAGTTGCCATCTTCCAAGTCTCGTTCTCTTTCAATGATTTTATTTCTTCATTCATAGCTATGTTCCACTTATCTTTGTCTTTAGATTCCATAGCTTCTTTGAAAGTTTTAGGTTCTTCTATCTCATCATTCAACTGTACAACCATTGACATCACAAAGTCTTCGAATCTTACAGGTTTTCTTAACGTTGAACGATCTCTTAGTCTCATTCCTCCTTGCTCTATATCCGGTTCTACATTCAATTCTATATCTTCATTAGTCTCTTGTTGTACAGGATCTTCGCTTACTATTTCTTGTTCATGATCTTCAGAATTGCAGTCTTCGAATATTTCATCATTATAGAATTCTCGATCATTTTCTTCTATTTCTGTGACTATATCGTTTTCATCTTCTATGATTGTATCACCTTCTACGACTCTATCTGGATTGAACAACTCAACTATAGGTTCTGGGATAACAATTCCGGTAATAGGTTTTTGGGGTTTATCTTTTTCAGGTTTCGAAGGAACATTCTTTATGTCTAGGCCACACTTCAAGGTCCTTTCTTCAAAAATAACGTCTCTAGAACGAACCATCTTGTTCTTCTCTCGAACCCAAACTCTATATCCCTCATCGTTATCGTAACCAACTAGTATTCCCTTGATTGCTTTCTTGTCCAGCTTCTTTCTAGTCACCTTAGGAACATGTGCATAGCATGTACTTCCGATTATTCTTAAATGCTTAATCCTGGGTTTCTTGCTGTACCAGATCTCGTACGGTGACTTATCTAGTGTTGTAGGACCCGTCCTGTTCAGTATGTAGACTGCGGTGTCCACCAGCTCAGCCCATAGACTTGGCGGTAAGTCATTTGTATGCATCATAGTTCTCATTGCTTCCACAACAGTCCGATTGTCTCTTTCAACACATCCGTTCTGGTTTGGAGTATGTGGCATAGTCAATCTTTGCTTTATGCCATACTTCTGCAGTATTCTTCTCACGTTTTCACAGTCAAATTCTCCTCCATTGTCACTCAATAGCTCTCTTACTTTGTGTTGTGTGGTCTGTACCTCAGCTAACATCAGTTCAAGGTTTTTGTGTACTTCTGACTTCGCTCTCAAATGGTAGACATAGCGGAATTTGCTAAAATCTTCCTTGAAGAGTACGAAATATTTGTATTTAGACAAAGAGTTTGTAAACGGCCCACATACATCAGCGTGTATTAGCTCTCCTGGTTCCTTAGCTCTTTCTCTTGTTCCAAATTTCAACTTGTGTGCCTTCCCGTACAAACAACCCTCACATATTTCTCTGTCTAACTTCAACTTTATTCCAAGTTCTCTCTCCATCACCTTTTTAACATGTGCTTTGCTCTGATGAGCCAACCTTTCGTGGTAAAGTTGCAACTGGTCCTCTTGTGAAATGTAATTTGTCTCTATTGGTGACTCAGGTCTGATACTTTTCACGTTAAGTTTGAAAAGACCTCCCTCTTTCTGTCTTTCGCCAATGAGTAACACTTTCCCATGTTGCCACAGTTTGCACTCAGTGGTTGTTGACATGAAAAGGCTGTTATCCAACTTATCTTGCATTGACAGTACTGAAAATAGGTTTTTCTGTATTGAAGGGACGTACCATACATCATTCAGTGAGCTCTTTATCTTGCGACCCTCTACATCAGCCTCTACGATTATAGTTCCTTTTCCAACTGCCTTAATCGTATCTCCATTTGCTGTTGTTACCGTGTGTGAAGTGTTGAATTCCTGAAACGTGTGGAATAGATCATTTCTGTTTGTGACGTGACTTGTAGCTCCATTATCAACAAACCAATGGTCTCTATCTGCAGTAGCATTTGGATTCACTATCATAAGTTCCACGTTATTCACACTTGTACTAGAGTGATCTCTTGACTTTGATGTAGGCTTTGATTTAGGTGGTCGTCCATCGGATATCCATTTAGAGCACCCTTTAACTCTGTGTCCGATTACGCCACAATAATGACATTTGTCCATGCTCGCATTTACCTTCTCTTTGCTCTTCTTATTTGTCGTTTTCAATCTATGGCCTTTCATGACTAGTGCTTCTATCTTCTCTTCATTCTTGCATGATATTGATAAAGCTCGTTCATGGTTGCACAGATGACTCGTCAGATTCTCTACAGTTCTGTCTTCCTTTGACATCATCATCCAGCTCGATTTGAAAGAAAAGTATTGTTCTGGTAAAATGTCCAGTATCTTGCAAATAAGGAATAAGTCTGGTAGATCTTCCTTCAGGTATTCTTTCTTAAGTTCCCTAGTAAGCTCCGTCCAGATGTTTTTCAATTTGCTAACGTGTGCGGACACATCACCTCCGGATTGCATGGTGTAGCCGAAGAACTTCATACATAGGTCGTAGACTTTACTTTCGGATGTACCATCGTACAGGCGGTGTAACTCTTGCCATACTTCCCTCGCTGTAGTATATCGTAAAACTTTCTCACAGTTTTCTTGAGACAAATTTGTAGTAAGGAGCAATAAGGCTGTGCTATCTGCTGACAAATACCTCTTTAAGTCTTCATCGTACTTTTTCTTTGTTGCGGGATCTAGTTGTTCTACTGATTCTGTAGGTTTCTCGGGAGGTTTAAGCTTGCCCTCAACCACATCTAGAATACCTAATCCTCGCAATGCGATCAGTATCTTAAATTTCCACGTCGCCCAGTTCGTAGTTTGGAGCTCTCCAAGTTGGATCTTGGCTGCATCCAATATGGTCTTCTCCATTTTGAACTTTCGATGTAAATTCTTTTAAAATATTTCTTTCATGGAACCACGCTCTGCTACCATGTTAATATTATCTCAATATTTAGAGAATTTAGACGATCTTTGATCCGATGGAAAGAAATAAAGAATTAATATGGAAAAATGTTGTTTACTTTCGCAAAGATAGATTATGAAGTAACTGACAAGACAATTTATCATAGACTTACATACCGTCTAACTATTACACTGACAAAACAGTTTCTATACCAACAAGAAACTACGACAAAGCAACTGACATATCTTAACAAAATACAGTGACGAAAGTTACATCATTGGAAAGCTTAATTTATGAACAATCATTGGCAATTTATTTTAGGGTAAAATAAGCCAGCATTTTTGTATAAATAATTATTGAATATATACGGCAACCATAAGAACGCATCCTTAAAATACGGTTAAATTGTTGTAACGTTGATTATAAATTGTCAATTTATTTAAATACAAAATAAAATTGGTTAAAGAATAATGTGCTTTAATCATGAAAATAATAATTAAACCCACCCTTGACGCTGAATTGCTGGCCACCCTTAATTAGTACGCGTATATAGTCTGTGGTGAACATGAAATGAAGTAGGTAGTTCGTTCGCACCTCAGTGGGGCTAGCACGCAGGAGAATCGAAAATCGAATCGAAATCCGAATCGAGGAGTTTGTATGGCTATTTTATTAGCGCCACGGCGGTGAGTAGCAGAACTAATAAAATAGCCATACAAACTCCTCGATTCGGATTTCGATTCGATTTTCGATTCTCCTGCGTGCTAGCCCCACTGAACAATCAGTTACTCTTCTGGGCTGCGTTCGTAAACGTCGCCCGACGACGCTCGATGACGTACTGGCCGTTCGAAAACCCCCGGTGTAAACGCACGACGATCATGTATAGCCGTTCGTACGTAAACCTCGCTCGACGACGCACCGGTCGCCCCGTGAAATATGTGGGTGAAAATCGCCCTGACGTTTATTTTACAGATGACATGTCCGTCAATTTGGCTATTTCCTCCTTTTTATAATGAGCGCTCCACATTCACGCGAGGTTCTCAGCGAGAGTCTCGGCAAGAATCTACGCGAGAAGTACGCGAGAACCTCGGCAAGAACTTCTTGGGTACACACTCTCGCGAGATTCTCGCGAGAACGTACAAGGCAGGGTTGGCACAAAATCAGTGATTAAAACAAATGTCTTTATTTTTGTGAATAAAAAATGTATTTTTATGAATATCTATTTTCCGAGTAAATCTGATATTTCATATTTCAGTGTCATTATTGTAATTCTTGATTAAAAAACTAATTTTCCAGCTTTTTGGTCCCTAGTCTGTTACGTAATTTCGAGTGAACAATGCAAAATGTAAAAAAAAAAATTTCCACTGATGCTGAGGAGGCTATCGCTCCAAATAGTTGCCTCAGAACTGAGTAAATATTTAATTTTTCCTCTTCCTCTTTCGTTTCCGCAAAATAGTTGCTTACTTATTAAAATTAGGAAAGATAAAAACTAAAACATCAAAAAAATCATGATAAATTAGGATTTTTTCAATAAATCATGATTAATTGGATTTTATTAAAAAACATGATTTTTTCCAACCCTGGAACAAGGTTCTCAATATAGTTCTTGCGCCTTTGTCTCGCGCCTAAAAACCGACAAAAGTTGGAGAACTACGCGAGAACTACGCGAGAACATGCGAATCGGATCCACATTCACAGTTCTCGTGTTGTTCTCGCGTTCTCGCGAGATTCTCGCGAGAATGTGGAGCGCTTATAATAATTTGTAAACAAGTTCATTTTGTATTATCGTAGATATATGATCACTCGACTGTGATTTGTAATTTCATAAATATGAAGACAATAGGGTAGTTGATTCATATCAAAATTTATTAAAATATTGTTTATTTCTAACAGTATTTGGCATAAGGTTCCACAATATACCGATTTTAATAAATAACAATGAATAATTACTGTAAAATTTTAATTTTAAAATGCTAGAAATAATCTTTTTTTATGTCACGCCGTAAACGCTTTGATATCCTGTGGTCAGGGCCGTGACGTCACTCATATAGTAAACAAAGAAATGTCAAATTTGATTCCACAACTCGTCGATTATTTGCGCTATTCTTTCATAAAACTGGCAAAAAATCGTCCAAATCTTCGTTATTAGATGTGTAAATTATTTGTATTAATAGCAAAATCAACCATTGATGTTGGATTTGTGAGAGCAGATAGTACAAATCTTCCGAAAATCGACAGATTGATGGTCAGGAGATTCTTTGTGTATCGCTCTAAACAATATAAGTACCTACAGCTTCAATACTGTTATAATGAAGAACAGGTTACAAGTGTACTTTTCAAGATTGTCACGCGGCAGAAGAGAGTTGCAAACATGCATTTTTGGTGTGGTTGCACCATCACAGTGAGGAGCTATTTTGTACAGCAGTTGAATGCTATTGGATAGAATTATATCTCTCAAAAGTCAAATAAACACTAAACGTATTAACTTCAAGAGAAATGTTGAAAAGAAAACATCAGGATCATGTGTCAAATACCAGTGTAGTACTGCAAGAATTTGTAAATGAACATAAAAAGAGAAAGATTGGCAGTTGTTCATTTGTCAAGCATGAAGAAAATTACTAGGAGGAAAAATATATATACATTCACACACAGATTGCGACATATTTCTTAAAAAATAAAAGACCTCTTCAATGAAGAAAAAATAAAGTGCATAGAAAACTAAACCACGAATCATCAATACAGAAGTGCTCTTTAGTTCGAGCTTCGTTATAAACAATAACAGCTTCCATGTGCTATAAAGTCAGCCAGTGTATAACACATGATGGTTCTTTTGTTGGGAAGATTTTTGGTGGGAAATCTTGCAGACACCTACGAGTATAATGAAATGTGGATAAAAGTAGAAAGATGAAGATTTGGGTTGAAATTTGCAAAATGTGACTTCTTTATTTCTGATTAATACCCTGTAATAGTCGGTTCAACAAACGGTATCCATAAAATTAGATTAATACAAAATTGTCATGATCTTTTACTGAAGAAAATGCTAATTTATCAAAGACGGAAAACTGTGAACAGTATGCTTAACTCAAGTATAGAAGCAGATGTTTTGTGCTAAAGTAAAACTTATATACTTTTGTGTTACAAGCAGTAATTTTGAAAACACTCAAAAGGTGACAATATTAGCTATAATAGGTATTTGTTCTAACAATCTATGTAAAAAAACTTATTGATCAAATAGTGCCATTTTGGAAACTATAATTTTTTCGCTAAATTATATGAAAGTATTACTTCATAATAAATCACTTTACTATTATTTTGACTTTTATTACCTGCGACCTTAAGGCAATATATACAAATTAATAAATTTGATCTAACTCTATTCAACCTATTTGTACTTTTGGAACATATATATTTGAGTAACAATGATAAATATGAGCAACAAACCTATAAAATATTATAAATCTTTTAAGGTGTAACGGAAAAATAAAACATGTATTTCAAATTAAAATATTTTGATTCAACTTAAACCTTTTTTTTTTTTTATTAGTATGAGCGGCTATGTTTTGTCACTGCGACCTACGAGATCTATTGTGACCGCCACTATTACAGTTCTCCCACAAGCCCAGCATCTTCTAAAAAGTGCAGTATTTTCTTGGGGGAGAGGTGCTTGACCTCATCTGGTAACAGTAAGTGTTTGCCCAGGTGTAGGCTGCGTTTACGCATCAGTGGTCCACAGTTTGTGAGCAAGTGCATAGGCGTCTCTTCTGCCTCGTGGCAGACCCTGCACTCTCTGCACTCACTCAACCCCATGATGGACTTGTGCTTATTAAGGCGACAGTGTCCAGTGAGGGCTCTGACCAAAGTGCGTATGTTGTTCCTGCTTAATCCTCGGATCTGTTTGCAGGTACTACGGTCATAGGCTTTTATGAGTGCCTTAGAGTGTTTAAGTCCTGGCATATGCAGCCATGCCTTGTAGGACTTGTTGTCGTAATGGGTTTCAAGCGTTAGACGGGCGAGGCTTTTGGGTATACCACAGAATGGTTCAGGACCATATTGCGTTCCTTCGGCCCCAGCCCTGGCGAGCTCATCGGCACATTCGTTGCCAGTGATTCCCGCATGCCCTGGGACCCATCTAAGTATTACTCTGTTACTGTGTCCCAGAGTGTTTAGGCGGTTCATACAGTCATCCACTAGCTTTGAGGTCACGAGGTTACTGCTCAACGCCAGTAAAGCTGCTTGACTGTCTGAGTTTATGTATATTGTGCGGTTGGCTTGGTTGATTACAAGGTTGGTTTCCGCACATTCTGAGATGGCATAAACCTCCGCTTGGAAGATGGAGGCGAAGCTGCCCAAGCTTTGTGAGAACTTGTGCAGTGGCTGCTCTCTATATATACCAAAGCCCACTTTGGACCCCATCTTGGATCCATCGGTAAACCATACGGTGCTTCCTGTCTCATAGGTAACTTGCTTGTTTAGCCAGTCATCCCTAGAGAGAAGTTCCACTTTGTAGTTTCTATTGAAATTGCAACGTGGAGGCATGATATCAGAGTTCATGCTTAGTATTGGTGTCTCATTGACTAGGTCTAATAGAGACGTTTGTCGAAGGGACAGACATTTGAACCCGCCTTGGGCATTCATCCTGTACGCACACGCTATCGCCTCCTTGACAATAAACATGTCCAGGGGTGTGAGTCGCAGTAGCGCATTCAGGGCTGCCCCAGGCGTGGTGGAAATTGCGCCTGTAGCCATGAGACAGGCAGTTCTTTGTAGACTGCCTAACCTATTTGCAGCGGTTTTTTGTTTGGCTTTGTTGTACCACACCACTGAGCCGTACGTAATTATCGGGCGTACAATGGTTAAGTACAGCCATAGGATCGATCTGGGGCTTAGACCCCAGTTGGTCCCAACCATTCGACTGCAAGCCCCTAAGGCAATTTTTGCCTTATCTATTATGTTGGTAAGATGTGAGTTCCAAGTCAGTTTCTGGTCAAGAGTGACGCCTAGGTATTTGACCTCTGTAGAGAACTGCACATCCTTCCCGTTTAGCCGAGGCTTAACAAGCTTTTCAAGCCGTCTTCGCCTGGTAAATGGTATTATAACAGTTTTATCAGCATTCACTGAGAGGTTGTTTTCCCTACACCAGTTGTTTATGGTATTGAGGGCTTTCTGCATAATGTCAGATATTGTACTTTGGCAGAAGCCTCGTACCGTCACCACAAGGTCATCTGCGTATCCTTGGGTGTCGAAATTGAGGTCAGCCATGTTGTACAATAATTTGTCTACCGCAAGAGTCCACAGGAGGGGAGACAAGACACCTCCCTGCGGGCAGCCTCTTGTGGACAGAAGTTCAATTGATGATTTGTGTAGAGATATTTTAACTCCCCTGTTGGAGAGCATTGCCTTTACCCACCTGGTTGTAGTCGGGTCTACATTTTTGTTTTCCAATCCCCTGACTAACATTGTTATAGGTGCGTTGTCAAATGCGCCCTCTATATCTAAAAATGCACATAGTGCAATTTCCTTGTCCTCCAGCGCTTTTTCTATCCTGTCAGTCAAGCTGATCAGGGGCCTTACCATGAGCTTTTATAAAACCATCCATAATCCGTGCAGTTCTTAAGCAGGCCTTAAACAGGATTGCTTAAAATCGTACTATGAGCCCTGTTTAGGTGAACGGCTTATAGATTGCTTGAGTCGTAAGGTGAACGGTTATTTGTCTCTGGTCTGCTTTAATGTTAAAACGAGATAGCGCTATACAACTGTTGTATCTGACATCTCTGTTCTTCGGTAGCGTTCGAAAACCATTGAAAGATTAAAAACCGGTTGAACCGGTAAAAGAGAATATCTCAACATATTTACAATTATTTGTTATTTTTGTTGTTCGTTTTAACGTTTTTTATTCTTAAGATATGAGTTATTATATTTTATAGTTGTCTTTATTTTATTACATCTTTACTCTACATTCTCCAAGAATTTTCCAAGCTATTGATAGTGGAAGGAAATGTTCATAGCTTGTTATGAACGTACTTAACCTAAGTATGTACATTAATTTATTTTAAGTGGCAGAAAATTTTAAAGAATTACAGATCTTCGAAATTTTGTCTAATACACCTACCCATTGTACTTTCACGATCCATGTCAAGAAAGCAATCTTACAAGGACATTACCATCCTTCTGAAAAACGAAAACTGAGCAAAAATCTCGATTCTGGGGAAATCCAAAAGGGAAACACCACCAAACAAAAAAGAATTTTAGACAACGACCGATCGTGTTCTAAAATACAGATGTTTTGTTTGTATTTTCTTCTTTAAACAATCGATAGAAAAGTGTGTCGGCAGTTTATTGTGTTGATTCTTCACTGTACAGTGTTTGCAAGTAATTTACATCGTCGTGCTTTGTACAGCGATAAGAACTAAGAATATCTACCTATTACTTCCAGAGATTTCTCTGATTACTTCTGAATGAAATCAACTCGAATGGTATCTGGGTTCGTCAATGTTATAGATATTTTTTCGATGTTTGCATGACTTGGAAGACCTCGGGTAAAATACATATAACCAGTATATAGGTTTTAATAAGTCTGCACAAGCGAGAAGTGGAAAAAGATATGGAAAGCATTGCACAATTTATGTTTAGTAAATGAATAATAATTATGATGTTACTCTTCAACACCCACCAGCTTTAGTCATCTCATTACCATGAATACTGAAAAGCAATCCATATGTGGGGCTAAATTATTGAAATGTTTAAAACCAAATAGGTATATGCAAATAAATCCAAAAAGTGTAAATTAATTTGAATGTGTAGTACTCATGCGAATAAAAGACAGTTATTGTGAAGAAATAAATGTTTTATTATAAGTTGAATCTTAAAAACCTGAATTTTGTTTGCTTTATTGAAGAAACTTACTCAAGAGACAACTAAATTTGAAGAAGTAGACCTATATTTGTCATAGGATATCTGGTGAACAACCCAGAAGCGAACAACAAATTTCATTTTTGACTGCTGCTTCATGTCTGCCACAATAGATGGATCTTGCGCTGCAGTAGATGTTTGCTTAAATGCTTCCGATTAATCAAGATTAGCTTCATTGCATAGTGTGAATACAGAGGCGAAAATCTGGGCCAAGAAAGATTGGGAATAACCTGAAATGATTGTTTTATGTTGAGTAACATTGTAGTATTTTTTTGTTTCTTGTGTTTGATTTCATTGTTTTAAGCCTAACTTTTTATTATATTTTGGAAAAATGTTATTCGTTTTATTTTAACCAATAATAATAAAGCTTTATTATCTAGTGTATTTAAATTTTCTAAATGAGAGGATGATTTGTACAAGTAAATGATTCGTGATTAGACCCTAGATGATTTGCATCAACACATACATTATTGTGATTTGCAGTTAAGCATTTTTTTGCCCGAGCGAGTTCTCACGAGTTAATTTCTTTCTCTCAATCGATCAACAGTTGACTCTGGTGAGGTTAACTGATGATCGACAAGACTAAGCACACACCCTTGTAGGTAACATAAGAAACCTAATAAGTGTTTATTATAAACGGCTTTATGGTGAAATGATATATCCACTTTCAAGAATTGAAAGCTTAATTTCACTGAATGCCCTCCTTTCTGTGTCTTATTGAGTGTGAACATTATATGCTAACAACAATGTGCATATACTTAGATCTGTCTGCAATGCACATCTGAAATATTTTTTTTATTTAATATATAATATGTAAGTTTATGTAAGATAAGAAGATAAGATATGTATGTTTTTTTTCTATATAATACATTGAAAGCTCTCACTTCAAGTTTTATATTATTTATATCATTTCCCATAGCACAAAAATTGTTGAGAAGGTATTAATGAACCGTCATATTAATTATTTTGTAAACTGAGTTTTAACTATTTATTACTATTTTTCAATTTTAGGAAGTAGTAGGTACAATTATTTTTTTTGCCACAAAATTAAATTCACATCTGCAGAAAGAAATTTTGTTTGTGGAACAAGAAGTGCCTTTTTGCCTCAAACTCACTTTCGCATTTATAATATTAGTTAGGATAGTAAGATATTATGTGTAGGTTTGGTAAAAGCTATAGAAGCATTTTGCAAAGTTAATGCTTATCCTTAATAATTTGGTGTAATGCCACCACCACTTCAACTCACCGCTGGGCACAGGTTTCTCCACAGATGAGGTGGAATGAACCTACTACACCATTATGGGAACATGTAGGTTAGGTAGTAAGTTCACAATTTGAATCTTATTAGCCTTTATTATACACACCTTAACTCATACACATTACATTCTTTTAGCATATTTTTGGAAACCACATTTACTTCTTATTTGCACATTGTTAATGGCATCAATTTCTTGTGATAAAACAGGAAACCTGTCTGTTGAGCAACATTTTGGGGTTCCCAAGTTGAATTTTGGTATGATCCATGTGCATAAAGATAAACAGCTGTTAAAACCCTGTAACAGAAAAGGTTGTTTTTGCTAAGAATAAGTATTTGCACGTCGAAAAATGACAAAATATGTTGGATTATTAGCTTCTTATATCATCTCTGTAACCATATTTTTGCATATAAAATGATTTATTATTATTATAAGCTGTGAATTAAAGGTTGCTACAAAAAATGGTCTGAAGTGACCTTTGTTTCTAAATTTTAGTCATTTGAACTTAATTTTCACTAAGTATCAGTTGAAAGTATAGCAAAAATTCCTAACCAACTCTGGAGGTAACCAAACATGGCTAGAATGAAAAATGTTACCTACATTATGCTTAACATTAGATAAAGTAGAACAAAATAAAATTAATGTAAGTAAAGGCAAGGGTTTTTAATATAATCAATAAACAACTAACATCTATCTATTATAATATAGTATAATAACACAAATTTGCTCTCTCTGTTTGTACGCTTCAATCTTTAAACTACGCAAAGGATTTCAATGCAGTTTTCAGCAATAGATCACCCTATCTATTCAAGAGGAAGGTTTGTATGTAATATACATATAATATTATTAATCACTCCAAACTGCCCCACATTAGTATCTACATTGCACCCGTGCGAAGCCGGGGCGGGTCGCTAGTTGCTTAATAAATTCATTTTCACAGAGTATTTTTTATACTGAAATTCATTTTCCTCCGAAACAAAGGTAGGTATTGATTGTTCTGAGGGTATCATTAGCTTCTCTCGATGTCACTTGTTTTAACTCCGTGCGGTGTTCACTCTCCAAAAATTCAAATACTTATTTCATTATCGTCACATCACATCTCAAGCAATATCTCAACTTTCAAGAGTAATAAACACTGTGAAAACTATATAAAAATTAAAATTACTCGGCGTGACTTGGCTATTAATTATACGAAAATTAGGGAGTTAAAATTAGAGAAAAAGTCACTACAGCCGTTTGAAAACATCTTAAATAAAGTTAGTTTTAACAATTATCTTATGAAAATTCCACCAAATTGGGCCAAATCCACTTAACAATCTTGTTACAGCCGCTGAAGAGCAACTTTTTAAAGATTGCTTTATTTGACATCTAAGACGTTCAAAAGCAGTTTTCAAACTGTCAAATGGGCGGTCATGGTACGAAAGTTCATACATAAAAAAAGGTGAACGGTTTCGTGACGTCATTTTAAGCAGGCCTGCAAACGCGCTGCTTTAAGCCGGTCATGGTACGGAAATAGACAGCAATACTGCTTAAGGCCTGCGATAAGAGCTCATGGTAAGGCCCCAGGGCCGTTTCGGTTGATTTGCCTCTACGGTAAGCGTGCTGGGTAGGATGAATAGGGTTTACAGTCAATACTGTTTCCCTAATGTGTATATCTATAACCTTTTCCATGACCTTCATAAGGAAGGATGAGAGGCTTATGGGCCTGTAGGACTTCGGTTGTGATCGGTCCTTCTTGCCCGCCTTAGGTATAAATATGACTTTGACTGTGGTCCACCTCTCTGGAATATATCCCCAGGCCAAACTTGCCCTGAAGATTTTGACCAGATGGGGAGTGAGGACGTTTGCTCCTTCTTTAAGTTGTGCGGGAAAGATGCCGTCCTCTCCACAAGATTTGTATGGTTTAAAGGAGTCAATAGCCCACCGTACCTGATTCGGTCTTATTATTATGGCCGCTCTACGCCAGTCCTCGTTATTTGGCCTGCGGAGGTTGCCAATTGTTCCCTGCGAGCAGGATTTGCTCACAGAGCCAGGAAAGTGGGTGGCCGCTAGTAACTCCAGTGTGTCGGTTTCACTTGACGTGAAGGTTCCATCGGGCTTCCTTAGTAGCCCGACTGGATTAGGCACAGCTTTTGAGAGCATTTTTTGGAGTCTTGCCGTGCGAGGCAGGCTTTGTACTTCCTCGCACAGCTTCCTCCAGGATGCTCTCTTTGCTTTCCTAATTTCAATATTGTAACTGGTTAGGGCTTTTCGGTAGGTGTCCCATTCATTAGATTGTTTAGCCCTATTAAACAATCTTCTGGTTTCTGCCCTAAGCTTCTGCAGCTTAGTGTTCCACCATGGGACTCTGGTTGTAGAGGTTTTGTTTTTCGCAGGGCAACTACTTTCATAGGCTTTCTTGATTCCTATGGTAACAGTCTCCACTGCTAGCTCAATACCGTCTACTGTTCTAATATATTTAGGCATTACTTCAAGGTTTGACTTAAGCTGGTCCCTATATTCGTCCCAGTTGGTCTTCCTTGGGTCCCTAAATATTTCAGTTTGACAAGAAATCGCAGCTTCTATGTCAAACCGGATATGTCTGTGGTCAGACATGGAGTTTTCGTCACTAACCTGCCAGTCAGCGATATGTCTAGCGAGATTCTTTGTGGCAAAGGTAATGTCCAGTACTTCCTGCCTGGTACGTGTAACAAAGGTCGGGATACATCCTAAGTTAAGTGTGATGAGTCCATTAGCGACAAGAAAGTCAAACAATAACTCACCTCTAGCGTTCACGCCTGTGCTTCCCCACGCAGTATGGTGGGCGTTGGCGTCGCATCCCACTAGGAGCTCTGCCCTATGCAGACGCGCATACTCCACCGCCCGTTCCAGGTCCTCCGTGGGGTTAGGTTTCTCGCCCGGTAGATAGGCCGAGCACAAAATTACTCTGGGCCCGGTCCACCCGGCGAGATTTACATATTGTCGCGAAGGTCGCGAATAGACAATAATAAAATAGCAACACTAGTGGTGACGCACGCTTCAGCCAATCATAGTTAAGATAAGGCTAATAGCGATTCTTTAGTCTATGGCTAAATAAGTTTGTAAATAGAATAAAGTTTTCGATGTAAAAGTGAAATATAAAGTTTGCTGTGGCTGAAGCTGAGTCCTGAAGTGCCGTCCATATAATTCTAAGTATCTTACATATCTTGTAGTTAGAAGATCAGTAATGTGTGTGATTCATTGTTATAAGTGTAACTTGGTTAGGCGAGGTTGCCGGGACGTGAGGTCCTGGCAACAAGCCAAGCCCGGGCCTCCAGAATAAATGGCCCGGGATCCAAGAAAGTGATCGGGTAGGCGATGTTCCGGGACGTAAGGTCCTGGCAACAAGCCGAGCCCGGGCCTAAAGAATAAATGGCCCGGGATCCGCCAAGAAAGGCCTGGTGTAATCAGTGTTCCAGGCCCAGACGACTGGAGACGTCCAGAGAAGAAGCTCTGGGTCTAATAAGTAGGCTGCTAGCGTTGAATACCAACGATAAGAAGTTGAAACTACTTGATGATGTAAGGTATTTAGTTAATAGTTAAATTTAACCCACAGGAGGTGAACGGTACAATCCAGTGGAAATTAGATATACAAGGGATGCTCATATCTCAGGTGCAGATGTATCTAAATGCGAAGCAGATAGAAATGAGACAAAAATAGAAGATAACTCAGGTATGAGATTTGTATTGTAACTTAATTAAACCTGCCATACATAGAATACTTTCGTCCCGTCCGCCGTCGCGCCGGATGATGGTAATGCATATACCTAGCTATCTAACTACTCTCTCATCCTTCTCTCTGTGTATGATGTGTCTCTGGGTATATGTGTTACTTACACCCCCCATTCGGACGTCGTCGGTGGCGGGCGGGGCGACACATATCCTGCAACCAGATCATCACTGCAAAGCTCTGTAACAGGCAAAAGGTTAATATCTCTTCGAAATATTATACAGGCTCTGGGTCTATGGCCACCGGTATGTACTAATATCTTACCTGCAGACGACAGCCCCAGAATATTGCCATTGGCTACCCATGGCTCTTGGATTAGAGCGATATCCACCTTGTTGCCGGCGAAGCAACACTCCACCACCGCAGACGCAGCTGCAGCATGGTGGAGGTTGGCCTGTAGGATTCTCGCTCTGTCTACCATTGGGGTAGCCATTGCATTATTGTTTGGGGGGACGTGGCACATTGGCTGGAGGACGTGGTCGTCCTGCTGCACTGTTTGTGCCCCTCCCCGCAGTTTTCCCGCCTCTTGTACCGCTCCCTCCGCCCTTGGTAGACTTCAGCGGAGGCCGCAGGTTGGAAGGTGGTGGGGGTTTCCCAACCAGTCCCCTCCATGACCCCGGCACTCTCGCTGCCGTCTGTCCACTAGAAGTGGAAGGCGTGGGAGGCGGCACACTCGCGGCCCCCGTGCTGGCACCAGAAGACTTGGGTGGAGGCGGTTCACTCAGGTGCCCTTGGGGGGCTCCCTGAGTCCTCCCCTCTGCCACTTCGGTCTCCTGCTGCCGCACGGGCGCCCGGTTAGGCGTGTCTGTGTCAGAGCCACTTCTGAAAACCACCGTTTTGAACCCGAGGGTAGCCCGACCATCGTTAGCCCGGAGGGCCTCCACAGAAGGGTCGTCGAGTGAGAAAGTCACAAGTGACCCTCCCACCCCGTCCCTCCTGTGGAGGACCTTCCAGAGCTCTGTGTTGAGGCCTTCATTTTGTGCCCTCAGCAACACCAGCGCTTCGTCGGTTGTCTCCGCCTCGCTGGAGGGCACAAAAGTGGTCCCAACATGAGGCTTAGGCAGCTCCGACTCAGGAATGGTCCTGAGATCTGCCTCAGGCCACGGCTTTAAGTCTGGGATTACACCCACAAGCCAGTCCAGGGTCGCCTGTCCCTCGTAAGTGACTAGGACCCAGCCTGGCTTGTGTGTGAAGCCCATAAATTTTGGTCCCGAACCCTTTTTGTCCATCCCCGCAAAATTGCTGGTGATGGACTTAAGGAGAGCACGATGTACAAGCCGCATCTGCTCCTCACTCATGGGTTCCGAATTTCGGATCCCCACGCGAGAGGAGCCCGCTACGGCACTGTACCTCGGCCTCGGTTCGGCGCCCTGGTCCGTCCGGGATGTTTTTTTCGGTTGGACCTGAGGGGATTCTTCTTCAGAGCGAGCACGTTTTTGCGGCTTCGGTCTCTGAAGTTGAGGTTGTTCGGCCTCGATTTGGTTCCAGGGCTTACGGCATAGGTCAAAGGCATCCTGTTTGCCCAAGTCCGATGCCCGGAGCTTCCTGAACCTTTTTCGGGCCGCACCACTAAGCGATTTCCACTTAGACTTCTGAGAGGTCTTTGACAGAGTCCATGTATCAGCTGCCGAAGCGCCGGCCACGGGCTTTGTGTCTGAGACCTCCTCAGTGGGTTTGCTTGGGGCTTCTACCAACTTCATCTGTGTCCCTGCTGCCGAAGCGCTGTCCACAGATAAGGTTGTGAAGTCCTCCGCAATTTTGGTGAAGGGCGAACTAGCCGACCCAGCGCCAAACGGTTCTCCTTTCGGAGAGGAAACTGGAGTTCTCAAAAGGTCATTTTCATTGTCCATTCAAGTCCCACGAGTAGCTAGGGAAATATACGGTCATCCCCGGCAGAGCCCCGCTTGCCGGGGAAAGGGCTAATTACTGCTCCGGATCGCCCTGGTCCCGTGCAGGCTCCGTTCACGACTGGGCTCCCTCCCAGCCACGCATTCATCGGCACGGATCGCATAACACCTTGAATTAGGGGAAGCGGATATTATGAAAGGAGAGGGAGAAGGGAGAGGGTAAAGATTGGAAGTGGTGGAAGGAGTGATAGTTGGGGTGGACGGGAGAAAGGTATAGGTTATACCCCTGGCCTTGGGTTGGGCTTCAGGGCAGCCTTCTTTGTCCGGGATCACAAGTGTGACACCTCAGCCTCGTCTCGGCTTTGTAACCTCGACGTGACCAAGGTTAGGCTATCCGCAACCCGCCCACCCGCTCGGTAGCATAGAAGGAATGCTTCCTACTGATGCAGAGCTGACAGGGCCATGACCCAATCACCTCTGAATCCAGGCCGAGAACTTAAACCTTTACAAGTCATTATTGTCAAATAAACATAGAACATTTTTTTTGTGAAGAACATAATGACTAATGTAGTACAAAAATTTATTATGTCATCTTTAGATGTTAGTTATGTATAAAGTAAAGAAAAAAAATTCTTTATATTATTTATTTAATAAGAAGGGTCTTGTAAATTAGGAAGAGCACAGGCTGACAACACAGCAATCACATTTAATATATTTGTATATGGCTTTAAAATGGATAACTTGCATATTCTTGCGTAAGCTGTTCTGTTTACCAGCCATGGTGGCCAGCAGGTTTAATCAGTGAAGATATAACATCTTTCAGTTTTACCAAACTGGACCTATTTGCAGTGAAAAACGCAGATTATTTGTTTAAAAACTATATTTGAGGAAGAGTCTCATGGGATAAATATACACGAGCTATCAAAATTAGAGTAGAAGTATGAAATACATGTCAGATTCAAAATTCATATTAGAAAAGTAAACAAGTATAAAACTGCCAGTGTCCTTATTAATGTCATAAGTTTTAACACCTCCCCGTAATAAGGACACCACGTATAAGACTTAGGAGGGAAAAAGTATACAACACATAACATTCTGTAGGTACAACATATGTACAACTTAAACCTAAAAGATCCGAACAATAGACACTATACTAAAAAAAATTATTTACATACACACTAAGACTAACAAAATTAATAATAGCGACTTAACACATTAATTATACATTTCAACTAAATTAAACCTAGAAGTTTAATGCACTTCTGATGCTTAAGTTTAGGAAGTGATTTTGTAAGAACATCAGCTGGCATTTGTGTTGTGGGAATGTAATGGAATGAGATGTGCGAGTCGTCTAAACAAGTGCGTATGAAATGATAGCGAATGTCGATATGTTTGGATCTGGAATGATAACTGTTACTGTGAGAAAGCTTTAAGGCGCTTTGATTGTCACAGTATAGTTTGACCTGTGTATCTGTGTTGATAAGCTTATTTACAATGGACCGGATATAGATCGCCTCTTTACATGCATCGCTGAGAGACATGTATTCAGCTTCGGTTGTTGAAAGAGCGACCGTACGCTGCTTACGGGATTCCCAAGAGATGGGTGCTCCACTTAACATAAAAACGTAGCCGGTATAAGATCGACGATCTACCAGACATGATCCATAGTCGGCGTCAGCATAGCCTACTAAGTCTAAGCAGGAACTTCGAGTGACATGAAAAACTATTTTTGTTGATTTTGTCGCCTTGAGGTAGCGAACGACTCTCTTAGCGGCTCGCCAATGCACCTCCCCGTAATGTGTGTTGAACTGACTTAGAAGTGACACAGCGTGAGCGATGTCAGGTCTTGTGCCAATCGCAACATACATTAAGGAGCCGATTAGCTGCTGATACGGAAGATCGAGACGTTCGTCTTCTTTCTCCGGCAAAATCAGTTTTAGTCCTGGCTCTAGCGGAGTCGAGACAGGGATCGCATCGGTAAGACCAAACTTAGAAATAAGTTTTTCTATGTAACTAGTTTGATCCAATGTGATCATGTCGTTGGTTTGTGTGACCCGCATTCCAAGACAGTCTTTTAATGGGCCTAAGTCTTTGACAATAAACTTTTTGTGTAGCTGACTTTTGAATTCATTTTTCATACCCTCATTATTGCTGAAGAGGTAAAAGTCATCTACAAATACTGCCACAATTAAAAGATCTTTATCTTTACGTTTGAAGTATATACAGTGCTCCATCTCCAATTGTGTCATTGAAAGACACGCCATGGCTTCGTGAACTTTTAAGTTCCATTGACGCGGAGCCTGCTTTAAGCCATAAAGCGATTTTTTAAGAAGACAGACTTTGTTTTTGCCTTCGAAAGAGTAACCTTCAGGTTGCTCCATAAAAATTTCCTCCTCTAAATCGCCATTGAGGAAGGCAGTTTCCACATCCATGTGGTCAATTTTTAAATTAAACTTTGCTGACAAGGCTAGAAGAATCCTAATTGAAGACAGTCTAGCTACTGGCGAAAAAGTTTCCCCGTAGTCAACACCATAGACTTGTGTAAATCCTTTTGCTACAAGTCTAGCCTTGAACCTAACAATTTTGCCCTCGGTATCCCTTTTAATTTTAAACACCCATTTATTTTTAATTATTTTTCTGTCTACAGGTCTATCTACTATAATCCATGTGCCATTTTTTAAAAGGCATTCGTATTCCGCTTCCATTGCCTTGACCCATTCCATTTTGTTTGTATCCTCCATGGCTTTTTGGTAGCTCTCTGGTTCGGAGTAACTACAAATTAAATGGAGAGAGTCGTTTTCAGGGAAACGAACGGGTGGTCGGCGATCTCTGGACGGATAACGTCTCTCACTCACCTCAGTAATGACGACACTTGGTTCTGTATGATGCTCCAATTCTGCGTCAGGTAAAGCAGCAGTTACTGCTTCAGTTGATAAAGTTGGAACGCTATCAGAAACAGGTTGGTTTGTATCAGCATTACATGGGTGTGGAGGTGCAGGAGATGAGTCCTCTAAAACTGCGGAATTGGGTTGTGGTATAGAAGATGACGTAGACGGTTGAAAATCGACAATGTAAGGGCTGGAATATATTGGGGAATTCTCGAATGTATCTTCATTGACTGGTTGACCGGAAGAAGTTGGAGTGAGAGTGGGGGATGTATGTTCTATAAAAATAACATCCCTGGCGATGATGACAGTCCTTGGACTCTTAGCATCAATTAGGCGGTAACCTTTGGAATGCTCAGCATACCCAACAAATACAAATTTTTTAGTTTTAGGGTCAAGCTTTTTACGCTTTTCTCTAGGAATGAGCATATGAGCTTCGCAGCCGAAAACTCTTAAATGAGAAAGGTTTACCTTTGCACCTGTCCAAACTTCCTCTGGGATTCGGTTGTTGAGCGCAGTCGTAGGGGAATGATTCTTTAGATAAATAGCTGTACTTACAGCTTCTCCCCAGTAGGCTCGAGAAAGACCAGCATCCTGAAGCATTGACCGCGCTTTTTCTACAACAGTACGATTAACCCGTTCAGATAATCCATTTTGTTGCGGATTATACGGAATGGAGGTTTGATGTACGATTCCATTTTGACGCAAATAATTCGACATCTGATGGTTAATGTACTCTCCGCCACCATCAGATCGCAAGATTTTAATTTTGAGGTCGGTTTGGTTTTCTACCAAACTTCTAAATTCGACGAACTTATGAAAAACTTCGTTTTTGTGCTTTAAAAGATAGCCGAAAGTTTTGCGTGAGAAGTTGTCGGTAAACGTTAATAAATATAGAGAACCGCCGAAAGAGTGTGTACTCATAGGTCCACAGAGGTCGGTATGGACAAGCTCTAATTTATTACGAGACTCCTTTCTTGAGGAAGTGTATGGCCTTCTTGCTAATTTGCCTTGTATGCATGGCACACAAGGCTCTGTTAGTCTGTCTGTGAAGTCTATGCCTAACTTTTTATTTTTTAATATATTGACAGCTTTGATATTTAAATGTCCAAGACGCCGATGCCATAGTAACGCTATTTGTAAACAATTTGTATAATTGCACTTGGCTCGATTACAAATGTCAAGTTTATACAAGTTGTTGTGGTTTGAGGCAGTTGCAACAATTTCGCCTGAAACTTTACAAGTTTCCTTACGCAGAACTGTACCACCACGTTGGGAAAACAATACCACTAAACCATTACGAACCAGGCTACTTACAGACAATAAATTGGACGATAAATTTGGAACATATAAAACATTAGAAACAGATCTTAAACTACTACTATTTACAGGCAAACGGACAGTACCTGATCCTTCAGATTGAATCTGGTCATTATTGGCAACGTAAATTGGTTTTGGCCGCTTGGTGAAGTTCTGGAAGCTGTGAAAATGGTTACTCATATGAGATGTTGCTCCAGAATCCAGGAGCCATTCCTGATTTTGATGGGGACCTGAGGGATGTGAAGTGAAAGAAGATGAAAGTGTTATATCTGTTGTAATGTTTGTTTTTTGTGATAAAGATGAAGATGAATTTTTGCGTTGTCTTTTCTTACAATCAGCTATAACGTGCCCAAACTTCTTACAATATTTACATTTGACTACTGATTTTGACGTAGATGCCGAAACGAATGCAGTTGTAGAAGGCTCTTCTTGACAAGACTTTTGGTCCGCCTTTAAAAGCCGCGTGGCTACAGAGTCCGACGAAATTTGCACACCAGAATGCTCCAAAGCCATGATCAAGGGCTTGTAATCTTCCGATAATCCAGCTAACATGATAACTCCGACAAACTCATCATTCAATCCAGCGTCAATTTCGAGTAGCTTCTCTTGTAAATCCCTTATGGAATTGATGTAGGTCTCCATGTCACCAAATGTTGTCAACTTTGTATTGAACAGTTGCCTTAGTAATGTAAGCTTTCTGTCGAGACTTCTATCAGCATACTGCGACTGTAGCTTACCCCAGGTTTCTTTTGCCGTCCTGGCAGACTTCACTGCCGAGTAAATGCGCGGAGCTACACTCAGGCAGATTTTTGCTCGTGTTTGTTCATCTAACCTGGTAAAATCTGACCTTTCATTTGCAAACTCTTCTGGGCATTCGACGCACTTCCATAGTCCGCAATCAACTAAGAACATTTTCATGCCGAAGCTCCAGGATCCATAGTTGGAACGTCCTTCCAACTTTGGAATAGGAGGAACACCGCTGGCAATGACCGCTGGTCCAATGTGAGCAGGAACAGAAGCATGATGGCGGTCACCCTGTGCTCTAGGGTTCTCTTCAGCCGATGGTGGTTCACTCATATTGTACGATTTGCACGAAAGATTATACACTTAAGGTTAAAGACTCTGGGCCCATAACCTGCAGTGAAAAACGCAGATTATTTGTTTAAAAACTATATTTGAGGAAGAGTCTCATGGGATAAATATACACGAGCTATCAAAATTAGAGTAGAAGTATGAAATACATGTCAGATTCAAAATTCATATTAGAAAAGTAAACAAGTATAAAACTGCCAGTGTCCTTATTAATGTCATAAGTTTTAACACTATTTACTTCTATGGTGCTTTGGTAAATGAATACTTGAGTTATTTTGTTGACATAATGTTGTTCTAGTTGACGGGTCACATTTTGATGTTGTGGCTGAGCATGCACTGCTTTGTATTATGTTTCACAACTTTTACTGCCTTATCAATCGCGTTGTCAAGAGGAGAACAGGTTAGTACACAATAGTTCTCATTAAGTAACCACTGAAAGCAACAAATTTTAATTAGGTACTCAGTAAATTCAAGTAAAAGTTGTTTAGATAAATATATTCATTATGAAACTTTGATATTTTTGTTTGTATTACTTACATACTTTTTAATTAATATTCAATTACATCATTATTCAATTGGATATAAGTACATATTCTTTTCTTTGGAACATCATCTAGTGTTAGTGTATAACTTAGATTAAATCAAAAAGGCGTGAATGGTCAAGTTTTCTCTCAGTTTTCTGGTCAAGTTAAAATTTGGTTAGTCGGCTGCAGTCAGTTTTCATTCTAACTGAAAGATAAAAATTTAATTTATGATTTTACATACAACCTAAAAACTTCTATTTTGTTTAAGTTGAAATAGAAGTACCTACACAGATTGAGTTATTCAGTTATAGTACTTAGGTACATTAATGTGATTTTTGCAAAAATACATTTGAGTTTCAGTAGATAGTTACAGGATTTCTTTAAGCGAGTGTTAACCAAATATTTCGCATGTCTATATCACGGGGTACGTCTAATCCACAGCTTTCCTGGAGTCTTTGAAGAGGTAATTCTATATTTCTGTTCTATTGTCCCGTTCCATATACAGTTTTACTATATTTTGTGATATTTAATAGAAAGCATTGTTTTTGTGAGGTTATTTCGCCCCCGTGCTTTGTTTACTATAAGACTGACGTCATTGCCACAGATAATCAACAGACTATCATGCCTGACCGTGTTTTCGGTCCAAAATTGAAAATCTTAATTTAAAATAGATTTTTTGCACTTTTTAGCCATTGAAAAAAAATAATATTCATGTGCTATGGTCTAATACAACAATTACGAACATTTTAAGCCCTACTTTAAAAAAGGGTCACTAGCCTATTGAAATAGTTACAAAAAATGGATACATTATTATGGACGAAAATGGCATTGTTTATATATGAGATGGATATTTGCTTAATAATTTCTATGAGCGAAGTGCTAATAGATCAAAACAAGTTAATGAAACTGATGAAAAATTATCAATTTTAGGTTATTTTGACATCAAAATTACATTTGACAGCCACAGCTTACGATGTCGTTCTATAACGTCCGACGTCATACAACCTAAAAATTGAATTGAAGAGCGTCGTCCTCTCTAGGACGATCGCCCGACGTCGAGCGATGGTTTACGAACGCAGCCCTGAGGTTCGCACGACTCGAATGTCATTCAATGTCAAGTTTTCAACATGACACTGACGGCAAGATTCGGAAACAAAACTTGATTTGAAATTGATTGAAATTCTTCGGTCAAATTCATCAACAAGAAAACCTAAAAGAATTTTACACAAACATATAAGTGAACAACAACAACAACATTTCTCACTCGGAACAACAACAACAACCTTACTCACTCGTGTTCTTACTGTTGTATGATATTATGCATGATAATGACTTATATTACCAGTATTATGAATTTAATTAGGTACTAGGTAGATAATCAAAAACAAATTATATTCAGACAACATATTCTTCTTTTTAGTCGGTCTCACTCTTGCCAGAGTGGTCGTGGTAATCATTATAAATCACGATGAATGATGATCTTGGTAATACGGCGCCACTCGTCGCGGACTGCAGCTTTTCGGGTAAATTCGTAAACATACGTACACCAAAAATTTGGTTGCACCAAAAATTCATTTTACGAACTCGTAAAAAGTAAACGTATACCGTAAAAAGATGTTGCACCACGCTTTTACGATACGTTTTACGGTTACTTATGCGGATACTTTTTACGGAGCTCACTCCCTGCTCATAACGTAAAAGTATAAATTTTGACAGTTCGCTCGTATTTGTATTTAATGTTAAAACTGGATGATAAAAAGAAATGTATTACAATTTTTCTAGATTTGGCTAAGGCATTCGATGCAGTCTCTTTTCCTGTGCTGTATAGAAAGTTGGAGGGTATTGGCATAAGAGGTGATCAACTTCTTTTGTTTCAAGATTATATGAATAATCGCACTCAGAGGGTTAGGATTAATGATTTGGTAAGCGGGGAGGGTTCAATTAAGTATGGTGTGCCTCAAGGCAGTGTCCTTGGTCCGACACTTTTTTGTTACATCAACGAACTCTGTAACCTTAAACTTGAAAATTGCAAAATCCTATCATACGCTGATGATACCACTCTCACTTTTTATGGTGATAATTGGGATGAAGTTTTCACTTCAGCTCAAAAAGGATTTGACAGGGTTTGCCACTGGCTCGCAGCACATTCGTTAACTCTAAATGCCTCTAAAACTAAGTACTTAGCCTTTTGCATCCGTGATCCCGTACCATATTCATCTGACCGTAATATTGTGGCACATTCCTGTTTTTCTTCATCTTGTTCTTGTCCTCCGATTAGACGCACTGATAGCATTAAATATTTGGGTATAATAATTGACGACAGACTTAATTTTAAGGAGCATATTTTATATTTATCTAAGAAAGTTAGGAAACTTGCTTTTGTTTTTAAACAGTTAAGATCAGTTGCTAATAAGGACATAATAAAATATATTTACCTAGCTCTTTGTCAATCGGTTCTATCTTATTGTGTTTCGTCATGGGGGGGTGCCGCTAAAACTTTTATTCTGATGCTAGAACGAGCTCAGAGGCTTATCCTAAAGTTAGGTTATAGCAAGCCAAGACTGTACCCTACTACTGAGCTGTATAAGGAGGTGAAAGTTCTGACCGTTAGGCAACTTTTTATTTTATCTATTATATTACGGAAACACTCCCTTGAACACTACAATGTAAATCATGCTAGAGCCAATACTAGAAGAAAGCACACGGTTTGCAGCACAATAAGTTCAAGAACAGCTTTTGCTAAGAAATTTTTTCCGACTCTCAGTGGAAAAATATATAATAAAATTAATAATATGCTATATATATATCCCATGACCAAACACAAATGTAAGAAGATTGTATCTAAATACCTCTTAACACTAAATTATGAAGAAACGGAAAACATATTAAAAACAATGATATGATAATAATAAAAAAACATAAACACACACACGCACGATTGCACATATTCACCCACACACATACACACGCACACGCACAAACTCACACATACTCCCACACCCACACACACTTATACATTTTTAAATAATTTCACACATCATGTATTTATAAGTGGTAACTAGGTACATTTCTTTTGTCATAAGGATAGACATAAAAATTTTACTTTCTTTGTCCTAAGGGGGTGGAGACCAGGAGATCCATAGCACGGGTTTACCTATTTGGACTCCTGTTCTTCCACGTTATACTGCACTGTTAACATATTTGTTTGACACATTGTAATGTGGAAGGAAAATAAATATATTTATTATTATTATTATTTGTATTTAATGTTTAAGGTTACAAAATGCGTTTGTAGGTCGCTTTGGTATGCGATGGTGGTAGGGTTCTACCACGGATAGATTCAGAAGGAGTAACAGAATGAAAACAAGGTTTCGTAATAAATATCGGCGCGCGAGCAGACGTAATTATAGTCGCGGCGGAAACAAGCGGCGTGTGCTCCGCGTCGTGTTAGATCAACACTGGCGAACTGCAAACTGCAACGAGTGTCAATAACTCGTATTCAATAGATCGCGCAAAAAATATGGAAACAAAGGCTGGGGTCGTTTTCACCCGCCGCCCGCGGCCGACAGCGGCCCGCCGCCCGCGGCGTCTGAATGGTATGTTCGGGAATGCTCGGGAGAGGTCGTTTTCGCCCGCCGCGTGCGGCGTCCCCCCGCCGCCCGCGACTGCCGCCCGCTGGCCGCCGCGTCTTTAGTTATTTTGAAGCATTGCGGCGGGTGGACGCTGGCTCAATATGGAGAAATTCACCAAAGAAAAGGACGAACTTTTGATCGAGTTAGTCAAATGTAATAGTATCTTGTACGATGCACAGGACAAAAACTTTAAAAACAACAATTTGAAACATAAAGTGTGGGAAAGTATCAGTGAAACTCTAAATATTTCAAGTAAGTATATTTTCTGAATACAATTATTATTCAAATTATGAATTATTATTGCCATGACAAACTTCCTTGAGGACTACACACATATTTTAAATATCTTGTTGTTCTTTTTCTTTTGCTTCCTCAATATTATTAAGAAATCCTCATCCTCTTCCTCCTGAAGCAATAAATATGCTAGAGTTTTTTTCCATTTCACGAACCTACACACACACGTCCGTTCGCAAGCAAAAACCCTCGGAAACTGCCGCGACTGGCCCAGTGTTGCCAGATTTTTTCCACCTTCCCCCCCCAAATACATTTAAAAAACCCCTAGTTTCTCCAGTTTGATTGATAAAAAACCTCTGCCCCCCTAGACAAGATGCATTTCGATAATCGCTAACGCAATCGCTAGTAGGAAAATATATGGGATTTGACATAAGCCCTCGCTTAGCTTTCGAGCGCAATTGTCAAATCTCATACATTGTCCATTTAGCGATTGCGTTAGCGATTATCGAAAGACATCTTGTCTAGGGGGGCTGACTATTTTGGCCATGTCATATACATAAGCTTCATAATATTGACAATAAAAAACTTAGAAGTTTTCTTTACCTATTTTGAGTGTGTCTGTCGATTCCGGTCGATTCGGATTTTTAGTTATAAATGTCTGTGTGAGGCTGTGGAAAACAGTCTTTTAGCCGGAATTATGGTAGACAAGACAGTTCAATGGTAACATAATGTGTTGCCAGCTAATACTCGTAAGTTTTAGTGTCCCATTAATTCTATTTGGTGAATAAATTGTCGGTCTTGTCTGATATAAAAAGGAATTTGCCATTTGGTTAGAATAGTAGAAAACCTTCAGGAAATCCCCTAGATAAATTTCGTGATATCAAAACCTCCAAAAAACCTGAAAGACCTGCAAAAACCCCTAGGATTTAGGGAAATCCTCTGAATTTGGCAACACTGGACTGGCCGCCGCGGCTACGTTCTCAAAACGACCAAACACCCGCTGTCGGCTGCGTCTAGATTCAGATGCCGCGGGCGGCGGGTAGCTGTCGGCCGCGGACGGCGGGTGAAAACGACCCCGGCCAAAAGGATGCGCTAAAGCTGCTCGTACAGCGCGGTAGCTATATACTTGCGCGTCATTGATGCTACGCACTTCGTATAGCAAAATATGTATATGTGTAAATACTTATATTATTATAATTTTGTAGATATGTAGTATATAAGGTATTATTATATTTAATATATATAGTATTGTAAGTTGTTTTATAATAAATAAGTATAAATATAATACATGCCGCCACATCACTCCCCCCCAGAGACCGTCACTACGGGCGATAAAAATCTGGTAAACGTACCGACCAGACCAGCGACCAGAACGAGTAGTTTTTTGTTCGGGTGAGTTAATTAATGTAGGAGGTGATGGGTGCGAATTATTTTGAACGGGATGTTGTTCGTCTAACAGTATATAGGCTGGTTTTAATCGGGCTATAGATACTGTGACTATTTTTCCCTTAATATCCAGCTTGAATGATTTGGGACCTCTATCCAAAACTTTGTACGGTCCGGTATAAGCTGGCTGTAAAGATCGGCGGGCTGTGTCGTCTCGTACGAAAACCTACTTTAATGTTTGTTTTGGTTTTTTAAATGAAAACCGAAAACTACCTGTGTCAAGTCAACACAAGCACTGAGCATATGAATCACTGCCACTGCCAAAAAAGTACACAAGAATTTCTGTACAGCAGCACAATGAATCAAATCTTACATCTTTTTTTGGAGGATGATTTGCCGAACTTGAATATCGTAGAAAAATGGTTCAAAATTTAATCAGACCCCTTCCGTTATTGGAAGTAACACAAAGGGAACTAAGGTTTCGAAACAAGGAATATTTTGAAGTCACAATACAAAATTATACTGATATTCAATTCTTGGAACAATTCCATATCTACAAAGATATTCTATTAAAAAAAAAAAAACATTTTCTATTAAAATAATAAAAATTCAAATCAAATTTGACAAACAACAGTAAAACTAATCACTAATCGCTGATACTAATCGAAAATGAAATGCGATGGAAAAAATGGCGTCCGATTGTTGTCAATCGCTGTCAGTCATCGCATTTTTGTGTGCATTCCTTAGATCATTTAACCTATGGATGCGGTACGCAACAAATCGCAGTGTAAATTTTTCTGCCACTTTTCGCGGGAGGCGAGGTAAACGCACGCACACTACGAAAATGTAGAACACACTTACAGAGACGTTGTTCTTATGTTTACGAACACACACTATGAAAATATTACCCTACAACTTAGATAAAGAATGAAATAGATGGGCTATAAAAGCCGTCAAACATGAGGAAAAGAGATAAACTTATACACATTGCCAAAGGAAAGAAGAAGATGGCATCATTTTTTTTTGTCCTTGTCACCGTATATAGGTGAAACTGGTAGTGGGGATTGTTTATCACCAGCGTCTGGTGCTAAACAAATACGTGGAAGAAATTTGTTGTGTGAATTATAGCTTACTGTGTAATTATTTAACACTTTAATTAGTGTAATTGTGAACTATTTGAACATTTAAATCATGGTGCACTGCTCCGTTTTAGGTTGTAATAGTGATAGTGCTATAAAACAGGAAAATATAACCTTTTACAGGTAAGACCTAAATTGTGTCAATAAAAAGCTCCAAAACTATTTTTTAAATTATAAATACAAGTTATATTGCAATATTTTATCATTCTACTATGGTTCTCAATCATATTATGGGATTAAACATGAAATTTCAAACTAAGTAGTAAGGTTACTGTTAACCTAACAAGCTAGGAATGTCGCCATACAATATGGCCACGTATACAGCCAACGCGTATAACATTTTGCCGGGTTATAATGATACCAGTTACGCTACGACTATTTTTCCTTGATTCGTAGGTAATTTGTTACGTGAAAGGGAACTCACATATTAGTTTCTGTGTTACATTAATATTGACATATTTAAGTATAAAATTTTGAGCATTTTAGATAACAAAGTTAATTCTTTTGAAGTGAGACTTTCCATTTGCTTGTTTGTCTGTATTTAACAGATTTCCTTCGGAGATAACTACTCGAAAACAGTTGGGTTAAAGCTACTGGTCGATTGAATTGGCAGCCAACCAAGCATGCCCGAATGTGTTCTAAGCATTTTGAACAACAAAAAAGGCACTTTTCTGAGGAGTGGTGCTATTCCTAAACTTTTTTTACAGAGCAGTAACTTATACATATTATATCTACAAGGTACATACCCTATCAAGCCAAAACCTGAATTTATTTTTCACAAACCCAACTATTTTTATGGGGGATTTCGAAATTTATTTTACAGTTTTGGATTAACATGGGTAGGGTAGGTACCAAATCCTTTTCTACTATTTTGATATGGCCAAACATATTATTAATGGTTTGATTTTGGTCATTTTCTATTAATATAACAAGTCTGACCATTAGTACAGATACAGTTTAAAAATGTATTCATTAATATTTTTAATGTTGTAAAATTAGAACCTGCTTTTATTTTTAACCTGTATACATATTGTTTCAGGACGCATCGGTGTTGGATTTCGGTTCAAATTTGAATACGCCCCGAAAGAGAAAAACGCGGCTTCAAATGCTGGGTTTGAAACAATCAGCGAGGTCATCAAATAAAAAAACTACGGCCAGTGCGTCAATCGCTTAGACGATTGGGAAAAAAAGTAGTCATACTTGAAAATGTGTAAAGTGATTTGAAGTGTAAGTTAATGATGCAAAATTAGTAGTTGGACATTTTAGATACTGTAGGAGGAACCAATAGAGATTTTCTGAAAAGATTTTTAGGAGTTGACAAAAGAAAGTATTCTGAACCTTTAAGGAAATTCGCGCGGTGCTTACACTTTTTAAGTTCAAAGGCATATGAGTTTGTACGTAAGCAATTTAATACGTATTTACCACACCCAAAAACAGCTGGTGAGTGGCGAGGAGTAGACAGCCTCTAGAAAATGTTTGTGATTTATTAGCAATTTTGTGCCATAGCTAGTAATCTGGCTTAATCCAAATGAAATAAGTCATATCTCTACTTTGTCTGAATATTTAACAAGAACACATAGGATGTAGATATAGCTCTATGCACCGAACAAGTCTTTCTAATTAATTATATAGGTACTTGACAGAACATAATCTTCCTCAGAGATCTACAAATTGGTCTTGTCCTGCGCTATTTCCAAGTCGCCGCCAGCGGGGGCGAGGTTGGGGGTGGCAACACGGGCAACTAAGAATAACCAGCTATCTACATCGGCATCTTGCGTTCTTTGCCAGATCTTTTTTCCACATTGTGAGCAAGCTTACCAACTTTGGGCTTTTAGCACCATATTGAGTGCGGTATCAGTAGTTCAATTCTTGAACTTACCCAGCCCAAGTGAATTTTTACCTGTATTGTAGTGAATTTTATCTCTGTAAGCCGAAGTCCTTTATTCGATGATAATAACGGTGCTATTGAAATATAATTTTAGAAAATGTTTATTTAAAATTTAATATTATACATTTTCTAAATCTTCACAAATATTTAGTAAATGTGTAAAAATTGAATTTTAAATAAACTGCAGAGATAAAGAAAAAACAATGATTATTGCCCGCTGTATTCTTAATCGAGCGACGATCTTCGCAAGGTACCTAGCTGGCAAAAGCTGAAAGCGAGTGGTCGCGGATCGTGCTCAGTGGCCTATGTCCAGCAGTGGACGCGTGTGGATGATGATGATGATTCCTAATATTTTTTATTATATTTGTAAAGATGTTTACATAATAGCTTAAATAAATAATAGTAAAATGTTTTAAAACGAAATATACTCGAGTAAATCCGAAAAGTGTAGTTTTATTTAAAAGTGTAAATTACTTTAGACTGCGGCGAAGGTTGAATGAAGAATTCAATAAAAAAAATCGCAACTTCCTCCCACTTTTATTTTTTGAGACATATTATTGAGCGAGGGGCGCTCATTAAAATGTCTCAAAAAAAATACGTAGATCAATCAACCCTACTTTATGTTTATAGTGGTAAAAAAAGCCACTATAAACATAAAGTAGGGTAAAACTTAAAGCAACACTGGTATACCCATCTACTTTAGGCAGGTATGACGTCATCTATGTCTGTCCCTTACGGGTATACGGTCACGTCCTATCTATTCATTCTTTATCTAAGCCCTACAATGAAGAAACACACACACATCGACAAATTAACGTGTATCTACGCAATCGCCCCACCACAAAGAATGAATGTCCCTAGTGATGTGACACAAAGAATAAGTATCTATTTGGGTCGTCGTGAGTGAATGATTGAAATGTAACCGTGCGTCTGCACTGAGAAACATAAAACATGCAACATTTTACAACTTGTTGTATGTTACAAATCTCAAAATTTGTTGTGTATGCTTTTGCATTCGCACTGCCGAAAATCGTGTTGGATTCGGAACAAATAATAAGAGTTTTTGCAGATTGCGTTAGGATCGCCTCAAAACTTGTTGTCTGTCAACGTTTTTTATGAATTTGTCGACGATTGCGTTCGCACTTTCGGCTGTTAAAGACTTCATACATGTTTTGCAACATGTTGGGGTGTTGACAATGGAAACGCATTTATAAACATTGACAGAAACATGTTTAAAAAACATGTTTCGTTAGTGCAAACGCACGGTTACAATAAATGGTATTTTTATAACTATACCCTGTTCGGCTAGAGTTGATAAAAATACAATGAAGACAGGGTTTCTTAAATTAGTGCAAAGCGAGGCCCGCTAATTATTATTAAAATGCTTTAATAAGTTTTTTGTGTCAAATACAGCAATTTTACTTGCTGTTTAGCTGATCGACTGAAATAGGCTTAGGTATAATGTTTCGATGGGGACGGGGGGGTTGAATTGAATGAACGAAAAACAATAAGCGCTCCGTTGCGTAATCATAATTTTTATCAGCTCTCGGGGAACAGACTAGCTCTCTACTCAAACTAGCTCTCTGCTCACGACTTTGCCCGCGTTGATTTGATTTCTGATTTTTATTTGTTGTTGGTATCCCACAGGATCCTTATACTTTTTCAGCATACATTTTATCCTAGATGTTGACAAAAAAGTGATAAATAAATATAATATAAGACTATTTACGACGTCACAGTTTTCTATTGAAGTCGGTACCAAGCAATGATCACCTTGAAACTCTTCAAAAATATAAGAACAACAGTTACTTATTTAGCACCAACTTCAATATAAAACTGTGATGTCATAATGTAGTCTTGTTTTATTATTATTTATAGCTTTTTGGTGTTTTTGAAGTCGGTTTTAATTTTTATAATATGTAGTGATGTAGTATAGAGACTAGATTCCGACCCACCAGCGGCTTTGCCCGCTAAGTTTTCAATTTTCAATGACTTTGAAAATTTTACCCGACAATCCCAGAAGGATAATGAATTAAGGGGTATCTCTTAAGGGTAATGTAATAAACGATAAAGATACATTAAACTTTAACATACTTTTTAAATTTTGATATATTTTAAACAGTTTTTTACACCTCTAGTCCGCGTCTCTGCGCCCGGGTCACGCAAAGTCCCTTCAAGCCAACCCGCGAAAACGCGGTTAACGGTGACCGCAAACAAGACTTTTTCTATTTTGTCTGCTGTCTGGCAGTCAACGTGTAAAATTAAATAGAAGTACAGTTGAATAAAATATACTTGAGAGTTTATGAACATATTGCATCTTTTAAGCCTTTCGAAAAAATAAACAAAAAAACTAAAAGTACAAAAAATAGCTCATTTTTTTGTACTTATAAAATTTAGAGGACATTACATGACATTTTTCTAACTGGAGTATTAACTTACGTTGCATTTTGTAAAATACCAATATGGATTATTTAATAGGCTTAAAATCAAGTGAGACGCAGTCGAAAAATTGGTTAGAGTAAGTAATTGTATAGGAAAAGTTTTTTAAACTACAACGCAAAGTTGAAGCAAAATAATAAGTGATATTTTCTTGATATTTTTTTGTTCAATTAAATTCCACTTGAATTTCTTTTTTCATCTTATACTACCTATAATCCATGCACCGATATTAACATTATTCTAACTCATAACTTCGGAGTGAATGATAAATAAAAATATGAATAAGCATCATTCACTCACGTTGTCCCAGCACTAAGCAAATGCCCGTGTCACAGATAATATAACGCCCGTGTATTGTGTTGAGCTACCATCGTACCATTGTATTTTTCTATCGTAACGGTATAAAAATTACTTCAAAATTGTAAACAAATAAAACACGTTAATGTATATTTTATACTTACATGTGATAGGAAACGCCATGATCTCGAAGATTTGAGTAGCTGGATCGCCTTTTGCAAGAGGAAACTGCACAATTAACCATTTTTTTGGAGCTCTTAGTGCGACACGAAAACGACACCAAATGGCAGCGGCCGCGCGTCAACTAGTTTTATATAACGTGTATGGTCATATGGTCAGCGTAAATTGGCAGAGGGGTTCGCCCAGCCTTGCCGTCTCCCGTATGAATGCTCTAAGGTGCATTCAGAAGAAAATTCGCAATCGATGACTCATCGATGTGTTCTGTAGGGCTAGCACGCAGGGGTATCGAAAATCGAATCGAAATCCGAATCGAGGAGTTTTGTATGACAATTTAATTACCGCCACGGCGGTGAGTAGCAGAACTAAAATTTGGCAGCACGAAGGCATGACGTTTTCGACTGTATTCGATTCGAGCTCACTCGATATCGAATTCTAGCTGTTTGTATGAAAATCGGAAGCACGGACCTCCATTTGACGTACGGCTTCGGACAATTCGATGCTTGTGTATCGAAAACCGTCTCACTAGCAATTTTACAGTGAGAAGTAATCCATTTATTTTTATTTTTCGAAAAAATATTAAAATAAAATGTGAAGAATGCTCAGAGGCCCCCTGCCGAGCTACTATATGGCGTGGCGTATGATAGAGGCACGAAGAAGAGAAAAGGAACAAATTAGAAGGTGAGTTTACGTTTATTACATTGCTAATATTTTGTGGTTGTTTTGTGTGATGACTTTGTTATTTTTTTAGTTAATCAATGGTTTCGGTGCAGAATTATTCCGGTATCGTTTCAGGGACATTAACCTAAGATTGTTTCTTCGTAATACTTATGATCCGGCAAAAATAAACCATCGGGAGTTTACAAAAAGGTATAGGCTCACCAAACCGGCATTTAATTATTTATGTCGATTGCTGCGGGAAAAAACTAACCTAAGGCCCACCAAAAACATCTAATGTTTCAAAAGTTCAATTCAAAACTTTAGAAAAGTTCGATGTGCGTTCAAATCTTTGGATGCGGTCCTTATTCAGATAACAGTGCAAACGTTGGCATGCATGCAAACATCCTGTTCAAATCGTTTGCACTGCTCACGGACGGACGTAAAGCCGAAACTAGACGGTTAATTATAGCTTTCATTTTCGATGCTTCATCGATGAATTACTGAAAATGAAATCTAAAAATTGACGTTCATCGGATTGTGCCTTCGCGATGAAAGCGTCCGGCTTCAGATTATTTTTAGTAGCATCTTGCATCATTCATCGGCAATGAACGATAAGTGAAACGTCTAAACAGCTGACAGCTCATTCACAGTTCATTTCTCATACTGCCGGGGCGCCACGGGCGTTGTGTTCTCGCGGGAATTTCACGAGGAATGAAATAATAGCCTTCATCAAAAGTGAACCACCTATACAAACAACGCAATTCACTGTTTATCGGTCACTATTCATCGCAGAAATGAATCACTTTTGATGAAGCGTCTAAATTTGACATAAGCACTGATCAATTTTGGACCAAGCTTTCGTTCTGTCAGTGTGTCAAGTTGACAGTCAATGTTATTAGAAAGAAATATTGGAGGAAGATATGTATTGACCTCCAGTATCTTTACAGAGCACTTCTGTATGTATTGTAGATATTCTACTAATAATATATACTATTAATACTACTATAGTACGAATCAAGATAACAAAGTTTCCGTGACAGGTCGAATTTTTCCGTTTCATGCATACTAGTTATCGTGATTAAAAATATTATGTTTTAATCATATAATTTATCACTTTAAGTTATTTTTATCAAAAGTGTAATAATTAATTCTACATTAAATAAAACAAGAATATCAGTCTAGTTAAAAAAATTATAGCTCGAGAAAATATTTGTTAAAATTTTACAAATAAAATATTTGTGTAAAGAATAAGTTCCGATTCACGACTCAAATAAATACTTAATAAAACAAATATTTTATCAGAATTATAAATAATTATATTTAACTGGACTGATATAAATGTTTCTTTTTAATGTGGAATTAATTGTTGCATTGTTGATAAAAATAACCGAAGGAGAAACATAATATTTTTAATCTCGGAAATAGTATGCATGTAACAGAAAATGTAACAAAAAAATCCTCAATTTCATAGAGGGTTTGGGCTTGAAGGAGATACTCTAACGGTGCTATAATTCACAATAGATCTTTTAGGTCGAGGTGAAAAGGCCTACAAGGCGAAAGCCCGTACAATAACAACAATAATAATAATAATAACAGAAAAGCTTGACCTGTCAGGGGAACAGTCTTATCTTGATTAGACTATAATAATAATATTTTCAAATAAATTAGTGTAAAAGATACTTACCTATTCGTAAAGTATGGTGTTATGTTTCCGAACTTACCACTCCACACAACTTGTTAGATAGGTACCTTACTTATGTTTTAATGTTTCTTTTTAATGTGAAATTAATTGTTGCATTGTTGATAAATATAACCGAAGGAGAAACATAATATTTTTAATCTCGGAAATAGTATGCATGAAACAGAAAAGCTTGACCTGTCAGGAGAACCTTCTTATCTTGATTAGACTATAATAATAATATTTTGTAATAAATTAGTGTAAAAGATACTTACCTATTCGTAAAGTATGGTGTTATGTTTCCGAACTTACCACTCCACACAACTTGTTAGATAGGTACTTAACTTAGGTTTTTTTTAGTTTTTCGCGGGATTCGATAGTTATCAGTTGGGTGGGTGCTGTATTTTTTAATATGACGTGTTGTGTTGAAGTGTATTTTTGATGTGAAATCAGTGGTTTCGTGTCAAAAAGGAGGACTCGGCTGTATGGGCTAGATTCCTATTGCCTTCATAAAACTTAAAACCAAAAAGCTATGGCTTTATTATCGAGAGTTTTCGATAGGAACCAAACGTTACTCCCGAGTACTCGATATCGACTCGATAGGGGTGCGTGCTGCCAATAATTCGATGAATCGAAATCGAATCGAGGTGAGTTACTTTTCGATTCGATTTTCGATACCCTTGCGTGCTAGCCCCAAGGACCGGAAAACCCCTTTATTTGATTAACTCGATTGTTAGGGAAACCCTATCAAAAGGTTACCGAACGATAGGGTTACCCCATTGATAGGGTTAGTCTTTCCTTGCGGAAACATTTTTGAATAAGCTTACCCTTTCATTTTAAGTGCTTACCAACTAATAAGGTTACCCTATTGTCTCCTATCTTGTTTCCGCACATTTTCGCGATTATTACTAACATTGATTGATTCGACCGACGCCGACGGTGAGGGCGGCGGACGGCAGTGTTTTCTTATTTATTAGAATGACGCTGATATCTGTTTTCAAGTTTTATGTTAAATTATTATAAACATGGAATCTATAATACAGCTATAAATCTTGTCGCGAGATTGTAGATAAAGAATAATACAATACTTACCTATTTAAGTTGATCTTGATATTGGTAACTCTAAGAAAAATATTTGTTTTATTAAAAAAATATTGCGGCAAGCTTTTATATTTTAATAAAAAAATGTATCATGTAATAAATTAACGTTTTTCCTCTTTTTAGGGCATTAAAATAACGAATAGACAGCTCTTGTTGCGTATTGAATGTTTGTGAATAGCAACATTTGCCATTACATAGTTATTCATCAAGCAAATCAAAAACTAATGCTTGAACTAATTTGAAGAAATTAAGGTCTATTATCGTTTTTTTTTCAAACTTCTGCGTTTGCCGATTTCGAGATGTGGGAAATCCTATGTTACCGCAGCAAATTCCTAATAACTTAAGAAGACTTATTCGTCAACTGGTCGCAAAACTCGCGAGCGCTCGCCAGTTGTCACCTTCCGATTTTACCTAATTTTTTGGTCGTCAACTCGCTCGATGGTGGAATCTGACATATTTATGTACAGTCAGCTACAAAAATGTTTAAGTAAATTTAAAGTAGGTACCTTTTTAATGTTTAAGATACTTTATACGATGTAAGTTTAAAATAAAACAAAACATAGTTTTGAGATAAATATATAAATCAACATGACAAAAAACTGCTTATTTCCTTAATAATTATCAACAATATCACAATGACTCACGAATTTGGTTTATTACCTATTATATTAACTGTCTAAAACTAAGCAATGTGAGTGAATTTCACTATGAATACTTTTTAAGAAACTTAATTTACTACCCCTTCCTATACACGGTGTTTCATAATAACCAATAAATATTTTATCGTTATCTAATAAATTAATAAATTAATTGTTTACCCGTAATGTCATTCAACCCAAAATTTTCATGTAAATCATAGACATGATGATGATACTATGATATACATGAAAATTTTGGGTTGAATAACATTACGGGATAGACTATTTATTAATTAGTTTTAGATAACGATAAAATATTTATTGGTTATTATGAAACACCGTGTATATTTGAAATTGCAAAATTTGTAAAACAAAATAGAAGTATGTTTAAAAGTACTAAAGAATTATTTCCAAATAAATATACAAGATATATAAATAGACTTGACCCTGGTGTTCGACCAAATTCTACAAAATTCATAATTAACTGTTGTTGAATGTGTATCTCTATATACAGTGTGTCCCCGGATAAGGTGCACAAACGAAAATGGGTGAAACTAGACTACAATTTATCGATAAAAAAAGAGAAGAAAAATTTTAAAATTAAATTGTATTTAATGTTGATTTTTTTATTCTCTTTTTAAGACCTTTTGTGTTTGTAAAATTGTAACATTGTAACCACTGCGTGGATTTTGTTCAAATAAAAACAATAATGATGCCAAAAGATTAACTATAGTTGCGTTCCATTTGACCGCAGATTCGCAGCATTTTCAACATTTTTAGCATCATCGCGTTTCATTAGCTTTTGACGCCAGCAGGGCTAGCATCGTATGTTGACGTAATGCGTTCCATTTAAACAATATCTTGATTTTTAGGTTAGGTTTCCTTTGTGAAACATAGCGCGGTTAAAAATTTTAACATTTCTTATAAGAAACGCAAAACGTGGTTAGCATTTGATGTTAGCGTGACAAAATGGTGACGCTTAAATGGAAAACGGGGACTGTATGGTAAATAAAAAAAAGTACATAAAAGCAGTCAATAGGGAGAAAAACATTTTTTTTTCACTAATTTTGAACATAAAAGTGTTAATTTTTTTTATTGCATAAAGTTGGCAAACAAGCAAACTGCCCACCTGATGGTAAGTGGTAACAGTCACCTATAATACATGTGGCTCTTGTGAGATTCGCAGCAAAACTGCAACCTCCACAAGAACCACAGTGTACGTTGCCAACTTGTGACACAAGATGTAAAGTCACAGTACCCAATAATTTCACTGCCATATCTTACCCTTCAAACCGGAACACAGCAATGCAAGCACTGCTGTTTGCGGCAGAAATAGGTAAGACGGAGGTACCTAAGCAGACGACCCTGGTACAGAGTCTCCCTCCAGTAAATTTAGAGTAAATGTTTATTTTTACCAAATAATGCAGTTAATAAAAAATGATTTTTTTGATTTTTTGTAATAAATACTTATTGTGATTTGTTTTTCTTGTTTTAATCAATTTTACTATGAAAAAGCTTAGCTTAAGTTTAAAAATGCTTAAATGTGTTTAGCTAAATTCCAATTTAAGAAAAGATACCTCAGCGGTTGACAAAAATGCAGCGGCGCGGGCGCCAGGGGACGGCGCGTTAGCAGGCCCCTCAATTAAAGCCTCGTAGCTAAACATGTATTAGAGACAGAATGTTGTTTTTTTTGTTGGAAAGGTTATAAGATCTGGATTAATAAGAGGTAATAAAAAGAATTTGTTATAGGGGGCATTATTTGGTAAAAATAAACATTTACTCAAAATTTTACACTTTTATGTTCAAAATTAGTTTAAAAAAATGTTTTTATCCCTATTGACTGCTTTTATGGACTTTTTTTTATTTACCATACCGTGTTAATCTTTTGGCATCATTATTGTTTTTATTTGAACAAAATCCACGCAGTGGTTACAATGTTACAATTTTACAAACACAAAAGGTCTTAAAAAGAGAATAAAAAAATAAAAATAAATATTAAACACAATTTTTTTTCTAAAAAAATTTTTTTTTATCTATCAATTGTAGTCTAGTTTTACCCATTTTCGTTTGTGCACCTTATCCGGGGACACACTGTATAATACCAGAAAAAATTTAACATTTAACAGATTTAAAGTTGAGTTATATTAATGGTTGCTATGTATTTTTTTTTGTTAAAGAATTTTTAAGTAATAATTAGTTTTAGTATTAGTTTTTAAACTTTTATTGTAACACATATTCACATGTTATCGTAGTATAAGTAGTATAACTAGAAAATGTTGAACCTTTTTAAAGCTGACCATCTGCAACTATACCTACCATTTTCTATTGTGAATGAATAAATGGTTTTGATTTATTTTGATTTTGAACAATTGCATTTAGCCAGGTATCGCTGACACGAGTGCAATTTCTTCTCGATATTTTATGTGAAAATTTTAGTTTTTGTTAAGTTTTAAAGTTAAGTATACGTTTCACATTAGAAGACGTAAGTATAATACTTATTTTAACTAAGTAAAATCATCAATTTACCCCTACAATACATTAATATCACTAAAAACTTCCACATTCAAATATTTTTCACTGTTTCGCCTTTAATTTTGGACGTCATTTTTTCCTTACACTTCTATGGACGGGGTCACTGAGGCCCCGTTCTTCGTTACGCAGTTTACACGTTTTTTAGATATTAGGCTAAAATTTATGTCTTAATCGTAATAAATAGGTTCAAATCAAACTAAACCAATACAAATTAAATAAAATGTTAATAAATTTTACTTAGTATAACGAAATAAAGAACTTATGTGATAATAATTATAGGAATAAGTCTCATCTAACAAGAAAAACTACTTTTTCCTCAATTATGAATTCTAATAAGTAAATTAAACATAAAAGAAAGCTCGTAGGTAAAAAAATAGAAAAATGACACCTATTTAACAAAAGCAATCGTAATACAATTGCTTTATCGATATTTTCTGACGCACTGCTGGCTGCACAGCTGATTATATTGAACATTTTTAAAGAAAAATTTATTAAAAGTAGAAGGAAATAAAAATATATTTTTCCTTATATTTGTAGACAAGGGGCCTTAGAGACCCTACGTCCATCGTTAAATATTAACTATTTTATTTCCATATTTTCTCTACAGGCGGCAGTATTAAAGGCTTAATTTTTATTATAAAAACCAAAGCACGCTTAAGCATGCTAATCTGGGCAGAGCAACGTTTTGGTCCGAAAATGAAAACCAAATACGATTGTACATATTCCGAAAAATTGTAAACATAACAGATATTAAAATTCAATTCCAACCCAGAAAACAAAACACAAAGACTCAGTTACCAACCTTCCAAACCCAGGTAAAGCTGCGGGCAATAGCTAGTTTTTGGTTTCAATCTTTTTTTATTTGACTGTACTTTACATGAGCGCGCGAGTTGACGACAAAAAAAAATCGGAAGGTGCCAACTGGCGCGCGCTCGCGAGTTTCGCACTCGCCAGTTGACGAATAAGTCCTTAAGAATGACAACACGCACTAATTCAAATTCAAAAATCTTTATTCAACCTAGGCCTTTACAGGCACTTATTGACGTCAAAACAAAGCAAAACATTCCAATTTAAAGAAAACATATTTAACCTTGTATGTGCATACATCCTGAATATACTCTGCAAATACAAGTAGCAATGAAAAAAAAAAGTTGAATCTACACCTGTTCGGAAATTGGGAGAGCCTTCTCGTGAAGAACAGGCAAGAAACTCGAATGGTTAAATTTTTTTATCTCCTCTTTTAAATCGCCATTTACAATTTTGGTTTTGTTACATAGTCATTGAAAGTTAAAAAAATACAATCGGTATGCTTACATACACTTAAAATGTCAAAAAATAAGTTATAGACTTATACACTAACCATAATACAAAAAATTAGGTATGTTGTTACCAAACATATGATAACTTAGTCTATATAATTCAAAATCAGTGTCAGTTCTTTTCTGACAACAATATCTGTTAACATCAATAGCTATAACAACAACACGATTATTGACATTATAACGAATAAAATAATAACTTCATATTAAACACCAGGCATTGGCATCATTTAAATAATCGTTGACTTTTTATTATCCTTTACTCATTAGTCTTTTTTACATGCGCTTTAAACTTATAAAAAGGCAAGTGTAACTGACACTATGTGGAACTTTGTTGTAAAAAGTTACAAATTTTGTCACAAATTTTGCTATTCACAAACATTTAATACGCAACAAAAGCTGTCTATTCGTGTATTTGGTTCCGGACGGAAATGATTTTATAAAAAAAATGACCCGAACATACAAACTTACATACAAATACACATACATACAGTGCAGGCTAAATACAAGTTTGTAAAAACAAACAAGCTGCACCGCGACTGGCGCGCAGCTTGGCGACATTTTAACGTAAACTGATTGACGAGTCACACGAAAATTAACTTTAGTGCGAATAACTTATTATTCCTTATTATTTGATGGGGCGATATTTTGCGGCTGTCGAGAAAGAACTACACACGTAAACGGTTATGCAACAATAAGTCTAATGCATTTGACGTAAAAACTTGAATTGCTTGTGCGCGATAAAACCCTATTGATAGGGTTAGCCTCAATGGGGTTTTCGGATGCGGTAAGTGCTTACCCTAATTAACTGTATTATTTTGGTTAGCCTTTCGGTGCAGTAAGTCGATGAAATGCTTACCGTATTGATAGGGTTTGTGAAAACAAGTCTATAAATTACCCAATCAAAAACCCCTTATATGGAAAGTGGTTTCGGTCCTTGGCTAGCCCTACTGGTGAATGCGGCCAATGCCACAACACGAATTTTTCGTCGAATGGCGAACACGCATGTGTAAATGATGCGACATAATATATGAGTATTCTACAGTCGACGACGAGCCTTGTGTCGAACACTCGAACAACAGAGGCGCGTTCAGAGCCTTCGCGCGAAGTACAACTTTTCGCTCTAACCCCGTTCAATGCCCTCGGGCGTGACGTCGGCGCGAGTTACAACCGAACAACCATCGAATTTGATGGTTGAAAAACGAGAAAAAGATTGCTGCAATCCGTTCAACGCCTCTGAACGAGTTAAAAAACAATCGGACACGGACAGCTACACCCAGAGGCTCTGAGTTGCGTTCCGAGGGTCAGAGTAATGCAACCGAGAGTGTTTTTCACACTCGCTCCGAGGTTCAGAACGGCTCGGTTGCTATCTTTTTTTTTAGTTTGTAGCTTGCCGATCAAGATCAAGCAAAGGGCAAAATATACTAATCCTTACTATGAAATTAACAGTCAATATCCATTTTTCTGCTTAAAAATAATTACAACCCATAAAAATCTCTATATTTCCCTTGTATTAGGCTTAAAAGAGTTCAAAGTAGTGTTATTTAATAAAATAATAAGTAATTAGCGTATTTTTGACATCGACTTTGACATAAAAGCTGTCAGAGTGTTTTTCACCCTACGCTCAAGTTGGTTGTTTGGTTGCATCACTCGAAACTTCTGAACGGGCACAGAGTGTACTAACCGCCTGTCAGAGCGTTTTTTACCCCGAGGCTCTGAACGGGTCGGTTGCTGTCAGAGTGCACTCGGAGTGCACTCGAGCGTAGGTTCTGAGGCGCGTTCAGCGCCTCTGGGTGTAGTTGTCCGGTTGTTTTATCCGTTCAACGCTCAAAGGCGTTGAACGGATTGCAGCAACCAAATCTTTTATCTCCCTCTTTCACATAATTTTTTATTTCTCTCTCTTTCTAGTAGATGACATTATAGAATATGGCCGCCAATATCATCCAATCACGTAAGAGTATTTCAGTCATAAACGTCAGAGCGTTTTACAACCATCAAATTCGATGGTTGTTCGGTTGTAACTCGCGCCGACACTCAAAGGTCTTGAACGGGCCGGTTGTTTCACCCGGTTGTCACGCTCGAAGGCATTGAACGGGGTTAGAGCGAAAAGTTGTACTTCGCGCGAAGGCTCTGAACGCGCCTCTGAACGCAGCTCAGAGTTGCGTTCCGAGGGTCAGAGTAATGCAACCGAGAGTGTTTTTCACACTCGCTCCGAGGTTCAGAACGGGTCGGTTGCTATCTTTTTTTTTAGTTTGTATCTTGCCGATCAAGATCAAGCAAAGGGCAAAATATTACTAATCCTTACTATGAAATTAACAGTAAATATCCATTTTTCTGCTTAAAAATAATTACAACACATAGAAATCACTATATTTCCCTAGTATTAGGCTTAAAAGAGTTCAAAGTAGTGTTATATAATAAAATAATAAATAATTAGCGTATTTTTGACATCGACATTGACATAAAATCTGTCAGAGTGTTTTTTACCCTACGCTCGAGTTGGTTATTTGGTTGCATCACTCGAAGCTTCTGAACGGGCACAGAGTGTACTAACCGCCTGTTAGAGCGTTTTTTACCCGGAGGCTCTGAACGGGTTGGTTGCTGTCAGAGTGCACTCGGAGTGCACTCGAGCGTAGGTTCTGAACGCAGCTCTGAACGCGCCTCAGTAGTTTTCTTCTACCATTTCATTCATTCCATTACGATTCTTTTTGCATTTCACCTTTCAATATGGGGGTAGAAAGAGATACGTAATATAATACCTTATCCTCACCATCCATTCGCTCGTTTGTAAATAGGTGTAGAAGCGATATACAAAAGAAAAAAGTAAAGTATCTATCTGTATCTTTTGGAAACAAAATGGACGGTGTGTAATGGCGTTCTTTCGACTTGGCGTAGCGGTGTGAAATTATAGACTTAACAGTGGAATCTCAATTTAATCATTATATGCAAATCTTTGTTTGCTATCAAATTAAATTTAGTAGAATTTAAAGCGTCAAATATTGTGATTCGTAATTACTCTTACTGATAGGAGTATGGTATCCATTTTGTGATCACTGATCATCATATTTGTGTGGCGTTTTCGGTAAGTACGAAACGTTTGTGATTTTTGGTTTTGTCTTTTAGGATTTAGAAGGCAATTAAGTATTATGTATTGTTATAAACATCATGGTATGTATTTGAATTCTTAAAAAATGTATTATTGTTCATCTCGTGATGTAAAAGTTTGAGAATGGTGTACTGTCCATTGTAATCCACGCAAGATTGTACTTTCTAAAAGAGAAATCATGTAATTTTATTATTTTTGAGTAACCTACATTTAGTTAAGAAAATTGTTTTTAATTTTAACATACGTATTTATCTATTTAATGTAAAATATAGAAAATTCATCTTTTCTGATACTGAATTTCACAACATAAAAAAAATACAACTGATACCTATTTTAGTACTACATAAGAACTTGGTACTAAAACATTATTAGTACTTAATAGTTTACCAATTTTAACAAGAGTTATTCTGAAGTAAAATCAATTTGAAACTATAAAATCAATATCTAATCTAATTCAGTTTCGTAAGGAAATTGTAAAATTCAGTTTTTCAAAAAGTTGAATTTTTAAAATTTCTGAAGTATGAATTGGTACTATTTATTATAGTTTAATGATGCATAGTAATAATTAAATTTGATAAAAGTGTTAGTTCAAAATTGAAAACCCCACTTCTGAAAAATAACATACTTTTACAAAAAAGTATGAAACAAGAAAAAAATCATCTGATATTGATACATGAAAATTATTCAATATTGGGCATTTGTCGACACTGTTAGCACAAAGGTCGAGTGATCGCCTACTGCGCAACGGGTCGCGGGTTCGATTCCCGTATGGCACAAATATTTTGTATGGCCTACAGAATTTTTTTTTTACATATGACACGGAAGCTCTTGGCCTTCATCTCACCTGATGGTAAGTGATGATAAGGCCGAAGGTGGAAGCGAGCTTCGCCTGGACTCTTCAATATCTGAGGAACTGGCTATCTTACCTCTAATTGGCGGAACACAACAATGCTATAAACATTGTTATTATGGCTACAAACTTAGGTAAGACGGTGGTAGCTAGCCAGTCGGGTTCAGAAGCATACCACCAACCAAACCGAGCAGAAAAAGTTCTGCTCCCAGTGGGAATTGAACCCCGGACCTCCCGATCAACACCCGGTGGTCTCAATCACTAGACCGCGGAGGCGGTCCGTTTTGTTCCGGTCTGGGCGTATGTGCATGTGATATTCTGTTTGTAACTGCACCCACAACACAGGAAAAAATATGAGCGTGGGGCGACGTTTTTTAAAAAAATAAAAATTATTGATAATTTGCTTTATTAGGGCCAGTGGACCACATACTTATTTATAAGGATGCTTATGTTATGATTATGCTAAAAGCTTATGAATACTTCCTTATACATGTCAGAGAATATTTTCTATTGGGAAATGATATTATGATCACAATTATAAATATTGGATTGTTTGTATATTCTTAGTTTGAATTGTAGTATCTAGTTGGGTTTTAGTTCATGAACTTGCTGTTTATTTCTATTATTGTGGTGTTGTTATGTCCTTGAAATATTTTCAGTGCTGCTTTAATTATATTATTGATGATTCCATCAATTCAGATGTGACATAAGAAATTATTTTTTAATAATTGAGACTCAAGAAACAAATACAATATAGTATTATTCCTTTTAATGTTACATTTGATACCTCGCGTTTTTTTTAACTGTATTGAGTGTGTTATTTATCTGCTATGAAGGAGCCTGGCGGGTTTCTTAGGAGTGTTGAGCCTGATCTCCTACAGGAAAACATTAAATGTCTCATCAAAGTCTTAATAGGCTGATGATAAACTAACAATTTATCAACCCTATTTTTCTAAAATTGCAAATACACTCACATGCAATGAAATCGATCCACTTCATAGGTTTCAATTCGGAAATATTGGTAATAAAAAATAAGATTAGAGAAACAAACACTGTAGATACAATTTAACAGTATACTTCATAAGCTTTATTTTAATTTAACATACTCTAAACATGGATAAAAGATGTGTTGCTGACAAATCTGATAATAGACTTATTTCTTCAGAAAACCCTGTTTGTAATTTTTATGTTATACACAATCTCTGACTGTGCAGTGTTAAAGGTTAATTGAATCAATGTTTATTCAAAAAATCATTATTCCTACAGATTTACCAAGATTTAAATTGAACTGATTTACCCAAAAAACTTTTAGTATTTTTAAAAAGATTAGTTTTCTGTTTTTAAATCAATAAACCTAAATCTGTCACATTAAAAACCGGTCTTATGTAAGCTTAGGCTCTTGTTTAACAAACAGGGTTAAAAGATATTATTTATTGATGGTTAATTTTGATTTGTAGAGCTCTGAACCAAAGCTTACATACAGGTGGGTCGATGTCATTGTAGGTAAGTGTAGTTAGATAGACTGCAGTATGAGATACAAAAATAGAAGCTTTGTTTTAAAAAATATTTGAAAATGCATTACGTATGATTAGATATGCCTTCATATAAAAGATCCACTTTTAAATAAATTGTGATTGATGCATCAAGAATTTATATTGTTGTTTAAATAATAATATTTTTAGGTTATTATTTTGCTGTGCAATCAGTATTTTTGATTAGAATTGGTATATTTTATATAAAAGGAAGACTTTGATTTGCAGTTAAATATTACCCTTTAAAATTGATCCCATATACAGATATGAGAAAACTAATGAAAATTAAAATAATTAATATTCAGTGTTTATTTAATTCACCTTTAAATAATGAGTAATTCAAAAATAGGTTACAGAAGAAAGAAGACTCAAGAATTTCGATTTGCTGCATTGATAGCTTTGTGACTTACGGGAGAAGTTATAACGCTGTATGTTGTAAAATTTTCATAAGCGTATAGCTTTTCCCCTTAGTCATTAAAGCAATATCATCTGTGATAACATTCATCAGAAGACATTGTTTTTTATTTTTTTATTGATATAACAGTTATTTTTAATAGTATAATACATAGACACTAAATTCAGCCAAATACTACATCATACCTGTGCAGTCCAACTGTGTAGTTGTACAAAGGCCAACATTCTTAACTGGAGCGCGATCAGAGCCTTCGCGCGAAGTACAACGTTACGCTCTCACCCTGTTCAATGCCTTCGAGCGTGATGTCCAGGTGAAACAACCCGCCCGTTCAAGACCTTAGAGTGTCAGAGCGAGTTACAACCGAACAACCATCGAAAACAACCGGACAACTACACCCAGAGGCTCTGAACAGTTACTATTAGTTGCATCTTGAATGAGAAGGAGCGTCTCATTCAAGATGCAACTGATAGTATTGGTGTCAAAGGCTATGACACATAGCTGGTCATTTGTAGTCATACCATTGTGCCAATGGGTTACATGTATAAACATATAACCAAAAGGACAATGCCCGAAATATAATTTTGTTAAACAAACAAACTGTAGGTACTCATATCGATTTTCTACAATGATTAAAAAATGAGGAAATAGAAATCACAAAAAACATTTTTAATATTAAAAAGTCTTTTATACATGAACTCTTGTTCAAAACAACTATCAAAATAGTTAAATCAAATCAAAAAGGTTACTACTTAGTCTCTAGTTTTTTTATTCACCAACTCGCAGAAATCAAAATTTGTATTTAATTTACCTTTTTAGTAACATCAGTTCTTGTTCTTAAATGCTAACAATAATAAAACTCACACTTCACTCGTTCATTTCATAAGTCAAACGCGCGCGTAACCATGTAACTTTTTTTTTTAATGTTGTTGGCATCCCATGGACTTTGCCAATATAAGTGACATAACCAAGCCGCTGCCTACTTTGAATTTAATACTTTGCTTAAAATGGACATATAGCGCTCGAGAAACACAGCAGCAGGAAGTTCATTGCAAAGCTGGTAAGAATGAGCGCTGAATACTAACCATGCTCGAAAATATAGCTTCCAGATAATACAGATATACTGTACTGTGGTGTCTAGTGGTATGATGATAAAAAAATGATTTGGTACCAAGTCAAATAGTTCCTTAGAGCAGTCACTGTTGAATAGTAGATAGAAGACATGTACCTTCATGACTTCAGCGACTAATGAGTCCAACAGACTGATGATTCAAGCAGTTCCTCTTTGCAGGGAGTCAAATGGCTCTAGTTGGTCACCCATGTTTTGGGGCTTCTGCCCAGAGGTGTGAGCAGTACTCACATGCGGACGAGCTGGAGCGTTGTAAAGCACAAGACATAGATGTAGCGTAAAGTACCACTTTGCTCCGTTCAGGACAACCAGCTTTTTGGTAGCTAGTTTAGCCTTCTTCCATGTGATTCCCAAACTGAACTTTGTTTGAGATATCGACACCGAGGATCCCGATCCTGTCGGTCATTTGAAGGGTATTCCTTGCAAATGAGGCGTTATAGTAAAAGGGCAATTATTAGCAGTTAAAGCACAGACTTGTGTCTGGGATTGGGCTGAAATAAATTATCAACAAACGTATCAACATAAACGGCGAGTAAATGACTCACCTTCGTTTTGCCGATGACATCATAGTCATGGCTGAGACTGTGGAAGATCTAGGCACAATGCTCGAAGACCTGTAGAGTTTCGCAACAAGTGGGTCCTAAAATGAACATGGACAAGACCAAAATCATGGTGAATTCCCATGTAGTACCCACTCCTGTGAAGGTTGGAGGGGGTCTACACTGGAAGTTGTTGACGAATATGTTTACCTGGGGCAAAAATCCAGCTCGGTAAGTCCAACTTCCAGAAAGAGGTAAATCGACAAATTCAACTCTGCTGGGCAGTTTTCGGGTAGCTACGCAGCATATTCTCGGCCAAACTACCGCAGTGTCTTAAGACGAAAGTTAATTCGTGCGTGTTGCCAGTGATGACGTATGAAACTGAGACGTAGCCGTTTACAATGGGTCTCATCAGAAGGCTCCTTGAAAGAAAGGTCCTTGAGTGGCGGCCGCGTACCGGGAGACGCAGCGTTGGTAGGCCCCCCACAAGGTGGACCGACGATCTGGTGAATGTCGCGGCAAGCCGCTAGATGCGGGAGGCGCAGGACCGATTGGTTTGGAGATCCCTGGGGGAGGCCTATGTCCAACAGTGGGCGTCTCTTGGCTAAAATCATGATGATGAAATTCAATCTCCCCATTTTGAGGCCAGCCCCGAAAAATTCTCAACTTCAGAAGTTGAGACACAAGTTGTAATCGTCTTAATACAAAACTCCAGGAGACCTTCAGATAGTTGGTATATCGCGCATCACCTGTGCTGTCACCCGCATAGCAATGAATGTTCTCTATAGACAACAAGATATGGTTACATCAACAACATCGACTACGACTTTAATGCTTTGACCATCCAGAAAGCTGGCATGCTGGCTACCATTCGTCTACCAGTCTCGCGGAGATTCCACAGGAAGGTAACTTCGCTAGAAAGTCTATGTCAGACCCTGTCAAATGCCTTGACAAAATCGAGGGTGACAGCGAGAGCTCAGTCTAATTAGCCAGTCCCGGCAAATTCAAACTTAGCAGACAAATACACTCATCATATATATATTTTTGTTGTACCGTATTTATTAATAAACATATAACTTTAAAAGGACAGGCCAGGACAGAATATCAGCAGCTGTTAGCCTAGGCGGCAGCATATGCTGAGTCTTGGAACTTTTTACCATTATTGTATATTCCGCTTATTCAATTTTTGATTTGTGCATGGTAAATAAATGACATTATTATTATTATCATAATCACTGACTCTAGGTTTAACTTACTCTGCTTGCATGATTGTAAGCTACACGCAGCAATGGCGCTACTTTTTACGTAATAATGTATCAAAACGAACGTTGCAATCCTTTGCAATAAATACAGGGACACTATCAGGCCCACTTGACGATTTTGGCTTAAGGCACCTTACTGCTTGTCTCAAATCTTTCTCATTGACCTGTCCGATCGAAACGCAAGTGTCTTTTTCTTGTTATTTATTATACACTCCTTGACACCTAAATCACGGTAATAGTAATACAGTAAGTGGATTCGGCCCTTCTTTGAAATGTTATACTCGTACCTACCGCCGCTCAGCATCGCTTGGTGCGTGGCCCGCGATAAGGCTGCTCGCTTACCGACCGTGCGCTCCGTTTGACTCGTGTGTATGCCCTGCGGCGAAGTGCATTCGTAACAGTCCTAGTAGCTATGCGACTCAGATCGAAGCGCGTAGGCATAGCACGTGTTTCGACCGTTTCTATGAAATCATTCTACTGTATATACTATTACCGTGCCTAAATCGAGACATCTTGCACTTTTGCATTATATCGTCCATAACTTTAAAAATATTTGGACAACCAAGAAGTTTTTATGCAATTTTGTAGCTGACATATTCATGTTCAATCTGATCTGCTGATTATGAATATGCCAGCTATAAAATTGCATTTTAACTTTTTGGTCGACGAAACATTTTTATAAAGCAGAAGAGAAACGGAACAGAGACAAAGCTTCATAGAACCGCGCCGTTCGCAAGCCACTACTACAAGCATACGGCGCATGTATGTGTCAACTAGCCGCTGCGTAGCGTACGCGCCGCCACTGGATAAAACCGGTTTACGCTCGCTCGGCTAGTGGACAAACGGAGGGTCTGCACAACGCACGTTTTCCTATTTGTTTTGGGCTCCTGCATATTTCTTACAATATTATTTTAAGTGAAATAAACTGTAAATAAATATAAAAGTGTAAATAATTAGTTCTGGACTTGTAACTGATAATTCATACAAACGGTACAGTAAACAACTATGTTTACTGTACCGTTTGTATGAATTATCAGTTTGATTTGGAAGAAAAAAATGGTTTACTGTATGTATCGGGCTATTTGTATAAAAAGTGTCTCGAAAATCACAAATGTGACATAAAATTATATGTTAACAGATCTGAGCAACCTAATAACATGGGCAAAGATTGGACTCTCGCTGTCAGCCTTGATAACGCCAAGGCATTTGACAGGGTCTGGCACAGAGCTCTTCTAGCGAAGTTACCATAATATGGAATTCCCGGGGGACTCTACAGTACAGATGGATCGTCAGCTTTCTGGATGGTCAAAGCATCAAAGTAGTCCTTGATGGTTCATGTTCTAAGACCAAAACGATTAATGCTGGGGTCTATCGAGAACATGCACTGCTATGCAGATGAAAGCACAGGTGATGCGAGGTATACCAGCCATCAGGATGTCCCCCGGAGCACCTTGTCGAAGAGACGGTCAAAACTTATGTCTGATGTTGAAGACTCTGGGGCGGGCTTCGTAATGGGGGAAAACGAACTTAGTACAGTTCAACCCCTCAAAGAAACAGGTTCGCGCATTCAGTGCCAAAAAGACCGTTTTACATTAACGCTTCAGTTCGAAGGAATAACCCTTAAGATCTCCGACAGTGTTGGTATCCTGGGTGTTGAGATCACGAGCAAAGTTCAATTCGGGAGGCACTTGGATAGCAATAGGCTAAGCTGGCCTTCAGGAAGCTTGGTGTCCTTAACAAAGCAAAGCGGTACTTCACGCTCTATCAACGCCTTGTGCTTTATAAAGCCCACATCCGCACTGGTCACATCTGTGGGCTGGAGCACCTAAATATCGACTGGATCCATTTGACTGTGCAAAGATGGGCCGCTCAAATCATCGGTGATGCGAATCTATCGGCCTCTTTAGAGTCGTTGGGTTCACGGAGGGACTTCAGCTCTCTCTGTGTTTTTCCGTCTTTTTAACGGTGAGTGCTCCGAGGAACTCTGACCTAGTACCGACGTCACCCCTTTTTCATCGTACCACTTGACACCACGGTGATCCCACCATCCTTATCACCTGGAACTGATATCGTCCAGTACGTTTCGCTTTCAGCGCACATTTTTACCACTAACGTACCGGCTCTGAAACGAACTTCGCACTGCTGTGTTTCCCGAGCGCTACAACATGTCCCTATTTAAGAGTAACCTTAAGAGAGCATTATACTCAAGGTAGGCAGCGACCTAGCTGTGTCCCTGATATTAGCGAAGTCCATGGGCGACGGATACTGCTTACCATCAGGTGGGTCATCTGCTCGTCTGCTACTTTCAGCAATAAAAAAAATTCTACCGACTTGAATTTTTTTATCCTAATTATTGACCTCAAAATTTATTAAGTATTGCAAATTAAATTCTTTGTAATTATTTATTGGTTCCAAAATTTCCAAAGAGATGGCGATGTGAGTTAATTTATTGACACAATACTTGGTTATCTACCTAGTTTGGGTAACCAGTAGATTGCGTTCTGTTTCGGTTTCATTAGGCTACAGTCTGTGCCATGTTATATACGTTTATGTATAACGTGACGCCAACTGAAGATAAAAAAACGTCCCAATTAGGACGCTTTCGATATTTCACTTCAGTATATCATCAAAAATACTACATTGTTATATTATACAATTATTGTTTAGTCTGTAATTATGACTTCTTTTACCTATTAAATTTGATTAATTTGCAAATACTTATACCTATATTTTTTTTCAGGGTAAGATGGGTGTACCAGATAAATATAGGATATTTAAACACTATATAATTTTAATTCACTCTTAAAAGAGTGATGGACTCATATAATTTATTCGGTGATGATGGAAGCGGTATGTTGGAAGGACTTACTGATCTTGGTGGCACTGACAGCTTTGCTGGTACCTCAACATCTGGAGTAACCGGCGAGGCTAAGGAAAATACAGAAAATAGGTAGGCGATTGTACTGAGCCTTTGTAATCCTCGAAACAATTTTTTTTACCTGTTTTTTCTTTATGCCTGTAACAACAATGCTTTAAATATGTAGTCATAAAACTGCACTTCTTTTATGTGCGTTGGAATGCGGGAACAGCACACATATTATTAACAGAAATAGTAAATAAATTAAGTGATGGTAGGCATTTACGATATTCTCTTTTCAGTTACAGGCAATCATATAGTCAAAGCAGTGTCGCCCAAGAAAGTTCAATTCAAAAACTGGCATCTTTTGGAAGTAGTGGTGCTGGTGGAATTCCAAGTACGGCGCCACCAGTACCACCTCCAGCTGGAGGTCCACCAGCACCTGATTATCATGAGTATGGAAACTATTCACCGCGACCTCGCCTGCCGCAACCGCCTCATGCTCCCCTGCATCCCTCGCACCATGTGCATCCATCGCATTCTTATCCAGGATACCATCATCCAGGGCCAGATCCTATGTTCACAATGCCGGAACAACCAGGTTTGTGTCATATTTAACACATTAGCTGTGCAAGCTTACAGACTACAGTTTCTGATTAATGTAGGTACTGTAATGTATCATTTGCTTGATGAAATCTTACAGGTATTGGGGACATGGGAGTGTGGTCTGGAGCTCCAGGATCTAATAGATATACTCCAATTGCTCCCGGCTACAGACACTCATATGATCACCAACAAAAAATGCATTATTCACCACAGCAGGTATTTAAAATAGATTTAATTAAAATTTGACCCTCCAAATGTAATTTTAAACTATTTAACTATGGATCTTGATATATATTACATATCATAAGTATTAGATTGACCGAAAAATGAACGTCGTGCCCATAGCAAAATTCAAGAAAAATGTGCACATAAAAAAAAGAAATCGAAACATTTTATTTAATTCGGCTATAGTAGTTGTAAGCAAAATTGGAATGATGACTGAATTCTAATTTTCACATCTCGACATAAAATATTAAAATAGCGTAGAAAAAGATGCAATCATGTGAAATTAGAATTAAAATCGGCTTAGAAATACATAAGATACAAGCATTTTAAGCTGTTAATTTTGAAGCGATTAGACAGAGAGATCCGACATCAACCGTGACGTCATCATTGAGTACGGCCATATAAACTCCATGTAAAATGCCGTTTTGCTAGAAAGAGATGGAGAAAAATCTTTAATACCTTATATCTTGGTTGTTTTTATAGTTATTCGAAAACCGATTGTTTCTTTCTGTTTATTATATGAATGAGCTTCTATTAAAGCAAATAAAAATTTTTAGTCATCTAGCCAATTAAACACTATTCCATTACTACAACGCTTAACTTTCGTTTTACCTACCGAAAAATGAACGTCGTGCCGTGCCAAATACAAAGTCAAAATATGCCTGTCTTAAGCATGTAAAAAAATTGCAGTAAATCAAAATGTTTATATTTTTAACTAGCTGTGCCCGCGACTTCGTCCGCGTGGAATAGTAACGGCTGGAGCGATCTTGATAAAAAGTACCCTATGTTAATACCTTATATAATTAGCTATCTATTAGTGAAAGTCCCGTCAAAATCAGTCCAGCCGTTCCGGAGATTAGCGGGAACAAACAGACAGACAAAAAAAATTTAAATTGTGTTTTTGTTATTGGTACCCGATATACATTTATACCCATTTAGTAAAAACTTGTTATTTTGACATTACAAACAGACACTTCAATTTTATTTATTTGTATAGATTATTCGTCCCTAGTAGTTGTAAACAAAAGGACAATGCCAGATTCTGACCCACCATTTACTGTAATATGAAATGTATGAAAAAATGGTCTTGTACCCATTGGACCTTCATAATTGGACCTTACCTACACGATAGGACCTATTCGACCTCCTATCAAAAATCTGGTGCCCATTGGACCTTCAAAATTAACGATACGTCTTATTCGACCTCCTATCAAAAACATGGTACCCACTGGACCTCCAAAATTACACATTACCTACACATTGGATCCATCAGACTTTTTATCAAAAAGACGTGTCCCATTGGACTATTTGGCTCTTTTCTTTTGGAATGTTACATACAGTCATGCAGAAAAGTAAAATTGTTAAAGAAATAAAAACAAAAGGTATAGGTAAATCAAAATATTTAATCAATATATTTATAAAATTCAACATATTAATCATCAGCAACAAATCAAAAAGAAATAAAATATAGATAACCTACTATAATCACATAACCACAGATCCTTTTTTATCTTACTTTTAACGACAATAGAGAATATTTTTTATAACTATAAGTTAGCCTAAATTGCCAAACAAAAATTATAAAAATATTTTAAATAAATCACAAATTATCAGATAAATTTAATCGATCTGTGATTTATAACCTATATTAAAATATTACATTATTTACTTTTTGTAAAAAAAAGAGTTTAGTTAGTATACTATTCTATCGATTTTAATCTACCTTCGGCAGAGCTTTGACGAGTGGTACCGTATGATAGAAAAAAATTGTTTTATATAAAAACAGATTAAGCATGCATACAATTAAAAATTAATAGAAAAAAATGACGACCACCAGATTGGATCATGGGGGAATAATCAACATAATTACATGTCATTAATTATGTTAATTAATATTCAGTTCTGAGTTGATCTCCCATTTTTTAAAACTATAATATGGGTGGTTTTTTTTAGTTTAGTTTTAACTATTTTATTTAATCAAATGTACATTGACTATCAACAGTATACTTGTGAAGGTTTACATTGTATAAAGATTTTTGTCTTTGATTTAATATTATGTTAAAGTGCGATGTCGACAAAACCAATATAGGAGGAATGTAACTTCTAATCCTACCTACATATTACTTAAAATCAATAGTTGACAATAACTCAGTTTTTTGTTACTCCTTTAAAGTAGCCTTTTTCCAACCCTTCAGGTAGTTTTTTGGAAAGTAAACGATAGACAAGAACGAGAAAGAAATATTGCCACTGAACGTTGCGCTACAATACAAGAGGCGAGAGCAGTGGGGCTAGCATGCAGAAGAATCGAAAATCGAATCGAAATCCGAATCGAGGAGTTTGTATGGCAATTTTATTAGTTCTGCTACTCACCGCCGTGGTGCTAATAAAATTGCCATACAAACTTCTCGATTCGGATTTCGATTCGATTTTCGATTCCCCTGCGTGCTAGCGCACAGGACGAATGTCGTGAGAGTGAATATCAATACAACTTTAATTGTAAGAAAATAAAGGACGTCCGGTTTTCTCCATATTTTTTTCTACTCGGAATTAGTGGCTGTGCCGATTGAGATATAAGTAGGTACATACATAGGCTAGAACAGCTCAATGGTATTTACTTACTTTTCAATGGTATTGGCTCTATTACAGCTTCTATTAATTTCATTTTAGTCTTCAATTTTCTATATGACTGTACTTTTTTGAATAAAACTGTTAATAAGGTCCAATGGTTCCCATAAAAAAGGTCCTATGGGCACATTCAATATAATATTTTAGGAAGGTCGAATGGGGCATACAAATAAGGTCCAATGGGTACAGTTGCAATAGGGTCTAATCTTGAAGGTCCAGTAGGTACCAGTCGAATTCAAAAAAGAGGTCCAATTATCGCATTGAATATAATATTTTTAGGAAGGTCGAATGGGCCCTGTAAATGAGGTCCAATAAGCACTTTTTGCTTTTGGGTCGAATCTTGAAGGTCCAGTGGGTACAAGACCGAAAAAATCTATATGATTTTTTTTCTCGTACTGATTTAATTATTACTTTTTTAAACTTGCGGATATTGGATAAATAATAAAATAATGTTTACCTACTATTTCCGTTGGGAGATAAACGAAGAAATGACACATGCGTTTTATTGTACGACATACAAACAGAATAAAATATCAATCACGTTTTCGAAAAATGCCGTTCTCTTTTTTAACATTATGAAGCTTTTAAGCACATCGGTAATAACTTGTTAATGTTCATAAATAAGTTTTTAAAACTTTAATTTTTATATGCAAACGTATAATTTAGGAGTACCGATGTGAAACTAAACGCCAATTCTGGATTATTCACGTTTGACATTTACTTTTTTTATGACTCTGTGTGGTGAACTAGTGACAAAGTGAATGAAACGAAAAAGAATCTGGTGTTTTGGAAAATATAATAACGACTTTGGCTTTATAGTACGGACTCGATCACGCCTTCTATACGACTTTGTGGATTTGTTTTTAGGATGCCGATATTTTTTTGTGTTTTGGATTGGAACCATGTTGAGATGCTTATTTAACAAATGATAGATTATATCTATCAATGTTCTTAAAAAAACAATTAGCTATTTCGCTAAGATATTATTTTTTAACTTTAGCCAAAAACATGGCTATAAACTCTTTCTCTGACAATGCTTTTATTGAGCAGCCCACTCACAGTAGTCAAATTGCTCCTATTAAGCAATACTCCTGTGATAATAAAACGACTGTCAGTAATAGTAATAGTACTGATGATAATTTTTACAATTCTTTAAATTAAGTAATGATACAATAGAGACATCCTCTTGCTTATCATTAAGTAGAAAAGATACAAGTAAACTTTGTAAGTGATAATGTATTGCAAAACCCATTTAATAACAAAGATAATGTAAATCTCATCAACCTGGTGCACCAGAACATTCAAGGAATGTCAGGCAAGGGTCTGGAAGTGGAATTATTTTTAAACTGTAGTAATGTTGACATTTTTTGTGTAACTGAACATTGGCTTAAAAGCCATCAGTTCATATTTAATTTCAGTAATCATTTGGTTGGTAGTTTGTTCAGTCGAGAAAATGCAATTCGTGGTGGTTCTTTAATAATATTAAATAAAAAGCTGAAATTTAAGGATCGTAAGGATATTGTGAGCCTTTCGATTGAGCGAACAATAGAAATAGCCTGCGTGGAGCTGGACCAGATTATTGTATTAAGTGTAGCCTCCTACAGGATTATATGACCTTTTTGAAGATACTATGGATGAAGTATTGAAAAAAAGTGTGTAGTTTCACGAAACAAACCATTGTTTGTGGTGATTTTAATATTAATTTATTAGAAAATTCTAGTTTATCTATTAGGATTAAAAATCTGTTTTGGTCATATAACCTTGTAAACTTATTTTTAGAGCCAACCAGAGCAACTCAATCGTCTGCTACATGCATTGACAATATTTATACAAATATTGTTCCTATAGCAAAAAGAGTTTTTAATAATTTAGAATCTGACCATTCTGGGCAAATTGTTACCATTCCATTTAAATGTAAACGCATAGAAAAACAGAATATCACTGTTGTGCCAAAAACTGCTGGTCGTTTAGAACGGCTGAAAAATAATATTGGTATTAAATTAAATTATATAGGTTATGAAGAAAACCCAAATAAATTATATGAAAACTTTTTTCATACATTTTGTTGTGAATTTAAAAATATTTTAGTTCCAAAGACTATATCGGTTAATGGTACTTTAGCTTTTAGTGAATGGGCTACACCAGGCATTCACAAAAGCAGAATCAAACTTTTTGAACTTTATAATGAACATTCATTTAATACTAGCGATGAGTTTAAACTATATGTGAAAACTTATTCCAAAGTATTCAAAAAAGCATGCAGGCTTGCTAAATCTAATTATTTAAGTTCAAAAATAAAAAACAGTAATAATGAAATTAAAATGACATGGAATATTATAAATAATGAAATGAATCTGGAAACGCAAAAACTACTAATAATCAATATTGTTTGAATATTGACGGTAAGAAGGTAACAGTTGACACAGAAGTAGCTGCAGAATTTGAAAAGTTCTTTACTGACATTCCAGTCTCAATCTCAAAGTCATTGGATTCCTCCCCCGCTATTGCTGAATCTATAATGAAAGATCATGTTGAAGCTTGTGGTGATAAATTCAAATTTGTACACTATATTATTTGCAGATGATACTTCACTTTTATTTTAAATTAAAAGAGGATTGCAAATGAATGACGATGTAAATAATATATGTCAATGACCTCCCTGATTTTGTACAGGATAGGCATGGGAGTGTGAGTCTATCTGGCTGGCCCCAACGAGATTTATCAACAGGTGATAGCTTTTCATAAAGACCTTATTTTGTACCTAAAGAAAATAAATGAAATATATTTTGTACCTCGCCAGTTTTTGATTGAATTACGTTTTTATAAAGTGTCCAGCCAGCGGGCCCTTTTTTCAATATTATATTTTCAGATCGCCCAATAGTGCTAGGACTTAGCAACTATTATGTACCTTACAAATCGACAAATTTCGACTTTCTGTGAGCTATGCTTCAGAAGATATTCAGTATTTAAACAAACGTCCAGACAGCGGGCCCCTTTTTAAATATTATATTTTCAGATCGCCTAATAGTGGTAAGAGTTAGCAACTATTATGTACCTTACAGATCCAAAATTTCTTCCTTCTGTGAGCTATACTTCAGAAGATATTCAATATTTAAACAAAGGTCCAGCCAGCGGGCCCCTTTTTAAATATTACATTTTCAGATCACCCAACAGTGCTAAGAGTTAGAGACTATTTTGTACCTTGCAAATCTAAAATTTCGTCCTTCTGTTAGCTATACTTCAGAAGATATTCGTTATTTAAATAAACGTCCAGCCAGCGGGCCCCTTTTTAAATATTACATTTTCAGATCACCTAACAGTGCTAAGAGTTAGAAACTATTATGTACCTTACAAATCCAAAATTTCGTCATTCTGTGAGCTATACTTCAGAAGATTTTCGTTATTTAAACAAACGTCTAGCCAGCCAGCCATTTATTAAGGAAATATCTTTTGAAGTAGTGACGAAATTTTGGATTTGTAAGGTACATAATAGTTTCTAACACCTAGCACTATTGGCCGTTCTGAAAATATAATATTTAAAAAGGGGCCCGCTGACTAAACGTTTGTTTAAATAACGAATGTCTTCCGAAGCTCTCAGAATGACGAAATTTTGGATTTGTAAGGTACATAATAGTTTCTAACTCTTAGCACTGTTAAGTGATCTGAAATTGTAATATTTAAAAAGGGGCCCGCTGGCTGGACGTTTGTTTATATAACGAATATCTTCTGAAGTATAGCTCACAACAGGACGAAATTTTGGATTTGCAAGGTACATAATAGTCTCTAACTCTTAGCACTGTTGGCTGATCTGAAAATGTAATATTTAAAAAGGGGCCCGCTAGCTGGACGTTGGTTTAAATATTGAATATCTTCTGAAGTATAGCTCACAGAAGGACGAAATTTTTCGATTTGTAAGGTACATAATAGTTGCTTAATCCTAGCACTATTGGGCGATCTGAAAATATAATATTGAAAAAGGGCCCGCTGGCTGAACACTTTATAAAAACGTCATTTAATCAAAAACTGGCGAGGTACAAAATATATTTCATTTATTTTCTTTAGGTACAAAATAAGGTTTTTATGAAAAGCTATCACGTGTTGATAAATCTCGTTGGGGCCAGCCAGATAGACTCACACGGCATGGGATAGTATTATTTGCAGATGATACTTCACTTTTATTTTAAATTAAAAGAGGATTGCAAATGAATGACGATGTAAATAATTCTATCTCAAGAATTGTTCATTGGTTTAAGGCGAGGATTTCCCAAATTTGCCGATCTTAGAACGTCTAGATCTGGATAATATTAGAACCCACAATTCTGAAATTCACACACCTTAAACTTGAAGATATAATCTAGTGAACTGTGAAAGCAGAAACACGATTTACTCCATTTCACTCGATAGAAAAAAATTCCAAACATAGGTCTAAATCAAAAACTAAAACCACGATTTGAAATCGAAATATACATAAAACAGTATAAAATTTATACCAAAACATGTAGTTCGTTATTATCTAGTGAACTGTGAAGACAGATTTTTTGATGTCATATAAAATATTTAGGAAAATGACGAAAATTCTATAATTTCGCTTGGTTGCAATCGCGCTCCATATAAGACAGTACTCGCCAAGTTGTCTCAGGGTATGGTCATGTCGCTTCGTGTCGCGGGCGCAAAAAAATATATTACGTGTTTCTTTACGATCGAATTTTAATTTTACAGTTTGCGTTTATTTTGTTAACTTTCATTATTATTATAGATTAGTGTAGTAATATGGTGAATAGTGTAAATAATGGATTAGGTATTATAAAAACTATTTTAATCCTTCTTCCTAAATTATTTTATGTGTGAAAAAATATGTTTTTCGTTCTTTTTTTCTATAAGTTATTTTATGTGTAAAAATCGCTAATAAAAGAAGTCAAAGACGAAATGTTAAATCAAATGCATACAAAAAATGCTGAAAGAAAAGTGGTAAATATTTATTTCCCAAATGTTTATATTTTATTGCCGCGGCCATATAGCACAGTGCAGTGTTAATAAACCAGTATGATAATTTCTTCAAGTAAATATGCAACGATTTATAGGTTCAAAATAATGTTTCCTATAAAACTTTATTGCTGAATTCCTTTAAATACTTAATGTTACCCCCTTTATTCACAACGCCTTGCATCAAAGCTTTAGAAGGTAGAATCAACAGCACATTATACATGTAGCTAAATAATAGAGTTTTATTCGAGCCTATGTATTATATATGATTATGAACAGTAAAACAGTATTTTAGGAATCTTTTAAATTTCGTAACATTTATGGTCAAGCGTGAGTTGATTATAAAAAAGTAAAAAAAATAATTAACATAAATTTCCGTTCGATTTATGTAAAGATCACTTCATTGTATTAAAAGAAAATATCTGATCAGCGGAATTTTGTGAAACTTTATAAAATATTTGCTTTTGCCCGCTGCTTCGCCCGCATAAATGTCATAGAGGTTCCATACAAACTATTATTTTTTAGTTTTAATACTTATGGTACTTATACTAATTAGATGGCGAATTTCCAACGTACATGTCAAATTTCCGCTTTTTGTGCCTTTTAATTACGGCTGTGTGTAATCTGTCAGTCACTCAGTAATGAAAGTGTTTTTATATAAATACGTCGGCCCACACTAGGATTTTCAACTGTGTCGTAGGTGAAGTTTTTTTCTTTTTGAAAACGTCGCCCCACACTAAGATTTTCTCCTGTGTTGTGGGTGCAGATACGAACATAGAATATCACATGTACATACGCCCAGACCGGAAAAAAATTCTGTAGGCCATACAAAATATTTGTCCCGTACGGGAATCGAACCCGCGACCCGTTGCGCAGTAGGCGATCATTCGACCTCTGCGCTAACCGTGTCATCAAAGTTACAAACATACGAGTAGAATATATTACATGCACATACGCCCAGACCGGAACATATTTCTGTATTCCATACATAATATTTGTCCCGTAACTACAAAAAAATATTTTACATAAAATAAAAACCGACTTCAAAAACACTGAAAACTTAAAAATAATATAAGAATAGGTACAGACAACATCACACTTCTGTATTGAAGTCGGCGCCAAACGATAATCTCCTAGAAAGTGTTAAAATTTGTCACCGACTTCAATATAGAAGTGTGATGTTGTCTGTACCTATTCTTATATTATTTTTAAGCTTTCAGTGTTTTGAAGTCGTTTTTTATTATTTGTAAAATATTTTTTATTTTTAACTTTTCAGTGAATGACATTTTTTTAGTGAAAGAAGTGTGTTTTTAGTGCTTTCCTCGATTTTCTATGGGATCCCATCATCAGATCCTGACTTTGGTGACCATGAGACCACCCTTGCTCTATACTCTATCGAATACAAAAATAATTTTGGACATCGGTTTAAAAATGACGGAGTTATGAGGTAACAAACATAAAAAATGAATGACGACTTCGTTCAGAATTATATTACTAAAAAAAATGTTAAGCCAGTTATTAAAAAACAATTTTGTACTAAAGCTAAGAATAGAAATATGTACCTACCTAAGTCATGCAATTAGAATAAAATCAAAATACTTGGCATGCTAATATATAAAAATAAAAAAATAAACCTGTACTCCCCGTCACAGTTAAAGCCAAAAAGGCTTTTGTAGCGGTGTTTTTTTATTAATATGTACTTTTTATGATTTTGAACAATAAATGAAAAAAAAAAATACAACCGAATTGATAACCTCCTCCTTTTTTGAAGTCGGTTAAAAATATTTGGGAATCGAACCCGCGACCAGTTGCGTAGTAGGCGATCACTCGAACTCTGTGCGCTAACCGTGTCGTCAAATGTAAAGTCATCATCGTAAAGAACGCTAGCTGTGTAGTACTTCCCGAGTTTTCTTACAGGCCTAAGGTGGTAGAATATTAATTAATATTTTAAAACCAGTTTGCTTAGAGACTAATACGGTTGCCTGATATTCATAGCGATTTGTGGCTTTCTTCTTGATAATCTTGTTTAGTACATGCACGCCGCTGTCACTCACGCAATGCAGCGTTATAAATACCTACCACTAAGTAGCGCGCCGGCGCGCCGACCGCTGCACACACGTGTAAAGAAATTCTTAGGTTGTGTGTGAAGTCGACCAACCCGCACTTGGCCAGCGTTGATGATGGTAGCACATCAAAAACAGGTTTGAGCTTGTTTCGAATTCATCTAATAATAATATGATGGATGACATACCTGCCAGAGATACCTGTCACAAAAATTGGGATATAATTAAAAACAAAAATACTATCGTTTTTGATGCTTGCTAAGGCAAGGATAAAAATACCTCCGTCTTACCCATTTCTGCCGCAAATCAGCAGTGCTTGCATTGCTGTGTTCCGGTGTGAAGGGTAAGATATGGCACTGAAATTACTGGGTACCGTGACTTTACATCTGATGTCACAAGTTGGCAACGTACACTGGTTCTTGTGGGGCTTGCAGTTTTACTGCGAATCGCACAGGAACCACATGTATTATAGGTGACTGTTACCACTTACCATCAGGTGGGCAGTTTGCTTGTTTGCCAACTTAGTAGCAATAAAATAAAACACACAACATTACATTTTTATTTTGAAGTAGTTTTTGTTTTGAAGTGGTGTCGGTATTTTTGTAAAAAATATATTTTTATTTTTTTCGTGAAATTAATAATAGCTCTCTAAGTCAACTTGAAAGAATATACCTAACTGAGAGTCAATACGTACCTTTTATATCTAAAGTCTAACTCCCTAACTCCTTAAAGTTAAGGATCCATCGTAAGCTCAGCATAGTGGAAGAATCCTTGAGATGATGTCTTTCAGACGCAAATACCTGAATAGCTTCAGAAAAAAAACAGGAAAGACGTTGGACGTGCCTATTCTCTCGATTTTCTTGGGATTCTAATACTAGATCCTGACTTGATGGCATGGAACCACTTCGGGGGTATACTTTTCTGAATACAAAAAGAATTTTGAAAATCAGTTAATAAAATGACGAAGCTATGAGGTATGTGTTACCTCATAACTTCGTGAAGTCAGTGAAGTCGGTTAACAAATCAAATCGAAATAAGTTATAGTACTTATTTATTCAGTACTGTATTAAGATACCTACATATATCTATTAAAATATTTTTCTTCAAACTACTCATTAATTTTACTCTAATCATCGGAAAAGGCAACACTAAGTAATACATTACTACCCTGGAAAACGGCAGTAGTATTGTATGAAATTTCATTAATGACCCGTTCAACATATTTGCCCTGTTGTTTGTTTTTCTAATTTAAAAAGAAATTACAATTCATATTCATACAATTCATACAAAATGTAGGCATTTTTCCAAAGAGATTTGAGTGGTTGTATAACATGTCACAAAAAATACACATGCGCAAAACAAGTTAGATAGGACCCTACAAAGCCAATTTTATTTAAAAAAGAGAGGCAATTGGCTTTAATGGCGAAGATTAGCTTTTATTTTAATAAATTAAAAATTGTATTCGAGTGAATATTGTGCAGTGAAAGTGGTGTTTTTTGGTGCACATTCATGTTGACGGCAAGAAATAAGGGTTTTGTGGTGTACATAACAGTGAGTTTTTTTTTGTGGATTTTCCACTTCCGTCACCACCGTCAAGATAAGGTTTGGTTTCTTAATAAGAACAATTTGCATTTTTTTGTCATAAATTAATAAGTTTTTCTACAGTCAACTTCAGTTTTTTATTATTTTTTAATAAGTTGAAGGAAAAGCAGATTACACACCTCGTAAGTGAGCTATTAATGCCCTCGGGTTATTAGTGCCCTCGAGCAAGTGCTCGTGCACCAAACATCCGCGGGCATTAATAAGTCACTTAGCGCTCGGTGTAACAATCTACTATTTCTAAATCAAACCGAATAGCCGTCGAAGTCAAACAAAAAAATTTAACAGAGCTTTATAACATATATGCCGCCGCGTCAGTCATATTCTTAGCTTTTGTTTTAAATACTACTTCTAGCTAATCGAGCATTTCTTGTATTCTAGTGATGCATTCTATACTGCACAAAAGAAATATGCATAAAATTTGAATTTACATTTTATTAATAACACATCATAGAAACATTTAAAGCCTTTGAAATTGTGAAGAAACGGTCTAATTATGATGAATCTTGAAAAAGTCTAATTATTGATAATTGCTTTACGTCTCTTTCTTATAAAATATATATTTGTATCGGTATTATAATGGTGGACGAGTACAATGACGTCACTAGCAAATAAAAGCTTTTTAAACTTTGTTATTTTTTAAGTTATTAAAAAAATCACGTGGTTGATTGTCAAATAAAAATACTATGTAATGTAACAATTAAAAAGTGTCCATATTTACATACAAGTAAAGATACAATAAAAAATAGCAATGAAGTCATAAAGCTATATATTTATTGGTTGTATGAGGCATTGTCCTAATACAACGCGATAACGCGAATGAGCGATGCGATCATCGTACGAGTCGACGATCAAACATATTGATCTAGAATAGGTGTCCTAATAGGCGATCGCGCGATGCATTCGCGCGACTAAAATTTTTAAAATCTACGCGCAATCAAACCTATTGATGATGAATAGGTGTCCTAACTGAAGTTCGCGCGATGATCGCGTCGCGTCGATAGGAAGCGGGGAGAGGGGCAGGGCTAACCCAAACATGCGTTCCACGACTTCTTTTTTCTTCGCTATCGAGTCCCGCTATATAGTTTATCCATACATTTCCCGACAGTAAAAATTTAACATTTTCAACGTTCATGGTTAGCGCTAATGCAATGCAAACTGTGTGTCAATCGTGATCGCGTATTCGCGTAAATCGTGATCGCGTATTCGCGTTCTATTAGGACACCCAGTTCGCGATCACGCGATGGTCGCATCGTTTAAACGCGCGATGATCGCGTTATCGCGTTGTATTAGGACAATGCCTTACTGTAGGTACTTACCTCAGTTTATAAATCAATACTTATTTGTAACCTAGCAAAAAGTATATTGCATACGATATAAAACGTCCTTGTTGTACTGTTATATTTTTACTGTGCGGCACATGATGTTGGCGCCTGTTCAGTGGCCGCGTCCGCGCTAACGTCATGTACAAATGAACGGTGTGAAGTGCGGAACATATGGGCTTGCACGTGGAAATTCCTCGCCTTAATGTAAACAACCTGTCACTTAATGAGGGGAAAACAAAATGTATAAAATTTGTTTTACCCAATGTGAAAGAGGTTCACACCACTGTAAAAATAAAGGATATAGGTGTTGACCTTGTGGACACCACAGTATTTCTTGGGATCACACTTGATTCTAAGCTGCAATGGGGCCCACATATAGATAAATTGTCAAAGAGACTTAGTTCTGCAGCTCACGCTGTATGGAAAATACGTCAGTTGACTGATGTTGATACAGCAAGACTTGTATATTTTTCTTACTTTCATAGTTTGATGTCATATGGCATTTTGTTGTGGGGAAATGCTGCCGACATTCAGATCGTTTTTGTGCTACAGAAAAGGGCTATTCGAGCTATCTATAACCTTAAGAGCCCATAAAATAGCAAAAAGGCCGTTGGCGTTTTTGATATTGTACGTAAACGTTCGAGTTGACTGACCGGGAAAAAATAAATTTAAGTTCTCAAATTATGTGTTTACACAATCAGTCACAATTTTTCAAATTTACATGCCATTTCGTTAAAAAATAGCATCAATTTTATTTAAAATTTGGGTTACACCCATATACCGTTCGTGATTTTTAGCTTCATTAATTAACCCTATTGTATTTTACTTTAACAAATATATAGAACAAGGGTAAGCAAAACACTGACACCGTGGTATTTTTTTAAATTATCGTATATTGATTTTTATATGAATTTTTAACATACATTTATCGATTTTCTCACAAATCTTGGCTCGGGCGTGTTGAAATCCAGTGTGAAATTGAGACTCGAAGTGAGAGCTGAGAGCACGTCGCTTTGAGCTCGCTCCCGGCCACGTAATTATTTGTGTATGTATACGACGCGAAGTCCACCGGAGAAGTTGATAATTAAAGGCGCCTCCAGACTCACGCCGAGAACCCCCGAGAACACCCGAGAAGCGTGAATGTGATGGGTTTCTCGGCTTCTCGTTCTCGGGCTCGCCTGTTCTCCGATCGGTGTCGGTTTTTTTGCCCGCTTCAAAGGGTTTCTCGGGCGAGAAAAGAGAACACTATCACACTCTCGTTTGTTCTCAGTGCGACTGCGATCGTGGCGTAGATCGCATGTTATCTCGTGCCAATTATTCTATAAAAAAAAATACTTTGTGGTGTCTGATGCATATCAGTATCATTTATATAACTTCACAGTTATTGTACCTATACTCTTTCATTTAACATAGTCTCTCATCTGTGCTATCAGTGCTTAACAAAATAATTTGTGATAAATATCATTAAGAAAATGATTTAAATTCACGAAGATTTTAATTGTTTTGAGATATTTCGTTAGTCTTTTCAGTTCAGTAATTTTAGACATACGAGGAAAATAATGTGCAAAAATGAAACAGAGTTAAAGTTTAAATAATATTTTCACACAGAGCCCATTTTGTGGGAAGCAAAACGTTTTCTATAAAAAAGTACTTTGTCAATAACCACCATCGTTTGAGCCATTTTTTCTTAATATTATTTTTAATTTTCGTGTTAACGAGATTATAATGTGCTAACGCACACAATACCAATGTAGTAGCACTGTCGTCCATTCCGGATCACGACCGAGAATGTAAATGAGAAGATCGCTGAGTGTGGATAGCTTCTCGGTTCTCGCGCAAGTTCTCGCGAGAAGTCTCGGCGAGAAGTCTCGCCGAGACTTCTCGCGTGAGTCTGGAGCCGGTATAACAGTTTTATTTTTTGTGGCTGCTGTACGAAAAATCCAATCTTTTAGTTAGCTTACTCGTATCGTATGTATGTTCGGGTCTAATCTTGCGAGTTTAATTTGACCTACTTCCCGGTTTCCGATTAAGCTGAAATTTTGCATGCATATGTATATATTATGACGACTTGGAGCTGATCTGATGCTGGAGCTGAAGGGTGGCCATAGGAACTCCGCAATAAAACGACACAGCCACATCGAGTTTGAGCTCGTTTGACTCGTATTGACGAGAACATTGATCCTATGTGCTAACCAGGGTCTGATTTTGGAGCTGGAAGGTAGCCAAAGGAACTCCGCAATAAAACGACAGAACCCCATCGAGTTTGGGCTCGTTTGATTCATATTGACGAGTTCTTTGGTCCTATGTGGTAACCAGGGTCTGATGCTGCAGCTGGAAGGTGGCCATAGGAACTCCACAATAAAACGACAAAGCCCCATCGAGTTTGGGCTCGTTTAATTCGTATTGACGAGTTCTTTGGTCCTATGTGGTAACCAGGGTCTGATGCTGGAGCTAGAAGGTAGCCAAAGGAACTCCGTAATAAAACGTCAGAAGCCCATCGAGTTTGGGCTCGTTTGATTCGTATTGACGAGTACTTTGGTCGTATATGGTAACCAGGGTCTGATGCTGCAGCTGGAAGGTGGCCATAGGAACTCCACAATAAAACGACACAGCCCCATCGAGTTTGGGCTCGTTTAATTCGTATTGACGAGTTCTTTGGTCCTATGTGGTAACCAGGGTCTGATGCTGGAGCTGAAAGGTAGCCATAGGAACTCCGTAATAAAACGACGCTACCCCATCCAGTTTGGGCTCGTTTGATTCGTATTGACGAGTATTTTGGTCCTATGTGGTAACCAGGGTCTGATGCTGGAGCTGGAAGGTAGCCATAGGAACTCCACAATAAAACGACACAACCCCATCGAGTTTGAGCTCGTTTGATTCGTATTGACGAGTATTTTGGTCCTATATGGTAACCAGGGTCTGATGCTGGAGCTGGAAGATGGCCATAGGAACTCCGCAATAAAACGACACAAGCCCATCGAGTTTGGGCTCGTTTGATTCCTATTGATGAGTACTTTGATCCTATTTGGTAACCGGGGTCTGATCCTGGAGCTGGAAGATGGCCATAGGAACTCCGCTATAAAACGACACAACCCCATCGAGTTTGGGCTCGTTTGATTCGTATTGACGAGTACTTTGGTCCTATATGGTAACCACGGTCTGATGCTGCAGCTGGAAAGAGGCCATAGGAACTCCGCAATAAAACAACGCAACCCCATAGAGTTTGGGCTCGTTTGATTCATATTGACGAGTACTTTGGTCCTATATGCTAACCAGGGTCTGATGCTGGAGTTGGGAGGTGGCCATAGGAACTCCGCAATAAAACGACACAGCCCCATCGAGTTTGGGCTCGTTTGATTCGCATTGACAAGTACTTTGGTCCTATGTGGTAACCAGGGTCTGATGCTGGAGCTGGAAGGTAGCTAAAGGAACTCCGTAATAAAACGTCAGAACCCCATCGAGTTTGGGCTCGTTTGATTCGTATTGACGAATACTTTGGTCCTATATGGTAACCAGGGTCTGATGTTGCAGCTGGAAGGAGGCCATAGGAACTCCGCAATAAAACAACGCAACCCCGTCGAGTTTGGGCTCGTTTGATTCGTATTGACGAGTACTTTAGTCCTATATGGTAACCAGAGTCTGATGCTGGAGTTGGGAGGTGGCCATAAAAACTACGCAATAAAACGACACAGCCCCGTCGAGTTTGGGCTCGTTTGATTCGTATTGACGAGTACTTTGGTCCTATATGGTAACCAGGGTCCGATGCTGGAGCTGGAAGGTGGCCATAGGGACTCCGCAATAAAACGACAACCCAATCGAGTTTGGGCTCGTTTGATTCGTATTGACGAGTACTTTGGTCCTATATGGTAACCAGGGTCTGATGCTGGAGCTTAAAGGTGGCCATATGAACTCTACAATAAAACGACACAACCCCATCGAGTTTGGGCTCGTTTGATTTATCTTGATGAGTACTTTGATCCTAGCCTAGATAATATCCGTATGCAACCCCATCAATTTCTTTTGTGCGACCTTCCCCAATTTAGGTGTCAAATGAAAGAGCTTGAATTATAATGTATATTATGAAAAGTAATCAAATCCAAGATGGTCGCCGTCATAAATTGACAGATTATTTTTATGTACAATCCCTACAATATGGGTATCAAATAAAAATGCATGACTTGTAAAATACAGTACACCATAAAAAAAACTAAAAGCCAAGTTGGCCGCTATCACAAAAGATTTTTAAAAACAAGCTTTTACTTTAATGCCCTAAAAAGAGGAAAATAAACATTAATTTCTTTTTTCATTACAATCTAGCAAATGGCTTTAATGCACTAAAAAGTGCGTTGAACACAAGAAAATATTCATTTCAATAAATATTGGTAATTCTAAGAAAAAATATTTGTTTTTATAAAATAGGTAAATCTTGCGACAAGCTTTTATATTTTATAAAAAATGTATCATGTAATAAATATAAGTTTATTTTCGTCTTATTAGGGCATTAAATAAAAGATTGTTTTTAAAAATCTTTTTACTATTATTTTATATTTTAATATTTTGTAATGGCGGCCATCGTGGGTTTTAGTTTTTTCATGGTGTTCTGTATTTTACAAGACAAGTACTTTCATTTATTAGCCATATTGTTGGATTTAATTGTTTTTCAAAATATACTGTATTCTACAACTCATTCTACAATTCAAGCTCTTTCATTTGACATGCATATTGGGGAAGCTCGTACAAAAATTGACGGGGTTGCATACGGATATTATCTAGGACCAAAGTACTCATTAAGATGAATCACACGATTCACCCCTGGTTACCATATAGGTCAAAGTACTTGTCAATACGAATCAAACGAGCCCAAACTCGATGGGGTTGTGTCGTTTTATTGCGGAGTTCCTATGGCCATCTTCCAGCTCCAGGATCAGACCCCGGTTACCAAATAGGATCAAAGTACTCATCAATAGGAATCAAACGAGCCCAAACTCGATGGGCTTGTGTCGTTTTATTGCGGAGTTCCTATGGCCATCTTCCAGCTCCAGCATCAGACCCTGGTTACCATATAGGACCAAAATACTCGTCAATACGAATCAAACGAGCTCAAACTCGATGGGGTTGTGTCGTTTTATTGCGGAGTTCCTATGGCTACCTTCCAGCTCCAGCATCAGACCCTGGTTACCACATAGGACCAAAATACTCGTCAATACGAATCAAACGAGCCCAAACTCGATGGGGTAGCGTCGTTTTATTACGGAGTTCCTATGGCCACCGTCCAGTTCCTTCATCAGATCAGCTCCATGTTATCATAATATTGCATTGTCACGCGATATACATATGCATGCAAAATTTCAGCCCAATCGGAAACCGGTAAGTGGTCAAACCTACATATACATACAGTGCAAGCTAAATAAAAGCTTATAAAAATATAAGTTGATCAATCAAACACATGCCTGTATTTACTATAGTATAACACAGTAATAAACAACTATTAACTTTTTCCAAAATTAACATCTACGGTATTTTGCTAGGCGGCCGCACCGATTGCTCCACCGAGTGCGCTTGTGTGCGTGAGCGACGCACACAAACGGAGACTAGAGAAATTTACCTAAACTAGCTCGGGCTCGCGCGGATGGTGGGCCCTTAAAATGAGAGATTCTTTGCGAGAAAAGTTTAAAGAAATTGGTGTTATGACAGTAGCGTCGCAATATATTTATGAGAATCTAATATATGTTCGTAAAAATATTCATTTGTTTTGTAAATAGTGATATTCATTCAGTTAATACTAGACAAAGGAACATGTTAGCTTTACCAAATACCAGGCTCCAAAAAATCAATAATTCTTTTAGAGGCCTCTGTATACGTTTCTACAATGAAATACCAAGTTGTATACAAGAACTTAGCTTAAACAAATTTAAAGTTGCAATCAAAGATGTACTTATTAAAAAAGCATATTATAAAGTTTCTGATTACATGACGGACAAAAAAGCTTGGGTTTGAACTCTCATTTCTAATATTTCACAATGTGCTGCGTTTTGTTTCAAAGAAACATTCAGTGAGAGCAATTTATAAGCTAAGTTCACGCACTTCTCTCAGAGATAGCTTATATAATGTGAATTAACACATCTCTTCTTGTAGTGGAAGTTGAGCTCAAACTTTTGCTTTGAGGTCAGCTTCCAATTGACGACTCTGTAACAAAACCAAAATTGTAAATGGCGATTTAAAAGAGGAGATAAAAATTTTTACCTTTCGAGTTTCTTGCCTGTTCTTCTCGAGAAGGCTCTCCCAATTTCCGAACAGGTGTAGAGTCAACCTCTTTTTTTTTTTCATTCCTACTTGTATGCACATGTATGCACATACAAGGTTAATATGATTTCTTTAAATTAGATTGTTTTGCTTTGTTTTGACGTCAATAAGTGCCTGTAAAGGCCTATGTTGAATAAAGATTTTTGAATTTTGAATTTTGATGCATAAATTGCGATTTATGTGTCGATAGAATGCAAAGACATATCGTTCGTACACTCACCTACAATACGGACACTGCTGAATATCGTAATGGATATCGTAATTTTTTTATCAGCCTACCCTATATTAGGGTGATTAGGCCTTAGTCAACCACGCTGGCCCAGTGCGGATTGGTCGACTTCACATACATCATTGAATCCCTTCGCAGATGTATGCAGGTTTCCTCACGATGTTTTCCTTCACCGTAGGAGCGTCAGACAAATGTACATATGAAATTCGAAAACGAAAAACACATTGGTACATGGCGGTCTCGAACCCGGACCTCCAGATTGGAAGGCAAGTGCCGAGTCCACAGCGCCACCGACGCTCTATTGTAATAGGTTAATAATTTATCGACAATATCGATTGCTTCGACTTACTAATAAATAGTGGGCTATAAGATTAATATACTTATTACTTTAATTATCGCAAAACGGACGAATAAGAACTACTTATTCATAAGAATAATGAATGCGTCTGACTATTAATTTATGGCAATTACAATTTTCTGCACAAATGCACTTTGAGAAACGTACTCGTTTTTAGTATATTATAAAAAAACCGCAACATCTAGAGAATTTATAACGTTTATATTTTAATTACCAATATTACAGCTATCAAATGTGTCTATCGCGTTCGAGTAAATCAATTTTATCGGGTGGGGCAGAACTCTATAGAACTTCTGGCATTGTCATTTATTACTATAGCATTATCACAGCGCTTAATTTTGTTTGTTTCTGGGTGCCGCAGCTTTTGACCTACCAACAAATGAACGTCGTGTTCAACACAAAAAGTCCAGAAAACGTGTCTTATTTGCATGTAAAAACATGGCAATCGGAATTAAATTAAAAATTCTCATATTTAAATTTAATTCGTCCTTAGTAATTGTAAACAAAATTAAGCACTATAGCATTATCGCAATGCTTAATTTTGTTTGCAACTGGGCGTCTTTTAACTCCTTAGGGCCCTTTTACATTGCGACTTTATGCAGCGATACAGTCGCGATTCAGCAGCGATGCAGCATCGATACAGTCGCAAATCGTCTACCTTTACACAATTCAAGTCGCAAAGCGTCCCAAGATATTCAAGGTTCTAAGGTCGCGAAAATCGTTTTTCTTTGCATTTATCTCAATTTCTATGGACAATACGTCATTTGAGGTTATTATAAAACATGTAGATTATAAAATTGTCTATAATTTTCATTTTTAGCATTTTGTTGTACTTATCTATAACCGTTCTCGAGGTATACAGCGGCGAAGGCGTATATTGCATACATAGGTCACACTAAAAGTATCCGGATGTGCCACTTACATAAGCAATATTAAAAATTTATTACTACATTTATAAAAATGGAACTCTTTAACCGTAGAATACAATTTGCTACATCTGACTGTCAATTGTTTTCACATTGTAGCGTCATTTTAAAAATTGTGTGATTACAATAAAATGGATTTAACTTGCGAATGGATTTTCGTGGCATGATTTTTTTCGATTTCAAGTGTAATTTGACAGCTCAGCAGAGCCTCGCATTCGGCTTCAATCTGCTTTTGGCGTGGAAGCACCATGCAAGATGACTATTTATAGCTGGTTTGCAGAATTCAAACGTGGTCGTGTCAATCTCCATGATGAAATTCGTGAAGGTCGCCCATGCACTGCTGTAAACAACAAAAACTTTGATGTTGTGCGCCGTATGATCGAAATAGACAGGCATGTGATCTACCATGAAATCCGGACATCTTTGGACATAGGCATGAGTCAAATACAGTCAATCCTACAAACATTTGGATGTGAGAAAGCTGTGTTCTCGATGGATCCAGGGACCGGACCCGGTTACCGTTATAGCCGGTAACCTTAGGGTTTTGATGGGGTATTTTATAATGCTGGGTTTTTAAACCCTTTGCCTTACGGTAAGCTTTCAAACGGCTTACCGGTTTACACATTAATCCCTTCGATTGAATTAATTCGGGTTACCGCTAACCGATATCAAAAAACCCCAAATGGGTTACCGTTCTAAACGCTGATTAATTTGTAAAAAATATTTTAGACCTTAGGTATATCGCGTGTAGATTGCTTTTGCACCGCATATTTGCCGAAGGTCGCGACCGAACTCTGGCGTTATTGCGTCCGCAGTGCTATTTCAATCGCTCGGTGTGCGTGAGGGAAAGGGTTACCCTAACCCGAACAGTAAGCGGTTAAGCGCATAAACACTAAAAACCTTTAAGATTTGGTAAGCGGTAAATTATTGTTGTGGGTGGTAACCCCTATTCTACGGGTTATCGTTATTGTTGGGAAACCTGTTAAACGGCTTACCGAGCCCACTGGGTTACCATACGAATGGGTTACCCTTTCGAACGGCTTAAGCAAATGAACGGGTTTTCCGGTCCCTGGATGGATCCCACAGAATTTGACTGATGATCAAAAAACGGACCTCATCACTTGGTACCATGCTATGCTTGCCAGATACAACGAAGGGGCTTCAAATTTGGTGTGGGACATAGTAACAGGTGACGAAATATGGATTTATAGCTACGTTTCCAAAACATAGCAGGGTAAATAACCCTTGTTAGTCGTACATAACCGAGTTACATTACCAGCGATGTACAAAGAAAAAATATTCTTTGTACAAAACCGGGTAGTGTACTAAGAAACTTTTGTTCTTGGTACATTACCAATTGCATTGCCAGTTATGTACAAAGATGTAAATATTCTTTCTACATTTCTCGGTTTTGTTAAAAGAAATCGTTGTTCCTTGTGCATAACCAAGGAGGTTTTACAAATTATTTCAAGTAAACGATAAATAAAAACCTGCCGAGCCCCTGCTCTGGTTTTAGTGTTACTGTTTGTGTTTGTGGGGGTATGTTCCACCGTCGCCGTACACATCATTAATCCTTCGAGCCGTTTCTGCAGCATTGGTGCCACGGTGGAACTCGTACTCGTGAATAACGCGATATTTCAAGTTTTCCATTTTGTAAACTGAGTGACGCAAAGAAAAAAAAAACAATTAAGGAAGAAACAAGTTAATTATAATTTTCGAAACACAAATACATGAGTAAATAGCTGTATATATTTGAATTTGGAATTCCTAACCATAGAGGAGTTATTTGAGATCAAAGTGGCCAGTACGGCAAAACGCCAATTTCATATGTAATGAATTTTTGATACAAAGCAATTATACCAATAAAAAGGTGTTTTATGTAAAAGGCACGGATGCAGAACAATTTTTAAAGGGATGTAGAACAAAAAGTTAAGTAAGGTTAAGGGACCCGTTACTTGGAAAACCTAAAAAGGATGAAGTCGCGCCGAAAAAGGCAACGACCCATCCTAAAAGGAATCTTGAGCTGAACCTTTCAAAAGAGATTGAAATCATCAACGAAAAATCGATAGCATCTGAAACGAGCCATGAAATGAGCAGTCAACAAAATAATACGAGATGAAATATCTCCAGCGCAAAACAGGCGAGAGCAAAGTTATGAAGATCAAAGAGTAGATTCAAATGAATCAATATAAGAGGATTAACACTCAGAGAAAAAGCTTAAAGGGCAACAATTTGACGATCTTTCTGATTTATTCCTTGAAAAAATTGAAAGACAAACACGTTTAGAAATAGAGCAATCTCTAATCCCCCGGCTAGATTCCGTTATTACATAATGGCTTTAGAAGCAAATGGTTTATTTGGACCATGTATATAAAAAATGGCTATGACTTGTTAAGACTCAGAAAAATGGCAAGATGTCAATAGTGAGATAAGCTCTCTGAAAGACAATAGACACTTGGGAACTAATAAATTTTTTCCAAAGAAGCTATCCCAAGCAAATGGATATTCAAAGTAAGGGTTAACTCGAATTCACAGAAAAAGATGCACCTAGACTTCAATAAAACATGCAGCCAAAAACATGTACTATCAGGGCAGTCTTAACTTGAAAATAGGTATTACAATCTAACACTCTTAAAATAAAAGTAAGTATATTTCAATAGATAATAGACACTGGAACCATCTACACCTACTACCAAAATGTTTTATGCGATTTAAAAATAAACACGGAACGACACGATGGCTTAGCGGCCGCGCTTCGGGTACCGAAATTCGGTTACTAGTATCGAGCCACGTTTTAAGTACAAAATGATCTAACCACGCTCTGCTACCATATGATCAGTACTCGGCCGTGATGGTGTTAAGCAGAAACACTGCTTAAACCCACAAGCCACCACCACGGGGAGTACATACGACCGCGTTTGGCGGCTGTGTTAGGAGGCACGTGAGAGTTGCCTATCAATACCTAACTTGTTAATTAAGTAAGACCTACACGTACTCACAGTCTAGTTTCTTCTTCACTCCGTAGACACCGTGGCGTACAAAACAGGGGCTCCTGAGCGCCACAAGGCGAGTCACTGACGTTCCACGGGTGGCTGGACTGTTCTTCTGGAGTAGTCACAACACATATACAGCTAAACAAGAGGTCCTAGATAGACCGCCAAGACAATAACTATTTACAGATTCCGGTTTGCTACTCAGCGAACAAAACCACGGTCAACACTGCTCGGGTGCTCAATTGGGATGATGACTGAATATTAATTTTCACGTCTCGTCATAAAATATTAAAATACCGTAGAAAAAGATGCAATAATGTGAAATTAGAATTAAAATCGGCTTAGAAATACATTAGTATAAAGCAACAAGCATTTTAAGCTGTTAATTTGGAAGCTATTAGACAGAGAGATCTGACATCAACCGTGACGTCATTGTTGAGTACGGCCATATAAACTCAATGTAAATAGCCGTTTTGCTAGAAAGAGATGGAGAAAAATCTTTAATACCTTATATCTTGGTTGTTTTTTTCAGTTATTCGAAAACCGTTTTTCTCTATCTGTTTATTATATGAATGAGCTTCTATTAAAGCAATATTTTGTTTTCATTCATCTAGCCTATCCCGACTTCGACTCATGACTAGTGACTACGTCCTTCCGAGCACACGGCGGCCGCACGAGTCCTGTCGCGCGCTGCCCCGCGAATCGAGCGTAATAACAAACAATATGAATGAATTTCTTATTCGTATATAATATAACTAGCTGTGCCCGCGAACTACGTTTCGCCATCAAAATGCTTAAAACAAAGTTTAGTTTTTTCCTAGGTTCGTAGGACAATTTTCGTAGGTTCGTAATGCTCTAGGTACTCTTCAGGGCCTTTCATTTAATACCAATATTGCTGAGTTTTAAAAGGAACTTTTTCCGCCTTTTTTGTGCGGCGGCCATGTTGAATTTACGTCAATGTTGCTACGTTCATAGTGCTCTACTGATCAAGGCCTTTCATTTGATACCCATATTGCTGGATTTGGAAACGAACTTTTATCCGGGTTTTTTTGAGCGGTGCCCATATTGAATTTTGTGCGATTTTCCTAGATTCATAGTGTTCTACTCTTTAAGGCCTTTCATGTAATGTCCGTATTGATAGGTTTGAAAACGAACTTTAATCCACCTTTTTTGAGCGGTGGCCATGTCGAATTTACGTCAATATTGCTAGGTTCATAGTTCTCTACTCATCAAGACCTTTCATTTGATACCCATATTGCTGGGTTTGGAAACGAACTTTTATTCGCCTTTTTAGAGCGACGGCTATGTTGAATTTCCATCAATGTTGCTAGATTCCTAGTGCTCTACTTTTCAAGGCCTTTCATTTTATACCCATATTGCTGGGCTTGGAAACGAACTTTTATCCGTTTTTTTAAACAATGACGAATGACGATGATGAATTTATGGCGATATTTTAAAGTTCATAGTGCTCTACTCAACTAAAGGGCTTTCATTTGATACCTATATTGCTAGGTTTGTACATAAGAATAACTAATAATACGAGTATAGAAGCGAAACTCCCGGCCGTCGAGCGCTCAAGGCCACGTTATTTACCTACAGTTTGATTTCTGTTGAACGGAATCGCCAGTCAAGGCGCGCACCGCATCCCGCACGCACGTGACTCCTTCCCGCGCGCCGCTATCTACCTAATCGCCGTGATGCCGACTTATTGTTGCATTTATGGGTGCAAAAACAATGCTATAATAACCCCAAATTTAAAGTTTTACAATTTGCCTGAAGATAAAGAAAGGTAAGTACAAAGGTATATCTACTTGTTTTATTCAATTACGTTAGTAATGTACGATAATAGGTACCTACCTACCTAGATAAGATGTGATCCGACTTTGAAACACACAAATAGAACAAAACATTTAGATAAATGGGTAGGAAGGAATCTAGGATAGTGACTGAAGTAGGTACCTACTCTTTTCTTTTATCGTGTAACGGCTAGTGCCATCTAGTGTCGAGAGTTTCTAAGCCACCCAAATAGCCTCTGGCATGGGTACCTACTTATTTATCGATATGAATTAATTTGAGCTAGGTAGGTACTTACCGGCCGACCTACTGACGTGAAGAGACCTAAGTAGGTAAGTACCTTTCGGTCTTAAACGTAGATTAGATAAATAGGTCCTTACCTACCTATATTATGATAGGTATTGTCTCATTTAATCATAATTAAGTAATTCAGCTTTTTTCAATATATTAAATTTTTGTAGTAAATGGACATAGTCTAAGAGGTTCTTATAACTACGGAATCAAAAAAACTAAAAATGTGCGTACTATTGCTAAAGATAGTCGTCGCTCGCTACACTTGAAGTACAAAATCAATAAGACTCGGTGTATGCGCAGTTTCTCATTTAATGTAAAATATGGAGGTACCTATATAAAAAATATTGTAGTGGTAACCATTCGTCCATGTGGTGACCCTAGCGGCGTCCGCAGACTACTGCGGGGCGTTACAGGGGGAAGGGCGCTGTAGGTAGGCAAATAGCGGCATTTGGCGCACCCACAAAGGAGATTCGCTTCTATATTCGTATTATTAGTTATTCTTATGGTTTGGAAACGAACTTTTATCCACCTTTTTTGAGCGGCGGCCATGTTGTATTTATGTCAATGTTGCACGGTTCTTGGTGCTCTACTCACCAAAGCCTACATTTAATACTCATATTGATGAGTTTCGAAACGAACTTTTATCCGCCTTTTTTAGCGGCGGCCATGTAGAATTTATGGAAATGTTGCTAGGTTCATAGTGATTTATTCATCAAGGCCTTTGATTTGATACCCATATTGCTGGGTTTGGAAACGAACTTTTATCCGTTTTTTAGTCGCGGCCATGTTGAATTTATGTAAATGTTGCGAGGTTCATAGTGCTCTACTCATCAAGGCCTTTCATTTGATACCCATTTTGCTGGGTTTGAAAACGAACTTTTATCCATTTTTTTTGAGCGGCAGCCATGTTTAATTTAGGGCAATTTTCCTAAGTTCATAATGCTCTAGTCTTTGAGGCCTTTCATTTGATATCCATATTGCTAGGTTTGGAAACGAACTTTTATCCACCTTTCTTGGGCGGCGGCCATGTTGAATTTATGTCAATGTTGCTAGGTTCATAGTGCTTTATTCATCAAAGCCTTTAATTTGATACCCATATTGCTGGGTTTGGAATCGAACTTTTATCCTTTTTTTGAGTCGCGGCCATGTTGAATTAAGGGCGATTCTCCTAAGTTCATAATGCTCTACTGTTCAAGGCCTTTCATTTGATACCTATATTGCTAGGTTTGGAAACGAACTTTTATCCACCTTTTTTGAGCGGCAGCTATGTCGAATTTACGTCAATGTTGCCAGGTTCATAGTGCTCTACTCATCAAGGCATTTCATTTGATATCCATATTACTGGGTTTGCCAGCGAACTTTTTTCGGCAGTCATGTCGAAGTAGGTCAACGTGGCTAGGTTCAATGACTTCTACTCTTTAGGCCCTTCGTAAATTTCCATGTTCCTTGGGTGAATCCAAAAAAATGTTATCCGTCATTTTAGACATTAGGATCAAGAGTCCCGTACTCCCTCTACGCGTAACCCAGAATCATTGCAGTCAGATATTTTTTTATTATTAATATTATTCAATTACTTTTAATAGTCTTAAATGGATGAAAGAGTTTGATTCCTTAGTCATAATGTAAAAACATATAACACCTTTCAAAATACCTTGAAAAGGGTCTTCACTTTTCAACACTTCAAATATTTCAAAAATTGTACCGATTTTGTGAAAATTGGTCAAGAATTAAACCAACCTACAAATATATTTGTGACGTGATATTGTCATAAAAAATGCTCTAAACATTTAATTGGTTGTATGGCTTGATCTTTTTGTCTTACCACCACGGTACTACAAAGAAAAAAACTTCTTGGTTGGCGAAATCCAGATGGGCACAGCCATTAACAGAAAAGGTTAACTTTTGTTCACTATGTGACAGACTTGTCATAATAATTTCACGTACGCCATGTTGATTTTCTACATACGAGTAACATCGAAAATTTTATATGGTATTTTTCACCAAAAATAAAAAGTGAATTTAAACAAGTCAAATTATGCCTAAATGTTCGTCCGGAAAATTCTAAGTATTGTGGTGTAAGCCATATCAAATTCTGTCCAGTAGTTTCGGAGATCTTTCCGGACAAACAGATAAACAAACAAACAAACATTTTTTTAAAACTATACTATCGTTTTTTGCTAATGATTTTAAGGCAACCTGTGTATTTTTTTTTCTAAATATTTCGCAATTACAGATTGTTGTACCCCTACGATTTTATTAGGTATAATATAGAAGAGATAAAATATTTTGTTTTTAGTGAATGAAATCTTTTTCATCGTATCTCTTCAACTCCATTGCACCCCAAGGATGATGGTATTTTGCGTCCGCCATGTTGGATTTTGATATCAATGTTGTTTTCGTAATCTACGACCCAAAAAACCATGAAAACGACAATAATGTCGATATTACATTTTACCACCCCATTTCACCCTATTAGGGGATGAACTTCAGTAAAATACGAAACATGTTATCCATCGATTCTATTAACGAATGTTTATGCAAAATTTAAAGTAGATTGGACCAAGGAATCTAGTTGTCCCATACAAACTTTGCCCCCATTTTTCACCCCCTTAGGGGTAGAATTTCGGAAAATCCTTTCTTAACGGACGCCTACGTCATACAAAGAACACACCCTCCAAGTTTCAAGTCTCTACGATCAGCGGTTTAGGCTGTGCGTTAATCCGTCAGTCAGTCAGTCATTCAGGACAAAGCATTTTATAGGTATATAGATATTTGGTTTAAATAAAAGGATTTATCAATAAAATTAATAAATAATAAAGATAATAGTATATAAATAATAACATTTTAATGAAATAATTAGATTTAAATTACTAACTATATTCCTGGCCCCGCGTATACATAACAGCATTATATGCTATATGCGCCTATATAAGCATGTGCGCTTGCTCCGCACTGTACCTTGAGAACGGTTATAGATACAGAAATGCTTAAAATAAAAATTGTGGACAATTTAATAATCTACAATTTTACAATCTTTTATAACAACCTCAAATGACGTATTGTCCATAGAAATTGAGGTAAATGCATAAAACCGATTTTACCGACCTTTGACCTTGAATATCTTGTAACGCGGACACGAGATTATATAAAACTTGTTTCCAGTCTTTAGAATGCCAAAACAAAGGCTTTTACCAATTTACAGCTTATTCGCCTCCATTCCGAGGTTTGCCACTTTTTGATGTGAAAGAACGATGTGTGGACATGAGTCAACTTTTAAAAAATTAACAAACCACAGTAAAAAGTTCTTTAATTGTTATCGGATGTCATTCCACATTTCAAGAACCTCCCCCTCTAGCCCCACGTCTGAATCGATACAAACATGCGTATGCATTAGCCCTCCTACGCACTAGCGGTTAACAGCGGGGGCGGCTAACCGCGCGGCTGTTCGCTTTTTCCATTTTAATATGCAACCGCTTGTGATTGTACACACCTAATAGCGTAGCGGTTGTATATTAAAATCTAGCTGCGCGGTTAGCCGCTAGTGCGTAAGCCCTCATGCATCGCTACTCACGCGCGGCTGCTTCGATGTAAACGCGATGCAGCCGCGCTACAAATGCACGTTTCCATCGATACAAACGCGCGTTTCCATCGATACAAGCTCGCATATGAATCGAAACAAATGCTTGTTGATCACGGGTATCGCGATGCAATCACGGGACTGATAAACGCGCGTTTGTATCGCTGCAAAAAGTCGCAATGTAAAAGGGGCCCTTAGCTTTTAGCTGAGTATATGCGGACGAAGCAGTGTTTCTCAAATCTGAACCAATTTTCAGATTTCTTTGTAATTCGGAAATTTCTTCTGGATATTATAAAAAAATTTGTTTACTTTCATCAAAAAAAAAAACAATAAATATAGACTGCCAATGTGATACAACTATAAGTGCTTGGCCTGACTGCACACGCGGTCGCGAGGCGGGCGCGGCGCGTTGTACTCAAACACATGAAATCTTATTGGGCACGCGGGTGCGGCGAGCGGCGCGGGCGGTATGGTGCGGGCAGCGCGCGGATAACTCGAGCCATAGCGCGTTCATACAAGTGGCCGCAGTGAGTGCGCGGGCGTCAAGCGATAAGCCACGCGGAGTGCGGGGATATCAAACCATTCCGAGCTAACCGCGCGCGTTGGCAACATGGCGACTTCTGATTTGAATATTGAAGAATTTATAATCGCAATTCAAGCACAACCTGCATTGTGGATGTCAAAACATAATCAATGTAAAAACAAAAAGGTGACTGTGGAATGAAATAAAAACAATCTTTTGAGGCTGCATTCGCAATTGTTCATAGAGCGTATAAAATTCTTCATTTTCTCTGGTTAAATTAATTTCATTAATTCCATTTTTCACATGTAGCACTTGCCATTTTAAGTAAGAATTTTCAAGTGAAAATAAGTCCTCTTCATCCATATTGTATTTGACAAACACTGAACACGACACTACTCGAACGAACTGCGCCGCGCTCTACTGCGGACAAGTGTACTCGCGCGCGTCCCCGCGCCCGCGTCGCCTCCGCGCCCGCGTTTCCAGTCTGGCCAAGCACTAAGAAAGGTCCTATTCCCGCCTTATAACTAGATGGCGCTGACCTATAAGGTTGCCAAATTAAATTTTGTTGATAATTTGTACAGAATTATGCCTGAAAATTAATAAAAAGGTGTTTCAATAATAGTAAATTACAAAAAAAAATACAATATTCTGCCAGAACAATTTTAATCTTAATCGAAAAATTTAACCCTATTATACGGTTTCTACGGGTTTGAACTAGATGGCACTATACAATTTAACATGGTGCGGTGCTAAAGATTTTTTTATAATACTATGGATTATTTTATTTACTAGATGGCGCTTAATTTAATGAATAATGTTACATTTAACTACTTTTACCGAGCAACAAAAATATAATAATTTTGTTTTTAAAGTTCTTACTGTGTCCTACCTAGAAGCGTGTACGCTTTGTTGCTTTTAAACATATCGATAAATTATAGATTTGATACAGCTCGCTCCATTTATTGCTCGTGGTTATAACTAATTTTAGAAACGTTAGACATTGCCAATCCTTTTCTTTAAATCATCCTAGCTTTCATACAATGTGAGTTTGTCAACATCATAGCATTTTAGAAGATTTAGTCGTTCTTAAAAATCTGTACATTTTTCTTATTTTTTATATGTTGTATCAGTAATATATGCAGTAATAATAATATTTATTATTTCTAAAACCTTAAAAACTAATTACATACTAATTCTCAAGATTAACAAAAAACGAAGACGTGTAATTAGAAACATAGTGAAATAAATCAGAAATGACAGATACTACCTCCCCTTAAAGGATCTAGGTCGACCTAACCTGTAACCCTGTATAGTGTATAAGATATATACCTACACACAAGATACAAACACGCACACATATACCCACATGGCATTAAGTCCGCCAGTTGTACATTATTTTAACTGCAATAAAAGATTATTAATAAATACATCATAATTTACAGACCATTGTTTACTTACACAATGCATATATGTATTTCACGTGGGATGTAATTCGAATTCAGGATTTGAATTGGCTAGTTTTCAACAATAAACCACTTTTTAGAAATTGTAGTAATTATTTGTATTTGAATGTATGTCATTATTTTAAAATATTTTTTGAACTACCTATGAATTTATCCAATATTGATATAATGTTGGCATATGTTCGAAAATTGGCTTCAATTAACACTGCAGTGTGTAGACGTCCGAGCGGTTAAACGACAGAAACACGACTGGCACGTGATAAGTGATTGTATCCCTTTTAGGAACAAAGAAGAAACAAAATGTTTCCTTTTTGACTCGGACACGACGTCTATTGGTTGGTGTGTCAACGATATCATAAATCGGTTCGATACCCGCCCGAGAAGAAAATTATATGAATTAATTATAGATATAATAAGTAATAATTATAATAATTATTAACAATCAAAATTTACTAAATCTTTAACAGCTTGGCCCTTAATAAATTATACAAGTTGTTTTGGTCAAAACCTTATCATGCCAAAACCTACCCATGTTAACATAGTCATATAAGTTTTTCATTATTAACAATCAAAATTTACTAAATCTTTAACAGCTTGGCCCTTAATAAATTATACAAGTTGTTTTGGTCAATACCTTATCATGGCAAAACCTACCCATGCCAACATAGTCATAGGTAATACATATTAATACAATTCAAACTTGTTAAATTAATTTTGAAATTCGTATAAAGAAGCGTAAAAAAAACGTATTGACCAAACACTCGTATACAGACTGTTTACAGTCTATGCAGTGCAATCGTGAAGCCCTCGTGACCCGCACTTCGTTTGGCATTTTAAAACTATATCATTAAAGTTCACCTGCGCAGATGGCCGCCATTTTTGTGCAGCAGTCTTTTCAATTAACTTTTTCTCTTTTAGACTGCTGGCATAGGAAGCTTGCAATCACAAAATGGGGCCTACTTACCTAGACAACCACACTTTTCTCAACCACCAGCACAACAAATTTATGGTCAACAACAGGTAATTTTCTTTACTATTTCTATAGCTAGGGCCGCACCTGCGCATATCGCCCCGTAGCAATGCGTTTCGAAGCTTCGTTCGTTTTATACGCTAAAAAGTTACCGCGTTTATGCTATGTTAGCGGCTTCGTTATTTTGCATGAAGAATCGTGCAATAATCCAAGATGATCGAAATCATTTCCGGACTACGGACAATGACTTTCTTACTTCTACATTTGTGTGCTAACAATTACATTAAGCGTTTATCAAAATCTAATAAGAAATCTAATTTTGGTTGCTATATAAATAATGAACTCGGCTTCATAATGATGATGTTCCTATAAATTATAAAACCATTGCGTTGCACATGTCTTAACAAATCAAAAGCGTTCACCGAAATGAACAACGCTAGTCTGACCACGCAGCGCGATATGTTAGCACGCTAAAACTCTGATTTACCGCCACGCGCGCGATAACACACACGCAGCTTGAATATTCTTGACGATAGCCGATAAAGACTGGTCAGATCAGTGTATCGCGTCATAGCACGAAGATTCGTGACGATAGGCGCAGGTGCGGCCGTAGCATAACAAAAAATCCTTATAGTTTCGCTATGTTCGTGTGTCTGCCGATCCGTCCGCGGCCTACCTCTGAATTTAAAAGAGTTAGAAAGCTGAAAGAAGGTCGCCAATAGCCCACACATTTTTGCCCGTACCTTGAGGTACATGTGTACCAAAATGTAGAGAAATATTCTAGGATTCCGAATAATATATTATTTCGATAAAACTACGTAAACAATAAGTAAAAGTGCTAAATTGCGTTAAGTTTTGACTTCTGCAAAACCTTTAGTGTTTACGAAATATTTTATTTTAAGTTAATTTTTGCTTAAGTTTTAATGTATCGTGCAGTTATACAAAAAAAGGTATCTTAATGGGATCACAACAATCCACATTGAAAAATAATAATATTTTAACTTGCAAATCAACTGTCTCTGCGTAAGTAACAAAACGCCACAAAATGTAAAAATACGATCTGTGGTCAGGGTTTACCGACAGAGGAACAATTTATAATTAGTTTCATCCAAAACTGCATGGATGGCATAACTTGTGTTAAAACGTAGGGCTTGTAGAACCGGTTGCGGTTCTTCATTTTTTATACCCGGGTCAAAAACAGGTTCGCAACCGGGATATCCGGTTCTTCCCGGTTCTTAGTGTATTTTTAAAAAAACTTATTAAAGTAAATAAAAGTTATATGCAAACTGTTGCCAGTTTCAATTTGTTGGCATTGCCAATCAATTGTTTTGTGTAAAACTTCTACTTAGGCTTAAAACTTTGATTTATAAAAAAAACTTAGTCATCAATTATTTATTGTATCTGTTATCGGCGTCTCCGCAACCTGGAAAACCCCACATTCTGTTTCATTTGGGTGCTGGTGACACTGGCATGGAACAAATCCTTTATGTCGATGTTTACCGTTTGCACGGTAGTGACCAGGAGACCACTCATTTGTATCTTCATGTGAGCGAGAGAGTCAATCAGGCTCAGCAAATCTGCGCAAATAATCTTACTGGAGGGACTTACACGCCCATCACGAACACTGGTTGTTCCCAAACCAGAAGATGGACCACGCTGGTAGAGAGACGTACAAGTTTGCCTTATCTCTCAATCTCTCCTAGCTGGTCGACCAACCAATGAGGATATCGGACACCGCCAATCACACTGCTAATAACTTGGACCTTCTTTTGGGTCAGTCACTCCGACCGATATTAGGTCTCAGTTGCATCCCCACTTGGGACGTCTGATCATTGTCTGGTGAAATCCGTATTCGCGTGTCCCCCATCCGATCCTAGTCCAAGAGACAGTAGATGGGTCTGATGGCAAAATGCGTTGAGGCAAATTTTTGTCACTGTTCGCTTCCTCCTCCACAGAAGGCAGGTAGTACTTTGGCACACATGGCGAAGGACAAGGCAAATTTATTTGCGTCTCTTTTTGCCGACAATTTACGCCTTAATACGGGCTACCGTACACCATCTCAGCTACCTCCTTGTGATTCCACAATGCTGGAAATTTGAATTCACCAAAATACTTCGCCATCTTGACGTGAACAAAGCAGGTGGACCCAACGGTATTCCTACTATTGTTTTGAGGAACTGTGCAGCTTAGTTGTCTTCCGTTTTGACACACCTCTATCGCATGTCTCTTCAAATCGGTGTCGTACTCAAATGTTGGAAGCTTGCAAATATTCAGCCGATACCCAAGAAAGGTAGTAGCGCCGATCCTGTCAACTACCACCACATTGCAATCACCTACATCCTTTGTAAAATAATGGAGCGCATATTGAACAAATACCTGCGCTGCGTCCCTGGAATCTAATGACCTCCTAAGCGATCAGCAATACGGCTTCCGTCAGGGCCGATCTATTGGAGATCTTCTTGTGTATGCCACCCACGTATTGAGCGACTTGCTGTTTCACTCGACATCTTGAAAGCTTTAGACACAGTCTTACATGATGGTCTTATTGCTAAGGTTCCTTTATATGGGATCAATAATGTTCTGTACGCATGGGTTTCATTCCTGAGGGAACGATCAATTCGAAGTCGTTGATGGCTGCATGTCTGATTAATTGGCCGTAAATGCCGGGGTACCTCAGGGATGTGTTCTCATTCTAGTTACATTCAATTCCTCAAAGACCCAGGCGTGTTTTTTCACTACTAAAATGAGCTTTTTTAACTCAGCTCCCACTTTCAGGAATGCACCTGTTGAAATTGCCACCTCGAACTCCTTGGTATGTCACTTTCATCTAAACTTAGCTTCGGAGGATATATAGGGTCCAGGGCCAAGACCGCTTCCAAAAAATTGTGTATAAAGGTCTGCAAATTTTCTACCTCACGGCACTTACTGAGCCTTTGTGGAGCTTAGATTCGTTCCTGTATAGAGTAGTTGCTCCCATCTGTAGGATGAATCAGCTTAATACCAGCTCGAAGCTTTGGACTCCATAGACAAGCTCGCTAGATATTGAATGGTGATGAATCACTTGTATCCAAAAAGTTTCAGTTCCTCGAACAAGTCTCTGTATTCTATTGTGCTGAGTAATTGCATAGCTTGATACCACCAGCACCATTCCACCATAGAACAACGCGACGTGGTGAGGATCCCCATGTAGTCGTCATTCCACCCACTAGTACCAAACGATTCGCTTCGTTTATCATACGAACTACGAAGCTATGGAATGATCCTCCTGCACCCGTGTTTCCAACTAAATATAATTCAGGGGTTTTCAAGGCAAGAGTGAACAGGCACTATTTGAGTTTGCGTGCTCCACCTTAGACCACATCAGGCAAGATTGTGGTCAAACGTGCTCAAATTTAACTTCAAAAAAGTCAGACTACAAAATAGAATGACGATTAGATAAGGCATTTTTTTTATGGAGGGCCTGGCAAATGACCTTCTCCCGCCTGATGTTAAGCGGTGAAGGAGGCCCAAATGAGTTGATAGATAGTGTAGGGACGACATCCATTATCCTACCTGCCCGCCCCTTGCCGGCCCATAAGATGCTTTTTCACGCCTCTTTTGAAGGAACCCATGTTGTAGGATGGAGGAAACACGTGCGTAGGTTGAGAATTCCAAGTGTGGGATGAACGACAGAAGAAGGAATCTTGGAATTTCTTGGTACGGTGTGAAAAGGAAGATACAGTGTAAGGATGACTCCGAAGGCCCTTACGCGTGTTTCTGTTAAGGAATGGAGACGGAGGGATAAGGTTAAAGAGCTCCTCAGAGCATTCCCCATGGAACATTCGGTAAAAGGCGCTAAGAGAGGCGATGTCACGACGAAGTTGTAGAGGCTCGAGGGTGTTAGTTGCTTCTACACCGCCAATTATGCGAAAAGCGCGACGCTGCAATCTGTCAAGATCATCGAGGATGTACTGAGCGGAGCCGTCCCAAAGGTGCGAGCAATATTCCACGCCAGACCTAACCTGCTTGTTGTAAAAAACCGGACCAACTATGCTTGCTTGTTGTATAAAACTCATACAACAAGCATAGTTGGTCCGGCGCAAAATACCTGCGCACCTTGTCCAGGACACCGAGTTTCCGTGAGGCAGTAGTTATGACGGATTCGATGTAGTCTCTGGGGTTCAGATCGCAGCGAATGTTCCTTCCGTGCAAGGTGATGTTGCTCTGTGTGTCAAGGGTTGTGCCCTGATGAGAAGGAAGGGGAAGGAAAGGTGACCTTTTCGCCGAGAACGCGCGCACACCTGTGTTTTCTTAGCATTGAACTCAATAAGATTGTTGGAACCCCATTCGGAGACGAGGTCCAGCGTCCTGTTGAGCTCAATGATAAGATTTTGCATCGTTGATGCTGCTCGTGTTGATTACCAATATCAACACGAGCAGCCCAATGTCGTCTGCCAAGCCGCCATGCCTAGGGCGCAGGCCTGCCCTGGAAGGGGGGGCAGGTGTACTGGTGGACGCAGGAGATTGCGGACCTGCGTACCATCGGCATAAGGCGCGCCTACGTGCGGTGTCGTAGGCGCGCCAGAATTACACCCGACGAGAGAGCTGAACTTCGTCGGGTGTATGCGGCAGCCAAGAAGGCCCTGCGGAACGAAATCTGCTGGGCCAAAGAAGAGTCCAGGGAGTCGTTTATACGATAATCCGTGGTGGCGTCCGTACCGGGTGGTGAGGGGGAAATTCAAATCTTCCGCTCCCCTTACCTCCGCTATGGACAGGGGCTGCTGGATCGGGTGGTGGGGACTTTCCCGATTCAATAGCCTGCCCCACGAGTGCGTAAAGGAGGCACTCCCGCTTTCACCGGGTGCCTCCGTACCTCCGTACCCCCGTGGAGGATTACCTGTAAGGCGGGTCAATCCTCTACGAGGGGCCGGATGGGCGTGACTACACGTGGACAATGGCGGCGGGTGTACCACAAGGTTCTGTACTAGGTTCTCTGTTGGATGGAACCTGGGGTACAACCGGGTTCTGCGAGGTGACTTTCTGCCACCAACAAAGATCGTCTGCTTCGCCGACGACACGCTCGTCGCGGCGAGAGCGAAAACGGGCGAGGAGGCGGCCTTGCGACCTTGCGTCGGTCGGCACCTCACTGTTCGTCCGACGCATCCACTTCCTGGGCCTGGACGTGGCCCTCGACAGAACGAGGGCCATGCTTTTCCACACGCCCCGTCGCACGATCCCACCGGGGCTCCGCGTCCGAGTGGAAGGGGTCCGTATACCGGTCGAGGCGCACTTTAAGTACCTCGGCCTGGTTTTGGACCCCCGATAGAGTTTCGAGGAGCATTTTAAGCTCCTCGCTCCACGGCTGTACGCCGCTGCAGCCGCACTCTGACGTGTCCTCCCTAATGTGGGAGGACCAGGATCGGCGTGCCGTCGACTGTATCACAGGGTGATACGGTCGATGACACTCTACGGAGCCCCGCTATGGGCGGAGTGCCTCTCCCCCGAACGGTGGCCCTCTTGCGACGTCCGCAGAGGGTCATAGCGACCCGGGCCGTGCGAGCTTATCGCATGGCCAGTCACGGCGCGACCTGCGTTCTTGCGGGCCAAACGCCGTGGCATGTCGATGCACGTGTTATGAAAGATAGAAGCCTAAAGGTATTAAAATGTCTTTCAATTTCTAATCAAGTTATTTAGAATACTTTTATAATAATAGAGGAATCGGTCCAAGTTGCATTTGTCTCTATCGCGCTCAGAACGATAGTTCGGGCACAAAGCGTAATAGCAATATATTTTACAAATACTTATTTCTGAATTCTCTCGATCTGTGTTTCCTCTTAATTGCAAATTATTGCCACACAACAGACTTCCATCATGGCGGAAGATGTCAATTATCACTCACTTATTGACGTTCACGTATTTTACGTTACAACAAAATTGTCCGCGAGTTACTATTTAGTACAGTTGCGGTTTATGAGTTCGATTTCTTTATTTTGAATGAAGCACACTACAGTCGCTCTGGATATTACTTTATTACCAACTGAGAAGTTGAAGTAACACAGCTCTTGTAACGGGTCAGTCATGTATTATTTTACTTGAGAGACTTTATTTTACTATTCAGTTAGGGGCTACTTTGTATGCACTAAAAGAGCAATTATGACGGCTTCGGCATATTTTTTTGGTCACACGCAAAATCAGAAAGAATTAAAAAAAATCTTGTATATTTTATTGTATAGCTTAATTATATTGTATTTGAAGGAAAACTAGAATCAGTTATTTTTTCTCCATTTTTGAGAATACAGTTACATAGGCCAGACTGAAACATGTCCTTTCTAGAATGATGAAAGCTTTTCATAAATGTATTAATCAATAAAGCGTGTTGTGATATTATATCAATATCTTTCTTTTATTTCAGAATTATCCAAACTATACCCAGATGCACCCACCAGCTGCGTCTAGGATTTCTCAACATCCAACTTATCATCAGCAAATTGAAGTCAATCCTCATCAATATGGATTACCACCACATGGTCAACAAAACCACCCTGGAATTCCTCAACATCAAACACATCAAAACATAGGTGGCCACGCGGGTGGTCTAACACCGGGCATGCAGAATCACCCAAATGTTCATTTACACCATGCTGGAGCACCACCTCTCCACCATGTTCCGCGTCAACCACCTGGACCTCCGCCGTCATCTGTGGCTGTTTCACATTCGGTACCGTCACAAATCCCATATGCGTCACCGCATCATGCTGTTCCGATGAACTATCAGCCACATCAAGTCCAACATCCTCTGGATGTGAATGTATCAAATCAATATAACCCAGTAAAAAATCCAAACATCGAAACTGGTAGTCCACAGTATCGTCCACCGTTTCCACAGTTGTCTCCTCAGATGTCGCCTAGGGCTCAAATGTCACCTCGCCAACAACAGCAGGCACAACTATCACCAAGACCTGTAATGTCCCCTGTAAAAGGTCCTAGTGCTTCTCCACATGCCCCAAGAAATGTGGTTCAAACTCAACCTGCTGCGGGTCCATCGCCATCTGCGAGTACATTTACGTCTCAAAATACACTTCAAGCGTTAGAACAAATGGTATTGCCTAATAATGCTGAATATCCATATACTCGTAATCCGGCATCACCAGCTGTGGGTCATGTACCTTCTCCATCGCAATGGACACAAAGTAAATTACCAGTTTCAATAAACCCATCACAAAATGAAAACTCTGACGTGAAAAATAACGAACCCACACCTATAAAAAATGAAGTTTCTAAAAATGTGTCGATTGGAGTTCCTAATCTAGAAACAAACACATTAGAAAAGGGAGATGAAAATGAAAGGTCAACAGACAGTGTAAATAATCAACATTCGTTTGTCCACCCAGCGAATGTAAGCATTTCAAAAGAAAATTTGATAAATTCTCCTAATAATACTACCCCTTCACCAGCTGTTCTGTCTGATACTACGGATGTGCGGGCTAAGTCACCAGTTGTATGTCAGTCTAACGAAGTTGATATTGATACTGCAAAAACAAAAGACGAGAAATGTGATAACATTTCAGTAGTCCAAAATGATCAAAAGTCAGATGTAAAGCAGCCTACAGCTGAACCATTAAGCAGGGCTACAGAGCAAATAATAGGACAAAGTTCAAATTTATCACAATCCTCCATTAAATCCAGTAATCCGACTTCGAATGAACACAATCCAGTAAATACAACGACGACACAAATGCATGTTCCCCTAAGTCATTCGCAATCGCACAACAGCAACAATACTAATCAAAATCAATATGAATCGATTTCAGCTGTGAATCGAAGTCAAGGTTATCAAACTAGTGCTCCGAACATCCCAGGCAGCGTTTCTACAATTATTGCTCAAGTTCATCCCCCAAATATACCGGCGAGCTTACCTTCAATACAGAGCAATAATACTTTAAATGGTCCACCCACATTTCAAACATCTGCAGCTCCTAATCCACAATCAAATCTCTCAATACAACACGGAACTCTTACGCCAAATATTGCAGTTCTTGCTCCTCAAAATAATTTAGCATGTGGACCATCAACAAACCAAAGCAATATACTAGGACAATCAATGACTAATGTTTCAGGCAATATGCAATTAGGGACGCCGAATATTCCTTCTTCAAATGTAGGAATAGGACCAATGTCTATCCCAAATATTCATCCTGTAATTGGGGCATCAGTCCAGAATTCACAAAGTAATATGCTACCGAATATGTCACACAGCATGAATACAAATATGATGATTATTAACGCTAATAATATACCCCATCCTAATATTACTGGTATGTATTCGCCGTCTCATCATCAAGAAAGAATGTCTTTACAGCAACAAATACAAGAAATATATTGTTTACCACCATCTAATGAAAATCAGGAAAAGGTTAGGTGTTTGCAAGATAGATTAGCTGTCCTACAACAACACGAAACTAACGATAAATGTAATGGAGGACCTAATTGTATGCTTCAAAACCCTGTTTATGGATCTAAAATGGTAGAGAGTCCTCAAGTAACAAGTACAACTGGACGTGGTCGTGCTAAAGGGCCGGCTAAACCAAGAAAACCGAGAGCAAAAAAAGAAAAAAGTAATGTGTGTGCACCTTTAGATCAATTGCCTGTGTCTGAGGACTGTGTTACGGCTGGAACTGGACTACAAAGCAATTCTGAACATGATTTAGAATTTACTGAAGATATTACTAATTTGGATAGTAGTGCACTTTCCGTTGAAGAAGTCACTGTAAAAGGAAAAAAACCTAGAGGGCCTAGAAAAACCAAAGAAAGAAAACCTCGTGCCCCAAAAGAACCGAAACCTCCAAAGGTAATTGGAGAGAAACCTGTCAAGGAACGTAAAAAACGTGAACCAAAAGACCCAAATGCTCCTAAGAGAAAAAGAGGTGTAAAGAAAGATGCTACTGTAATACAAGCTGATACGACAACTAGTTACGACATGCTTGAGAAAAGTAATTCAGAAAAAAGTGAGATACAACTTAATATCTCCACTATAAGCAACGAATTAAACGCAACTGTAAACTCTAATATGCCAGCACTAGATGAAACAAACGTGACCGATTTTGATGATATTCCTGTCTCAAAAATTGCAATTAAAGATCTGCTTGAAGAAGCCGAGGCTAAACGTGAACAAGTAGAAAATGATGACGATACTGAATCAACTACCCAAAAGAAACGTTCTTCTAAGAAACGAGCTAGTGGAGGAAGTAGTTGTAAAAAAACAGCTTTAAAAAGAACTCCTGGCGGTGGCAGGCGAAAAAAGCGCGGTGGACTAATACCAGATTCTGATGGAGAAGCTGACGATATGGTGTCAACACCACCTCCATCACCTCCGATAGAAGGTGATGATAGCTTAAAACGTAGATCGGCTAGAAACACTCAACGAAAAAAATATACAGACGATGTTATGTTAAGATTATCAGATGAGGAATTTGTAATGTCCGCTCCCAAAGTTGAAAAAGACTTTAAATCTGAGGATATTACATTTGAAGCCAAAGACAATATTAAATTAGAAGGCGGACAAAAGCCTAATTATATGTATGTTAATACTACTGAAGAAGATGCTATGATAGTACAACATGTCTTAGCATGTCGTATGGGGAAAAGAGAAATAAAAAATGAAATTTCTGAACCTTCGACAAATATTGCTATTCCGCCGAATGCCGAATCCAACGATGGGAATATAGAAAAAGAATCAAGGGACTCACTGAGTGGTAATATAAATTTGAATACAGAGGAATCGCTTCAAACCAAATCAACAGTTGCGACTGAACCGCAAAAAGAACCTATTCCAGATCTTTCTATTAGTGGCAAAGACACAGATTTACAAAAAACTGAATCACATGAAAGAGATAATGATCAAAAACACATAAATAAATCTATTATTGTGGATGTTGAAGAATATTATGTAAAGTATCGCAACTTTTCTTATCTTCACTGTGAATGGAAAACTGAAGAGGAGCTTTATAAAGGCGATAAAAGAATATTTTCTAAAATAAAAAGATTTAAACAAAAGCAAGCACAGCAAATGAATATATTTGAAATGCTTGATGAAGAACCGTTTAATCCAGATTATATTGAAGTAGAGAGAATATTAGATATGTCTGAAAATCAAGATCCTGGAAATAATACTGTAGTTAAACATTATTTAGTAAAATGGAAAAGTATGCAGTATGAGGACAGTACATGGGAATTAGAAGAAGATGTGGATGTAGACAAAATTAAACAATTTAAAATATTTAATGATATTCCAACTAAAGACAAATGGAAATTCAAAAAACGTCCATCTGCTGATAATTGGGTACAATTGAAAGAATCTCCTCTGTACAAAGGTGGAAACACACTACGACCGTATCAGTTAGAAGGTCTGAATTGGTTGCTGTTTTCATGGCATAATAACCGAAATTGTATATTGGCAGATGAAATGGGCCTTGGGAAAACAATACAAAGCTTAACATTTGTTAATTCTGTTTGGGAACATGGCATTAGAGGTCCGTTTTTAATTATAGCTCCTTTATCAACAATTCCTAATTGGCAGAGAGAATTTGAAGGATGGACTGATATGAATGTAATAGTTTATCATGGCTCACAACAAAGTAAGAGTATGATACAAGAATACGAGTTTTACTACAAAAACGAAAATGGAGAGTTTATCAAAGATATTACAAAGTTCAATGTGTTAATAACTACCTTTGAAATAATTGTTACTGATTTCCAGGAATTAAAGTCATTTAACTGGCGAATATGTGTTATAGATGAAGCTCACAGATTAAAAAATAGAAATTGTAAATTACTGGAAGGTCTTCGTCAACTACATTTAGAGCACCGGGTTCTCTTATCTGGTACCCCGTTGCAGAATAATGTAAATGAGTTATTTTCTCTCCTTAACTTCCTGGAACCATCGCAATTCTCTAGTAGTGATGCGTTTTTGAATGAATTTGGACAGTTAAAATCAGAATCGGAAGTTCTAAAGCTGCAAGCATTATTAAAACCGATGATGTTGCGGCGTTTAAAGGAAGATGTCGAAAAAACTCTTGCTCCAAAAGAGGAAACAATTATCGAAGTAGAATTAACAAACATTCAAAAGAAATATTATAGAGCTATTCTAGAAAGAAATTTCAGTTTTCTACAAAAAGGTACAGCATCAGCAGCTAACATCCCTAATTTAATGAATACTATGATGGAACTAAGGAAATGTTGTATTCATCCATATTTATTGAATGGTGCTGAAGATCAAATACAATTTGACTATAAACAATCATACGGAGAAGACAAGGAAGCTTACTATAAAGCATTAATTCAATCTTCTGGCAAAATGGTACTGGTTGATAAACTACTACCGAAATTAAAAGCTGGAGGCCATAGGGTTCTAATATTTAGTCAAATGGTGAGATGTTTGGACATTCTCGAAGATTATCTAGTGTTTAGGAAATATCCATATGAAAGAATTGATGGTCGAATAAGAGGTAACTTGAGACAAGAAGCCATAGACAGGTTTTCAAAGCCTGATTCTGATAGGTTTGTGTTTTTACTTTGCACGAAAGCTGGTGGCTTGGGCATTAATTTAACTGCAGCTGATACAGTTATTATTTATGACAGCGATTGGAATCCCCAAAATGATTTACAAGCCCAAGCTCGATGCCATCGAATTGGACAACAAAAAATGGTTAAAATCTACAGACTTATATGCCGTAACACATACGAGCGAGAAATGTTTGATAAAGCATCAATGAAATTAGGATTGGATAAAGCAATTTTACAAAGTATGAACACTAGCCAAGGAAAAGAAACTGGTCTGAAACAATTGTCCAAAAAAGAAATCGAAGATTTATTAAAAAAAGGTGCTTATGGTGCTGTTATGGATGAAGATAATGCTGGAGACAAGTTTTGCGAAGAAGATATTGAAATGATATTAGCTCGTCGAACTCAAGTAATACAAATGGAGTCTGAAAAGGGATCTACATTCTCAAAAGCTAGTTTTGCTGCTACGGATCAGAGGTCAGATATAGACATTCGTGACCCCGATTTTTGGAATAAGTGGGCAAAAAAAGCAGAAATTGACACAACAGAAAAAAAAGAAGATGAAGATTTAATAGTTACTGAGCCAAGAAAACGCACAGTTATCAAAAGATATGGACATGATGATGGTCCAATGGAAATGTCTGATATGGAAGTGACGCCCGATTCTGAGGAAGATGAGGAAGGTAAGGAAGAAGGTAATCCAAATTTTACTTGGTTTTCTTAATACTAACTAAGAACAGTTTAGGGATCTCATGCACTAGGCGGCCGCCACCACGATCAGTGAAAGCATGCGACCGGGTTAATATAGAACCATATGAACAGTCGCGCACTTGCGCGTAACGACCAACAACCAGAAACAATGGGCTGTTACGACTAGTCGTAGTCGTGGCCGCCTAGTGCGCAAGGTCTCTTAGGCGGTTAACACATTACGCCGCATCCCGCTGCGTTGTACGGAGGGACGAAATCCGCATGCGGCTGCGGAGAGACGGAACCGTGCCACCGTACTGTTCGCTCCGTCCGGAGCTGCGGTGCACGACGCCCCGCATCACCGCATTATGTCGAGATCTTATGCACGTCGTTTCTACGTAAATACCCGTACGATACTGCGGCACAGTGTGGCATGCCCCGCGGACCGCACCGCATCACCGTCCGGGAGTGCGGTACTGACGCGCGCGCCGCACACCAGCACGGAGATGCGATGTGAGTGTTATACCCTGCGGTTTTTGTATACAAATTAAGATTCTTCAGTCAAAACCGCACACCGGAGCGGTGTTCGGTGTAATGTGGTATCCGCCTTAAGCTTCTCTCAGTTAGATTGTAAAATGTTGTAGTATGTCTTTATTACATTTGTTGTATATCTTAGATAATCTAAAGATCCTTTTTTATGAACCTATTTATGAATGAATGTCCTATATAGTTAGGACGAAACGCGCCGATTGATAGGACGTTAAAACTAAGATTTGTACGTGCATATTATTAGGAATTTTTTTCATTGTGATTAAAAAATAAATATAATTTACAGATTCTAATTAAATTGCAATACCATGCTACCAAATCCTACCAAATACAAATGGGAGATTTAAAGCATCTGCTACAATCATCACTATCCAAGATGTTGAATGAAGTGATTGCGATAAGATTATTATATTATATTAAGAAAACATGTAAAATTTATATTAGGTTGGGGAAAAAGTCTTTTCGCATTATAGTATGTATAAACTTGTAATAAAATCTCTTTGGCTATACTATTTGTATCTGGCTGGTTTTGGTATCATTGAAAGTTTAAATTTTAAAGAACATAATTCCAAATTCAAATTAGGAAAATGTGTGATTTTTATTTGTTTTTCGTACCGCCAAGATGAGTGAATCTAATGAAGAAATTCGATACATTTTAAAATTTTACTACAAAAAAGGTAAAAATGCAACGCAAGCCGCGAAAAAAATTTGCGATGTTTATGGACCTAGTGCAGTGTCTGTGAGAGTAGCACAAATTTGGTTTAAGCGTTTTCAATCCGGAAATTTTGATGTCAAAGATGCACGTCGCTCTGGTCGCCCTATTACAGATAAAATGGATGCCATTTTTGAAAAAGTGGAGCAAGATCGGCATGTCAGTAGTTACGACGTAGCTGAGGAACTGGGAATTGACCACAAAACAGTTTTGGCGCATTTGAAAAAAACTGGGTACACAAAAAAGCTCGACATTTGGGTACCTCACGAGCTCACTGAAAGAAACCTAATGAACCGTGTACTCATTTGTGATTCTTTATTACGACGTAATGAAACCGAACCATTTTTGAAGAAGCTGATAACTGGTGATGAAAAGTGGATCACGTACGACAAGAACGTGCGAAAAAGGTCGTGGTCAAAGGCCGGTCAGGCTTCACAGACTGTGGCGAAACCCGGGTTAACTCGCAACAAGGTGATGCTGTGTGTGTGGTGGGATTGGAAGGGCATTATTCATTATGAGCTGTTACCACCAGGCAGGACCATCGATTCTGAACTCTACTGCGAACAACTGATGAGATTAAAGCAAGAAGTTGAGAGAAAGCGGCCGGAATTAATCAACAGAAGGGGTGTGGTTTTTCATCATGATAACGCTAGACCTCACACATCTTTAGCCACTCAGCAAAAATTAAGAGAGTTTGGCTGGGAGGTGTTAATGCATCCGCCGTATAGTCCTGACCTTGCACCTTCAGATTTCCACCTGTTTCGGTCTCTTCAGAATTCTTTAGGCAGTGTCAGGTTAACATCACGAGAGGACTGCCAAAACCACTTGTCGCGGTATTTTGACCAGAAGTCCCAAAATTTCTATAGCAATGGGATCATGTCCCTACCTACAAGATGGCAAAAAGTTATCGAACAAAATGGTACCTACATACTTTAGTTAAATGTAAATAAACTATATTAAAAAATGTTTTGAATTTTCTTAAAAAATGCGAAGAAACTTTTTCCCCAACCTATTATGTAATCAAGGAAACATACAACTCTTCTTTGTGTCTATGGTTCGTAACGTTTTTAGTTTGCTAAAGGTGCAATTTCAATTCGGATGAAGGGATTAGTGCGATGTCGATTTCCGTCTCGACCAAATTGCAATCGATGCGAATGCGAAGCGTTACCAAAACTAAACATAAACCTTTGAAATTAGTGAGATTAGACTCTAGGGTTTACGCGCAGAACGTCCCACTCGAAGAAAGTCACAGTGTTTCAAAACGTCTCATTCGCACAACGTCCCATTCGCATATTGTTCTTGTAATAAAACGTCAAATTCGAAATAAGTGCCATTAGAACAATGTCCCATACCTATAACATGCCTACACCCCGATGGAGTGACCACTTTGGCCCATGCACCAATTATGATGTAAAAATAAATAATGGAAGTAAAACTCGCGTGATACTATTAAAAAACTCGCCAAGGATCGTTTTTTAAACACCCGCTCTTATTTTAATATCAAGCTATGTGCAGTTACATACACTATTTTATCTAAGATGTTCATTTCATTTTCAAATTACATTGCCGGCAAGCTCAAGCACACCAGATAAGAAATAGCTGGCCGCTGCCTGCCCCAGTATGGCAATTACGATTTACCTCAAAAAAGGTTGTGTTCGTATATCGTAGCATGTTTGAGAAAAAGAGAGGTGATTGCCCATTTTCCAAGGGCTATTTATCACTGTAAATATTGAGCTTTTTTATAATCAGGAATTACTTTTAGATATTGTACCCGGGTATGTTTTTGGTTAGCGATTTCTACAATATTTGTAGGTTAGATATTTTATAACCTCCATGTTTTAAGAATGTAAATATGCTAAATGTATAAAATCTTCGCTTTGACGCCCTTTCAATAAAAAAATATGCCATTTATTGTGCACTAATCACTTCATTTTTTTTTCATTAAAATGTCTACTTGACGCCAATATTTTTATGTAATACAAGAATAGCTGTTAAGCAAATGGCAGTTGTTCCACCGACGGCGAGGGAACGACTAACTAACTAACTAACTCTTGGGGTTTTCAAGGCTAGAGTGAATAGATATTATCTAGATCTACGTGCTTCATCTTCGACCACACCGTCGCTTACCATCAGGCGAGTTGGTGGTCAAACGTAGACCTATTACGAATAAAAAAAAAACTATCGGCTATTTTCTCGCTCAAGAAACGTACAATAGATATACATTCCGTGTAAACAAAAGAGATGCATATATAAATAGTTGATCGCTGACTGTTCATACTGCCGGCGAGGACGATATTATTCGATCCTTTTTAGGGTTCCGTAGTAAACAAGGAACCCTTATACGTTTGGCCATGTCTGTCTCTCTGTCCGCGGTTTTACTCAGAGACTATTAGTACTAGAAAGCTGTAATTTGGTATGGGTATGTATATTAATCATTCCAAAAAAGTTGTAGAAAAAAATAAGGTAGCTCCCATACAAGTGGGAGTAATTATTAATTTCTCGACTAACCCATCGTGTGGGGTATTGTTGAATAGGTCTTTAAAAAATAATGTAAGGGTTAGAACACCATTCTTCGATTTAAGTATTTTAAAGTGCAAATTTTTGTTAGAGGTAAGTGCCCCCCCCCCCCCCCCCCCCCCCCCTCTATCTGCTAAACGGTTATATTTGGACACATGAAAAAAATTACAACAGTAGTATACCGGGTGTAATGGAATACCGCAATAATATTTAAGGTTGTTGATTAACAAAAAAAATGTTTTATGACTTATTAAAAATACAAAGAAAAGTCATAAAATTTTTTTTTTGTTAATCAACAATCTTAAATATTATTGCGGTATTACACCCGGTATATAACGAAGTTTAAAGGAAAACTATCAGAGTTGAGTACTAAGTAGGTACAAAGTAAAAAATTACAGACGACCAACTTATAAATGTACTTGGAAAAGTAAAATTTCATTGAAAATTAGTACCTAGGTACTTTGCTAATTTCTCTTGTGAAGTAGTAGGATTTTATAACTCTTTCTTCAGTTACCATCGTCCTATATGGGCTCGTTTTAGATGTTTTTAGTACTTAAACTGTGAGGTGTGAGTGTGAACTCAAAGTTGGCATTTGCAGCTTCTGAACCCTACACTGCGCGTGGCCCGACACGCACTTCGCCGGTTTTTATTAACTGCAGAAACTAGCAGTTGAAAAATACCTCGTATTTTGAAATTAAGCAATAAAATATAAACTAATGATGTACCTACCCACATTTATGTGGGTCTTATAGAAATACAATTGACCCAATTATGTATATATCGTTGTCCGCCTTACTTGAAATGCCGAGTGCCGACATTCACGCTAACTCATCATGCCGGCATGGTCACAGAATAGATAATATTACTCTGTAGCGAAGTTGCACTCCTTGCATCTTGCAAAAAAGCCGACATTATTAATACCTAAACTTTGAGCATTCAAGCTGAGTCACACTTTAACGCCACGCGTTAACGTATGTTATTAGTAATTCTGAGGCCTCACGTCGTTACGAGCTCGAACGATAGGGTTGTTGCTGATAGAAAATAATCAAGCGCGCAAGATAGCGAGCGAAACGTTGCTATACTCTGTGAGTATGCATTAATCCCAAGAGCGCGGCAGCCCCGCTGCTTTTGAACTCTAAGAGTGCGCGGAACGGTAGGTATTTATCTTGTACCTAGGCGTGAAGTGACGGAAGCCTGGTATGGTGCTATGCTGTAGCCACATGATTGCTAAAAGATATTGTCGTGTTACGTCAGCCAAGTTCTTCAATACATTATGGACACATTATTGAGCCTTAAATTTAAATACTATTAATTACACGTACTAGTCCCCCTTAGTTACGATTCGCACACGTATTAAGCGAAAATCAAGCGCTCACAGAAAAATAGGTGCCTCGATTTCTTTGCTCCCATATTTTCTCTGAAAGAAAAATATGAAATTACTACGTTTCGTCACATTGTCAAAAAAACAAATTCGGAGATAGCAACCCTTTCTTAGACCTACCAAACATACTTACACAAAAAATTTCATAAAAATCTGTCGAGCCGTTTCTGAGGAGTTCGATAACAAACACTGTGACCCAAGATTTTTATTTACATACTAGCTGTGCCGGCGAACTACGTTTCGCCATAATAAAAAATAGTTTACGACCTATTCTCAGGCCCACTGAATATACAAAAAAAAAATCATAAAGATCGGTCAAGCCGTTTCGGAGGAGTTTGGTAACAAACACCGTGACACGAGAATTTTATATATTAGACTAGTTGTACTCGCGAACTACGTTTCACCGTTATAATTTTCAAAAAATACCCTTATCAGCTAGGGGTATTCGTCTAGCCAACGGCGAGTACGGTGCGGTCACGCATTCCCCTCGAAAAAAAAAAAAAAAAAAAAAGGGGTATAAAAATAGTTTACGACCTATTCTCAGATCCACTGAATATACACAAAAAATTTCATAAAGATCGGTCAAGCCTTTTCGGATGAGTTTGGTAACAAACACTGTGACACGAGAATTTTATACACTCGGCGTCAAAAAATCGCACCTCTAAGAAAATCACTTTCAAATGTCATTAACTTTTGATATGCAGATGCAGTCACATTTATTATGATTTTATTTAAAAGGTTACTTAATGAACTTAATAAAAAACAACTTTTCATTATCAAATAAAACCTAAAGCAACAAACAACAAAAATTTCTTGCAAATTTTGCTACCCGGGAGAGTCGTTAGTTGCGTTTCCTTTGTGGGTATAAAAGGGTCAACACGGGGTCAATGTGGGTCATTCGCTATTCAACCGTTGAAGAGGACGCATCTGTACATTTTACTAAAGAAAAAACACCTGGAACATACCACAGCTGATGATGCCGCTCAAGTGGTTGCACTACTGCAATCAGGAATGCGGCAGTGTGATGTCGCCCGGCAACTGAATCTGAGCCGTTTTTCGGTTCGAAGAGTATACCAGCGCTTTTTAGAGACCGGTGGCTTTATCCGGAGACATGGGTCCGGTAGACGTCGCTGCACTTCGGAAAGAGACGACCGTACTCTTTGAGAAATCGCTTCTCAAACGCTGTTCAGTTGCAACAGCAGCTCCAGGCAGCTCGCAGACGCATCGTGAGCGTCTCTACGATTAGAAGAAGACTGAAGGAGAAGAAGATAGCAGCCCACAGAGCTGCTACAGGTCCAAAATTGACTGCAGCGCACCGGCGAGCCCGCTTACAGTTTGCTCGTGACCACGTCGATTGGACCCTTGAGCAGTGGGGAGCTGTTCTCTTTTCAGACCAGACGCGAGTGTCTTTTCTGCAACGACCGACGGAGAAGGGTATACCGGAGGCAGGGTGAACGTTTCGCCCAAGCCTGCATCCAGGAGACGGTGGAATATGGAGGCGGATCCTGCATGTTCTGGGGTGGTATGTCGGCTGCCGGCAAAACCGACTTTGTCTGCGTGTCCCGGACGGGAGGTGCTCGCGGACAAGGGTCGCTGACTGCTCGCCGCTAAGTCACAGAGATCCTGGAGTGCATGTGGTCCCCTTTGCCGAATTTTTTGGCGAGGGTTCACATTAATGCACGACAACGCTCGCGCTCACACTGCAGCCATCGTGAGCGACTTTCTGCGGAGGTCCCAAATTTCTGTGATGCAGTGGCCAGCGAGAAGCCCGGATCTGAATCCGATAGAGCACCTCTGGGACCATCTTAAACGGAAGGGAACGGACGGACGGACTCTACAGGAACTCCAAGACGCGGTAATTGAGGAATGTGATCTTGTCCCTCAAGGTAGAGCTCCTGAAGTTGGTGAGGTCCATGAGGGACCGCATGGAAGCCGTCATCAGGGCAAGGGGCTTGTTAACACTAGATTTTAAGTTAATTTTAAGACACTTTTTGTACATTTTTTTTGTAAATTATCGATTGTTATTAAGGACTTTTATTACTTTTAATTAAGGAATTTTATTATTTTTTCCATTTTAATGTTATTTGTATCATTATAATTAAACAAAAGTATAAATTTAATTGTTTTTTGATACTCATTTTTGTTACCTTTCTAATGATACCCAACACTATCCTCAAAATAAGGTTTAGGAATTTTTGAACAAGATTTTTAAAAGGTGCGATTTTTTTGACGCCGAGTGTATATAAGATTACATAAAAGTTTAAGAAGATATCAGATTTACGCAATATAAGTATTATAATGAAGTAGTTAGATTCAAAACTGCGGAACAGAAAACATTTGATTATTGTTTTAGGTATTAGCCTAAGAAGCAAAAGAAAAAAAGAGAAATTTGGCAGGAAAGGTAGAAGATATGCTAGTGACGATTACATTCCTCGCCATGAAGGTGTACCAGTAGATGAAGAAGTCGTATACGGGTCTTGGACAAGATCTGAATGTTTCAAAATAGAAAGGGGCTTGTTGACATTTGGGTGAGTAAAAATTTACCTACACCAAACTATTACGGAGCTATAATATATATTAATATAAATCATAGCAAGGTATATTACGGTGTATTTTCTTGTTTACGCTCGAGTGAGACGTGTGGGGCGAACTCTACCACGTACCACTCAAACTCGCCTCGACCCTCTACCACGTGAGGTAGCCGCCGGAATCGGCTTCCAGCGAGAGCCACACCTTTTCTTTACATAAGAAGAGGGGACTTCGCCCTTCCCCGCATGAAGCGGGTGGCCACAAGAAGTGGCCCGTCAGGTTACACCCGGCCATCCCACACCCCCCCCTCTATGGGGGTCCTCTCGTCAGACTATTAGGCCGCGGCAGAGAATCTGCCGGGTTGCCCAGGGTGCACCACAAGGAGGTTGTCTGACATCGCTCCCCGAGTGAAACCCCCCCTGCTTCAAGTATGTCGAAGACATAGGATTGAATAGGATGTCAAATAGACAACGACAACCCTAAGATTACTACGTTGACGGATGGGAAGCCACTTCAATTATTATGATTACATTCAATACTTTTATAATTTAGGTACAATAACCAATAGAAGTCAAAATTGTGAATATGAAGAATGTCAAATAAATAAAATTTTTAATGTTAATTTTAAAAGTTTTCGCAATAAATGTCGATTTAATTTAAATCTTAAACTATACTTAAATAAAATTGGATCGCCAAATGTGTTGCTAAGCGCAAAACTCGAGAACGGGTGGACCGATTTGGCTAGTTCTTTTTTCATATTTTCTTTAACACACAAGGAAGATTGTTATGGTGAGAAAAAACATAAAAATTGCGTGGAAAATAGTAAAAACACACTTTTCTTTTCCCATATAAATCACAGAGCAAATAACTTTTGACAGAACAAAGTCTGTCCGGGCAGCTAGTTTTTTATAAATGTCATTGCTTCATTTACTTTGTTGGTAATTAATGGTTAATTTACACACAATTTACACAGTAACACATAGATCAGAATAGAGACAAAATAATAATTCGAAAATTTATTTAATTTATTTCTTTGTTTCTAGATGGGCGCGATGGGAGGAAATAATAGATAAAAATCAATTTAGAAAAGGATGGACACTACCAGTTATTGAAGACTGTGCACGAATAATAGTAAGAATTTGCTCATTATTGCTATACACTTCCTATTTTACATTTGTCAGTGTATAAATTAAAATTAAATAAATATGAGGTCTGACAAAAATCTTACTTCAGTTTTATTTCGTTTTATAAAACCTTAGCAAAATGATGACTTGCCATGCTAATACCGAGGAAGTTTTAGACTTTCGTTGAGTTAAATGTTAAATATATTAACTGATTAATGCTTTTATTATTATGTAACATACATACTGTTTTATGAAAATTTAAAAAATAAGTGCGAATGCAGGTATTATACTGTCTCCGACACTATAAAGGTGACGAAAAAATCAGAAACTTTATTTGGGACTTAATAGAGCCATGTGAGAATGGTGAAGTGACAATAGCCAGAAATCATAGTGGGTTACACAATCCAGTCCCTAGAGGAAGAAATGCGAAAAAAAAGAATAAACCGAAAGATATACCCAAACCTCATGATACGCAAAAATGGGAAGACTTAAATCATTGGAGCTCTACAGAAAAATATGATTGTGAAGCTTATCTAGAGGGAAGCTATAAAAAGCACCTATTTAGACATGCCAATAAGTAAGAAATATTATTGTCTAGTTATACCTACTTACGATATACATTCTTGTAACATTCCAATCATGTACCATTATTTCATTTCAGGGTATTATTGAGAGTGAGAATGATGTATTATATTAAACATGAAGTCATAGGAGATTTCGCGGCACAAATTGAAAACGGAATTCACGCCAGGTTAGTATTGCTGTTAAGGTATGTTATGATGACAAAGTCTGATTATGTTGATAATAATATGCCTGTAGATTTTGCTTTATAAAATAACTTAACTTATAAACACGATAAAACATTTATTAATTTTAATCTTAAACACTCACCAAAGTACTTTTTACCCTTAGAGTAAGGACCAAACAATAAATGAATATAAGAAATATAAATTAACTCCAAATTAAGGTCCCTACAATATCCCAAGATAAATATATTCACTGTATTCATTTAAATTAAAAAAAAATTTTTCAAATTCAAATTCTTTATTGCATTCCATAAGTATTTTTTAGCTATAGACAAATGTAAATAGTATCATTATGGACCTTGTTAAGGCACAACAATTTTTGAGATAGGCATGCACTACTTAATATTAAAAAAATAATTATCTAATGTCATCATATTTAGGAACTATTATCTATAAACATTCACAGGTACATTTTTATTTAATTTATATATATATACATTTTTATTTAATTTACTATCACAGCATTATAATAAACAGAATATAATATGTCATTATTAAGAAATATTTATATGGAATAAAATTAACATTATTGATATTTATAGTAACATTGAATGAAATAACATTTATATATTACAATATATCTTAATTTGGAGACTTGTAAACATTTAAAAATATAATTATATTTTAATAATTACAATTATATTTATTTAATTAAACTTTATTAAATAGTCATCTGTGCTTTTGGAGTTTATGTAACTATATTATTACTTTTTTTACATTTATATATTTGTTGTATTATATTTATAATATTTAAAGCTAAGGTGTAGTTGACATTTATATTTATTTAGATAGTTCTATAATATAAAATACATTTAATTTTAACTAGTGCTGGAGTTGGCTGGTATAGATCTCTTAAAGAGATAAGCTCGCCTTTGTACAATTGTTTTGTATAAACGATCATAATTTATAAATGTGAACAATAAAGGATATAAATACCTATACAACTTAAAGCTAGTTGTATCTCGAAACATATTTATCAACTTAATTATTTATTTATCTATTTTTAAAAATATTATGCTACATAATAGCAAGTTAGTAATTAACGTAATTATATTATGGTAGGTCTATTTAATATTATTATTTTTTCATTTGTCATTCATAAAATCATTAATTGTGTAATAGCATTTTCTAATCAATAGTTCTTTTAATAACTTTATACTTTTTTTGTCGTTTTCCTCATTTTTTATATTTTCTGGTATCTTGTTATAAATTCTAGTGGTCGTGGACAAGGGGCCAGACGAATGTAGTTGTAGGTTAGAGGTTGGTGGTACTAATTTATTTTTGCGTGTAGACCTTAGCGAGTAAAACATTTTTAAGTGTTCTCGTTTTGTATATAGCTCAGGATGTTTTCGTACGAATTTAAAGGCTTCAAGTATATATATGCCTGGCACTGTCAAGATCTTATGCTTTATAAAATGTGGTCTACAGGTATCGGTCATTTCTATATTAGCTATGATTCTTATCAGTTTTTTTTGAGCAGTAAAGAGAGTAGGCGCATCAACACTGTTCCCCCAAAGAATTATGCCATAGCTCAGCCATGCATATGCGTACGCATAGTAGGTTGTGAGCGCGGTTTGTAAATCCGTGGTTTTCTTAACTTCGTGTAACGCATATGAGAATTTAGATAGTTTCAGTCTAATTTTGTCAATATGATTTTTCCAATTTAAATGGGGGTCAATATCTAATCCTAACAGTGTAAAATTGTCAACTTTGTCAATTTTTATGTTATTGTATGAGAATTTGATGTCAATTGGAGATTTTTGATAGGGATGAAATGTCATTAATTTTGTTTTGTTAAAGTTTATTTCTAGGTTGTGGTCATGTAGCCACCCTACAGTTTTGTCCAATATAGATTGAAGTTTGTTGTTTAGATCTAAATTATTATGGCATGATGTCATTATTGAAATGTCGTCGGCAAATAGAACACATGGCTCATCCATTATTTTGGGGAGATCGTTAATGTAAATTAGAAAGAGTAGACAGCCTAATACGCTTCCTTGAGGAATTAAAGCAGTTTGAAATATATTCTCGGATCTTATTTTTTGTATTTCTCTGGTGTTGTGATTAAAATATTCTATTTCCACTAATTGTTGTCTATTGGATAAGTACGATTTGAACCATTTGTGAGTGTCGCCTCGAATACCTATACTGTATAATTTGTTCAACAGTATATTGTATTGAACCTTGTCATATGCCTTAGTCATATCGAGTAGTATTCCTATTGCGTATTTTTTATTGTTGATATTTTTCAGTGCTTCTTCAATATATTTATAAACAGCTAGGGTTGTCGATTTCTTTTTTGGAAACCATTTTGAGATTCGTCTAGGAGTTTAAATTTTTCGCAAAATTTATAGACGCGATTGCATATAATTTTTTCAAATATTTTTGAAGCTGTAGGTAATAGGGCAATAGGGCGATAATTATTTAGATCTGTTTTCTTGTTCTTTTTGTGGATGGGCTTTACTATTGAGATTTTTAAGAGGTCAGGGAATACACCTTCTTTCAGAGATTGATTGATTATCATGTGAAGAGGTATGGTAAGCTGCTCCGCGCATACTTTAAAAATTCTTTTAATAATATTTCACAAAATTTCTAAATACCTTGTGTATACAAGGTGTTTCATAATAACCAATAAATAATCAATGCGTTATCTAAAACTAATTATTAAATTGTGTTTACCCGTAATGTCATTCATCCCAAAATTTTCATGTAAATCATAGTATCATCATCATGTCTATGATTTACATGAAAATTTTGGGTTGAATGACATTACGGGTAAACACAATTTAATAATTAGTTTTAGATAACGCATTGATTATTTATTGGTTATTATGAAACACCGTGTATAATCAAAAATATCAAAACTTAGTAATAAAGAGCAAATTGAAATTACCATAGTTTTGTTTAACCCGCACGGCAAAAATTGCCTTAGGGGCTTGCAGTCGAATGGTTGGGAACAACTGGGGCCTAAGCCCCAGATCGGTCCTATGGCTGTACTCCACTATTGTACGCCCGACAATTACGTACGGCTCAGTGGTGTGGTACAACAAAGCTAAACAAAAAACCGCTGCAAACAGGTTAGGCAGTCTACAAAGAACTGTCTGTCTCATGGCTACAGGCGCAATTTCCACCACGCCTGGGGCAGCCCTGAATGCGCTACTGCGACTCACACCCCTGGACATGTTTATTGTCAAGGAGGCGATAGCGTGTGCATACAGGATGAATGCCCAAGGCGGGTTAAAGTGTCTGTCCCTTCGACAAAGGTCTCTATTAGACCTAGTCAATGAGACACCAATACTAAGCATGAACTCTGACATCATGCCTCCACGTTGCAATTTCAATAGAAACTACAAAGTGGAACTTCTCTCTAGGGATGACTGGCTAAACAAGCAAGTTACCTATGAGACAGAAAGCACCGTATGGTTTACCGATGGATCCAAGATGGGGTCCAAAGTGGGCTTTGGTATATACAGAGAGGAGCCATTGCACAAGTTCTCACAAAGCTTAGGCAGCTTTGCCTCCATCTTCCAAGCGGAGGTTTATGCCATTTTAGAATGTGCTGAAACCAACCTTGGAATCAACCAAGCCAACCGCACAATATATATAAACTCAGACAGTCAAGCAGCTTTACTGGCATTGAGCAGTAACCTCGTGACCTCAAATCTAGTGGCTGACTGTATGAACCGTTTAAACACTCTGGGACACAGGAACAGAGTAATACTTAGATGGGTTCCAGGGCATGCGGGAATCACTGGCAACGAATGTGCCGATGAGCTCGCTAGGGCTGGGGCCGAGGGAACACAATATGGTCCTGAACCATTCTGTGGCATACCCAAAAGCCTCGCCCGTCTAACGCTTGAAACCCATTACGACAACAAGTCCTACAAGGCTCAACACTCTAAGGCACTCATAAAAGCCTATGACCGTAGTACCTGCAAACAGATCCGAGGATTAAGCAGGAACAACATACGCACTTTGGTCAGAGCCCTCACTGGACACTGTCGCCTTAACAAGCACATGTCCATCATGGGGTTGAGTGAGTGCAGAGAGTGCAGGACCTGCCACGAAGCAGAAGAGACGCCTATGCACTTGCTCACAAACTGTGGACCACTGATGCGTAAACGCAGCCTACATCTGGGCAAACACTTACTGTTACCAGATGAGGTCAAGCACCTCTCCCCCAAGAAAATACTGCACTTCTTAGAAGATGCAGGGCTTGCGGGAGAACTGTAATAGTGGCGGTCACAATAGATCTTCTAGGTCGCAGTGACAAACCATAGCCGCTTATATCAATAATAAAAAAAAACCCGCACGGCGTCGGCCCGCTCCGGTGCTGGTAGCAAATTATACAGATCTACACACCAAATTAGACCGTCTTCTGGAATAATTGCTTACTTACTTTTTCTTACTCCAGTTCCAGCAGCTTGTCCTCGATCCGCGTTATAAGTGACCAGGGCCAAGGTCGTTTGACGGGCATTGGGGAGCGCCAGAACCTCGTCCGTTGAGATGCAGGGTGCACCGCCTGCAGGTGAGGTTAACTTGGATCCTGTGAGGTGCTATTTGGAACCCCTTCACATCTAAAGGCTCCAAACAGTTCACAAGAGATCTGTCACTCGGTAGTAGGCACTACCAAGGCTGTAGTACTACATACGGTGCGGCAGATTATACGGAAGACCGAGGGGTATAAACTGCCACTATGCTTGGCGTTTGTAGACTGTGAGAAAGCCTTCGATTCTCTCGAGACCTGAGCCGTGCTTAGGTCTCTCCAGAGGTGCCAAATAGACTACCACTACCGGTACATCCAAGTGCTACAGTCATTGTACGAAAACGCCACCATGTCAGTACGCATTTAGAACCAAAACTCGAAACCGATACGACTTCAGTGCGGTGTGACACAGGGCCACTTTCTATCGCCGAAACTGTTCACAGCTACGTTGGAGGATGTATTTAAGCTTTTGAACTAGAGAGGACTCGAAATCAACATTAAACGACGAGTACATGATTCACCTTCGTTTTGCTGATAATATCGTAGTCACGGCTGAGACCGTGAAAGGTCTAGGTGCAATGCTCGAAGACCTCTGTAGAGTTTCTCAACCAGTGGGTTTTAAAATGAACATGGACAAGACTAAAATTATGTCGGGATTCCCATGTAGTACCCACTCCTGTGAGTGTTCGAGGCTCTACTCTGGAAGTTGTTAACGAATATGTTTACCTGGAGCAAATAGTTCGGTAAGTCCAACTTCCAGAAAGTGGTAAATCGACGAATACAACTCGGCTGGGCAGCGTTCGGGAATCTACGCAGCATATTCTCGGCCCATCTACTGCAGTGTCTCAAGACGAAAGTTTTCAACTCGTGCGTGTTGCCAGTGAAGAAATACGCAACTGAGACGTGGCTGCTTAAATGAGTTTCATAAGAAGGCTCAAGGTCACTCAAAGGGCAATGGAGAGGGGGTTCGAGGTTTCTCTACGCGATCGCATCAGAAATTATGAGATACGTAGAACTAGGGTCACCGACATAGCCCAAAAAATTGCAAACCTTAAGTCGCAATATGGGCGGGACACAGCTCGCAGAACGGACGGCGTGCTACTAAAGGTCCTTGACAAGCTATTTCGTAAATCGACTAAGTTCGTACTTGTAACTTTTTATAATATTTCGAGCTTTTCATAAAAAAAATATTTAAAAAAATGTTTGAGGTAGGGTAGCAAAATTTTAATGTCGCGGTGTCTACAGTTATGTAAGGTTTTCATATTAGAATTATTGTCTGTTTATTTTCTCTGTGCACGCCACTGTACCCTATCCTCTTATATTAATAAAAAATGTTTTTACAGTGCTTTAGGTATGCGTGTTCCTCGTGGAGTAGACAGTGCACCCCCGCGGCTATGGTGGGACACTGAATGTGATGTCTCTTTGCTTGTTGGTACTTATATACATGGATATGAAAACTATTTGGCGATGCGCTCAGACCCACAACTATGTTTTGTCGACAAACTTGGTCCTCCAGATGATGCGGAATGCACTGATATCAAGTAAGTTGTTTGACATCTAATTTCCACTCGTCTGGCAAAAAAGCAATAGTAAACATTAATTCTTTTCGTTATTTTCGTATGATTATTAAATGTTTTTTTATCAATATAGAAGTGAAGAAATGAAAGTAAGAGGCAGTGTGGCTGGAGATGAAGACTGTACTGATGACGTGTCGAGTGGAGCAGGAGCTACATCTCCCGCTGCATCGCCACGCCCCGATGATGAAAGTACACAAAGTAGTAGCGGAGGCCACCTCTGGCCGTCAATGCAAGATTTGAATACAAGATTACGCCGTCTCATTACGGCTTATCAACGAAATTATAAGAGGGAGGAACTTAAAATGCAGCAAAGAGCCAAGGTTTGTTATAAGTACTTACTTTGCATGTATAGTATGTACCAGAGTCGTCTGCATGGGCACCTCTAACGTACCTATTTCTGCTGCCAAGCAGCGGTGCTTGCATCGCTGTGTTCCGGTAAGACAAACACTGAAATCACTGGCTACTGAGACTACATCTTATGTCACACGTTGGCAACGTACATTGGCGTCTTTGTAGGGGCTGTAGATTTTCAACTCCTACAGAAACCACATTTACTATAGGCGACTAAAACCACTTACAAATATTTGGGCAGCCCAGGTTGCTAGCAGAATAAGACCCCAGGGCCTTAAAACTGTTTTATTTCGTAACATAGAAAATCTTAAAATCAATATCGAGTGTTATTTCCACGGGCTCGTGTTATCGCCTCTATTTACGACTTCCCATGCTTTTAATAAACGTGTCAATATATTTCTGGGGTAACTTATCCCACTTTTCCTCCCACGCCAATTTCAATTCTTCAATATTAGTGGGGATTGGATATCGTTGTCAAACCCTATTTCCCAGCATGTCACAGGTGTATTCTATCGGGTTTATAGCTGGGTGACCGCGCTAGCCAGTGCATAACTGTGACGCTTACCTTACTATATAGTAGCTACTCACTAAACGCGCTGTGTGGGGCCTGTAATCGTGTATAAAAAATTTATGTTTGCCTATGAATTAGGTAGAAATCATAAGATTGAGTTCATGGACTTCTGTTACATACCGCTGTGCAGTGAGTGACTCATTGACTATGTACACTCACTCTGTGCTAGATCTCAAACATATGCTACCCCATATCATTACTGACCCTCAACCGTACGATACAGTTTCAGTGAAGTTTATTGTTCTTTTCAACACTTCATATTTTTCCCCTTCTATCCACGAAATTTACGCAAAAACGGCTCTCGTCACTGAATAAAACGCAACTCCAACTCTAATCGCACACTTCGCTCGAACGCTAATCTTGCTAGAAGATGAGCTACCTCGAGTTTTAGTGGCACGTACTATTCAACCTCATGCAACCGTATTCTTACTATCCTTTACTTACCTTAACGGTACACGGAGTTCCTGCAAAAGGTTTCGGATCTGAATAACTTGAGGTCGTTTTCTTAAACTCTGCATGACGATAAAACGGTCATCGACAGCGCTGGTTGCCCGATTTCTGTCTTGTCCTTACTTCCGCACGCAAAGTTTTAGATTGGCCGATCGCAACTACTTAATTTCGATTCGGCTGTATGTAACTTATATGTAACATTTTGTAAAATCGCACATTTTGTATCTGGATACTGTGAAGTGAAAAGTGAAAGATGTAAATGTACTTATGTGAATAAACAAACGACAATAATAAATTACGACAGCCAAAGAATGCGTACAAAATATCTATATATATTTTATAGATAGATATTTTCAGTAGCTTCAGGTGAAAATCTTTTTTAAAAATAAATCATTCATTAAGGTCTACAATGAAAAAACGGGACTAACCACCCAAACTTTCGATTTTATCAATTGAAAGAGATAAAGAAGTCAATTTCATTTTTGATAATGTGATCGAATGTTTTAGTGAAATAAATTATTTTAAGCATGTTTAGTTTTTGGTGTTTTATCTGAAGTAGGGGTGTTTAATACAAAACCACCCAGGGTGCCAATCTACCCTACGCCGCCATTGTATATACGGTATTGGAAAAAATAATCACAATTGTAACCCAAAATTACCGATAAGTTATTTAATTTCAGTTAAATACCTAGTATAATTGTCTCATTTTTATTGTCAGATGGAGCGCAGAGAACGAATGGATCAGCTAGCTAGAGATGAAATCGCACAATGGAGATGGACACGTGCAGATGAAGAGGCTTTCCGCAGAACTGTTGCTTCGTATGGAGTAGAGTTTGATCCAGCTACGAAAAGCCTCCGCTGGAGTCGATTTAGAACATTGGCCAGGCTAGATTCTAAAAGCGATGATGCGCTAACTGATTATCTTAAAGCATTTATGGCAATGTGTAAACGACAGTGTGGACTTTCTGTTGGTGAGGCCGAACTACCCACAAGAGCTGATTTAAAAGCTGAACCAATTGGCGAAGAGAGGGCGATTGCAACTCTGGAGAGGTACTGTCACAAAAAATATAAATCAAAACAAAATAAGTGACACCATATCATCATCTTCTGTATATATAAAAGGCAACCGTTACTGACTGATCTATCAAAGCACAGTTCAAACCACTGAACGGATTAAAATCACATATTTTTTATTAGCATGCTCTAAGCATTAACTTGCAAAACAGCTAAACTTTTAGAACATGTTACCTACGGTATGGAAAAAAGCTTACAACCTATTCTCAGTTTCCAAAAAATTTCACAAAAATTGTTCAAGCCGTTTCGGAGGATGTCGATAACAAACATTGTGACGTGAGATTTTTATATATCAGATGCAGTAATTCTTGTAACAACTCTTGTAAAAAAAATCATAGAACTTTTCTGTTTTTATATACTAATTCTAGAATTGAAAGACCATCTAATGATGAACTTATTCTGTGTGTACATCTTAAAATTTATTCAGGGCAAACGCCCATACAAGTCTTGACCCACCTCTTTTTATCTTTTTCTTCTTACAAACCTTGTCCTTACAGTTGACAAAGGCAACAAAAACATTAACCAAATTTAAAGCCCTTCTCCAGGTGATGCGCTTTCATACATTTATACAGTGAGCAAAAGTTTGGAATCAGTTACTTGAAATTGGTTCCGCGTGATCTTGCTTACTAAATAAATTTTTAATAATCATAAAAATGACCACTTTAAATCGATATAAAATTAATTCATATCGAGCCCGTAATTGTGGAGTTATCCCCGATTAAGTGAAGGAGGTAGGAAAACAAGGAAATAGGGAAAAATAATGAATGAATAAAACAACAAAAATTATTAAATAAAATATTTATCTTTAAAAATAAATGTGTCAATATTTTGTGTTCCCTCCCCTCGCCCTAATAACTGCTCCAAGACGATTCTTCATAGACCTGATCAGCTTCTGAATTGATTCTTGTGGAATACCTTCCCACTCCTCAATCAACGCTGATTTCAGCTCATTCAGACATGAAGGAGCAGGAGTTCTGGAACGAACCTTCCTCTTCAGTTCATCCCACACATGCTCAATGGTATTCAAGTCAGGGCTGAGCGCTGGCCAGTCCAATGTGGCAATACCGACTTCTTCGAGGTATTCCGTTGTTACACGGGCAGTGTGACAACGAGCGTTATCGTGCATAAGGAGGAAGTCATCACCGATGTATCCCGCATAGGGAACGACATGTTCCAGGAGAATATCGGAAATGTACCGGTCCGAAGTTAGACCGCCTCCTCGTCCCCCGCCAGGCACGAAAACAAGCTCGGTTTTACCATCGAAGGAAATGCCGGCCCACATCATACAAGAGCCGCCCCCATAAGCCACTGTTTCAGCGACACAGCACTGTGCAAATCGCTCCCCAGGCCGCCTGTAGACCCGTCCTCTTCTGTCGCTACCGTGCAAACACATCCTGCTTTCGTCGGAGAACAGGACTTGCCTCCATTGCTCAACCTCCCAATCAAGATGGGTGCGAGCAAACTGAAGGCGTGCTTGTCGGTGAGCTGCCGTGAGTTTCGGGCCTGTGGCAGGCCTTTTTGGAGTCAGATTCGCTTGCTTGAGTCGTCGACGAACTGTCCACTCGCTGGCTGCTACCCCACGAACATCTCGGAGCTCCTGTTGGACGTCGACACCAGTCAAATGCCGATTTCGGAGAGAGGTTGACACGATAAAACGGTCATCCCTCTCCGACGTGCACCGGCGCCGTCCAGATCTTGGTCTCGGGATAAAGCCACCAGTCTCCCGAAAGCGCTTATAAACTTTCGAAACACAGGATTGGCTTATGTGGAGCCGACGAGCGACAACCCGCTGGCTGAGCCCTTCTTGCAATAGGGCTACCATTTGTGCTGCTTCTGTAGGTGTTGTCTCCATTGTCGTACAAGGTAAAGGGTCAAAAGTGGCGGAGATGTGTACCGGTCAACGTGTGAAAGTCGACTGATAAAGAAAATCCGATAACAGGTGCTTTTATAGGAGGTCAATAGGTCGCAACTCGTGACGTATCAAACAATTGAAACACGTCTTTTTCGATACACCTTCACTTAATGCGGAATGGCTCCATAAATACTGGCTTATTTTTAATGAATTCGGTATCAGTTTAAAAGTAAAGAGTTGAACCTTTAAAATGATGCCATTTTTACGATTATTAAAAAAGTATTAACTACTCAAGATAACGCGCAACCAATTTCAAGTAACTGATTCCAAACTTTTGCTCGCGAGTGTATATTTACACATTATTTTGCATAATGTGTAGATTGATTATTGTTAATTTCTTTTTTTTACGAATTTGTTATAGGATTGATTTGTTGCGAGTATTAAGAGAAGAAGTAGCTCCTCACCCATCACTGGACTCGAGGCTGGCATTATGTGAACGTTCCTCTGATGTTCCTTCCTGGTGGCAACCAGCTAGACATGACAAATTATTGGTTCTTGGGGTGTGCAAGTAAGTAGACAAAAAATGCAACCATTTTACAACAATCATCTTGTATATTTGTGTTATGCGGTACTTAAATCCTTTTCAGCTTTGTACGACGGATACCGGCCGGCATATTTTTTTTATTTTACACACGACTAGAAAGCGTTTGGCCTTTGTCTCACCTGATGGTTAGTGACGAGGCCTTAGATGGAATCAAGCTTCATCTGGACTCTACAACAACTAAGGTTTTTAAATAATTTCCCTTAGTCACAACGAGTTCGACGCATATGACCAGAAACGCAAAAGGTTAATAGACGCATTTAGCCAAACGACCAAATACGTGTATGGCCAGATACGCAAATGACCCGTCACAACACTCGTATCTATCTCATATCAGAAAGCCAGGCTGTACATACTTACAATTACATACATTAAACAAAACTACTGCAGCGATTTTGACAAAACTTGCACTGTTCCCTAAGTTGCAGTTAATGCAATCCAATATAAAAACAATGATAACAGTCCGATTAATAATTTCGAAGGAATAACATATTTCACTAGTATTTATTGAAGTACCTGTACTTCAATAAATACTAGTGAAATATGTTATTTAGTCGTTTGGAAGCCTAAATTATGTGAATTCAGCAGAATGGAACACCTATAACATAAATTGTAAAAAGTCACTTCATTAGAACCTCCTTCTTGAGTAGGTATAAGACCTATAAACCAATTGAAGTTAAGATGATAATAACAATATTTTACTTTTGTTTTAGGCATGGGTTAGGAGACACATACAACAAAATATTTTGTGATCCAAAATTACCATTTGCCGACTGTGCAACAAAATGGTATGCGAGCCATAAGGTAAATTTGAAGAGTGACCCACAAAAAATGTCTTCGGATGATGAAGATAGAAATAATTCTGAAGAAACAACCGATACTAGGATGTCATTACGCCGTAGCAAACGAACAACAAACATCGGAGAGCGGGACAACGACGAAGATACTGATGCATTATCCGAATTGGAAACTCTTGCAAAATTGGGTCGCATCGAAGGATCTTTATCGCCTGAATATTGGTTTTCAGAACGAGCGCTGGAGACGAGACTGCATCACATTGCTCACGCTGTACAAAATCGGGAATGGCCGACGGCAGTGTCGTCAAATAAGGCGGATCTGCGCGGCGGTTCGGAAATGCACGATGAGCGCAAACAGTGTCAAAAGAGGCACATCGCTATAGACGTGGAGACGGATCGTGCGAAGCTACACGCGCTGCTCTCATCGCCGGCGGCGGCGCATTGCGCGCCGCGGGACGACGCCTCGAGCGACTCGGGCTCGCGGCGCTCGACGCCGGCGCCGCCGCCGGCACATCAGCGGCCGGCGCCCTCGCCCGCCGCCGCCGTCGCCGCGGCGCCCTCGCCGTCTCCGTCGCACGCGCCCGTCGACCTCTCGGCGCCGCTCGACCTCAGCGAAGTCCACGACTTCTCGATGGGTCGCCGCACGCCGCAAGCCGACGCTGCGGCATCCCCGAACACACCCACCAGGAGCCGCCTGGATGATACACTATCGCGACTGATGAAAAGGAAAAACGCGGTAAGCTCGAATTATTGTACATTGGCATTATTTTTTTGCTCGTGACTCAGCATTCCAATTACAACACGATATGATTTGATGGCTCTTAATTTTATCAATTACTTAGCTGTGCCCGCAAACTACGTTTCGCCATATATTTTTTCCCGTTTTTGCAACATTTTTCATTGATGCTCAACTATTAATCGATGCCTTCCTCGATAAATGGACTATCCAACACAAAGAATTTTTCAATTTGAATCAGTAGTTCCTGTTTCAGCTTTATAATATTAAACAAGTATACACGGTTATTTTTTAATTATGACAAAAATTTTGTGTGCTTGTTCAGACAAGCAAACTGAACAACTTTCACTATGGCACCAACTTTGAGATCGCAAAAAAAATCAGCTGTTCCATACATTTAGGTTCAGTGAATGTTGAACATTTGTATGGAACAGCTGATTTTTTTTTGCGATTTCGAGGTTGGTCCCATAGTGAAAGTTGTTCAGTTTGCTTGTTACAAGCACACAAAATTTTTCTCATAACTAAAAAATAAACTTGTATAAGTATAGACATAGAGCCCAACCACATCTACGTTTGATTTGTACTGCTAATATTCGGTCGCGTAATGCTTCCACTTCGAATCACATGGCCCACTTTTAATTAATCACTGTCTACAAAGAGGAGTTTCACAATAAAGCTTCATTAACATCTACCAGCACGTAACGTGGCAGACAATTTATCCTCTATACAGCAATGGCATAATCAGCATGAGCAGGTGCCATCAGGTCAACTAAATGCCCTACAGTCTGTTAATTTTTCGATAGAACAACTACTTCGAATTATGGAAATTGTACTAGAAGAGTCTTCTTTGCCCTCGCCTAATCCCGTTACGCGCGGTCGGCTTTCCTTATCATGCGGCGCCATTCATTTCGCTGGTAAGCATCGTCAGTGGACAGGCCTAATTTCCTTCATGTCTTTTTGGACTTTTGTTATCCAGGTAGTTTGCGGTTTGCCCTTCCCTTTCTTCTGTGTAGCTATGGAAAGGCACTTTTAAATAAACCACCGCCACGTTAAAGTACCACCTCAGTCTGGCCTCGGTAAGTTTGTCAGCAATAGGCGCAACCTTAAAACTGCCTCTTATATGCTCGTTACGAACTTTGTCCTTGAGAGTAACTCCACCTGCCCATCGTAGCATACGCATTTCTGTGGTATGCAGCCTTTGTTCCTGAATTTTCTTTGTGGCCCACGTTTCGCTTCTCATCGGTCTCTTCGGTCTCACGACAGTTTTGTAAACTTTGCCTTTGGTTCTTACCGGCATTTTTGGGTCGCACAGGACTCCTGTAAGTTCACGCCATTTATTCCATCCAGACGTCGTCCTGTGTGTTACATCCACATCTATCGAACCGTCTTCCGAGATGACAGAACCCAAGTATTTGAAATTGTTTACTCTTGGGAGATTTGTGCCGTCAAGTGTTAGGTTTGTGTTTGCCATGCTAGATTCGTCTGCGTCAAAACTGCATACCATGTACTCGGTCTTAGGCGCATAACACATTGCACCGGACACCGCTCCGGTGTGCGGTGCTGCGGTTTTTAATTTTGACTCAAGAATCTTAATTTGTATACAAAAACCGCAGGGTATAACACACTCACACCGCATGCCCGAGCGGTTGTGCGGCGCGCGCGACGGCACCGCACTCCCGGACGGTGATGCGGTGCGGTCCGCGAGGTATGCCACACTGTGCCGCAGTATCGTCCGGATTTTTGCGTAGAAAGGACGTGCATACGCGTAATAGATCGCGACATAGATAGTGCGGTGATGCGGGGCGTCGTGCCCCGCAGCTCCGGACGGTGATACGGAGCAAACCGTACGGTGGCACGGTTCCGTGCCGCCGCAGCCGCATGCGGTTTTCGTCCCTCCGTACACCGCAGCGGGATGCGGCGGCAATGTGTTAAGCGCCTTAGTTCTGCTAATGCGCAGTCCATTTGGCTCTAGAGCTTCTCTCCATCGTTCTAGAATATAGATGTTCTTGCATTTCACTTGCACTGCCCGATATCAGAGCCACGTCATCTGCATACAATAGATTCCATGGCACAGGTTTCTGGAATTCTTTCGTCAGGTAGTTCATGATAATGTTGAAAAGTAAGGGGCTAAGCGCGCTTCCTTGATGAACACCGACTTTAATGTCAAAGCTCGCTGACAACTCTCGGCTGGACTTCTCACATGCGTTTGTATTGTTGTACATGTCCATTATGAGTCTTATGTACAGTTCGTTGTAAGGCTTGCCATATTAGCGTTCTTGGCATACGGTCAAAGGCTTTCTCTAGATCAATAAAAGTCATCCACAAGTTCTGTTTGTTTGCACGAGCCTTTTCCATAACTAGCCTTATTGCATGGATTGCATCTGTGGTTCTTTTTCCAACACTGAAGCCAAACTGATTCTCGGTTAATTTTACCTTCTTTCTTTACGTCACCTTTGTTCTTGTAGAATGTTACTAAAATGCTTTTTCTCCAAGTATCTGGCATTCTTTCGCTAGTCAAAATATTATTAAATAGCCCTGAGAGCCAGATCACTCCGTCATCTCCAAGAAATTTCTAAAGCTCAGCTGGAATATGATCTGGCCTGGTTGCTTTGTGATTTTTTTAGTGATGTCCTTTTTAACTTCTGTAACAGTTATTTTATTTACAGGTCATTGTGTTCTTGGCTCTTCAATTTGTTCTTGCCTAGAAAACTCCTCGTTTAACAGTTTTTTATAGTACTCACACCACCTATTACAGATATCCTTGTCATCTGTAAGTAGAGTGCCTTCTCCATTTTTAATATATTTTGTTACGCTAAAGTCTTGGCAATTCCTGTGTCTAAGTTTAGCTATTCTATATATATTGTTGTCTGTGCCTAGCTCTAAACGATGGTATAGATCCGCATCTGCCTTTTCCTTTTCAATTGCAACTACTTGTCGTGCAGCTTTTTTAGCTAGTTTTTAATTTTCTTTATTAACATTGGAGCCAGTTTCCTGCCAGATTTTACACAGGCGTTTCTTTTCAGCCACACTACCTTTGGTGTAGTCGTTCCACCATTTGGTGTCTTTTTCACTTTGTACAGCTCCTTTACTGATTCCTTCTTCTTGTTTTAGTTATGGCAATGTGTCATCGTTGCCAACAACAATTCTGCCAGACAAGTGTCTTAACCAAACATGTGTTAAAGCGAGTTACGGAGTGCTTAAGATAAAATCCACTTCTATGATAACTTGGGTTAGCATGCAGGTATCACATCGTTAATTCATTAATTAATTGTTAATTTAGTCTACTTTGTATACTTTTATTTTTCCTACTTTTTAGTGCACTCTCCCGTATCTTGAATACTTAGCTACTTTCCTAACCTTAAGGTTGCCTGGTAGAAATTGCTACCTTAGCAATAAGGCCGCCTATTGCCAATATAATGTGTATTGTAATGTCCTGTATATAATTGTTTAATGTGCAATAAAGTGTTTATTCATTCATTCATTCATTCACATCAATCTGGAAAAAACATGTTATTTAGGTTTTGTTAGGGTTTTAATATGTTTAAGGGTTTATTAGTTTCTGTCAAATAAAGTAGGACGTCACAGTTTTATATTATTACATTCAATATATTTAATAAGTAGATTAATAATGTTAGTTGAGTAAAAAGTTAATAAATTAGCAAAATGAATAGGAAGCGGAACATTCAATTTTGGTATGGAATCATACATATCAAAGCTCCCTTCATATCTGACACATTCGAAGAAAATGTGGTCTAAATTGACTTCGCTAATCCGCATTCACAAAGAGAGTTATCTCATACCTTAATTTTGTGGAGGAAGACAGGAGTACAGCAGTGACCCAGACGCAGCCTACACAACACAGACACTGCAGACTTTGACAGTTTCTTATATTTGTAAAACCAGGGCCGAGGGCTTATATGAGGTTTATTGTTATAATAGAAAGTTCCCTTGGTTTTGCTGGATTCATCCCAAAAACGTTGCCATTCTGATTCTAGGTATAACTTGGGTAAATTAATGATGGCATGCGTCTGCAGTGAATAGTGCTTTTTGCTTACTGGTAAGCTCTTTGATGCAGCTGCCTTAGCAGCAAAATCGGCGCACTCATTACCGGAGATACCAGTGTGGCTTGGTATCCAGACTAACTCCACCAACAAGCCCTTATTGAAACAATCTGTTAGGCAGGTCCTAATGTCTACTAATATGTTGCTTTAAAGTTTACATTTGAATGGACTTCTTTGAATAGCCTTAAGTGCACTAACTTTTTTGGAAATTACTGTATTTAAAAAAATCAATAAGTGTATTTTTATTATATTATTATGCTTTGATCAGTCTGAACTGCTTCTTATGCTTTGCTTCTTATGCTTCGACTGATTATTATGCTTTGATCAGTCTGATCGTGTAGATACCATGGTAATTAGAATTGAATGATATCAAGAGAAAGCAATCAACAGAAAATCACACATCTTCCTTACAAGACAGCACACCCTCTTTTTTAACATCTTCAGGGACACTAATCACAGTCTTCAAGCTTTTATACCAAAGCTCCATTACCTCTGGTATTATGTTCTTTTTAAATATAATAAATCCTCTTTTTGACCTCCAATATACTGTCTATAACAGAGTATTTAAGTAAAAATCTTTAATAGTCCCAGTACACGTTGGCCGAGCGCACTCGCCAAGCTCGCTCTCCCAACGTGTACTGCGCCGTTTTGTGTGTATTTGGCGTTTGCCGCCAACACTCGCCGACGACCTGTAGGGTTACTCTTGAACCAAATCTAATCGATCGGCATTGAGATTGTGATTTTTTGGACGCTTATTTAGCAACACTAGCGACAAAGTGGATCCGTATTTTGGGCAAATTAGATAGCACCGAGTTTGGTTCACTCAAAATCACCACAATACGGTTCCAATGTTGTGCCAATGTGGAAAATCAAGCGTACAAAAAATCACAATCTCAATGTCGATCGATTGGAAATGGTTCAAGAGTAACCCTACTGACCCGTGTCGGTTTTTCGTGCACACATCAAAGAGATTTGGCGCAAACCGCAAACAGCGTTCACACGTTGGCCGAGTGTTTAGTTCATAGCTACGCGTCGGGGTAGACTGTAGTGTCGCGCTTACGAGTAATAGTTTCAAAGATTGTTTCACGAACATGGCGTCATGGAGTAATTAGGAGATATTTAGGTTCATTGACTTTTATCATATTGAATCCGTTATATGGAACCCAAAACAATAAAACATGAGTAAGTAACTTGTCTAAATACATTAAATAATTCATGTTTAGTTAGGCCGCGATCTCCATAACGTTCATCTTTATCTAGCGACCAACGCAGAATGAAACACGGCCAACGTGTAAACAGTACCACAAAAAGCTGCCGAGCGCACTCGCCGAGCGCGCTCGGCCAACGTGTACTGGTGCCTTAACACGTGCGCACGCGGCAGACCTTTAAAAAGACTTAAAACGTTAACAAGCAGAACCAACAAAGATTCTTATCTGCTTTTGCTTCTGAAGTGGAGCATCAAATTTCATTACTTGTAGGTAACATGCAAAACATAACAAACTCACTTATTCTGTTTTGCCTGTCAATAAAACTCAGAAGTAATTTTGTTTTAATAGTGAGAGAGAACCAAATAAAATCCAATGTATTGATTTATCTGTAAATATAAAATTGAATTAAATATAGCTGGTTTTATGAGTAAAGCGAGTAAATGCATTTATTTTGTTATTACTGTATTTTATTATTCATGTTGTGTCATAAGAGATTATATCACTTTCCTCTTAAATTTTAATGAGAAAATGCTAGTTAAAAGGCTTTTGCAGTTATTTGATTTACTAAATAAAAAAGCAGAAAAAACTAAGAATGCTGATGTATGTTACAATTTTTTATTAATTTTTGCACTTATTCGGTTCTGCCAGAATACTCTCGATTAATTTAATTTTATTGTCACGACGCCATTTTGTCTTTTATTTTGACAAAGCTAAACATGGCGTCTGCCACGGCTTCGGAAATGTTTATGTGTGCGTCAGTATCGCCATAGACGAAAGACAGAAATAGCGATATATCATGTCACTTTGGAGTGAAAGTAAAAACGATATACATTACTTATGACAAACGTGTGAGTATAATTATGTTAAGTCTGCTTCCCCTTATACGTCTGTGGTCTAAACTCGGATTTCTAGTTCAAAAATATTTTTGTAAACAAAGTACTGTAAGTGTCAAATTGACGTTTCAGATGTAACAAATGTTTTACCAGTAAGTATAATCACTTGGCTGGTTATTAGATTTGAATGAATTTATATTGTACTAACGACCCGCCCGTGCAATTTACTACTTTACTTTAATAAAGCCATATTGGGTAACTCAGAATTACACGATTACTTTAAATGGTCTGATATTAGGTCCTGACATATGAAATTGGCGTTTTGCCGTACTGGCCACTTTGATCTCAAATATCTCCTCTATGGTTAGGAATTCCAAATTCAAATTTATACAGCTATTTTCTCATGTATTTGTGTTTCGAAAATTATAATTCATTTGTTTTTTTCTCAATTGTTTTTTCTTTGCGTCACTCGGTTTACAAAATGGAAAACTAGAAATATCGCGTTATTTACGAGTACGAGTTCCACCGTGGCACCAGTGCTGGCGAAACGGCTCGAAGGATTAATGACGTGTATGGCGACGGTGCCGCAAAAGAAAACACAGTGCGTTTTTGGTTCCAACGTTTTCGTTCTGGAAATTTCGACCTGCAGAACAAGCCCCCGTGGACGGCCGGAGACCAAAGTTGATAATAAGCGGATCCATCGCAAACCACGTCCGAGTTAGCTGCAGGCTGCGGTGTTAGTGGTAAAACTGTTTTAATCCACTTGAAGCAAATTGGGAAGGTGAAAAAGCTTACGAATTGAGTGTAGCAAATCAACAAACGCGCGTTGACTGCTGCGTCGCATTACTCAACCGGCACAATAATGAAGGGATTTTAAATCGAATCATTACTTGTGATGAAAAGTGGGTCCTGTACGATAATCGGAAGCGCTCATCGCAATGGCTGAACCCTGCCGAACCAGCCAAACCATGCCCCAAGAGAAAATTGACTCCAAAAAAGTTACTTGTGAGCGTTTGGTGGACTAGTGCTCGTTCACTACAGCTTTCTTAAATCTGGCCAGACGATTACGGCAGATGTCTATTGTCAGCAACTGCAAACCATGATGGAAAAGCTAGCTTCTAAACAACTGAGGCTGGTTAAGGCGAGGATTTCCCAAATTTGCCGATCTTAGAACGTCTAGATCTGGATAATATTAGAACCCACAATTCTGAAATTCACATACCTTAAACTTGAAGATATAATCTAGTGAACTGTGAAAGCAGAAACACGATTTACTCCATTTCACTCGATAGAAAAAAAATCCAAACATAGGTCTAAATCAAAAACTAAAACCACGATTTGAAATCGAAATATACATAAAACAGTATAAAAGTTATACCAAAACACGTAGTTCGTTATTATCTAGTGAACTGTGAAGACAGATTTTTTGATGTCATATAAAATATTTAGGAAAATGACGAAAATTCTATAATTTCGCTTGGTTGCAATCGCGCTCCATATAAGACAGTACTCGCCAAGTTGTCTCAGGGTATGGTCATGTCGCTTCGTGTCGCGGGCGCAAAAAAATATATTACGTGTTTCTTTACGATCGAATTTTAATTTTGCAGTTTGCTTTTATTTTGTTAACTTTCATTATTATTATAGATTAGTGTAGTAATATGGTGAATAGTGTAAATAATAGATTAGGTATTATAAAGGAGAAAACTATTTTAATCCTTCTTCCTAAATTATTTTATGTGTGAAAAAATATGTTTTTCGTTCTTTTTTTCTATAAGTTATTTTATGTGTAAAAATCGCTAATAAAAGAAGTCAAAGACGAAATGTTAAATCAAATGCATACAAAAAATGCTGAAAGAAAAGTGGTAAATATTTATTTCCCAAATGTTTATATTTTAATGCCGCGGCCATATAGCACAGTACAGTGTTAATAAACCAGTATGATAATTTCTTCAAGTAAATATGCAACGATTTATAGGTTCAAAATAATGTTTCCTATAAAACTTTATTGCTGAATTCCGTTAAATACTTAATGTTACCCCCTTTATTCACAACGCCTTGCATCAAAGCTTTAGAAGGTACAATCAACAGCACATTATACATGTAGCTAAATAATAGAGTTTTATTCGAGCCTATGTATTATATATGATTATGAACAGTAAAATAGTATTTTAGGAATCTTTTAAATTTCGTAACATTTATGGTCAAGCGTGAGTTGATTATAAAAAAGTAAAAAATAATTAACATAAATTTCCGTTCGATTCATGTAAAGATCACTTCATTGTATTAAAAGAAAATATCTGATCAGCGGAATTTTGTGAAACTTTATAAAATATTTGCTTTTGCCCGCTGCTTCGCCCGCATAAATGTCATAGAGGTTCCATACAAACTATTATTTTTTAGTTTTACCCCCTTAGATGGCGAATTTCCAACATACATGTCAAATTTCCGCTTTTTGTGCCTTTTAATTACGGCTGTGCGTAATCTGTCAGTCACTCAGTAATGAAAGTGTTTTTATATAAATACGTCGGCCCACACTAGGATTTTCAACTGTGTCGTAGGTGCAGTTTTTTTCTTTTTGAAAACGTCGCCCCACACTAAGATTTTCTCCTGTGTTGTGGGTTCAGTTACGAACTTAGAATATCACATGTACATACGCCCAGACCGGAAAAAAGTTCTGTAGGCCATACAAAATATTTGTCCCGAACGGGAATCGAACCCGCGACCCGTTGCGCAGTAGGCGATCATTCGATCTCTGCGCTAACCGTGTCATCAAAGTTACAAACATAGAATATATTACATATCACATGCACATACGCCCAGACCGGAACATATTTCTGTATTCCATACATAATATTTGTCCCGTAACTACAAAAAAATATTTTACAAAAAATAAAAACCGACTTCAAAAACACTGAAAACTTAAAAATAATATAAGAATAGGTACAGACAACATCATCATCATCATCATCACAGCTCATATACGTCCCCACCGAGGGGTTCGAGCCTACCCTATGTTAGGGTGATTAGGCCTTAGTCAACCACGCTGGCCCAGTGCGGATTGGTCGACTTCACATACATCATTGAATTTCTTCGCAGATGTATGCAGGTTGCCTCACGATGTTTTCCTTCACCGTAGGAGCGTCAGACAAATGTACATATGAAATTCGAAACGAAAAACACATTGGTACAGACAACATGCTTTCCTCGATTTTCTATGGGATCCCATCATCAGATCCTGACTTTGGTGACCATGAGACCACCCTTGCTCTATACTCTATCGAATACAAAAATAATTTTGGATATCGGTTTAAAATGACGGAGTTATGAGGTAACAAACATAAAAAATACAACCGAATTGATAACCTCCTCCTTTTTTGAAGTCGGTTAAAAATATTTGGGAATCGAACCCGCGACCAGTTGCGTAGTAGGCGATCACTCGAACTCTGTGCGCTAACCGTGTCGTCAAATGTAAAGTCATCATGGTAAAGAACGGTAGCTGTGTAGTACTTCCCGAGTTTTCTTACAGGCCTAAGGTGGTAGAATATTAATTAATATTTTAAAACCAGTTTGCTTAGAGACTAATACGGTTGCCTGATATTCATAGCGATTTGTGGCTTTCTTCTTGATAATCTTGTTTAGTACATGCACGCCCCTGTCACTCACGCAATGCAGCGTTATAAATACCTACCACTAAGTAGCGCGCCGGCGCGCCGACCGCTGCACACACGTGTAAAGAAATTCTTAGGTTGTGTGTGAAGTCGACCAACCCGCACTTGGCCAGCGTTGATGATGGTAGCACATCAAAAACAGGTTTGAGCTTGTTTCGAATTCATCTAATAATAATATGATGGATGACATACCTGCCAGAGATACCTGTCACAAAAATTGGGATATAATTAAAAACAAAAATACTATCGTTTTTGATGCTTGCTAAGGCAAGGATAAAAATACCTCCGTCTTACCTATTTCTGTCGCAAATCAGCAGTGCTTGCATTGCTGTGTTCCGGTGTGAAGGGTAAGATATGGCACTGAAATTACTGGGTACCGTGACTTTACATCTGATGTCACAAGTTGGCAACGTACACTGGTTCTTGTGGGGCTTGCAGTTTTACTGCGAATCGCACAGGAACCACATGTATTATAGGTGACTGTTACCACTTACCATTAGGTGGGCAGTTTGCTTGTTTGCCAACTTAGTAGCAATAAAATAAAACACACAACATTACATTTTTATTTTGAAGAGTTTTTGTTTGAAGCGGTGTCGGTATTTTTGTAAAAAAAATATTTTTATTTTTTTCGTGAAATTAATAATAGCTCTCTAAGTCAACTTGAAAGAATATACCTAACTGAGAGTCAATACGTACCTTTTATATCTAAAGACTAACTCCCTAACTCCTTAAAGTTAAGGATCCATCGTAAGCTCAGCATAGTGGAAGAATCCTTGAGATGATGTCTTTTAGACGCAAATACCTGAATAGCTTCAGAAAAAAAACAGGAAAGACGTTGGACGTGCCTATTCTCTCGATTTTCTTGGGATTCCAATACTAGATCCTGACTTGATGGCATGGAACCACTTCGGGGGTATACTTTTCTGAATACAAAAAGAATTTTGAAAATCAGTTAATAAATGACGAAGCTATGAGGTATGTGTTACCTCATAACTTCGTGAAGTCAGTGAAGTCGGTTAACAAATCAAATCGAAATAAGTTATAGTACTTATTTATTCAGTAATGTATTAAAATACCTACATATATCTATTAAAGTATTTTTCTTCAAACTATTCATTAATTTTACTCTAATCATCGGAAAAGGCAACACTAAGTAATACATTACTACCCTGGAAAACGGCAGTAGTATTGTATGAAATTTCATTAATGACCCGTTCAACATAATTGCCCTGTTGTTTGTTTTTCTAATTTAAAAAGAAATTACAATTCATATTCATACAATTCATACAAAATGTAGGCATTTTTCCAAAGAGATTTGAGTGGTTGTATAACATGTCACAAAAAATACACATGCGCAAAACAAGTTAGATAGGACCCTACAAAGCCAATTTTATTTAAAAAAGAGAGGCAATTGGCTTTAATGGCGAAGATTAGCTTTTATTTTAATAAATTAAAAATTGTATTCGAGTGAATATTGTGCAGTGAAAGTGGTGTTTTTTGGTGCACATTCATGTTGACGGCAAGAAATAAGGGTTTTGTGGTGTACATGACAGTGAGTTTTTTTTTTGTGGATTTTCCACTTCCGTCACCACCGTCAAGATAAGGTTTGGTTTCTTAATAAGAACAATTTGCATTTTTTTTGTCATAAATAAATAAGTTTTTCTACAGTCAACTTCAGTTTTTTATTATTTTTTAATAAGTTGAAGGAAAAGCAGATTACACACCTCGTAAGTAAGCTATTAATGCCCTCGGGTTATTAGTGCCCTCGAGCAAGTGCTCGTGCACCAAACATCCGCGGGCATTAATAAGTCACTTAGCGCTCGGTGTAATAATCTACTATTTCTAAATCAAACCGAATAGCCGTCGAAGTCAAACAAACAAATTTAACAGTGCTTTATAAGTATTTGCCGCCGCGTCAGTCATATTCTTAGCTTTTGTTTTAAATACTACTTCTAGCCAGTTCTAGCTAATCGAGCATTTCTTGTATTCTAGTGATGCATTCTATACTGCACAAAAGAAATATGCATAAAATTTGAATTTACATTTTATTAATAACACATCATAGAAACATTTAAAACCTTTGAAATTGTGAAGAAACGGTCTAATTATGATGAATCTTGAAAAGTCTAATTATTGATAATTGCTTTACGTCTCTTTCTTATAAAATATATGTTTGTATCGGTATTATAATGGTGGACGAGTACAATGATGTCACTAGCAAATAAAAGCTTTTTAAACTTTGTTATTTTTTAAGTTATTAAAAAAATCACGTAGTTGTTTGTCAAATAAAAATACTATGTAATGTAACAATTAAAAAGTGTCCATATTTACATACAAGTAAAGATACAATAAAAAATAGCGATGAAGTCATAAAGCTGTATCTTTATTGGTTGTATTACTGTAGGTACTTACCTCAGTTTATAAATCAATACTTATTTGTAACCTAGCAAAAAGTATATTGTATACGATATAAAACGTCCTTGTTGTACTGTTATATTTTTACTGTGCGGCACATGATGTTGGCGCCTGTTCAGTGGCCGCGTCCGCGCTAACGTCATGTACAAATGAACGGTGTGAAGTGCGGAACATATGGGCTTGCACGTGGAAATTCCTCGCCTTAATCGCTCTAGGCCACTGCTGCTTCATGATAACGCTAGACACACTGCACAACAGACGGCTGCCAAATTAGAGGAGCTTCAATTGGAATGTCTAAGACATCCACCGTACTCTCCGGACCTTCTTCCAACAGATTACAATTTTTTTCGCAATTTGGATAGCTTCTTGAAAGGGAAAAAACTCAACTCCTATGGGGCAGTCCAAACCGCCTTCAAAGAATTTATTGATTCCCGTCCGAATGGTTTTTTTAGTAAAGGGGTCGATGAACTACCTATGAGATGGCAAAAGTGCATAGATAGCAATGGTACATACTTTGATTGAATAAATATATTATATTAAAAAAACTACTTTCCTCCCATACAAAACGCCAATTTCATATGTAAGGACTTAATATATTTTATAAAATAATTGTCTATTTTAAATAATTTATAATATGGTATAGGTAAAGTATATCTATACTACATAGGTATACTTTACCTATATTATAAATTCTTTAAAACAGACAATTATTCTAGAAAATATATCAGACCATTTAAAGTAATCGTGTAATTCTGAGTTACCCAATATGGCTTTATTAAAATTATTTTCCCCTGACTGTTATAAAATAAAACAAACAACATATTATTTTGAAGTTTTATTATATTGAAGACTCTGAATCCAACTCTGAGTCGGACTCGGAAGTCAGAGTCCGTTACAATTATAATAATTTTCAGTGACGTCATCTATAAGGTGGTACAGTTGCCACATCGCATCTTTTACTTTAATTACATGGTCAATGCAACTTTTCTTTCGCTATCGTGTCACCTCCTTTAACTCTTCCTCACAGTTTTCTTGTCTGCCATTTTGTATGTCGTATTATTTCGAGGGACATACCCCTTTACCTAGAATTATTATATTAAATATTATATCGAATATTTTGCAAAAAATATTATTAATTATTAATAATATTTTAATCATACCTACCTATTTTACAATGCTATTTAAAAAATGTCAAATGTTATTAACACCTGGCAGTGTTGTAAGTTAATATAATTTACTATGAAACCGACAAGTAATAATAACAACATGTAAAATAAACATTTATCTAAAATCGATAATTCAAAATATTATCTTCAATAAAACATTAATTGGGCTAAAAAAAATCACTAACAGGTTTTCTGACAGAAATGGTTATGTTTCTATTTCATGAATATTTTTTTAAACTGGTCACACCTTTGTTTACAAAAATATTTTTCAATTAAAAATCAGAGTATACTAGACATGCGCAAATTATGTCCTGTAATGGATTGAACCTGGAACGGTTACTTAACATTTCGGTACTATGTCCGTTATCATGTTCGCGGAACTATGTATCTTTACCATATACTATTACCGTGTCTTTACATAGTATAAAATGAATTCGCTTCCGCTGTATGTTCGCTTAGATCTTTTAAACTGCTCAACGGTGCTCAACTGCTCTTATTGGGAACGCTCCGACTCTCGGACTCGCCGCTGTGATTCGTCGACATGTCTCGGTTCGGACATGGACATGCGCGAAACGACAGAATAGGATAGGTCCACAGAAATGGAACGTGAATGGAACTGTGAACCTGTTTAAATCAACGCCTCGGAAAGGAACTATGTCGTTCCAGTGTCGGACATAGTTCCTGGAACTATTACGATCCGGAACTACACATGTCTAGAGTATATTCAGTAAAATGACCCTACTGATCAAAGTTCATGGATCTAACTTTAATACCGTTTGTGCTCGGCGATGATGAATCAGTCAGTCAGTGAATTGGGATAATGACTGAATTCTAATTTTCACGTCTCGTCGTAAAATATTAAAATACCGTACAAAAAGATGCAATCTTGTGAAATTAGAATTAAAATCGGCTTAGAAATACATTAGATACAAGCATTTTAAGCTGTTAATTTGGAAGCGATTAGACAGAGAGATCCGACATGAACCGTGACGTCATTGTTTAGTACGGCCATATAAACTCCATGTCAATTGCCGTTTTGCTAGAAAGAGATTGAGAAATTTTTTTAATACCTTATATCTTGGTTGTTTTATAGTTATTCGAAAACCGATTTTTTCTTGCTGCTTATTTTATGAATGCGCTTCTATTAAAGCAATATTTTTTTTCATTCATCTAGTCTAATGTTATTTCATAAGTATTATAGATATGTCGACGTCATGAAATGAAAATTTCAAAAAATCGCTTATTTACCCATACAAAAGTCCAGTTCTTACCCGTGGTACTACCGTTGGTACTACTGGTAGTACCACGGGTAATTTTTTTTGCCCGTGGTACTACTCACGTGTCCGGTAGTACTACGGGTGATTAATTTTACCCGTGGTACTACTTATTATTTTTGACATTATCTTATCTTAGAAGTGGGGTGGCCCAAGTTATAAGCCTTCGCACTTCGACCCACTCTGGATCTATTGTTCTTCCCCGTGTGTTAGTCCCTAATGCCATCGCCACCATCGGTCCAGTTCATCGTGGCCATGACCTTGATTATGTCCTTTGGTGGCATGGCCCTGTAATCTTCCGGTTTTCGATAACCAATCCCCGTCAGCATTTGCCTCCTGCAGGCTTGAGCATCGCAATGGCACAGCAAATGTTCCATGCTTTCCTCTTTATCCTTGCAGGCCCTGCAGAGTTTGGAACTAGCAAGTCCCATCCTGGTTAGCATTATCCTAGTGCCAAAATGTCCGGTGAGAGCACCGAGCATTAGGCGGGTCTGGGATCTGCTAGAGCTCAATGTAAATTTGAGCCAATTGTCCATGCCCATAAAGAGCTTGGCGTGTTTCATTCCATTCTGTTTGACCCATTCTTCCTGGTGCCTCCTTTGAGATTGAGCTCTTAGGCCTGTACTGACTGCTTTTGCGGTGATTCCGACAAACGGTTCCGGCCCTACAAATTGTGTTTCCGATCCCTTTCTTGCCAGACAGTCAGCCTTTTCGTTACCATCGAAACCCTTATGGTCTGGAATCCAGACTAGCCGTACAGTTTTGTCTTTACCTAGTTTGTTTAGTGCTTCAATTGTGTTAATCACTAGTTTGGATTCCACCTTATATGACAGAAGCGCTTTGAGAGTCGCTTGGCTGTCGCTGAGAATGTAGATGTTAAGGCCTTTGCGACCTTTGTTTAGATTCTCCTGTGCACATACAAGGATGGCGTATGTTTCAGCTTGAAACACAGTAGCCAGCTTGCCCATGCCGATTGAAATCTCAGTTTTATTGCAGTATATTCCTGCTCCTGTACCAGATTTCATCTTTGATCCGTCTGTGTACCAAATCATGCTGTTTCCCTGGGGGGGAGCCAGCCCCTTATCCCATTCCTCCCTTGTTGGGATGTGTACTTGGAAGAGTCGCCTAAATACGTATTTAGGTATCATTCTGTCGCTGGTCATTTCCAGCAACAGATGCTCTTCTTCAGCCTTAAATGCCGTGTATCTTGATAGAGGCCTGTTCACGCTCCATAGGCCCAAAGTTCTGAGCCTGTAGAGTGCTCTCATAGCCTCTCTTCGTATGGCGCTGTGCAGTGGCTCAAGATCTAAAAATCTCTCCAGGGCCGCCGAAGGAGTTGTTTTGAAGGCCCCCGTTATAGCCATGCAGGCTAGTCTTTGGAATCTATTTAGTACTTCCCTGCATGTGACCAGATTTGTTCTTGGCCACCAGACAATACTGCCATAAGTTATGCCCGGCAGTATCATTATATTATAAGTCCAGTAGAGTATCTTGGGTTTGAGACCCCAGGTTTTACCGAAAGTAGATCGACACATGTTAAAAGATATAACTCTGCTCTCTAACATACAATTTATCCATCTTATAATGGTGTCATTGATGCCATGCTTTCTTGCCGCTCTGCTAATGGACTCAAATGTAGTTTTGTCAAAGGCACCCTCTACATTGAGAAAGGCGCCTAAGCATACTTCCCTTGAATCCAGTGCCTTTTCGATCCTGCTAACAACATAGTGTAAGGCAGTCTCAGTTGACTTGCCTGCTTGATAGGCACATTGCATTGCATGTAGGGGCCGTTTTCTAAGCGGGCCGTCCCGGATAAATCTGTCGATGAGTTTCTCCATCGATTTCAGTAGAAACGATGAGAGAGTTATCGGCCTAAATGCCTTTGGCTGTTCATAGTCAGCTTTGCCCGGTTTCGGTATAAAGCTTACGTTTATATGTGTCCACGCTACTGGTATGTAGCCAAATGCTATGAATGGGGACAAGTACAGATTCTCCTTGTTGTAGTAACGCGGGATAAATCCCATCAGGGCCAAGTGATTTGTAAGGTTGAAAACTTTGTATTGCCCATCGGACCCTTTCTTCTGTTACTACCTTTTTTGCAGACGTCCAGTTGTCTTTTGTGGTTTGGGTTCCCAACTTTTCCCTATGAATCTGTTGGTCTGCACTAGAGTTAATAACCTTAGTTAGTTATTAACCTTAATTTTTGACATTAAAAGAACACCATGTGGGTAACGATCAGTTATAATATTTTTTTAATTTTAACTAGTTATAGTGTAATTTTATTTTTTAACCGACTTCACAAATAGGGGGACTTTATCATTTCGATTCTTTTTGTTTACGTTTGCTATCTCATAACTCTGTCACTTATAAACTGATTTGGAAGTTTCTTTTTTGTTTGAGAGGGTATAAGAGTACTTCCCGATTAGCCTCATTGTCACCCAAGTCGGGATCTGGTTATGGGATTCCAAAAAAATCAAGGGAAATCTTTATATTTTCGTCACCTCGTAACTCTAACCGATTTGGATTTAATTTGAGATAGGACCAATCGGGAAATATACCCTCTTCCCAATTAATCCCAATGTCACCAAAGTCAGAATCTGTCTATGAGATCCCCAGAGAATCCTTAAATTTTATAGGCACGACCAACGTTTTTCTGTTTCTTTTAAGTTATTCTGGTTGTCTATGGTCATGAGTTAAAATTTTGCACCGAAATATTTTAGACGTTTTGTGTTTATGAAGTTTTTATTTTTGTTAAATATTTTTATTTTTTTTAATATATAAGTGAGTTAAATACCAGCTCAACGAAGTAACTTCAGAAAATACAACTGAGGGTGCGTGCCTATTGTATTCAACAAAGATCCTTTCATCACCAGCTCGGCTCATGACTTCCAGACGCAAATACCTAAAAAGCTTCAGAAAAAACACGAAACACGTTGGACGGGCCTATTAAATTTAAGGGTTCCCTCGATTTTCCTGGAATCCTATCATCAGATTCAGATTTTGGTGACAATGGGATCAATCGGGAAGTACGAGAAGTATACCCAATACTTCCCGATTGGTTCTATCTCAAACAACAAAAAATCCAATTTGGCTTATATAATAAACAATACTACGAGGTAACAAATATAAATACGGAACTCCCTTGATTTTCCCGGGATTCCATCACCAGATTCCGACTTTGGTGACAATGAATTAATCGGGAAGCATATGCTCTCAAACAAAAAGTTATGAGGTAGCAAACGTAAAAAAACAATCGAAATGACGAAGTCCCCCTTTTTGTGAAGTCTGTTAAAAAATGAAATTACACTATAACTTGCAAACGAAAAGTTTCGTTGAAGTTGTTTAAAAATAGTTTTCTTGAACATCAAAAAAATATTATAACTGATAGTTGCCCACATGGTGTTCATTTAATTTCAAAAATAATAAGTAGTACCACGGGTAAAATTAATCACCCGTAGTACTCCTGGCCACGTGAGTAGGTACTACCAGTAGTACCAACGGTAGTACCACGGGTAAGCACCGCAAAAGTCAATATATATTTTCATCATTTTAGTGTTTTGAAGAATTCTAGATTGGAACGCAACTCTTTGATACCTACTATACTTACGAATTTACGCCACAAATACGTAACACTTGAATGAATAAATGAATACTTTATTGTTTGTTTAAAATACAAAAGAATTGTTGTAATGAACTAAGAAACGGCGGCCTTATTGCCAAAGCAGCAATCTCTACCAGGCAACCGATGGGTTGCCTGGTACCACGTGCCACTTGCACTGGCACACGAATTATTTCTATTTCTATCGATTCTCCTTTTACATCGCTCATACCAGCTCAACTACACACACACAAAATGAAAATAATCTATTAAAATATGACTTGATAGGAAGCTGTTTTGAATGATTAAAATTTTTTACTCACCACCTATTCAGGAGATCTTTTATCTGATAAGAAGAATGGGCGCAAGAAACTTGTCTGCTTTATCAGAAGTAGGTAACAACATTTACAATTGATTATGTCGTTACTATACACAATAATATTTTTTCATTACTCATATTGGAAAGTAGGTCTGAAGTTGCCTGAGTAGAGGGTTGAAAGTAATACTTGACAGCCTTAGGGAGATTCGTTTACAACTGACAGCTGTGAAATAATAAAAAAAAATTGTTTTCACATTTCTATTGAACTATGTTCCAACTTTCTATACAGCCACTCAATTACAGCGCGACGTAAACTTGAAATAACATAAATTTAAGTATTAACTGAAGAATATATTTTTAAATGACTTTATTATAATTTATTTTCAACTATTTCTTTAAAATCGAGCTTTATACAGGGTAAATTTTGAGGTACCGGCAACCTCGCAGTATTAGATAGCTAGTATCATTAACACTACAATGTTTGTTCTACGACTTTTGATAATTCGTTAGATTTTACTTTCATACAAAAATAAATATTCATTTAATATACCTCTAGGATGTTTGTAACTCTACGCGCACAGCGCGCGAGCGTAGCGTTGTCTTCCGTCGTCGTTTATAAATGAAACATAGACTTATCAATGTCACGACAGTGCAATAAAAACTTGAAAATTGATTTTTGTTCAATGTACTAAGTTATCTTAGAACTCGTAAAACAAATGTTGTACTTAATGATGTTACTATCTAATCCTGCGAGGTTGCCGGTACCTCAAAATTAACCCTGTATATTATAGATATATAATATGTATTTTTTAATATAATGTATTACTAAATATAATAAATATATCTTTGTTGCAGCCTGCCCCTGAGCAAATAATTGGTAAAGAAAAGAAGAGGAAGAAACTCGATGAAATCGTGTTAGGTTTGTCGGCTAAAAATCGCAGCCCAACCCCAGTACTATCGTCAGAAAGTCCTCGGAGCAAAAATACCCCAATACTTCCCGATGTAACCGTTACGCCCGCAGCTCCTCCCACATCATCTTCTGCTACAGCTGCTCAAAAACCATTCTCTGTAACTGTGACTAATGTACCTTCCCCACAGACATCTTCTAAAGAGCTATCATCGTTTCTCCAACAATCTCTAGAACAGAGTAAAAGCCAAAAAACTGTCTCCCCTGCAGCAATGAAATCTTATTCTCATGAAGCAAAAGTAAATAAATGGTTAGCCGAACAGGCTAGCGTAGATGCACGCCGACGTGGATTAACTCCTCGACTTGCGCCTGATGAACATGTTCCAGTTGTGCATCGAGTTACAGGAAAGAGAATTGTAGGTCATAAAGCGCCACAATTAAAACATCTTGCTCAGTGGATTGCAGAAAATCCTATGTATGATATAGATTCTAAATGGACAGAAGGCATTAAAGAGCATGTTAAATTACCGCAAGACGTACGTAACCAAAGACATTCACCAATGCCGTCAGCTACATCAATGGGTGAACGTAAAAAAGGTCGACCGCCAACACTAGATACACCTTCCTCAAACGTTTTGGCTGGTAATGCACATTTAAGCCAAAGCATGGCGTCCTTGAATCCCGCAGTTCTTGCTAGTTTGTCGAATTTAAGTGCATTTGATCCTAAAACACTAGCCGCAACTCTTTCCAATTTGACAGGATTTGACCCCAAACTTCTAAATACATTTGACCCAAAACTGTTGTCAAGCTTAGGAAGTTTTGATACTAAAAATAATCCACTATTGAATTCATTTGGTAGTATGCCAAATTTGCTTGGAAACATTGCTGGAGGTTCTCTATTCGCAAATTTAGCTGGTCTTGGGCTTCCTGGATTTTCATCACTTGATATGAATACTTTAAATGCTGCCAGTACATCCAGTGATAAATCAAAACAAAGAAAACCCTCCGATGGAGGTAGTGCATCGAGTTCAAAATCAGGAAATTCACAATTCCCGTTTGTGTTTCCTACACCAAATATGCTTTACCCTCAGTTAGGACTGAGCGGTCTTAACCCTTTTGGTATGCATTCGGGTATGTCTCCAGCATATGACGCACTAGGTCTTTTGGGCAATAGCCTAGCAGCTAGTTCTAGTTCAACAGCCTTACATAATTCTAGTCGTAATAGCACAAAGACTTCTACACCTAGATCGTCTACTGTAGTTACAAACTCGACAACCCCTCGCCAACAAAAAGTATCTGACCGTCAGCAATCAGGTCAACTACCCCAAATTCTTTTACCCCCTGATCCTTATTTATTAGAATCTCTGTCAAAACAGTCTTTAAACTATGATTCAATGTTAAGAGCTGATAAAAGATCTAGAGATGACATTGCAGAAACCACTGCAACAGATTTATCAAAAGCTGACAAAAAGAAAAGTTCTTTCGATTCATTGAGAACTCAAGTGCCGCCGGAATTCGCTGCTGTGCAAGAAAAGTTATTGAAAGGTGATAAGAAAGATATTGATATAAGTAAAATGTTACTTGAACAAATGGCTTCAGGAGCTCTAAGTGCAAGTCTTGTTAGTTCAGTCGAGGCTAAGAAAGTAAAAGATATGGATAGAGAGTCTTTTGAAAAATTAAGTAAAAGTTCTACAGATTATTTGGCTAGATCGTTAGCAGCAGATGATGGAAGTGTTAATACCTCATCGGCTCATAAAAGGTCACATGATGAATCGAATTGTGAGCCAGAAAATTTGGCCATGCCATCATCTGAAGTAAGCGCTCCAAAAAAAGCGAAGGAATCAAATGCAGGGGAAAATGTTCCAAGCATTAAAGAAAAAATACCTGATCATTCCACTAACACTGGTGAAATGGATCTAGAAGATTTGATAGCACCTTCAACCGTTATCAAAACTGGTATGAAAGCCAGTGACTTTGAAAGTAACGTCTTAAAAAGTACAACCGATGCTACTTCGCCTTCTGTCGCCATCTGCGGAGAACGTGAGGAAAAGTCTCAAGTCAAAGGTTCTAGTCCTTATTCTGATGACTCTCACCAGCATGTTGCAGGAGATCATAACATTCAAAGTGAAAATTTAAATAAACGGGCAGACAGTGACAATAGAGATAATTTACCGGATGAGGCTAGTGTTGGAGATGGTTCTAATGATATCAGTCGTAAAGTCAACAAGAAAAAAGCTCGAAAATCAGTTGACGAATCAGTAACGTCATGTCCTCGGCGAGAACTGCGCTCAAGTACAGGGCGTCAGTCTACTGAGACGGGAACGTTAAATCATTAATGTTATTATGCTAGTAGCTTTAACTAAATGTCATATTGAATATACCCGCAACAAAAGTTATAAAAAAGGATATCTATTACAATGCACATTTGTGTTTAGACAACCAAAAAACGACTAGTTGGTTTGCAACCTGCCAAGTCTGCAGGTAAGCGAGTCTACAAACACTTTTTGATGATTTTAACTACATCAAAATGAAATGTTTTAAAACGAACCGTTTACATTTCCCAGTAGACATTTATTTTATGTCTTGCTGCTAGGATTGATCATGTTGATATATTTCAACTCTACATTTGTAAGTTAGATCATAAGGATATTATCTAGAAAATCATATGTAATAGTAATTGAAGACTGGATATTTCCCATGTGGACTTGTTTCTTGCTGAACTAAAACTATTATTGTACGCTTTGTGTGTGGGGCTACGTGGTATGATCATAAGAGATTTTCTTTTATTTTTTGTTAAAAATTTATGCAATTACTAATCTTGTTTTTGAACTTAAAAAATCGCCACAATTGAGTTTGCCATCAGGGTAGTGGTCGATATGTCAAACCCTCTTAAATTACTAGTAAAGTGGCAGGTAAAGTTGAGTACATTTGTTCTCTAAAATTTGTACCTATTAAATCTAAGTGTGCCAGACAGAGGTTTCCTCTTGTGACCACTGGAATAGCTAATCTATATTATTAGTTTCTAAATTTATCGGTACAAAAGATTATTTCGTAAAGAAAATTAAGTAAATCTGTTATGATTATACCAGCACGCGTAGCACAAGGATCGCGAGAGTATTTTCTCGGCCGAGGAGAGGTTTCTCTACGCCGAAATGTCACTTTTGATAGTACGGAATGAGATAGCTATTGTTTGGTGTCCAGAAAGTGACATTTAACGATAGACATATTTATCTCGGATCCTTGTGCTACGCGTGCTGGAAGCCTCACTTGCTCTTTGTTACTCACCAATTTTGTTAAATTTGTTTACTATCATTATTTATTTTTAATGTTTGATTATCTTGTATAAAAAAAATTGCTACTTTTTTAAATTTTACAATCAGGTCGCCTTATTTACTCTATGTGCGTTCTATTCAATACTTTGAACACATTAATCACTGATTAATTATATTATTATTTTTATGTAAAACTTTTATTCTTAAATATTGAATTTAATACAAGTATGTTTATATCAAAGACATTTAAGCACTACGTACATAGCGTCGTAAGCATATCTTTAATATGCGGGTGGGACGAGAGCAGAATAACCATGTACATTTTTAAACATGTCCGCACACAAATTGATGTTCCAGCTAATCGTATGACATTACAACTGTCCACAACTGTCCAAGCGACAGTCGTAATATCATACGACAGAAAATACGTTATCCTTATAAATAACTATGTGCTACTAAATGTTATCTATTCTGTATATTTGTCGACATATCTGACAAAGTAGTTGAATTCGTAACATTGATTGAAGTGTACCCTCGTAATGCAATAGAAGAAAATAGATAGGCTTTTAAAAGTAATTTGATTACAGAGTTAAAAAATAGAAAATGAGATTGTCACTAAATCCACCGAAAATATCTAATTCCAGTGACGTCATAATATATCAAATTTTGCTAGCAAAACTCGACGCGACGATAGGCCCGTTCCAGTTAAGCACGGATTTGCAACATTTTCAACATTTTTAGCATTAGCGCGTTTCATTTGGCTTTGGTGTTACCATTTCGTGCTGGTTTCGTATGTTCCACATAAACTTTTTTGCCACGAAAAGTTAACATCAAATACCCATGCTTTAAATAGATGGGTCCTCCGATACCATTTTTTGACAGCTTTCAAATTTGACATTTGGATACCTTTTTTTCATGAATCAAAAAGATTATTTAGTGGATTTCATTATTAAATTGAATGATATTTATAGTTTTAGCCGATTTTGATTTATATTATTTGAAATATTAAGTTACTGGACTAAGTAGGTGAGACGTCAAAATTCAGCACGAAAAATCAGTTCATACCATTTCATTTGTAACAATTAGCGCGGCTAAAAATGTCAACATTTCTTAAAAGAAACGCATAACGAGGCTAACATTAGATGTCAGCACCAGCAAAGTGGTGATGGTTAAATGGAACACAGCAGATATCACAGATTACATATTACCGATACTTTGTACAGCTCTGGTCGTCTCGTATTCTGCTTTTTTACGATACGCTAACGAGGCGACTACGTTTACGAGCCATGTGCGAAGAGTCTTAAGTACTATAGTTATTGCTTCTGATCCTATACGTTATACTTGTCACCTTGAGGTAACAAGTCTCGTTTTTGATTGTATTAAGTTTGTTGGTGTACGCAAGACGTTAGTGTTTGAAGACCTGTCATTCACATTATAAATTGGGATCAATTATTTTCAATAAAATGTTCTCCCTAAAGATTTAATTTTCAATATATTTGGTTAATATCAATGTAATTTGAATACCAATTGGAAAACTTTGAATACTTTATTTATATGCTATCGTAAGACTACTCTCATATAAAATAAATACAGCTAGTATCATAGGGAACCCACATATATGTTTAGTGGGTTATTTCATGAAGTCTTATTCTTTATAAAAGTATTCCATCATGGGACATAATAATATTTCTGATCTGTTTCTGTTTTTTAATGTCTTACTAGCCTACGAAATTTAATTTCACAGTGCGTAATGAAATGAGTCAATATTACACACGTGTTAGATAAATAAGATAACTTTTACGTAATTTGACGTAAATCATGTTTTATTATTAAGATTATAATTTAGATCTCTTCGTGTATAGATATATGTATTTGAATAACATAATATAGTATCTGAAAAATATGTTGATTGTAATTGGCTTTGAATAAAATATTGTAAAACTAATTCAGTGAAGAAGTGTTTGATACAAACAGCACAATGTTATCTATTGCTCTATTTATTGCCATCCTAATAAGTATACTAACTTGATTCCGATACCAATGAAATTGCGAAACTTTACCTGCGAAATAATTCTGAAGCTTTAAAATACATTTTTGAGAAAATAATGATGTACGGTATGTTCACATGACGATAAAACAATACAACGTGTACTGCTATTGCATTTAGAAAGTAAAAGTTTGACATGTAACAAGACTTCTAAGCTATTTTTGTGCATATGGGTACTAACTAACACGCTGAAGCTCTGTTTTAAACGACATGCATTTTAGGCACCCGCTATGCTATTGTTGTCAGGATACCTTATTTTATCGAATAAATTTTACTTTCTCAATATTTACCAACTGGTATTGATTGTGCAAGTTCAATTCTCAATGTATTTTATTAATTGTAAGAGTTAAGTCAAACACTGAATGTGATAAAATTATTTATTACATGTTTTTTTATTACGCTATTGATGAATTGTATTATAGATTATTATGTGACAAATCGAAAATAAATATTGAACTGAATGTTTTGCTTTTCATAATTGTAATCTGTAATTTGGGTATTTATTGCACAGTCCAATTCTGTTGACGTGATTCATTGAGCAATTATTACAGCTATTTTAATTCGCCTTATTGTTTTCTAAACTCAAGCTCAAAAAATTATTCAATATACCGGGTGGAAAAAAAAACCGTGGTTGGAGGAAAAGTACATATTTATATATTGTGGCCTAGTTGATCGCAAATTTTACTGAAGGGCAACATTCCTTTATTTTCAAAAATAAATAAAACTGCATTTGAAAAATCACCTGCTTGAGCCGGGAAGCGAACCAGTGAAATAATCAAAACATTCTGTATTTTATGACACCAACCGAAAGAGTCATTCATAAGGATCAATTTCTTTTAAACAGGGTGTCCACATTCTGGAAAGTCAGGGAAAAGTAAGGGAAGGTCAAGGCAGTCAGGGAAAGTCAGTGAAATCGAGAGGCTACCTGGAAAGTCAGGGAAAAATTTGGATTTTACACTGTTTGGTCCCCAAATTTCCCAGTGATTGTCAAATGAGGAATATGTTTACTTCATGCTTTTGGTAGAATGATTCCTAATCTTGACTATCGAATGATTTATGTTAGTGTTTGCACATTATAGCATAATTTTGGCAGACAAATCAACCGAGCAACCCTTCCTTGAGTTCAAATGCAATTTCCTTCAAATGTATGAACATAATTTTGATAAAAGTGGCATAGTTAAGGTAAAGTGGCATAAATAAACTAAGCGCGGCAGCCGCGCGAGCCAATGGTCGACCGAGGTAGACGTTCATTTGCCGCGCGAGCCAATTTTTAGATAATAATTTAGCAGCTCGAACAGCCCGCGGCGGATTCATTCTTGTAAACTTATGAGTCGTCCGTTATACGTACCTATGCGCTGCGCGAGCCCCGAAACAAACCGCGTCCCAACTGCGGGCAAGCGGACGACTCGAGCTCCTTTGATGCGGTCTCAAAAACCGACAAGAAGCGGTTCGTCGCGCGGCACGTTCGAGCACGGCAACGCTCGCGGTCGCTGTGCGAGCCAATGTTCGAGTTTGCCGCGCATAGTTTATACGCACCTTTATGTTGTTAATTTTATAGGCTTCATATTGAAAGTAAATTGTATAGCGTTAGGACAATTATTTTGCTCTAGTCATTTGAAACATAAAGTTTCAATAAAAAACATCAGAAAACAATAAAAATCAATGTATCAGTAATGTGTGTTGCTGCCTTCAGCTTGGATAACTGTTTGCATATGTGAACCTATTGATCTTACCAATCTTACAATGATATCTTGAAGAATGTTGTTCCATTCCTTATCTATCGCCATTCAGAGCCCATAAGGTTTTGAAGAAGCCGGATCCCTATCTTAGGCCCTGTGCTTTAATTCGTCCCAAAGATATTCGATGGGGTTAAAATCAGGGCTCCGTGCTGGCCAATCCATGACACGAATGCCAACGTCCCTGAGTATAATATTGCGGTCTTGCATTATCATGCACATTAGAAACATCTCATCTTAAATACATCCTGATTAAGGTACCACGAGATCTTCAAGAACATCAGAGATATATCGTTCTGTAGCAAATCTGCGTGAAAGAGCATTGGATTCGATATAAACCATCTCTTTTCATGTTGTTAGGGAAATGCCGCCCCACACCAATATGGAGGCTCCATAATGGAGCCATCATAAGTAACAATTTCTTCGATACAGCACTGAGCGTAACGTTTTCTAGGGCAACGGTACAGTCTCTGTCTTCGATTATTTCTGTAAAGACACTCTTGCCTCGCCAGAAAAAATAACATGCGCCCATTGATCCAGTGTCCATCATTCTATATGCTCATGTAAGTGATCTGCGGTAAGCTACATTTAATTTTGCTAGGCTAGTTAGTAGGCTAGCTCGGCAGTTAATTTGCGCTTGGCTAAGCTTCTCCTGACTGTACGCGCGCTTATGGCCAGGCCACTCCACGTTCGTCACGAAGCTGTTGTTGGACCTGCACTGCGTTCTGACGCCGATTCCTCGGGACATTTAAATGCATGTATCGATCATCTGCGGAGGATATAGCCCATGGACTGTCAGTTTCTGCGCGCCGATCGAAGGCTTCAGTCTTTAGGTATCTTCTATAGTCGCGCTGCATCGAAAAACGCCTTAACATTTGAGCAACCCGACGATGACTAAGGCTCCATTGAAGTAATGCGGCAGCTTGAGTATAGCTTCCTGGAGCGGATTATCTATTTTTAGGAACAAAAATAACCGTAATCTGAAGACTTAAAGACAAATTAAGCAACTACGCAGAAAAGTCATTAAAGTCAAGTGAAACTCCACCTTTCCGATCGTGTTTCTATTAAAAGAGGTGTGCGACAAGGCGACACAATCTCCCATAAGTTGTACACGGCGTGCTTGGAAGATACATTCAAGCTCCTAGACTGGTCTGGTAGGAGTATCAACATAAATGGAGATCAATTAACTCATCTGCGATTTGCAGAAGACATTATCATTTCTGCTAAGACGGCTGCAGATCTTCAGCTGTCGGTGGGACTTCGCATGAATACCTCAAAAACGAAGATCATGGCCAGGGATCCGAACATAGGACCCATAATGATTGCAGGAAACGTGGTTGAGCAGGTTGACTACTACATATATCTGGGGCAGCCACTTACTCTTGAAAAAAGTGGGCAAACACAAGAAATAGAACGCCGAATAAAACTAGGTTGGGGCGCGTTTAGCAAAATGTTCCACATTTTCTGGAGTGAAATGCCTTCGAGCAATGCTCGTGTATTGGGCTGAGACCTGGATCCTGACTAGACAACATATACACGCCCTACAGGTAGCACAAAGAAAAATGGTTTAGGGTTTCTCTGGGGGAACGGATCTGGAATACGGAGATACGCAAGCACACCAAACTGATTGACGTCGCTCGTGTCATTGCGTGTAGAAAGTGGCGATGGGCAGGGCACGTGGCCCGCAGGACCTACAACCGGTGGAGTAATAAGATCATCGAATGGGAGTGGCTCCCCGGAACAGGACGAAGGAACGATGGTCGACAGCCGGCTCGTTGGTCAGACGACATAATAAGAGAGCGGGCAAGAACTGGACAAGAAAAGCCCAACCCCGTAGTGAATGGCGCAGAATGGAGGAGACCTATGTCCACCCACCAGTGCACAGAGGGACACGCTCCATACAAGGGCGGTCATAAATAGTTAAAGTCCTGTTACTATCAATACATTGTATTATTTTAGTGACTTATAGTTGTAAAAGTGTTTTAGGAACATTAAAATGAAAGAAGTACATGTATTTACGGAATAAAAAACGTTTACTTCAGTAAAAAACAAATATAAACAATAACATACTTTTACCTAAATTTATCATGAACAAACACTTAAAAATTGGAATGTAAAACATATATTTTAAATTGAGTCAAAACATTGATAACATTATTTAATTATAATAAAATAATAGAAATAAATAAATTAAAATTAATTAAATACAAAAAAAACAAAACAACTAACAAAATACAAATAAATTATTCTTATTCTAACAATATTAAACATGTAACAATTCTATTACACTTTGTGACAGAGTATTTTTCTTTTTAGGGGGAAGTTTCCGAAGACTTGTAATATAAGGATCTGAATGTAATAATAGTCGTTGTATTAAATCTTGATTGGTAACTTCACGTGACATTTTTCGAGTGTGACTTCGTCTATAAATTTTGATATACTTATTTGTCGCTTCAGCAGCTTCTTCGGAAAGTTCTCCTATAGATAACAATGCATAACTTATAATATCTGATCCATGTACGAGCACCTTGTGGACAGAAGCAGGAAGACTATACCACGGATATTCCTCGACCAGGCTGTATGCTGTTTGTAATGCATAGTCTTTAAACTTGCATTCATTAATTTTATGTCCAGAAGATAACGTTTGTAATATTACACAACAACGATCTATGAGATCCTTATTCAAACCTGTAATTTCAGCAGATACAGCTGATTCCAAAAAAAACTTCCTGGCCGTGTTTCCGTCGTTAGACGTCCCGCTTCCACCACTACGCGGCTTGTCAACTATTAAACCTAATCGTTCCCTAAACTGAGACTGTACATATTGTTTTTTATTTGATAACAATTGTTTATCACTATCTAGCCTAACTTGCCATTTTTTTATGTCTAATCTATATGAAAGATGAATAAAATATTCGAAGAAACGTATCCAAGAATGTAGTGGTGATAATCCAAATTGGTATCTACTCTCTATTACAGGTTTTTGTAAACATTCGTCTATTTTATTCATCTCTTTAGGGGTAGCATTACATATATAACATCTACTTGTAGATGTTTCACTTAAAGCACTACAAATTTTACCATCTACCATTGAAAGCTGCAACTTATGAGAAACGACCAATTCACGATTGTCGATCTGAATAAAAGTAGGTTGCAAACTTTCAATTTTATCCTTAAAATAAGCTTCCTCTTGCAAAGACACTGCTGTGCTTTCTTTCAAAAATTGAAATCGAATAGGACGGCAGTACCTAGTGGAAGAGGGTCGAGGATTTTTCCATAAAATTTTACAATTATCTTCAGCTAATTTTACAATAATTTGAAGGGGTACATAAGATGTTACAAACAAACTACTATCTTCTAAAGTTGAATCTGAAAAAAATTGTTTGTATTCACTATGTCCAGTGCTGCCATCGAATCCCCATTTCCCAAGTAAAGAGATATTAGACAAACAATCATCAGGAATCTGATCTAAGACCTCTTTTTGAGATTCAAGGATTCGAGAAGCTGTGTGATCAAAAAGACTTTGTAATTCAACTTCAGCTGAAGACTCGGAAACAGTTATATTAGAAGGGTAACATCTCTGTTTCGCTTTAGTAATTTGTTGGTAACATGGTAATACATTAGGAGAAATCTTACTATTAACAAAGTTTTTAATTAATAAATACTGATGTTTTGTCAACTGAGCATCAGTCACAAGTGACAAGACATCATCAGTGCTAACTCTAGATATACACGAATCGAATGAACAGTCTGAAACATCAAGCAATGCACTCACAGTAGAATCATCAGACTTTGACAAATCAGCTACTCTCCGACGTTTTGTCCTTTTACTACATTGCGTAAAAGGTTTTCGAGGACGACCACGTGAATGACATGGCGACGTTTCAGACGGAGTACATTGCTTATTGTTACGCGCCACACCGCCTCAGCCAATCGCAAGCCAGCCGAAGCCAGCCAATCAGAGCCAAGCACGTGCAGCCATGTGCCAGCCAGCCCAAGCCAGCCAATCAGAGCCAAGCACGTGCAGCCATGTGCCAGCCAGCCCAAGCCAGCCAATCAGAGCCAAGCCAAGCTAGCGCCTTACTACCGGAGAAACTATAAAATGCCGCGCTATCTCATATTTAGATCACTTCTCTGTTTTACTGTTTCTAAGACGGAACTCTGCCCGATTGTAAATCGAAATTAAATCGGTGTGATTCTGCAACGTCTACTTTTTATTATATCCCGTTACATATCAGAAGTGGGATAAATAAAAAAAAACCCTAAAACGTAGTTACGTCAATGCGTCGAGTGTAGGCCGCCTGGTCCGTCCGCACGAATGGGGCAAATCATCAGATTCATCCGAGACAACTAGTGAAAACGAAGACAAAGTTTCGCCACCAGCCTCGCCTTCAGCTCGAAAAATCCTACGCAAGCTTTTGAAATCAGAGGTACAAAAGGCCATGAGTTCTTTAAATTATGAAATACCCTCCGTCACTACAAGAAAAGAAGCCCGTGCAGCCTTGCTAATCCCCAAGTTCGACCCGGATAGCGAAGAGTGTACTACTGCGACAGCATGGCTCAAAAAAAAATTGATCAACTTGGCGAAATTCATATGGATGGTGCGAAAACACGAAGTCGTTTCATCTGCAAGATAGATTAAGGAGGTCAAGCAAGAAGATGGTACAAACGGCTGGATGAATACGATTACTCTTGGGAAGACTGGAAGCAAATATTGATACGTGTATTTACCAGACATCGCAAATATGGATTCGATGACCAAATATTATCAGGACAAAGTCGCCATGTGTTTTCGGTGTAAGTTGTCAGACAGCGCAGTTGTCTCATGCATCATTCGCGGTCTACCACCACCAGCACAAGCGAATGCGAGAGCATATCATTGCGAGCGACCCTAAGAATTATACGATGCCTTCCTATGTGTGATGGATGACTACCAGCCACCGTCAATTTGGATTGGAACAAGCCCGTCAAGTAAAGATGTCGTCAGCCGACAAGGAAACAAAAAATGTCTGCCTCGTTAGCAAGAAGCCGGGCGAAGTGCTGAGCCGAGCCACCAGCTGCACTACTACACCGCCTTCGGAGGTTCAGGTTAGCCCACATTATTTTATTGCACTACCTTTGTAGCCAAAATAATCCAATATTAAGCCAAGCCAATATTAGCACAATCGGGGCATCAAACATAGAGGAAATCAGTTCAGATCTATTGAATAAAAAACGATTATGATTATTTGATTGCTTTACTTATCAATTTCCCTGACTATTTTGCGAGTAAAACACAAGACTTAGGATGTACAGATTTATTAAACATAAAAATAAAGTTAACAAGTGAACAGCCTATATACCGTCAACCTTACAGCTTGTCGCACAGTCAGTAGTTAGATCCAAAGTGTCTGAATTGCTAGACGCAGGTATAGTTCAAGAATCTGAATCATGTTTTGCTTCTCCCGTAATTCGTAAAAAAAAAGAACGGCGATAGTAGACTTTGTGTTGACCCTTGCCTAATATCGATGATTAGGTCTCTAAATTAGCCGTTAAGAATTTCTTTACGGGTCTTAATTTGGCACAAAGTTACCATCAGGTCAAAATCGACCCTGCAGATAACCACAAAACGCCACATTGGTATTTTAATATACGCGTGTTCCGTTTGGCTTAGATAACGCACCGTCTGTTGTTATACGAATAATGAATAAGGTTGTAGATTCAATACGAAATTCGAATCACAAAAGGCGGTAGTTCAAAAACCCACAATGACTTTCCCGATAAATATGAAATTTTAGCATTCTTAGACAATTTGTTGCTACCCTCTTTTGATGTTCACTCAGGTTTAGATATTTTACAAAAAGTTCTTCATAAATGAAGATCGGAAAATTTAAAGTGAAATGTGAGTAAGTGTTCATTTTTATAAAACAAAATTACATACTTAGGACATGAGATATCTTCGAATGGCATTCAACCAGGTGAATCAAAATTGTTAGCAGTATCACAGTTTCCTACCCCTAGTAGTGTTCATGAAATACGTCAATTTATAGGGCTATGTAGCTATTTCCGTAAATTTATTAAAAGTTTCGCAATTTAATTGCTCGCCCTTTAACAGATTTAACAAAGAAAAACGCAGTTATGGAAATGGGGCACTGAACAAGTCGATAGTTTTCAACAATTAAAACTGTGTTTGTGTACAAGGCCAATACTGGCTTTATATGACCCTGTATTACCAACTGAGATTCACACCGATGCATGCAAATCCGGTATCGCAGGTATTTTTTTTACAAAAACAAACTGATAATTCCTTTAGGCCCGTCATGTATTTCAGTAGGGCAACGAGTAAAGAAGAAAGTATATACCACAGTTAAGAGCTTGAAACGCTTGCCGTAGTAGAATCTATGTGTAGGTTTAGAGTGTGACTGTACTGCCGTTCGCGCCACCCTTACTAAACGTGACATTATCCCACGTATTGCTAGGTGCTGGCTGTCAATACAAGATTTTGAAATGAGTGTACAATATGGCCTGGGGAAAAAATTTAACACATAGACGCGTTGAGTAGAAATCCCGTCGATGCTATTAATGTCAACCGCCTTGAAGTGTCAGACGGGTTCTATACATTCCAATACCAGGATGACAAGTTAAGGCGTATCATTGTTCAGCTTAAAGATAGCTCACTCAGCTGCCCCTGATATAAACAACAACTATGTGCTCCCAGATGATAGACTCTGCAGGAAGACATTGTATGGTAATCGCCTCGTGGTGTCTGTATTGATCAGATGGACTAGTTTACATGCACCACAATAATATAAGTCGTGTAGGCTTTCAAAAATGTATAGATTTAATAGAGGGAGTAAATAGTACCCTATTCCGAAACCCACAGAACCCATGGTCATGGTTCATGTCGACTGTCGACCACATGCCCCTTTTGTAGAACAGCAAAAGGTTATCAATATATGTTGGTTATTACAGACTAGCTTCTGCCCGCGACTTCGTCTGCGTAGACTTGAATTTTGAAAATTACTACTACTCGGGAACTACTTAAGGAATCGGGATAAAAGGTAGCCTATGTCACGTTCTTTTCCATGTCAAAGGCTACATGCATGCCAAATTTCATCCAAATCCGTTCAGCCGTTTTTGAGTGATTGAGTAACAAACATCCAAATATCCAAACATCCACACTTTCACGTTTATAATATTAGTAGGAAGTAGGATAATTGATCCTAGCCAGACTTCTAATAATTGGGCCAATAGCTTACCTGACATTATTTGAGGTGTTAATAATACTGTAAATGAAAGTACAACATAGTCGTATAGCCCTATGATTTGATGTTATGAAAGTAATAATGAATCGGTAGAAATCAGGCGTAATAATAGATCTAGTGCACGATTAAAATTAGAAAGCCATAAGATGAAGCGTAACTTCGATAAAAAAAAAGGAAAACTAGTCGAATTTACAGAAAGGGAGATTTAGTTCTTTGGCGGCAAGCACCCACAAGTAGTGTAACAAGAGTGAGCACTAAGCTTGATGATATTTACTCTGGTCCATATATCATTACTAAGGTGTGGGTAATGACATATACAGAATCCTCAGTATCAAGGGGTTCCGAGGCTACAAGGCCTTTACTAGCCTGGTTGCATCGGACTCTTGAGGCCCTATCACAGAATCACAGTACCCTATATCATACAGTGCCAGTAGCTCTGATGACCAGCTTGAAACCGAAGATCTCATTGACCTACTTGAAACTTAACCACGTGTTTTTCCATTGCGGGAGCAATGATTGTTTCAGGACGGCCGACTGTTACGCGCCACACCGCCTCAGCCAATCGCAAGCCAGCCGAAGCCAGCCAATCAGAGCCAAGCACGTGCAGCCATGTGCCAGCCAGCCCAAGCCAGCCAATCAGAGCCAAGCACGTGCAGCCATGTGCCAGCCAGCCCAAGCCAGCCAATCAGAGCCAAGCCAAGCTAACGCCTTACTACCGGAGAAACTATAAAATGCCGCGCTATCTCATATTTAGATCACTTCTCTGTTTTACTGTTTCTAAGACGGAACTCTGCCCAATTGTAAATCGAAATTAAATCGGTGTGATTCTGCAACGTCTACTTTTTATTATATCCCGTTACATATGATATACTTATTTGTCGCTTCAGCAGCTTCTTCGGAAAGTTCTCCTATAGATAACAATGCATAACTTATAATATCTGATCCATGTACGAGCACCTTGTGGACAGAAGCAGGAAGACTATACCACGGATATTCCTCGACCAGGCTGTATGCTGTTTGTAATGCATAGTCTTTAAACTTGCATTCATTAATTTTATGTCCAGAAGATAACGTTTGTAATATTACACAACAACGATCTATGAGATCCTTATTCAAACCTGTAATTTCAGCAGATACAGCTGATTCCAAAAAAAACTTCCTGGCCGTGTTTCCGTCGTTAGACGTCCCGCTTCCACCACTACGCGGCTTGTCAACTATTAAACCTAATCGTTCCCTAAACTGAGACTGTACATATTGTTTTTTATTTGATAACAATTGTTTATCACTATCTAGCCTAACTTGCCATTTTTTTATGTCTAATCTATATGAAAGATGAATAAAATATTCGAAGAAACGTATCCAAGAATGTAGTGGTGATAATCCAAATTGGTATCTACTCTCTATTACAGGTTTTTGTAAACATTCGTCTATTTTATTCATCTCTTTAGGGGTAGCATTACATATATAACATCTACTTGTAGATGTTTCACTTAAAGCACTACAAATTTTACCATCTACCATTGAAAGCTGCAACTTATGAGAAACGACCAATTCACGATTGTCGATCTGAATAAAAGTAGGTTGCAAACTTTCAATTTTATCCTTAAAATAAGCTTCCTCTTGCAAAGACACTGCTGTGCTTTCTTTCAAAAATTGAAATCGAATAGGACGGCAGTACCTAGTGGAAGAGGGTCGAGGATTTTTCCATAAAATTTTACAATTATCTTCAGCTAATTTTACAATAATTTGAAGGGGTACATAAGATGTTACAAACAAACTACTATCTTCTAAAGTTGAATCTGAAAAAAATTGTTTGTATTCACTATGTCCAGTGCTGCCATCGAATCCCCATTTCCCAAGTAAAGAGATATTAGACAAACAATCATCAGGAATCTGATCTAAGACCTCTTTTTGAGATTCAAGGATTCGAGAAGCTGTGTGATCAAAAAGACTTTGTAATTCAACTTCAGCTGAAGACTCGGAAACAGTTATATTAGAAGGGTAACATCTCTGTTTCGCTTTAGTAATTTGTTGGTAACATGGTAATACATTAGGAGAAATCTTACTATTAACAAAGTTTTTAATTAATAAATACTGATGTTTTGTCAACTGAGCATCAGTCACAAGTGACAAGACATCATCAGTGCTAACTCTAGATATACACGAATCGAATGAACAGTCTGAAACATCAAGCAATGCACTCACAGTAGAATCATCAGACTTTGACAAATCAGCTACTCTCCGACGTTTAGTCCTTTTACTACATTGCGTAAAAGGTTTTCGAGGACGACCACGTGAATGACATGGCGACGTTTCAGACGGAGTACATTGCTTATTGTTTTTCACAAGTTGAATTTTTTCAATAACATTAAACCAATCGGAATTCTTATATAAAAGCTTGGTTTTATCCCTATTACATTTTTTCCAGAATCGAGCAATAGCTTTACATAAATTATTAACAATTTTCTCTAAATAATGAATATCAGTGTTCTCAGCATCGTCGTTCAGAGTAGTCAACAAACTTTGTAGGACTTGACGACACTTTTCCGAGTCATTATCGGTATTGACAGTTAGCCATATTTCAAGAATATGCATTCTTGAAAACGAGCACGATATATAAATTACCTAAAACAAAAAAAAACGGTTAAAATTCAGTCACAAAACCTACACAAAGCACTAAGACTAAATAAACTAATTTCGTAGCAAATGCTACGAGATAATCTGGCAACCGTAGCACCCTTGTCATCGCCAAAAGGGCAGATAAGGGCAGCCAAGTTTTAATTTTCCTAAGATAAGAAAGTCTAAAGATTATGGTGCAATATACCTCCATAGTCGGAGCGAGTGGGAACATATTTAAAAGTTTATTCAAACTTTGAATATTAAAATATAATACTCCAAGAAAAGTCGCCTCGTAGCAATGACATACTAAAGAAAATATATACTAAGATACAATTAAAATAAAAATATTAATTATTACATACCCTTTTCTTGGATATCCATTTCAGAAAAAACTCACACAGCACTCACAGGTCCCGCAATGACAACAAATAACGTCACGCTTTTTAATGACTCACTGATAACAGTATTTACGATTGGCGATGCGCTCTCTTTGAATGCACAATAGATAATGAAGGCGCACTTTAATTACTGACCTATTTATAGTTTCAGAAGGTACCGCAACTATCCAATGTAACGACAAGGAATAAAATGTAAAACAAGAAAGCAGGTTTTTAAGATTTATGACCTATGGATGTCCCACAGTGCAGTGGGTGGACATAGGTTGAAGAAGAAGTCAAATCTCAAAAGATTAATGAAAAGCGATTGTGTTTATTACGAGTAACTTAGTATTCAATAAGAGCCTTTTTGCATTTTTTATTTAACAAAGGTACAAACACTTGAAGGAAATTGCATTTGAACTCAAGGGTGAAGGGTGGCTCAGTTTATTTTTTCGCCAGGGTACTTTCTACAGTGTAAAAATACTGGACCTAAAAATATAAATTATGTAAGTAGGTACTTAAAAAAATGAAATCTATAGGTACTAATATCCCAAGAAACACAGAAAAGCATTATAATAGAGTATAAATGGTTCACATGTGTCCTTTTTGCACTGGAAGGGTGTTATAATGGGATATATATAAGCATTATACTACGACATTGCATCCTCGAGATTTATATAACCAGGTAGTGCACTTTCCAATGTACCGGGCACCAAGCACAATTTTAGAGCGAAGACATAAAAATAAAAAGATAGGTAGGTAGTTTTAGTATTATTCACCCGCTTGCGCGACGTTACGCCGTTTGACTCATTTATCGAAATATTAAAGATCAAAGTTTTATTATTTTATAACTTTATTTTTAGTGTGTTATGTAGTTGTTATACATATCAATATGGGTAAGTATTCTAAGCAATAGGTATATTAAGGAAATGATTCGTAAACTAGAGAAACGTTTACGTCACCGCCGCCGCCGCTGCAAGCATTTTGATGGTGCTGGAAATATATACGAGTAAGTGTTTATTGTGTATTATATTGTACTATTTATCGACACGTTCTCATCTTTGCATTTCGTTCGTTTAAAGCATATTTAGCTCACTAATTAATTTCATTTTGAAATTTATTGAGCAATAAAAAGAGCCTTGCTGTTTGCGCATTTACTAACGTTACTGTGTTTAATTAGAGAATATTCTGTATACTGTATTAAATAAAATGGTATCCGCAGAATACCAGCGTCAAAGCACTCTGTGCCTCTGCATGCGGGGCCTATTTGGCCTAAAATCTATCTGAATATTTATATTTTTTTGTTACATTGTGTGTTGTATTTTTTGTCCCAAATAAACGTCTATTCAAGAAATAATTCATAATTACTAAAGAACCGTGAATCGGCACTTTGAAACACGCCTTGTACACGTGTTTAAGTTTATTATTTCTTTATATTTATAGAACAGTGTGCCTTGGAACTATGATGCGATTATAGTCACGCACAGTACTACGATGCGATTGTAGTCATGTTTTTTTGGTCAGATTTATTGGTACCGTGACGCGATCACGGTCTCGATCACAGCACTTCGTGTCATGATGCGATAATGACCTAGCTTATTTTTTCAACAGAATGTTATTATTTCCTTATATTTTATAGAACAGTGTGCCTTGAAACTATGATGCGATTATAGTCACACACCCTACTACAATGCGATCTTTGTCATGTTTTTTGGACATATTTATTAGTACCGTGACGCGATTACGGTCTCGATCACAGCACTTCCTGTCATGATGCGATCATGACCTATCTTATTTTATTTTATACATTTTTGAGAAATTAACGGCTATAAATAACAGATTAAACACAATATAATGAATAACTTAGCCAATTACAAATTTCTACTAATAGAAATAATATAGCACTTGGACGCTTATACAAAATAAGTAGGTGAATAAAAACAAGATACTTAAATTGTAAAATACCGATAACAGTACAAAAACAAAGAAAAAGAGACTTAACACTGCACTCACGAAGAATAAATTATTAATATTGGATTTGTATTACCTAATTACAATTATACTTTTTGAAAAAGTTGTCACTAAGTCGCTTCCTAATGGATACTGTACTAGAATTAAATATATCAATGTCTGAATTTGACTTGAGAAAGTTATTAGCAGTACCGCATGCACGCACGACAAAACTGTTTTGCCTATAATTAGATGATGACACTTGAGGCCGAAATAATGGGCTGCTACGAAATGCTGTGATTGGAGCATAAAAATTTATTTTGCTGAGAAGATCCGGACAATCAATGGTAGATGTGATGATTTTTTTAAGATAAATTATATCTGATATTTCACGACGATAATCCAATGGCAGAAAATGGTGCTTAGCGCAAGATTCAAAATAATCTCTTATTCTAGTTTTGGTTTTAAAGTTAAGATAGCGTATAAATTTCTTTTGAATATTTTCCAAGCGATGTCTGTAGATTTTATATCTTGGGTTCCAACACTGAGATGCGTATTCCAAATGGCTGCGAACGTAGGTGGTATAAAGAACTTTTAGGGTTTTAGCCGAGTTAAAATCTTTAGTAGATCTCATTATGAAACCAAGAGCTTTGGAGGCCTTTTTTACTACAGCTGAAATGTGATCGTGAAATATTAATTTACAATCATGAACAACTCCTAGGTCTCTCGTACTCGACACACGAGTCAAAACTTGGTTTTTTAAGGTATTATAATTGAATGTAACTGGAGAAATTTTACGAGAAAACGACATTACTGAACATTTAGAGACATTAAGAGGATTGTGAAGCTGTAAATTTTCATACAAAAAGCGATAACGTTTTTCTCCCTCTAAACATAGTCCAATTTTCATAATTTTTGGAAATCTTGTAGATATAATGAAAAACTAGGTTTGTACGTTTTGATTTTGAAGAAATATTGCTCAGAATATAAGTTATTAGCATCTAAATATCTATATTTTCGACTTAAAAACTACCTTGAGCATTTTTGTCTTTTTTTGACTAAATTATACTGAATTACAAAAAAAGCAAAACGTACAAACATAGATTAAGGTATACTGAATCTAATGAGACCAAAAGCGTCTAATTTCATAAAGGTTTAGGGGTGTAAAACAGTTATCGCCCGAAACAATATTTCAAACAGGAATTGTAGGCAATTTCGACCATTTCTTGCAACTCTCTCTATCGCACGATACGGGTCGGGGGCAGGGGTACAATGTAGTGATAGTGATGTGACATAATGTTATCGTAGTTATTGTCGCCTAGGGAGGAGAAAGTAATATCGATCAATAGTGAAAGTTATTATTCAAGTCGGAACTATTAATCTTCACAAATACCTTATACATGAAAAAGTAGATATCTTTTTGAATACGTTTATTGATTTTAGTGTTTTATTTTAAAGATTTTATTTCAATACAAATTTCCTTATTTAAGGGTTGGCCTGTTAACTTTACTGTAAATTCCCAAAACCAAAAAAGGAAAAAAATGTAAGTATGTAAGTAGTTGTTTGTTATAATAAATATGTGCCATAAAGAAACCAACTCAAAATAAATTCGTATTTTGTTTCTTGTGATAGGTATTTGTTATGCAATGTATGAAGTTGGAGCAGCTAAAAACGTGTAATGGACTATGCAAGTAGCGTTATTTTTAATATTATTTTATTTGAATTTTATTCCTCTAAAGCTGGGCTCTAAGGTCTTACTCGCGTTATGGAATCTACGATTGTATAAAAAATACAAACGACAAAGTACCTAAATAATATACGAGTATGTAGGTTAGGCAGGGTAGGCATATATGGGAAGAAGGCACCCTTCGTACGGTTTTGAATTTTTTTTTTTTCATTTTAACTATAAAATTTAAAGCAGCTGATTACATATACTAATAGGTATTTTTCAACCGACTTCAAAAAATGAGTTTCTCAATTCGATGCGTATGTTTTTTTTGTGTATATTACGCGATTACGCCGCCAATTGCAGACCGATTTTCAAAATTCTTTTTGTATTCTCAAAATTATACTCCAATGGTGGTCCCACGGTTACCAAAGTTAGGATCTGATGATGGGTCCCATAAAAATGGAGGGAAATCCTTAAATTTTTAGGTGCGTCCAACGTGTTTTTTTTTTATAAAAACGTCGCCCCACACTAGGATTTTCTCCTGTGTCGTGGGTGCAGTTACAAACATAGAATATCACATGCACATACGCCCAGACCGGAACAAATTTCTGTAGGCCATACAAAACATCTGTCTCGTGCGGGAATCGAACCCGCGACCTGTTGCGCAGTAGAAGATCGCTCGACCTCGGCGCTAACCGTGTCAACCGTTTTGTGTGTATGTTACGCAATTACTCCGTCAATTGTGGACCGATTTTCAAAATTCTTTTTGTATTCGGTAGAGTATACTCCTAGGGTGGTCCCTAGGTCACCAAAGTCAGGTTCTGATGATGGGATCCTATGAAAATCGAGGGATACCCTAATTTAATTAGGGTTTCTTTCATTAAAAAGTTAAACCAAAAAAATATTTTACAAAAAATAAAAACTGACTTCAAAAACACTGAAAAGTTAAAAATAGTGTAAGAATAGGTACAGCTAACATTACATTTCTATATTGAAGTCGGTGCCAAACGATGATCTCCTAGAAAGTCTTAAAATTTGGCACCGTCTTCAATAATGATGTGTGATGTTGTCTGTACCTATTCTTATATTATTTCTAACTTTTCAGTGTTTTTGTAGTCCGGACGAACCCGACGAATCGCACCCCGCCGGACGGACCTCCCGATCAACATCCGGTGGCCTCAATCACTAGACCACGGAGGTGGTAAAAATTAGAATTCTAAGACTATTAGTATAACTACCCATGATTAGTGTATAAAAATGAGAGGTATTTTTTATTTGATGCATAATTATTACTTTATATTTTTTAAATCCCTGCTCCTATTTAGTTTGTATGTAAAAGTATTAATTTATCTATCTAAAATAATAGATTTATTGTTATTTATTTTTAAGTTAACAAGAGGTCTGTTCTTGTCTGTTTATGTTTAGTGTTTATTTTTTTCATAAAAGGATCCATTATTGATTCACATCTCAAATGAAAATCATTTTAATTCAGTATAACACTCATCTTACAAAAAGTAATTTTCTTTAGACAGGTAAATGTACGATAGATAGGTACTTTCATAACAAATAACAACTCAGTCCTATAAAGTAGGACTTGGTAGGGATACCAAGTAAGTGCCTACACTATAAATTTCAAAGGAATACTGAAATAATTTACGAAACTTATCTACTAAAATATTATAAAGAAAGAAGATTTGTATTTTTGTTTGTAATGAATAAACTCAAAAACTAGCTCACTGGGAAGTCTCGGCGTAATTATTGTTAAAATGATTTTTATAAATAAAGCTATTTTTATTTATTATATTTTTTACTAGCTTCCGCCCGCGACTTCGTCCGCGTGGAATAGTTACTTTGGGCTAAAGCTAACTTCAACCCGCGACTTTGTTTATATAGGTGAGTAAGTACTGGGTCTTATAATCTTATATCATGCAGGGGCGGATCGAGAACAAACATTTAGGGGGGGCGATCATAAGATCTGAAGGTATTTTTTGAACTTTGAATCTGCAAACGTAAGTTACCCAATCAACCCAGCTCGTGTATATTTTTAATAATTAAATACATCAACCCAAATAACCCCAAGTAATTCCCAAGTAACCCAATAGACCCAGCTTGAGCAGTTTTTTTAATAATAAAATATCTAATAAAAGTTAAATATTTTGAAAAATGATAGAATTTATTTTTCCTCGGCCGTGCTCAGGGGGGGCGATCGCCCCGATCGCCCCCCGCTGGATCCGCCCCTGATATCATGTAGATTGTAGGTTATTCTCAAAAAAACTAAACTAATGTTATTTTAAAGTACTTCTGCGTACACTATATTTTTAGTTTTGTTTCCTTTCCTCAGAAGTAGATAGCTAACTGGGGCCACCGCCCTTCCCCGTCATGACTGCCCGCCGGCTTTGTACATTGTGCGCGCAGTACTCGATCATTATTTTGCTGTGATGTTATTTTAAAACTGCGATATCTCCTAAGATATTCATTTAAATTGAATGATGTAAAGGGCAATTTTGTTTGAAATTAAATACTTGTGATGAATAACGTATTTATTTGGATAAGGATTAATATCATGTTTATAAAAACACCTTCGCAAATAATGCATTATTTTAGAACAAATTTGGTTAGCATAAAAAGGGTTATAGTGAGCTAACCTTAAAAGATAGACATATGCTGTCGCGGACTTTTTTTTAGAACTTTTAAAGGGGAATAATTCTGTCATACATGATTTTTGCGAAACTCTAACCGTTTACGCAGCGCACGCAGCGGAAACTCTCAATAGGGGAAAAAATCCCTCGATTTTGAAACATTCTTCATTGATGCTCCGCTCCTATTGGTATTAACGTAATGATATATAGCCTATAGCCTTCCTCGATAAATGGGCTTTCTAACACTGAAATAATTTTTCAAATCGGACCAGTAGTTCTTGAGATTAGCGCGTTCAAGCAAACAAACAAACAAACTCTTCAGCTTTATAATATTAGTATAGATTTTTAAAAACTACTAGGCTGATTTAAAAAAAATTTTTGACTAATAGAATGCTACATTATCACTGAGTAATATAAGGTTATAAAATAATTTTTCATACGGGAAAACAAAATTCCCTCACGAAAAACGAAAAAACGAAGGCAAAGTTGCAAGCGGAAAGGCAGTCAGGAATACCTAAGCAACGCAAAACATTACAAACGGTAAAATAATGAGCTCGAGTTCTCGCGCCGAGGAGTCGCGCGCTGCTGTCGTAGTGTGCGTGAGAATTTGCGCGTGTTGTATTTGTGGTGTAAACGCCAGACGGGAGGCCGAGCGGTGTGAAACAGATAGCATTTTAGAATATACCTACTCGCGCCGCGCACGATTACTTCACAATCCTCTTAAGATCCAGTTTATTGTCAAAGCAGTAATCATCTAGTCTAGCAAGATCTTGCTGAAGTAGTAAGGCATCGCTTTGACTTTTAATTGCCCTAAAGATCTTCATATCATCGGCGAAGCTCAACAGAATGGAGTTTTGGAAACAACAATCAATATCAGCCACAAAGATAAGGAAAAGCAAAGGCCCTAGCAGCGATCCTTGGGGAACACCACTTGGTACAGATAACCACTTAGATGTATAATTCCCCAGCACAACAGCCTGCGATCGATTCTTAATATATGACGCAAACCACCTTAGTAAGACTCCTCTAATTCCGGCATTACTTAATTTTAATAATAGCAGACAATGATCAATTTTGTCAAAGGCTTTGCAGTAGTCGGTATAGATAACGTCAACTTGCAATCCATTATCCATACATTCCTATACATTCAGTCGCAAAATTGTTGATTAGAATTAGATTGGAGGCTGTGGACCTTCCTTTCAAAAAACCATGCTGGGATGATGGAAATGAACCTTTAAGCGCAGAGTAAAGTTGTTCATATACAATTTTTTCAAATACCTTTGCTATTATGCATAATTTTGAAATCGGTCTATAGTTGACAATGTGGTTTTTAGGTCCTTTTTTGTGGATGGGGGTTATAAATGCCTTTTTCCACAATAAAGGAACATAACCTTCGTCAATAGACCGTGTAAAGAGCCTGAACAAGGGAAGAGATAGTTGATCAGCACAATTGACAAGTACAATAGGGGGAACTAAGTCTGGTCCAGCTGATTTAGACACATCAAGTTTGACTAATTTTGCTTTCACTATCTCCGGAGTTATGTGAATGGAGGAAATATTACCATCCAATAACCCTGATGTATTAGTGGATGGTTGACTGATAGAGGATGTACTAGAGTCAGGGGATAGGAAGGTGGAGTGAAAATAGTCAGCAAAATGGTCACATATATCTTGGCCTGAACTATAATTAACATTTTCGTAGAGCATTGAATTTGGTAGGGAATTAGATTTTGATATAGATTTAAAGTACGACCAAAAAAATCTAGGATTATCTTTAATAGAACTCTCAACCTTTATAATATAATCTTTATAACAGATAGCTTCTAATAATTTTGCTCGCTTACTCAAAATATCAATAGACAGTTTGTCCGCAATCATATGATAACGTTTAAATTTCGTTAGATGTTTGAACTTTTCTTTTAGAACCTTAATTAGAGCTTTGGAGTACCAGGGAGGATATGATTTGCTATTAACTTTTTTAAATGGTACATATTTTGTACGTAAATCATATAAAATCTTATAGAACCTCTCCACAGCTTCATCCAGGTGTTCGGTCGATAACACAGTCTCCCAGTCAACTGAAGCCAGGCTGGTGTTCATGGAATTGAAGTCAGCGTGACTGTAGAAGAACTTAGTGCGGGGAGCTGGCTTAATGTATCCCAAAGCAGACAAATTTACCGTAACACTAATAGCATTGTGAAATTTTGTGTCGAGGCGTGATAACGGACAGTTAATATTATCAACTAATACATCGAAATTGGCCAAAACTAAATCTAAAATATTACCATGTTTATTGACAATATGATTATATTGACGAAAATCAACTATATTTAACTCGTCAATAAAGTTAGACTGGTCATAGCCCGACACACCAGAAGGCTCCAAATACACAGTACTCTCATCGGGATATACATTGAATGGAGCTCATATTAAAATCTCCGACCACAAAAAATTTGTCTGAGGGATTTCCAGACACGATGTCACGTAATTTAATTAAAAAATTAGACAGTTGATCAGAGAAGCTAAGGCCATTGTTTTGCTTACATAAATAAATAACACACATGTGAAGTTTACTGTTACCTACTGAAATTGTGACCCATAAATCCTCAGCTGTCGAGTACCATTCAGGACGGGGGTGAAAATTGAGCTCCTTACGTATGCCCAGAAGGACTCCCCCACCCATCGACTCTCCGGTCAGATCATATCGCCGGTCACGCCGCAACACTAAATATCTATCATCGAATAATTCACTATCTGCGAAATTTTTATTAAGCCATGACTCTGTCACCGCCACCAAACTATAGTTATTTAAAAGTATATTACGTCGAAATTCTGTAACCTTAGTTCGTACCTATCCATTGCGCATACCACTCAATATCAGTCTGAATAAAAAAATATACCGATAATGAAAATACCGGCTGAATGTATGTAAAATTCCTATAAGTACTACCAGACATAATAACATGAAACGGTGCACAAATATCAACTTGACAATAGTAAGAAAATAAAAAAGGTAATTTATAAAATAATAAAAGGTATATGGTAAAATCGGCGTGAACGAGACACGCTTATACGGCAGCAGCGCCGGCCAGCCAATCGGCCGCGCATGAGGGTATGCTAGGTTTATTTGATATAAAACGGCTCGGTGACAAACAACAACAGTAGGTATAAAAATGTAAGGGAAGTGTTGAACAGTTCATAATATCTTGGTTAAGTCAGCTTCAGAGTGCACAATTATAATCGGCGACGTTTCGTTCCTTCTCGCGTGTATTTTTGAGAACTTCACCCATATGTATTGGTAGCCTTTCTCTTTCGCAATTTGCTTCGTTTTAGTGAGAAGTTTCTTGTATTCAGGAGAAATGTGGTCGTTGATATATATTCGCTGGTTATTGCTCGTGAATCCAAGATCAGCAGAGGAAAGCGATTTTTTTGCTCGGGCCGAAGCAATAAAGTCCTCCTTTACGTACCTATTCAAAAAACTTACGACGATGGACTTATCTTTGTTATTATACGATGGAATCCTTGTGACATAGTTTATTTGATTTTTAGTTAGCTTGTAATTAATGCAGGTTCCCAATTTGTCGAGTAAGGTAAAAAGGTTCTCCGAGTTTCGGGTAGGAATTCCTTTTATTTCAATGTTGTTAAGCCGCGACCACATATCACGGCTCATGTGCTGGTTCCTTATGGTAGCCAAGTCGTCAGAGAGGTTTTCCACTGCCGCGACACGCACATCTAATTTGGTGAGGTTCGCATCGAATTCTTGAATTTTTTTTGCTGATGCAGAACTCGCCTTCTTTAGCTGAGCGATCTCAGTTTTAATCTCTCTCATATCATGAATAAGCGTAGGCAGCGCCTCGAGCTTCAATGCCATGTCGTTGAGCTTGCCCATGATGGAGTCAAGAGTGACTGCCGGCGAGATGTCCGACGACGGAGTCGGCGGGGCCGGCGGCGATGATACGCGGCACGAGCTACAGGTCCACGCAGCACGCTTATCCGTTTTCATCCGCCTGAATGTTTTCTCAGACACTCCCGCACATCCATAATCGAAACTCAATTTGCAGCTTGCACATTGAACCCCATCGTTGAACGTCGCATGACACGAAGCGCATTCCATTGCGATACGAGTTTTTACCAAAACAGCGAATAACAAAACCGGTCGGTAAGCGTTAGCGCGCGCGTACAGCTCGCAGCGACGTTAGCTTAGCAGCGTACTGCGTATTTTATGAACAGAATGTCATTATTTCTTTATATTTTTTAAAACAGTGTGCCTTGGCTGAAACTTGTAATGAGGGACAACCTAGTAATGTACAGGTGATGACATCAGAAGCACCAGCCGAGTGTCCCATACCATTCACTAGCTCTCAGGTACTTGTAAATGATATTAACCCTCCAGCAACCAATTTACTTAAGAATATTTTAGAGGTCTTAGGGACCTCAAAAGGGAAACACGAGCTTTTCGGAACAAAAATCCAGGATGAAATCTCTGAACGTTTGGGTTATATATTGTGCGGAGGCTTAAATAAGGATTAAAAGAAAGAGTTAGAGGGCAAGATCTTCATACCTGAAAACTTTCAATTGGTTAAAACACCCAAATCGAATCCCGAAATCATTGCTGTGTTACTCAAAGAAATCAGCTTATATTGGACCTTCATTATGAAAACACGCTTAATCGAAGGAAATTAATAATGTATTCATTAGATTAAAAGTTTAAAAAGATATTGCACGTGTACGAAGTGATTCATTACTCTTAGGCGAGGATCTCACTAAAAAAAAATTTAAGCATCGATTATTGAATTACGTATGCGACTTCGAAATCACCGATGTGACTAATAATCACCGATTTTCAATAATTCTTATTTTTGAATATCACTTATGTGACTACCTTAGTCACGGATGTGATTTCATTACGAGTGCCCTCACCCACTCGTAAACAAGTCATACATAACTGTGGAATTGTTATCTGTGTTTTGTTTAGAGAACATATTGACAAGTTTGAAGTTGATGTGTGTTGATTTTGAGTTGGATTTAATTTTTTTTAAATTTGTCAAATAAGTAAATATACACGGTTATTTTTTATCACCCTGAAAAATTTAAGGGACGCTTCACGACATGGTATTAGAATGATTTAAATATAAATAAAAAAAATAACTCACTTAATTTTTTAATTTTTTTTTAAATACAAAAAATGCTGCACTAGTTGAGAGCAGCATTTTTAGAGATTTTTTTAGTTTTTTTATATATTTTTTTTATTTTTTATTTCATTTTTTTACATATAATATTAGATTTGTCCTGAAGCGTCCCTAACATTTTCCAGGGTGATAAAAAAATAACCGTGTATAAGTTTAAAATCTTTTAAATTTGTGTCACAAACAAACTTAGACCAGTATTTTCTTATATTTTGGCCTAGTTGCAATGAATTTTTAGCCGTATAATAACCGGTATATCCTACCGAAAACAACTACATTCTGCGTGGAACCGAACCCTTACGTATGTGTGTACTTTATGTATGTTGGCAGCTCTGCGTTCGACTTTCAAAAATAGGATGTTTAGGAATTCGTGACTTCAAAGTCATCGCTGACTATTTAGTCAGCGGTGATTTCTAAATCGCATACGTAATTCAAAAATAGGTCTCCTGAGCCTTGATCTCGAACTGGAAACAAAACCTCGAAGGATAATATATTCCAACGAAACTATTTCGTAATTTTTCTTGAATAAAATGAAAAGCAGAAAATATGATATACCTACTGCGATTATAACTAGGGATTCATTTTTCTAAGGTCAAGGTATTAGTAAAGGAATCACACCCATAATACCCCAACCAGTTACACAACCTATGAAATTCTCATTGTGATTCAAGAAGTGTTGAGGACGGACTTATCGCTTATCACCGTCACCAGCAAACATATGAATGTTTTGAAGTTCTATAATATATAATCAGTGTTCTAAGTGAAAGTAATAAATGATTGGTTGAAAAAGACAAAAGGTCATAATTAATTAACAATAAACATAAATATAAAAGCTTTTAAAAACTACTCGACGAAACTCTTGTTATAAACTATCAATTTATATGTCTCGTGTTAAATGTCTTCATTTAATTTGATCTATTAATTTAAAATATGTTTTGTTAAATGTCTCTAAAAGTTATCAAACCAAAGGGATTTAATGTCAAATTTAATCATTTTAAATTTAAAAAAAAAGCTATCTATGTAGACTATGCCAGGATAAACCCGAAATTTATTTTCTTTAATATTGTCTATGCACAAATTGCACAATGATCAATGGTACTTGCAATTTTCACGTGCAAAAATGACGTTGAAATGGACATTGTGAAACTAATTGACAAATAATTGTTGTAATAAAAAAAAAGTTGTGATTTTCATGTAAAAACAACAGTGACACGAAAAAGTTTTTTTAAATTAAATTTTAAGAACAAACGGTGTTACAATCCGTAAAACTGATGGTTAGAATAGATTTATTCTCAATGTCAAACCTTTTAATGAATTTGTTCAGAGTTGCCTTTTAAAATGGAAGACATTCGAACGGCTATTAAGCTGATGTCTAAATTCTGTTATATGGCGTTCATCGATTTATAAGATGTCTATTTTTTAGTCACTATACGCATCAATCGTCGAAACATTATCTTAGATTTAAAAAGCAAATAACTTATGAATTTTAATGTCTTCCCTTTGCACTTGCTTCAGCTTCATACATTTTCACTAAGATTTTTATCTCATCTTAGAAGTCTTAGTTTACTATTATAAATTATTTAGATGATTTTCTGTGCCTTGGAAATTCTTATCAAGATTCTATCAAGAGTCTATCATGCGTAATAAAACTCTTTAGTTTTCTGATTTAGATTTTGTTTTAAATTATAAAAAAAAGTCAACTTATACCGAATTAACGACAAACTTTCTTTTTTTTTCTCTTCTAATTAAAAATTTCTCAAAATACTCTAAACATCCTACCTGGTTATATAAATCTCGAGGATGCAACGTCGTAGTATAATTAATGGTTAAACAAACTTACCTTTGTGATGTTTGACCATAATTATACGAGACGTTGCATCCGAAGAGATTTATACTCCCTCCCTACCCATTATTTGCTGTATTTCAAATAAATACTTACCCAATGTTTTTGAGAAATTTTGCTCTAAAGGAATGAGTCAAACGGCGTAACGTCGCGCAAGCGGGTGAATAATACCATAATACTAAAACTACCTACCTATCTTTTTATTTTTATGTCTTCGCTCTAAAATTGTGCTTGGTGCCCGGTACATTGGAAAGTGGACTACCTGGTTATATAAATCTCTTCGGATGCAACGTCTCGTATAATTATGGTCAAACATCACAGAGGTAAGTTTGTTTAACCATTAATTATAAAAGGCTACAACGCTGCACTAAGCCACGAATGGGCACATTTTATAACGCCTTAGGTTCACATCCCTTTATAAAAGCATTATTAAAGTGTTCTTAGAGCGTTATTAATGGTAACAAGCATATTTAGAACCTTTTAACAGCGTTATACAGGAGTAATTGTTACCCTTTAATCAGCCTAAACATCAAACTTGTAAATAAATAATTCCATAGCAAGCCTAAAGGTTCACGGGTGGTAGATTATAAAGAAACTTTATTTTTATTCTTATAGTTTACGCCCGCGCGTTCCGTTCATCCATAAAATTGAAGTGTTTATTGATATGTGTTTGGATTATATCCATGACAATTATGGTGAGTATAAAAGTGTTTTAATAGTATTGATATTGTGGGAAGGCAAATTTACTGTGATTGTATATATGTATTTAATCAATAGAATTCACGCGCCCCCTGAATAATGAGTTATTAACGAAATAAATCAAAATGTAATCACGTCAAATAACCTCAATACAGATAAATATGTGAAATAAAAATCAACAAGACTACAATTCTGTATATTATTCTAATCTAAAAGCATACAAAAGTTTGCGCAATCACTGCAATAAGTTGTGTAGGGACGCTAAGCGCCGCTATATACACTCATCGATAGGAAACATACCAACATCTCAAGTTTGGAAATTTCTAAGGTCTATTGGTGTGGGTCATAAATCGAATAGTTCTTGCTACCGTCCTAACCTTAACTTTTTAAATGAGCATTTCTCTAAAACTTCTATTTCATTAAATGCACTTACGAAGGCATCAACACTGGACCATCTTTCGAATGAAACCCCGCCTGACTGTGAATCCTTCTCATTTCGGGCCATTACAGGCCATTACATTATTACATTATTAATAGGTTTCACCCCAAAGCTGTTAGAGTTTTTTGCCAACTATCTAAAGAATCGATGCCAATTTGTTAGGCTGAATGGTTATGAGTCTGGCAATTATTATACCAGATCTGGAGTAAGTCAAGGAAGCACCTTAGGCCCTACCCTATTCCTTATTATGATAAATGACCTACCTGACGTGGTCAGATTCGCTAAGTGTCTTTTATTTGCAGACGACCTAAAGCTATGTTTAGGGATAGGTAGTACGGAGGACGCGCACTTACTGCAGAGTGACATCGACGCAGTCGCTGTGTGGGGTGCTACTAATCGATTGACTTTTAATACGCTTAAATGCAAAACAGTTACTTTTTCTAGGAAAAGGCTGAATATATTGACTACTTATAATTTATTTGACGCTCCTCTCGATAGAGTTGACGATATCCGCGACCTAGGACTGACATTAGATAATAAGCTTGACTTCCACAAACACGTAACTAATATATGCAAGTCGACAAGTAAATTGTTAGGTTTTATAATTAGGATATCAACTGAGCTAAACAGTCCCTCAGTAGCTATGGTATTATATAATGCTTACGTACGCAGCCGACTAGAATATGGGGCGATCATCTGGGACCCTCATGAGACTAAATACAGTATAATGCTTGAAAAACTGCAGAGAAAGTTCGGACGTTGGCTCTACAAGAGACATTACGGGTACTATCCCTATATGTTCCCCTCGATGTTCGTATACGGTATGGTCGGTCTGGCTACTCTCGCCTCGAGAAGGAAATTCCTGCTTATGGTACACTACCTCTCCGTACTGTATCATAGGATAGATTGCCCGTACGTACTCGAGCGTGTTAGTCTCGACGTGCCCAACCGCATTACTTGGGACTGCAACGGCTTAGTGGCGCCGCGGCGCAAACCGCGCCTGCTGCCGAAACCGACCACTCGCACCGTCTATGCTGCCCAGCCCCTACAATCCGCGCTCTACGTTTGATCGGGGATATGCTCGTTCAGTATAAGGATTCTGATTTGTTTGCAGATGGGCTAAGGGCTTTGTTGGCCACTACCCATGCGTTCATTTTTCAACAAATGACCTAATTAATTACATTTATTTGACATTATTGACATTATTTAAATCTGATTATTAATTTCTTCCATAGTAATAAGTATGACATGTTTTTATAATTGTATCGTTCTAAATAGGTATGAAATGATTATTACAATGTTATGTGTTTAAATTAAGTTGATATTTATAATTCTATTTTATTTAATTTTTACATAGGTAAGTAGTTGATAAGTATGACATTTTTTTTTCTTAATATTCTATTGTGTTTTTTCATTATTAGATATTGTAAATAATTTTTGTAATCGCAAAATGTAATATTGTTTTGTATTTTGACTAACATACTGGTGCGTTGGATACTCTGGTCTGTAAATCAGTATGTGTACTGTTGAATGAATAAATGAATAAATGAATTACTGAGACGGATGTTAAAAAGACCATCCTTTCTATTTCATCCCGAGCGATGGGGAATGACGGCATTAGTCGCGATATGGTGGTACCCATACTGGATGATATAATACCAATCATCACACACATTATTAATTTCTCGCTGACGAATAATGTCTTCCCCTGTGAGTGGAAGCTTGCGCATGTTATCCCTATCCCGAAGACTTCCAACCCCACCAGCTGCTCCCACTATCGTCCTATCTCCATCCTTCCTTTTCTGTCGAAAGTCTTAGAAAGCTCCGTGCACAAACGCTTGCTGCTTACTTGTCTCAGAATAATCTCTTGAGCCCTTTCCAATCTGGATTTCGACCATTTCATAGTACAGTAACAGCCCTATTAAATGTTACTGATGATATTCGACAAGCCATGGACAATAGGTTGCTTACTATTATAGTACTACTGGACTTTAGTAATGCTTTCAACACTGTTGACCATGATATCCTGTTAGCTATACTCCGTTCAATTAACATCCCGTCTTCAGTAGTACCATAAGAATAACTAATAATACGAGTATAGAACCGAATCTCCTTTGTGGGTGCGCTAAATGCCGCTATTTGCATACCTACAGCGCCCTTCCCCCTGTAACGCCCCGGAGTAGTCTGCGGACGCCGCTAGGGTCACCACATGGACGTAAGGTTACCACTACAATATTTTTATATAGGTACCTCCATATTTTACATTAAATGAGAAACTGAACATACACCGAGTCTTATTGATTTTGTACTTCAAGTGTAGCGAGCGAGCGACTATCTTTAGCAATAGTACGCACATTTTTAGTTTTTTTGATTCCGTAGTTATAAGAACCTGCCTATTTTTGATTAATTGAGCTTAATCCCTACACTTCGAGAACAAAATCATTAAAATGTTTCGAATTTCGATGTACAAAAATGGCTTGGAATTTAGGTATCGTACCTACGTTTATAGTCCAAGAGCTGAAGTTATGAATGTACTAATGGATAAAACCTAAGCTCACTTTTTATTATCAGACCAACATTTTCACTTGAAAAAAAAAAGTTATTTCATAATTTTAATCAAGTATTGATTGTATTGAGTATGGCAATAAAATAGTTAATAAGTAGTGTATAGGAAATGTTAATCTGAGGCGCGTTCAGCGCCTCTGGGTGTAGTTGTCCGGTTGTTTTTTAACTCGCTCAAAGGCGTTGAACGGATTGCAGCAACCAAATCTTTTATCTCCCTTTTTCACATGATTTTTTATTTCTCACTCTTTCTAGTAGATGACATTATAGAATATGGCCGCCAATATCATCCAATCACGTAAGAGTATTTCAGTCATAAACGTCAGAGCGTTTTACAACCATCAAATTCGATGGTTGTTCGGTTGTAACTCGCGCCGACACTCAAAGGTCTTGAACGGGCGGTTGTTTTACCCGGTTGTCACGCTCGAAGGCATTGAACGGGGTTAGAGCGAAAAGTTGTACTTCGCGCGAAGGCCCTGAACGCGCCTCTGTGGTTCTCTTCCGGTCCAAGCGCCATTGGCTTGTGATGTGCTCTTTCTATTCTTCTGAAATAAATGAGATTAAATACCGCTAAACTGTGTTTTTCGTCTAAGTCTTAACAGGTTATGGGCCCAGGCGAATCCATAACTCTGATTTAGGCGAAGAAAAGGCAATCTTCGTTCATTTGTACCGTACGATTCTGTGGCGTGGCGTATATCGGCGGGGGCCGGCAGGCGCCATTGTTTGTTTTAATTTGGCGGCAGTGAAGAATGGAGATGGATTCGGGAGCGGCTATGCATTTTGGAGCGGCTTCAGGGGTGAAGCTGGAAGGGGCACGCAATTGGAGTGTGTGGAAATTCCAGTTGTGCGTACTGCTTAAAGCGCAGGGGTTGTTTCATATATTGGAAGAGCGGAAGGCAGGGGCCTCAGATGATGAACAAAGATGGTTGAAAGAAGATGCTAAAGCCCAAAGTATGATAGTCACAAGGTTGAGTGAAAATGTGATCAGCCACATCTTGGCGTGTGATACGGCAGCTAGTATTTGGAATAAATTATTGTCGGTGTATGAACAAAAATCTAATACTAGTATTCATTTACTTCAACAAAAATTTTACAATTTAAAATATGAAGAAACGGATATGTCCACCTTTTTGTCAAAAGTGCAGGAGTTGAGAAGTCAGTTAAAGAATGCAGGGGAGGAAATAAGTGAGCAGTTTGTAATGACGAAAGTGCTAATGTCATTACCAGACAAATACAGTCATTTCGTCTCTGCTTGGGAGTCTGTGGAAGTGGAGAAGCAAAAATACAACGATTTAGTAGCGAGACTTCTAACAGAAGAGGAGAGAATGAAGGGGAAGACTGAAAGTGACTCTGCGGCATTGTTAGTGAAAAATGCCAATCATAATAGAAAACTGAAATGTTTTAAGTGTGGACGACTGGGACATTTTATTCAGGATTGTAGAAGCAAAAGGGATAATAGAAAATGTTATTTGTGTCACAAAGTGGGACATTTGAAGAATCAGTGCCCTAATCATGGACTTAATAGCAACATAAATAATTAATGATTAAACGAACTTACCTGTACGTGAAGTTCAGTCATAATTATACGAAGGCTTCGTCCGAAGGGATTAGCAAATAATACTTGTAGTAACGCCTAGTGATACGCCAGTCACGCACTTTATTTGAGGGTATAAATAAAATTTAAAATGAGTCTCACGTCAACAAGGTGGGCGACCTATCCGCTCGCTTCATTTAGTTTAGAGTAGCCGCATCCGGAATATTTCACACAAAAATGGGGACTTGTAGTTGGGAGGGAGGGTTGCTAATCCCTTCGGACGAAGCCTTCGTATAATTATGATTGAACTTCACGTACAGGTAAGTTCGTTTAATCATTAATTATACTCGGCTTCGTCCTCGGGATTAGCAAATAATACTTGTAGACTTTTAGAGATAATAGTGTGAAATATTTTGTTTATTCCTGAATTTTCATTAATTTATGTTAATAAGAATAAACATCAATCATCATTTGAATTACTCGTATTATTAACAATTGTTCTGGCAAAATAATTATTTCCATTAGTATTGACATTACTTATGGTTCTATTATAGAATCGATAGAATGTGCTTGAAGAGCCGCTCCATCCAGCGGTTCGTCTTATTTGATCTAGGCCGACACCTAGGTGATGAGCCGCGGATGTAGCGGCGTGCTGTGCGCGGTAAATATGTTTAGATCAAAAACGCTAGCGCGCAGTGTGTTCTTTATTCACTGACTTAAGGTTTGGGAACCGACAGCATTATAAGGCTTTTTAGCACTTATGAAGAGAAGGAATGATTTCAATACTTTTAATATTAATCTAGGACAATGTTTGTACTTTGTGTGCTGTCAACAGCGCAATGAGAGTGATGAGTTTTTTCGAAAGTTTTTCAAAAGACAATGTTTCATTGGCGTAAAATTGGCTGACATAATTAATAACTATTGAAGTATCCCACATATTTGGGCAAGGGAGGGCGTAACCGAAATATTCCTTTAAAATATCTTCTTACTCTGTCATCTTCTCGTAAATTATTTTCCCCTAAGCAGGGCGAGCGTGGATCTATAGGAGTTAAGCGTGCCATATTGAGCTCCCTCTTCATAATAGTTTGTTGAAATAAATTATTTGTGGAATTGAAGGATTATACAAGTCACAATTATTGTCGTTACAGTAATTGAACCAGCGCCGTAAATAAACATTATATTGTTTAAAAGAACTTTGGAATATAGATGCTAATATCGGCGGTACACTCCACGCCGTCCGCATAAGTTCCCCGCTATACAATGACAGAGAACGGGGTGAAAGCATAAAAATTAAAATCGGCCCAGGAAATGCATCTCCCCTCCCTGGGTCCCTGGGTCCCTATGCCAGGAGACATAATCAGTGCATTTAGTATTTATTTGACTAGCGAATAAGTCAACTTGAGGTGCCCCATACGATGAGACAATTTCCTGATATGCCCAGTCCGCTAACTCCAATTTTTTTTTTTTTTTTAATTCGTCGCCCTACACTAGGATTTTCTCCTGTGTCATGGGTGCAGTTACAAACATAGAATATCACATGCACATACGCCCAGACCGGAACAAATTTCTGTAGGCCATAAAACATTTGTCCCGTACGGGAATCGAACCCGCGACCCGTTGCGCAGTAGGTGATCACTCGACCTTTGCGCTAAACGTGTCGTCGATTCTATGTCACGATGTACCCGCCTTGATTCGGCAACTGCCGTTATATTATCTGATAAGCTAATGTAATAAGCCATAACATACAAATTGCGACATTCACACCACTGCCATAGTTAACGAGTGATGTCAGTGAAGTGGGGGAACTGAATACCCCCCATTGTATTGATGTAAGAGATTACTGTAGTGTTGTCGATGCGGAGAAATTTGACAATTAGGTACTTACATTTTTGGCGAACACTTTTAATCTTAGAAAAGCAGCTAGAATTTCTAGGTAGTTAATGTATTGTGGTCTCTCCTGAATGCTCCACAACCCGCTAACCTTCTCTTTGCCACGTACATCCCCGTATTTGAGGCGTCTGAGAAAATTTCCAGATCATGTGTATCATGTTTGATTTTACAAAACGGTATTTGTATTGCGTCATTCCTCAGGATATTTATAAATTTATCATAATTATCATTAATGATGATTTTAAGTTTAATTTTTAGTATAAGGCTAGTGTATTCTACAGCCGGGCAAACTGAGACTAGTAATTCGACTATTTGTGCGAATTGACGTATTTTAACCATTTTTTTTTTTTAAATTTCTGATATGTGATCTGGAAATTTTTAGTCTAGTTTAGAACGAAACCTTAAAAATGTACATATATTACTAGGTATCATTAAACTTTTGGCCTCGTTAATTAAAATCAAAGAGAGGTAATTAATTTTTTGGTTTGTATATTTGGCCAATAATTATCTAAATAATTAGTTGATTTTAGGTCCGCAGAACGGAGTAATCGGACAATTGGTTTTATTGCCTTGATGGTGCAGTACTCAAGCCAAATAGTTCTTGTTCAATTTGAAATCTTAAATATTTTCTTGAATTAGGGTCAAAAGGCATCTTTTAAATCTATTTTTGTCATGAAACAATTTTTTGTTTTAAATTTTAGCACTGAGCGTAAATTTTCAATTTTTAAATGATCTGCTTTTATAAATTTATTAAAGTTTTTTTTTTTTTTTTTTACTCTGCACCCTATTTATTTATCGCCTTTGCAGTCTTAATAATTTCTGACAGGTTTTCGCCTTATGAATGAATAAAAAATGGTTAAGTATTTTGAAGCTGGTCTTTCATGTCCTTTTTAAGGGAAGACAATAAAATTCCGTCGTATGACTGAAACCGGTATTGTAAGTCACAGAGAATACGTTCTGTGTCCATCAACATTTTTATTAATTCTGGGTCAATGTTATTTTTCGAGGTCAGCGAATTAATAGCTTGGTTCAAGCATGAAATAGCCGTAGAAACTTGTTTTTGCCTAATTTCGATATTTTTATAACGTTTAGCGTTTATATCGGAGATAGCCACCTTAATTTCGGCATTCAGTACCTACGGGAGCATTAATTAGTTTGCAGTTAGTCGGCGAAAGGTATTTCACATTAATGTGTGTTCCAACTTAACTGCAAAGTCTTTGTGAATGTTGGCTCCAAAAGTATTCGAAATAGTTGGATCCTCGCCCAATATTTCAAGTATTGTGGTGTTTAGCATCGCATTAGCTGACCCAGGCTCGTCGGTATCCGTCACTTGCTCAGGCGCGCCGGTGGCGGCGGTGGTGGCGGTGGTGGCGACCACCACGGGGGTGACCGTCATGACGGCACAGAAGATATAAACGGCGGGCGTAGCCACTTCGGCGGGTTCTGGGTCGAGGTCGACCTGCATCTCCGAACGTGGCTCAGAACCAATAATCTCATCGAGCAGTAGGCCAATTATAAATCTTTCATCGTATGACATGGCATAATAAATCATGAAATGTTTCATTTCGTATTACCGATCTCCAATGATATCATTACTATGGCATAATTTCGATGATGTCAATATCATATAACGAACGAATGATCAAAAATCTGACCGAAAATCATAATTTTCGCTTTGCACTATGATATCATATGATATTATTTGAAAACCGTGAGATCGTAATAGGCCTGCAGGTTTAAAACGTTGTTATTACGTTCTTGCTCTGAAAACCACCGATATCTCCATTAGTCATGAAACAGACCAAAGTACTGTTCGCGAGACTAATTTATAGGGTAGTACAGCTCCAAAGAGAAGTACGCAAACCCGGATATGTAACCATTGCCACTATGAATACACCGATATCTCCATTAGTCATGAAACAGACCAAAGTACTGTTCGCGAGACTAATTTATAGGGTGGTACAGCTCCAAAGAGAAGTACGCAAACCCGGATATGTAACCATTGCCACTATGAATACACCGATATCTCCATTAGTCATGAAACAGACCAAAGTACTGTTCGCGAGACTAATTTATAGGGTGGTACAGCTCCAAAGAGAAGTACGCAAACCCGGAGAGGTTACCATTACCATAAGGTAGTACAGCTCCAAAGAGAAGTTCGCAAACCAGGATAGGTAACCATTACCACTATGTATATACTGTATTTGTTCTTTAGTATATAATCATAAAAAGTAAGTGCATGTTACGATTGGATAATTATTATTACTGCTAATCAGTTAAGGAACAATCCTAAAATACTGTTCGCAAAATTATTATTGGGTAGTGCAACCCCAAAGAGAGGTACGCAAGCCCAGTTTAGTGAATAATCACTGTAGCAATAACTATTATTTAGTAAACTTTCTTCTTAGAGATATAGTGTCATAAAAATTCATACAAAATAAGCCCACTAGGTAGGTATGAAATAAATCTTATTTAACAGTTTTCGTAAAACTATTTCATTGGATTATAAAACTTCATTTCAGAGGAAACCAGTAAAAAATAAAAACGTGACAAATTTACCATTATAGGTATAATTCGTCATTAACTAATTAAGTTTCTCTAGTACTTATGAGAATATAACAAGATGGCTGACTTATCATACTTCTGCCCATTATCAAACGAGCATTGTACGGGCAGCAATTAGAAAATGACATTTTCGGCCATAGTCACTAATAAATGCACTTATTCACACAATGACTAACCTTGAGACTCCGCGTACGGCATCTTCGTAACACTTCGAGTTTTTTAAACTTACACAACAGATTTGACAATCCTCCTCACTTTTCCGCTTAGGCATTATAAATAAGCACTACCTCACTTAAAGTAAAAACTTTTAAGACGCGAGAGTGTAATCGTGGCGAGCACTAAAAAGCGAATGAAGCGAGCGGATAGGTCGCCCACCTTGTTGACGTGAGACTCATTTTAAATTTTATTTATACCCTCAAATAAAGTGCGTGACTGGCGTATCACTAGGCGTTACTACAAGTATTATTTGCTAATCCCGAGGACGAAGCCGAGTATAATGCTATGCCTGTTAGTACAAACAACAGTCACAAAAGATGTCATAATATGAGTCAATGGATTGTTGACAGCGGGGCTAGTGAACATATGACTTTTGAACGCGAGTTGTTTACTTCATTTGAACAAACATCAGACAAGTTTGTTGTTGTTGGGGATGGTCGGAGATTACCTGTGTTGGGCGTGGGTGATGTGACTTTTTTGAACAATAAACTGTGTCATGTTTTGTATGTACCTGAACTGAAACTTAACCTATTTTCTGTGATGAGTGCTACAAGCAAAGGGTTCACAGTGGAAATAAAGACGGACAGTGTATTTATTAAGAAGAATAATACATTGGTGACTACAGGGTATAGAGATAACAAGTTTTATGTTGTGAATTTTTCTAAGACATTATTACATCAAGCGGCTGTGACATTAAGTGAGTGGCATGAAAGGTTATGTCATCAGAACATTGAACATGTAAGAACCATTTTGAAGAGAAATAATCTGTCTTATTCAAACGACAACAATAAGTGTGTAGGGTGCATAAAAGGTAAAGCACATAGATTGACATTTCATGAAAGCATAACCTCTACGCAAAAGCCACTAGAACTTGTGCATGCTGATGTCTGTGGACCATTCGAGGTAGAGTCCCTAGCTGGGTCCAGATATTTTTTACTGATCAAGGATAATTTCACTAAGTTTCGTTATGTGTATTTTCTGACAAATAAATCTCAAGTGCCTGAGAAAGTCAAACAGTTTATTCAAATAGCTGAGAGACAAACTGGTCATGTGATAAAGGTGTGCCGATCAGATAACGGCAAAGAATTTGTAAATGAGACCATGGGCAAGCTGTTCGCTAGTAAGGGAATCAAGCAAGAAACAACAGTTCCATATACTCCCGAACAAAATGGGCATGCGGAGCGTGATATGAGAACTTTGGTGGAAGCAGCTCGTACCATGTTACATACAAAGAATCTGGACAAAAACCTGTGGGCAGAAGCCATAAATACAGCCGTGTATGTATTAAATAGAAGCAGTAAAAGCAGGGTTGAGGAAAAGACACCTTATCAAGTATGGACTGGATTGGACTATGATATCAAGAAACTAAATAAGATATTTGGGACTAAAGTATGGACACATATACCGAAGGAGAAAAGAAGAAAATTAGATGCAAAAGCTGAAGAAGGGATATTTGTTGCGTATGAAGACTCTAAGGGATACCGAGTATATTATGAGAATATGAAGACAGTACAAGTGAAACGGGATATCATATTTGACAATAAAGTAAATGAAACTAAAAGGGAAGAAATAATATACTTAGATTTACCATGTATAGAAGAAGAAAGTATGATAGAACAGACAGAAGAAGAGGTAGAAGAAACACCAGAGGAGAATATCAAAGGTAGAACGCAGGAACAGGATTTACTGCAGCAAGAAAAATATATTAGTGTGGTAGAACATGAGTAATCTAGCACAGAAGAACCTAAACATACAAGAAGTAGAGAAGTACGAAAACCAAGGTGGTTAGCTGACTACATGGGTTTTGTGTGTGGTGAACCTGAATCCTACGAAGAGGCAATGCAAAGAGAAGACTGCGAAAGATGGAATGAGGCTATACAGAAAGAAATTGACCAACTGCAAGAAAACGAGACTTGGTCACTACTGGAAAAGGTACCAGATGGTCATCAATCTATAGGTACGAGATGGGTGTTCCAAAAGAAGATCAATGAAAAGAAAGAAACTATCTACAAAGCTCGGTTAGTAGCTCGGGGTTATCAACAAAAATGTAATGATAGTAATGATGATTTGTATGCCCCTGTGGCAGGGATGAGCACCTTGAGAATTTTTATTGCTGTTGCAACTAAATTAAATTTAAAAATAAATCAGATGGATGTTTGTGGTGCTTTTTTGAATAGTAAAATTGGGGAAGATATTTATTTGGAATTACCAGAGGGATTAAATTCAAAATTTAAATATTGTAAACTAAAAAAATCTATTTACGGGTTAAAGCGTTCTCCTAAATACTGGAATGAAACCTTTGATAAAGAAATGATGTTGTTGGGTTTTGCAAAATCTAATAAAGATTACTGTTTATATACTAAGGTAGGAGAAAAGGGGTCAACATATCTGTTATTATATGTTGATGACATTTTATATTTTGGTAACTGTGAGGAAGACATGTTATTGTTGAGAAAAGCTTTAAATAATAAGTTTAAAATGAAAGATATGGGATCAGTAACTAAATTTTTGGGAATTGAAATTAATCAAAATTTAAATAAGGGATATACTTTTATTTCACAAAGGGATTATTTAAAGAAAATTTTAAGTAATTACGGGATGTTAGATTGTAAACCTCTGTCTCTGCCAATTGATAAAAATTTTAAATTTAGTATCCTAAAAAGAGAGTGCTCTGAAAATGAAGAAATTGAACATAAATGCAGAAAGTTAATAGGGAGCTTAATGTATGTTGTAACGGGATCTAGACCTGATTTATGTACAGTTGTGAATTGCTTAAGTAGATATCAAAGCTGTGCCAGTGAATTACTTTATAAATTATTGCTCAATGTGTTAAAATATATAAAGGGGTCATTAGACATTTGTTTAACTTATTATAAAGATTGTTGTGATGAGGTTGTGGGTTATGTTGACAGTGACTGGGGTGGTAGTGATGATAGAAAATCAACAACAGGGTTCTGTTTCAAAGTTTTTGGGTGTACTGTAATTTGGGCTAGTAAAAAACAACAGTCAGTTTCTTTGTCCTCAACAGAGGCAGAATATGTTGCATTGAGCCATGCAACAAGTGAGGCATGTTGGCTGAAATCAATATTAGTAGATTTTAACATAAATGTGGGGTCTATCTGTATATTTGAAGATAATCAGTCTACTATAAAAATGGCACACATGGCAACTGGAAATACTAGAGTAAAACATTTAGAAATAAAATTAAGTTTTGTTAAAGAGAAAATTGATAATAAAACAATTGTTGTGAAATTTATAAGTTCCAGTAACCAGATTGCAGATATTCTAACAAAACCTTTGGGAGGTGTATTGTTTAAATTGTTAAGAAAGAGATTGTTTGATAAGTAAAAAATAGGAAATAGTTTTAGTGTCTTTGTGTAGTGTACCTATTTTTTTAAAGCTTACATGAGTCATTTAAATTGTGTAAAGTGTAGGTGTAATTTCTTGATCATCTAGAATGTCACAGTATAATGTTATGTCAGTGTAGTAAATAACAAGTGTCATAGTATAATGATAGGTCAGTGTAGTAAATAACAAGTGTCATAGTGTATTATGTCAGTGTAGTAAAGGCAAAAGTTTCATAGTGTAAGGTAATGTCAGTATAAAGAGAATAAAGTTTTTTTTTGTTTTTGTTTGTAGGAAGTACATTGTAAAATTAAAGTTTTCTAATAAAAGAAATAGGGTTGTGTAAGGGATAGGATAGAAGAAATAAAATTCTTTTGTATTGTTTAACTAGTTTATTGAGGGGAGGTATTGAGTATGGCAATAAAATAGTTAATAAGTAGTGTATAGGAAATGTTAATCTGTGGTTCTCTTCCGGTCCAAGCGCCATTGGCTTGTGATGTGCTCTTTCTATTCTTCTGAAATAAATGAGATTAAATACCGCTAAACTGTGTTTTTCGTCTAAGTCTTAACAGATTGTATTTTAATCTTATATGGAACAGTGACAAAGGTCGATAAAAATATATACAGCAGTACCAAAGTTTCTCATAATTCAAATTATTCCCGACTTGACAAAAAAAATCCCATACTTACAGAGTTTCAAAATTGCACTACAATGACAGCTTTAGAAACTCGATACATTATATTGTATTTGATATGTAATGAATATTACGAATAAAACTGATTCTGTATCTAGGGTAGGTATAATAAAAATAATTTTAAAGTATTCAATCATTTTTATTTAAAAGGTTTCAATTCAACAGAAATATTTACAAATGTCTGATATTTATAAAAGATGGCGTTTTTGTAGATGATTTCAAGTTTCGGTTATTAAACTTCAGCGCGTAGTAAATACGCATTCTTATAAAAACCTTAATCAGGTAATCAATAGGAAAACATTCACAAGGTACCTGAAACACACGGTGCGCGCCTTGACTGGCGATTCCGTTCAACGGAAATCAAACGGTAGGTAAATAACGTGGTCTTGAGCGCTCGACGGCCGGGAGTTTCGCTTCTATACTCGTATTATTAGTTATTCTTATGGTAGTACCCTGGTTCTCAAATTATCTTCTGGACCGCCGGCAATGTGTAAGACTCGATGATCAATCCTCAGATTGGTGTAGGCTTACAGCTGGTGTTCCTCAAGGCGGTGTTCTGTTCGGAGGTGTTCTCCCTACCACTTATATGCAGATGATCTACAAATCTATAGGCACTGTAGTCTGGCTAACATCCCTGTTACGATTGACATCATCAATACTGATCTCGTGGCTATAAAATCTTGGGCACACTCATTTGCACTAAAAGTTAACCCGGAGAAGTCACAGGTCATGATAATTGGTAGTCAGGGAATGTACAGTAAAATAAATTTCTCTTCGCTCCAACAGGTGTTTTTCGATTGTGTTGCTTTGCCGTTTTCAAAGAAAAGCAAAAATTTGGGGCTGATTATCGATAACACATTATCTTGGTGGGCCCATGTAAACGAAGTTAGCCGTCGTATGCATTATTCATATCATTCTCTCAAGCGATTACAATATTTTTTACCGATCAAAACTAAAATTATGCTCGCGCAGTCCCTCTTATTACCCATTCTCGACTACGCTGACGTATGTTACCTAGATGCGACAGAAGTACTTCTCAATAAGCTCGAAAGACTGCAGAATCTGGCGATCCGTTTCATCTTTAGTCTCAAAAAATTCGATCATGTATCACAGTATAGATCACAACTCAAATGGTTACCAATTCGTTTACGCAGAGATATGCACATCCTAACCCTTACTTATAAAATCCTGGGACATCCTAATTTTCCTGAGTATTTACGTTGCCGATTTCATCACATACCTCCTTCCTCTCGCCCTACACGTTCATGTGTAACGAATACCCTTATCCTTCCACCGTCAAATACCAAATTCTTTTTTCCTCCTTTACCGTACGTGCTGCTCAGTTGTGGAACAAATTGCCGGCTGATTTACGAGAGAGCTCATCGGTTGACTCTTTTAAGAAGAGATTAAAAGAGCACTTTCTATCTCTTGGTGTATAATATTTATATGTATATATATATGATATATAATTATTTATATATTTATAGTAGATATTAGTTATTATGTGTATTCTGTAGTTTATAATATGAAATAATTTGGTTTAAAATATATTGTGTAACGTAGTTTAGGTATATCTTGTAGAATATATTTTTTTGTTCTTTTTTTTGTTTTTAGTGTAATAGCAGTCTCACTACACCTGTTAGGGTTGGCTGGCAGAGATCTCTACCAGAGATAAGCCCACCTATGTACAATATTTAATTTAACCAAATTTAATTGTTTATGTGCAATAAAGGATTTAATGTTTGAATGTATATTAAGTAGATATTATGTAAAAAGTTGATTTAAAGTTAAATAATTATAAATCCACGCCTAAATTGTGATTGGGGGTCTATGAATCAAGATTCTAAAATGGCGTTGTAAACATGTGGTTCACTTTAACTCTATTGGCATTACACAAGTTCATTCGTGATAGATTAGTCAGCCATAATCGTTATAGACTGACTCACGTGAACAAATATAGAACTAAAGGAAGTTATAAAAAGTTAAAGTGGTATACATCTACACCTAAAGCATAGAAGTAAACCTTCATAATTCCTTTAATATTTAGGGATCAGTATAGTTTTGTGAGATAATTGAAATACGGGGAAAAATCTAATATAAGCATTTTGATGTAAGTACAGTTGTAGCTAAAAATAATGGCAAAACCTTTGGACCGCACCTAATCTCTCTAATCTGTCCATGAATCTGTCAGTGACACAGAACACCCCTTATTCTCTATGTAAACTGATGACTGAACAGGTTATGGTCTAAAACCATGCTGCCTAGTCATCAGTTTACATAGAAAATGTTATCGGTTATCGGTATCGATCTCTAAGTGTTATCGGTATCGATTTCACTGAATATACTGGTTTTGGAAATTCCATTCCAAACAGTTCACTCCATTGCAATCCAAAAAGCATTTGGTTGGCGTTCCGCATAACGATAACGGGTAGAATTTTTTCGTGTCCATTTAAAGCAACTGTGACGTCTGTTAGTCCTTGGGTTCTAAATTTGTTGTCGCCATATGCCTTCAGTTTTGGAGCAGATGTCAACGCAGGTGAGCCAATCTTCCTCCAGAAGTTCGTATTTATTATTGAGTAATTTGACCCGGAATCCCAATCCATCGTGCATTTTATGCCATTGATACGTACGTCAATTTGTTTGCATCCCTTCATTTGCGAGGTACCTATCTTACAAATAATTTCATCATGATCTATCTCACTTTCGGATTCGTTATCTGATGATGATGATTTGTGCTGCGAAATCTTCTGTAGCTTATGCTCATGTGCATTCCTTTTCTGACCTGATGAAATATACGCCTTCCCGGTTTTAATGCAACAGAAGTTGAAATGTCCTTCAGCATTACATTCTGTACAGATGTTTCGTCTTGCTGGGCAATCTTCTATCTCGTGCCTCTCACGTCCTCCACACCGAAGGCATTGTTTCCTGGTAATAAATTTAGGTTTGAATGCTGGCTTGGTTGGTTTGTTGTAGGAGTTAAAATTTGACTTAAATTTGATCCGTTTGACATTTAATGTTTCTTGTTTAGCTTGTTCTCTTGATTGGGCTACAGCAAAAATTTGGTTAAATGTTACTTCAATTGTTTTGTCATTGTGAATTTCTTGCAAATCGGGCCATTTCTGTCTTAAATCTGTCTCTTACTCAGAATGGTTAAGACCCGTTGCAAAGCGTTCTCGTAACTGTCGTTCCAAAAGGTCATTACTGTAGCCGCATTCCTTTGTTAGGGTTTTGAGTCTATTAGCGTAATGTTCCATTGTCTCTCCATTTTCTCTAATGGAACCCCAAAATTCGGTAAGAGCCCGATATCTTCTTTTTTAATTCTATATAGGTCCAAAAGTTTATTCTTTATTTCGTTATAGGAGCATAACTCAAACGTTGGAGTAAGTGCTACTTTCACTTCTCTAAATATTTCTGGTGTGAAACAATTCAATAGAACGTCTTTCTTCAAATCGTCATCGAGTTCATACATTTTACATTTGGTTTCAAAGTAATCAATAAAATGTTCTACTCTACAATCATCCGGTCAAAATTTTTCCAAGTCAAAATTTTTAAAAATAAGTATTCATTTTATTGTTATACCGACCGCTCGTCATTCCTTTTCCCAATCATTTTGTAGATCAAGCTTTGGTAATGTGAGAAGATTTTATAGGGGAAAATGTCACCATCCTCAATGGCTTCAATTGCTAATGTGTCTGCTTTATTATTACCAGAAATATTTATGATGGCCGGGAATCCGTGCTATAGACACATTGTAATCTTTTTGATGGCACAGATAAATTAATTTCTAAATGAAAACTTAATTTTGTAATGTACCAATACACCTTGGGTTTAAAGTACCTACCATTACTGACTATTTTCCCATTTTGAAGAATAGAATGTGGCATAAGCAATGGGTAGAGACTTTAAAGGAAAAAGGCACATGGTATGCATATACCGGGTGTAACTGAACACCCCAATAACATTTAAAGGGCATATGCTTAGAGTATAAATATGCAAGCAAGCTTGCTTATACATACTCTAAGGGCATATGAGTTAGATACTAAATGGACCTTCGGTGCTTGTCTGTGACCTGGAACCCCAATACTTTCAGAGTTATTTGATTTTAAAGTGAAAGCAAAAACTTTCAAGTGACAACCATAATCAGCTCTTAACACAAAAGAAATTTAAACACAAAATGACACGTGACAGACGTGAGCGTAGTATTCCTCCTACGCTTACGTAGGGCTGTCGGCACTTAATACGAAAAAATAATTTATTTAGTTTGTATGACGTGAGCGTAGTATTTCTCGTGGGCTTACGTAGGGTTGTCGGCACTAAATACCAAAAAATTATTTATTTAGTTTGTATGGGAACAATAAGTAGGTTTGTTAGCCCTAATATTTTTCCTACAGAATCTCTACTTCTGATGGATACATACCCTTAAATGTAATTGGGGTGTTCAGTTACACCCTGTATACAAGAAGAAATACCCAAAAATCCATGGTACTTCAAGCTTCGTAACCCTTCTAGAATAGAAAGTATGTTGTAACAATTAACCGTATAAGGTTAGGACATGGTCAGTTCAGTCCCCGTAGCACGTCCACCAAAACACGATATGATAAAGCGATTTATCGCGGTGAACTGTCAAAATACGACGAAACCCTATTGTATTTTGACAGTTCACCGCGATAAACCGCTTTATCATATCGTGTTTTGGTGGACGTGCTAGGGGGGCTGAGCGCATTTGAAGAGAATTAAGTTATTAGTTCCATGGATTCGGATACATGTCGATATTGTGGTTCAAGCACAGAGACCCTTGAGCATCTCATATTGGGCTACGTTCGTAAACCATCGCTCGACGTCGTCGCTATTCGCACTTCGCCCATAGAAATTATCAACCAAATATCCATCTCATAAATAAACTATGCTATTGTCATCCATAATAATGTGTTCATTTTTTGTTACTTTTTCCATTGTCCCCATATTTAATAAATTACAAAACACAGACGGGTGATTATATATTTACGATAATACAAAATTAACTTGCTTGCAAATTAATATAAAAACGAGGCAAAAGCCGAATTTACGGAAATATCATCTGTCAAATAAACTTCAAGGCGATTTTCACCCACCTATTTCACGGGGTGACCGGTGCGTCGTCGAGCGATGTTTACGAACGGCTATACATGATCGTCGTGCGTTCGCACCGGGGGTTTTCGAATACGTCATCGAGGGTCGTCGGGCGCATGAAGTTATAGATAAAGATGGAGACCACATTTCACACAACAGCTTGAATCAAATACCTACATATCTCGATCTCGTTCTCTGTGGTCTGACCTCTCTTTTTAGTGTGTGGTCGGTATTGCTACTTCTTTATTTAAATCTCCCAGTAAAAACATTAAAAAAGGTAACACTAGCCCACAATCATTAGATTGTGGGCTCAATCAAATAGTTTATATTTATTAAAATTTTTCAACTACAATTACCGATTTCAAATACAAAGTTACATTAGATGATGAATTTATAAATGAGTCAATGAATTATTATTACATATCCTGCAGACTTGGTAATATCGTCGGTCGGAAACAGTAGGTGCCTAATGGAACATTTCAAAATCACATGTTCTGAGTAATTGAGGTTTTAAGTTTTTGACAATATTCAAATCTTATTTTACTTTATCTTGAGACTTGTATTCTCTTATCTGTGCTTGAGATCATTTTGTGTTTTTTTATTAACTAAATAATATGAAGATTATAGTCTAGTTTAAGTTTATTGTGTGTAACTAAGATTTAGGATGTCATGTGTAGTTTTTGAGTTATCAGCAATTTTGTGAAATATTCTAATTATTAAATTAAATAATTTCTGAAAATCTAAGATGTAGTTAATTGGAATATTTCTAAATAAACCAGTAATGAAATAAAAATACAATCAATTCAGAAATATTTTAGGTATAGAATTTCAGAGTCATACTGGAACTTTGAGAAATATTTCATTATTAAAGCCCGGATGCACTTTAGAATTTAGTGTCGCAGCGCGGAACATTTCAAAATAAATTGATACTGAAAACGAAAAGAATACAAAATTTTTGTTTTCTTTATTGGAATTAATAGTTTTCTGTCAATTAGAACTAAAATTTAAGTTGTACCGTTGATGATTTGGAAAAAAATATTTAATTCCTTACCATTCTACATAGTTATCTCAAAACGTGCTCAAAACACGTAATTTGGAAATATTCTGGTAATGAATCCGACCGACGATATGGCAACATTGGCGCTGTTATGTCAATATAAATCGGCTCAATATGGCGGTTGTTTACTTTGCAGTTCACGACTTTATTCAAGATTTTTCGCTATCGTTACGCTAATCATCGTTGATTGATATCGAAAAATGGTGCAATCTTGTGTAGTGATAGTGCGTGGTGTCCAGGAGGTGATATAAAATTTCACGCATAGATTTTTAAACCGTGATTTTTTAAATTGAATCATTGTAATTAAGAATCATAGTTTTGTTCGATCTTCCAAAAATAGTCGTTGGTGCTTCCAACAAAATATTAGTAAATGATTGATAAGTCAAGATCATATAGATATACTTTGAATTTCATTGAATTTGTGTAACGTGATTTTGTTTGTTTACAAACAGTCGTTTTGATGTAGAACGACCAAAATGTAAATGTATCTGAGACTTTCTTTGATACAAGATTTTGTACGAGATGTGCAATGCATACATTTCATGATTATGATTCTTACTCGTTATGTACACATACTCTTAATATAATCTCTTATTCTTTGTTATCTATACATTTTAGTTTTTTTATACAGTTATGTAATTGTTAACAATATTTTTCCTTTTTAGATTTCCTAAAGACAGTACCCGGAGAAAATTGTGGCTATCAATTATAACACTGAAGACAAAATTAGATGGACAAAAATGGAAGTGAGGATTTGCAATTTACATTTTAATGAATCTAATTATGACACTACAACAGGGCGCTTAAAACATACAGCAGTTCCTTCTTTAAGGCATACAATATCTCCATTAAAGGTAAAGATTTTTAATTAACAATAAGTATATTTGTGAATGATTGGTTAGTAATACATTTAGTATCAAATTTCTGGCCTATATATTTTTTATGTATGCATACATTTTAAATACTTAGTATAGAAAATAATACTTTATTGTGAATTTTTATCATGTGCCACTCCCATCTGGATATATAATTCAGTTTGTAATTAGAATTGCATATCATCCCATTGATGAATGATTTATATTACATGTTTAGAATTTAAGTATTTTAAATATATGACAAAAATGCAACATTATAATATGTTTTCATCATAATGTTAACATTATTATTAATTTTCAGACAACAAGTGCCTTACATAAAGAGTAAATGTTCCAAATAACTGATGTTGCTGTTCCAAGCACCAGTTCTGGCATTTACAAAAGTGAATGTCCGTTTAAGGATACAAGACTGAAACGTGCTAGTTGCGATTTGGAAGGTCCAGCAAGTAAAATACAATGTCGTAATATCCTGGAAGACATAAGCAACCTTAACAAGTTAATTAATGTGGTATCACAACATTTTACGCCTATGCTTCAGCAAATGTTTAACCACTCGGTCACGGACTCAATATTTTGTACTGATTTGCATGAAACTACGATAGTTAAGCGATTAACTAAATCTTTCTTTTAATATGCGTATACGAGCTCACTTAAAGAGGAAGACAGAAAATATATTCATAATTTACGTGGAAATAGACAGAAATTACACAGAGCTGTGTAATATAATATCAACATTATAATAAATGATATTGATTTTAAAATGTTTTTTTTTGCACATCATCATTCCCCGAATTTTGTCCCATATAGTCGTAATATACTTTCTTAAACAGATGTTTTTAAAGTGATCCAAATTTTTTATGTATTTTTATTTGAAGTCTTTTTAATCTTATTAATAGTTAAATTAAATACTTATATTAATAGTTTAATTTAAACTACTTAATAGTTTAATAATCAATTCCGATGTTGATTGGAAATTTCCCTGATTCATTTTGGGAGGCTTAAATCTATCAGTGGTGACTGCTGAGACGACAATTAACCTATACATTATACGCAGTGTTGCCACCTTGAAATATGTTAGGGCGCCAGATCCACATTAAAATGTCGCCAGTTTCTTAAAATATGGACAAGAAAAAAACCACCAAATTCCGCTAACTTTTTTTTAATTTAAATAAAATACTAATAAAGCATGTAATGTAGTTAAACAATAGCTAAGCAAAACTGTCCTCTATCTTTTATTAGTTCATCAACGAAATGGGGTGCCAAGACATTTTAATAACTTCAGAGGCGCGTTCAGAGCCTTCGCGCGAAGTACAACTTTTCGCTCTAACCCCGTTCAATGCCTTCGAGCGTGACAACCGGGTGAAACAACCGGCCCGTTCAAGACCTTTGAGTGTCGGCGCGAGTTACAACCGAACAACCATCGAATTTGATGGTTGTAAAACGCTCTGACGTTTGTGACTGAAATACTCTTACGTGATTGGATAATATTGGCGGCCATATTCTATAATGTCATCTACTAGAAAGAGAGAGAAATAAAAAAGCATGTGAAAGAGGGAGATAAAAGATTTGGTTGCTGCAATCCGTTCAACGCATTTGAGCGAGTTAAAAAACAACCGGACAACTACACCCAGAGGCGCTGAACGCGCCTCAGTACATTTAGTCCGATGCATTTTTAAATCATCCCTTGCCTTGGAACCGGAGAAAGCCATAGACTTAGAATATACTGGCGTATAGACGTACTGACAGCTCATTATAAAATGAGACCAAAATATTTGAATTGTCAATTCCAATACTATGTGGCTGAATTCCAATATCCAATGTGGCTGATCTGTCCTTCAAAATCGGTTAAAAAGTAGCTAAATGCACTGTCTCTTTTAAACTCTAGAACTAGAGAACTTCATAAGACTATTATACATTCTCGCTCGCACTGTCAGTTGGTCTATATCTATACGACAGTATATTTTAAGTCTATGGAGAAAATGATCAATAACTCAGAAGAATAACATCAATACCTACAGGAAACGAAACCGCTGTTCTGTAATGTAAAGTGGGAGCATTCATAGACTTTAAGCTTATAACTAGGTATAGATTTTCGTGTCTATTCGGACCAGTAGGAAATTTTCTTCTCGAAGAAGTTGTCAGATTCCATTCCAGAAAACCGCTAAAAACCACAAAAAAAAATAAATACGCTAAATTATGAAAAAATATCGCTAAAGGTCTTGAAAAACCACCAGATCTGGTGACAAAACCACCAAGGTGGCAACACTGATTATACGTCGACGTGACGACGTGGGCCGCGGTCCGTAAATCGCTAAAAGCGATAATATCGCGAATCCGACCAAATTAAATAGTCACAAAATATAAGGGCTATTGAATCAGTAGGTTATGTTGTGACTTTGGTCGGATTCGCGATATTATCACTTTTATCGTTTTACGGACCGCAGGGGTGGTCATGATAATCAAAATTTCATCATACAGAATCTGTACGGTTAAATCGTAATTACGAATAGCGTAAACGGATACAAGGATTTATTTTATTTATTTATCTGTTGTATGTAGCGTTAACGGATACAAGGATTTATTTTAATTAATAAAATGTTAAAAAAAGTAAAAAAATATATATTTCGATCCGGTGGATGTGTATTATTTAGTGTGAGTGTGTGTTGAGTGTGATGCTCTGTTTACTGGGATGATTCACAAAATTGAGGCAGTCTCCGCACTACATGTGAGATAGGTATATTGGTTTCGTTTTAAAAAGAAAATATAGACGTCGCTGAATCTCTCTTCAAAAGTGTGCACGATTCTGTGCAGGACAGTGTGAGCAGCAAAGTTTGACCTAACGGTTTCAGTGTAGAAATTAAAGAATATTGATATGCAACATTTATACAGCTATAAATAATTCCCGATTAAAGTATATAAAATGATGTCCTGAAAAAATAAAACAAAGGTTACCCTATTTGAAAGAGAAGGTTAGCCCACAGAGAGTGAGATAGCGATACTGAGGTATTGCCTCAAATAGGTATTCAAGGTGTGGTCTCCATCTTTATCTATAATTTCATGGTCGGGCGTCGAATCGAGTGACGTTTACGAACGCAGCCGCATTCTTGCAAAGAATGATTATGATAGTTTGCCTACTAAGTATATATAAAAATAAGAGTTTGCCCAGTCATTTGCCATCTATCATAAACTTAGATAAAGAATGAATAGATAGGACGTGACCGTATACCCGTAAGGGACAGACATAGATGACGTCATACCTGCCTAAAGTAGATGGGTATACCAGTGTTGCTTTAAGTTTTACCCTACTTTATTTTTATAGTGGCTTTTACCACTATAAACATAAAGTAGGGTTGATTGATCTACATATTTTTTTTGAGACATTTTAATGAGCGCCCCTCGCTCAATAATATGTCTCAAAAAATAAAAGTGGGAGGAAGTTGCGATTTTTTTTTATTGAATTCTTCATTCAACCTTCGCCGCATTCTAAAGTTATTTACACTTTTAAATAAAACTACACTTTTCGGATTTACTCGAGTATATTTCGTTTTAAAACATTTTACTATTATTTATTTAAGCTATTATGTAAACATCTTTACAAATATAAGAAAAAATATTAGAAATCATCATCATCAGCCCACACGCGTCCACTGCTGGACATAGGCCTCTCCAAGTGCTCGCCACTGAGTACGATCCGCGACCACTCACTTCCAGCTTTTGCCAGCTAGGTACCTTGCGAAGATCGACGCTCGATTAAGAATACAGCGGGCAATATCATTGTTTTTTCTTTATCTCTGCAATTTATTTAAAATCCAATATTTATACATTTAATAAATATTTGTGAAGATTTAGAAAATGTATAAATATTAAATTTTAAATAAACATTTTCTAAAATTAGATTTCAGTAACTCCGTTATTGTCATCGAATAAAGCGTATTAGCAATGAATTCGCGTATTTAAATATTTGTTACAAATACATTTCATCAAAAGCGGGTAGTGATTATGCGTAATTTTATTTCCAAAAGGTTTATTTCTACGATATGTTTTTTCAGCAACTTCGCACGTGGTAACTACCTCTTTGACTGCAGACTATTATATATGGTTCAGAGGCAATCAGTGATTCCACACATTTGTGACATTTTATTTCTCGCTGCATTTTATGTATGTACTTAATAATATTTTCAGAAAATCTCTATTGGTTTCTCCTACAGTATCTAAAATGTCCAACCGCTCATTTTGCATCATTAACTTACACTTCAAATCACTTAACACATTTTCAAGTTTGGCTACTTTTTTCCCAATCGTCTAAGCGATTCACGCACTGCCCGTAGTTTTTTACTTGATGACCTCGCTGATTGTTTCAAACGCAGCATTTGAAGCCGCATTTTTCTCTTTCGGGGCGTATTCAAATTTGAACCGAAATCCAACACCGATGCGTCCTGAAACAATATGTATACAGGTTAAAAATAAAATCAGGGGCTAATTTTACAACATTAAAAATAATAATTAAGAAAGTAAACTGTATCTGTACTAATGGTCAGACTTGTTATATAAATAGAAAATGTCCAAAATCAAACCATTAATAATATTTTTGGCCATTTCAAAATAGTAGAAAAGAATTTGGTACCTACCCATGTTAACATACTCTTATAAAAATGTTGGTGTCATTAATCCAAAACTGTAAAATTAATTTTGAAATCCCTTATACAAATAGTTGGGTCTGTGAAAAATAAATATAGGTTTCGGCTTGATAGGGATTTACTTTGTAGATATAATATGTATAAGTTACTGACCTGTAAAAAAAGTTAGGAATAGCACCACTCCCAAGAAAAGTGCCTTTTTTGTTTTTCTGAATCCACTGTTGTTCAAAATGCTTAGAACACATTCGGGTATGCTTGGTTGGCTGCCAATTCAATCGACCAGTAGCTTTAACCCAACTGTTTCGAGTAATTATCTCCGAAGGAAATCTATTAAAAACAGACAAACAAGCAAATAGAAAGTTTCACTTCAAAAGAATTACCTTTGTTATCTAAAATGCTCAAAATTTTATACTTAAATATATCAATATTAATGAAACACAAACTAATATGTGAGTTCCCTTTAACGTAACAAATTACCTACGAATCAAGGAAAAATAGTCGTAGCGTAACTGGTATCATTATAACCCGGCAAAATGTTATACGCGTTGGTTGTATACGTGACCATATTGAATGGCGACATTCTTAACTTATTAGGTTAATAGTAACCTTATAATTAGTTTGAAATTTCATGTTTAATCCCATAATATGATTGAGAACCATAGTAGAAGGATAAAATATTGCAATATAACTTGTATTTATAATTTAAAATATAGTTTTGGCGCTTAATATTGACACAATTTAGGTCTTACCTGTAAAGGTTATATTTTCCTGTTTTCTAGCACTATCACTATTACAACCTAAAGCGGAGCAGTGCACCATGATTTAAATGTTCAAATAGTTCACAATTACACTAATTAAACTGTTAAATAATTGCACAGTGAGCTATACTTCACAAAAGGAGATGTTTCATTTTTGGACATGACATTGTACAGTTGATTAAAAAATGCGAAAAAATCATATAAACTGAATAAAAATATCAAATTCGAATTTTCTAGCTGTTTGATAATGTACAACTTAATAAATATACATGGATTAACATTTACTATGGCAATGTTTTCGAGGTCTGAAATCGTAGGTTTTAAGCTAAAAGACTTGGTTCCGTTTCTATAGCATACCATAAAAAAATAAGTTCAATGGACATCTCTCGTCTGTGCCTTGCGTTGCGCCTATATTGTTTATATTTTGCATGTTTGGATTTCGATGCGCTTAATTATTTTTCATTGACCCGGCTTCTTTTTGGATTTTTCTTCTGCTAACATACTTACCTCGGCTTTACACAACGGACTACGATTCAGGATTTGACTTTGGTACTTTGCGGCGTTGTATTTGATTTTGTTTGGTAAGTGTTACTCAGTGATATCTTTATATTTTTGATTGAAAAGAATTAAAATAAGTATTTATTGTAATTGTTTTACATCACAGATAAACACAAAGAAATGGCCCATTGTGTTAAATGTAATTCGCCATTTCATCATAATGGCAATGAACAAGTGTACAACATCAGTGATAATGATTCTGACATCATCTCAATCATCGAACAACAAATGGGAGATGAGGTAAAAGTTATTTTACTAACAATTATTTATTTATATACTATGCTATATATAATTAATTATCATTGATTTGTAATTAACAGACTTATTCTCTTTTAGTGTGATATCGCTGGTGTTTTATGTGAAGCATGTTTTAACACTGCTAAGATTTGCAGAACATATAGAAAGCTCCTTGGAGCAAGTTCAGACTGCACCATCTAATCATGACACATATGTATATGTCTGGTGCAGGTCTTCATTATTCCATAGGAGAACTCATTCTCTACCAGAAGGAGCAGAAAGATATGAGATTTCCGAAAGGATATTCCCTATACAGGTACTTTAGTTTTTCATAGCCTCTGTATGCATATTTGCATTTTTTATGTGAACTTTTGATTAATACACTACTGATAATAATTCTATTCATTTATAGAATCCAGATGGTGCATTAGTTTGCTACTCATGTTGGGTTGCTGTTCAAAGAATATTACAAAATCAGGAGTCTACTAGTCAGAGCACAAGGATCACTGAAGCTCCAGATATCAATGTTTGTGTTTGGTGTGCTCTAATTAATGCTTTCCATTCAGAAATAGAGGACAGGCCTGATGCAGAATTAATTTTAAATCGAGCATTAGAAAGGCTGCATATGCCTAATCACTTGGCTCAATATGTTATTGAAAATAATATCAATTGTCGCCCTGCCCAATTTATTAGTGTAGACGAAGAACACTCACAATTAAATATTTTTCCTCAAATGACCATGTCTGATCTTATATTATTTACAATAAGGACCTATCACATAAAGTAAGCCAAGTCCTATTTTGGGGAACACAAAAGACAGCATGGTTTATATGCAGTGGAAATATCCTCCCATTTTGAGAATGTAAATATACCATTGTCATCACATAATGGTCTTTTGTTAAGGGGTCGAATCAGGTTGAGGTTTCAATCAAACAAAATATATTATACATATATTCTTTTAAAGGAATGTCCAAATTGGGAAGAAGCAATTGGTGCATATTGCAGTTGCATATGTGGAAAATGCACAGTAGGGTGTTGCGCCCATGTGATGACAATGGTGTGGTTTTTTGGATGGGCTCGGTACGAAGAAAATATTCATGGGCCTGCATCATTTTTGGATGGAATTTTAGTAAGGGATGATGTGGAAAATGAAGAATAAAAACCATTAAAGCAACAAGTGTTTTTATTACACCTACTCTTTTTTATACACCATTTTTAACTTATTTGGTTACTCTTTTTAACCTCAAGACTACCAGGTAATTGAAATGTTTGTGTTTATAATGTAGACTCGGATCACATTCATATAATATAGTTTAACTTCACATATACATTACTCTTTCACTAAATAGCAGCCTGTTATAGCTTGCTGGAAAAAAATTCATTGTACTATCCTGTTCTTATTGCTTGTGTGTACATATGATTTAACTACTAACAGCGAAATAGACAACTGATCATCACAAAAAATACCAATATAATTGTCGGTATTTAAGTAGTTACACATTAGAATTATCAGTGATAGTTTGATAGCAATAACCTGTAGTATTCTTATTGTTTACGACCTCATGATGTTGGTTCATCCATTCCATTTTGCTATTATTATTGGTTACGTAGTTGTTGACTGTTGTATACTCTTTGTACTGGTTAAGTTTTTTCGACGTAAGAGTACGCAAACACGTGAACACTATATTCTTCTTTTTTATTTTGTGGCAATTGGTCGTTGGAGTAGTAAACATTGTCATCTTTGTTTGGACCAACATTTCACCGATGCAAAAAGTATCCCTGGTCACAATTGGTCGTAATTGAGCACTTGGATGATATTGAAAGATTTTGCAAGTACACATCAATTGAAAAATTCTCTTCGTCATAAAATATGTATTTACTTAGGTTAAATGCCTTGAAATTGAAAGGTGAATTTGTGTTAGATCGAGGTATTTTTTTTGATCCCCTTTTATGGCAATTTGTTTTATGCCAGCGTCAAGTAAAAGATAGATACGAAACAAAAATTACGATAGTAGGTATTTAAAATGTTTATATTTTCTTTGTGTCAAATGTCATTCAAGACGTTCTGACTCAGAAGGGCTGCGGTCCGAAATGGACGCCATTTTTAAAGATATGTTGCTAGTTGATTGTTAGGAAAACGGTTTGTACATTAAAACTAATGAAGAGACAACAAAAATAAATATTAGGTTTTGCTTTTATTCTTTCCAGGATAATTTTAAAGTACTGTACATGGTCATGTCCAGGGCTCCATACAAAACTGAAACATCTCCTTTCATACACGTATTTGTTTAGCACCAGACGCTGGTGATAAACAATCCCCACTACCAGTTTCACCTATATACGGTGACAAAGATAAAAAAAAATGATGCCGTCTTCTTCTTTCCTTTGGCAATATGTATAAGTTTATCTCTTTTCCTCATGTTTGACGGCTTTTATAGCCCATCTATTCATTCTTTATCTAAGATCATAAAGAACGAAGACACATAAAAAACGATATTTGAATATACCTATGTCTACATTTGGTAAATTATAAAACTGAAAGACATAAAATAATGACAGGCCAAAATGGTGCTACCGTGGCCGTGAAACACTAAAAAAAAATTGAAATATATTTTGTGATTTGAATTTGCGAAATATGTATAAATTTTTATGAGTGTATTGTTCTGTGATATGTTAGTAGTTTGGGGCATTGGGGCAATTAGTTTAACTTGCTATCCAAAATGTAATTTGGGATACTAATTGTTGTTAAAATGTTTATTCATGGAACTGTAAAAAACAACGAATGATAGCACAATGTCTGTAAATATCAAGGATAATGAGAAAGCTGTGGACGCATTTAGCTCAATAAATGAGAGACCGGTTGATGATATATCATTAGAATTCTTTTACAAGCCTCATACAATTACTCTTTTAGCAGTGTCAATTGCATCTGTAATATATTCAGCATTTGTAAGGTTAGTGCTATAAAGCCTACAATAATTTAATTAGTACTAAATAATCTTTTTATTTTTAATCGTGATAGTTGTATAAAATAATATGTAGTGTTTTGTCTTGTCTTGTATAATTTTTCAATATGAAAAAGCCCCTCATGATTTTCAAAACTGCAAAAATTCCTAGTAAATCTTAATTAGGTTAACCAACGAGAACTTGATTTGAACTGCCTTGCTTTATTACTGTTTGTAAGTAGATGGATAAAAAGCTCGTAAGTTGAGGTATCAGCGGGCGTAGCACGGGCTGCCAAGACTGGACTCGAGTCACGCATTATGTCACAATAACAGTGACATAATCTCTATGTCTTAAAGAGTAGCATGGTGGCACTTATTTAGTGTGATTGACGTAATAAATTTTGTTGACGCTCGTCAAGGAACACATGTGACTGAGTTTTATCACAAATTTCTTGGCGTGCCTGTGCACCGACTGCTGTGGTTGTAGCAAGGGCTTTAATACTTGAGAAGATGTAGCAGCAGTTGGAGAGCAAAAAATTTGTGATAAAACTCAGTCACATGTAGAGTTGCCGACAGTCCCGTTTCCAGGGCTCAAATAATGCGTCCTGCAACACATCTGTGTGGGATGCTAATTCTCCCACTTTATGGTAAAGCCCAGTTAGACAAAAATTTATCAGATAATAACTAATAATAATAATAAAGCTGTTTAATTCCATATCCAATAAGTACATAAGTAGATGTTTTAGTGGTCTTGGTTAGTTTATGGTTTAATCTATGTTAGTATTGTTAGTTTGTATTGTTTTCATGTAGTGATATGGCCCCATTTCGGGTAAAGGCCTCCTCCAATCTGATTCATTGTTCCCGATCCTGAGCTTTGTCAATCCATTATTTTCCAGCAACAGTGACTATATCATCAACCCATCGTTTCCTAGGTTTCCCAACCTTTCGGTTACCAGTAGGTCCTCGCCATTTTGTTGCCCTCAGTGTCCACCTGTTGTCCCTATATCTTGCAATATGGCCTGCCCACTTCCATTTCGATTCTAGGGCATGTTGGAGAGCATCTGTCAACTTAGTTTTTCTTCTGGATGTCTTCACTTCTTACTTTATGCATTTTTCGAATCTTCATTACACTTCTTTCCATTGCAAGCTGGCATCTTATAATTTTATTTTTATTTTATTGGTAAAAACCCATGTTTGACTGTCATATGTAAGACATGGTAGTAAGGATATCCAGTACTATTTCCAGTTTGATAGTGTTGTCGATAATGAGCCTGACCTTACACCAACCTTAAAATTACATTATTTAGTAGGAATGTTGTCGGATGAAGCTAGGAGACTAATCCAACATTTAAAAATCGAATGAGGTAATTATCCTCGAGCCCGTGACCTCCTGAAACGTAGGTACCATAATTTACGTGACCTAGCTGATACCCATATTTCTCAAATATTAAATTTACCTATAATTAATCCCAGGTTGGACGGTTTGAGGATATCATTTTGTCTTGAGCGCTTAAACCTACCCATAAACTATTGGTCATATCTGTTAGTTCATGTGTGCCTAGGTAAATTACCATCTGATTTAAAATCCCAGTTTGAAAGCCGTTTTGGTGATAACCAAAATTCTCTTCCCACCTTTGATCACCTTATTACTTTCATAGAAGATGAATGTCGTCATTATGATAATGTCGGTATCGGTAGTGCTGTAATAGTTGATAGTTCCCCACCTAATACCAATAGGCCTTCAGTAAATAAACCCACCCGACGTTCACTCCCTATTCCTAGGGCTTATGTTACAATTACGCCAACACCTCACCCTACTTGTTTTATGTGTCACAGTACAAATCATTACCTACGTGAGTGTCCCAAGTTCCTTAGTTTACCTGTGCGTGATCGAGTTGGCTATGTGAGAGAGGCAGGCCTGTATTACCGGTGCTTGGACAGTCATTCAGTGTCGTCATGTCACCGTAATTATCGTTGTTATACCTGTTATCGTGCTTCCCATCACACCACATTAATTTATAACAATGAACGCAATGTCACATTTCATGACAAAAGTATTCAGTCCCCACGTTCATCACCACCCGGCTCGGGCGAGCGATATTTAGTTCCCCGTTCGGTTGTCACAACACCCCCTCGTGCTTATGAATATTCACCGCCAGAAACACCTCCCCGCACGAATAGATCCCCAAAGTTAACCCCCCGAGCGACCTTCAGAAATCATCCACCTGATTCGAGAATCTATTCAAAGCGACTACCACTCGTGAGGCTGATGGTAGATTCACGGTAAGACTTCGTTTCCATCAAAACCACCCTCCTTTTGGCGAGTCCCGTACCCAAGCCTTACAAAGGTTTACAAACTTAGAGAAACGGCTGCAGGCCAACCCTGTTCTACGTGAAAAGTATGTGGCATTCATGCGTGAATACCGAGAACACAATCATATGTCTCTTTCTACCTTTGATCCTACCTGTGAACACTATTTTATACCCCACCACGGCGTCTTTAAGAGTGGCGGCGATAAAATCCGAGTTGTATTCGATGGTAGTAGCCCAACATCTTCTTGTGTGTCCTTCAATCAGTGCTTGCATACTGAACCTAAGCTTCAACGTGATATTCTCCTTAACTTTTGCCGACACGAAGTCGTCTTTGTCACTGATATTCGAATGATGTTTCGTATGACGTGGGTGCATCCTAGCGACAGGCGATACCAACTCGTGTTATGGCGCGAAAATCCATCTAAACCCTCTACTTATCTATGAATTACACACCAACACCTATGGTTTACGTTCCAGTCCTTTTATAGCGATTCGCTCCCTACTTTAACTAGCAGAACAAGAGCGTCATACATATTCAAGGGCTGCCCAAGTCCTTGGGCAGGATGTTTATGTCGACGACTGCCTTTCTGGTGCGGATTCGATTGAGTCTGCAGAACATCTCATGGCTGAGCTTAAGGGTATCATGCTGGTGGTTACGAGCTCCAAAAATGGATGAGCAATAAGACTGAGCTCCTTAAAGATTTGCCTCCTGATCATCTTCAGCTTCCTCATTCGTTTTGCGATCCTGATCATCCACAGATTGTAGCCATCCTCGGTGTTCAGTACGATCCTATTCGTGACTGTTTCACTTATAGCACTTCCCTTACTACTCAAACTGAAGTACCTACCAAGCGCAAAGTTTTATCCCTTATCGCTCGCACCTATGATCCATGCGGCTGGATAGCTCCCGTAGTGTTTGCAGCTAAAGAATTCATGCAGCGTTTATGGTTCTCAGGATTGACTTGGGATAAACCCCTTACTCATGCCCTTTCTTCTGAGTGGGCGTCATTTACCCAGGATCTGAGAAGAATCAATGAAATAGCCATTCCTCGCCATATCCTACCTCGCGGTTCTACTTCCTTTTCCCTCCACGGTTTCTGCGATGCCTCAGAAGCTGGCAATGCAGCAGCCGTATTTACGCGCAGAACATCCATCAGGCACATGCTCCGTCCATCTTGTAATGGCCAAAATTAAGATTGCCCCAGTTCGAACCCATTTAACAATTCCCAAGTTGGAATTGTTGGGAGCTACACTCCTTTCAAAATTAATGAAGCACGTCGCTCTTTGTCTTAAGAAATCGATTGTGTTCGAATCAATAACTTCCTGGACGGATAGCATAATAGTACTTACCTAAATTAAAACGCCCCTTTATCACCTTCAAACCTTCGAGGCAAACTGTGTCTCTCAGATTGTTAATTCAGAAATGGTTTCTGAATGGAGACATGTCCCTGGACCTATGAACCCCTGTGATTGTGCGTCACGTGGTCTTTCTGCCTCTCGTTTGATCAATCATCCCCTATGGTTTTCCCCTCCGTGGTTGAAGCAATCTCATGATCTGTGGCCTCTGACAACGCTGTTTGATGATGACCTCCGATGCCTCTCCTCATGATCCTACCCCTCTTCTAGAACGATTTAGTTCGTTGAATAACTTAGTGGGTGTCGTTGGTTTCAGAAGAAGATTTATTCATGATGCAAAACATCCAACAAACCGTATTTCGTCTCCCTACCTGTCCCCTAGTGAGCGCATTCCCTCTTAAAACTGGTAAAAGTAGTTCAATCAATATCCTTCCCAGATGAACTAGATCGTTTACATCGTGGTGATCTTATCATTAATTCCTTGAGACACGGGGACCCATCACGAACAAAAGTAAAATCATTCGATGAAAGCATCAACAGATGGCGCTACTTTAATCGATTTTTGTAATGACTTTTTTGTGAATTTAGTAAAAGTCAACAAGGAGGTTTAGAAAAGTATTGATTATATTAAAAAAAATCACTTAGCACGTGGGAAGTATCAAAATACGTTTTTAGGTCATGCTAGAACGGTTTAACATCTCTTTTTACAAATTTATAGCACTCCTAGCGACAAATTATATGAACTTCAATGTATCTCTCAAAAGCATAGCTCAAAGAAGCACGCAATGTCTGCTTTAACTATTTGATTACATATTGCTCACTCATAGATGGCACTATTTATGTATGCTAGTTCGTAAGGTCACAGACCTTATGAACTAGCATACATAGCATTGAGTTAAATTATTTTTTACATATTTTTTTTGACATAATCATAATAGTAATGGCGTTATTGAAAATTCGACATTGTAAAATTATTTTTTTAATCCCCATACATTTGAAAGTGTAATGTCGAATTATGGTCGAATTACACAAAAACATGACATCTTAAATTTCACCACTTCAAAAAGGTCAGGATTGGTCTATCTATTCGTTTGATCTTCGTTTTTAAATCTGTGTGGCAGTGGTTCGATCCCGATTCCTGGTGTACCCAGTTATTTTTTAAAAAATTGCTTGTTTTATTATTTTGTTTTTCTTTATTGCTTTTTGTTTATATATCAATTCCTTTTTTTATATCTCAATTTGTTTTTTATTTATAACTAGCTGTGCCGGCGAACTACGTTTCGCCATATAGTTTACGACCTATTCTCAGACCTACCGGATGTACACAAAAATTTCATAAAGATCGGTCAAGCCGTTTCGGAGGAGTTTGGTAACAAACACTGTGACACGAGAATTTTATATATGAGATTTTCATTTCAGAACAAAAAGATTTAGGTTAAGATTAAAAACGCGATTTTTATAAGTAAGTACCCTATTAAATAATTTTTCGGATATTTTCAGTTAAATGCCTACTAACCGAAAAAAAGTCTCACTTGCATGTTCGTTTCATAAAACCACAAAGTGATTTTTTTCACTGACCTAACTATTACTACTTTGTATGGGGGATTTCAAAACTAATTTTACAAATCTGAATTTTTAATAACACCTTAGAAGTGGTTCATTCAATTATGTTAGGTACATAATTGTAATACATAATATAAGTAAGTAATACGTAAAGATTATTAATGGACATAAGTTGCTAACTACTTGAATTATTTTTTATTCTCAATGGTGATTAGGTATATTTTGAATTTTGGCAAATAGGTACGGTGTTTTATTAGATTTTACCATTTACAAATATTGTGGCAACCGCGACAGCTTTCCGCGAGCGGCTTCGCCCGCATTAATATTGTTTTCCTGTGGGAATTTAATATTTTCCCGTAAAATAATTTTGTAGCCTATTATATAGAAGACTGTTATTTATATTTAGGAGCTCGAATAATAAATTTCATAGAAATTGGAGCAGATTTTAATTATTTTCCATAGAAATTTTAAACCCCTAATTTGCACAATAAGGGGGTGAATTCCAATAAACCATGAAACACGTGTTCAATTAAATGTTTTTAAGAGCATGATTCTCCAGGTTTATCAAAATCGTTGCTTATTTTAAAAAAATCCATACAAACTTGCAACCCCTATTTCATCCCTTCAGGGTTAAATTTTGAATTAAAACAACTGTCCAAAATTCACGTTTCTACCATTAGCGGTTACGGCTGTGCGTGCGTCTATAGATGAGAACTTCTCTTTTTATAATATACTAGCTGTGCCCGCGAACTACGTTTCGCCATCAATATGCTTAACACAGTGTTTAGTTATTTCCTCCATTTTATTCCATAATGATTCAATGATTCAACTTTATTGTGCCTTTCTTGAGCAGCAGCCATTTCGAAATTAGGACAATTTTCGTAGGTTCGTAATACTCTAGGTACTCTTCAGGGCCTTTCATTTAATACCCATATTGCTAGATTTGGAAACGAACTTTTATCCACCTTTTTTGGGCTGCGGCCATGTTGAATTTAGGTCGATTTTTTTAGGTACCTAATGCTCTACTCTTCAAGGCCTTTAATTTGATACCCATATTGCTAGGTTTGGAAACGAACTTTTATCCACCTTTTTTGAGCGGCGGCCATGTTGAATTTGTCAATGTTGCTAGGTTCATAGTGCTCTACTCATTAAGGCTTTTCATTTGATACCCACATTGCTGGGTTTGCAAACGAACTTTAACCGTTTTTTTTGAGCGGCGGCCATGTTGAATTTAGGGCGATTTTCCTAGATTCATAATGCTGTACTCTTCAAGGCCTTTCATTTGATACCTATATCATAGCTGGGCATTAACTCGTTAATCCGTTAATCGTTAATTAACGAAGTTAATATTTCTATTAACGGATTAACTTTTAAGTTAACTTTACAAAATGTTAACGGACTCGTTAACTTCCGTTAAATTATCCTAAGTCCGTTAATCGTTAATCCAGTAGGTACCTACTATTTACCAAAAAGATACCGCACAGACACCGCGCCGTGTCGCGAAAAACGTGTTCTGACAAGTACGTTCGTCTTTTTTTCACCGGCAAGAGCCTCACTCTCAGACGAGAACTTCAACATACTAATGTTCATGAAGGGGAATATCCACATTGTGCCAGATAATTAAATTACACACTTTAATTTTTTATATAGGACAAGTGGGGCGCATTGGAACACGGGGTACAATAAAACAAAGACGATAATTATTGTAATTTACAACAAATTCACGCAGTTTTGCTTCGATCAATAAGAGCGTCTCATGCGGCACATGATAGCGCAGTGCAATATGATCAGTCTTCGACAACAAAGTTTTAATGTGAAAAAAATTGTTTTGAGGGCTCCAAAGCTGTAATTTCGTTACGAAGAAATTTCGATTTCACAAGAAAAGTATCAATAAGAGGTATGCTATATTTTATTGCATGATTTTTAATCAATTTACGCATTAAATGCAGTAACATGTGCAGTGAAAAACATAACCCAGCATTTTAAAGATATTTTTAAAAGATTCAGATACTGTATGGGGCGCAATGGAACGGGGTACTATGAGACAGTGTTCATTGTTGCCCCGTTATTATATGTCCGGGATAGATTATTGGATTTTTGTTACATATTTTGAAGTAATAATGGTGAAAAGTCGTAGGAAAACGACAGATAAGAGCTTGCATAGTAAAACGATGTGCGAGCAGCGCATTTGAACTTGTAGGATATGGTACGAGTTAACGAACTGCTGCTGACCTAAAAATGTCAAGTCCAGTAAAATTGCATCGATATGTTAAAAAAAACCAAAGCAGCAGGAGATAGAGACGCGGGAATGAATATGGAATATTCATTTTTTTTACTTTATTAGCCTTGTTCCAATGTACCCCAGATACCGTTTCATTGTACCCCAGACCTGGGGCTCATTGAAACAGAAGAGGCGTTGAGCAAAAACGCAGTTTTTTATAGGCTAAGGTTATTTTTTTAACTTATTTTTGTTCTAAATAGGTAGATTATGAACCGTTGTTGATCGTTCTAAACAAATATAATCAAAATATAAAGCACAGTTTTTCTAAAAAATAAAAATGCTTTTTTCGTTTCAACCCCACCTGTCCCTATATTTATACACTGTCTTTTTTTGAACCTAACCTATTAACTTCCAGAACCCAAAACAACAGTTTTTGTAAGCAGATCACTAACGCAACGATATAAAAAATGCAATTTTAATCACGCGTTAACGGATTAACGATTAACGTTAACTTGCGTTAAATCTTCCGAAATGTAACGTTTTAACGTTTAACGAAGTTAATTTTTTTAGTAACGGATTAACGATTATCGAAGTTAACTATTTGATTAACGGTGCCCAGCTATGACTATATTGCTAGGTACGAGTATGTTGAATTTACGTCAATGTTGTCAGGATCATAGTGCTCTACTCATCAAGGCCTTTCATCTGATATCCATATTGCTGGGTTTGAAAACGAACTTTTATTGGCAGTCATGTCGAATTAGGTAAACGTGGCTAGGTTCAATGTGTTCTACTCTTTAGGTCCTTGGTTCGATATCCATGTTCCTTAGGTGTATACAAAAAAATGTGATCCGTCATTTTAGATATTAGGATAAGAGTCCCGTACGCGTAAGCCAGAATCATTGCAGTCAGATATTTTTTTTATTATCAATATCAATCGATTACTTTTAATAGTTTTAAAAGGATGAAAGAGTTTGATTCCTTAGTCATAATGTAAAAACATATAACACCTTTCAAAATACTTTTCAAAATTTCAAAAATCGTACCGATTTTGAGAAAATTGGTCAAGAATTAAACCAATCTAAAAATTTTATATTTGTGACGTGATATTGTCATAAAACGCACGCACAACGCACTTGTAACTCCTCTGGGGTTGCGGGTGTCCATGGGCGACGGTAATTACTTACCATCAGGTGATACGTCTGCTCGCTTGCCCCCTATCCCATAAAAAAAATGCTTTATACATTGGTTGTATGGCTTGATCCTTTTGCCTTACCACCAGGGTAATACATAAGAAAAAGACAATTTAAACTTCCTAAACTTCTTGGTTTGCGAAATCCAGATGGGCACAGCCAATAACAGAAAAGATTTTTTCTTTGCACTATGTGACAGACTTGTCAAAATAATTTCACGTGCGCCATGTTGATTTTGTACATAAGCATTGTGCGGAAATTTTATATGATATTTTTTCACGAAAAATAAAACGTGAATTTAAACAAATGAAATTATGCCTAAATGTTCTTCCGGAAAATTCTAAGCATTGTGGTGTAAGCCATATCAAATTCTGTCCAGTAGTTTCGGAGATCTTTCCGGACAAACAGACAAACAAACAAACAAATATACAAACAAACAAACAATTTTTTTAAAAACGTTTCTATCGTGTTCTGCTAATGATTTTAAGGCGACCTGTGTATTGTTTTTCTTAGTATTTCGCAATTACAGATTTTTGCACCCCTGCGATTTTATTAAATACATTAAATACGATTAAGATAATTAATACGGAATCGTATCTCTTCAACTCCATTGCACCCCATCAAGGGATGATGGTATTTTGCGTCCGCTATGTTGGATTTTGATATCAATGTTATTTTCGTAATCTAAGACCCAAAAAACCATGAAAACGACAATAATGTCGATATCACATTTTACCACCCCATTTCACCCTATTAGGGGGTGAATTTCAATAAAATACGAAACATGTTATCCATCGATTCTATTAACGAATGTTTATGCAAAATTTAAAGTAGATTGGACCAAGGAATCTAGTTGTCCCATACAAACTTTGCCCCCCTTTTTCATCCCCTTAGGGGTAGAATTTCGGAAAATCCTTTCTTAACGGACGCCTACGTCATACAAAGAACACACCCTCCAAGTTTCAAGTCTCTACGATCAGCGGTTTAGGCTGTGCGTTGATCCGTCAGTGAGTCAGTCAGTCATTCAGGACAAAGAATTTTATAGGTATAGACTAGCTGTGCTGGCGAACTACGTTTCGCCATAATAAAAAATAGTTTACGACCTATTCTCAGACCCACTGAATATACACAAAAAATGTCATAAAGATCGGTCAAGCCGTTTCGGAGGAGTTTGGTAACAAACACTGTGACACGAGAATTTTATACATATATTAGACTAGCTGTGCCGGCTAGTTCGGCGTTTCGCCATATACACTCGCGAGCAAAAGTTTGGAATCAGTTACTTGAAATTGGTTCCGCGTGATCTTGCTTACTAAATATTTATTTAATAATCATAAAAATGACATCATGTTAAAGGTGCAACTGTCCACTTTAAATCGATATAAAATTAATTCATATCGAGCCCGTAATTGTGGAGTTATCCCGGATTAAGTGAAGGAGGTAGGAAAACAAGGAAATAGGGAAAAATAATGAATGAATAAAACAACAAAAATTATTAAATAAAAATTTTATTTATCTTTAAAAATAAGTGTCAATATTTTGTGTTCCCTCCCCTCGCCCTAATAACTGCTCCAAGACGATTCTTCATAGACCTGATCAGCTTCTGAATTGATTCTTGTGGAATACCTTCCCACTCCTCAATCAACGCTGATTTCAGCTCATTCAGACATGAAGGATCAGGAGTTCTGGAACGAACCTTCCTCTTCAGTTCATCCCACACGTGCTCAATGGGATTCAAGTCAGGGCTGAGCGCTGGCCAGTCCAATGTGGCAATACCGACTTCTTCGAGGTATTCCGTTGTTACACGGGCAGTGTTACAACGAGCGTTATCGTGCATAAGGAGGAAGTCATCACCGATGTATCCCGCATAGGGAACGATATGTTCCAGGAGAATATCGGAAATATACCGGTCCGAAGTTAGACTGCCTCCTCGTCCCTCGCCAGGCACGAAAACAAGCTCGGTTTTACCATTGAAGGAAATGCCGGCCCACATCATACAAGAGCCGCCCCCATAAGCCACTGTTTCAGCGACACAGCACTGTGCAAATCGCTCCCCAGGCCGCCTGTAGACCCGTCCTCTTCTGTCGCTACCGTGCAAACACATCCTGCTTTCGACGGAGAACAGGACTTGCCTCCATTGCTCAACCTCCCAATCAAGATGGGTGCGAGCAAACTGAAGGCGTGCTTGTCGGTGAGCTGCCGTGAGTTTCGGGCCTGTGGCAGGCCTTTTTGGAGTCAGATTCGCTTGCTTGAGTCGTCGACGAACTGTCCACTCGCTGGCTGCTACCCCACGAACATCTCGGAGCTCCTGTTGGACGTCGACACCAGTCAAATGCCGATTTCGGAGAGAGGTTGACACGATAGAACGATCATCCCTCTCCGATGTGCACCGGCGCCGACCAGATCTTGGTCTCGGGATAAAGCCACCAGTCTCCCGAAAGTGCTTATAAACTTTCGAAACACAGGATTGGCTTATGTGGAGCCGACGAGCGACAACCCGCTGGCTGAGCCCTTCTTGCAATAGAGCTACGATTTGTGCTGCTTCTGTAGGTGTTGTCTCCATTGTCGTACAAAGTAAAGGGTCAAAAGTGGCGGAGATGTGTACCGGTCAACGTGTGAAAGTCGACTGATAAAGAAAATCCGATAACAGGTGCTTTTATAGGGGGTCAATAGGTCGCAAATCGTGACGTATCAAACAATTGAAACACGTCTTTTTCGATACACCTTCACTTAATGCGGAATGGCTCCATAAATACTGGCTTGTTTTTAATGAATTCGGTATCAGTTTAAAAGTAAAGAGTTGAACCTTTAAAATGATGTCATTTTTACGATTATTAAAAAAGTATTAACTACTCAAGATAACGCGCAACCAATTTCAAGTAACTGATTCCAAACTTTTGCTCGCGAGTGTAGTTTACGACCTATTCTCAGCTCAGACCTACCGGATGTACACAAAAAATTTCATAAAAATCGATCAAGCCGTTTCGGATGAGTTTGGTAACAAACACTGTGACACGAGAATTTTATATATTAGATAAAAAGATATATAGATTGACAGTACACGTACACGTCACAATTTAAATAAAAGATTCGAAATTTCAACATCAAATCTAAGCGAACGGATGGCTCATGAGGATATACTGCGAAATTATTGCGCTATACCGCCAGAGGTCTGTGGTTCGAACCCGCGTAAAGTATTTTTTGTTTTTATGATTTTTTATCACAGAATTAATAACAACATTCTTTGAAATCAAATAGAAAATTGGATAACTGGTAAGAAAGAACAAGGAAAAAAATTGTTTAAAAATAGTACTAAATTATATAATTTCGGAATTTGATAAAACAGTCGAATAAATTAATTTCAGCCGGCTATAAGCATATACTTAAAGGGGAATGCCCATTTTTCATAGTAACCGCGGCCCGTAGTGCCCACCTTCAAATTAGTATGCAAATAATATTATATAACCGTATTAATAAGTAGGATAAATACTGAATCATAAAAAAGTTGCACTTTTAAAATAAAACAAGAATTTTATATGTAGGTATTTATTGATATTTCTCATCAATTCTAATCATCAATCATCATATTCTATTAAAACTTCATCCAGGAACTGTGCCGGTGGATAGATATTACTCTGAATACGTGCCCACCCAAATAAATACCATATGACCGACATGGCGTGGGAAGAACAACCTACCGTCCTACGACCAACAATGCAGTTGCAGCAATATGGTTTGATTCCCGCTCGACCAGACTCATTGGCATTTATTTATTAATATACTATATACGAAGTATATCTTACGACTTACATGCCTACTTGCAATTCTCGCCCTAATTAAAGAGCTACCATGGCCCAAATCAGCTGCTTCCAATATGCTCTTACTGCGATCACGGCATACTTCTACCCTATAAGAGCCATTAAAAAGTTTGTGCTCCCCATAATATGACCGCGCTTGTTTTATTTGGTATGCCACAAGCTATTAATATTAAATCGTTGTACCTTAGTTTTGGGAATTATCTTATATTTTCATTCACATGCAATCATTCATTCATTTGTGACAACTATTTTTTTTAATTATGTCTAACAATTTTTAACTAATGATAATCAAGCACGTATATAAAGAAGGTCCTTAAAATCGTAATAATAGACACGAATACTATCCCTAATTTATCAATTAAGATTAATCGAATAATATGATATTTTTTGTTATGGCAAGTTTGTCACTGTTTGGTGAGTTTAGCGATCATTTCAGTGTTTTTTAAATATTTATACTAAGCTTTCTCTAACTTGAAAGCAATCACTAATAGTACAAATAATTATGAATAAATATTATATGATTTTTAGACAGAACGGATATGTTGGGCACTCTTGGGCCTAAATTGGGCATTCCCCTTTTGCAATTTAATTTCTCAATGATATTTTATATTATAAAATTTGAAATTATATTGCTTAGTTTTTATAGGTAGGTACCTAAGTATGTATACATACCGGGTTATTTTTCCAGCAGGAGCCAAATTTTGTGTCCTTGTTCAGACAAGCAAAATGAAGATCTTTTACTATGGGACCAATCTTGAAATCGCGAAAAAAAATCAGCTGTTCCATACAAATGTTCAACATCCACACCTAAATGCAGTGGCGGCACTAGACCACATGTGGACGTCGGCGAAATCAAGTTCGCGAGGCCTATTTTACTTTGCCCTCGGCCCTTCGGCCCTTTTAAATAATTGTTACGAATTTTGACGCATACAAAACATACTTGAAGGCATTGATCGAAAGGCAAAACATTTCTATGTTCTCGATAAAAAACACTAGCGCAGGTTTAAAACTAGGTATTCACTTTTCTCTTTCGGTTTCTATGGAGAAATAGATTAGCTATATGTTAGTAGGTACTTACCTTAGGTATCTATTTCTTGGTTAATAATCACGAGTATTTACTACTTGTAAAAGATATAGCTATTGATTTTGACGAAATAATTTTGAATCTTGACGATACTTGTAAAACGTCGCCGACGCCTAGCGCCGCCACTGCCTAAATGTATGGAACAGCTGATTTTTGTTCGCGATTTCGAGTTTGGTCGCATAGTATAAGTTGTTCATTTTGCTTGTCTAAACAAGCATACAAAATTTGGCTCCTGATGGAAAAATAACCCGGTATAAAAATAAACACTTATTTTATTTTAGTATAAAAAACTAAAATTATAAACTGAAAAATCTTGTCAAATAAAAATTTTTAATCACATTTTTAACAATATACATTATGTGACTTTGTATTTTCTTTAAAAATAATAAATAAATTGAAAAAATGATGAATACCTAAATCAGTGAAAAAGAAATCGTCTTGGGCGGGATAAAAAAAGGTCACATGAAAAATTTGCAAGTTTGCTTTATTCTTAACCAGTTTTTTGAATTTGAAGTTACAGATGATAACCTTGTGATAATAGAAAGTACCCACTACCAAAATGACTTATCTGAAACTTATCTTTAATGATATATTTACTTTACATCTTAAATATCAAACGTAGGTATATAAAATGCATGACATAAATCGTATATTCCATGGCGGAACAACCCCTTAGGTATAACATGGATTTATACGTCACTTTTTTACCAAATTGTAACACATTTAGGGCTTTCGCTGCGTTAAGCGGGTGCCCGTCGCGGATGCCCGACGCGGATGTCCGCGCCGTGCGCCCGCCTGCTCCGTCGCGGGCGTCCCCGACGGACTCCCGTCTATCGCAGCGCCGCCACCAGTATAATTTCGATCGCGTAGGGGTACAGTCGATAAATATGGATTATATATTATATTACTTAGCCAAAAGACGATGACGTGAACAAAGGCGTCAGCCAATCAGCCCATATGTCACGTGCCCCGTCGTGCGACGGCTATCCGCCTCACGCAGCGCTGCTTTATGAAATGACATGAAACAAGCACGCGGAGCGGACGCACGCGCCGTGCGCCCGCTTAACGCAGCGAAAGCCCTTAGCTTGGTGCAACCGGCCGTAAGCGTATGATGTTTTATAACGACCTATTTACGCATAAGTCATTGTAATGAACTAAACGAAGCATAAATATGAATTTGTTAAAAAAATCATAAGCATAGCAGGAGTTTAATTAAAGTGCCATCTGTTGAGTGCGTGCGAGAACTACTGAGCCCAATGTAGCAAAGGTTCGATGGCCCGAGCTTGCTCAGAATTGTCAGTGGCCTTTTAGTTGCGTCATCTCGCGGTGAAATGGTGAAATAAAACAGCTCGAAGAATTGCCCGACTTAAGTAGGGACCATTTCGTTGTATGGGATGAGGCATCTGTACTGTAGTATTATATTATCTGTGCTTGAGACGACTTAATTTATTCCTAGATGATAAAGGCCTTATCAGAGTGGGTGGTCGATTACGTCACTAATTTAACGTTTGACGCGCGTCGTCCTCTACTTCTACCTAAAAGTGGTCATTTTACGACTATTTTAATTCAAAAGTACCACCATGAGAACGCTCATGCTGGAGCCAATACCTTGCTGGCAATGCTCAGCCGTGAATTCTGGATCCTGTCCGCCCGCCGTGCTATTAAGCATGTGATATTTAAGTGTCTTACTTGTTATCGACTAAAAGCTGTCACTTCCCAACCTCCTATGGGTGACTTACCCAAAGACCGTGTCACTGCTGTCCGAACATTTGATGGTGTAGGCACTGACTGCTGGACCTTTCTACACCAAAGTTCAAAAACATCGTAACCGTACCTTGGTCAAGAGTTACTTGTGTGTGTTCGTTTGCCTTTCCACCAAAGCCGTCCATCTTGAAGTTGTTTATGATCTCACAACCGAAGCCTTTGTTGCTGCCTTTACCCGTTTCGTATCCCGTCGTGGTATACCTAGCCTAGTCCGATCTGATTGTGGTCGAAATTATATAGGTGCTAATAATTACCTCAAAGAGCTAATGTCCTTCTTGTCCAAAAACATATTAACTGGGTGTTTGATCCCCCCAATTGTCCCCATTGGGGTGGTCTTTTTGAAGCGGCCGTCAAATCTGCCAAATCCCACCTTAAGCGTGTAATTAGCGATACTCCCTTTTCCTTCGAAGAATTAACAACTGTTTTCGCGAAAATCGAAGCAGTTCTCAATTCACGTCCCCTGTATCCTGTTTCCTCAGACCCTAATAACATGGAAGTTCTAACCCCTGTTCATTTAATTATAGGTCAACCCCTTACTGCCTTACCTGAACTCCCATTCCAAGATGTGAAGGTGCACCGGCTGAGTCGTTTTCAACTGGTGCAACAAATAACTCAGCACTTTTGGTCGCGCTGCCACCTGGAGTACCTTCACACCTTACAGACTAGATCAAAGTGGACCTCTCCTATGAATCCTCTTCGTGTAGGTTAACTAGTCTTAATAAAAGATGATAATCTAACCCCGTTACAATGGCGTCGTGGCCGTATCACCAATTTATACCCTGGACAAGATAAGGTTGTAAGAGTGGTCGATGTCCAAACTCCTACTGGTTCCTTGAAAAGATCCCTAACAAAATTAGTTCGCATCCCTGTTGATTAATCCTATTTCCTTGCCTTTTTTTTATTATTAGATAACGTAAACATTAAGATGTTTAGGGCGGGCGATGTGTTTCGAATCCTCCCCGCGCGCCGGGCGCGCCCTCTAGTTATTTATAACCAAAACGCGATGACAGTCGAGTCGAGTTGCCTTCCCGTCCCGACACAAGACGTATACCTAACTGACCACGGTACTCGCGCACCTACCTAGAACTAGTGATAATAGTGCAAGAAACCTAATAGAAGAATCCCAGAGTCTACGTGCATATCCTATGGTCGACCTAGGTAACACCTAAATCGAGGAATAGCGGTAAAGTACCAGACTTGACTACATATATAACCTAACAGTTACATCCCATCATATTATAAATAATTTAATTATATTGTTTGATATTTCCCTAACACAAAGCAATGTCAATTTTTTCCATTTCAAAAATAACTCGAGCTCTCGTCGTCTATCTGTTAACCCATTGGCGTTCCATGTGATCATTCGAATGTTTAGTCCCTCTGTGGAACTAGTCGTGTGATTAGTTGGATCATTCGATCCATCATGCTGTTCATCATGTCTTTCATGATTACTTGAAACTTGTAGAACATTGCGTCTAAAACTATTGTCATATTTTGTTGTTCTAATTCCATTGTGGGTATCTGTGTGAGATTAACTTCAGATGGTTTGTACTTCACAGTGTTGGCGTAGCTTCGCGTTTGATTGGGTGGTTTGGTGTTTTAGTATATATTTGCTGTGGTAGGAATCATCACAACAACATGTGGAACACATCGGTCAAGTCAGGGGACTTGACCGATGTGTTTTATATTAAAAATATATTTTTGTTGTTCGCTTGCGGTTGCAAGTCAACAAAATAGAGGGGTAGTTTCTCCTTGGTAGAGTGGTGTAGAACATTGACAATTTGTCGTACTTCATGTCCACTTGCCTTAAGCGTTTCTTTAATAATTGCAGTATCTTCTGAAGCGTGTAATCCTCTGATTACTACTCTATATGCTCTTTCACACTTTAGTTTGTAAGTGTAGTGATTTATATTGTTTTGAATTAGGTTATCCCTGTCTCATGGCTACAGGCGCAATTTCCACCACGCCTGGGGCAGCCCTGAATGCACTACTGCGACTCACACCCCTGGACATGTTTATTGTTAAGGAGGCGATAGCGTGTGCGTACAGGATAAATACCCAAGGTGGGTTCAAGTGTCTGTCCCTTCGACAAAGGTCTCTATTAGACCTAGTCAATGAGACACCAATACTAAGCATGAACTCTGATATCATGCCTCCACGTTGCAATTTCAATAGGAACTACAAAGTGGAACTTCTCTCTAGGGATGACTGGCTAAACGAGCAAGTTACCTATGAGACAGGAAGCACCGTATGGTTTACCGATGGATCCAAGATGGGGTCCAGTCCAAAGTGGGCTTTGGTATATACAGGGTCATTTTTAATGGACCAACAACCTCCCAGAGGCTGGTTCTAGTGCTCAGATGCAACAACTTTTTGTATGGGACCAACATCGAAATCGCAAAAAAAAATCCACTTTCCCATACTAAAGTCTCAATCAGCTAACCTAGTTTGTATGGAGAAGTGTTTTTTTTTTTGAGATATCGATGTTGGTCCCATACAAAAAGTTGTTGCATCTGAGCACTAGAATCAGCCCCTGAGAGGTTGTTGGTTCATTAAAAATGACCCTGTATAGAGAGCAGCCACTGCACAAGTTCTCACAAAGCTTGGGCAGCTTTGCCTCCATCTTCCAAGCGGAGGTTTATGCCATCTTAGAATGTGCGGAAACCAACCTTGGAATCAACCAAGCCAACCGCACAATATACATAAACTCAGACAGTCAAGCAGCTTTACTGGCGCTGAGCAGTAACCTCGTGACCTCAAAGCTAGTGGCTGACTGTATGAACCGCCTAAACACTCTGGGACACAGTAACAGAGTAATACTTAGATGGGTTCCAGGGCATGCGGGAATCGCTGGCAACGAATGTGCCGATGAGCTCGCCAGGGCTGGGGCCGAAGGAACGCAATATGGTCCTGAACCATTCTGTGGTATACCCAAAAGCCTCGCCCGTCTAACGCTTGAAACCCATTACGACAACAAGTCCTACAAGGCGTGGCTGCATATGCCAGGACTTAACACTAAGGCACTCATAAAAGCCTATGACCGTAGTACCTGCAAACAGATCCGAGGATTAAGCAGGAACAACATACGCACTTTGGTCAGAGCCCTCACTGGACACTGTCGCCTTAATAAGCACAAGTCCATCATGGGGTTGAGTGAGTGCAGAGAGTGCAGAGTCTGCCACGAAGCAGAAGAGACGCCTATGCACTTGCTCACAAACTGTGAACCACTGATGCGTAAACGCAGCCTACATTTGGGCAAACACTTACTGTTACCAGATGAGGTCAAGCACCTCTCCGCCAAGAAAATACTGCACTTTTTAGAAGATGCAGGGCTTGTGGGAGAACTGTAATAGTGGCGGTCACAATAGATCTTATAGGTCGCAGTGACAAAACATAGCCGCTCATACTAATATAAAAAAAAAAAGGTTATCCCTTATGACTTTAAAGGTGTCGATATTTGTTGGCATCACTTTGATGATGTGGCCTGATCTCAATGTAGTCATTGTGAAATTATTAGTGTTCACCAGTTTGCTAAGGAGATCTCTAGGGGGCTTTATATTTACAATAACAGTCACAAATATTGGTTCTGGCTTTGGTATATATTCTTTTGTTTCATTTTCTGTAACTCCATCTTCATTACTGAGAATTTCGAATTGATTTTGGACAGGAACCGAATAGCTCATGCGTTTGTTGGTTGGAAGTTTATTTTTGTTTTCAGTTGGGCTCTCATGTCTTTTACGTTTCATCTGTGGTACTCTGTATTTTGCCACTCTAGAAGCAGGTATTTTTTCACTAAAAATAAAAAGTGAATTTAAACAAATGAAATTATACCTAAATGTTCTTCCGGAAAATTCTAAGCATTGTGGTGTAAGCCATATCAAATTCTGTCCAGTAGTTTCGGAGATCTTTCCGGACAAATAGACAAACAAACAAACATTTTTTGTAAACTATTCTATCGTGTTCTGCTAACGGTTTTAAGGCGACCTGTGTATTTTGTTTCTTAATATTTCGCAATTACAGATTTTTGTACCCCTACCACGGGGACCCATCACGAACAAAAGTAAAATAATTCAATGAAAGCATCAACAGATGGCGCTACTTTAATCGATTTTTGTAATGACTTTTTTGTGAATTTAGTAAAAGTCAACAAGGAGGTTCAGAAAAGTATTGATTATATTAAAAAAAATCACTTAGCACGTGGCAAGTATCAAAATACGTTTTTAAGTCATGCTAGAACGGTTTAACATCTCTTTTTATAAATTTATAGCACTCCTAGCGACAAATTATGTGAACTTCAATGTATCTCTCAAAAGCATAGCTCAAAGAAGCACGCAATGTCTGCTTTGACTATTTGATTACATACTGCTTACTCATAGATGGCACTATTTAGTGGCTAGTTCGTAAGGTCACAGACCTTACGAACTAGCATACATAGCATTGAGTTAAATTATTTTTTACATATTTTTTTTACATAATTATAATAGTAATGGCGTCATTGAAAATTCGAAATTGTAAAATTAATTTTTGACATTACACTTTCAAATGTAATCCCTATACATTTGAAAGTGTAATGTCGAATTATGGTCGAATTACACAAAAACATGACATCTTAAATTTCACCACTTAAAAAGGTCAGGATTGGTCTATCTATTCGTTTGATCTTCGTTTTTAAATCTGTGTGGCAGTAGTTCGATCCCGATTCCTGGTGTACCTAGTTATTTTTTCAAAAATTGCTTGTTTTATTATTTTGTTTTTCTTTATTGCTTTTTGGTTATTATGTCAATTCCTTTTTCTATATCTCAATTTGTTTTTTATTTATAATTTTCATTTCAGAACAAAAAGATTTAGGTTAAGATTAAAAACGCGATTTTTATAAGTAAGTACCCTATTTAATAATTTTTCGGATATTTTCAGTTAAATGCCTACTAACCGAAAAAAAGTCTCACTTGCATGTTCGTTTCATAAAACCACAGTGATTTTTTTACTGACCTAACTATTTTGTATGGGGGATTTCAAAACTAATTTTACATATCTGAATTTTTAATAACACCTTAGAAGTGGTACATTCAACTATGTTAGGTACATACATAGTAATAGATAATATAGGTAAGTAATACGTAAAGATTATTAATGGACATAAGTTGCCTGACTATAAATAAATAAAATTAATGTAGGTACTAATACTAACTACTTGAATTATTTTTTATTCTCAATGGTGATTAGGTATATTTTGAATTTTGACAAATAGGTACGGTGTTTTATTAGATTTTACCATTTACAAATAGTGTGGCAACCGCGACTGCTATTTAATAGGTAGCTTTCCGCTCGCGGCTTCGCCCGCATTAATATTGTTTTCCCGTGGGAATTTAATATTTTCCCGTAAAATAATTTTGTAGCCTATTATATAGAAGACTGTTATTTATATTTAGGAGCTCGAATAATAAATTACATAGAAATTGGAGCAGATTTTAATTATTTTCCATAGAATTTTTCAACCCCTAATTTGCACAATAAGGGGGTGAATTCCAATATATAATAAACCATGAAACACGTGTTCAATGAAATATTTTTAAGAGCATGATTCTCCAGGTTTATCAAAATCGTTGCTTATTTTAAAAAAATCCATACAAGCTTGCAACCCCTATCTCATCCCTTCAGGGTTAAATTTTCTTAAATTTTGAATTAAAACAACTGTCCAAAATTCACGTTTCTACCATTAGCGGTTACGGCTGTGCGTGCGTCTATAGATGAACTTCTCTTTTTATAATATATACTAGCTGTGCTGGCGAACTACGTTTCGCCATAATAAAAATTAGTTTACGACCTATTCTCACACCTACCGAACATACACAAAAAAATTCATAAAGATCGGTTAAGCCGTTACGGATGGGTTCGGTAACAAACACTGTGACACGAGAATTTTATATATAAAAAGATAAAAGATATATAGATTGACAGTACACGTACACGTCACAATTTAAATAAAAGATTCGAAATTTCAACATCAAATCTAAGCGAACGGATGGCTCATGAGGATATACTGCGGAATTATTGCGTTATACCGCTAGAGGTCTGCGGTTCGAACCCGCGTAATGCATGTTATGTTTTTATGATTTTTTATCACAGAATTAATAACAACATTCTTTAAAATGAAATAGAAAATTAGATAACTAGTAAGAAAGAACAAGGAAAAAAATTGTTTAAAAATAGTACTAAATTATATAATTTCGGAATTTGATAAAACAGTCGAATAAATTAATTTCAGCCGGCTATAAGCATATAAATTTTGCAATTTAATTTCTCAATGATATTTTATATAATAAAATTTGAAATTAAATTGCTTAGTTTTTTATAGGTAAGTTTGTATACATACCGGGTTATTTTTCCAGCAGGAGCCAAATTTTGTGTCCTTGTTCAGACAAGCAAAATGAAATTCTTTTACTATGGGACCAATCTTGAAATCACGGAAAAAATCAGCTGTTCCATACAAATGTTCAACATCCACACCTAAATGTATGGAACAGCTGATTTTTTTTCGCGATTTCGAGTTTGGTCGCATAGTATAAGTTGTTCATTTTCCTTGTCTAAATAAGCATACAAAATTTGGCTTCTGATGGAAAAATAACCCGGTATAAAAATAAACACTTATTTTAGTATAAAAAACTAAAATCACATTTTTAACAATATACAATATGTGACTTTGTATTTGCTTTAAAAATAATAAATAAATTGTAAAATGATGAATACCTAAATCATTGAAACACATGAAAAATTTGCAAGTTTGCTTTATTCTTAACCAGTTTTTTGAATTTGAAGTTACAGATAACCTTGTGATAATAGAAAGTACCCACTACCAAAATGACTTATCTCCAATGATATATTTACTTTACATCTTAAATATCAAACGTAGGTATATAAAATGTATGACATAAATCCAATCCATGGCGGAACAACCCCTTAGGTATAACATGGATTTATACGTCACTTTTTTACCAAATTGTAACACATTTAGCGTACCGTAAGCGTATGATGTTTTATAAGACCTATTTACGCATAAGTCATTGTAATGAACTAAACGAAGCATAAATATGAATTTGTTAAAAAAATTATAAGCATAGCAGGAGTTTAATTAAAGTGCCATCTGTCGAGTGCGTGCGAGAACTACTGAACCCAATGTAGCAAAGGTTCGATGGCCCGAGCTTGCTCAGAATTGTCAGTGGCGTTTTAGTTGCTCATCTCGCGGTGAAATGGTGAAATAAAACAGCTCGAAGAATTGCCCGACTTAAGTAGGGACCATTTCATTGTATGGGATGAGGCATCTGTACTGTAGTATTATATTATCTGTGCCCCTACGATTTTATTATATACTCGCTTTCCGCTCGCGACTTCGCCCGCGTTATTTTTGTTTTCCCGTGGAATTTTTTCCCGTAGGAAAATTACCCTATGTCCTTCCCCTGGTCTCGAACTGTCCCTATACCAACTTTCATCAAAATCGGTTCAGTAGTTTCGAAGTCTATTCAATACAAACAAACAAATAATCAAATCTTTCCTCTTTATAATATTAGTATAGATATAGAGATAACGAAAATTATGACGAAATTAAAAATGAAATTCATAATACACTAGATGTTTTGAACCTGGGATAAATTTTTTGGACTTGCCTTGGTGGTCGCCAAGGTCGGTCGAAAGCCAAACTTTTCAGTGCATCCTACCCATGCTTTATTTCGGACTCTTGGGAGATTGTATGACTTTCATTTTCAGTGTGTTTCTCATTATTTATGCATCCACTAAATGATGACGATCTTTGCCTTGTTTCAAATAACCCTTTATGAAAGACTTGCTATTTGAAGGAAGTTTGACGATTGGATTGGCTATTCTGTTTATTGTTTTCGAACATTTTTCTTGTTCCCACCAGTTTGGAACAAGTCCGTAATACTACTTTTTACATTTTGTTGTTTATGATCTACTTTACGTGTATAAAAGACTTGGCTGTAGGGACTTGAAACCCTTTGACTTTCTTGGATATTATTTGTTGGGGGTAGATATTGATATTGTATTTTTACTTTTATCACTTTCAATTTTAGAACACTTTTTGTAGTAGAAAATCACCAAATTAAATGTAAATAACACTATCACGCAGAATTTAGGCTTTTCACTACACTTTGAAATTGTTTTAATCAGGGTTGATAAAAATCATGATTTTTTTGTTTTTGACAGATTTTTTTGATTTTTTTCAAATAAATCAATAAAATCATGATTATTTTGATTTTTTTGATTTATTTAGAAACTTCAGGGAAAGGTCATGATTTTTTTTTTTAATGTAATTTGGTAAGTTTTTATTAATTTCTGGCAAATTTAATAGAAATCAGTCCAAAAAAAAAAGGAAACTAACAACACTCCCACCCACGTCACGTGAATCAAGTACTTAAATAGAAAACACAGGGAATTCCCCAAATCGTCCGTGTTTTAAGATAAAAATCGTTTCGTGTTGATATTGAATTCGAGTTATGATGTATAAAATACATATCATTACAGTTTTTTTAAGATCTACTTAATACTAAAAAAATCATTTTTGATTTAAATCATTGATTTTTTTAAATAAATCACTTGATTTAAATCAGTGATTTAAATCAGTGATTTAAATCATGTTATAAATCATTTGATTTAAGAGGATTGTGAAGCTGTAAATTTTCATACAAAAAGCGATAACGCTTTTCTCCCTCTAAACATAGTCCAATTTTCATAATTTTTGGAAATCTTGTAGATATAATGAAAAACTATGTTTGTACGTTTTGATTTTGAAGAAATATTGCTCAGAATATAAGTTATTAGCATCTAAATATCTATATTTTCGACTTAAAAACTACCTTGAGTATTTTTGTCTTTTTTCGACTAAATTATACTGAATTACAAAAAAAGCAAAACGTACAAACATAGATTAAGGTATACTGAATCTAATGAGACCAAAAGCGTCTAATTTCATAAAGGTTTAGGGGGGTAAAACAGTTATCGCCCGAAACAATATTTCAAACAGGAATTGTAGGCAATTTCGATCATTTCTTGCAACTCTCTCTATCGCACGATACGGGTCGGGGGCAGGGGTACAATGTAGTGATAGTGATGTGACATAATGTTATCGTAGTTATTGTCGCCTAGGGAGGACAAAGTAATATCGATATATCGATCAATAGTGAAAGTTATTACTCAAGTCGGAACTATTAATCTTCACAAATACCTTATACATGAAAAAGTAAATATCTTTTTGAATACGTTTATTGATTTTAGTGTTTTATTTTAAAGATTTTATTTCAATACAAATTTCCTTATTTAACCCCTCGTTTACACCAAGGTATATTACATGTATTTAACAAGTTTTATGCAATGTTTTCGTTTATTGTTTACACTCGTATACATGTATAAAACTTGTTGAATACAAAACATGTATACAACTTGTTGTATGAAATTGTTTCTGAACTACTAGTTGTCTACATGTTTATGATGTCACGTTTTACTTGTTGTAGATAAACTTGTAGAAAATGACACGCCAGTCCGGTAGTTTCATTAATATTTTCTACTCAATTGACTAATCACAATGGAAAGTAAAGATGCTGAGGAACTTTACTTCATGAGTGCAGTATTTTTGTATACACGGTTATTTTTTTATCACTGGAAAATTTTAGGGACGCTCCAGGACACATCAATTATTATAAATAAAATAAAAACAATGAATTAAAAACAACTAAAAATGCTGCTCTCAACTAGTGCAGCATTTTTTTTTATTTTTTTATTTTTTTTTCTTCTCTTCCCCCCGTAAAATAATACGGTCCGTCCGGTAATCGTTTAAAACTTTATCCAACAAGCATGGATAGAGTTTAAAACATGTTTTAAATTAGTATGATACATAAATTTCAGTGAAATAAACAAAACTTGTTAAAAACACGATTGCTTTTTGTAAGTGTAAACGCTGTCAATGTATCAGACTAGTTTGAATATGTCATAGATCTAAGTGTAAACGCAGATGTGGTTTATACTTGTTTAGAGACTTGTTGGCAACACAGTATGAACGAAAGAATGTTTGAGACAGTTGCAATACATGTATAAAACAAATAATTATGTTTTGACAAGTATTCTACAAGTATTGTATAAAACTAGTATTTTACTTGTTTCTTGGTGTAAACGAGGGGTATAAGGGTTAGCAGCCTGTAGCCTGTTAACTTTACTGTAAATTCCCAAAACCAAAAAAGGAAAAAAATGTAAGTATGTAAGTAGTATAATAAATAATATGTGCCATAAAGAAACCAACTCAAAATAAATTCGTATTTTGTTTCTTGTGATAGGTATTTGTTATGCAATGTATGAAGTTGGAGCAGCTAAAAACGTGTAATAGACTATGCAAGTAGCGTTATTTTTAATATTATTTTATTTGAATTTTATTCCTCTAAAGCTGGGCTTTAATGTTTTACTCGCGTTATGGAATCTACGATTGTATAAAAAATACAAACGACAAAGTACCTAAATAATATACGAGTATGTAGTGTAGGCAGGGTAGGCATATATGGGAAGAAGGCACCCTTCGTACGGTTTTGAAGTTTTTTTTTCATTTTAACTATAAATTTAAAGCAGCTGATTACATATACTAATAGTTGCTAATAGGCATTTTTTAACCGACTTCAAAAAAGGAGTTTCTCAATTCGATGCGTATGTTTTTTTTTATGTATGTTACGCGATTACGCCGCCAATTGCAGACCGATTTTCAAAATTCTTTTTGTATTCTCAAGATTATACTCCAATGGTGGTCCCACGGTTACCAAAGTTAGGATCTGATGATGGGATCCCATAAAAATGGAGGGAAATCCTTAAATTTTGAGGTGCGTCCAACGTGTTTTTTTTTATAAAAACGTCGCCCCACACTGGGATTTTCTCCTGTGTCGTGGGTGCAGTTACAAACATAGACTATCACATGCACATACGCCCAGACCGGAACAAATTTCTGTAGGCCATACAAAACATCTGTCCCGTGCGGGAATCGAACCCGCGACCAGTTGCGCAGTAGGCGATCGCTCGACCTCTGCGCTAACCGTGTCAACCGTTTTGTGTGTATGTTACGCGATTACTCCGCCAATTGTAGACCGATTTTCAAAATTCTTTTTGTATTCGGTAGAGTATACTCCTAGGGTGGTCCCTAGGTTACCAAAATTAGGTTCTGATGATGGGATCCTATGAAAATCGAGGGATACCCTAATTTAATTAGGGTTTCTTTCACTAAAAAGTTAAACAAAAAAAAATATTTTACAAAAAATAAAAACTGACTTAAAAACACTGAAAAGTTAAAAATAGTGTAAGAATAGGTACAGACAACATTACATTTTTATATTGAAGTCGGTGTCAAACGATGATCTCCTAGAAAGTCTTAAAATTTGGCACCGTCTTCAATAATGATGTGTGATGTTGTCTGTACCTATTCTTATATTATTTCTAACTTTTCAGTGTTTTTGTAGTCCGGACGAACTCGACGAATCGAACCCCGCCGGACGGACCTCCCGATCAACATCCGGTGGCCTCAACCACTAGACCACGGAGGTGGTAAAAATTAGAATTCTAAGACTATTAGTATAACTACCCAAGATTAGTGTATAAAAATGAGAGGTATTTTTATTTGATGCATAATTATTACTTTATATTTTTTAAATCTCTGCTCCTATTTAGTTTGTATGTAAAAGTATTAATTTATCTATCTAAAATAATAGATTTTTTGTTATTTATTTTTAAGTTAACAAGAGGTCTGTTCTTCTTTAAACAATTGTAAATGTCATTTTATGTTTAGTGTTAATTTTTTTCATAAAAGGATCCATTATTGATTCACATCTCAAATGAAAATCATTTTAATTCAGTATAACACTCATCTTACAAAAAGTCATTTTCTTTAGACAGGTAAATGTACGATAGATAGGTACTTTCATAACAAATAACAGCTCAGTCCTATAAAGTAGGACTTGGTAGGGATACCAAGTAAGTGCCTACACTATACATTTCAAAGGAATACTGAAATAATTTACGAAACTTATCTACTAAAATATTATAAAGAAAGAAGATTTGTATTTTTGTTTGTAATGAATAAACTCAAAAACTAGCTCACTGGGAAGTCTCGGCGTAATTATTGTTAAAATGATTTTTAGAAATAAAGCTATTTTTATTTATTATATTTTTTATTTTTAAAAACTACTAGGCTGATTTAAAAAATTTTTTGACTAATAGAATGCTACATTATCACTGCGTAATATCAGGTTATAAAATAATTTTTCATACCGGAAAACAAAATTCCCTCACGAAAAACGAAAATAACGAAGGCAAAGTTGCGAGCGGAAAGGCAGTCAGGAATAGAGGTGAGCGTTTAAACGAAAAGCACTTAAAAAAGTTTGCTTTTGAACAAAAGTACAAAAGCAGACTTTCTTCAATCAAAACATTACGCTTTTACTTACGCTTTGATTTTTACCGACATACATTAGACCCGCCATCTGTACTCCCGCAATAAAATTACCTACTTTGAAAGCATGCTCTGTATACATGCATCGGAAATAGAACGTTCGCCGCTAGATGGCATTATACTGCGTGCTGGAGTTATAAAGCGACCAAAACGCATCCCAAAATTGGATGGCTTACCTACCATGCTTTTCGTTTAAAAAAGTAGTAAGCTTTTCACTGTCGAGAGATAAGTATGCGTTTGTTGTGTTGTGGCTGGCTGCTTTTACATACGCTTTCGTTTTATTTTTTTAAATACGTGTATAAATAAGCATTGTATTTACATTTGTTATGCGTGTGTGTATAAAGTGCGATTAAATAAAGTTTATAAATATATAATTTGATAGTTTTAGTGTCGAGAGGTGGTAATAATGTAATGTGGGACTTTTTTGAAAGGAACTTGGCCAATTAAGTCGCGTGATGCAATATTTGTAGAAACATTGTTTATTAAATAATAAAATAAGAATATTAATATTTCTATCAATAAAAATATTTCATTTGATTGATATGAGAGCAGTTTTTTCGTTTAAATAATATAAAGCTATCCCTATAGTGTTTTTGTCATTAGCAATAGAACGGTGCATACGTTGTACTTAAACGTTTTTGCAAACATAATTATACGCAATAAACAATAAGCGTTTAAACGAAAAGCTTTTTACAAGCGCGCTTATTTAAATAAGTACAACGTTTAAACGTTTTAAAATTTTAAGCCGTTTTTTCCACTTCTAGTCAGGAATACCTAAGCAACGCAAAACATTAAAAACGGTAAAATAATGATCTCGAGTTCTCGCGCCGAGGAGTATCGCGCTGCTGTCGTTGTGTGCGTGAGAATTTGCGTGTGTTGTATTTGTGGTGTAAACGCCAGACGGGAGGCCGAGCGGTGTGAAACAGATAGCATTTTAGAAAATACCTACTCGCGCCGCGCACGATTACTTCACAATCCTCTTAAATCAATCAACCCTGGTTTTAATGTGGTAAGAGCAAGAATTTAATGAATAGTATCGAAACTTTGCGCGCGCGAGATTGTTCGGATGACAGTACATTTGACATTTTTTTTTTGTTTTCGTGAGTACCATTAATTATAATAGTTATGTCGTCGGCATAGCCTACGGTGAAGTAGCCTTTGTCGTTAAGACGGTTTAGAAGACTGTTCACAACGAGGTTCCACATCAGAAGCGTGAGGACGCCTCCTTTTGGGCATCCTTTCGCTACGATTGCTCTCGTGGTGTCATTCACCGTGACTTTTATGGCCCTCTGTCTGAGCATATTGGTGATCCAACCGCACAAGGTTGGGGCCACACCATGTCTTTTAAGGGCTATGTCGATGCTGTGAAACATTGTTTTATTGAGTTATATTGTTATTCTTAACTAGCTGTCCGCGCGACTTCGTCCGCGTGAAATAGTAACTTTTGTTAAAGTTGATAAAAAGTAGCCTATGTTATACCTTATATATAATTAGCTAACTATTAGTGAAAGTCCTGTCAAAATCGGTCCAGCCGTTCCGGAGATTAGTGGGAACAAACAGACAGACAAAAAAAATTAAATTGTTTTTGTTATTGGTTCCCGATATACATTCATACCCATTTAGTAAAAACTTGTTATTTTGACATTACAAACAGACACTTTAATTTTATTTATTTGTATATTACAAACAGGTACTTCAATTTTATTTATTTGTATAGATAAATGCTTGTATTATTAAGTCATTTAATAATACTAGCATTCCGGATTTGCAGGTAAACATAGGTAGGTAATTTTAAAATCCGGATTTGTCAAATCCGGATTTTGCATTCCCTAGACTAGACTTTTTAAATAAAAGAATGTTTAATGCAGTGCGCGTAACCCGACGTTTTGATGTAAGCATTTTGGATGCAAGTCCGCAACTCCGCAATCGAGGATACTGATATCGCGTACACGAAGTCTTTTAGACACCCCAATAAAAAATCCAAGGGATTTGCATCCGGTGATTTCGGCGGCCATAAAATAGGACCAAACCGGCCTTTCGACCTTTGTGGGTAATTTTCGTTTAAGTGATTTCTCACTCTTTCGAAAATAAGTTTACATTTCATACTTTTTTGCGTACTGTCGAGCAGCAGCGTTGGCATTGCCTTGACACTCGCCTTAAGTGAAATGCATGTTTGCAAATTCGAATGTTGTGTTCAAAGTCCGAATAACGATTGCTAATTGTCAGAAGGTATCACAAACACAAACCATAACCAAATCCTAAAGCTAGTTAAGTCCCTTGTACGCGAGGCCAGTATCCTCGATTGCGGAGTTGCGGACTCGCATCCAAAATGCAGCTGCTTACATCAAAACGTCGCACCGCATTAAACATTTTTTTACATACTACAGGAAAGCTCTAGGCCTTAATCTCACCTGCTGGTAAGTGATGATAAAGCCGAAGGTGGAAGCGAGCTTCACCTGGACTCCTCATCAACTGAGGAACTGGCTATCTTACCTCTAATTGCCGGAACACAACAATGTTATTAACATTGTTATTATGGCGACAAACTTAGGTAGGATGGTGGTAGCTAGCCAGTAGCCAGGCGGGCTCAGAAACCCCACCACCAACAGAACCGAGCAAAATAATTTCTGCCCCCATGGTGAGTCGAACCCCGGACCTCCCCATCAACACCCGGTGGTCACAACCACTAGACCACGGAGGCGGAGGCTTATGATACCTTTTATTAAAAGGTCTAGGACGTGTATATGGGCGCAAGGTCAATTTGAACATTTTTCCGAATAAATGTGTTTTTAACCGAGTAATTTTAAATTTTCATACTCTTTAAGTAGCCATGAGATTAAAAAATACAGAATACGTAGGCTCATTATACCTTTACATTAACACAGAACCTTAGAGTAATTATTACGACAAAAACATTTTTTTGAAGTCTATAAACTATTTGCTATCCAAGTCATAAAATTAAAAAATATTCAGAATCCCTAGGCTTATGATACCTTTTTGGAATCTTGACTAGCTAAGCAAGTTTTTAAGATAATGGGCACGATGAGCGTCCTACATTTTTTTACACCGTACCTGATCAAACATGAATGGAAATTGATTACATGTTTAATTTTCGTAGTGTTTTTTATTTTTTTAAACACTTTACGCTAGTTTGTTAAATTTAAGTTTTCGTTTTTGATAGCTGAACCATCGCTTGTAAAATGGAAAAAAAACGAAATCGAAAAATCTCATCATCATTTGTGGAAATGGCACTATAAAAACTAATTGCACTTGGTAATTTACGAAAAATTAAAAAACAATAAATCTCTGTAACCGTGATATTTTCACTAAGGTCAAAATTAGTGGTAAGGGAGGCCATGATGAAGTCCATCTATAGTTACAGGTCTATCCATTGTTTTAGGGACACCCTCTATATAGATAGATTTATGCTCTTGAAAGTACACTGCGTTAATATCAGTACTTATCGGCAAGGCCGGATTTAGCATAGGGGCTACGTGAGCCCGGACCCATAGCGGCAAATTTTTAGGGCCGGCAAAGCGGTAAAAGAAATTTAATTGAGCACACATGTGTAAAATACGTAAACCCGGCCCTGCAAACTGGCACAGTTTACTTCAATAAAGCTAGTTGAGCACTAAAAACAACTTAGATTGCTTGTTACAAAAATAAACATGCCAAAATCAATCAGCCATCTTCAAGTATTCAATATGAATATATTACAACTTTTTCAAGAGTTATCCAAATTTTGGTGATAACATTTTATTTCTATCGTTACAGGGACGAATCCATCATTCAAGATAACATTTGGTCAGGAATATGTTGTGTAATATTTTTTTTTCTAATTGTGTCAGTACTGACATTTCCAAATGGCCCATTTACAAGACCACATCCAGCTGTTTGGAGAATCGTGTTTGGCATGTCTGTGTTATATCTACTAGCTCTGCTGTTTTTACTCTTTCAAAGTCACTCCACGGTATATGAAATAATGTATTGGGTGGATCCCAATCTTCGTAATTTCCACATCGACATGGACAAGGTATGGTATTTCATATAAAAATATTATTACATAACAAAATGGGGGGTTAAATTTTAATTAAGATCTAAATTTAGACAACCTCGCAAAGAAAGCGAGAAATTAACCTCTCGGGCAAAGCAATTCGTTGAAGTTGCACGAGTAACTCGCTCCACCCACCATAAGGACCGAGCCACAGCTAAAGTCGTGCCTTTTAGTTTCTATTTATTTGTTAAATTTGCAGCAAATATCAATAGTAGTACACAACTTAACCAGATAAATAACTTCGGCTGTGAAAAATACATGATAATGAAACCAAATAATATAATATTCATCATTTATTTAATGTGTTAAAAGGTACTTCGACTTACAAAGATATCTTCAAAAATTTACATATTTTGTTTATATCAATATGCTAATAATATATAATAAATATGCATTGATTTTAATACATAAATAGGTATAACAATTTTAATGATGTGATCCTTTTCCTCTATTTTAATGTTGAAGTAGAAAAAAGATTGGTATCTTTGAGACCGATGAAAAAAATCACACAGAAAAACAGGTTGTGACGGAGTAGCACTCTTCTATTGTTTCTGAGCATCGCTTCGCATGTTGTGTCGTTGGTAGCTGTGGCTAGGTGGTAACTAGGGATGCCTGGGTGATGGGATGAGGTTGTCTATCGTCTGTGCTAGCATCTCAAGCGTTTGTTCGAAATGTCGTATAATCGCTACCCCGCCATAAAAGGGGATTAAGGGCTATACTGGCAGGCGGGCCGTAAATCGGCTATATCACGCAGGAGCTCATAGTGGAATAATGACTTATTTTTAAAGTGAGTGTTTTGTTTGCACTGCATAGTTCGCTAGTTTTTATGTATTTCAGCATTATTGTTGGAATTAGATTATTTATTTATCTATAGTTTTATTATTTCTATAGTTTTTGATTAGTACTTATAACGATTATGTTTCACTCAACAGGTTTCGTAACCATCAGCATATACTTCCCCATCGAGGAGTTCGAATCTACCCTAAATTGTATAGGCCTTATTCAACCAGCACGCTGGCCCAGTGCGGATTGGTCGATTTCACATACACCTTAGAATTTCTTCACAGACGTATGCAGGTTGCCGCACGATGTTTTCCTTCAACGTAGGAGCGTCAGACAAATGTACATATTAAATTCGTAAAACGAAAAACACATTGGTACCTGGCGGTCTCGAACCCCGGAGCTCCCGATTGGGAGCTTATTTAAATTTAACCATGTTTCTTACTATTGCTCTCAACTCAAATAGCTCCAAATTGGACAACGTAGAGACTTACATGTCTTGTCCCTTATCTTATTTACGATCTAATTACATTTTGTCCCTTGAGATCCCCCCTCGTTCGACTCAGTTTCTGACATACTCGTTTCCTTCTCAAGCCGTCCGCCGGCTATAGAAGAGTGTTAAAATGGAGTGTACTAGATTCTTTCAAATTCCTAGTTCGTAGTTACTTCCTATCCATAAATTCGTAACCGCTTTTCCTATTTCTGCACCAAAAGGGGAACTTTTGTTTCTTTTCTATTACTTTGGCTCAAGGTTGCCTGGAACCGATTGCTTTTTAGCAATGAGGCCGTCTACTTTAAACAGGTTTATTATTTTTTACGTTTGTTCTCATTGTTTTGTGTTATTTGTGCAATAAAGAGAAAAACTAAAAAGAGTATAACAATGGACTCAATTCTGAAGCGGCCGCTAAATTTTCTAATTTTATTTAAGTGTCGCTAAACCATTGTCCTATTCTACAGTAACTGTCAAATTTAACTGACATTGCTAATTTGAATCTGACGTTTCTAATTTTAGACGGTCAATTCAACTTAGGTTTAGCCGTCCAAACGCTACTCCAATCGTGAGATTTTTACGCGTAAACTACCTAAACTGACAAATTTACCCTAGAGCGCTTATTGGTCACCTACAAGCCCTATTTGGGGGTAATAAGGACCTACTTACCTCACAATCGAGATGTAGAGCAGAGTAGTTAGCTCGGCACTTTTATTATTTTAACCATATAGTAGAGGATCCGAACTAGAAACGACCTTCACCCATCTGTTAATTGGATGAAAAGTATTCTATATCAAATTTAATATACTAGAAAATATATCTCAAGTGGGTTGTCTAAGAAATTCCTGGCCAGACTATGATTAATTAAAAATTGAAAAATGTTTTTTTTTTTTGAAAATTGCACTCATCAGTGTAACGAATAAATTTAATACCAACCGAAAGTATGAAGCCTATAGAATATAGAAATGTTGGGTTGTCTATTTTTTTTCCTGGCATTACTACTGGGTTGCCAGGTATAAACAGGTAACTCAATATAGTTACTTTCACCTATTTGTTAAATAAATAAATGTTATATCAAAATGAGCGCTATTGAATTGCGAATACGATGATATAGGGTTGTCTGTAAAAAACCTGGCCTGAATGAGGGTTGTCGAGTTTGAAAGGTGAATTTTATGCGTGTGGAAACTTATGAGAAAGAGGCCCGAGCTAAATATCCCGTGTGATAGAAGAGGGTTGTGGCTGAGCGAGATGTGACAGAGGTGACATCAATAACTGTTGAACGGGAAGGGACATTAGTATCTAAACATTTTGTTCCTTCATCAGAGCCGAAAGTTTGATGTGCTCCTAGAAGTATTTTTTATTATGAAATGATCATGCTTGAGACATAATTTTTGAGATGTTTCATTTACATCGTTAAATGAAAATATTGCCTTTAATACTGTTTCAGAAAGTCGCAAAAATTGTAATTTCTTTGGCTTATTTGCTAACCAAAAATTCTTTAATGAAATTTTAAAAAATGAAGAATGTGGTAAATTAAAAAACCGTAGGTGCAAAAAAATATTTTGGTAATAATTACTTTAACTGAAACTAATTTAATCAAAGTAAGAATATCACATTTTCCATTGTTATATTCATTCATTGTAAAGTAAATATAGAAGAAATATTTAATAGGTATTAAATAATAATAAGTTTGAAGACTTACTGTATTCTGCGTACAAAAAATTCTAAATTCTTCATTAAGTATATTTATTTCCTGAAACAATCACTTTCTTATAACACGTGGTATGGTAACCAACAAAATCGAGTGATGCCTCAGTTAGCTCAACTTCGTTGTATTTAAAATTCTTTTTTTTTACGAATAGCTAACTTTAATGAGCAATTTTAAAAGTTTAATTATAAAAGTCAATCAACGAATCATCCGAATCACACAAAAACACTTTAGACATTTTTCAATACAATACCTTTATTGTCAATAAATAACTATACGCAGTAACAAGTGTTCTCAATATTTTAGGTTACTAATTATAAAATAATGTTCAGTATATACAGGGTAATTTTTAATGCATCAACAACCTCCTAGGGGCTGATTCTAGTGCTCAAATGCAGCAACTTTTTGTATGGGATCAACATCGAAATCGCAACAAAAAAATCCACTTTCCCATACAAACTAGGTTAGCTGATCGAGACTTTAGTATGGGAAAGTGGATTTTTTTTTGCGATTTCGATGTTGGTCCCATACAAAAACTTGTTGCATCTGAGCACTAGAATCAGCCCCTGGGAGGTTGTTGATGCATTAAAAATTATCCTGTATAGTCTATTCAAAATTAAAAGATTCCCGTGACAGGTCGAAGTTTTCCATTTCATGAATACTAGTTTTCGTGATTAAAAATATTATGTTTTAAAAATATAACTAGGTAATCTCTTTATGTTGTTTTTATCATAAATGCAGTAATTCCACAGTTAATAGAAAAAAGAATATCAGTCCAGTTAAATAAAATTATAATTCTGAAAAAATAATTATTTGTAAAAAGTGTAAGTGTATGTACTTGAATCGTTGCGATTCACGATTCAAATACATACTTACTTAATTAAACAAATATTTTTTTCAGAATTATTAGTAGATTTTACAACAAGTGCACAAAACGAACCATTTTTATCCGTTCGGCTCGGGCTGATAGTAATGTCGAGGATAAAATGGTTTTGTGGACGAGTTATAAACTCTGCTTTTCATTTCGACTGCAAGGAAATAAAATAGTAGTATAACAATTCTTTATGTCTTAAAAAACACATAAGGCAAATAAATTAAAGTAAATATAATAAAATAACGAATTCTATGTATGAACTTCTTATTGTGTTTGCTTGTATGGCTCATTTTCTTTGCCTTAAAATAGATACATTTATGTATGAGTAGATGTTAATGCACTTGTGCATAAAATTCTATTTTGTGCAGCCTATATCCTGCACAAATAAGCACTTTCAGAGCATGGGGAGTGAAAAAATAATTATATTTAATTGGACTGATATTCTTGTTTCTATTTAATGTGGAATTAATTATTGCATTTTTGATAAAAATAACGTAAAGAAGATTGTAATGATGCAGGCGCTTCGAAATGGTGGGCGGTGACTTGGAGTATATACAATAAGTACGAGACAACACCGTGAAAATTTTATATTTTACACACTGATACAATTTACTGAATAAATACGGTTACTTTGCAAATAGATGCGTATACAGACAGACAATATTAGACGAACTAACGCCGCGATAACAATTTAGCGGCTTTTTATGCAATTAACACAATAGATAGACAATTTACCCTCTTTTATTACAATAAAAATATCAGACCCTACAGTGACGCTAAATTAATAACAAAAATACCTTCAGTTTACAAAAATATCGTTATAAATTACCCTCAACATATTAAATAAATAATAAATTAAAAATGCCGTCGCCAACAACAAATTAGTATGCATGAAACAGAAAACTTCGACCTGTCACAGGAATCTTCTTATCCTGAATATACTTTGATATATATCGCTGTCCTTCTCTGTTGCACGACTAAATAGCGAGCAGCTCTATCACATGGGATAGCTCTGACCTCTTTGTCGCAACTTTCAGCCGGCTGTCACGTCTCGCTCAGCCACAACCCTCTTCTATCACACGGGATATTAAGCTCGGACCTCTTTCTCACAAGTTTCCACACGCATAAAATGTCCACCTTTCAAAACTCGACAACCCTCATTCAGGCCAGGTTTTTTACAGACAACCCTATATCATCGTATTCGCAATTCAATAGCGCTCATTTTGATATAAGATTTATTTATTTAACAAATAGGTGAAAATAACTATATCGAGATATCTGTTTATACCTGGCAACCCAGTAGTAATGCCAGGAAAAAATAGACAACCCAACGTTTCTATATTCTATAGGCTTCATACCTTCGGTTGGTATTAAATTTATTCGTTAAACTTATGAGTGCAATTATGAAAAAAAAATCATTTTTCAATTTTTAATTAATCATAGCCTGGCCAGGAATTTTTTAGACAACCCACTCGAGATATATTTTCTTATATATTAAATTTGATATTAAATACTTTTTATTCAATTAACAGATGGGTGAAGGTCGTTTCTAGTTCGGATCTTAGACTAATAGCAACACAAGCACAATTAAACTTATCTTAAACATTTTAGAATTACGCTTATTATTAATGAAGATTATATCCACGCGTTCTGTTTTCAGTTTTGTGTAGAAATATTTCAATTCAATATTTTAATATGTTTTTTTCAACATAGTTTCTGTTTAGCGCCTCATTGAAATATTAAGGTTGACTCCTTATTTAATATAGTTTCACAAATTTTGATAAATTGTTCCAATTTCTGTTTCAGGAATATGCTGTTAACTGTTCCGACATAAGTATTGCAAAAATATGGTCACATGTTGATGTTTTTGCTTATGGACACTTTTTGGGATGGATGTTTAAAGCCATACTTTTTAGACATTCTGGGCTATTATGGGCTATATCTATAATGTGGGAAATCACGGAAATTGCTTTTGCCCATTTATTACCAAACTTTTTAGAATGTTGGTGGGACTCTGTCATTCTTGATGTACTTATATGCAACGGCCTGGGAATATGGTGTGGCCTTAAATTATGTAAAGCCCTGGAAATGAGAGAATATAAATGGGTTAGTATAAGGTGAGAAATGTAGAAGCTCTTAAATTCAAAACATTTAAGATTTGCATTGCATATTATAAGAATATTAATAGAAATATTGAAACCATAATTTTAAAAAGTATATTCTATATTCGGTTAAATAAAACTAAGTTAATTAAAACACGAGTAGTAAAAAACAATAATCTATCTAATAATACTAATAAATATATTTTATGTACAAATATTTTCTGATTCTATATTCTCACAATAACTTTTTAGGGATATTTCTTCTACAACAGGAAAAATCAAGAGAGCCATCCTTCAGTTCACACCAGTGCAGTGGACTCCAGTTCGTTGGTTAGATCCAACATGCACTTACATGAGGTTTTTTGCCCTAAGTCAACTAGTTGTATTTTGGCAAATATCTGAATTGAATACGTTCTTTTTGAAACACATATTTGAAATGCCACCTTCTCACCCTTTGGTTATTGTACGCCTTTGTCTAATCGGTGTCATAGTGGCGCCATCTGTCAGGTGAGCTATTAATGTGTTCCGGATGTTGTTTTAACTAATGACCAACACCGAATATTTGGTTCCAAATTTGCAACTCATTAGAAAAACGTTAATTTTTATTTCTTTCATTCTCGGTTGTTTCTGGCTTTGTTTAATGCAAAAATAACAATTTCGTTACGGTCGGTGTACTTTTTACTGTTGCGCCTATAAAGACTTTGACTGAGGTATCAGATCTACTGCGATTTTATTGACTCGAAGGTAAAGATAGCTTGTGGGTCTGCTTAAAATCAGATTCCGTTAAACTCTGTAGTTTAACGGAATCATTAATTAAGCCTTTTAGACTTGTTATACTTATTATAAGCTTTAACTTTCTAAACTTTCTAGAGTTTCTGTCTCTTTCGTATAGCTAGACTCTAGTTAATCACAAGTGCAACTGTTAAGTCACGAAGTCGGCGAGTTGATTTCATATTAGGCACATGGGACTTTAAAACTTGATAGATAAATCAATAAAGAAAAAAATCTACTACTATTTCTAATGTCAAATGTATGAGCTTGGTTGTTTTATTTAAATCTTTATTTATAGAAGTAATTATTTCAGGCAATACTACATATATGTTACCGATCCCAAATGTAAGAGAGTGGGTACACAATGTTGGGTTTATGGAGCTATAATGGTAACTGAAACAATGCTGTGCATAAAAAATGGAAAGGAATTATTCGGACAAGCTCAAGTTTCCAATGTATTAGTATGGCTAGTCATTCAAATATGTGTGTCAGTTGGATGTGTATATGGAGTAGTGTTGTACCACTGGTATTTTGAGGTAAGTTTTAGGCTTGTCACTAAAATTAAACTGTAAGTAATTTAAAGGAGGTCGCCAATCGTCCATACATTTTTGCCCATGTCTGTACCTTGAGGTCCATGTGTACCAAAATGTAGAGAAAAATTCGAGGATTCCGAAAAATGTATTATTTCCTTTATTTATTTGGATAAAACTACGTAAACAATAAATAAAAGTCCTCATTTGCGTTTAGTTTCGACTTCTGCAAAACCTGTAGTGTTTACGAAATATTTTATTTTTAGTTAACTTTTGGTTAAGTTTTAATGTATCGTGCACTGATAAAAAAAATATCTTAATGGGATTACAACAATCAAAAGTTAAAAATAATACTTAATATTTTAACTTGCAAATCAACTGTCTCTGCACAAGTAATAAAACGCCATAAAATGTTAAAATATGATCTATGGTTACGGGTAACTGACACAGGAACAATCTATAATTAGTTCCATCCAAAACTGCATAGATGGCATAAGCTACAACATCTATGCAGTTTTGGTTTTGTTAAACGGAAATGTAATAAATTATTGAGTCATTTTGTAGCAATAAAATCGTAAGAAACTACTTAATGCTTTAGTTTAAAATAAAATAATGAAATTCAAAATCGCGCCTGCTGCAACAGCACAATCCAGTGCTTATAAGTTGACCGTGACATAAAAATTCAAAAATCCGACAATAGATGGCAGCAATTTATATTGTTATCATAGACTTAACGATTTAGTATTCGCTTATAAAGGTCTTCGAGAACTTGCTTCTGTAAAGTCCTCTTATTTGAAATATTAACTGCACATATCACAGTTTTTCGTTACATTTGCCGGAATTACATTTAGCCACATTTGTTTAAAATCAATTTTTGGTATACTTACTTATTGAAACAGTAAATGCATAAATTTCACTGAAAGAACTTAATTATGGACACCCTAAAACTTAAAAATCAAAGCCCTAAATGACGTACTAATGTCAATGCGAAAATCACTCAAACGCCATTTTCATTTATTGTTGCCAGTAAGTACTCTAACCATTGATTTACTACCAAACGTAGATAACGCATGAACGTTCGAAAAGTGGGCCGGTGAAGAACTGCTCAATCGGGCCTCGTGCAGTTCTTTTCCATGCGTTGGATAAGCAATTTTGAGCATTATGTTTGAGAGTATAAAGTTGATATTTTCTTGTAGCAACGTCAAATTTAATGTGGCTAGGTATGAAATGATGTAACTGCACTCGGTTGTACTTCAAATAGTTGCCGTAATAATAAAGAATAAGGTTGAATTCGATAAATACGGTACTTTCTTTATGGTAATTTTAATTCGGGTGTGCATATTCAACTACCTATTTAACAGCGTAATTCAAATTCAAATTCAAAAATCTTTATTCAACTTAGGCCTTTACAGGCACTTATTGACGTCAAAACAAAGCAAAACATTCTAATTTAAAGGAAACATAAAATTAACCTTGTATGTGCATACATCCTGAATATACCTACTCAAGATGTCTGCAAATACAAGTAGTAATGAAAAAAAAAAAAAGTTGAATCTACACCTGTTCGGAAATTGGGAGAGCCTTCTCGAGAAGAACAGGCAAGAAACTCGAAAGGTCAAATTTTTTATCTCCTCTTTTAAATCGCCATTTACAATTTTGGTTTTGTTACATAGTCATTGAAACTTTTTAAAAAAAATACAATCGGTATGCTTACATACACTTAAAATGTCAAAAAATAAGTTATAGACGTATACATTAATCATAATACAATAAATAATGTTGTTACCAAACATTTGATAACTTAGTCTAATTCAAAATCTGTGTCAGTTCTTTTCTCGTACAAATGTATAGTCGATTAGGTGACAGATTTCAAGCGCGTTTTTGTATGAGCTCTATCTACGTTTGGTAGTAAATCAATGACTCTAACCCTAAAAGTCTACAATTGTCACTTTTTAGGATATTTAAATTCATTACACTAATTTACAGTACATCTGTTGCCAAAGAAATGTTAGCTGTTGCTGACTATATATGATATGCTATTTTCAAAAATATAACGAGAAGATTTTTATCAGCTCTAGTGTCTGAGTTTCAGCTATGTAGGTATAAAACAGAAAAAATCATGCATTTACTAAGAAAAACTTTAATAAAAAAAATAATTAATCATTGAGTTCTAAAAAACTACGTTTTAAAGCTCTTCTCTAATGTGTAGACTTTGGAAAATGACTTACCAGAGACCAACAATAGTCAGACATCATATTTGTATCCCAGAAACCCTGATAACGCTCTTCCATGACGCGTAAGTCCTGATGCATACGCTCTCCCTGCTCTTCGCTCATATCTCCAAAAGTTTCCGGAAACCTGTCCAGGTGACTATGGAGGAAGTGGAGTTTTATACTCATATTGCAACCCATATTTTTTAATTGTAGCAGAAGGTCTTCTACAAGTTCAGTATAATTTTCAGATTTTTTATTTCCGAGGAAATTCTGCGTCACAGAGACGAAAGCTGTCCAAGCCTTTAATTCTAACTCTGTCATAGACTTTCTAAATTCGTAAGTTGTCTAATTTGAGGGCCATCAAAAATACCGGCTTTAATCTTTTCCATAGTGAGCTGAGGAAATTTTTGGCAAATGTAAGAAAAGCAGTTGCCGTCTTTATCTAGTGATTTAACAAACTGTTTCATGATGCCCAGCTTTATGTGTAAATAATGGTGGAAGGATAATTTTCTCACGAGCTACTAATGAATTCTGGACTATATTTTGCTTTCCAGGCTACATATTTTTTCCTAAAGGCCAGTTTCTTCTTACCCAATGCTCTTGTTTAGCTCTACTGTCCCAAAGACATAAAACAGGGAAACTTAGTGTAACCACTCTGTTGACCGAGAAGTATGTTCACCATTTTTAAATCGACACAAATTTGCCACTTATGGTCATTGTATTTTATTTTGTTCAAGACTAGCGTAATGTTACAATATTCTTCCTTTAACTTTGTACTTCGCTACCGAGCATGGTCGTGGCCATGCTCCGGGGCGAGGCGGAATGGGGGGCTGTCGCCTCCTTTTGCGATGACTTCATCTCGCAGAAGGAGGCCGCGGAGAGGGAGCAGGAGAATGATCCTCAGGCCGCTCCCATCCGCCGTAGACGGACAGGCAGGCGAAGGCGGGCATTCGCACAAGCGATGCCCGTCTAATGACCCTGCCGTGGAGACCTGCGTGCATGGTTGGCCCCGTGCACGCTGCCGTAAGGCCCTCCGTCTGGGGATTTCCCGTGTGTTCTCGGGCAATCCTCCCTTGGCGATAGCCCGACCAGCTATTGGTCGGGCTTGCCCGGGCGCGTGGGTAGGGGAGTCGCAGTGTGGACCTTACCTAGCGCGCCCATAAGGGCAGGGGGGGTTTTAGTGGGTAGGCCTGGTATTCTGCCGGGAGAGCCCCACACACGCTCGCCGTCTAGCCAACGGCGCGGCGGGTACGGTGCGGTTACGCATATCCCCCAGAGAATAAAAAAAAAGGGGTAGGACAAACAAGACTACGTGGAAGTCGGTTTTGTAGCGATTCGTTTCTGTCACTAGTAGCATGAATTAATTACTTTGCTGAATATTATTTTAGATTAATTTATGGTCAAAATGATATTTCATAGAAAATTATAAAGTAAACAATGTAAAAACTATATCTAATGAAAATATAGAATATGATGATTAAAAGCAATGTAGCTTTATGCAAACTGTTGTTATAGAATATGAGTATTGTATCAAATGAATAATATACGAAATTTTGTTATAGGAAGTGTCGTTAGACCAAGTAAAAATTATATCCAATGAATGTTTTTTCCTTTGAAATTAGATCATTTGTAATTATAAGAAATGAAACACACCCCAGATAAAGACTTTTAATAATAATAATAATGACATTAACAAGCGATATATTTTTTGTTTCAGACCCCTGTAGAAACGACTGATAGTGCATACAACAATAGAACAAGTAATGAAGTAAGTCTGAAATGCCATTAGAGTTTCAGTTATTTTAATACATAGGTATTTCTATTGAAATAGAAAACGTTAATGAAACTATGCAAAACCTGGAATTAATTTGTTCATCAAACCCATACGTTTGGGGTATCTATGGATAGATCTTCAAAAATGATATTGAGGTTTCTAATATCATTTTTTTCTAAACTGAATAGTTTGCGCAAGAGACATTTCCAAAGTGGTAAAATGTGTGTCCCCCCCTGTAACTTCTAAATTACCATGAAAACTTCCACCGAAAATTGGTTTGGACGAGATCGTAAGTAGTTTTTTAATACGTCATAAATCGTATGGAACCCTTCATGGGCGAGTTCGACTCGCACTTGGCCGGTTTTTATTTTCTAATGGCGCGGCGCGACGGTTATTGCACGGTTGTTGTTCGGCTATCGTACTTAGAGATGTAAAGCTTTTAAAAATATCGATATAGGTATATATCGAATTAAGTCGAAATTAATATATCGATATATCGGCTTAACACGCCGATATATCGATATTTTATCCATATTTTTGCTTTTTTTAAAAGCTTATTAAAATCCAATATAGTTTTATAGCCCCTGCACAAGATGGGCTATGATTGTAACCATTCGCTGTACATTACCATATTTTACTACAGGTTTAGAGAGAAATTCGGAAATTTTCTTAGTAAAGTCTACATAATTGACTCAACAACAGCGTACAGTGAATAGTCATCATCATCAGCATGACCCATCGAGTAGAGGAGAGTGATTAAGGAATACTTCAAGTACCTTTCAGACAATTCAAGTACTGTACTTGAGTCTAATTTTTTATACATTACTTAAGTAAATAATAAAATTTATAAATTTATTTAAAAAATGTTTATTTCCAGTAATTTGTGCCAGCTAACGAATTTAAAAATAGCAACTTTGACAGTCTGCTTCCTTGTAGACGGTTTCTGCTCTGAACTATAGTGGGAGGGTTTTTCGATATTTCTTTGCGATATCGAGTTATTTCGATATTGATATATCGATATTTATCGCTTTTCCGATATATCGTGGCATCCCTAATCGTACTCGCAGCATGAAGTCTTCAGCTTTCCACCAGTGTTCAGTACTAGACCGTGATGGTGTTAAGCAGAAACATTTTGCTTAAACCTACAAGCTACCACCACGGGGAGCGTTACTAGATTAGTACTAGAAAGCTAACTTGTCAGTGCATTGCCGTGTACAAGTGCAACGTTTTTACTGAAATTCGTTGCTTTATTTTCCAAAATATAGTTGAGTCTCAGTCATAATTTTTTTGTGAGGTATTCTTATTTGTATAAAGAACATTCAGTAATATTTTCATTTGATTTCATTCAGTCCCTTTTTAGGGTTCCGTAGTAAACAAGGAACCCTTATAGTTTCGCCATGTCTGTCTGTCTGTCCGCGGTTTTACTCAGAGACTATTAGTACTAGAAAGCTGTAATTTGGTATGGGTATGTATATTAATCATGCCAAAAAAGTAGTAGAAAAAAATATTGAAAAAAAAATTTTTTTAGGTTAGCTCCCATACAAGTAAAGTGGGAGTATTTCTTTTTTCTAGATTAACCCATCGTGTGGGATATTGTTGAATAGGTCTAAAAAATAATGTAAGGTTCAGAACACCATTTTTCGATTTAGGAATCCGTTTCTGATATATTTGGTTTTAAAGTTGCAAATTTTTGTTAGATGTAAGTGTTTCCCCCCTCTATCTGCTAAACGGTTATATATAGACATGTGAAAAAAATTACAACAGTAGTATATATAACGAAGTTTAAAGGAAAACTATCCGAGTTGAGTTCTAAGTACAAAGTAAAAAGTTATAGACGACCAACTTATAAAATGTATTAAAGTAAAATTTAATTGAAAATTAGTACTGAATATAAATTTACGAACCACGTGAAGTTAAGGAAATATAAAATCATTACAGCTTTAATAATAATAATAATGCCTATTTTAAAAGCAACGTGTTGTGAGGTGTGAGTTTGAACTCAAAGTTGGCATTTGCAAGTACGGAACTCTACACTGCGCGTGGCCCGACACGCACTTGGCCGGTTTTTAGATATTGACTTACCTTTTTTTGGTTTTGGTCATTTTTAAAAAGCTCTAGACAAAAAAGGAATGTCTTAAACTTATGCTGCATGTAGTTCTAAACGTATTTAACACAAGTAAAAAATTATTAGCGAGTCTCGTTTCTTTCATCAAATTTTATGGTCTTAAAAAGTAGCGATTGACGATTTTTTTCAAAACTTAAGAGTTTGACTAACTCTAGCTTTAAGAAATAATTAAACTAATGTGTACTTGAAGTTTATTTTATGTTGAACACACAGGTTTATGAATTATTCTGATATCTTTAAAAATGGCTTGGCAATTAAATTTCCTGCAAACCATGATTTTGTAGGAATACATTCCCATGCCATTACAAACAAACAAACGTGACAAACATTAATCATTTTGTTGTCATCATTTCATCTGAAGCTTACTTGGCTGAAGCTCGCTGCCGATAAGAGGTAAAGAATACAGAGTTGAGAAATTTAGAGAGAGGCGTAGTTGAATTAGTTTTGAATAAAATCTGACCCGTATTTTTTATTAGTGGCATCGATTCTTCGCTCGATCTTGAACAAACTATATTCAGGTTTCGCGCAATTTACTTATTACGTTATATACTTAGATAACTGTATATACTTACCTATATGTATACTGATCATGACCATAACTACTATTTTCAAGTCAATTGTAAATTGTCATTTCCAATACTATGTTACAATGTTTTTAAATTGATAAAACCAATACCTATTCCTTGGTTTTGTCTTATCGTACCAAGTTATTGAAACTTTGTACGGAACCCTCGGTTGCGCGAGTGCAACTCGCGCTTGCTTTATTTTAATCTAAATGTACCTATATTAAATCTATTTGTAATGTCAATTGTCATACATTTACATTGTATTAGAATTAGCATGTTTTGTATTAATATACATATTATGTACTTAGAATTAAGGTTATGGAAAATGAAAGAGGCTGTGTAAATTCTTTTATGACTATTTTCATTTTCTAAAACGTATGTTTTAGAAAAGTATGGTGTCAATAGTTTTTCAGCATCTCTTCGCAAGTCGCGTCGCCGATAGTTGTAGTCAAGTGGTAAGTTTGCTAAAACAGTTTATTTAATAACTGGTATTTTGTTTCAGGAACTAAATAATTCTACACTGAAGAAGATAGATTAATGGTTAAGGAACATTTTCGGTATGGCTGTCTAATTAAATAGATATTTAAAAAATACTAAACTATACCAAAAATAATTGCTAGTGTTAGTTTTGCAGTTGCAATTTTATAAACAGGTTATTCTTAGCTAATTTTCCTACTTAGTTATTTAATGTTTAATTTATTTGAAACATTGACTAGTTGTGTATTAAATAATTATTTTAATTTGTTACTTATTTCTACTGATGTTTAAGATCCCTAAACCTTTCAAAATTCCTCTCCGCCTCGATATGGGCCATTCCGTCCGTTCCTGCAATTCGTGTTTACCTCCTCTATATTTTTTGATCTTTGCATTTGGATCAGTTATTTGTTTTTAAATATGTAACTACTACCAAAAGGCATCAGAGTTTCTCATAAATAACCACATTAAACAAAAACTCGTTACTTTATTTTAGAAAAGCATGCTTCTAATTCATTCCACTCCGTTGAAATAACTACTGAATTAGCTTCCGAAACGAATTTCTATTTAGTTTAATTTTTGCGAAAAACGTGCCATTTAGGATATTTATCTAGCATTAAAATTAACTACAAAAAGGAGGGAAAACATATTTATTTGTGTTAGATATTACGCTCGAGTCGCGAGGCAGCTGGATTGCGACACCACTCGCGGTGAAGGATAGTAGTCGAAAATCGGAGTCGGGATTGAGCGCCCGTGCAGTTGACCGTCGTTTTGTTCGCTGAGTAGCGACCCGGTATCTGTAATTATTTATTGTCTTGGCGGTCTATCTAGGACCTCTTGTTTAGTGGAGATTCTGTGTATGTGTTGTGCCTACTTCGGAAGAACAGTCCAGCCACCCGTGGATCGTCAGTGGCTCGCCTGGAGGCCCCTGTTTCGTACGCCACGGTTTTCAGAAAGGAAAAGAAGCTGGACTGTGAGTACTGTAATGCTTTTTCTTGCTAAATTGTAGAAATATAGGGAAATCTTAAAGTTGAAAGAAAAAAAACAAACTTATTCCTTTAGTCCGATACAAAATGAAAAGCTTTATTCTGGTAGGTACATGGTTGTAATTCACTTATGCATAATGTTACTGAAGTTAACAAAATCCCTCAATGCAAAGCACTTAACCACTGGAACGCTCGCCACGCGAAGCGTGGTGGGTTTCAAAAGCAAAAAGTAGTATATCTCAAATATCAAAGGTGCCGCCATTGCGGAATGACTCAACCCGGCGCGTACGGAGTGTTCAAAAAATTGCGGAGAGTGACATATACTGTCTACAAGAGAACAAAAAATACGTATGGAAAGGTAATTTAATATAGAAGGAACTTATAACAGTTAATTAGATAAGGATTAATAATTAAATGAATGAAGCGCGAAAATGATCGGAAGGTCGCGGAAGACCCGATTTTTTTTTTTTAAATTTTGCACAAAAACTATTTTATAAAACTTTAAATAACCATATATATTATTATAGCCCTATTCTTGAAGATTATTTTGATATATAATAGTTTTGGGTAATATTTTTAATGAAAAAAGAAAAAAATAATAAAATCGATTAATTACGTAATTATATACGCGAGATGCGCACGCGCGACCTCAAATTTAAAAAAAATGCAAAAAATAAATTATTGTGTCTAAAATTAAATAAAAAATACGTATGGAAAGCTAATTTAATAAGGAATGAACTTATAATAGTTAATTAGATAAGGATTCATAATTGAATGAATAATGACGAGAATAGTAACTAAAGTGCTTAAAATTTCAAAAATACTCACTTTTTGAAAAAAACGTTTAGTGTGGCAATATAACACTATAAACTATCATAAACCATACATAATAATGTAGCCCAATTCTTCTAGTTTATTTTGATATAGAACACTACGAAAATACTAATACAGACTAAGTAAGTACGCAATAAATCTCATCGGTCATGGAGTAAGAAACGTATGGATACGGCCAAGTAAGTTAAACCGCAGACTGACAAATTTATTTCAATCTAAGACTAAAAATAAATTGGACATGACCTGTCAACTTATGAAAGAGACTATTGACAAAGGAATAAAGCCATAGAGAAAATATTTTATTTTTCTCGATTTTTTTATCACACCGCGCGGTTTTACGCAAAGGGAACTGGGTACCATAGTACCCAGGTCGATCGAGAAGATCGAGATTTTGGGGACTATAGTCCCCACGGACGTTCCAGTGGTAACTAAATGTTTAATTAATACAAGCCAAGGGCAGGATGGTTCAGGTTTGTTTGATCAATCTCGGCAGGTAAAAATCAGGTACAAATTGGGTACAAAACTACAAAATGAGGGGCAATAAAGTACACGAACAAATAGTTACAGGTTTCTTTTTTTTTTAAATTAGTGGCCTTCCCCGGAGCGTTTGTTAGTGGATCATACCTTCAATGCTAAGTTTCTGCGATCACGGGTCAGAGATATAATATTCCTGTTTTATATTAATATATTTAGCTCCACAGAATTCCTCCTTGATAATAGGTTAGTTCATCTGGCTCTTAAAGTCAAGCAGCGGAGCCCTACGGCCTCCGGGAACTGCCCTGGAGATTCATAGCACAGTGTTAGGTTAAAAATATAATTAAATATGCCTATGATCTTGAGGTCAGTGGGTCTAACACTGAGTTCTGAAGGAATCCCAGTCAATACATCTGAATTTCATGTAATAAACATTGCAAGTTAATTCCAAACATAATTTTCAATGAATTGTCAAAGTTTCTTATTGGGTAGTTAATAAAAAGGACATATGGAGGGGAGAGCACCTATTTTGTGTATAATTACTGCTATTAATAAAAAGAAAACAGCTTAATCTGTGAGTTATTTGCCAAAGAAGGAGGTGAAACTTAATATTGTGAAAATTTAGAATTTAACAGGAAATTCGCAAGTGTTACTCAATATATGCCTTAATCCCACTAAGATGCCGCTTACTATCAGGTTTTTTTAATGAAATAGGGGATGAAAAAGGCGAATTTTGGAAATGTAATATGTTTGATTTAATAATCAATTTACCCACAAATAAAAATAAAATTAACAAAATCTGTTTTAAATCATGAAATATAATAAGTTAATTAGATACCTTATTGATTTTTTGCACTTATTGATACAATAAATCCATTTAATTTAATTAATCGCGTGCCGGCGAGTAAATATAGTATTTTATCCTTAGCTTTACTCTTCAAGCTGAAAACAAAAAGAACTGACTTTGGAAATAGCTTTTCAAATTAAATTCACACGGAAAACGAGAGAAATACCTATGGATTTTATTCGCAGAAATTAAGATTTAAAATGCTGTTCGCAAATCCTAGGTAGGTACCTAATCAATAACAAATTACTTCGGTCGATGTCTCACAGACTAGTTATCCAGTTCCGAGATCATAGCATAGACGCGTTCACAGACTACGGTGAGATAGGGCGCGTTCCATTCACGCACAGATTTGCATTTATGCAGCTACTAGAACCGAGGTCCGTTTGCCGAATGTTAAGCGTCGTATTGGCGACGAAACCAAATTCAGTTCATAACACTCGTAAGATTCTTAACTTGATTCAAGATGTGTCGAGTCAACATACGGATCTTTCGAAATTCTACAATCTGCAATAAGTATTTCCAGCCAAGGTTATAAGTTTGGTTGAAAAACAAAACGTAATGTAAAATTAACCATAAACAAACTGTGAATGCTTTCCAAATTCTATTCGACGAAACCATAATTATATGATCTGTAGCTTTAAGTGTATTTTATTATAATATGTCTATAGAAATGATCAAAACAAACGGTCTAAATGTCAAATTCCGAATTTTGAGAAAATCAACCCACCCAAATGGAAGCACGGGATTTTGGGCGAAAAAAAACTATCATTGTAAATAAGGCCAGGATAAACGCGAGATTTATTTTGTTTATGCAAAAATTGAATAATGACCAAAGATAATTGCAAATGTCACTGACGCGACGTGAAACGACGTTGACGTTGACACTTGACATTGATATTGTGAAATTAATTGACAAAGTTGTTGTAATTATGATTTTAGTTGTGCAATTTGTGTTAAAACTACAGTGAAACCAAAGTGTTTTTGCAAAATTTGTGTTTTATTAAATTTTAAGAAAAAACGGTGTTACAGTACGTAGGTCTTACTTAATTAACAAGTTAGGTATTGTTAGACAACTCTCACGTGCCTCCTAACAGAGCCGCGAAACGCGGTCGTATGTACTTTCCGTGATGGTGACTTGAGGTTTAAGCAAAGTGTTTCTGCTTAACACCATCACGGCCGAGTACTGAACATATGGTAACAGAGCGTGGTTAGATCATTGTACCTAAAACGTGGCTCGATTTTACTAGTAATCGAATTGCGGCCGCTAAGCCATCGTGTCGTTACATGTTTATGTTTAAATTGCATAAAATGGGGGGAGGGGGGGGGGGTCAAATAGTCACAAAAAGTTAATAATTTATGTAAGTACTGTACTTAAATTTTGAAGAACACTTACTTATATTGGAATTTTTAAATTTTTAACTTAGTACCTACTTTACTAACTTTTATGACAATAACAGTTGATTGAAGTAACTTAGTCGTTCCGATTGAGGTTAAGGTGATAAGGGGCCTTACCATGATCGCCTATAGCAAGGTTAAAACAATATTATAATAGAGACACCGCTCTTGCTGTGTATAGCGGCATCCCGCTCTCAGCGCGGTTTTAATATTGTTTTAAGCGATCATGGTTAGGGGGTAGGTCTTGCTAGACGTTAGTCAAACAAAACCAAAACAAAGCGCGCGCAAGTGTCACACAAACTGTGATATGAACAAGATGAAAGGTGGCGGTGGGGCGGAAAAATTTAAATTTTAGATGCGTTCGTTCCCGAATAATGCGTTTGCCATCATACAAAGTATTATTTTAAAATAAATAAATATTGAATGTACTAAGGACATAAAATATATAGTATAATATATAGTATAATAAAATATATAAAAACAGTATGTTTAAAAATTTTAATTACTTAGTGGTCTACCTAGGCACGGTAATATACAGTATACACGGTGTTTCATAATAACCAATAAATATTTTATCGTTATCTAAAACTAATTATTAAATTGTGTTTACCCGTAATGACATTCAACCCAAAATTTTCATGTATATCATAGTATCATCATCATGTCTATGATTTACATGAAAATTTTGGGTTGAATGACATTACGGGTAAACACAATTTAATAATTAGTTTTAGATAACGATAAAATATTTATTGGTTATTATGAAACACCGTGTATACAGTATAATGACTTCATAGAAACGGTCGAAACACGCGCTATGCCTACGCGCCTCGATCTGGGATCGCACTTGGATCGCATAGCTACAAGGGCTGTTACGAATGCAGTTCGCCGCAGGGCATACGCACGAGTCAAACGGAGCGCACGGTCGGTAAGCGCAAGCCCTATCGCGGGCCACGCACCAAGCGATGCCGAGCGGCCGTAGGTATAAAATTTCAAAGAGAGGCCGAGTCCACATACTGGATATACTATTACCCTGACCTAGGTCCTGGACCCAGCCCATGACCCCTCATGACCCTCCCCTTGGATCCGCCCTTGTCCAGTGTCTATTATCTATTAAAATGTACTAACTTTTATTTTAAGAGTGTAAGATTGCAATACCTATTTCAAGTTGAAATGTAAACAAACTACGTCGCTCGTGTTCTTGGGTGCGTCCGAGTGCTTATCAGTAAACCGGTTTTCTGTTGTGGCGAGTAGCCTTTGTGTATTACTTGAGTCAATTCTTTAATTTGTTAGTATCAGCTATTTAATAGTGCTTTATGAAGGTTTAGGTATTTGTTTAAGCAGTAGAATAAGTTTGTTTTTAAAATACGTCATTACTTGTAGTAAATTTGTGTTTACCATTCTTTACATAATTTTGTAAGAGCTTAATTTTGTAAACTAATTTATTGGGAATAATGTCGACATTTTCTTGCAAAGCGAAGATGGCCGAGTTGCGTTGGTTGACTACAGCCGCAGCCTAGATAGACAGACCCGACAGGAAAGAAGCTTTGTTGAACCGGTATGTTGATTTACCGATTCGTATGGCCTCCTATTATTTACTACACTCACCTTCAAAAGTAAGTACCACACTTTTAAAATTGCAATAACTTTTAAAGTAGGCAAAATATATTTTCAAAATAAAAAGTATTAAAAAGACTAATGTATAAAAAACTATAACTTCCGAGAAACCTGACGAAATGAGCTGAAAAGGTTTTTTGTTTGAATCCTATATCTTTTGTAGTTTAGGGAAAAAATTAATTTTAAAAGTAGTAGTACTTACTTTTGAAGGTGAGTGTAGTAAATAATAGGAGCAATACGCAATATTCTTGGAGAAGACTGCCGATCTCGAAGAAAGTGTTCGAAGGGAAGTTGGGGCGGATTTAGATCGATGCTAGGAGGATTATTTTAGTAGTTACCGGACTTAAAGGTGCGTTTTGAGCAACAGTATGGTGGCGACAGCTCCGCGCTCCTGCCGCCCTTTAAACATTTGATTAAATTTATAAAAAAGTTGAGTGTCGACTGGTAGATAATTTTGATATGGTTGGCCCACAAAGAGTTGTTGGTAAAACTACACGCCAGTGGTCAGTTGGGTATTCTCCCCGTTTCAGTCAACCAATATCTCGACCTCCTAAGCGGTATTCTGTGGTCCATGAACCAGTGCGCTGTGTCTATTGCAAGAGCTCTGGGCATCAGACGCCCAGCTGTGGGAAGTTCTTGCGCCAGCGCCAGAGTCGTAGGGCTATAGCTCGACAAAGAGGGTGGTATTATTTTTGCTTAGGACCGCACTTGCAGCGGGAATGTTCCAAGCCGCGCCCATGTGAGCACTGCCGTGGTAACCACCATCCTTCGTTATGTGTGAGTACTAGCAACTCCTCGTTAGGACATAGGCATAATTTAGGCCCCAAATCGGGGCAACAACAAGCTCAGTACATGTCCCGCACGGGCGGCGGTACGGCTTCATACCAGTTCAAGGGAGTCTGTGGAGGAAAGACGCTCCCCAGTCGCGACGAGCCCCGTACGGGCGGGGACGCTCGGGAACCCCCCAAGCAAGCAAGACGCTCCCCAGGTCGCTACGAGCCCCGTACTGGCGGGGGTGGTCGGGAGCCCCCCAAGCAAGCACCGCCACATCAGTCCGGTCACTACGCAACTACTTCTGTTGATGTACAAGCGGAAGCCCCCCACCGAGGCACCGAGCGTTCGCGTTTAGGGCGTCGACACCCTGTCTGGCAACAGCCCCCTAACCGTGATCGCCCAAAACAATATTAAAACCGCGCTGAGAGCGGGATGGCGCTATACGCAGCAAGAGCGGTGTCTCTGCTTCAATATTGTTTTAACCTTGCTATAAGCGATCATGGTAAGGCCCCAGGACGTATTATTCAACACCTGTCAAGGGTGTAACAGGTCGTCCACACAATTGGCGTAGCTTCAGGAGAGGCGATGTTTTCCCTCGTATTAGAAATTAACGTCCCCCCAATCACCTATAACTGCTGTACAGGAGACTGTCTTGTTACCAACAGCCTTCGTGATTGTTGGGGGTACACCAGGTAACGCTCTAAAAGTGCAAGCGCTCTTAGATTCCGGTGCACAAGGTTGTGTTTTATCGTCGTGGTTGGTTGGCCAGTTGAGCCTCCCGATAAAACCTCACCATGAAGGTATTCGGGGTATTGGTAATCTAAGCGTGCCTAAATTGTTGGGGGAGCTCACCTTTACTTTCACCCCTGCACCGACACCCAACCCAAGTAATAATACTTCGGCGATTGTCTTGGACACTGTCGTTGATAGGCAACCCTCAATAAAATTAGACCCCGAATTTGTGATTAATCGGTACAGCTCCCTAAATAAGCTTTTAGGTGACCGCTTGGATCCGGCGTTTTGTACTGTATAGGAACCCACGCCAAAAATGTGTGTCGGCGGTTCTCTCTCCAGAAGAACTTCAGGAATCTGTTGGTTTGTGTTCGTATTGTTCAGTTTAAGAATTTCGAATGAGAGATACAAACTTTAAGAGGTGGGCGTCTTAAATTGAAAGGTCCCGTATCGCGTTTAAATCCTTTCCTGGATAATCGGTTACATACCTACGCGTAGTAGTAAGGCTTCGAAACGCGAATCTGTCCTATGAAGTTCGTCATCACCTCTTACTGCCAAAAGATGGTAATTTTGGGCGTCTGTTGGTGACAGATCGCCATCTAAAAAATTCTCACGCCGACTGTATCTGTTGTTAGCTGTATTGCAGCGAATTTTGGATCTTGTCGCGACTTCGTCTGCGTGGACTTCAGAATTGGGTCTAAAGCTTCGCTCGTTAACAATTTTTAATCTTTCCACGGGAACTATTTGAGAGATCATTAAGGAATATAAAGTACATTGTTTGTTCTTTTCCATAGCATAGGTGACATGCATACCAAATTTTAAAGCTGTCTGCCCGCGGCTTAGCTCGTAAACAATTTTCAATTTTCCCTCGGAAACTACTAAAGGAATCGGGATAAAAGGTAGCCTATGTTCTTTTCCATGTCAAAGGCTACATGCATGCCAAATTTCATCCAAATCCGTTCAGCCGTTTTTGCGTGATTGAGTAACAAACATCCAAACATCCACACTTTCACATTTATAATATTAGTAGGATAAACGTTTATGCTTACAAATCCATCGCAACACATAATCAGAAAAATACAGGGTCATTCGGTCCTCAGCGTTCGAGTTCGCAAAGTAAAGGCAATCGGGGGCCACGTACCGCTGCGCCCGCTTCCGAGAAGATGTGCGTGTGGTGTGAGAGCTCTTTTTTCAAAGTTATAATATCGTTACGAAATCAATGAAGAATTTAGGAAATAATTGGGAAAACATCATGGTGAAGATAAAAAAATTGAGAAATCAATAGGGAGAAAGTTCTGGTCAATTAACTGGAACACTCACTCTGCCAACCAGAGAAAATACTGTAACTCCGAACTCAAAATATATTAGATATTAATGTTCAACATTTTTATGTAGAATAGTTGTGTTGAATTTGTGAAACCTATTCACAAATATTCAAAAGATTTTAACGGTTTATTAGGATTTGGGGATTTGGTAAAGGTTTATTTAGAAAACTCAATTCTCTTATGGTGCAGACGGAGTGTTCCAAAACTTTAGCTAAATAAATAGTTAATATTCTTACTCTGTTTTACGAGTATAACACAGAGTCAATTTGTGATTCAAACATTTTGACGTAAAACATAATAGTTAGAGAGTAAATTAGAAATATACTTTCTTTTCGACATCCCGTTTGAGAGCTCCGTATTTTTGAGTTTATTTACATAACCCGAACTGATATACAAACGGAGGCCACATCAGAAATTGTGAAAATGTTATCACTAAAGTTTTGACACATTTTCTATTTCTGAGACTGTTTAATTTTAACATTAATCAACTTTATTACATTTCTAAGCAAGAAATGTTACATTTCTAAGCAAGAAATGTGTAGGATGACAATTTTTTTTGTGGGACACATTTTTTGTCTACCCTCATTACGCACTAACTATTTACTGTTTACTCATAGCTTGATTCCTGTCAAACGCAATTTTATGCTAGTTCACGCACATTCCGAGAAGTACCCCGGCATTCTACGTAAGTAGGTACATTCGTTGCGGTATGGAGTTTAAAACTGTTACAACGCACTCGCGTTACTAAAACTAGGGCATAAAAATAGATTTCATTTTAAAAAAGTAAATTTTAATAAAATTCTTTATTATCAAATAATATTGTGAATGGTCATAAAAACATAGTAGGTACCTATCACGCAAATGTCTTGTATAGGCAAGATGTAGATGATAGATCACATGCGGATGACGTACCTATGTGGCTAATTCGTCAATAGTTTGTATGGCAACGTCAGTCATCGTGCGCACGCATCAGTCGCACATCTCGAAAGCGATGGTATATATTGCCATACTATTGCGACGTTTCATAATACGATTGCAGCCGCATGTGGTTGAAATCATTCGCTCCGCACGAGCGAACCTTTTAGTGGTATGATAACGTCAACACAGACGTAAACAGCGCTTTGCGCAAATCAGAGAATAGAATCCCCGTAAAAAAGGTATTAATAGAAGATTATTGTTAATGGTGCTGGTTTTTAAACTGGTTCAATCTTACACGTCGATTAGGTTTCCTGAACAACAACCACATGGATATACATTATTCAATTCTAAATTACTCCGTTTTAGGTCAACTAAAGAATTACTTTTAAGAGTCAAAAGTAAACTTCTGACTTTCTCCATATCTTTCTGACGGGATTCGACTTGAAAATACGTGTACAGTTCTTTGTCTTCTGCAAACCGCAACAATATTCCGCTTAACTCTTCCAACTGATTTTTAAGTCTATTACATTCAACCTGGAATAGTTCTATCTGAGCACTTCTTTCTTCATCGCGCTTTTTTAAAAGGCACCTCTGTTGTTGATAAAGAGCAACATATTCACATATGGTATCAGTTTCGTTTTGTAATTGAAGAATAATATGCTCTAGTCTATGCTTTTCATCAGACAAGTTGGCGACTTCATCCATAATTTTAAGAAAGCGTTCTTGTAGTTTTGCCATTGCGCGTTCTTTAGGAACGAAACAAGTGTTTGATTTCAACAAACTTTTACATTCATTTTCATGATTTTGATGATGAGTTGAATCCGTGTTAGGCTCTTCACAATTAGTTTGTATTGTTGTTGGCTCCAATATTTTATTATTGTCGAATTCGGTAATTCCTGTTTCTGTAAATACTGGATTTTCCGTGAGTATGTTTGCTGGAGAAAACTTAGTTCGAATTTCTTCTTCTAAATCCCGATAGCTATTTTGTAATCTAATCATTTCGTCATCTTTGGCTCTTAATTTCACATGTAGAGCTTTACATTTTTCTTCACAGTCCGCCAGTTTAATGGTTAATTCACGATTAAGGTACTTTTCAGCAGTCACTTTTTCAGTCAATTCCAATTTATCTTGACTCTGAAAAGAAAAATCATCATCATTCAAAGCCAAGAGACACCCACTATTGGACAAAGGCTTACCCCAGGAATCTCCAAACCGATCGGTCTAAAAATGTTTAACATAGTGCCCAGTATCACGAGACTGCAAACGCCTATCAGAGGTGTGGCTGACCCCAGCTGGGCCACAAAAAAACTGTGAAAAATAGTTTGAGTATACCGCTATAATGTCTAGAGTTTGTGCAAGTTTCAGAGTTTGTCGTTTGCGCGTTTCAGAGACATGTGTGGCTGGGGTAACGTTACCCCAGCCGGGCCACATCTCCAAAACCAAACGACATAGCGAAAGTCTGTTTGCTGATATAGATAGGCGGCAGTTTGTCAGAATTCGATCCACCATTTCAGAGCTCACCTGCAGCAAAGTTGCTGCAACTGAGCTAGCTGGATCTCGAAAACAAAGCGACGTAGAGAAGAACTGTTTGCTGGAATTGTGAAGCGGTGGTTTACCGGAGTTTGTCGAACAAGTTTGAGACTTGCTCATTTCCAAGATATGTGTGGCCCAGCTGGAGAAACGTGCGAGGTTTTGTTATTTTTTATGTACTTACTTACAATGAGAAGTTAATGTAATAGTTAATTGAATTCAGTGATGAAACAGTTCCTAACCGTTAATATTAATATTTAAATAATGTAAATCCTCGATGAGTGATTGATATATTTTAAATGTATTATTTAATCAGCATTTGACAATTAGGTCTCCTTGTCTATCTATATGAAGTAATGTACAGTCGCGTGCAACTTTCTTTAAAAAAAAACCATTTTAATAAGTGCACGCAAAGTTTTTATGAGATTTTGTTTGTTATATTAGGTCCTTAAATATGAAATTGGCGTTTTGCCGTACTGGCCACTTTGATCTCAAATATCTCGTCTATGGTTAGTAATTCCAAATTCAAATTTATACAGCTATTTACTTCATGTATTTGTGTTTCTAAAATTATAATTCACTTGTTTTTTCCTCAATTATTTTTTTTCTTTGCGTCACTCAGTTTACAAAATGGAAAACTTGAAATATCGCGTTATTTACGAGTACGAGTTTCACCGTGGCACCAGTGCTGCAGAAACGGCTCGAAGGATTAATGATGTGTATGGCGACGGTGCTGCTAAAGAAAACACAGTGCGTTTTTGGTTCCAACGTTTTCGTTGTGGAAATTTCGACCTGCAGAACAAGTCCTGTGGACGGCCGGAGACCAGAGTTGATAATGAAGAATTGAAGGCTATTGTGGAAGCGGATCCATCGCAAACCACGTCCGAGTTAGCTGCAGGCTGCGGTGTTAGTGATAACACTATTTTAATCCACTTGAAGCAAATCGGGAAGGTGAAAAAGCTTGAAAGGTGGGTACCTCACGAATTGAGTGAAGCAAATCAACAAACGCGCGTTGACTGCTGCGTTGCATTACTCAACCGGCACAATAATGAAGGGATTTTAAATCGAATCATTACTTGTGATGATTGTGGGTCCTGTACGATAATCGGAAGCGCTCGTCGTAATGGCTGAACCCTGCCGAACCAGCCAAACCATGCCCCAAGCGAAAATTGACTCCAAAAAAGTTACTTGTGAGCGTTTGGTGGACTAGTGCTGGTGTCGTTCACTACAGCTTTCTTAAATCTGGCCAGACGATTACGGTAGATGTCTATTGTCAGCAACTGCAAACCATGATGGAAAAGCTAGCTGCTGAACAACCGAGGCTGGTCAATCGCTCTAGGCCACTGCTGCTTCATGATAACGCTAGACCACACCTGCACAACAGACGGCTACCAAATTAGAGGAATTCTGCTTCAATTGGAATGTCTTCTTAGACATTCTAATTGAAGCAGAATTCCATCCACCGTACTCTCCGGACCTTGCTCCAACAGATTAACTTTTTTTTTTCGAAATTTGGATAACTTCTTGAAAGGGAAAAAATTCAACTCCGATGGGGCAGTCTAAACCGCCTTCAAAGAATTTATTGATTCCCGTCCGAATGGTTTTTTTAGTAAAGGGATCGATGAACTACCTATGAGATGGCAAAAGTGCATAGATAGCAATGGTACATACTTTGATCGAATAAATATATTATACTAGCTGTGCCGGCGAACTACGTTTCGCCGTAATAAAAAATAGTTTACGACCTATTCTCAGACCTACCGAATATACACAAAAAATTTCATAAAGATCGATCATGTCGTTTCGGAGGAGTTCGGTAACAAACACTGTGACACGAGAATTTTATACATTAGAAGATTTTAAAAAATCGACTTTATGTTTCTCCCATATAAAACGCCAATTTCATATGTAAGGACCTAATATATGCTGAAAAGAATAATTTTTGTATAAAGCAATTATAAAGTTTATTACGATTTTCAAATTTCTTTCATGTTAAAAGTTGTTGTCCTTTCCTCCCACTCCATATATCGACGCAAACTGGTCGAGGGGATTGTGTGCGGAGTGGCATCAAATTCAAATTCAAATTCAAAAATCTTTATTCAACATAGGCCTTTACAGGCACTTATTGACGTCAAAACAAAGCAAAACAATCTAATTTAAAGAAATTATATTAACCTTGTATGTGCATACATCCTAAATATACTCAAGATGTCTGCAAATACAAGTAGGAATGAAAAAAAAAAAAAAAGTTGATTCTACACCTGTTCGGAAATTGGGAGAGCCTTCTCGAGAAGAACAGGCAAGAAACTCGAAAGGTCTAAATTTTTTATCTCCTCTTTTAAATCGCCATTTACAATTTTGGTTTGTTACAGAGTCGTCAATTGGAAGCTGACCTCAAAGCAAAAGTTTGAGCTCAACTTCCATTACAAGAATAGATGTGTTAATTCACATTATATAAGCTATCTCTGAGAGAAGTGCGTGAACTTAGATTATAAATAAATTGCTCTCACTGAACGTTTCTTTGAAACAAAACGCAATACATTGTTAAATATTAGAATTGAGAGTTCAAACCCAAGCTTTTTTGTCCGTCATGTAATCAGACACTTTATAATATGCTTTTTTAATAAGTACATCTTTGATTGCAACTTTAAATTTGTTTAAGCTAAGTTCTTGTATACAACTTGGGATTTTATTGTAGAAACGTATACACAGGCCTCTAAAAGAATTATTAATTTTTTGGAGCCTGGTATTTGGTAAAGCTAACATATTCTTTTGTCTAGTATTAACTGAATGAATATCACTATTTTTACAAAACACATGAATATTCTTACGAACATATATTAGATTCTCATAAATATATTGCGACGCTACTGTCATAATACCAATTTCTTTGAACTTTTCTCGCAAAGAATCTCTCATTTTAAGGTTATAGATTGCTCGAATAGCCCTTTTCTGCAGTACAAAAACAATCTGAATGTCGGCAGCATTTCCCCACAACAAAATACCATACGACATCACACTATGAAAGTAAGAAAAGTATACAAGTCTTGCTGTATCAACATCAGTCAGTTGACGTATTTTCCATACAGCGTGAGCTGCAGAACTAAGTCTCTTTGACAATTTATCGATATGTGGGCCCCATTGCAGCTTAGAATCAAGTGTGATCCCAAGAAATACTGTGGTGTCCACAGGGTCAACACCTATATCCTTTATTTTTACAGTGGTGTGAACCTCTTTGACATTGGGTAAAACAAATTTTATACATTTTGTTTTCCCTTCATTAAGTGACAGGTTGTTCACATTAAACCAGTGAACAATTCTTGAGATAGAATTATTTACATCGTCATTAATTTGCACACCTCTTTTAATTTTAAATAAAAGTGAAGTATCATCTGCAAATAATACCATCTCATGTCTATCCTGTACAAAATCAGGGAGGTCATTGACATATATAAGAAATAGAAAAGGACCAAGAATGGAACCTTGCGGAACTCCCATTTTAACTGCAGAACCTTGAGACCTTTTTCCATTGATGTCTACTTTTTGAATCCTCCCACTTAGATAAGAGATTAGAAGATCAAGTGCAGTGTCACGAAACCCATAGTGGTGTAATTTTCTGATCAAGATTTCGTGATAAACGCAATCAAATGCCTTGGACAAGTCACAAAAAATGCCTAACGCATCGTGTGAGTCTTCCCAGGCTTCGAATATATGTTGTATTAACTCAACACCAGCATCGGTTGTTGAGCGACCCCTCCTAAAACCAAATTGTTTACAGTGTAGAAGATTATTCCTATTAAAATAACTTTGCATTTGCTCCAACATTATTTTTTCAAAAATTTTGCTAAAAGTAGGTAGCACAGAGATAGGTCTAAAATTACTGGGGTCTGATGTGCTACCAGATTTATGTAAAGGAATAATTTTACTTAGCTTCATAAGATCAGGAAATACACCACAGTCAATGCAATCATTAAAAATGTTAGCAAGTATTGGAGCTATTGTTTCAATTACGGATTTAGTAACATCAACGGAATTGCCCCACAGATCCGCAGTTTTCTTTTTATTTAAAGTTTTAAATGACTTTGTTATATCAATTCCACTAATGTGTACAAATTTGAATTTATCATTACAAACTTTAACATGATCCTTCACAATAGATTCAGCAATAGCGGGGAATGAATCCAAAGACTTTGTGATTGAGACTGGAATATCAGTAAAGAACTTTTCAAATTCTGCAGCTACTTCTGTGTCAACTGTTACCTTCTTACCATCAACATTCAAACAATATTGATTATTAGTAGTTTTAGCTTTTCCAGTTTCATTATTTATAATATTCCATGTCATTTTAATTTTATTACTACTGTTTTTTATTTTTGAACTTAAATAATTAGATTTAGCAAGCTTGCAAACTTTTTTGAACACTTTGGAATAAGTTTTTACATAAAGTTTAAATTCATCACTAGTATTGAATGAGCGTTCATTGTAAAGTTCAAAAAGTTTTATTCTGCTTTTGTGAATACCTGGTGTAGCCCATTCACTAAAAGCTAAAGTGCCATCAACCGATATAGTCTTTGGAATAAAAATATTTTTAAATTCAGAACAAAATGTATGAAAAAAGTTTTCATATAATTTATTTGGATTTTCTTCATAACCTATATAATTTAATTTAATACCAATATTATTTTTCAGCCGTTCTAAGCGACCAGCAGTCTTTGGTACAACAGTGATATTCTTTTTTTCCATGCTTTTACATTTAAGTGGAATGGTAACAATTTGTCCAGAATGGTCAGATTCTAAATTATTAAAAACTCTTCTTGCTAAAGGAACAATATTTGTATAAATATTGTCAATGCATGTGGCAGACGATTGAGTTGTTCTTGTTGGCTCCAAAAATAAATTTCCAAGGTTATATGACCAAAACAGATTTTTAATCCTAATAGATAAACTAGAATTTTCTAATAAATTAATATTAAAATCACCACAAACAATGGTTTGTTTTGTGGAACTACACACTTTTTTCAATACTTCATCCATAGTATCTTCAAAAAGGTCATATAATCCTGAAGGAGGCCTGTATATACTTAATACAATAATCTGGTCCAGCTCCACGCAGGCTATTTCTATTGTTCGCTCAATCGAAAGACTCACAATATCCTTACGATCCTTAAATTTCAGCTTTTTATCTAATATTATTAAAGAACCACCACGAATTGATTTTTCTCGACTGAACGAACTACCAACCAGATGATTGCTGAAATTAAACATGAACTGATAACTTTTAAGCCAGTGTTCAGTTACACAAAAGATGTCTACATTACTACAGTTCAAGAATAATTCCACTTCCAGATCCTTGCCTAACATTCCTTGAATGTTCTGGTGCACCAGGTTGATAAGATTTACTTTATTTTTGTTTTCAAATGGGTTTTGCAATACATTTACAAAGTTTTCAGTATCTTTTCTACCTAATGATAAGCAAGAGGATGTCTCTTTTGTCTCATTACTTAATTTAAAGATTTATTAAAAATATCATCAGTAACATTACTGACAGTCGTTTCACTACCACAGTATTGCTCAATAGGAGCAATTTCAGTACTTTGAGTGGGCTGCTCAATAAAAGCATTGTCAGAGAAAGAATTTATAGCCATGTTTTTGGCTAAAGTTTGTAAATAAAATCTTAGCGAAATAGCTAATTGTTTTTTATAGAATGTTGATAGATATAATCTATCTTCTGTCAAATAAGCTTTAATACATGTCAGTTTGTTGAAGTCAATAATATGGAATTTTTTCGAATAATTTGTCATTAAATCTAATGTCAAATTAAGTTTGTATCTAATATTATTTTCATGTTGTGACAAACGATTATGGTAGGGAAGGGTAAACATTATTATTTGATTAACTGTGAGAAGACAAGCGATAACGCTAACTATTCTGGTTTTGTCCAATGTTTGCGTGACGCACTGTACCCAACGGACCCACCGTTTACCCGGTAACCTCTATTAACCAGCAGCAGATATTTTTAGAAAAAATCCTTTGAGCAATAGTTCTAAGCAAAGTTGAATTGATAAAATGCTGAAAAATTAAAGAATCATTGTGCGATCGTTTGAAGACTACCCATTTCTCTGTTCAGTTGGATGATTTCACTTTACCAACTAATGGTAATGAAGCGTTGTCATTGTCATATTATGACAACAACAACAATGCTTCATATTATGTGAGGTTTATAAAGATGAGAAAATATGTCAAGAAAAGAGATAACCTAATTGCTCCAGAGTCATTTCATGTTTGAATAGTAAAAATACCGTGAGACCTGACAAAAATATTTTATTAAAATTACTTAAAGATTATTTATATCTTTGCTACATAGAGAAATCTAGTACCTAGTTAGTTGCGTTTTAAAAATTATAATTTGAAAGTTGCATTTACGTTGCGGTCTTGCGGATTGATCCGCCGCCTTTTCCGCAGTCTGAATTGTATGTGAAGTTCCGCTATTATCCCCGTGGTCCGAGATGCACAAATCGAATGCAGTGATATTGTACCGTTTGCGTGCAATCATTTTAATAGCGCATGATCACTTTATTAACATTAGCACCGTTGTGTGCCCTCCTGTCAATTGAACAGAAACATAATATGAGTCGCACCATTGTCAGTTTATGTTACATAGTGCAATGGAGAAACAATACTCACAGTAACGCACTAAAGGAAACACAATCAGATTTTAAGATATTTTATGAATATTTTTTAATGGAATACACGTTATTTGAAGAATAGCAAGATTGAATATTTTCTTGTATGTCTACATATTAAATTCTAATGTCCCTCCTTAGTTTTATTTAAAAATTAAATTTATCTCCCATAGTCGTCTCTTACGACATCATATATTCTAAATCCGTCACCAAACCGATATGCTGTTACAAATAATGTTTGAGACAAATGACAGTACATATATTTTGATTTTTTATTTTTTTATTTTCACCAACGAATTCTCCTTATAATTTAAATAAACACCAAATGTGGAGTTTGGGGTTTATTTTCCTCTTGTGGTACAAAAATAGGTATTTATGTCTATAATTCAAACTGTTTTCTAAGAGTTACTATTATCTAATAACAAGGCCAATTCGTTCATCAAACCAAAACATAACCTTACTTTAACTAATTTTCTCGAAGTTCTTGGCAACATATTAAACTATTTTCAATTGTCATATAGATTGAGTTTCAACGAGGCGTTACTTAAGAATTCGTGTAGGTGATCAGAAATACTCCTAAGAAACCCGCTAGTCTCCTTTTAAGACTTTCTAGCTAGATCAACGTTTGGCACCGACTTCAATATAGAAATGTGATATTGTCTGTATTCTTATATTATTAACTTTTAACGTCGGTTTTTATTACAATCTTTTAGTAAATTTAATACCAGCTCACCGAAGTTACTTAAAAGAATACGACAAAGGGCCAATATACGTGCCTATTTGATTGTATTCAATTCAAAATAACTAATCTCTAACTCCTTAAAGTTAGGGATCCTCCCATCATCAGTTCGGTTCATAAGTACCAAACGCAAACACCTTAATAGATTCGGAAAAAACAGGAGTTAGCTCTATCAAATACATAAAGAATTTTGAAAATCGGTCCACAATTGGCGGAATAATTGCGTAAGATACACAAAAAAACATCATCAAATTGAGAACCTCCTTTTATGAAGTCGACAAAAAATATGATAAAACCATTACCATTTTAACAAGAACCTCTTCCAATTCTTGCATTTTTCTTTTCAATTTCTTATTCTGCTCAGTAGCCCTTTGAGCAGCAATTTTATCACTAGTTATATCTGCAGAAAGTTTTGTAATACTTATATGATCTTGGTTGCTATTACTTTTTATAGCATTATGTAATTCTTCAATTTTTGCATCCTTTTCAACTTGCAATTGTTGTAGATCTTGATATTTGTCATGAATTTCTCGTAATTGTGTCTGAAATTTAATGACTTTATGTTATTGGGTAAAACTATAATACACTAGCTTTCCGCTCGCGACTTCTTCCGCGTTATTTTTGTTTTCTCGTGGGTTTTTTTTCCGTAGAAAAATTACCCTATGTACCCTTGGTCTCGAACAAAGAGTATGTAACTATCCCTATACCAACTTTCATCAAAATCGGTTTAGTAGTATCGAAGCAAACAGTGGTATCGATTCTGGCATGATTCTCTAAACCTAAAACTAAATTTGACAACAGTCTCTCCTTGTCATTTTGTATAGAGTATGACAAGGATAGACTGTTGTCAAATTTAGTTTTAGGTTTAGAGAATCATGCCAGAATCGACACCAGTATCGATACAAACAAACAAACAATCAAATCTTTCCTCTTTATAATATTAGTAAGTATAGATAATATGACTACATATATTCATATTCCTTGGTCTACACTTAAGCAAACCTCAAATGCCCTGGATACAATTAATTAGAAAAATTTATGTTCCATTTAATATTAACATTAACGGCCGGTTGCACCAAAATTGCTATGTTTTTACAAATTCAGTTATACTTATACCAAACTGTCACTATCCACTGGAACGTCCGTGGGGACTATAGTCCCCAAAATCTCGATCTTCTCGATCGACCTGGGTACTATGGTACCCAGTTCCCTTTGCGTAAAACCGCGCGGTGTGATAAAAAAATCGCGAAAAATAAAATATTTTCTCTATGGCTTTATTCCTTTGTCAATAGTCTCTTTCATAAGTTGACAGGTCATGTCCAATTTATTTTTAGTCTTAGATTGAAATAAATTTGTCATAGTCTGCGGTTTAACTTACTTGGCCGTATCCATACGTTTCTTACTCCATGACCGATGAGATTTATTGCGTACTTACTTAGTCTGTATTAGTATTTTCGTAGAGTGTTCTATATCAAAATAAACTAGAAGAATTGGGCTACATTATTATGTATGGTTTATGATAGTTTATAGTGTTATATTGCCACACTAAACGTTTTTTTCAAAAAGTGAGTATTTTTGAAATTTTAAGCACTTTAGTTACTATTCTCGTCATTATTCATTCAATTATGAATCCTTATCTAATTAACTATTATAAGTTCATTCCTTATTAAATTAGCTTTCTATACGTATTTTTTATTTAATTTTAGACACAATAATTTATTTTTTGCATTTTTTTAAAATTTGAGGTCGCGCGTGCGCATCTCGCGTATATAATTACGTAATTAATCGATTTTATTATTTTTTTCTTTTTTCATTATAAATATTACCCAAAACTATTATATATCAAAATAATCTTCAAGAATAGGGCTATAATAATATATATGGTTATTTAAAGTTTTATAAAATAGTTTTTGTGCAAAAATTTAAAAAAAAAATCGGGTCTTCCGCGACCTTCCGAACATTTTCGCGCTTCATTCATTTAATTATTAATCCTTATCTAATTAACTGTTATAAGTTCCTTCTATATTAAATTACCTTTCCATACGTATTTTTTGTTCTCTTGTAGACAGTATATGTCACTCTCCGCAATTTTTTGAACACTCCGTACGCGCCGGGGTGAGTCATTCCGCAAGTGAGTCAATGGCGGCACCTTTGATATTTGAGATATACTACTTTTTGCTTTTGAAACCCACCACGCTTCTAGTGGCGAGCGTTCCAGTGGCTATTACGAATCCGTAAATTTGTTGCACCAAAAAAATTCCAGTAAAAGTAACTGTAAAATTCCTTGCTACACGAATGAAGCGTTAATTCTACCATTTTAGCTTGGTAGATTTTTACTACCATGAAAGTTTTTAAAATGTAGTAAGACATTTTATTAATTTGTCAAAACGTGACGTTGATAGTGTTTTTCGTTTACATTGGCCATGGACTTATGACTTATCAATCAAACAATACTAAATTCATGACATTGGCTTAATTCGTAAAAACGTCAAAGCTACGAAAATAAGAAGAAAAAGCTTTGTTGTGTGCTGGTTTATATTGTTATGCCTGAGTAATGTTAATAATGCATCATATAATATCATTGTATCTGTGTGTAAAAATCGCTGCTTTCAGTGAGCATTTGACCTACTCTAATGTTTGTTCTTCGACGACGGCAACTATACAATATATGGATAATTTTTCAATATCATTGTCGGATAGTGAAATATGTAGTGAAAAGTGAATTAAATTTAATAATTAAAAAAATTAAATTGTATTTTAAACGCGTTTTCTATTCTAACCTTAAACATGAATTACAAATACGAGCGAACTGTCAAAATTTATACTTTTACGTTATGAGCAGGGCGTGAGCTCCGTCGGGAGGATGATCCACGGGCTGATCCATGCCGCCGTTGGAGGGTAGGACGGAGAAGACGGCAATTTGCACGCCTTCTTCCTCCTGACGGCAACCAGCGGGACCCGGGCCTGGGAAGCCCGAGTCCTGCATTGCACCGGTTGCCGCCAGTTATCGATCCCCTGGATGCCCCAGGAGATCGTCGGCCCCATTCCGGTGGGGTAAGAGGGACTCGCTCAGAGCGAACAAACGCCGACGAGGTCGTGGAAGTATTCATTCGGGTTCCCATGACCTCGTCAGGTAGTGACACGTCCCTCCTCGGCGTGTCTTCTTCATCTGATGATGGGGAGGATGCGGCGGTGATGGACGTGCTCGCGCCAAGGCATCTGTGAGGGGCATCGGTGGGTTTTAGTCGGTAGGACGCGGTTTCTGGCTGATACCCTGCCCCCAGGGACCGCGGAGAGTCCGACATAACCTTGCGTCTTCCCAGGCGCAAGGTATGCGTAAAGCATTTCCCACCGTTAAAAAAAAAAAAAAAAAAAAAAAGGGCGTGAGCTCCGTAAAAAGTATCCGCCTAGGTAACCGTAAAACGTATCGCAAAATCGTGGTGCAACATCTTTTAACGGTATACTTTTACTTTTTACGAGTTCGTAAAATGAATTTTTGGTGCAACCGGCCGTTAAAGTATTAAACATAACGTAAGAACTGACACTGACCTGAGTAAAAACTAATTCATTCTTAATTTGATCAATGTCTTTTTCACATTTTTTGTCTTCTGATTCAGTATGTCTTATTTGCATGTTTTGTAGTCGAATTTCCATTTCGCTTATTTGGTCAACAAGATTTGATTCTCTATTGCATAAATTTTCAACTTGTTTTGATAGTTCTTCATTTCTCAATGTTAATGATTGCACTTGTTGATTTAGTTCTTCAACATAATGTTCATAATGTATGTTAATCTGATCTCTTTCTTTTCTAACGTTTTGCAGTTGATTTTCTAGATTTTCCACTTTTTGTAGCAGTTCATTTTGATTTGGGGCAGAATCTCCACCTCCTTGAATTGTGTGTGCATTTGATCCATTTGTTATTTGGTGCAACTGTAATTTTGACACATCTAATTCACTATGAAGCTGATTCAATTGACTCAATAATGCTGCATTTTCAGATTGTTTTGCAGTTAAAAGCGTTTTTGTAAGTTCCAGTTGTTCCACCAAGTTATTATTTCCATCAGTTAATGAAGATTTTAAAGCAAGTAATTCGTCAATATTTTTATTTTGTTGTTGAATTTGTTCCACAGCATTTTTATATCTGTATTCTATATTATGAAGTTCGCCCTTTAAATTTATTGTGTCTTGCTCACAGTCATTACGCTCCTTAATTTCTTTTGTTAACTTCATTTCCAAGTCTCTTAGGTTTGTTTGCAATTCAGTAACTTGCAATTCCAAATTTCTCTTATTGGATACAAGAATTTCTACAACATTCATATCAATATCATTTTGATTCTGCTCAGATTCAAGAAACTCATTATTGCTTTTACTTATATCGTTTAGTTCATTTGGAGCATTACTATCTTTGTAATCTATCACACCACTGTTACAATAAGCCTGCTCATCATTTTGTAAATAAATATTTTCTGTTAAATCTGATTTCTCCTCTGGCTTTTGGATAGATGTATGTTTTTTGTCTTGATGGTCTTTGAGCTGAAACAAAATAAAAAGTGGAATAATTTCTATGTTTTATCCGAAATGAATAATCAAATATGATTATTATAAAATATATTATGGTAAACGGAAATGAATAGGTGACCGCTTTAGAATATTGTGTAACGCTACTCCCTTTTACCCCGTGAATTCCCCAGTCACAAAGTGATGGAAATCTCGAAACAATACCCTTCACCAACCTGTCTGACCAGCGTGAGCTTATTCCTCCTCGTCTGAGGGGAGATGCGTTTTAGCGCTTTAAAGGAATATTTTTATAAGTGCTATAAGTGTTTAAGTATAAGTTTGCTAAAATAATAAGATAATTAATTTGCAAAGCATTTTCCTTGTGGCATTGTGTTCACTGGTAGCCAAAAATGGACATTGCCCTTTCAGAAATTTAGGAAGGAAAAAAACATATGATGGTCTCCTTATTGAGTGAGCATAGCAAGGAATTAGACGAAACACATTAACATTGAAAGATATAAAAGAAACTAGTGACAATATCAAGGACTCAGTTGTATTCCTCACTGCACAAAATGAAGAGCTGAAAGGGAAAACACATAAACTGGAAGAAGGGAAGACAAAAAATGTATAAAAATTCTTGAGAAACTTGAAAACCTGTAGATGACGAACGTAAATCAAATTTCGAAATTAAAAATGCTCCAAAAAAGCCTAAGGAGACAAAAGAGGACTTAGTGGGCATGGTATTGCACCTCACAAACACAATAGGGTCACAACTTAAAAGAGAGCTTAAAACAGATATTTATAGGGTGGCATCGAATAAAGACGTCACACAAAACACCCCGATAATCGTCGAAAGCTCATCGATCATTTTAAAGACAATACAAAGCGGTTAATGTTATACAAAAAACTAAACTACGTGCTTAACACTTGGGATGGCGTACACAAGAGGAAACAGTTTTGCTGCGAATCTCGCAAGAGCCACATGTATTATAGGTGACTATTACCACTTACCATCAGGTGGGCGGTTTGCTTGTTTGCCAACTTTCTGCAATAAAAAAAAACACCGATATTTGCCTCTGAGCAACTCACGGGAAAAGCACCTCGTCTTTACTTTCTGGCCCGCGACCTAACAAAAAGTCAGCTGTATCAATATTGTTAGACGTCCTTAGGACGCGTTTACGTCAGAAAAAATGAAGAAAAAGAGTCTCATTTTATTCAAATCAAAAGCGAACAACAAATCCAAGAATTGATAAATAGTAAATGACTATATTGTTTTAATAATATTATAGGTCTCGATTTCCATCAAGTATGGGAAATGTTTGCAGCTATAACTTGTACAGTAACTTAGTAAAATCGCATTTGCCCACCTATGCTTGGACTGTGCTTATATTATTTATTTCTTTTGTTAAAACATATTTGTACTGTGATTCTAATGGAAAGTTTTTGTTTGGCTAGTGTTAAATTAATTATAAACTTTAAAAATGTCAAATACTCACACACTTACATTCACACATCCACAAACACACATCAACAAAATACACTTCACATACACATTGTCCATACTGTTCATAATGGTCGTAGTCTCGTCTTGCTTAATAAAAATGGTTATCTATTTGTATATATGTATGAATGCATACCTGTATGTGGACATGCATGTATTTCAATGTATAAATTAAAAATGTTATATGCGTATATGTGTGTACATATATGTATATTGAACTGTGCATACATAACACCAAATTAATGTATACAATTCATACATTTTATAACACTACAATGAATAGCACACTTCATACTTTAAAGAATTTTAATGATATTGAAACCGATCTCTCTATACAATGCGATATCAATCAATTAAAGAATAACATAAATCTTTTAGAGAACAGGATATAACTGCCATTCCGAAAAATATTAGAAGCATATACAGGATGATCAATTCAAATGGGTCAGTAGGGAGAAGTCAGAAACTATGAGAGTTAGCGATATCTGCTCTTAGGAACCATGGCGTTGATTTTAGATTTAATAATAATAATGGCAATCGAATTTTATTAACTGTCATACATAACCGGGAATCGAACCTGGTCAAAATCTCTGTAAAAAATGTTATAAATTCTGCAAGCTTATTGCAAATTTCGATATAATTTGCAGGGTCTAGAACAAAATGCAGAGGACATTTTGTTCTAGACCCTGCAAACTATATCGAAATCGAATTACTTACAGAAAATTTGGTATAACATGCGGTCGGCGTTAAAACCACGAGTAATAAGATGATAACCCTCCACACGCAAGTCCGACTCGAACTTTGCTATTTTTGTACTGCTGTGCCGTGAAACTTTTATAAAAAGAAAAGTGTGCCAGTGATATGAAAAGGTTGAAAACGCCTGCTCTAGATCATGCTAAATCAACTGAACTTCAGCCCTGACTTGCTGGTACTTACAGAGTGTAGAATCAACCATAAGCCTACTCCAACTTTGCGAGATTTGCGAGACACTTCTATTACCTCTAGCAATAACATGAAATGATGGAGTCGTGGTTTATGTAAAAACAGAACTCTATCCTGTCGTGAAAGAAATTCGATTAGTACAAGCCACTTGTTTACAAATTCAAGTAGTAAATTGTTCGGGATGACTGACGCGATACGCTGCACGGTGCATGCGCACTCGATAATCAATAAGATTGTATACGGTAGCATTTAGTTCATAAGTTAGGCGCCTTAGTTTTAATTCCGTTTTATGTCTTTCCATGTGAATCCTTATGTGTTTTTACGGTTTTATTCGATAGGTAGATAGGTCCTCTTTGAAATTTGAAATTAATTAAAATAGTTGTATATAATGTTTTTTAATTAGGTAGTTAAAGTCATTTTAGCACAGTTATAGGTCTTATGAATAGGTTATAGGTAAATCGGCTTAAGTCTCTTATATATTTGTATTATAAAGTTTCAATTTGTCATTTATGATTGTTTTATGTGTTATGTACTAAATAGTGATAGATAGACGACTCTAGATAGGAAAAAAGGGAAATTTCGATGTCTCGCACGGCTTGTAATCGCTTGTAAACTGTGAAAATATGTATGATTTTGACTTTGTTGATAGGATAAACAAGCCGATAGCCATAGACGTATTATTGGTACATAAGCACATGTAGTATTAAAATATTTGTCACGGTATGTGTTTCACTACCCCAATAGATAGAAGGACGTAGGTAGGGTACCTAAACGTAAAGGGCCCTAGATAGCCTAAAAATGCAATAAAATATGTCGACATTCAAATAGGCATAACTTTAGAACCTGTAGGTTTACATAAATGTATTATATTAGGTTGGGGAAAAAGTCTTTTCGCATTATAGTATGTATAAACTTGTAATAAAATCTCTTTGGCTATACTATTTGTATCTGGCTGGTTTTGGTATCATTGAAAGTTTAAATTTTAAAGAACATAATTCCAAATTCAAATTAGGAAAATGTGTGATTTTCATTTGTTTTTCGTACCGCCAAGATGAGTGAATCTAATGAAGAAATTCGATACATTTTAAAATTTTACTACAAAAAAGGTAAAAATGCAACGCAAGCCGCGAAAAAAATTTGCGATGTTTATGGACCTAGTGCAGTGTCTGTGAGAGTAGCACAAATTTGGTTTAAGCGTTTTCAATCCGGAAATTTTGATGTCAAAGATGCACGTCGCTCTGGTCGCCCTATTACAGATAAAATGGATGCCATTTTTGAAAAAGTGGAGCAAGATCGGCATGTCAGTAGTTACGACGTAGCTGAAGAACTGGGAATTGACCACAAAACAGTTTTGGCGCATTTGAAAAAAACTGGGTACACAAAAAAGCTCGACATTTGGGTACCTCACGAGCTCACTGAAAGAAACCTAATGAACCGTGTACTCATTTGTGATTCTTTATTACGACATAATGAAACCGAACCATTTTTGAAGAAGCTGATAACTGGTGATGAAAAGTGGATCACGTACGACAAGAACGTGCGAAAAAGGTCGTGGTCAAAGGCCGGTCAGGCTTCACAGACTGTGGCGAAACCCGGGTTAACTCGCAACAAGGTGATGCTGTGTGTGTGGTGGGATTGGAAGGGCATTATTCATTATGAGCTGTTACCACCAGGCAGGACCATCGATTCTGAACTCTACTGCGAACAACTGATGAGATTAAAGTAAGAAGTTGAGAGAAAGCGGCCGGAATTAATCAACAGAAGGGGTGTGGTTTTTCATCATGATAACGCTAGACCTCACACATCTTTAGCCACTCAGCAAAAATTAAGAGAGTTTGGCTGGGAGGTGTTAATGCATCCGCCGTATAGTCCTGACCTTGCACCTTCAGATTTCCACCTGTTTCTGTCTCTTCAGAATTCTTTAGGCAGTGTCAGGTTAACATCACGAGAGGACTGCCAAAACCACTTGTCGCGGTATTTTGACCAGAAGTCCCAAAATTTCTATAGCAATGGGATCATGTCCCTACCTACAAGATGGCAAAAAGTTATCGAACAAAATGGTACCTACATACTTTAGTTAAATGTAAATAAACTATATTAAAAAATGTTTTGAATTTTCTTAAAAAATGCGAAGAAACTTTTTCCCCAACCTATTATGTTAAATTAAAGCTAAAGATTACATTAAAATAAGACCTATTAGGATTAATGTATAATAAATAGGACCTATAGACAATGAGGATTATGTACCAAAATATGTTAAATTAAAGCTAAAGATTACATTAAAATAAGACCTATTAGGATTAATGTATAATAAATAGGACCTATAGACAATGAGGATTATGTACCAAAACATGGAACTTCATAAATAAAAAATAGGCCGAAAGTAGGGCAAAGTGTCGGCTCTCCTTACGGTAATGCTCGTAAGGTACACCCAAAAACATTTCTGTCTAAAAAAGGTCGACACGACACAGTGCTGTTCCGCGAGTGTTGCCTACCGGTCGTGCCAGGAGTGCTCCGAGCAATCGTCGAGCCCCTGCACCCGCGAGCCCCCCCGCGAACGCACCGTAACGCGCCGCGCGCATTTCGCGCTTCGTGTGCCGTCCTGCTCCGTGGGTGGATTCGCATCTACCCACGTTGAGTTTTTATCCACACCCGCGACATAGACGCTACCTACCCGCGATTTTGACGCTTTTTCTGTTTTGTGTTGTGAGTGTGTTGCGTATACCCGCCCCCTATTTTGATAAATAGGGAGGGGTGATCGCCCTCAGTTTACTGTGTGTTATACTACCTACCAAGTGCTGTCCGTGTTTCGTTCTGTGCCGTCACCATGCCAGGGGACAAACCCCTTCCCCCGCGTGACCCACGCACCAAGAGGCCTTCGACCGTTGCCGCCGTCGCCACGGCCGCCGCGGCCGCCGCCACCACCACCACTACCACCACCACCGCCGCCGCGATTGCCACTCGCCGCCCCGAGCCGTCACTGCGGCCTGCTGGGCACAGGGCTGTTGCGGCCGCCGCGCAGCCGGTTGCTCCGGTCCAAGCCGCGCCGCCCACTACCGCTGGGGCGTTTCTAGGCGAAACGCCTCCCGCCGGTATGAGCAGCGGCAGAACCCGTGAGCCCCGGCCCAGGAGCCCCACAAGCAGCGAGGACGGCGGGGATGATAAGCGTCCCCGCACCGGGCCCTCGCCCCCCCAACACCACCAGTCATCCAGCTCGCCCGAGTCGAGCTACTATATTCAATCGATATCCGACTCACCAACCGACGAGACCGGCGTAAGTACCGCCGCAGGAGAGGCAATGTTCGATCCGCCACCACTCTCACCCACGCCATCGACGTCGTACGCGACCTTCGCGCCGACGTCTAGCGAACCGGAAGCCGTGGCTTCACAGCCGGGGCCGGCGACCTACGCCGCCCTCGCCGCCGCACCCTCCCAACCCAGCTCTCGAGCCCCCACGCCACCATCTGTTGCCGTGCCGACCACCCAGTCGGCTACCCCTGCCGCCGACCAGTCAGCGACTCCAGCCGCCGCCCGGGCCCGCGGTTACCCTCCCATAGTGCTTGAGCGCTTGCCGGAGTGGACCCGACACTTCAATGTGCTGGCGGGCAAGCTCGGTAAGCCGTCTAACGCCCGCCCATACCGCACCGGGGTGCGATTTATCCCCACTACCCCAGAAGAGTACCGCATCGTACAGCGGTACCTGGCCGAGGCGTCCGAACGCGACCCCACGATCACGTGACTTGACTTGACGCCGAAGTGGTGGGACCTGACGCCCCCACCCACATTCCTACCACCGCCAGGTATCAGCCAGACGTCCTGGACATCGTCCTGACGAGGAACATCCCCTGCCCGGTCTCCGTGGAGGTGCTGTACGACATGGACACGCAGCACCTCCCCATCCTCATCACCACCAGCATGGCGGCCGACTTCGTCCAGGCGAGAGCTCCGCGCCCCCGCACCAACTGGGGCGCCTTCAGCTCGGCGCTCAGCGATCTCGCGCTCGGCGGCCCCCTCTCCTCCCCGGAGGATGTGGACGTGGCCGCCGACGACATCTGCACCCGCATCCGCGCTGCCGAGGAGGCAGCCTCCACCCGCCCCCCTGCGAAGTCACGCAGGGAGGAACTGCCTGCCCACCTGCGCGCGCGGATGCGCAGGAAGCGCGAGCTGCGCCAGCTGTGGGCCCGCACCCGGTGCCCGCGGGTCAAGACGGAGCTCAATCGCCTCACCACCCAGCTGTCTGAGGCCGTGAAGGTATGGCGCGGTGCCACCTGGGAGAGTCACCTGGACCAGGTGGCCGATAGCACCGCTGACCTCTTCCGGCTCAACAGACAGCTGACGAAGTCCACCGCCCCCGTCTGCCCGCTGCTGGACAGCGCGGGCAGGCGATGCTACGCCGCCGCTGATCGGGCCAATATTCTGGCTGATCACCTGGAGGAGGTATTTACCCCACACCCAGCGTCCACCGACTGCGCTGTCGTCGAGCACCACAGGCACGTGCTGAGCCGCGTCGAGGAATTTCTGTCGGCCCCAGCGCCGCAGCTGCGGGGTGACGATTTCATCTCCCCCGCAGAGCTGCGCAAAGCGGTGCTCCGCCTCAACAGGCGGAAAGCGCCCGGGCCCGACAACGTTTCCTCCGCGGCCCTCAGGCAGCTGCCCCGCAGGGGCCTGGCGACCCTCGCCAGGCTCTTCAACGGCATCCTGCGCACCGGCCACTTCCCCGTGGCCTGGAAGATGGGGCGTATCATCGTCCTCCCCAAGCCGGGTAAGGACAGGCGCCTCCCGTCCAGCTACCGACCCATTACGCTGCTGTCTCACGTGGCCAAGCTGTTCGAGCGACTGCTGCTGCGGAGGATCCGCCCGTACGTCCCACTCCGGGATGAGCAATTCGGATTCCGCAGCGGCCACTCCACCACGCTCCAGCTGGCGCGCGTGCTCCACCCCCTCGCGGCCGCCATGAACCGGGATAACCACACCGTGGGGGTCTTCTTGGACATCGAGAAGGCCTTCGACTGTGTGTGGCATCCCGGTCTCCTCTACAAGCTGGCCGCCACCAGCATGCCGCCCGCCCACGTGAGACTGCTGGCGTCGTTTCTCCAGGGACGGAGCTTCGTGGTCTCGGTCGAGGACGCCACCTCCCAGCCACGCCCCATCCTCGCAAGAGTGCCCCAGGGCAGCTGCCTCTCGCCGTGCCTGTACGCCGCCTACACCGACGACATCCCCACCCTCCAAGACCAGCTCCAGGAGGGGCAGCGGGACGTGGTGTTGGCCCTATTTGCCGACGACAGCGCCTTCTTCGCCTCGTCGCGGAAGGTGAGATTCGCCTCCGCCCGGATGCAGCAACTGCTGGACCGCCTGCCAACATGGCTGGACAACTGGAGGATGGCCGTCAACGTGGGTAAGACGGCCGCCATCCTGGTCGGGTCGCAGCGCCGCATGCCACCGCCGCTGACACTCCGCGGACAGGACGTAGCTTGGCAGACCACAGTTGCGTACCTCGGATGCCGCATCGACCGCCAACTGCGCATGGTGCCCCAGGTTGACCACGTTGTCAACCAGGCCAAGATGGCCCGTGGCATCCTGCGCCCGGTGCTGGCATCCCGACTACCACTGCGTACGAAACTGATGGTCTACAAGAGCTACGTTCGTACGCGGCTCACCTACGCCGCCCCAGCATGGTATGCGTTGTGCTCCCCGACCCAGCGATCCAGACTGCAGGTGGTCCAGAACGTCTCTCTCCGTGTCGTGACGAACGCGGGCCGCTACGTCAGGAATGACGTCATTGCCCGGGACGTTCGGATGCCGACGGTGGAGGAGTTCGTCGCCCGTCTGGCGCGTCGAATGTTCGACAGCGCCGACAACGGGCCCCACCTCCACAACATTGCTCCCTCTGTTCCCAGGCCTCCAGACTCTTCCGGACGAGCGCTGCCCCGCGACTTGTTGTCGCCCAGGGCGGAGAGAGACCACGACCTACCATAGTCGTCACCACCACCATCACCAGCTGCATCCCCACGACGAGGCGACCCACCCCGGCCAAGACTCCGCTTCGTCAGCGACTTCGCTGACGACGCCACCACCTGACCAGACCTCGTGTCGCTTATGGCTTGTAGTCTGCCGCGGGACCCCACCGCTCGCGCGCGTGACTCGCCTAAGCGACACCACCACCGGATTTGACACCATTACCCAAACTAGACCAACGGCCCCCTCCTCCCCCCACCGCTCGTTGAGCCCCTGCACCCGCGAGCCCCCCCCCGCGAACGCACCGTACCGCGCCGCGCGCATTTCGCGCTCCGTGCGCCGTCCTGTTCCGTGGGTGGATTCACATCTACCCACGTTGAGTTTTTATTTACACCGCGACATAGACGCTTATACCTACCCGCGATATTGACGCTTTTTTGTTTGTGTTGTGAGTGTGTTGCGTATACCCGCTCCCTATTTTGTTAAATAGGGAGGGGTGATCGCCCTCAGTTTTCTGTGCGTATTACTGTATTCCAAGTGCTGTCCCGTGTAACTCTGTGCCGTCATTATGCCAGGGGATAAACCCCTTCCCCCGCGTGACCCACGCACCAAGAGGCCTTCGACCGTCGCCGCCGTCGCCACGGCCGCCGCGGCCGCCGCCACCACCACCACTACCACCACCACCGCCGCCGCGATTGCCACTCGCCGCCCCGAGCCGTCACTGCGGCCTGCTGGGCACAGGGCTGTTGCGGCCGCCGCGCAGCCGGTTGCTCCGGTCCAAGCCGCGCCGCCCACTACCGCTGGGGCGTTTCTAGGCAAAACGCCTCCCGCCGGTATGAGCAGCGGCAGAACCCGTGAGCCCCGGCCCAGGAGCCCCACAAGCAGCGAGGACGGCGGGGATGATAAGCGTCCCCGCACCGGGCCCTGGCCCCTCCAACACCACCAGTCATCCAGCTCGCCCGAGTCGAGCTACTATATACAATCGATATCCGACTCACCAACCGACGAGACCGGCGTAAGTACCGCCGCAGGAGAGCCAATGTCCGATCCGCCACCACTCTCACCCACGCCATCGACGTCGTACGCGACCTTCGCGCCGACGTCTAGCGAACCGGAAGCCGTGGCTTCACAGCCGGGGCCGGCGACCTACGCCGCCCTCGCCGCCGCACCCTCCCAACCCAGCTCTCGAGCCCCCACGCCACCATCTGTTGCCGTGCCGACCACCCAGTCGGCTACCCCTGCCGCCGACCAGTCAGCGACTCCAGCCGCCGCCCGGGCCCGCGGTTACCCTCCCATAGTGCTTGAGCGCTTGCCGGAGTGGACCCGACACTTCAATGTGCTGGCGGGCAAGCTCGGTAAGCCGCCTAACGCCCGCCCATACCGCACCGGGGTGCGATTTATCCCCACTACCCCAGAAGAGTACCGCATTGTACAGCGGTACCTGGCCGAGGCGTCCGAACGCGACCCCACGATCACGTGGTACGCGTATACGCCGGCCAGCGAGCTGCCCTCTAAGGCAGCGCTACGAGGGCTGCCCTCCGATACCCCGCCGGAAGCAATCCAGGCGGCGCTTCGCGAACGTGGGTTTGTGGCCACTCACGTTCGCCACATACCACCTCAACGCGGCCGCTCCGGCTGCCTCTTTTATATGCAGCTGGAGCACCTTGACGCCCAGGAGCTCTCCCGCCTCTACGCGGTGACCGAGCTCCTGATGATGCCGGGCGTCACCATTGAGGGATGGCGCGGCCGCGGGGGCCCCCCGCAGTGCCACCGATGCCAGGCGTTTGGGCACGCCTCGGCTAACTGCCACCGGCCTACCAAATGCGTGCGTTGCGCTGGCGACCATATCGCCGCCGACTGCCCGCGCCCACGTGACCAGCCGCCTACGTGCGCCAACTGCGCGAAGCCGCACCCGGCCAACGACCGCCGATGCCCAGCCTTCCGGCGGGAGGCCAGACAGAGGGGCATGAGGGTGCCACCCCCCGTGCCGTCCCGTCCACAGGCGCCCCAGCGCCAGCAGGCGCCCCCGCGTCAGGAGGCGCCCCCGCGCCAGCCGGCGCCCCCGCGCCAGCCGGCGCCCCCGCGCCAAGAGGCGCCCTCGCGCCAGCCGGCGCCCCCGCGCCAGCAGGCACCCCCACGCCAACCGGCGCCTTCCATGGTGGGCGAACCAGAGGCCCACGCTGGGCCGACCCTGGGTCCCCCCGCCAACCCGCCGACCACCAGAGGCGAGGCGGTGAAGCGTCGCAGACGCCGTGGTCGTGGTAGGCGCGGCCGTAGAGCCGCTGCCTCCGACCAACCTGCGGCGGCATCCACTCCCGTGCCGCCGACCCGCCCTCACCAGCCGCCCCGCCGACACCCAGCCCCGACAGGGCCCCTCTCATACCAGGGCCCACCCCAAATCCAGCCACCACTCTTGCCGCCGGCTCTGCCGCGGCAACCACGCCAGCCCCACCAGCCACCACCACAACCGGCCCCCCAGACCCGCCCGCTCCCGCAGGCCTCGACCACATCGGTGTTGGTCGCGGTGGCAACCGCGATCAGCCAGCTAACGATGGCCGCGGAGCTAGGCGACCACCGGGCGGCAATCAACCGGGCCATCGACATCCTGGTGGCCCTACTACAGGACCTCAAACATTGAGAGTTCTCTACTGGAATCCCGGGGGGGTAAGGAACAAGGCGCAGGAGCTGCGCCTGCTCGCCCAGTCGCAGGATCTGCACGTGATCCTCTTGGGTGAGACCTTTCTGCTCCCGCACAACACCTTCCGGCTGCCCAACTATCACGTCTACCGCCGCGACGAGTCAACACCGCAGGGCCGCGCCTGGAGAGGCGTGGCGGCCCTAGTTCGTCGCGACGTGGTACACGACCAACTAGACCTCCTCCCATTTATCTCCACCCGCACCATCGGAGTGAGGGTGAGTGCAGCCGGGCGGGAGCTACACATCTACGCAGCATACCGCCCCCCCGCATCCAGAGTAGAACTCTCCGACATCCAGGGGCTCTTCGGCGACGACACGCCGACTCTCGTGGCGGGCGACCTTAATGCGAAGCATCCCCAATGGGGGTCGCGTTGCATCACGCCCGCCGGGAGGATGCTCCTGGATGCCGCCACCGGACTTGACGCCGAAGTGGTGGGACCTGACGCCCCCACCCACATTCCTACCACCGCCAGGTATCAGCCAGACGTCCTGGACATCGTCCTGACGAGGAACATCCCCTGCCCGGTCTCCGTGGAGGTGCTGTACGACATGGACACGCAGCACCTCCCCATCCTCATCACCACCAGCACGGCGGCCGACTTCGTACAGGCGAGAGCTCCGCGCCCCCGCACCAACTGGGGCGCCTTCAGCTCGGCGCTCAGTGATCTCGCGCTCGGCGGCCCCCTCTCCTCCCCGGAGGATGTGGACGTGGCCGCCGACGACATCTGCACCCGCATCCGCGCTGCCGAGGAGGCAGCCTCCACCCGCCCCCCTGCGAAGTCACGCAGGGAGGAACTGCCTGCCCACCTGCGCGCGCGGATGCGCAGGAAGCGCGAGCTGCGCCAGCTGTGGGCCCGCACCCGGTGCCCGCGGGTCAAGACGGAGCTCAATCGCCTCACCACCCAGCTGTCTGAGGCCGTGAAGGTATGGCGCGGTGCCACCTGACCTCTTCCGGCTCAACAGACAACTGACGAAGTCCACCGCCCCCGTCTGCCCGCTGCTGGACAGCGCGGGCAGGCGATGCTACGCCGCCGCTGACCGGGCCAATATTCTGGCTGATCACCTGGAGGAGGTATTCACCCCACACCCAGCGTCCACCGACTGCGCTGTCGTCGAGCACCACAGGCACGTGCTGAGCTGCGTCGAGGAATTTCTGTCGGCCCCAGCGCCGCAGCTGCGGGGTGACGATTTCATCTCCCCCGCAGAGCTGCGCAAGGCGGTGCTTCGCCTCAACAGGCGGAAAGCGCCCGGGCCCGACAACGTTTCCCCCGCGGCCCTCAGGCAGCTGCCCCGCAGGGGCCTGGCGACCCTCTTCAACGGCATCCTGCGCACCGGCCACTTCCCCGTAGCCTGGAAGATGGGGCGTATCATCGTCCTCCCCAAGCCGGGTAAGGACAGGCGCCTCCCGTCCAGCTACCGACCCATTACGCTGCTGTCTCTCTCAGAAATTGGCCTATTTGCTCTCTGCCTTACGTGGAGAGGCTGGTGTGCTTGTCCAGCATCTACCTGTCAACGATGACAGTTATGAGATTGCAAGGGCGTTGTTGACCGCCCGGTATCAGAATGTTCGCTTGCTAGCGGACACACATGTGGCTGCCATTTTAGGGCTGCCACGCGTATCGCGGGTCTCCTCATTAAGGAAGGAGATTTTGAACCCGCTGCTAAGCGCCATTAACGCGCTCAAACGACTTGATCTACCGGTGGACCAGTGGTCCTTTATTTTGCTCCACCTCATCCTCAATAAGCTTCCCATGGAGATGAAAGGGCGCTTTGAACAAAGATACGGGGGCAATAGTGCCTCGTACCTCCCCCCTTTCTCGGATCTCCTCAGATTTTTGGAGGATGAGTGTCGGATGACCGACCACTTGGATCTGGTTCCTATACCGGGACCGAGTACAGGCCGCTTTGAGGCGACCCGGGCAGCGCCACGGAGAGAGCGCCGCCCGTACAAGCAATATACTGCCGTGCGGCACAACTCTTCACAAGGGGAGAGGCCGCTGCCTTGTAAGTGTTGCAAGTGCGATGGCCATCGTTTGCCGGCCTGTCCCAAATTCGAAAAAAAAGGCATTCGATAAGGTACCCACCAAAAGGCTTCTACAGAAATTGGAATTTGTTGGGATAAGAGGGAAACTTCTATCTTGGATTTCAGCATTCCTCCCACAAAGAACCTTCCGAGTTAGAGTAGGAGAGACACTTCCAAAGGAGCAAGAGATCTATAGTGGTGTACCTCAGGGCTCTGTCCTGGCCCCAGTGTTGTACATACATAATTTATATGTTTGATCTACACACTCATCACACTGTGTGGCAAAAGACTAGCATGTTTGCTGACGACACAAAGATATTTCCGAACCCATTGATTGATTACAATAGATTACAAAATGATTTGAACATGATAGCACATTGGTCTAAGGAATGGCTAGTGGGCTTGAATGTTTCAAAATGCTCAGTACTACATATTGGAAATCGTAATCCACGCATGACTTACAATCTAGGAGATGCTCAATTGTGTAAAGTCAAAATGCAAATAGACCTTGGAGTAAAGGTAACAGAGACTCTGAAGTGAGAGGAACACATAACCTCAATTACCAAGAAAGCTAAAAGCCTAATATACCTCATTAGGAAAGATTTTGGGACCCTGACACCAGATATGATGTTAAAAATCTATAAAACTTTTATCCGGCCTATCCTAGAATATGCATTCCAGGTGTGGAGTCCCTACTTTGCTAAAGATATTAGCATGCTAGAGAAAGTGCAACGCAGTTTCACTAAAATTCCTAGACAGCTGAAAAGACACACATATGGAAAAAGATTAGAAATGTTAAAACTTACAACTTTAGATATTGCAGTGATTGCGGAGACATAATTGAAATTCACATTCAAAATCCTCAATGGACACTAAGATATACCACACTTTGATAAGTTGTTCAAATATGACAAAAATAAACATTTAAGAGGTCACCATCTAAAACTGCAGACTAGCTCCTCACATAATAACCCGCATAAGCACTTTTTGAGTAACAGTGGTCAAAGCGTGGAACAAACTGCCAGAGAATATTGTATCAGCTGAAAGTGTGAATCAATTCAAGAACGGACTAGACAAACATATTACTACATATAAAAAGAAAATTTTACAATGGTCAACGGGATACAGGCATCTATCAGTTGTAACCAACTGTCTGCTTGATAACCATAATAATAATAATAATACTCTTTCAGGTAGAAAAATTGACCTACTGAAAAATGGATGTCATGTCTGAGATCTGGGGCCTTATTCTGCTAGCTTCAACACATTTGTGGCGTATCAATAACGCTTCAATAGAATAGCCTTTTGAGACAGTTATTGTAGGTTAACCGATTACTACTACAACTAAAACATTTGTCAATATTGACATATAGAGAATTTGTAGTATGATTAAATTGCATCAAGAAATGCATATAAAAGCGACAAAAGCAGTTTTATTGAAACGCTATCAAGACGCGACAATGAAGTTAAGATTAGAGGAATTAGGCCCCAGATCTCATGATAATATCATTCAAATACCGCAGATACACTCCGCGGTATTTGAACGAGCTAGATAAGTAATAAATTGCAACACAGAAAATAAAGCATAACAATAAAAATCTATGTACTACATTATTACCTTTCTTCGAGCTAAAGCTAATTTGGCAGCACGGTTCTGATCCATTGAAAAATCGTGAAAAACGAAACAATTAAAAAATGTGTTAAGTACTACAAGTTTTTGGTACCTTTACTTTAAATTCAAAATTTCATTCAACTAAAGTCACAATTTATTCTAAATACGAACAAATGTCCTTTCCTACCACAAAACACTATCAGACAAATAATTATACAACATGAACTGTATTATTATTGTTATTCAACATGAACAATGAATGAACATTTAGTGCACAAGTTTTAGTAATATTTTGCTGTATCACAATGTATGCTAGAGGTAGGTATGTACTTTCGACAATTTCGACATTCGCGCAGGTTTATAAAAAAAATTGTCAACGTCAACAACCACCACAAACTTTAGGTTGCGGTCCGCATGACGATGATATCGCGATAACAGCCGGTCGGCATGAACGTTAGCGCGTTCAAGACATCTGTCATTGACGTCATTGAAGCTGCCATTTTGCGCTAAAATCGACCATGCCCCAGGGCTACGTTCCAAAACATCACCCGAGTGGACTCGGTCACCCGAAGTATGTCCTAAAACATTTCGGGTGCACTCGAGAGTATTGGAGTGGCGTGTCCTAAAACGCTACGGAGTGCACTCGATCGAGTAGAATCTCACCCGCATAATATAGCAAGGTGTAATTTCACTCGATTGGATTTGGCGGGAAATTGTATGGATTTTAAAGTTATGTGTGATTGTGATTACAAAGATTTCATATTCACACACAATTTGTGCATCTCGGAGAGCGAGGATGCGCTTTGTAACGTCGACAATAAGTTAATTTTAAATTAAAGACTATAGGTACCGTAAGTGACACGATTGTAAAATTGGCCTTCATTTCCGCTGAAGCTAGGTTAGGCTGCGATTTAACAGAATTCATATTCTGTTGGTTTTAGCATTTTCGTAGATGAAACAGAGGAATGTAATCCATGCATTAAAGCGAATGGACGATGAATTATATATTTTCTTATTTTTGTATATTTGGTTATGTAAACAAAGCAGACAACACTCTTGCCGTTCTAAAACAACCAACACTCCGACCACCCTAACCGGCCACTCTCCCCCCACCACCTACTCACTCCGGGTGATGTTTTGGAACGTAGCCCAGGGACCCGATTCTCAAGCCATAGAGATAATGGTATCGATTCTGGCATGATTCTCTAAACCTAAAACTAAATTTGACAACAGTCTCTCCTTGTCATTTTGTATAGAGTATGACAAGGATAGACTGTTGTCAAATTTAGTTTTAGGTTTAGAGAATCATGCCAGAATCGACACCAATGTCTAAATTAAATGGCGGATGTCGAATATTTCTCAGTTTCCGTATTCTCAAAATGTCACGTTAGAGATATGTCTATGCCTAGCGTTCGACATGTCACGACTGGTAGATGGCAATCGACATTTGAAAAGTCGAGTACGAGCTACAGTAATTGGTTATTTCTGTGTCTGTTTTACATAATTTGTTGGAACTTTTTTTACGATTTTAGTTGCTAACAAATTGCTAACACATTTAATTAATATGAATAATCGATGATTATTATAACAACTGTTGTTAATGTATAGTAGAAGAAGCTCGGTTTTTAGTGGAATTACCATTACATATATGCATTTAAGAACTTTCGCTTATCTAAAGAATTAGTTAACATTGTAATATATTTAGTCAATCCAAGTCTTATTGACTTCTCCCAAACAATTTAATTCCTCTGCTATACATTTCCACTTTTGTTCGGATTTTTTTAGTAAAAGTCCCCGATTTGGCTTTACAAAGTTCTTCAACCTTTAACTGACAAAGCCACGAATTCTGTGCTGAAGTGGGGTATTGTTTTTTATAGTCCATTATAGATTTATTACTGCATCTCTAATAATTCTGTCTAAAAATATTCAAAAATGTTACAAATACAAAACACGACGTTTTGAAACATTTCAACGTTTCGAACGATGTGAAAAAGGTTAACAATACGCTTCGTAAAGCCGCGTTGACATGCTCAAAGTCTGCTTTGAGAAAGTAACTTTGATGACAACTTGGACGCTACTTTTTTTTGTGTTTTTTTTTGATCGTATAGATCAACAAAACGTAACCATTCATTTTTATGGGTGTGGTTGCATGCATGCAAACAAAAAAACCCATTTAAATCGTTTGCACTGCTCACGGACGTAAGCATTAAGATCAATTTTTGACCGAGCTTTCGATCTTTGAGTCTGTCAAATGTCAATTTGATCAGTCAATGTTATTTGAAAAGAAAAACTGAAGGGCGACATGTATTGTCCCTCCAGTATCTTTACAGAGCACTTCTGTATCTATTGTAGATATACCTAATGAAAAAATAATTCGAAGAAATTAAATTCCGCGGGAAACTAACGTTAACTTTGTCATTGACAGTTCTAGAGACAGTGCACTCCTCTTTTCTGTCATACCGCTTACAAATGCGCATATTATGAGCAATATTGAACCGACTTTTTGCACGCAAAACGCGCACACGAGCGCTGATATCAAATTTCGGACCGCACCCTCATAGTCAGTCGACCATCATTCGACATACATCTCTATTGCCAGCGAGAATACGATTTTTCATATCATAGACATTTTTGAGAGATTATTAGTAGAGATGCAATGTAATAGAGATATGTCGAATTAGAGATATCTCTAAAAAACTGAGAATCGGCCCCCTGAGCGTTAGCGTTGTGAGCGAACTGTCAAAAGGGTCAAATTAAACCGCCAATGCAAAAGTATTTTGAACTTTTGAGACAATAAATTATTTATAAAAAGTTAAGAAAAATGGATTTGGTTGAACTGGTTTCTTTCTCTTACTCCACAACAACAAAACAGAGATTGCAACGGTAAGCATTATATGTTGTTGTGTGTAAACAGAGTTCGTTAGATAATTTGTGATGGTCCCCCGCATGGTCCATAAGAGTACCTAGATCTAGAAAAAAAAAAGAATGTTTTAAATAATAAAACAGATAATTCTACAACATTCACTAAAACAGAGTATCTACTGAGAAAGAAGAGTAATAATATTCTACTGCTTAAAACAATTTATGTACTGATGTAATAAATTCGCATAGTACTTTTTTGGAAAACGGAAATTTGAAATTAGCTGGCAGTTTCGTTAGCGCGCTAAAAGTCGGTCCGCATGATAATCTGTCACAAACTGTCATTTGTCAATTTAAGCCTTAGACTATGGATACCAAAGGACATGAAAGACCTACGAAAAAAGCGTGCCAAGATTTGTGTTGGCGCTCTAAGATGGCGGAAAAAACTTGGGACGCCGCATCCAAGATTCCTAACTTATTATGTTTTTCTTCATACAATTCATAAAAAAATCAATGAAAAATATAGAACTGTAAAATGCACGCAGAAATAATGCTCACTGACTGATATTTTAGCACAACAACAAACACGGTGCTTTGTAATGGCGGACTGAACAGGGGCCCGATTCTCAGTTTTTTAGAGATATCTCTAATTCGACATATCTCTAATACTTTGCATCTCTACTAAAAATCTCTATGATATGAAAAAAAATGTCGATTGCTATCTACCACTAGGCATAGACATTGCTCTATCGTGACATTTTGAGAATACGGAAACTGTGAAATATTCGACATCCGCCATTTAATTTTGACATATGTCGAATTCGACATTATGTCTATGGCTTGAGAATCGGGGGCCTGGACGCTAATACATTGCGAGTCCATTGGTGTACTAAGTCTGAGATTTAAGCGGGCTAACGAATGCGGACTAGGGGGGCTACCGCCTAACTCATAGCGATCACTCGCTATCGCTCTCTGACATTAGAACAATAGCTCTAATGTCATCTGTGACATTAAAACTATTGTTGTAATGTCATGATAACGATAGCGAGTGCTCGCTTTGAGTTAAGCGGTACGGCCGCGGGCGTGAGCGTTGTGAACGCTATAATCAAAATTATTCTCCTCATGCGGACCACACCATTACCGCAATATAGGGTGCGGCTCATAATCTGATATCAGTGCAAAGGTTTGCATGCATGCAAACAACCCGTTCAAATGGTTAGCACTACTCACGGACGTAAGCACTCAGATCAATTTTGAACGCTCGGTTTGTTTCGATCTTTGAGTCTGTCAAGTTGACAGTTAATGTAATTTAAAAAGAAAAATTGGAGGGAGACGTATTGTGCCTCCAGTATCTTTACAGAGCACTTCTCTATTAATTGTAGATAATCTAATGAAAAAATAAATTCGAACAAACTAAAATAAAAATAAAACTGATGTTAACTTTGACATTGACAGTTCTGGAGACAGTGCACTACCTCTTTTCTGACAGCACTGTCAGTATCAATTGGTGACGTCATCAATTACGTCATACCGCATACAAAATGCGCACATGAGCAATTTTGGACCGATTGTTTACGTGCAAATAGCGCACACGAGCGCTGATATCAAATTATGAACCGCACTAATAGAGAACGATACAGTAGCCCGACCGAGTTACCGAGTTGTGACTCTTCTTCGATTTTTTAGAATTTTTCTCACTTGCTACCAAAAACCATTAATTGTGAATCAACTAGGTACTCCACTTTAAACATTGAATTGATAATTTTTTGAAAGCTCAAAAATTTGTGATCATTTTATAAAAAAGCACTTGCCCGAAACTTACAAAATCTCAGAAATAAAAGGACTTTAGTAACAATTATTTTTATTTTTTTTTGTATTTTTCCCGAACTTCGGCGTACATTATTGCAAAAAAACTGTATGGAATTTGGCGTACAAATTAGTAAAATGACTAACTAATTTCATAAACTTTCGAAAAAGGTACGAAAGTTAATAATGAGGATCCGTAAGGATTTTAACTATAAATGTAGCTTTGTAGACAACTAAAAACAATATAAATGGTACCAACAATTTTTTCTACGATGAAAATTGGCGAAATTATGACGAAAAAACAGATCGCTCCGTCAAACGGCTGCCTGGCAGGCGTGTGACGTCACACGGCACGTACTAGGCAGACTCGGCATCGGTGCTATCACTCCTGAGTTTTCGATTAGTAGCCGCGCGCAGAGTTTCGTGCGAAATCGTATTAAATACTATACCTACATATTGTTTTTTTTATGTAATAGTGGTAGTAGTATTCAAGAGGTTCAGTACAGTTTGAGTAATGAGTAATAAACTAGAAATCGGATTTGTGCAAGGTCAATCGGATAACCTTCCTATTTTTGATATTTTTATGGTGTCTGATTACTTATGTTGGTACCCATTTAAAGTACACCAGTGCCGGAATCCGTGGTTGGAAACTTCAAAGGTATGTGAATAAAGCTACATATTTTAAAATTAAAACAATAATAAGTAGTTTATTGACCTCTAAAGTTATGTCACCATACACGTACAATCAATTAATAATTTCAAGCTTTCAGAAAAGTATCAATTCAATGTTTGAGTGGAGTTGTTTATTCACAATCAATGGTTTTTGGTAACAAGTCAGAAAATTTCCCAATAAATCGAAGAACCGTAACAACTCGGTAACCATCCAGTTTTGACCCCTAGTTCACTGAACTTAATTTGTTACTAATGACCTCTAGTATAACCCCTTTCCAGGAATAGGTCGAGTTTCCCTGACACCCTGTATTGCGAGAAAGAGAAGTTTAACTGGTTTTCAAACGCTAGCGAGCGATTTTCGCAATTCACGAGTTTTCAAACGGGTTCTGTCAGTTAAAAACGAAAAGAAGATTTCTTTTGTTTTGCAACGCAAACTTGCTTTATGTTACAACTGCACAAAGCTTTACTTATCATTTGCAAACTTTAACTTTGACTTAAAACAAAATCAGCTAGCCACATATAGAACAATCAACTGTCAGTGTCAAGTAAAAATGCTGACTGATGACTGGCGGCCGGGAGAAATTTACTCTTGTCAGGCGAAAATTACCCTGCGTTTACATTCATTATGTCTGTGAAATAATATCTCTCTCTATGTAGCTGAGCTGTGTTTGTGCCTTAGACTATAGATACTAAAGGACTTGAAATACCTACGAAAAAAGCGTGTCAGCGAAAAAGCTGTAGAAAGTAAAAGATACTATTTTGTGAAAGGAAGGAAGGTTACACACATACACACAAACAATAAACAAAAGTCAAAACGACAGCTACAGTGGCATTGACAATAACATCCTTTTAATTGCCAGTAAAAAAAACTAAATGTGGCCCTGCTAAAGAAACAATAAAAAAACATTTTTAATTTTTTTCTCCTAAATGCAGGCCTTAATATTTTTAATATTTATGGATAAATCCTTCTCATAAAGTTCTATTTCCGTCATAAATTTTTAAACTGGTTAAAAAAGGTTCAGAATAAAATTCCACGTTCCATACAAAAAGTGGACATGTCCTTTGGGTTGGTGCTCTATGATGGCGGAAAAAACTAGGGACGCCGCATCCAAGATTCCACACTTTTTATGTTTTTCTTTATACAATTAATTAAAAAAATAAATGAAAAACGTATAACTGTTGTAACACTTTTTTTTAATACTAGCTAGAAAGCACAAATTCTTAATTTCACTTTAATAATTTTCTATAATTCTGAAATAAAAACATTTAACTACTCAAATAGCATTCATCATTATTTTTTTTTTTTTTTTTTTTTTTATGGCAAAAGAGAAGTTTTTCTATATGCCAGTGTCAGGTAAAAGGTTGGGAAATGGTATATTTTTCAAGGAACGGAACGGAACGCGAATGGAAAGTAGGATCATTAAAGGATTTTGTAGGTAAGAGATTAGGAATATAATAATATTAGGTATGGAAAATATAAATACATACAGCATAACTAAATCTTAATATTGTTGTGTTTTAGGAATGCAGATAGCATGTCAAAAAATTTATTAGGATACATTAATAAACAAGAAATACGTGTAGGAAGTGGAACCTGATGTTTTATCAATGAGTCCATGAAAGAGGAACGGTCATATAAGGAACAAGAGAAGAATAAATGATCCAAGTCTCCAACGCCAGCCCCACATTCACAAAGATCACTTGGAACAATTTGCATTTTAGCCAAATGGGCCAAAGTACAAACATGACCAAGACGCATGCGAGTAATAATGCTGATAGTAGTTCTACTGGAATTAATCTTATGAAACCATGGCTTGTTTAATATATTTGGTTGGATTCGGAAGTATTGATTTCCTCTTTTGTTACTGCTATCTGTCCAACACCTACTCCAAGAATCTTGAAGATGGGTATCAGCCAGGCTTATCAAATCATGGCAGAAGTTTACATAAGGAAAGACATCACCGGATCTAATTGCTTCTTTTGCTAACTGGTCAGCTTTTTCATTACCACTAATACCTTGGTGGCTTGGAATCCAAGCTAGTGAAACTGAATATCCTAGAAACTGACATTCTAAAAGCTTCGTCCTGATATCGCAAATAACTGGATAACAAGGCTTCATTTTAAATGGGTACTTTTGAATAGCCTGCAAAGTGCTTTTAGAGTCTGTAAATATAACTGTAGTTTTTAGTTTCATGAGAAGAATGTATTCTAAAGCCTTGAAGATTCCAAAACATTCCCCTGTAAAAATAGATGTCTCAGGTGGAAATTTTATTTTCTGAACAATGTTAAATTGTTGGTGATATACACCTATTCCTACATTTTCTAAATTGGATGTTTTAGAAGCATCAGTAAAAATGAAATGTGCATCTTGCCAGAGCTCATTACTAATATGCTTAAATATGTACTTGGCACCAATATCATGTTTCTGAACCCCAACATCATAAAATACAAGCGGATTTAAACATAAGGATTTGTAAGAGTTACAAAACAAAGGTAAAATACGACTGTGGCAAATTGGAGCCTCAATGGCTAGAAGTTTCCTATAACTAACTATAACACATAAGGAAGGTTTATGAGTCCAGTATTTATTTATTCGTATTTGTTCATCAAGTTTCATTAATTTTATAAAAAGGGGATGATTGGAATATTGGTAGTTTTTAAATAGAAACCTATCACATAATAGTTGTCTTCTTAAACATAGAGGAGGCTCACAGCACTCCACCAGCATGGCATTGATAGGAGACGACTTCATAGCACCTAAGATTAACCTCAAAGATTTATATTGGATAGAATCTAATTTCTTGAATGCAGTAATATTTCCACCTTCTAGTAAGAATGTACCATAGTCCAACAAGCTTCTAATAAGGGCATTATAAATCAATTTTAATGTTGCTGGATGGGAACCCCACCATACACCTGCCAGACATCGCATCATATTAAGGATTTTCTCACATTTCGCTGCAACATAGTCACAGTGTTGATTACCAGAAAGCTTAGAATCTAAAATAACTCCTAAAAATTTTGCACTTGAATTAACAGGAATTTGATCATTATCATAGAAAATCTCAATTATTGGAGTTAATCGTTTCCTACTGAATAAAACAATTGAACTCTTGGAAGCAGATAATTCCAACCCATTTTGATCTAACCATTTTTTAAGTACTTTTAAAGAGTTATTCATTTGTTTAGAAGCATGTTCAACTGATTTGTTAATGGTATATAAAAGTAAGTCATCTGCATACTGTAAAATTCTAATACCATTTAGTGATGAATCAAGATCATAGGTATAGATATTGTATAATATAGGACTTAACACGGAGCCTTGAGGTAAGCCTTTATTAATTGTTCTGGTTATCCTAGAGCCATCTTTGAGATCTAAATAAATATATCTTTCATATAACATAGCCATAATAAACTTAATGATAGAATTTGGTACCTTTGGTATAAATTTTTTGATTAATTCAGAAATAATAACATTATCATAAGCAGCATGAATATCCAAAAATGCAGCTAAAAGGGAATCATTATTTGAAAAAGCTAAACGAATATCAGTTACTAAAATGCTTACACTATCCATGGTACTCCTACCTTTTCTAAAGCCATATTGGCTATTTGCAAGTAATGACTTATTTTCTAAATACCATTCCAAACGATTCTTAATTAAATGCTCTGCTAATTTTGCCAAAACAGAACTGAGTGCAATAGGTCGATACGAAGAAGAATTTGTTGTGTCTTTACCAGGCTTTAAAATAGGTACTACTATTTGTGACCGCCATGAGTCAGGAACTTCTCCACTTTCAATGACCTTATTAACTAAATTTAAAAAGTATTTTAAAGTATCATCACTAGAATGTACAAAAAAAGAATATGGTATTCCATCATCTCCAGGAGAGCTATCATGTACATTGCTAAGAACACCTTTTAATTCATCCAATGAGAATGGAGCATCAAGATCAGTATCACAAGATTGGTTAATTAAATTAATTTGACATGACTCTACAACCGATGCAGGAGCCAAATTATTCATAAAATTATTAGCCAGTAATGGAGAAATAGTATTGAAACGTATTGGGTTAAATGCGGATCGAAAACGTTTAATATTACGCCAAACAACAGATGGGCATATTGCTGGAGAAAGGGAAGCACAGAATGATCTCCAACCATCACGTTTTTTGTGTTTTAATAAAATTTTTGTATTTTTTATAACACTACAAAGATTTTCATAATTTTCTATCGACATATTTTGACTGTACTTTTTTTCAGCATTTTTTCGGCTCTTAGCAGCATTTGTACATTCACTATCCCACCACGGGGGTGATGGGATTTTACTACTGCATTTATTTTTAATGGGGAATGTTTCATTTGCAGCATCTAAAAGACATGAGGCCAATGCATTAGAACAGTCTGCAACTCCATTTTGAGAAACATTTGGTAACTCAGATAACTTTGAATTAACAATATGGTTGAACTTTTCCCAATCAGCATTATATAGTTTATATTTAAGCCGAGGCATGAAAGTGTGTTCAGGGGGCTTTTTAATTGGGCAAGATATTATCAAGGGATAGTGATCACTTCCATAAGTTGAAGAGAGAGGGGACCAGGACATTAATGCAGCTAACGAAGGAGTACATATTGATAAGTCAATTGCACTTATATTTTCGTCTGGGTTTGTTCGTCGAGTGGGAGCACCAGAATTTAATAAGCATAAGTTATGCTTATCAATTATTTCTAAAAGGTCATCACCATTACTGTTTGAAATCCCACATCCCCAAGACTGGTGATGGGAATTGAAATCACCCAGAACAATGTAAGGAGAAGATAAAGCAGTAAAAAGAGAATCTACACCACTAGTTAATATTTCAGGGGTGGGGTGAGAGATATATACAGAAACAATTGAAATATTATTATCCAATCTAATTCCTACAGAGTTATAATTATCTAAGTTATGGGAAGGTAAAATCAGTTGCTTAAAAGGAATGCTATTTTTAACTAATATGGCAACACCACCATATCCATCAAGCCTATCTTCTCTGACACAAGTGAACCCAGGGATATTAAAAATAAAGCCTGGTTTCAACCAAGTCTCAGAGAGTGCAATTATAACAGGGTTATATTTATTTATCATATAGATCAAATCACCTTTTTTAGATGTTATACTCCTGCAATTCCACTGAAGGATTGTTGTATCCATTATTGATCATTAAACTATTAATCAATTCTACTATAATTGCTACGTTGGACGGTTTCAAAGAATTTGTTGAAATAAATGTATTTAGTAATGTAACTATTGTGTTAATAACTTTATCCTCAGAATTCCCATTTTTCCTATCGCTTAATGCACAACCATCAGCTGGGGAAGGCAATTGCCATTCTTTTATAATAGTGCTATGAGCCGCTTTATCAAATCCCTTTGAAAATGCTGGTATTATATGAGGCTTTAAATTAACTGTCTTTTTGTATGTTGTTTTATGGGACTCTGATGGTACTTGCCTATGTACATTTTCTTTTTGAGAAGCAACAATATCAGCATAAGGTTTGGATATTGTAGGGTGAAGCTTACTAGCTTCTGCATATGAGAGACAGCTATGAGACATAGAGAGTTTAATTTCTTTTTGTCTGTTGAACTCTGGACATATCTTATTGGTGGCATAATGATGCCCAGAACATATTACACATATTGCACAAGTTTCATCAATATTGCAATCATCTCCTTTATGATCATGGGCACATTTAAAGCATCTTGGTTTTGAACGACATAAATTTTTAGTGTGCCCATACCGACAACAATTAAAACATTGTATGGTAGGGTAAGTGTATATTTCAACTGGAAGTGCATTATAACAAATGAAAATCCGTTTTGGTAAGACCTGACCATCAAATGTAAATACAACGGACTGTGATGGTTTCCACACCACATTCCCATTGTCAATAGACTTATAGTTAAGCCTTCTTATTTTAAGGATTTGGCCACAACCAAAAGGTACTGTCACATTTTCCTTGATTTCTTCAGGTGTCCATTCTACAGGTATACCTTTTACTAAGCCCAATCTTACAACACTAAAAGTTGGTATAAAAGCACGAAGCTTAAAGTCTGTCAGTTTACTGCTACTTACAAAACTATTTGCATCTTCCGGTGTAGAGAATGATACGGTACACCTATTCCGACCAATCCTTTTAACACTCCCTGAGATAATATTTTTAAAGTTACTTTTTTTTAAATAATTACCAAACGACATAGGGTGTAAAGTTGTACCATCATTTGGAGTAGCAGTTACCCTTTGTACATGGACAACGTAGGGGGATGCATCTGTTGATACATATTCTTTCCTACCAATTCGAGTGATCTGAGGGACTGACGAGGAAGAACTTTGATCAGTTTTATGAGCAGAATTAGTCGATTCTGACGACATTGGCATTGGAACTGGTTCTTTGAAAGCCTCACTGGTTGTTTTTGGGGAGACAGAGTGACATAGACATTGATTTTCAACTTCAGTTTCAATAAGTTTCGAGGTCCTCTTTCTCTTTTTATTACAATGTCGACAAACTCTATTTAATCTGCATCTCTTTCTTGAAACTGATTGTTGACTACTAATTGACGCATCAGTTTCCATTTCACTGTCAGGGATTTGAACATTATACGCCACTGGGGGACTTAGGTCAATACCTAAGTCCCCCAACGCAATATCGGGTGGCTTGCTCATATAGAATTACATTTAAAAAATATGTATAACACTTACCAAATATAGAAGAAACTATACACAAATACAAATAAAATAAAATTACAAAATATTTACACTACAAATACTCAACTGATCCAATTTTAATAGTCAAAATTAAGTAAAAAATTTGCAAGGAAAAAAATTTCGACCGCCACGTCCAATTTCCCGCGCTTTCAATTCATCATTTTTTTTTTTAATTTTGTTTATCCCATTTGGGAAAGGCAAAGGCGTCAACCATACAGCCTAGTCTGTATGCAATAAACTATTGTTATTCATTCTTCTTTTGAATTCACAAATCGCCAAACGTAGAGGTTACATATTCATAAATTGCTTCAAAGCATTTTTCAATGGAAAGAAGTTTTTGTAAAGAGCGCGGTAGATCTTGCTGGTGTTTCATTATTTTTGAAATTTCTTCTAATAAAATGTTTCTTTGCAGGGCAAAAATTGGACATTCGTAAAAAAGGTGATGCAGAGATTGAGGTAAGGTGGTGTTGCACCAGTTGCACGATGGGGAAGAAGTCATGCCTAGCCGGTACAAATGGTCATTGAATCGACCGTGCCCAATTCGCAAACGGCAAATAATAGTAAAAAATCTTCTGTTTATGTAATTGTGTCTATTGAACCAGGGTTGTTTTATTTTATTATTTATTTCTCGATACCACTTCCCTTTTATGAGCAAAGTACTATTCCAGTGTTCTTCCCATAGCTTCAATATTTCTTTCTTGATTAGAGCTGTACAATCAGTATATGAAATTGATATGTTTTTTATAGGTACGTCTAGAGTGTTCATAGTTTTGGCCAGTTTATCTACTTCCTCGTTTCCATATACACCGATATGAGCTGGAGTCCAAAATAATATAATGTCTATTTGATAATTTATTTTTAAATGATGTATCTGATCTCGGATATTATATATTAAATGATTTGTGACTGATGAAAAGGAAGGATTTCTCAAAGCCATCAACACACTCATGCTGTCAGTAATAATAATCCATTTTTTGTATTGGCTGAACTGTTGAATGTAGTTAAGAGCTACAATTATAGCATTCGCCTCAGCAGAAAATATGCTGGCATTTTGGCACATTTTAAAACTATGTCCAGTTTTACTACCTGCATCATACATAGCTACTGCAACACTTACATTCGTCTTTGAACCATCTGTATAAATTGATCGATAATCATTATAAGCCTGTAGACTTTCGTAAACATCATATTTATCTTTAAAATCTTTATGTAGGACAATATGAATGTCACAGAATTTACTAGCATATGAGCCACTATAACAATGTAAAGTAGTACTACAAAATATATTACATTGTTCTTTTAAACTTATAAAATGTGAGAAATTCTTTGAAAGAAAAGTGTTAGTGGAACATACATTTAATTTATTTAAAAGATCATTATTCGAACGCGATAAGAGTTTAAAAAGAAATTTAAGTTTTAAAAATTCAAAGCGAATAACCATTGGTGGTAAATGACATTCGACCTGCATAGAATTTATTGGGGAAGTGTTCATAGCACCTAGTATTAATCGTAAGTTCTTATTCTGTATTTTATCAATAATATCTATGTATTTTGGATCGGAAGCGTAACAAAAGAAAGCATACTCAAAATGACTTCTGACCAAAGCTTTATAAAGCATTAACACAATTTTAGGATCAGCACCCCATTTCAATCCAGTAACGGACCTAATTACATTAGTGGCTTTTAAAGCTCTGCTCACCAAGCAATCAACATATAAATCCCACGTAAGATTTTCGTGAAAAATAACACCCAAGAATTTAACTGAATTATCAATAGGCAAAGTATGATTGCTGTATGTAATATTAATTAGAGGTAGAGAACTGTATTTTGGGCAAAATATTACAACTTTACTTTTTAAAAGGCTAACATTTAAATCAAGTTCTGAGAAGTAATCTGCCAGCTTCACTAGATTATTATTTAATGTTAATTGAATATCTAATACATTAGTACCTTTACAATAAATGACAAGGTCATCAGCAAACTGAAGATTGTTGACTAAATTATTATTAAGAATGGAATTTAGTTTTCTTATATACAAAATATACAGAATAGGACTCAAGATGCCTCCTTGACATACACCTTTGCTCGAAAATCTAGGGCCTAAAAATTTATTATCTATTTTGACATACACTTTTCTATCCGTGAGAAAAGCATATATCCAATAAGCAATTTTTACAGGTAAGAAAGATAATAGAGATTCAAACAAAATACCATGATTAACGTTATTAAATGCACCTTCTATATCAAAAAACACTGCTATTGTATACTCCATATTCTTTTGAGCTGTAGTGACGTCCAAAAAAAAATGTGCTAAGCTTTCTTGAGCCGAAAGTCCTCGCCTAAACCCAAACTGGTTTAAAGGTAAAATTGAGTTCTTTTCTATGAAGAATTCCAATCTTTGTTTGATTAGCTGTTCAAATAATTTACCAGCACAAGACGTTAAAGCGATAGGACGATAAGAATCGGGATGAGATGCAATTTTTCCAGGTTTTAAAATAGGAACCAAGCAGTCCATTTTCCAATTAGGAGGAATTGTGCAATCTTGCCATAAAATATTATAAATTTGTAAAAGCTTATAAAGATTGTCAGTGTTAAGTAGCTGAAACATCTTGTACGATAAACTATCTAATCCACAAGCAGTGTTTTTTCTAGATTTCAGAGCTGCAGTTAATTCGTCAAAAGAAAATGGATCAGTGAGGAATGACTGATTATCTGGTAAACTATTGTCCTTCACAATTGGCCTGTTATTTTGCACAAAGTCAGGCGTGTATTTACGTAAAAAATCACTGACCCACGAAAAATCACTATTTTGCTTTTTATATGTTTTATGTGTAAGTTTTCTCATGTTACCCCATACTACTGAAACTGGTGTCAATCGATTTAATTTTGTACAGAATTCTATCCAACTACTTAGTCTTTCTCTCTTAATCGTAAGTTTTTTAGCAGCTTGTAATCTTTTGAAATTAATATATTTTTCTTGAGAAGGATTATTCTTAAAATCAAGATAGGCTTGCTTGCTTTCCTGGACAGCTTTAGCGCAATTACTATTCCACCAAGGAATTGTTCGATATTTTGATTTTAAGTTTTGAGTAGCAATGTTACGTGATTCGGACCGAGAGGTACGAGAGGGAATTGACTTTTGTGCAGCTGTCAAAATGATTTGACAAAAAGAGTTGTATGAATCTATTGGATTACTAATAGGGTTACATTGAAAATTATCTAAATCCTTATTAACAATTGAAGAATACAACTTCCAATCAACTAATCTATGATTAATGCGATTGTTAAAATCATTTTCATCCTGAAAATTGTTTTGAGAGTTAAAACATTGTGAACTACTATTGAATGTAATCTTAGTAAATGTTGGCAAATGATAACTGCCCAATGGATCGTCGTGTACTGACCATTCGCAGCGAAGAGCTAATGAAGGAGATACCATAGTCAAGTCCAAACCATTGGGTCTCCAAGAATGAGAACCGACAGTTGTGACCTGACCATCATTCAACAGGACTAAATTGCATTCATCTAAACACTCAAGAATATCCTTACCTCTGGAATCCGATAACGGACATCCCCAAATTGAGTGATGAGCATTGAAGTCACCAGCTATAATCGTCGGCCTATGGAGAGAATTCAAGAAATGTTTAAACTTATTTTTAGAGAAACTGGGAATACAATTTGTTGGACAATATATACTGGCTATTGAAATAGTGTTCTGATTTAGTTCTAAATGTATTACAATTGTTTGAAGAGAGTTGTCAAAATAAGATGTTACTTTTTGATATTTTAATGATGTATGGATTAAAATAGCAACACCATTATGCTTGTTGCCACAGTCATTACGTTCAATATGATAACCTTTGATTTTAAACTGCTTCTGAGGCTTTAGCCATGTTTCACATATAATTGCGATATGAATAAAATGGTCATAAAGAAATTTCGTAAAAATAAGTTGATTGCTTAATAAGCTTTGAGCATTCCACTGTACGATATTCAATTGATTGGGGGTGAATTGTGGGGATTTGATTGCTTACCAAAAGTATTTTTTAAGACCTCTAAAACACTTTTAGAATTTATAGAAGTATTTTGAGTATTATGCAAAGAAACACATTTAGTTATGGTTTCAACTAATAATGAGAGACACTTGCTGTCAGTATTGAGCAGTGTAAACAAATCTACATTATTTTTTGTCTTACTTTCTAATTTGGGAAAGGACATTGCTCTGCGTCCATACATTGTTCGCCCCAACACCAACAGCAGTGAAAAAATGCTTTTCGTATAATTAGCCATTAGTAAATACTGTACATCCACATCAATTACTACGGACAAGCTTCGAAATCGAATTAAATATGAAAATGAATCAGATTTTGAGGTTAGTTGAGGTAACAATTTAATTCGTTAGAGCAATACACATAGTCCATACCTATACAATTATTAAAATAATAATTATTGAAATCAATCAAAGCACGTTACTATAGCCATGTTGTAAAGAACAAGAAATCGCGAAATTATAAAGCAAGTCCAAAACACGACGAACTAACAAGCGACAGCGCGTGAGTAGTCAATTGACGAATGTTTTAATTCAATTTACGTTGTAAGATATGAGAAACTTAATTTATACAAATAAATATATGTACATACCTACATAAAATCAACTCAATTCTATTCAGTCGAGCAAAGGTAACAATAACCATTTCTATATTTTACTTCATTTGGTTTTGTTTCTAAAAGTACTTTATATATTTTTGATTTGTCCGTCGAATACAAATATTTGTTATCAGTGTTATAAAATATGCATATAATTATAACGTAAATCAAATCTTTGTTGGTCATGGGGCGATTTTCGACATTGTCCTTTAAAGGATTTGTAATATCTGCATAAGAAGCAGGCTTATATTTATTTCTATTTTCAATGATTTTCTGTTTTTTAACTGGGCATATTGGAGACACACTAGTATGATTGCCATCACAATGAATGCAAGTAGCTTTTTCGATAGAAACTGTACAAGTCTTATAGTTATGATTTTCTTTACATATACTACATTTTTCAGAATTTTTACAATATTTTGCCAAATGTCCGTATCTCAAACATTTGTAACATTGCTTAACTGGTGGTATATATTGAGACACATCATGTCTCCAACCACCAATATCTATATGATTTGGCAAAATGGAAGTGGCAAATGTCACTATTACTGTAGTTGTAGGTTGTAATATAAAACCCTCAGTCACATTTATTTTTTTCATTATTCTTTTTATTGTTATTATTTTTTTTGTACTTGTTATCATAGTAAATATTCTCTTGTTTGATATAATGGTAGGTACATTTCTTATAACTCCGGACACCTCAGTTGTAGCAGCAGGAATACTGGCTTTGAATTTGTATTCTTTCAAGAAGGTATTATTATTTAAAAAGGCATTCGCCAAGTCTGGTTTTTCAAAATAAATACCTATCTTAAACTTATTGATATTTCTTAAAAATTTGACGCCTTTGTTAAAGCGCTTTAAACAAGTTGACAAAGAAAGAAGATCTCTTGTTCCAATTGGTTTCTGGATGTCTGATGACTCAACAAAAACCACAAATTCAGTGCCGCTAATTTCTTCCGGATATCTGCGTATATAGTCAGTAACATAATAAGGCTTGTACCTATCTGCATTGCTTATTTCTTCATCACTGTCCGAAGAGGACATATCCGTTTCTACCAACCTTACCTCATCTGTCTCCCTATCTGCATCACCAGACTCCGGTTCATCCTCCTTTTTTTTTCTTTTTCTCGAACTCCGCTTCCCCATATCTGCTTATAATATTATTTAATGCCTATATGTTATATACCTCTTTTGTTTGTGTTTTATTAAGTAACTGACTACAATTAAAAAATTACAAATAAAATATTTTAAAGAGCCCGCCTTTACTATGTGAAGTTCCCGCGCTTTTTTTCGTGTTCAATCTCAATTCATCATTATTATGACAGATCTAACATCTGATGTAGCTTTTTCTAGAAACTTTTTAATTCTATGAGCGTGCAAAGGGAGCTCCATACAGCCTTCCCCTTGTTTCGTCTTGATATGAACATTTTAGTGAACCAAGATATTTGCAACTGGATTATATCCGATTTTATGTTAATATTTTCTTAATTACTTAGTTAATAATAATTCTATTCTCAAGTGGACAAAACATTCAATTTGATCTCCGAGTGAACTTCTGCTTTGGCTAATGTTGAGTCTGTAGATGGGATATTATTGTGTTTTGATCATCCGTGGAGCTAGTGCGACGGTATTAGCATTTTGATCTGTGTATCGATAGTATTTACGGTGCATGAATTGCGGCCCGATTCCTTGATTGACCCCTGTTGTTTCGCTTTGACGTTGTCACTTGTCAATGTCAGGATGAGGTCGATTAAATCCGGCCCTTTCCCGTTTGGAAGCGTGGAAGAGCAGTCGCTCGATATGAGCTGACCTTAATATTTTTTATCCAAACCCATCATGGGATGGACTACTTTAACTCTTAATTTCCTTTTATAAAACCCATGGAGGACATGGTAAGTTGTGGTTTTCAATGTAATTTTGCCATGGCGTAGATCCGCCATTACCTGACCATGTTCTAACCATTGTGTTATTTTGTTTTAGGGTTTTAGGTTTTTGCCTTAGACATTCTTTTTCGTACCATTTGATATTTTACTCTAACAATAAACAAACGGGGGGACTGATGCAATTCAAGGAACCTGCTTGTACTTATCCAGAACTTGGGTTGGAGTGAATCCCACTATCGCGAAGAACTTACTCACTGACGTGTCTAGGTAACGTGCCCTGATTTTTCTTACCATTTACATAATCCCCGAGGGAAGGAGCAGTCACCAGCTCTCTAATTTCCACCCAGCGTGAGCAAGGAAGATGGTTCGCTTGTAATGTTATATCAACCCACTTCTATCTTTACCTATATTTAGTTTATGATAGTGTGTCGTGAGGAGTAAAGCCCCCACCTAATTGTATCCTACTCATATTTAAATAAGCCTTAAGATATTTTTCTTACACCTAAGTACCTACTTATGAGAATGTAAAATAAAAAAAAAAGGAACAATAATAATAAATTGCATGAACTAATTAAATTGTGTATACTTTATTGGATCCTTCCCACATCTGAAGTCTGCTTGCATCTGTATGGAGGCGCCCCTTAAAAATATATCCATACACTTCTCCAGGTAGGCTCTTGTCAATATGAAATATCCACCCACGACCTGATGGTACTTACAATTCTCTCTCATGCTCACCGAAAAAGGTTACACTGTTAAATGCACGCACAAATAACGCTCACTGACTGATATTTTAGCACAACAATACGGTGCTTTGTAATGGCGGACTTAGTACATAGTTAATACATAGCGAGTCCATTGGTCTACTTAGTCTAAAGTTTGTGCTATGTAGTCTGTGATTGTCAATGTCATTAAGGTATCTCCAAGGAAGGGTATCTCAAACTCCTTAGATAAAGAATGAATAGATAGGACGTGACCGTATACCCGTAAGGGACAGACATAGATGACGTCATACCTGCCTAAAGTAGATGGGTATACCAGTGTTGCTTTAAGTTTTACCCTACTTTATGTTTATAGTGGCTTTTTTTACCACTATAAACATAAAGTAGGGTTGATTGATCTACGTATTTTTTTTGAGACATTTTAATGAGCGCCCCTCGCTCAATAATATGTCTCAAAAAATAAAAGTTGGAGGAAGTTGCGATTTTTTTATTGAATTCTTCATTCAACCTTCGCCGCAGTCTAAAGTTACTTACACTTTTAAATAAAACTACACTTTTCGGATTTACTCGAGTATATTTCGTTTTAAAACATTTTACTATTATTTATTTAAGCTATTATGTAAACATCTTTACAAATATATGAAAAAATATTAGGAATCATCATCATCATCCACACGCGTCCACTGCTGGACATAGGCCACTGAGCACGATCCGCGACCACTCGCTTTCAGCTTTTGCCAGCTAGGTACCTTGCGAAGATCGTCGCTCGATTAAGAATACAGCGGGCAATAATCATTGTTTTTTCTTTATCTCTGCAGTTTATTTAAAATCCAATTTTTACACATTTACTAAATATTTGTGAAGATTTAGAAAATGTATAATATTAAATTTTAAATAAACATTTTCTAAAATTATATTTCAATAGCACCGTTATTATCATCGAATAAAGGACTTCGGCTTACAGAGATAAAATTCACTACAATACAGGTAAAATTCACTTGGGCTGGGTAAGTTCAAGAATTGAACTACTGATACCGCACTCAATATGGTGCTAAAAGCCCAAAGTTGATAAGCTTGCTCACAATGTGGAAAAAAGATCTGGCAAAGAACGCAAGATGCCGATGTAGATAGCTGGTTATTCTTAGTTGCCCGTGTTGCCACCCCCAACCTCGCCCCCGCTGGCGGCAACTTGGAAATAGCGCAGGACAAGACCAATTTGTAGATCTCTGAGGAAGATTATGTTCTGTCAAGTACCTATATAATTAATTAGAAACACTTGTTCGGTGCATAGAGCTATATCTACATCCTATGTGTTCTTGTTAAATATTCAGACAAAGTAGAGATATGACTTATTTCATTTGGATTAAGCCAGATTACTAGCTATGGCACAAAATTGCTAATAAATCACAAACATTTTCTAGAGGCTGTCTACTCCTCGCCACTCACCAGCTGTTTTTGGGTGTGGTAAATACGTATTAAATTGCTTACGTACAAACTCATATGCCTTTGAACTTAAAAAGTATAAGCACAGCGCGAATTTCCTTAAAGGTTCAGAATACTTTCTTTTGTTAACTCCTAAAAATCTTTTCAGAAAATCTCTATTGGTTCCTCCTACAGTATCTAAAATGTCCAACTACTAATTTTGCATCATTAACTTACACTTCAAATCACTTTACACATTTTCAAGTGTGACTACTTTTTTTCCCAATCGTCTAAGCGATTGACGCACTGGCCGTAGTTTTTTATTTGATGACCTCGCTGATTGTTTCAAACCCAGCATTTGAAGCCGCATTTTTCTCTTTCGGGGCGTATTCAAATTTGAACCGAAATCCAACACCGATGCGTCCTGAAACAATATGTATACAGGTTAAAAATAAAAGCAGGTTCTAATTTTACAACATTAAAAATATTAATTAATACATTTTTAAACTGTATCTGTACTAATGGTCAGACTTGTTATATTAATAGAACCATTGTTATATGAATAAGCCATATCAAAATAGTAGAAAAGGATTTGGTACCTACCCTACCCATGTTAATCCAAAACTGTAAAATAAATTTCGAAATCCCCCATAAAAATAGTTGGGTTTGTGAAAAATAAATTTAGGTTTTGGCTTGATAGGGTATGTACCTTGTAGATATAATATGTATAAGTTACTGCTCTGTAAAAAAAGTTTAGGAATAGCACCACTCCTAAGAAAAGTGCCTTTTTTGTTGTTCAAAATGCTTAGAACACATTCGGGTATGCTTGGTTGGCTGCCAATTCAATCGACCAGTAGCTTTAACCCAACTGTTTTCGAGTAGTTATCTCCGAAGGAAATCTGTTAAATACAGACAAACAAGCAAATGGAAAGTCTCACTTCAAAAGAATTAACTTTGTTATCTAAAATGCTCAAAATTTTATACTTAAATATGTCAATATTAATGTAACACAGAAACTAATATGTGAGTTCCCTTTCACGTAACAAATTACCTACGAATCAAGGAAAAATAGTCGTAGCGCAACTGGTATCATTATAACCCGGCAAAATGTTATACGCGTTGGCTGTATACGTGGCCATATTGTATGGCGACATTCCTAGCTTGTTAGGTTAACAGTAACCTTACTACTTCGTTTGAAATTTCATGTTTAATCCCATAATATGATTGAGAACCATAGTAGAATGATAAAATATTGCAATATAACTTGTATTTATAATTTAAAAAATAGTTTTGGAGCTTTTTATTGACACAATTTAGGTCTTACCTGTAAAAGGTTATATTTTCCTGTTTTCTAGCACTATCACTATTACAACCTAAAACGGAGCAGTGCACCATGATTTAAATGTTCAAATAGTTCACAATTACACTAATTAAAGTGTTAAATAATTACACAGTAAGCTATAATTCACACAACAAATTTCTTCCACGTATTTGTTTAGCACCAGACGCTGGTGATAAACAATCCCCACTACCAGGTTCACCTATATACGGTGACAAGGACAAAAAAAAATGATGCCATATTCTTCTTTCCTTTGGCAATGTGTATAAGTTTATCTCTTTTCCTCATGTTTGACGGCTTTTATAGCCCATCTATTTCATTCTTTATCTAAGTCAAACTCAGATTAACTAAACCAATGGATTCGCAATGTTATTATATGTCTCAAATAAATTTGCGTCCAGTTCAGTCCGCCATTACAAAGCACCGTGTTTGTTGATGTGCTAAAATATCAGTCGGTGAGCATTATTTGTGAGTGCATTTTACAGTTATACGTTTTTTATTGATTTTTTTTCATGAATTCTATAAAGAAAAACATAAAAAGTGTGGAATCTTGGATGCAGCGTCCCTAGTTTTTTTTCCGCCATCTTAGAGCACCAACCCAAATGCTGGCACGCTTTTTTCGTAGGTATTTCATGTCTATTGGTATCTATTGTCTAAGATCTCAAAGACATTCTAGGGGCCGTTCGAAAACCCGTGAAGTTTTCACTCGGTAAAAAAGAAAAGGATAGATATATTGCGAGAAAGAGAAGTTTAACTGGTTTTCAAACGCTAGCGAGTGATTTTCGCACTTCACGAGTTTTCAAACGGGTTCTGTCAGTTAAAAACGAAAAGAAGAGTTCTTGTGTTTTGCAACGCAAACTAGCTTTATTTTACAACTGCACACAGCTTTACTTAACATTTGTAAACTTTAACTTCAACTTATAAACGAAATCAGTAGCCACAGATCACAGAACAGTCAACTATCAATGTCAGGTAAAATTTAACGCTGACTGGGGGCAGTGAGAAATTCACTCCTGTCAGGCCAAAATTACTCTGCACTAATGCGTTCAGAAATACGAGCGGAGTAATTCGTCGGTTAACCTCGGTTTCACTCGGGTGGTTCTCGAACGCTATCGGGTGAAATTCACTCTACCCCGAGTAAATATTACTCGTTTTCAAACGTATCCATAATGTCTGTTGGATGTTCATAGTGCTTTAAATAATAGGCAATTCGTTTTGTAGATATTTGTCAGATTTGTCATGTGTCATGTTTAATTTATGCTAAAAAATATATTGACTACGAAACAACTGCGAATACTGTTTTATTGAAAATATCAGATATTGGACATCTGTTTTATGAACCTGCAGACGCTCACGTAACATTTAGTGGCGACCATGATAATGGAGAGTCTAAAGAAAGAACGCACGCTGTCCAGGAAGTTATTTTCTAGAGCTAAAACAGAGCTGTTGGAGTAATTAAAAAGTAAATTTGAAATCGATGAAGTCCAAACCTACTTCGAATATTTAAGTGAAAAAGCCGAAAATCTTTGTTGATAGGTTGACATATATTTAAAAAAGTGACACATCACTTAGACTAGTCCATTACAAAATCATAAATAGGTCGAGTAGCCAGTACAAGTTACAGCTCTCAACATCCCTCCTTAACTTGGACTAACTACTAATGCACTGCCGAGTCCAGTCATACACCTTTCAAGCTTCTCTCTCGACAGTCCTTTCGTCAACATATCAGCCATCATCTCTTGTGTAGGTACATACTCTAATGCCACTAATTGAGAACTCACCATATCTCGTATATAGTGATGCTTCACATCTATGTGCTTTGTTCTCTGATGATGAACTGGATTACTTGCAATCTTGATTGCAGACTGGCTATCACTCAGCAATTTCAACGAATTTGTCTGACTATCAGTAAGTTCTCTGTACAATCTCATAAGAAATATCGACTCTCGACATGCTTCCGCTAAAGCTACATATTCTGATTCGGCACTAGACAGTGCTACAGTTTTCTGTTTTTTACTTTCCCATGAGATTGGTCCTCCTGCAAATAGAAATACAAAACCAGTGTATGATTTCCTATCACTTACATCTCCTCCGTGATCTGCATCTGCATAGCCAACTATAGGCTTTCCAGTTTTCTTGAATGTTAATTCATATTCTTTGGTTCCAGCTAAATATCTTAATACTCTTTTTGCTGCTGTCCAATGTATCGCTGTGTAACAATTGTTAAATTGGCTCAGATAGCTCGCTGCATATGCTATATCTGGTCTTGAACAAACAGCCAGATACATCATTGAACCGATTAACTCTCTGTATGGTAGATTACTTGGTGGAACATAATTCTTCTCCTCAGGCTTAATCAATTTCAGTTTGGTCTCTAATGGAGTACTGACACTCTTACAGTTATCCATTCCAAACTTTTCTAGTATTTTCTCTAAATACTCCTTTTGATTGAGTCTTATCATTCCCTTACCTTGTCGAATCTTCATTCCTAAGAAAACTTCAACTTTACCTAAATCTTTCATTTCAAATTTCTTTTCTAACTCCTTTTTGATAGACTTTCTATCCCTTTCATTATAGTCAACTCCTTTCACTTGAGTAAAACCACGAGCAACAAGTCTGGCTTTATACCTAATCTTCTCTCCTGGTTCTCTTTTGATTTGAAATAGCCATTTAGAATCAACAAAATTTCCTTTCACATCGTCTACTAAAGACCATGTTCCGTTTTTCTGCAAAGAATTCAATTCTGATTGAATAGCTTTACTCCATTCCTCTTTATCATCTCTAGATAAAGCTTCTTCTATGGTCAGAGGATCATCCCTAACTCCTTCTTTTACTTGATAAAGACAATAATCATTGAAATTAGTGGGTCTTCTTTCCCGTAATGGATACCTTCTCTCTGTTGGTTCCACAATTTCAACTTCTCTAGAAGTGGACGGCTCACCTACTTCTTCTATACAATCAAAATGGTTATTATTTTCAACTGCATTTTCAATTTCTTCATCATCTCTATCATCAAGTTCACGAATAGTTACCGGTATATCTCTTGTAGATGTCGTGGTTTTTTCTATTCCAGACTCATGGCTTACTGGTGAAAGTACAACAACTTGCTCAGTGGCTTGTTTGTTATTTTTTAAAGTTCTTTTTGTCCTATATATATCCTCGTGGAAAACGACATCTCTTGCTTTATAAAGCTTGTGTGTTTTGGGATGTATAAGACGATAACCTTTTGTTGTTTCACAGTAGCCTACAAATATTAGGTCCAAACTCTTCGGATCCAGTTTCTTTCTCTTCGCATCTGGAACATGCATAAACGCTTTGCACCCGAAAACACGTAAAAAACTTAAATCTACTTTTCTACCAGTCCAAGCTTCATAAGGAGTCATTCCTGCGACAGCTCTAGTGGGTGATCTATTTTTCAGAAAAACTGATGTAAGGACTGCTTCTGCCCAATAAACTTTTGGTAAGTTTGCTTCTTCAAGCATACTTCTTGCCCGTTCCATAATCGTTCTATTAGCTCTCTCGCTAACACCATTTTGTTCAGGTGTATAGTCTACAGTCAGTTGATGAACTATACCGTTATATTTTAAAAATTCGCTAATACGATTATTGACGTACTCTTTACCATTGTCACTACGAAGTGTTTTTATTTTGAAACCTGTTTGATTTTCAACCAGATTTTTAAAATCAACTAGTTTCGAATAAACTTCACTCTTTTCTTTTAATAAGTAAACAAAAGTTTTTCTCGTTTTATCATCAATAAACGTTAAAAAATAACGACAGCCTGAGAACGATTTTACTTCCATGGGACCACATACGTCACTATGAACTAATTCAAGAATATTAGTAGCTCTATTTGCCTTAGTTTTTGGAAAAGGTAAAGAGGTTTGCTTACCCTTAAGACATGCAGAACATTCTAACGTAGAGTCAGGATCCCTGAAGTTCATACCCTGTGACATTTTATCTCTAAGTATTTTCATGTTGCTTATTCCTAAATGACCAAGTCGACGATGCCAAATTTCAAAATCATCTTGAACTGTAGTTTTTAAAGCTGAAACAAAGATGGCATTAGAGTTAGGTTTAAAAGTGTAGATACCTCTTTCTTCCTTACAAACACAACTCACAGTCCCTTGTATCCTACAGTCATTTTCGGCATAAATCTCACAACCTCTCTTTGAAAATACTAGTATCTTACTTCTATTTACTAACGTACTTACACTCAACAGGTTAGTTGCCAAGTTAGGTACATACAATGCTCCATTCACTCTTAACTGCAACTGCTTTAAGCATACATCTCCACGTCCTTCACCATTCACTCTACTCCCATTCGCGCATGTAACTTGTACAGGCTTCTCTAACTGTACAAAATTCTCTATCCAGTCTCTTCTACATGTCATATGCGACGATGCTCCAGAGTCCAGAATCCACTCGTCACTTCGCGAAACTGAAGTAGCCATGGCACTTAAATTGGCTTCACTCTTCTTGTTCACTGGGTTTTTGGAACAATTCAAAGCCTTGTGGTTTCCTTTGCAGATGAAGCATTTAATCTGATGTTTCTTCTGTTTCCCTTTTTCTCTTTTGGAAACCATAGCACTCGAAGAAGAACTCTCAGAATAGTCTACTGTTTTCTTCTCTATTTGTAACAGTTTTGACTTCACGTAGTCTGTAGTTAGCACTATGTTGCTATTCTCTATAGCCATTCTCATCGGCGCGTATTCATCACCCAAACCTTGCAATATCAAGGCAGCTAACAGTTCGTCATCCAGCTCCTTGCCCATGTCCTCTAATTGTTGTGCAATGTTTAGTATAGCTGTAACATACTCTCGTGGCGATTTATACATAGACAACTTTTGGCTAACTAATTTTCCGAGCAACAAACAGCGATTGTTGACGCCCTTATCTTCAAAGGCTGTCCGCAATAAGTGACACATCACTTAGACTAGTCCATTACAAAATCATAAATAGGTCGAGTAGCCAGTACAAGTTACAGCTCTCAACAATCTTTTCAAAGTAGATTACTTGATAAAAGAAAAATGGTTAGAATCGGACATCTTAACGAAGATGAGTTTGAAAAAGACTGCGACGTTACTGAAACTTACAAATTAGAATCTCTTAAAGTAAAAAACAAATACGAGAAAATTTGTAACACACATAAGTCGGAAAATCCAGAATCCAAATTTGAGAGCGCATCTATGATTGGTTCTGGTAGCGCTAATTTTAAGAGACGTATACGCCTACCAAAACTGTATGTTCCCACATTTGACGGGTCTCCAAAAAATTTGATAAAATTCTAGGGAATTTTTATGAAAATCCACACGGATGAAAATATTGATGAAGACGATAAGATTGCTTATTTATTACAAAGCACAGAAATTGGTTCACCGGCTAGAGCACTCATAGAAAGTTTTCCACCATCAAGCGAAAATTATCAAGAAGCTGTCAAGCAGTTAAAGAACAGATACGCCCGAGACGAACTACTTATAGAGATCTACATTCGTGAACTTTTAGCATTAGTTTTAGATCAAGCTAAAGGCAACAGTATGACTCTTGCTTCCCTGTATGACAGACTGAAGACGCCTAGAAGTGGAAAGTGAAGAGCGCATACAAATTACGCGTAGACGGATAGGTGAAGATAACATCGTAGCTAGCAAAGTACCAACAGCAGCTTGTCTCATAGCGGGAGAAGTGAAGAACACGTCAAAGGAATCAACTGGAAAAGAAGTAAAATTGGCATGCATATGGTGTGAAAAAACTAACCATTCAAGTTTAGAGTGCTACAAAGCCCAAAGAATGAGCTTAGAGAGAAAAAATAAAGTTATTGAGAAGAAGAAAGCCTGCTACGTCTGCTTAAAAGTAGGACACAATGGCAAGAAATGCAGAGCGTTTACGAAATGCCTGATATGTGCCAAACGTCACTGTGTTCTGTTATGCACTAATATCTCTAACGCGAGCTCGAGTAAGAAAAACATAACACAAATTACAGAAACTGTTGCATATACATCACAGTCAAATTCAGGAAGTAATTCGGAAACTGCGACAACTTATCTTCAAACCCTGGAAGTCAAGATTGGTCATCTTAAAGTTCGTGCCTTCATAGACACTGGAGCTCAGAGATCTTATATTCGAAGGGACATTATAGAAAAGCTTCAGCTGAAACCAGTTGGAGAAGAATGCCTATCACATAGTCTTTTCGGTGCAATAAAGACAATACCTGAAAAACATCAAAGGTTTGTATATTACGGTAGAAAGTTTTCACAACGATTTTTTGATCAAGATGACTGTACTTGATAAGAGGCAGATCTGTGGGTTTATTCCTGAAATACGCACAAGCACTGTATTATATGACAAATTAAAGAGGAAAAACATTATATTGTTAGATTCAGGAAGAGAGTCGTTGGACATAGGCTTGTTGATTGGGGCAGACTATGCAGGGCATATTCTTACAAAGGACATGTCCACTTTTTGTATGGAACGTAGAATTTTATTCTGAACCTTTTTTAACCAGTTTAAAAATTTATGACGGAAATAGAACTTTATGAGAAGAATGTTTATCCATGAATATTAAAAATATTAAGGCCTGCATTTAGGAGAAAAAAATTAAAAATGTTTTTTTTTATTGTTTCTTTAGCAGGGCCACATTTAGTTTTTTTTTACTGGCAATTAAAAGGATGTCATTGTCAATATGTCATGTCAATGCCACTGTAGCTGTCGTTTTGACTTTTGTTTATTGTTGTGTATGTGTGTAACCTTCTTTCCTTTCACAAAATAGTATCTTTTATTTTCTACAGCTATGCTCAGGTTCTTGATTTTACATGTGATTTAAATATTGGCTTGCTAACTGGACTAAGTTTTCTCGTAATTTGAACGTACGAAGTAACCAGACCCAAGAATTGAACAACAAAATGTTATACTTCCAGGTTACAGTCGCACTCCTGATACAACTTCTCATTTTTTTTGTACCAGAGTGCTATAATTTGGAATGTCGAATGGTACCATTATATTTAAGAAAGAAGATCCTCGGGGATTGTAAAATATTCGTAAAGTAATGCCAGAGTCTGTGAAAATTACATGAGTCAATATGATTTTGCATTTTTACGGTAATATAAGTTCACTGTATTGTTTACACCAAATAATTCATGCTTGACTTACTAACAATAAAATCAAAGAACAGAAACTAATTGAATTTGAAAATATAGAAAATTCCACTGATATAGTATGTAAATACTGGACAGGTTTAACAGTCACACAATTTGTTTTATTGTTCTCTTGCTTAACTCAATTAGGTGAGGTTTTTTCAAAGCCTAAAAAGGCCTTAGGTTTATATTAAGTCAGACTATGGGCTAAGGAATCCCTTTGCATAATTCTCGGGTATACATTTCAAAAACTCATGTTTACTTATATAAAAAAGTGTTATTGCTTCAAAAATCAATATGCCCCTTTACATTTAGGTATAGCCCATATAAGCAGGGAAAACCTGTCCAGTAGAAATCTAACTATACGTTATACTCTTTGGGTCTGATTCAAACAATTCCATTGTTTTATTAGAGGTTACTAAAATTGTACTTACAAAAGTCCTCTAATTACCTATTTCAAAAGAAATCTTATAACTTACACTGCTAGCTGCAGTAAGCGATCAACCAACCTGGTGGTCAATCTATTTTAAATAGGGCATTAGAAGCCATCTATGTACATATTGATGCTTAAATTCCACACTTGAATGTTCCCCAGAATGAAAATATTCAATTTAATTTTAATCAGTCTCGGAACATATTAAATTAAGCAAGCTAAGTCATATTTTGGAGAACATATTCAAGAAAATGATCTATCACATGATACTGCTGATAAGAGGAAAAATCAAATGAAATCCATGAATTTAGGATGGGCTCCGCACCAAACTCATATAACACCACTGGCTCAATTTTGAAATGACGTACTAATGAGGGAAGATGTTGAAATTGAATAAATAAAAATAACATAATTTCTGGGTTTTATTTCATACCTGCAACCAGTTTCTATATTACAACTCTTTCACATAGTTTCCACCATTATAATTATTCAACACTTCATATTACATATTTAGTACCCATGATAAAATCGAGGGTATGTAGTCATATAGAAGTAAATATTTACACTTTGAATTAGCATTATAGTAATCTTAGAGAATTTTGCACTTAGTTCATTATAATGACTTCATTAATTAGCATTTGTTTTGTAAAAAATCTTTTGTTATTGAAATAGTAAAACTGTAGCATTCTTAAGAACAGACCAGTATATTTTATTTATGTTGATATTTCATTACTGTGAGGTAAGTGCTTATCCTAAGAGTAGGCAGAGTAAAACAGGTATCACACACTAGACACTACAGCCAGGGGCTCATCCTAACAAATGCTGCACAAACACACTGCTACAAACTAAAGTATAGAAGTCATCTGCCACCAACCAATGCATTTATTGTGCTAGATTTCATTTTAATAGCATGGACCTATTGATTACATGTATCATTTTTTTGGTCAGAGTCGCTTGTTTGTTACCACCAGTGACCTGCAATGCTGCTAATTTGCAATCCAATTCAATATGTGGTCACCTGGGGGTTTATTGTCGAAGGAAAAATCTATAACATCTGCGCTGCCTTTAATTTGACAGTCATTGCGGCAACAACACAAGATTGTGCACTTCCTAATAAAAAGTATTGTGATGTATTGTGATTGCTTATGGTGTGGTCCGCATGAGAATCACAGATTACTATAACTAGTCAGAGATGAGAATAATTTTGATTAGAGCGATCACAACGCTCACGCTCGGTCCGCATTCGTTAGCCCACTTAAATCGACAAATGACAGTTTGTGACAGATTATCATGCGGACCGACTTTTAGCGCGCTAACGAAACTGCTAGCTAACCTCAAATTTCAGTTTTCCAAAAAAGTACTCTGCGAATTTATTACATCAGTAACATTAATTGTTTTATTCAGTAGAATATTATTACTCTACTGAGAAAGTAGAGTAATAATATTCTACTGCCTAAAACTCTGTTTTTAGTGAATTTTGTATATCGGTTTTATCATTCAAACGTTCTTTTTTTTCTAGATCTAGGTACTCTTATGGACCATGGGGGGCATCACAAGTTATCTAACAATCTCTGTTTACACACAACAACACTAATGCTTACCGTTGCAATCTCTGTTTTGTTATTGTGGAGTAAGAGAAAGCTCCACTACTCTGTTATTTTCCTCATCCCTCACAGTAAGCGGAACCAGTTCAAACCAAATCCATTTTTCTTAACTTTTTATAAAGAATTTATTGTCTCAAAAGTTCAAAATACTTTTGCATTGGCGGTTTAATTTGACACTTTTGACAGTTCGCTCACAACGATAACGCTCTTGGGCATGGTCGATGTTAGCGCAAAATGGCGGCTTCAATGACGTCATCTATGACGTCATGACAGATGTCGTAAACGCGCTAACGTTCATGCGGACCGGCTGTTATCGCGATAATATCGATATCATCGTCATGCGGACCGCAACATTAGATTCTAAGCGATCACGATCATTAAAATCACAAATTTTTTTTTTGACGCTGTCACTTCTGCAAGAGAAGGCAAAGGGAGCTAAGTTCATACAGCCATGTTTTTCGTAAATCTTGATAAAACATTAAAAATGTAATTTATGTGAATTTTAGTCAGAAAGTCACTCACTATCACATCGTTTGTGCGCTTTTGTTACTTATTTATTCGTTTGTGACACGTTTCAGTAACTTGTCATTGGTTTCCATACAAAAATCGCTTTGTTTTACATACTATGAAAGTCAATCATAAAATTGCTGTTTTTTTGAATTTGCAGGCCTAAAAAAACCTAAATTTTATTCTAAACCCTAGATTTTTGAGTACTCTTTACAATAATACCTGAAACATGTTGGTTAATAAATAATTATATTCTTAGCCCAAAAGTGGACATGTCCTTTAAACGTACACGTCGAAAAATATATATTTGCCATCAAACTAAGTTAGGATGGACGGTTCAAGGCATTAAGTATGACAGACAAAACTCTGTAGTTAATAGTACAGTTTGTTTAAATGACATTAGCCTATGGGACTTAGATGTATTAGGTATAGAAGAACCAGAAAAAGTTATGAACAAACAAGAAAAAGACATGGAGTTAATGGAAGATTTTCGAAAAAGCATCAGCATCAACAGCATTTTTTTTCGTTTTTTTTTGTACAATTCTACCTCCGACGTAATCGGAGCCGTTTTTAAGGCATTATTTATTTATTTATCTTTTCATATCTTCGTTTTTTTTTTGGTGACGCTTCAAGTTTTATTTCTTTTTATTATATTAATTGCTATGCCTCTGCAATATGTGAGAAACCTGTCTCTATTTTTGCGAGTCATTATGTCTGGTATATTGCTTTGTGTGATTTTGTCATTTATGCACATTTCCAGGTCGTGTCTCTGCCTGCTAAAAACGGGACACTCAGTGATGAGGTGGAGCACGGTCTCTTCGACATCTGGGTCGCAGAGGCACGACGGGTTCTCCTTGCACTTGAAGCGATACAGGTACCCAGAGAACCCGCCGTGACCCGTCAAGACCTGGGTGATTACGCCGTCCAGCTCGATCTTTCGAAACACACTGTATGCCGCCGTCGGGTCGGGAAAGAAAGCTTTAGTAACTGCTCCAGTGTCACTTGACCTGTATCTCTGGTTCCATTCGTCAAGCGAGCGCATACGGATACATCGCTTGACGAATGAGACCGGACACAGATCATACTTGGGCTTCCTCTTGGTGTTAAGAGCCGCCTCTTTTGCCAGTTCATCCGCCCTCTCGTTGCCAGCCCCGCAGTCCCGCGTGAGCCTTAATCCAATGCAAGACGACAGTTTTGCCTTGGCGGGATGCAGATCTCAGGTTTCCCCTGGTTTTAACGGCTAACGGGTGGAGGCAGTTCAGACTGGTGATCGTCTGGAGGGCGGACATGAAGTCGCTGTACACTCCGAAGGTATCAACAGCATTGGCCGTTACGAGGTGAAGTTGCCGTGGAAACTTAACCATCCTGTGCTACTGGAGAACAAAGACCTCGCATATAAGAGATTGCAATCCACGACAAAACGCTTAGAATCATTAAACGAACTTAAGAACTATGATTCTGTTTTCAAGGAATGGCTTCATTTGGGTATTATAGAACTAGAATCGGACGAATCTATTCCTGGCCATTAAATACCACACCAAGCAGTCATTAAAAATTCTAGCGCAACAACTCGCATTCGTCCAGTTTTCGACGCCTCAGCTAAGGACAGCAATGGTAACAGTATTAATAGCAGTCTGAAGAAAGGGTTAAATTTTCTTGAGCTGATACCCATTATGGTGACAAGATTTCGTTTGCACAAAATTGGTTTAACAGCAGACATCAAGAAAGCGTTTCTACAGATTTCTCTACCAGAAAGCGACAGAGTATTTTTGAGATTCCTGTGGTGGGCAGACGCAGACATGAAGAAGACTCTTACATATCGCCATTGCAGGGTAGTTTTCGGACTGACATGTAGTCCATTTCTACTGGCAGCAACGATACATCACCACCTCGAACAAATTCCCACTAAATACCAAGCCACGGCGCAATTACTAAATCAGTCATTTAATGTGGACAACTGCGTCGTGAGTCTAGAAACAGTAGAAGAGGCAGAAAATTTTAATAAAAGAATCATGTCAAATATTGTCAGAAAGACAGTTCGAGCTGAGAGGATGGGTCACTGCTCCTAATCAATGTGAGGGCGCAGAAGATCAGGATTGTATAACAATACTAGGTTTGAACTGGGATACAGGAAAAGATCAGCTGTCTTGTAATTTAAGTCCAATAAAAGAAATATAATGTAAAGTCACGAAAAGAGAATTGTTGTCACTAGCAAACAAAGTTTTTGATCCGATTGGCTTTACGTGTCCAGTAACTCTTATACCGAAATTATTGTTACAAAAATGCTGGAGTTTAAATGTTAAATGGGATGCAGCGCTTCCTGAAGATATTTAAAAGAAATACGTGGCATGGCTTAAACATATTCATTTACTCAGTCAATGCGTCATACCGAGAAGACTAACTGTACGACCCATAAAGGAGTGTAAGAAGTCTGTTCACATATTAAGTGATGCGAGCGAGCATGTGTATTTTTGAGAGCTGAGTCTGTTGAAGAAGTCACAGTCCAACTAGTAATTGCAAAATCAAGAGTGGCACCAGTAAAACCGGCTTCGACGCCGAGATTGGAACTTATAGCAGCCTTAATTTCAGCACGATTATTTCTTCAAGCTAAGAAAGCGCTTCAAATAGAAGATTATGATACCTGGACAGACAGTTCGGTAGCGGTAGCTTGGATAACACATGATGGAGATTGGAACACTTTCGTAAAGAATAGAGTTACTGAAATAAGACAGCATACCAAGCGTGAAGACTGGCGGCATATATCAGGTACAAACAACCCAGCTAATTTACCATCTAGGGGATGCCATGCTCAATCATTACTAGAAGGGAGGTAGTGGTTAGGGCCTGAGTGGTTGAAACAAGAAAAATATGACTGGCCGATAACACAAGACATAGATTATGATGAAGAAGAAATTAACAAAGAGAAGAAAAAACGACCTTTAGTTGATAATGTTAGCACGAAGTCAAAAGCGGATTTATTACTGACACTGAACGACATCTCCAAATTTTCAAAAATAGTTCGTATTGTTTCATGGATAAGAAGATTTAAAAATAATTGCACAAATTCAAACCCTGAAATAAGAAACTAGCAAAAGAGGAAATTTAAAAAGGAAGAAAATTGCTATTGAGCGTTATTCAGCAAGAGATTTTCGATGAAGAAAATATAAAAAAGACATTAAAGAATGCGGAAGCTTATAAAGACGACGATGGTATGATAAGAATTAAAACAAGATTGACTTTATGCAACGAAAATGAGGATTTCAAATATCCTATGCTTTTACCAGGAAAACACCCACTAGTGAGAAAATTAGTCATGGAGAAACATATCCAATTACAACATGCCGGAGTAAATATAATGACGAGTATTCTGCGAGAAACCTATTGGATTATTAGTATGAAGAAGTTGGTTCGGGATGTTATTTCCAGTTGCGTGATATGTAAAAGGTACACAGCACAAAGTTATCAAACGCCGGTAGCACCATTACCAAAGAACCGCGTGGTCTCTTCAGCTGCATTTGAGGTGACAGGCATTGACACAGCGGGCCCTATGTTTTTAAAAAGCGGTGAAAAATGTTGGTTTTTATTGTTCACATGCGCCGTTTATCGGGCGATACATTTAGAGCTTTTAACGTCACTGTCTACAGAATGTTTTATTATGGCACTAAGAAGATTTATCGCAAGGCAGGGCGATGCTGTATAATATATACAGATAACGGCACAAATTTTGTTGGAGCCAGTAATATGTTAACAAACATTAATTGGGAATCAACACAAACGTCTGAAGCGAGAGGATAAAATGGATTTTTAATCCACCTGCCGCCCCGTGGTGGGGAGGATGGTGGAAGCGACTTATTCAGATGGTAAAGAAGTTACTGCGTCGGAATTTGGGAAATGCAATTGTTACATACGTTGAACTAGAAACTTTACTTATTGATATTGAGGCTCTAAACTCGAGGCCACTGACCTGCGTTGAAGAAAACAATACTTTGAGGCCCTTGACACCAGCTCATTTTTTACAACCTCTAACAACAAGTGAAGTGCCAGATTTAGATGCGATTGACGAGCAGAATCTTAACCTACGTGTGAGGTATATACACAAGCTAAGAGAAGATCTAAGACAACGTTTCAAGAACGAATACTTATCGTTACTAATATGTAAGACTAAAGTTTCAAACACAGAATGTGAAGTTGGGCATGTTGTTTTAGTAGAAACTGAAGGGAAAAGGCATGATTGGCCAATTGGAATTGTTTTAGAAGTATATACTGAAAAAAGGATGGGCTTACAAGAGTTGCTAAAGTTAAAACCAAGTATGGTGAAAGAGTTCAACCTGTTCAGAAACTTTACCTATTAGAGATGCCTACTTATTCCGCCCCGCAAAAAGAATCCGAGGTCGAAGTTGGTGATAGCAACACTAAGGATGAGGGTGAAATCAGGACTAGGTCGGGCAGAGTGGTGCGCCCTACGAAGCGTCTGGATTTATAATAGTGAATGGACTATGTTCAAGAACTAGACTACCTAGATTTTTTATTATAACTGACTTCAGTTTAGAGAATGTTGGATGTTCATAGTGCTTTAAATAATAGGCAATTCGTTTTGTAGATATTTGTCAGAGTTGTCATGTGTCATGTTTAATTTATGCTAAAAAATATATTGACTACGAAACAACTGCGAATACTGTTTTATTGAAAATATCCGATACTAGTTGTGCCAGCGAACTACGTTTCACCGTATATTTTTTACCCGTTTTTGCAACATTTGTCATTGATGCTCAGCTCCTATTAGTCGTAGCGTGATGTTATATAGCCTAAAGCCTTCCCCGATAAATGGACTATCCAACACAAAGATTTTTTCAATTTGAATCAGTAGTTCCTGAGATTAGCGCGTTCAAGCAAACAAACAAACAAACTCTTCAGCTTTATAATATTAGTATAGATTGGACATCTGTTTTATGAACCTGCAGACGCTCACGTAACAATTTCTTTGGGGTTTCTCCTACGTCACCTACGTGTCGTGTCTCCTACTGTGTGTGTATGTATTGATGTCATTATGTGGTCAATAAGCTCTAGGTTGCGTTCCAAAACGGATAAGTTTCGCTCGGTAAATAGCTAAATTGACTCAATCCCAGTTCCAAAACACATCGGAGGATTTTTATCGAGGTGTTTTGGAACGACTTTGCCGAGTCAATTAGATCCAGCCCCCCTAGCACGTCCACCAAAACACGATACGATAAAGCGGTTTATCGCGGTGAACTGTCAAAATACAATAGGGTTTCGTCGTATTTTGACAGTTCACCGCGATAAATCGCTTTATCATATCGTGTTTTGGTGGACGTGCTACGGGGGCTGGAAAGAGCGATTTATTTATCCTATAAAATTCAGAGGCGCGTTCAGCGCCTCTGGGTGTAGTTGTCCGGTTGTTTTTTAACTCGCTCAAAGGCGTTGAACGGATTGCAGCAACCAAATCTCTTATCTCCCTCTTTCACATGATCTTTTATTTCTCTCTCTTTTTAGTAGATGACATTATAGAATATGGCCGCCAATATCATCCAATCACGTAAGAGTATTTCAGTTATAAACGTCAGAGCGTTTTACAACCATCAAATTCGATGGTTGTTCGGTTGTAACTCGCGCCGACACTCAAAGGTCTTGAACGGGCCGGTTGTTTCACCCGGTTGTCACGCTCGAAGGCATTGAACGGGGTTAGAGCGAAAAGTTGTACTTCGCGCGAAGGCCCTGAACGCGCCTCAGGGATGGTAATTATTCTGTCATGGCTGTTATGTTAATGTCAACTGTCACTACTGACAGAAGTGACAGTTGACATTAACTTGACGCGGTAAATTGTGGAAATTATAAAAGAATTATTGTAGCAAGTTTGCACATTGCAATTAACTTCAAATCCAGAAAGATGATAGCGACAGCGAGTGATCATAGAACATATACTCTCTACCGAGAGATAGCGATGAAACATAATATGGGAGAGAGGTTAGAAAATCCACAGATAACGCGTTCCGCGAAGCTAGGTCAGAATTCTTCGCGAAATCACTTTTTACCCCAAAACCGAACTTTACCTGACAAAGGAAATTTTGTTTCGGAACGCAACCAATAAATTAAAAAAAAGTATTGATGTCAAGGATTGATTGGTGTAAATTGGTGTAAATATTCTTAATTCTGCTTTTTGCTAGTGAAAATGACAAAAAATTTCAAAGAATATGATTATTCCTCAGAGGAATATGATAATAGTGATATGAGTCTGGAGGAAGATTTAATTAGTGGTAAGTAATATAGTGCCTTTAAATAGGTTAGATTTTGGTTTTGAGTGCCATTTAACACTTTTTTTTACGAAAATGAAATTTTCTTGCGCCAAATTTTACCATTCCAAAAACGATTTTCATACTGATATACTATATAGTAGGGCATAATGTTTATTATTAATTTTTTGAGTGGTAAAGTCAGACTTAATTTTACTGCTTTAGCTATTTTGGAGTGATCGTTTTAGCAGGGTTGATAAAAATCATGATTTTTTTGTTTTTGACAGATTTTTTGATTTTTTTCAAATAAATCAAAAAAATCATGATTATTTTGATTTTTTTATTTATTTATTTTTTTTAATGTCATTTGGTAAGCTTTTACTAATTTCTGGCAAATTTAATAGAAATCAGTCCAAAAAAAAAAATGTAAACTAACAACACTCCCACCCACGTCACGTGAATCAAGTACTTAAATAGAAAACACAGGGAATTCCCCAAATCGTGCGTGTTTTAAGATAAAAATCGTTTCGTGTTGATATTGAATTCGAGTTATGATGTATAAAATAAATATCATCACAGTTTTTTAAAAATCTACTTAATACTAAAAAAATAATTTTTGATTTAAAATAATTTAAATCATTGATTTTTTTAAATAAATCACTTGATTTAAATCAGTGATTTAAATCATGATTTAAATCAATCAACCCTGCGTTTTAGACACCGGTTTGGCGGAAAAGTCATGAAATTTATTAACTAAAACTCCCATAGGCCAATGAATTTTTACTGAAATAAAATTACAAAACATCGGAAATGCATACATATTTGACTATTTGTATTCTATTCTCTGCTCAGAGACACTGTCTTTACCTTAAGGATTCTGCCATCTTCAAGTAGAGTAGATGCGCTTGTTCCCCGACCACTGCCAATTTACGACTATTTAACGGTCCTCCCTTGTAAAATGATCAAAAATAGTAATATTGGTATACTTGCATCACCAAAACACAAACACGTAGCAACCTGAATACATTGATCATAAGATTTCTATGTTGTTTTAAAATGTACAGAAAGATATAAAATCTAATTTGAAAATGTGAGCTTTATTTACATTTATTATTTAATGGCCAATTTTCGTCCAATGTTTTACTTTGTTAATATTCTGAATATGATAAACAATTATGTTGGTCGGAAATTGGAAATAGGATATAATCATCCCAGTTTCCAACTGCTATTTTTCGTTCAGCTAAAATTTAAAGAACTGAATTAATTATTAAAAACTATTTCAATGAATTCTAATTAACTCCCATTCTTAATCAAAATAAATTTTAAATTGTGTTTACTTTTTCATGTCATGTAAAGTCATGTTGGTCAAAAATTGGGTACCTACCTATAGTGTAAAATCATTCCAATTTTTCGACCGTTTTTTTTCTGAGTTAAAGTTTAAAGTTAAAAAGCTATTTCATAAATATTAATATACATTCTAATTAGAGATTAATTGTCAAAAATATTAAAATTTAATTAGTAATTATTTATGTTCGGAAATAATTAATTATCTTTATTGATTGGCTAACTGGCTTGCACCAACAATTTATAATAAATGTACTAAATAAAATTACAATATTATTACCTCATAATTCATTCAAATAGTGTTGTAATTTTATTAAAGTACCACTACCTATTAGATATGTTATTTATTTTTCTAGATGACATCATCAGAGCCCAAAAAAATAAGAAAAAAGGCTGCTCCGTACTCTGAAGACGATTTCAGAAAAGCCTTGGTTGAAATTCGTCACAATCAGAGGCCAATTGGGATGAATTCTAATTTTCACGTCTCGTCATATGCAATCATGTGAAATTAGAATTAAAATTGGCTTAGAAATACATTAGATACAAGCATTTTAAGCTGTTCATTTGGAAGCGATTAGTCAGAGAGATCCGACATGAACTGTGACGTCATTGTTTAATTTATTTTTGAATAAGATGAATCACAAAGAAATGTCGATGCAAAAAACGTAAGCAGAATTTGGGCGCACTATTATCCAATATTCGGCGTACTCCTTTTCTCTTTAAAAATAACTTCTAAGTTTGTATAACTTTCATTAACACGCATAATGTGTGCAATCATTCCCTGCGCTGCGCTTAATAATCCCGCGGAATTTAATATAGGTAATTAAATCTACAACGGGTGGGCCACTTTCAATTGCTTGGCGGGCCGCAGTTTGAGTATGGCTGATCTAGCCTATTAGGCAAGTTTGTAGAGAGTACAAATATTATTTAGGCACAGATGGTGAAAAAAGGGTTGTGCAATGGCTGATGTAATGGCGGGAGTACCCCAGGGTTCCGTGCTGGGCCCTCTGCTCTGGAGCCTAAGATACAACTGGGTTCTGCGGGGCAACCTCCTGCCGAACATGGAGGTTGACTGCTTCGCCGACGACGCCGACCGACGCCAGGTGGACCGCATCCTCATACGTGCGCCCCTTCGCCGCGACAAGGTCTTGTCGTGGCGAAGGGGCGCACGTACCACCTGGCGTCGGTCGGCACGACGATGATGGTCGTCCGGCGCATCCATCTCCTTGGGCTGGACATGGTAAATGATAAATATAGGCATACTAATAGTAGTGCCAGAGCAGCACAAGCGATTGCAGCTAGAAATGTTAGCAATCTTAACATAAAGATTATCTCAGACAGCGCATCTGTCCTGCAGGCCCTCCAAAACAATACTATCAACTCTGTCCTTATACTGGAATGACTGACGCAGCAGATGAATTGGCTAAGAGAGGTTCAAACACGAAAGTGTATGGACCAGAGCCCTTAATGCCCATTCCACAGGCCCAAATAAAAACCTGGCTGCGTGAGAAAACCAAGGAAAAACATCTAACTGAGTGGAGAGCCAATGAGGGATGCAAGCGAACAAAAGACGCAATCCCGGTACCATCCAAAAAGCTTGCCCGTTCCCTCATCAGACTAAGGAGAGACAAAATCCGAAAAGTTATAGCTACTATAACCGGACATTGTCTTCTAAACAAACACCTATTCACAATAGGGGTGACAGACAGCCCTCTATGCAGAGGATGCATGGAGGCAGAGGAAACGCCACAGCACGTCCTTATGGAATGCACAAGTGTGGCCGATCAACGGGCGAGACTTCTCCATTCCCCAGCATCCATGCCAGAAGCATATAGTAGTCCACAGAGGCTGCTGGCATTCTGGGAGGAACTGGGATGGCTGGAATAGGATGGAGGCTGACGTAACGTTAGGACGCACAATGGCCCAATCATGAGGCTAAGTGCAAAAGAGCCCAGCTAAACTAACTAACTAATAGTATATCAAAATATGTTATTATATAATACATCTTACATAATATAATTTATACTGTTAATACCTTTTCCATTAATAAATGAACTATACGTAATTTACATCATCAATTCCTGAATCATCTGCTAGTCCCATTAGGTCTCTTCAATATAATAGTAATGAATAGTTATAAACTCATAATAGTTGTGAATGAATATATTTACAAAGACTTTCCAGTGTTTTGGTAGCCGTGATCTATTTCTTCATATTTCCAATTTTGCAAGTAAAGTATAATTGAAATATCGATTTTTTTGTAACGGCTTTTTATAAAGGAATAGGAAATAAGAAATCAAAATCATAAGAACATATTTTGGTATAACCAGCTGTTGGTATCTTGAGTCTTGCGCCATGGAGTAATAATTGAACTTCACGACTCTCTGTAGGTATATATTTACTTTGTGTATATAAAGAGGACTGGCTGCCTAAATCGGGCGAAGACAGGTTTGCTCACGAATAGACGCGCGCATACACAGATCTCGGTGCATTTAGGATTGAAGGATTCAAGCTTGTTTGTGACTGCGCGCGATTCATATATAAAACAAAACACTGCTGTCTCACATTGCCAAGCTATTCGAACATTACTTAGATAGCTTTAGCATAAAGCCCATCACACACAGTGAAGATAATATATATTATAGCATCTAATATAAAAATATATTATCTTAAAGGACCACACACAGCTAAGATACGATAATATATCGCAACTGCATCATTGTATTAGAGGCAGTCTTGCGAGTCGCCGGTTTCGTTCCTTATACAGAGTGTTTTTATTTTGCCATGAACCGCATACAAATCTGACTGCTGCTGCTAGATGTATAAGTACTTGACAGGTCGTCTGATGACGAATGGGACAGTGAATTTATTATTATTATTATTTATCAGGCAGGCAGTTGATACAACTGATAGTGCCTGTATCCTGTTACACTTAAAATTTACATTATTTATTTATTGCCTTCAAGGAGGAATTGATGGATTAAACAGCGAAGGAAAAACTTTAAAGGATCGTAATAGTGTTATAGGAATTGCAACAGAATTCTACAAAAAACTTTATAGCGCCCAAGACCATCAACATACCGATCATAACAACACATATTCGATGGACGTAAATCCGACTAAATGTACTCCGTTTGTCGTAACAGAGGTTGTCCAAGCAATAAATAGGTTAAAAACAAATAAAAGCCCTGGCTGAGACAACATCACCAACGAAGCTCTAAAATCGGCCCACTCATTACTGGCTCTACCACTGACCCATCTTTTCAACCGCATATTGGAAACTTATAAAACGCCGACTCAGTGGTCGGAGTCAGATATAATACTAATATACAAAAAGGGTGACCCATGTGATGTTACAAATTATAGACCAATAAGCTTATTACCATGTATATATAAATTGTTCTCTCTCATGAACCAAAGGATAAGTACCACACTTGAGGCGGAACAATCTATGGAACAAGCGGGATATAGGAAAAGTTTTTCGACCATAGACCATATCCACACTCTGGAACTACTGATAGAAAAGTTCCAGGAAAGTCAGAGAGCTCTATACGTTGCCTTCATTGACTACAAAAAAGCCTTCGATACCGTATCGTACTCAAGTATCTGTAAGGCGCTAATAGAGCAAGGGGTGGAGGGGGACTATATCCAGGTAATGAAAAGCATCTACAACAACAACACGGGCAGAGTTAAATTGGAATGAGTCGGACCAAGCTTTCCTATTGAAAGAGGAGTGATACAAGGCGACCCGATCTCGCCGAAGCTGTTCATTGCCATCTTAGAGTCGATAATAAGAAAACTGGATTGGAAAACTAGCGGCCTAAACATAGACGGAAAATATCTGAGTCACCTCCGATTTGCTGATGACTTGGTGCTTTTCTCGGAATCATGCTTGCAACTACAACTCATGATCCGCAATCACTGAGTGCGGCTAGTGCGGAGGTAGGCTTGGAGATGAATCTTAAAAAAAATGATGATTACAAATAGCAAGGAAAGGACAATATATGTCGGAAACGAAGCACTAAACTTTACTAATAAATATATATACTTGGGCAAACAAATCAGCTTCGATAAGGAGAGCAACTACTCAGAAATTGACAGGCGAATCCAGCTTACTTGGAACAAATACTGGAGCCTGAAGGAAATTTTTAAAAGCGACATGCCAGTAAAAATTAAAACAAAAGTTATGTCGAGCTGCCTTTTACCAAGTCTGACAAGCTTATGCTTGTCAGACTTGGAAATATACAGCCAAAATAAAGAAAAAAATAACCACGTGTCAACGAGGCTTAGAACGAAGCATGCTAAATATTTAAAAAATCAAAAAATACGTCACACAAAAATAAGAATAATAATATACTTGGCATAAGCCCGTAATAGATAATAATCTCCGGTTAAAAGCCGAGGTAAAAAAATATATAATAATAATAAGATTTATTTTCCCAAAAATCAAATACAAAAATATACAGACATTGGCTTAGAATACAGAAATCTTTTGAGACTGGAGTCTGTACTAGGTTGTTACCTGTATTACAGATCACCAGGCTCTCACCCTACGGACTGAACACCAACATGAATTAATCAGAACTACATACTATACAATAAACTCATGAAGGAATTAAAGAAGGTTAACTATAGTTAGTTTGGCTGTAACTTTAGTATAGAAACATGACTAAAGTTACTGATGCTCTTAACTATGCCCAAAAATTAAAGTGGAAGTGGGCGGAACATGTTGCGAGACTGTCAGATGAGCGATGGACCAAAAGGGTGACAATGTGGAAAGGTCCAAGTGGAAAACGATACAGAGGTAGACCGCTTTCGAGATGGACGGACGATATTAGCAAAACGGCTGGTACAGATTGGATGCAAACAGCCCAAGACAGGCAAAAGTGGGCTTCTTTGGAGGAGGCCTTCACCCGCGGAGGGGTTCTTGCAGATTAATACATTTTCATTGTACATACTCATTTAGCATTATAGTAGTGATAATATACAGAGTGTAACGTAGAACCCCAATAAGATTTAAGGGTATGTATCCATCAGAAGTGGAGATTCTGTAGGAAAAATATTAGGGCTAATAAAACTATTTATTTATTTTATTTATTTATTATTGCACACACATACAATATGGGAAAACACATTTAAAACAATGAGCAAAAGGTACTGCATATTTCTGTTAGAAATTTCTTCCTGCAGACCCGAGTCAGTGACAGTTGATTTTAAAGGGTAAGACTTTGTGTGTACATACTTAAATATACATACCAAAAATTTTTACATAGATATTATATATAAAATATAATTATATATATATATATATATATATATATATATATATATATTTATCCCGCAAACAAATGGCCGTCCACTGAAGGCGAAAGTGCATTTAAACTGGCGTCCACCTGCTTTTGGCGTCCGCATACCGGACGCCACTTTGTTAGCCGGTAGCACTGAGGCCCTATTGATCCTAGCTAGCCGTAGTACAAAAATCGACGGAAGCCAAAAATCGTTTTAAATGGCTGCAATAAAATATTGAAAAGTTCCCGAAGAAATCTCAGCGCAGGTGAGGCGCTGCTGCAGCGCGTATATCAACACTGTATATCGGGGGGGAATTTCTGACTACGAATTCGCGTATTTGGCGTCCACAATTGCGACGTTGCCGCTGATGAAGTCTGTGGCAATATAGCTCAAATAATATTTAACGGAACCAAAACAATATACCTATATCGTCTACGATCACGTACGCGTTGCATCATATTCGGCGTTAAGTAGCTTAGCTAAAGTCTGAGATATTCTAGTATTAATACCAACATTTCATGTGCCATAGGAGTAATTTTATTGTTGTGACATTGATTGTACTACTATTTAAAGTCTGAGATGTTTTAGAAGCAATATCAAACTTTCACGTTCAGCACTAAGTCATCATTTTATTAAGGGTCTAAGAATTATCAGAGAAGTAAAGTTTTTTTTAGTTATTAAAAATGCAATGAAGGAAATACATTTTACGTGAATTTAAAGTGTAGGACTTGAAGTTTCCATACCACATTTTACTATTTACTTAAATGCTATTTTTAATGTCTTTTTAAGGCTTTAAACATACCCATATTTACATTCATGCACTCGTCACGTAAAAAATATAACCAAAACATGAAATATATTCACTAAACATTTATTCTCAAATCTTCAACAATGATCTTTACTACAACTACACTCTAAATTAACGTAAAATGTATTTCCTTCATTGCATTTTTAATAACTAAAAAAAAACTTTACTTCTCTGATAATTCTGCTAGAACACCGATTATTACGAGACCGGCGGGGCTACCGCCTAACTCATAGCGATCACTCGCTATCGCTTTCGTGACATTAGAACAATAGTTCTAATGAAATCTGTGACATTAAAAGTAAGTCATTTAAAGTCTGTGACATTGAGCTAGGCGATACGGCCGCGGGCCCTTAATGGATGTTATGTTGATTAGTTATAGTAGATTTTATCCGTTGTGAAACTAATTTTTGTTAAAAATGTATGACGAAGTTGGAAAGTCAAATTTGGCATTAATTTTTAACAAAAGTTTGTTTGACACGGAGCAAACAACTCAACTTTATTTAATAAATATTTAAGTAATTAATTAAGAAATTGAAATTGAGCACTACTAAATACAATTTTTTTATGATTGAGTAACATTTGAGTAGTGCTCAACTTCAATTTCTCAATTTGAGAAACCAGCGGTATGTGGCGTCTTATAAGTATTTACTTATCAATCATAAATATATTTTAATATAAAACACAAATTACGAAAATAAAACTGATTACATTTACTTACATATTTTTTTTTATTGTTTGCTTACCTAGGAAAGTTAACCTATATCAATAAAATGTAGATTAATAAATACTTACATAGAACTAAAGGAAAGAACTTATTTTTATTAAATACTTTATTCATAAATTGATTACAATACACACTAATAATATAAAGTGTGTCCGTCTGTCTGTTACCATTTCACGCTTAAGCTGCTGAACCGATTTAGATGAAATTAGTATGGAGATAGTTTCAGACCCGGGGACGAACATAGGATACTTTTGTCCCCAAAATCATCTCCTAAAGAGGTAAAAAATGAGGGTAGAAGTTTGTATAAATTCAAATTCAAATTCAAATTCAATATCTTTTATTCAAATTGGATTGTTACAATCTCTTTTGAACGTCAAAGCAGCTACGCCATTGGTTCACAAGTCTACGGCGGGAGACCTTGTACTGGAAAGAACCAGCAAGAAAACCAGCAAGGGCTATTTTTTTCTCCCTGTATTGTTACAGAGTCGTCAATTGGAAGCTGACCTCACAGCAGAAGTTTGAGCTCAACTTCCATTACAAGATTAGATGTGTCAGTTCTCTTCTTACTACTTATTACCAAAAATAATATTTGTTTAAACAAATGGTTATACATAACAAGACGATTCAATATCTGAAAAATTAACACCAGGCATTGGCATCATTCAAATAATCGTTGACTTTATAATATCCTTTACTCATAAGAGTCTTTTTTACATGCGCTTTATACTTATGAAAAGGCAAGTCGGTAACACTTTGTGGAAGCTTATTATAAAAGGTTATACATTTCCCCATAAACGAGCCTCTAGTTTTTTGAAGCCTGAATGTTGGAACGGCAAGTTTATTTTTGTATCTTGTGTTTAGATGATGAATTTGGAAATTGGTTTCAAATGTATTATAATTCTTATAGACATAAATCAAATTTTCATAAATGTACTGTCCTGCTAAAGTCAATATATTAATTTCTCTAAATAAGTCCCTTAAAGAATCTCTTGCTCGTAAATTATAAATAGCGCGAACCGCTCTTTTTTGAAGTACAAAAATACTTTCAATACTAGCAGCCGATCCCCACAGTAGTATTCCATATGACATGACACTATGAAAATAACTAAAGTAAATCAATCTTGCCGTTTCAACATCAGTAAGTTGTCTTATTTTTTTAACTGCATATGCTGCAGAACTAAGTCTGTTAGCCAAGGACTCAATATGTGGATCCCACTGCAATCTAGAATCTAGTGTTATACCCAAAAATTTAGTAAAGTCGATGAATTCAACAATTTCATTATTCATTTCCACTATGGTATCCACTTTTCTTACATTTGGCAATGAGAATTTAATACATTTAGTTTTACGTGAATTTAAAGATAAATTATTTATAGTGAACCAATGCAATACTTTAGAGAGAGTACTATTTACAACGTCAGTATTGCCATTTCCTCTGTCAACCTTAAATATTAAAGAAGTATCATCTGCAAATAGTACTGTATCGCACAGATTCTTAGTGAAGTGTGGGAGGTCATTAATATAAATTAAGAAAAGCAAGGGTCCCAATATCGATCCTTGTGGCACGCCCATAACTATAGGTGCACCAACAGACTCAGTTTTGTTAATAACCACTTTCTGAACCCTATTGGATAAATAAGGCTCAATAAGTCTCATTGCTTCTTCAGAGACACCATAATGTTTGAGTTTATTTAAAAGAGTTTGGTGACCAACGCAATCAAAAGCTTTTGATAGGTCACAAAATATACCAATTACATCTTGTTTACACTCCCAAGCAGCAAAAATGTGTTTCAGAAGTGCAACACCGGCATCAGTAGTGCAACGACCTTTTGTAAAACCAAATTGGTTCATATGTAGAATGTTGTTACTTGAGAAATGATCAGTTAACTGATTAGATATAATTTTTTCAAATATTTTACTAAGAGCTGGTAGAATCGAAATTGGTCGATAATTTGAAGGGTCATTTTTATTCCCAGACTTAAATAGAGGTATCAACTTGCTATTTTTCATGAGGTCGGGGAAGACACCTTCATCGACACATTTATTGAATATCAACGCAAGTTGCGGTGCAAGTTCTTTAATTACAGATTTAATTATATGGGTCGAAATACCCCAAAATTTTTTTGGTACTGATCATACGAAATGTTTTCAAAACAGTGTTAGCATCAATGTGACAAAAGTTGAACACCTTGTTGCACCTCTCCACACTCCGTCCCAAAAGAGCTACAGCCTCATTGGGACATGAGTTGAGACTACTTGTAGTTTCTATGGGTATATGAGAGAAGAAGTCTTCAAATGCTTTAGCAACCGCATTGTCTGATTTAATAGTTTGGTTATTGATTTCTAAAGAGAAAGAATTCACAGTACTTTTGGGTTTACCTGTTTCCTGGTTAATGATATTCCAGGTGGTTTTTATTTTATTTTTAGATGAACAGATTTTGTTACTTATGTACATAGCTTTTGCGCACATGCACACTTTCTTGAATGTTTTAGAGTAATTTGTGACATAATTTATGAAAGCGGGGTCATTGGATGTTCCTTTTAAAGCATATAGTTCATATAGTTTTCTGCGACTTTTATATATACCAGGCGTAGCCCAATCACTAAATTTCTTTCTCCCATTTTTGATTTTAATTACTTTTTCTTTGAATATATCATTGCACTCATTTTTAACTACATGAAATAAGTTATTATACAAATTACTGGCGTTAGTCCCCTCGATCGGTAAATTTGCAGTTTGACTAGTAACATTTCTTGTAAATTTCTCTAGACCACGTTTTGTTATAGGTCTACAAGTAGTCTCACGTATAGAACAAACATGATGGTGCTCAAACGAGGCTAATTGTCCGCTATGGTCAGAGTTAATACAATTTATAATCAACTTATCTTGTACATTACAATTACAGAAGATGTTATCTATGCAAGTAGCAGATGTTGCTGTTATTCGGGTTGGTTCTTTAAATACATTATTCATGTTAAATGATTTGAATAAGTTAATAAATCTACTAGATATTTGGGATTGTTCTAAAATATTTACATTAAAATCCCCACAGACAACAATTTTTTTTACTTTTTCTGCATACTATTCTTAAGGCATCTTCCATAGCAGACTCGAATTCTGAAAAATTTCCAGAGGGGGGTCTGTATACACAAATTATAATGAAATTGTCAAGTTCCACACAAGACAACTCAATGGTTCGTTCAACAGAGAGTGAAACTATGTCCTGTCTTTCCTTAAATTGGATGTCATTATGCAAAATTATTAAGGATCCGCCTCTGATTGCAGATTTTCTAGTGAACGAACTTACAATCTTGTAATGTAGGGAATCTATATCCGCTAAACCGATTTAAATTAAATTTGGTATTAAGATAGTATGACATACGAGGATAGTTTTTAACCACGAAATCATCCTCTAAGGGGGTAAAAAGGGGTGGAAGTTTCTACAACCGCAATATCGATTGTGATGATATATTGGTATCGATATCGGTATTAGTATTTGTTATTTGGTACCAACAAACCGACGTAAAGCTTTGTACTTTGTACGGACGCCCAATAGCTGTATACAGACGTTCAATAGCCATATATGGACGCCCAATAGCTGTATACGGACGCCCAATAGCTGTATACGGACGTCCAATAGCTGTATACGGACGCCCAATAGCTGTATACGGACGTCCAATAGCTGTATACGGACGACGTTCAATAGCCATATACGGACGCCCAATAGCTGTATACGGACGTCCAATAGCTATATACGGACGTTCAATAGCCGATCGATGGCGATCATGATTGCAGGCATACGGTACTATGTGGCTGCAAGCTACCAACTGTAAGATAAAAGCAGTGTTCCCAGTAAATTATTCTTTTTATTATTAACTATAATTTTATTAATGTAAATATGAAATTTGGTAGGTAGATAGATAGTAAACTCTTTATTATAACATACAGGAAAAACAAAACACAGGAGAAAACAAATACAACAACAATGTTATAATGAGCGGTCTTATCGCTAAGAGCGATTTCTTCCAGACAACCAGGCGTTTGGAAAGATTGATAGGATGTTAAGTTCAGATTAATTTTATTAATTAAACTGCAGGCTCCAACACAAGGTACGAGTAGTATCCATTATTACTCCCAGATTTTTTACAGTAGAACTGAAAGGAATATCAGACCCACGAAATTATATTATAAGGAGTGTAGTGAAGTCAATTTTTGCTAGAAATCGTGAACTACATACAACTATGCTCATTCCAACACAACAGACATTTAAAAATATATATTGAAACAAATTAAACGTTGAAACTGTGTGCTACATAAAGCGATAGGAAAAGAATGAGATAATAAATCCAAAGCTGGCAACGTAGCACTCCCAAATACGGTCCATCCTGTGAGGACGTTAAATAATCGATGCAATAGGTAAGTTACGATCGATATATCTAGGATGCCTATAATGTATCACCATGGTTGGGGGTTCAAAAATGTTGGGGCATGACTGCAAGATGAATATCACGAGAAATAAAATTATCGTAAAACGACGTATCCCAAGGAGCTGGAAATCAGAAAACTAAGCAATATTCATTAAGACATGTTAAATAAAGTAAGGGGAACTGAGGGACGTCGTAATGATGCACGACGTGCATGACGCCAAAAAGATTGTAGGATGTATATATATATATAAATATACTTGTAATTTTTATACAATAATACATAATATACAGGTACATACACATATACACAAAATACATATGTCTAATATGATGGCTATTATGGTACGTTAGATACATTGTTTCAGATAATGATCCTTAAGAGATGTCTTGAAAGCAGATATTTTAGTACAATCTCTAATGTTGGCAGGTAACTGATTCCATAGGCGTGCAGCAGAATCAGTAAATGACTCAGAGTAGGTGTTTGTACTTCGGTTCGGAATAAAGAGAAGCGTGCGTAATCGAGTTCTACTAAGCCTGTCAGCAGAACGTAAAAAACTAAAACGTTCTCTAAGGTATTGCGGGGCCAAAGGATTATGCAGAACATTGAAAAGTAGACAGAGAACGTGGTAGTTTCTGCGCTGTCTTATCGGGAGCCACTTCAATAGGGATCGAAATTTGGAGACATGGTCGAATTTACGGAGGCCGAAAATGAATCTTATGCACAAATTTTGCAATCGTTCCAATTATTTAGGAGATCCTCATTTGCATCCAAAAAACATGCGTTGGCGTAATCAATAATAGGTAAAATTAAAGTTTGAGTAAGAGAGATTTTAGTTTTCAAAGGCAAAAAATGTTGGAGTCGCTTAAGGGTATGAAAAGAAAAATGTACTTTCTTAGAAATGAGATCCACGTGTTTACTCCAGGAAAGATGTTTATCAAAAATTACACCCGAGGTTTTTAGCGCTATCAACATAAGGAATAATTGACGAGTTGAGACATACATGCGGAACACTGGAAAAATCAATTTGATCCCTTGTAAACCTACTCCCAATAATAATTGCCTGTGACTTAGAAGGGTTGATCAGCAGCCCATGGCTGCTGGCCCATTCGTATATAATGTTATGGTCACGATTAATAATATCGATTGCACTTACGGTATCAGATACAGAGAAGTGTTTATATAATTGCAAGTCGTCCGCGTATAGGTGAAATTTGGAGGATAAAGAATTTGTGATAGTATTAATAAACACTGAAAACAGAAGAGGAGAAAGAACAGCTCCCTGGGGTACTCCAGCAGAAAGTGGACACCAATCGGAAAAAATAATTATCGAGAGTAATACATTGACTTCTGTCGCGCAAATAAGAGTCGAACCAAGCAATCACTGAGGAGGAAACATTAAGGGAGCAGAGGGTGCTGAGAAGAATATCGAAATCAACACAATTAAAAGCACTGCTGAAATCGAGAAGAATGAGGATTGTAAGTAGCTTGTCGTCCATAGCCTGACGAATATCATCAGAGACTTTTACAAGTGCAGACACCGTACTGTGAAAAAAAACTACTTTTTTTTCCATACAAACTAAATAAAATATTTTTTGGTCTTAAGTGCTGACAGCCCTACGTAAGCGTACGAGGAATACTACGCCGTGACTACGCTCACGTCTATCACGTGACTTCATTCACAACTATCGAGCGCCATCGCAGGGAGACGCACCTACGGCTTGTGCCCGGGCGCAAAATCAAGTAGGTATTACAGGAAAAGATAATAACTATGATATTATTGCGTTAAGTCAACTTATCTATGTTAAAACAGCGTCATGGCAGCGTCCAATATGTTACACTTAGTTGACAAGTTAATTCTTCTTCTTCTTTTTGCTTGGTGGCGTTTCCCTTTTGGATTTCGCCAGAATCGAGTTTTTTGCTCAGTTTTCGTTTTTCAGATGAATAATGCCCTTGTAAGACTCTGCTTTCTTGACATGGATCGTGAAAGTACAATGGGTAGGTGTATTTTATTTATTCATATATTAGTTAAAACTACTTTGCCAGTTGATACCTGCAAAGAGGACATACACAATAGAGCACACACTGTTAGTAAGCAGACAGACAAATTATAATTTAATACTATTGTTAGTTATGTAATCACAAAGAACATCAATAAAGGGAGAATTTACATAAGACAGGAGGGTATTAAAATTTGTGGGTTTAGGAATGTGCACTGGAAGGATGTCATATAGCGAGACCGGATATTTGGGACAATTAAAAAAGATATGTTCTACATTTCTTTCATCCAGACCGCATTCACACAGTGAGGTGTCCTTCACTCTAATTTTTGCCAGAAAGACTGGTGTACATGCATGCCGACATGTGTAGACGTAACCGACATATAGTGGATGTGCATGATTTTGAGGCTTGCTTAAATTTAAAAAACCAAGGTTTGGGCGGAATATCCTTCTGAATATTTGCATAATGCTTTCCCACTACACCACTACTCCTCCTCCATTGAGCAACCCAAGAGAATCTCATATCTCGTTCCGCTAGTGCTATCAGATCATGTGAATAAGTTAAGTGATTGAGGGCACCGTTCCTAGTAGCCTCCTTTGCAATAATATCTACAGTCTCATTGTCCCGTATACCTGAATGTCCAGGTATCCAGATCAATGTTACCTTAATACCCTGAAGATGGCATCTGTGAAGGGCTTTTCTGATTTTATAGATTAAAGGGAACCTATTCTTACTGCCAAAGGGGTTTATTAATGTTTTTCACAAACACTTATCGCACGAAGCATTTAATGACTCACACACAAACCGCACACTTTTTTCACCCGGGCCAGTTAGTTATTGGCTAAAAATAAACACTGCATGAGGTTGAATTTGGGCCGAAATACCTACTATTGAAGTCTTCATTTCAAACAACCGTTTCTTGACCTTTTTGCATCGAGCGAGAGTTCAATCATAAAAACGGCTCAATATGTCTACCACCCTGATCTATGCAGGCAGCCGTTCGTCGAAGCATTGACTCTCTTACATTCTGCAACATCTGTCGAGTAACAGACTGAAAGGCTGCAATAAGCCGGCTCTCCATTTCCGCTGCAGTACTGGTTCGCGGGTTGCGCTCAAAGTGCTGCAGTATCGCAGTCTCCAACTGCGAACGTGCTGCGTTTCTTGACCGACCTTCATTACGCGGTGCACGAAATGTCCCAAAACTGTGTAATCGTATACACATGCTGCGGAAACATGAGTAAGAAGGCAACCGTCGCTGCGCAGCAAGTGGTCTATTTGCAACAAATCTTTGCCGGTATAACTCACGAGCACCACTAATGTTTCCGTCACACGCACCAACACATAAAACCATTTCGTAAAATTCACTATTTGAATAAATTTCACTACCACGACGAGACATTGTTGCTACGAGATCACGACACACATACACCAAAAGTTTTCGCGAGCAACTGATGGACACGGACAGAGACGAGCCGACTGCCGACTCAAAGCCCAAAGGCGCCCCCGCCCCTCGGCCGCGGCCGCTGCATTAGGGATGATCGATATCAATCGAATAATTAAAAATATCGATTTTTAGCAAAAATCTTTTTTTTTGAAATCGATATTAAATCATCATAATATCATACGGAACGTTGATATTATACCTAGTCTAGCTCGGCAATCTAATCTGAATTAGGTGATACTGACTAATGTTGTTGATAGTATTCACTGCACATTGTTCACTTTGCTTAGTTCACCCGCAAGTAAATGTAGCAGACTCCACCTTTTAAAATGTGTGGCTCGGTTGAGAATAAACAAATGTAACCGAACTAAGCTGAACGAAGTTATTCCTTTGCATTTCTTGAACTAAAGGAATTAAAAAACTTGTCAACTTCAATGAATTCCATGACGTAATAATTTCCTGTTGTTAATGTGAAGCGGAAGGGAGTGTTACAAGGTTGCTTTTTTTTATTTAAAACCAAACCTATTACTTATACGGCAAGTGCTGGGATGGGAGTGCATCTACCTATCCAAAGTTGCTGAAAGCAGCAATTAAATATTTGTGCTGCACAGCAACTTTGCCAACTTCGGGAAGACTTGAAAAGTAGGGTAACATTTGTATCAACAACTGACGCTACCGCCTTACTCATAGCGATCACTCGCTATCGCTTTCGTGACATTAAAACTATTGTTCTTATGTCACGAAAGCGATAGTGAGTGAACGCTTTGAGATAGGCGGTAGGGACGCTGAGTTGTAAATATCGCCTGAGAAAAAAAAATCGAGTTCGAACCTTTTTCGAGTCGGTGAAAAGTAGCCCCTAGATTTACTTTTGATCCACCTAAATGTGTAACCAAACTTGATAGAAATACTCCTATTCATCGTTAGACATCTAGCTGTAATACCTGTTAAATGAAAACATTGATATTTTTACGGGTTCGTAGCATCAATCAAAAAAGATTTGCATTCTTCGTAATATCTTTAATATTTTTTAAAATTAATAAACACAAGTATGTAAATAACTTTACTTTGAATGTAAATTAATTGCTAATTTTCGTGAATAATAAATACATAATAAATAAAAAAGAATGTTTTTTGCTCCCTAACACATCGATATGACATCGATGATTTCCTAAGATCGATCATTCCCACGCGGCTTATCAATCGATGCTGCCCTGCTCAAACGTCGGCGCCGCAAGAAAATGGGGCGGGACCGAACGCCGTTTTGATTGGCCGCTTATGGAAATTCGAATCATCGTCTTTTGACCAATCAGCTATCGTGTTCATTAACCAGAGTACGCAAAGATGAATGAAGTCCACGCGGTCTGCATGACGTTTACAAAAATTATACATTATCAGAGGACCTAGACAAAAGTAACAATTTGTTCATACATTTTGTTCTTTTCTGACTTCGTTATCCTTTTTGAATTAACAAATAAACATTCGCGTTTATTTTATTTACGTTACACGTTTATATCGAACGGCAATGTATGAAATGATTTGCGATGTGGAATCATTCCTATTCATTTTATTCTTTTCGAACCTTTTTATCGTTTTTGAATTGTTACTGTGTCTAGAGGCGCGTTCCATTTAAGCAATGATTTGCAGCATATTCAACATTTTTAGCATCATCGCGTTTCATTAGCTCTTGTAGCTAGCAGGGCTAGCATCATATGTTAACGTAATGCGCTCCATTTAAACAATATCTTAATGTTTAGGTTAGGTTCCCTTTGTGAAAAATAATGCGGCTAAAAATGATAAAATTTCTTGAAAGAAACGCAAAACATGGTTAATATTGATGTTAGCGTGAAAAATGGTGTTGACTAGACATCTGTGGAGAAGCTCGGTGGCGTAGTTGTTCGTGCGTTTGGTATGATGATTGCTAAAGTTTAGTAACATTTACCGTCGTCGTGACCCTGATGGGCGAAAAAAACTTAAATTATGCGAACTCGACCTCACCATCTCGCCTCGGCGGACACTAGCGGATTAGCGGAGTACCTGTCGGACGGGATTGAGCACTATAAATTCAATATGGCCGCCGTTCAAAAATGGCGGACCAGACCGGCGGCGTTTATTTTCAATCTCAGTAATATGGGTATCGAATGAAACTACTTAAGGAATGATCACTAGGAATGTAGCATCATTGCTCTAAATTTAATATTTTAAAATTATTCCTTTTTCTTTTTATTTCGTTATAAGGTTTTAAAAGCATAGCAAAAGTAACATTATTGTATCAAACCAAAAAGTAATTGGTAGTCATAACTTCTTACTTATTACATGAGGTAACCTTATTATTTTGTAATTAAATTAAATGATACTTGATTTACATTTCAATGACTCAAAGAGGTTAGTTGAAATTAGGCATTAAAATACTATGTTTAAGTGTCCTTTCTGTACCTTATTTCTTCACTTTGTGTTTAAATTTCTTTTGTGTTAAGAGCTGATTATGGTTGCCACTTGAAAGTTTTTGCTTTCAGTTTAAAATCAAATAACTCTGAAAATATTGGGTTTTTAGGTCTCAGACAAGCACCGAAGGTCCATTTAGTATCTAACTTATATGCCCCTTAAATGCTTTTGGGGTATTCAGTTACACCCTGTATAGTAGTGTAGTACAACAGTAAAAAAAAATTGATTATAGCAGGTATAACGATTACATTTTTTATTTTTTTTTCTCTGTAATTTTTGCAAGAAATAAAAAGGCTTTTTATTTTATTTTTATTATAATTTAAATATGAATTTGATTATACACCGCTATTTTTAAGTTATGACAAATATTTTGTGTGCTTGTTCAGACAAGCAAACTGAACAACTTTCACTATGGGACCAACTTCGAAATCGCAAAAAAAAAGTCAGCTGTTTCATACATTTAGGTTCAGTGAATGTTGAACATTTGTATGGAACAGCTGATTTTATTTTGCGATTTCGAAGTTGGTCCCATAGTGAAAGTTGTTCAGTTTGCTTGTCTGAACAAGCACACAAAATTTTTGTCATAACTAAAAAATAAACTTGTATATGTATTGCGTCGAAAAGAAAAAAGCGTAAAATCTGGGAAGAGGACCACTTAAGAATCAAAAAACAGCGCTAGATAGAACATACTGTAGTTTATCTTAAGATAAATATCGCCGAGTATATTTATATACCGGGTGTAACGGAATACCGAAATAATATTTTAAGGTTGTTGATTTACAAAAAAATGTTCTATGGCTGTTCTTTGTATTTTTATTATATGCCTACTTTCGATTTAATACGCTTAACTGTTAAGCATATTAAATCGAAAGTAGGCGTATAATAAAAATACAAAGAATAGTCATAAAACATTTTTTTTTGTTAATCAACAACTTTAAATATTATTGCGGTATTCCGTTACACCCGGTATATTTCAATATCTTAAGATATCGTTGCTAGGTTAAGATATCTTTCACATATCGCTCAGTATCTTAAGATACTGTAATGTAAAATATATATTATATTAACTGGATGTGGTGATCCATTGAAATGTAGGGTTAGCGATACGTCGCAGATAAGATATATTTTATAGTATCTTCATTGCGTGTGATGGGCTTTACTTCGAAACATACATAGTTAACCTTAGCGTTACTTCGGAAGAAAGTAGGCCTTCTGTATCTATTTGTGGTTGAACCTTGGATCGATTTGCCCCTCTATTGTGCATCTCCTGTTGATGGATTGAGCTATCGTTATTACATCCATTTTACATCCAATGCTGCTATAATCAATGTCGCCAAAATATGTAGAATAAACTATAGGTACAGTCAGGGAAATCGGCGGTCGCCCACCTTTAGGTGATTATCGCTTGCACTCGATTTTGCCTTGCCTACCCCCACTCACCCGGTGGTGACAAAACAAAATGTTATTAGTAATCTCGTGATGTCCTCCTTGACGTTTCCGCCAATGGCAAAAAACTGGCTAATTATGTTTTGAGCGGAGATGGCTAGCAAATCCAAATTTAGTTTTAAAAGTCCTGTTACACGGTTGACAGTGCAACTGGCCTGATGAGTCGTATGTGTATCGATAAGTGGGTTTATGGCGGTTCTTTTTGATAAGACGCTTTGCATCCAGATCATCCAAGCGTCTCCTCTCAAAGGTGGTAGAAGCATCAAAGATCGTTTTACGCCACTGAGGCCTCTGTTTTGCAAGCATTTCCCAGGAATCTAGAGGGGTGTCGCAGGTATCGAAGGTACTGACCCCCAGGATTACGCTTCCCCTCCTTCATCCATCCGCACAAGATGCCCACACCATCTTAGCTGCCCCCCAATAAGCATACACTCAATGCCGCTTGATTTGGTACGTCGGAGTATTTCGCTATTTGGAACTCGGTACTGTCAACCTATACGCAAAATTTTTCGTAAACACCTCATATGAAAGACGTCTAGGCGCCTTATGTCGCTCTTATAAAGACACCAGATCTCAGAGGCGTAGAGGAGTATTGGCAATACGATAGCATTGTACACAGTGATCTTGGTGTGCAGTTTTAGATCATGTGAGTCCCTGACTCTGGTTCTCAGTTTACCAAAAGCCCTTGCGCCCTTGCGATACGAGAAGAAATTTCATTATCCAGGCGATTATCATCACGGATGAAACTTCCCAAGTAACGAAATGATGACACTTCCTCCAAAACCTCTCCACCCAGATATATTGGTGTTGTATCTGGAACACCGCCCCGTGCTGTTTGTTTAAAAGTACTTGAGTTTTGGAGGTGCTGATAACAAGACCAAATCTTTTGCAAGATTTATTAAGTGAGCTTAGAAGAAGTTGCAGATTCCGGGAACCATCAGCCATCAAACAAACATCGTCTGCATAAAGCGCATCGACAACCGGCGTTTCGTGCACCAGACGTTTAGACCTAAATTAAATTAAATACAGAAAATTATATATGCTCTTATCAAACCTTACTTCAAGGGCGATTTGTCCTGTACAGTCAGTGTAAGAGTCTCGAAGCACCCCTGCAAAATAAATAGCAAAAAGTGTCGGGGCCATTACAGCCTTCTTTTACTCCGCTGGTCACCAAGAAACGGTCCGTGCAGTTGTTCTTGTGTTGCACGCTGGCCATCATGCCATCATGTCATCATGGAATTGGCGCACAATGCTTACGAACTTCACAGGACAACCAGCTTTCTCCAAAACAATCCACAGAGCAGATCTGGGAATACGGTCGAACGCTTTCTCAAAGTCTACGAAACACATGTGCAGTGGACGATATCGTAATCTCGTACCGAGAGCGCCTCGACCGAGACCGTACTCGTAAAGGGACTCGTGAACAAATTTTCAACATTCGCCAACTGATCGAAAAGTCTTATAAATTCAACATACCGAATGGGGCTCCAACAATCTTGTTGAGTTCAATGCTAAGAAATCACAGGTGTGCGCGTTCTCGGCGAAAAGGTCACCTTTCCTCCCCCTTCCTTCTCTCCAGGGCACAACCCTTCACACACAGAGCAACATCACCTTGCTCGGAATGATCATTCGCTGCGATCTGAACCCCAGAGACTACATCGAATCCGTCATAACTACTGCCTCACGGAAACTCGGTGTCCTGAACAAGGTGCGTAGGTATTTTGCGCCGGACCAACTATGCTTGTTGTATAAAACTCAGGTTAGGTCTTGCGTGGAATATTGCTCGCACCTTTGGGACGGCTCCGCTCAGTACCTCCTCGATGCTCTGGACAGATTGCAGCGTCGCGCTATTCGCATAATTGGCGATGTAGAGGCAACTAACACCCTCGAGCCTCTACAACTTCGTCGTGACATCGCCTCTCTTAGCGCCTTTTACCGAATGTTCCATGGGGAATGCTCTGAGGAGCTCTTTAACCTTATCCCTCCCTCTCCATTCCTTAACAGAAACACGCGTAAGGGCCTTCGGAGTCATCCGTACACTGTGTCCTCCTTTTCACACCGTACCAAGAAATTCCAAGATTCCTTCTTCTGTCGTTCATCCCACACTTGGAATTCTCTACCTGCGCACGTGTTTCCTCCATCCTACAACATGGGTTCCTTCAAAAGAGGCGTGAAAAAGCATCTTTTGGGCCGGCAAGGGGCGGGCAGGTAGGAGAGTGGATGTCGTCCCTACTCTTATCTGTCAACTCATTTGGGCCTCTTTCACCGCTTAACATCAGGCGGGAGGAGGTCATCTGCCGGGCCATCCATAAAAAAAAAAAATACCCCTCATCATATGTTTCATTGACTATAGTAAGGCCTTCGACTGTGTGATCTGGGAGAGTCTATGGAAAATCCTTCAAGAACTTGGGGTACCTCGCCCGACATCTGGTTGCTTTGATCCAGACCTTGTATGAGGATAACCAGGGTGTCGTTAGCGTTGACCGGGATATTTCGGGCCCGTTCGGATTTGGCAAGGGAGTCGGACAGGGCTGCATCCTTTCCCCCATTTTGTTCAATATATATGGAGAATTGGAGAGTACATTATCAGGAGGGCATGTGAGGATTGGGAGAATGGCATCACAATTGGTGGTACCAAGTTAACAAATCTTCGCTACGCCGATGACACCGCACTCCTGGCATCAAGTGAGGCGGAGATGATCGACCTTCTGAACAGGATCTCAAATATCAGCATTGAACTAGGCCTCAAAATAAACCACAGCAAGGCCAAAATTATGGTTGTCGACCGGGGCAAGTCACTGTCATTTACTGGTGCTCTGGATTTGGTGATAGTCGACAACTTTTTATACCTGAGGTCTAGTTTTAAGTAGTAACGGGTCATGCCATGCGAACTGGAAATAAAAAGGCGGATAGGAATGGCCAAAAGTGCGATGTCTCGACTGCGAGGGCTGTGGCGCGACCGCAATATTTCGTGGAAAACCAAAATGAGACTCGTAAACTCGCTCATTTTTTCCATTTTCAGCTATGGAGTGGAGACATGGACCCCGAGGAAGGCTGATCGAGACCGTATCGATGCGTTCGAGATGTGGTGCTGGAGAAGGATGATCCAGATCCCTCGGACAGCATTTCGCACTAACAAGTCCATTCTACACGAACTGGGTGTAAAGACTAGATTGTCTGCTGTCTGCCTTGGCAGGGTTTTGAAGTTTTTTGGCCACATTGCTAGAAAAGATGGTCATAACCTAGAACAATTTTTGGTTATTGGGAAGGTAGACGGCAGACGGTCTAGAGGTCGCAGCCCAATGAGATGGTCTGACCAGATCCGCTCATCACTGGACACGAAACTCCACAATGCACTGCATGCCGATAAGGATAGGAACAAATGGCGCGATATAGTCCGGAGCAAATTATTTCCGCGGGGGATTCACGACCCTCAGTAATGAGGAGCACGACGCGAAGAGAGAGAGACCGAGAGCGCACACCGGATTGCGCGTACGCAATACCGCCTTAAAATATTATTAAAATTCCATTTCTTTGTGGTTGATCAAGTATTGCGATTAATTCTGATATTCACAATCAGTAATCTAGCAAACAAATTGCTATAATATAATAATTAATAAATTATAGCAAACCTAGGTAGTTACTTATCATCAAAGAACTTATATGTAAATATAAATATATAAACGGGAATTTACACGAGGTATTTACATACCTATTTTATTGCCTGACGTTTCGGCTAGGTTGCACCAGCCGTGGTCGCAGGCGGATAGGAATAGGTATGTAAATACCTCGCGTTATCGTGTTAATTCCCGTATATAGATTTATATTGATAATGCAACACGAAAGTTTGAAAGTTAGAACTTATATGTCTTGGTTATTTGAGCTTTTCGACTTTTTTCTATGAATGAATAAAATATTTATATTTACTGTTATTTGTGAAGACCCTTTCTATTACTCGTAATGTCACTAATTATTTCACATTAGAAAATGGTGCGTACAGTTGCAGATGGTCAGCTTTAAAAATGTTCAACATTTTCTAGTTATAATACTATAACATGTGAATATGTGTTATAAATGTCCAAAACTAATACTAAATCTAAAAAATCTTTAACTGAATAAAATAATTTACATTATAACCATTTATACACGTTGTTTCATAATAACAAATAAATAATCAATGCGTTATCTAAAACTAATTATTAAAGTCTGTTTACATGTAGTGTCATTCAAACCCAAAATTTTCATGTCATAGTATCATCATCATGTCTATGATTTACATGAAAATTTTGGGTTGAATGACATTACGGGTAAACACAATTTAATAATTAGTTTTAGATAACGCATTGAATATTTATTGGTTATTATGAAACACCGTGTATAATTCAACTTTAAATCTATTAAATGCTAATTTTTTCCAATGTCGACGTAAAGGCGAGATAATCGGAGTCTAGGAGCAAAACAGTTAGTCTGGCGCAAGTATTTTTTTATGTAGAAAACGCGTTGACAACAGGTTAAAGGCAAATTGCAACTTAACATGTATTGTAAACAAACAACCGTCACGTGCTTTGACGGTTCGCTTGCGCTTATTGGTTGAGTGTGATGAACAGGGTGTGGCATACGATAGCAACTGTTCAATGCATTTTGAGTGCAAAGTGGACGACCGCGAATTTCCTTCCACAGGACAACTCGCTAGACCTTACAAGTTTTTTATCATCTCTCTTTGCCGCGTAGCGTAACACCACTTTTTACGAAGTTTCTCTGGTTTTTTCATGCTCTCTTGGTGCCACTACGCACCAAGAGAGCATGACGTCGCTACTCACTCATTTTTGGTCGTATAAAAAAACTAATTATATCAATGTTCAGGATTTTTTACGGACTATAATTCGAAACTAAAAACCGCGTTGATCCTCATTAGTGGAGTTGACAACTTTGGGAATAAAAATATGTGTTCTCTGGCATGTATTTTGTATCAAAATAAATTGTGGTAACTCCTCATACAGTCTATTTTTAATTTAATAATTACAAGCTTTTATTTAACTTGCAATGTAACTAAGTATGTAAGTATATAAGTATGTATGTTCGGGTGAAATCTTGCAACTCAATTTTAAAGCAGATATCTTGAACCGGTTGAGCTGAATTTTTGTGTTGACTATGTGACGTCATTCTAAATCCAATATGGCGGCATACCCAAGATGGCGGACCAATTATATTTAATGCACCCCTACAATATGGGTATCAAATAAAAGGTCTTGCTAAGAGTAACTCGAAAAATAATGTGACGTCACTATTAATCCAATATGGCGGACTTCTAAAGCTTGAAAATCAATTTTGAAGTAGATATCTTTAACCGATTGAGCTGAAATTTTGTATAAACACAGTTTGGATGAAAATTCATGGTTAACTGTGTGACGTCATTCTAAATTCAAGATGGCGGACCTATTATTTTAAATGCACTCCTACAATATGGGTATCAAATAAAAGGTCTTGCTAAGAATAACTTGAAAAATGAAGTGATGTCACTATTAATCCAATATGGCGTACTTCTAAAGCTTAAAAAAATCAATTTTGAAGAAGATATCTTTAACCGATTGAGCTAAAATTCTGTATAGACGTTCCGGCTTGCAACAATGATGCGTTGAATGAGATGTATAGACTGAGAAACGTGTCCAGTGATATCTAAAAAGTAAAAAATAAATTAAATGTAAAAAAACCTTTTTAAAACAAGCTTTTATTTAAATGCGCTAAAAAGAAAAAATAAACTTTTACACTAAAACTTTTACTTATAACGTCATTTCACATTTGACACAATTTATATGACATAAAAGCTTGTCGCGAGATTTACTTTTGTAGATAAACAAGTAAATTAAATAATTTGATGTGAATAATTTTATATATTACAATTTTTAAACTAAGTAAATACGAGTAGGTACTTAAAAGTACTCTCTTAAGTAATTTTAACTTACTACACACAAGTAAATCTCGCGACAACCTTTTATGTCATATAAATTGTGTCAAATGTGAAATGACGTTTAGTGTAAAAGTTTACTTTTTCTTTTTAGCGCATTTAAATAAAAGCTTGTTTTTAAAAAGGTTTTTTTACATTTAATTATACCGGGTGTAACGGAATACCGCAATAATATTTAAGGTTGTTGATTTACAAAAAAAATGTATTATAACTATTCTTTGTATTGTTATTACATGCCTACTTTCGATTTAATGCGCTCAACAGTTAAGAGTATTATCGAAATCGAAATCGAAAGTAGGCATATAATAAAAAAACAAAGAATAGTCATAAAATATTTTTTTTTGTAAATCAACAACCTTAAATATTATTGCGGTATTCCGTTACACCCGGTATATTATAATAGTCAAATTAACAATTTTTTTTAAATATTAAATCCAAGCGTTAAATTGCCGATTATACCAGTTTTCGACCATTTATTCATATCCAAATAGTTATATTGAGCAGTTCAACAGTTTGGATTTTTTTGTCCATTTTGTTATATCGTGTAACTAATAGTATAACTAGTTGGACTAATCCGTTTTCGTCCATCTGTTGACCAGTTTTCGACCAATTAATAAAGTAAGATTTTTATGAATAAAAGTATGATAGAACTAGTGGGCCCGGCGACCTTGTCCCGCCCGATCACAGCGCCACCTACTCTGGATCCAATTATACATATAAACCTTCCCTGAATCTATTCAAACACACACAGAAAAATTCGTAGGAATCATTCGAGCGGGTCGTTACTCGTGGTCCCACTACTTTGCCCCACTGCACAGAGGGACACGCTCCATACAAGGGCGGTCATAAATAGTTAAAGTCCTGTTACTATCAATACATTGTATTATTTTAGTGACTTATAGTTGTAAAAGTGTTTTAGGAACATTAAAATGAAAGAAGTACATGTATTTACGGAATAAAAAACGTTTACTTCAGTAAAAAACAAATATAAACAATAACATACTTTTACCTAAATGTATCATGAACAAACACTTAAAAATTGGAATGTAAAACATATATTTTAAATAAAATAAGAGTCAAAACATTGATAACATTATTTAATTATAATAAAATAATAGAAATAAATAAATTAAAATTAATTAAATACAAAAAAAACAAAACAACTAACAAAATACAAATAAATTATTCTTATTCTAACAATATTAAACATGTAACAATTCTATTACACTTTGTGACAGAGTATTTTTCTTTTTAGGGGGAAGTTTCCGAAGACTTGTAATATAAGGATCTGAATGTAATAATAGTCGTTGTATTAAATCTTGATTGGTAACTTCACGTGACATTTTTCGAGTGTGACTTCGTCTATAAATTTTGATATACTTATTTGTCGCTTTATTACAATTACAATTACAATTTATATTACAATTATCTTCAGCTAATTTTACAATAATTTGAAGGGGTACATAAGATGTTACAAACAAACTACTATCTTCTAAAGTTGAATCTGAAAAAAATTGTTTGTATTCACTATGTCCAGTGCTGCCATCGAATCCCCATTTCCCAAGTAAAGAGATATTAGACAAACAATCATCAGGAATCTGATCTAAGACCTCTTTTTGAGATTCAAGGATTCGAGAAGCTGTGTGATCAAAAAGACTTTGTAATTCAACTTCAGCTGAAGACTCGGAAACAGTTATATTAGAAGGGTAACATCTCTGTTTCGCTTTAGTAATTTGTTGGTAACATGGTAATACATTAGGAGAAATCTTACTATTAACAAAGTTTTTAATTAATAAATACTGATGTTTTGTCAACTGAGCATCAGTCACAAGTGACAAGACATCATCAGTGCTAACTCTAGATATACACGAATCGAATGAACAGTCTGAAACATCAAGCAATGCACTCACAGTAGAATCATCAGACTTTGACAAATCAGCTACTCTCCGACGTTTAGTCCTTTTACTACATTGCGTAAAAGGTTTTCGAGGACGACCACGTGAATGACACGGCGACGTTTCAGATGGAGTACATTGCTTATTGTTTTTCACAAGTTGAATTTTTTCAATAACATTATTCAATAACAATTTTTTCAATAACATTTTTCAATAACATTATTTTTTCAATAACATCATTACCCGCACAACAGCGGTTCTGAGCAGTCACGTAATTTTGTCGTCGCTATTTAAAATTTCCAAATATCATTTCAATCGTTTCGTGTGGTCTTCAATTTATAATAGTTATCTTTAGAATCCTCAGTGTTTAGTGGTTACTGATTTATTGTTGTGATTATTGCTTTTCCGAGGAATGATTTGATGTGTTCAGTGTGTTATTCAACGGCAGGGAATCTCCAATTGCTTTGTGCTACCAATATTACCCTACATTACTTTAAGAGTAAAAAAATAAAGTGCACCACATGTTAGCTAGTTTCATCAAGTAAAGTAACTGGTCCGTGGCGAGAAGTGCAACGAGTGGAACACGACAGCATCAAGTCAAGAGGTCGGGAGTTCGATACCACGAACGTGCACAACTTTTTTTCAATCTTTTTCTTCGATATTTCTGATTTTAATTTAATACAATGAAATTTGCATGTTGTACGTCACCTGAGGAGGGAAATAATGGATCGTTGGTCTGTGTCAAATGCAAGTTGAAATACCATCTACAATGTTTATTTCCTTCCGAGTCTCGAAATAATGTGACGTCCGAGCTTAGAAAAAAATGGATTTGTCCCGGGTGTTCAGCTAATGGGCCAAAGCGAGATAATAACGATAACACACCTGTGCGATGTAACACCGGCGGAGGGCAGACTAAGCAGACTAATATTAATACGAAAAGAGGTGGTAGTAGTACCCACAATTCATCACCACCTTCGCCTCAACATGAGTACCTTACCACGTCTGCCGAAGTCATTCGGTCAATAGTAGCAAGCGAAGTTGAAAAAATGAGACTGGAGCTGTTGAGATCTTTGACAGATACTTTTAGTGAGCAGTTGAAATTAATTCGGGAGGATGTTGCTGAACTCCGTGAGGCAATAAATTTTGTTAACTCTCAACATCAGGATGTATTAAACACAATCGATAAAATTAACACAGAGGTTAGACCACTCCTTAATTTACCATCAAGTCTGAATGATATCAATGAATCTATTAAAGTTCTCGAGACGGAGAGCAATAAACAGGCGCAGTGGAGTAGACGGTCTAACATCGAGATATACGGTGTTCCAGAGAGAAAAGGAGAAAACCTTTTGGACATAATTAGTTCCATGGTACAGCGATCTGGAGTTGCGGTGAATATTAGTAATGATATTGATTTTATTACAAGAGTAACTCAAAAGAATAGTACTGACAAAAAAATAAAGCCTATTGTCGTTCGTTTCTTGTCACGTTATAAGAAGGATGACTTTCTGGCTCGGGTAAAGAAGTTGAGTTTGATCGCGTCAGATATTGGTTTTTCTAGAGCTTCTAACAGAATTTATTTTAACGACCATCTAACAAGCAATAACAAAGCATTATTAATGCGTGTTAAGTCCATATGTAAAGAAAAAAAATATGCCTATGTGTGGGTTAAGAATTGTGTCATAATGGCGCGTCATTCTGAATCATCTCCTGTAATTCATATAACGCACGCTGATGATTTAAACAAGCTCAAGTAAGTGTAAAATTTTTAATGAGCTTTGAAGGGCGTAATTTTGATTTTTTGCTGATCTGTTGTTATATATTGCTGATTAATACTATCTACAATTTTAGGGCCGTTATTTTATGTTTCGTGGTTTTGAATTTAATCTTTATTATCTTTATAACTTATTCATTTTCATTGCAAGTATATATACTTAGTACGAATAATGTTGTTTGTATAGTACATGTACAGTATTTAAGAATGTTAATCGGGTGGATGGTCGCTTCTTGTACCAAGCTTTATAAAATGCAAATGGCTGTCAGGTTTTGTTTTATGCTTAATCCTACTGCTATTATTGCTATTGTTATTATAGTATTTTCTTTTACTATGGCAGAGGAGTATTTGGTAATGGTGGTTGGGCTTTAAATGTATCTAATTAAACGTATAATTTTGACATTACCATTGAATATAATTTTGACATTACTTTTGAATATGATAGCTGTATTAATAAATAAATTGATTGTTATAATGTTTTTAGTATTTAAAATTAAATTTAGTTTGTTAATGCATTATGTGGTAGTTGTTGTGATTATTGATGAATACTAATAATGGAAATGAATTATCAATTTATTATCAAAATGTTCGTGGGTTGCGAACTAAAACAAATGTATTTTTTCATAACTTATTACAAACCAATTATGATATAATTTGCTTAAGTGAAACATGGCTACTTGATGGTATTTTTGATGGTGAATTATTTGATAAGAGATATTCGGTTTATAGAGCTGACCGTGACTACATGACTACGGGTGCCAAACTGGGTGGAGGTGTCCTTATTGCTGTACACCGTGCTTTTTCTGTTCGTTCGTGTATTAAATTTCAGCTTCCTGGCGCTGCTGCTGACGTGATCGAAGTGTCTGTTTGCACCTCAGCGCCTGACGCGGGCTGCACTCGAATACACTGTTGCTATTTTCCTCATGGCCGGCTGCAATATGATTCTCTTTGCGAATACTTTGAGAGTGTTACCAACAGCATTATTAATGACTCGAAATCTAAGTTTTTAATAGTCGGTGATTTTAATATTAGCAATGCTAATTGGACCTTTGATGATACATCAATTTCTCTGAATAGTGATGGAACTGCAGGTAGTGTTGTTCAGGCCTTAGATAGTTTTCTCGCCGTTACAAACCTTGAACAGTTCAACAGGGTCTTGAATTGCAACTCTAGATCTTTGGATCTTATTATGGCAAACATTCAGTGTAGAGTCACACACTGTTCTGAGCCGTTGGTTCCTGAGGATCTACATCATCCTGCCCTCGAAATTGTTGGTCATTGTTCGCGTGATAATCAGCTCCGTGATGCGCCGCGGTCGGTCCGGTCATTTCGTACTGCGGACTACGGTATTATTAACGCTGCGCTATGGGAAATGGACTGGAGTGACCTTGGTGAATGTGATGATATAGAAGTAGCCCTTTCCATATTTTACAGTAAGCTTAATAGTGTTATAGCTGAGTATGTCCCTGAAAGGACTGCTAAGTGTGACTCTGGTTATCCTCCGTGGTATTCTAAAGCTTTGATCAAAGTAACTAGAGAGAAACTTAAATTTCACAAAAAATGGAAATTGTATGGTCGAATCTGTGACTACAATACCTTTTCACTATTACGCAGTCGTCAGAAACGACTTCAATCTGAATGTTACAATTCATATTTATATAGTTCGGAAATCAAGTTACGCAATAATAGTAATTATTTTTGGTCATTTGTTAAATCCAAAAAATCAACTACTGCTTTTCCCGACACTGTTTATTTGAACTCTGTGGCATCCACTAATGGTGAGCACGTGTGTAGTCTTTTTAATGAATACTTTCAATCAGTTTTCGAACCAATCAACCAAAACCCTCCTGTGCAAGGTCTTGTGTTGGGAACTGTTCGAGATGGGCATGATACATCTGTTGGTTGTATAGGTTCTTTAAGTAGTGATACAGTTTTAAAGTATCTTGGGGCGTTGGATGAAAACAAGGGCTACGGACCAGATGGTATTCCCCCTATATTTTTGAAATACTGTAGAACGAGTTTGGTCAAACCTCTCACGTATTTATTTAACTTATCTCTGGGGCAGGGTGTGATGCCACGTCTATGGAAACAATCTTATGTGGTCCCAATTTACAAATCTGGTGATAAACACTTAGTGCAAAATTACCGTCCCATCTCAAAGCTTTGCACAATTGCTAAGATGTTCGAAAAAATCTTATTCGATATCTTGTACCCTTGCCTATCGCCAAAAATGATAGATCAACAACACGGTTTTAGAGGAAAAAGAGGCACGGAGACAAATCTCTGTGAATTTACTCATAGTGTAGCGGGGTCCATGGACCGCGGCCATCAAGTCGATGTTGTCTATACAGACTATGCAAAGTGTTTCGACAAAATCTCTCATTTAATACTCATACGTAAACTTGAGCAAATTGGCATCCATGGTGACTTATTGCGGTGGGTGACGTCATATCTTAGAGAACGTAGTCAAGCCGTCACTATAAAAGGTTTCTGTTCCAGTTTTGTTCCTGTTACATCGGGCGTACCTCAAGGCTCCCATTTGGGACCATTATTGTTTAATTTATTTATTAATGACATAACCCAATGTATTCGACATAGTAATATTTTACTTTACGCAGATGACATGAAAGTCTTTAGAGAAATAAGATCGCAGTCAGATACCTTAAAACTCCAAGACGATCTGGATTCTCTTTGTAAGTACTGTGAGCATAACCATCTATTTTTAAATATAAAAAAATGTCAGGTGATGACATTCACAAGAGGGAGGCAACCTTACTGTCACAATTATCAACTCAATAGTACTATCTTATCTCGTGTGAATGAAGTCAGAGACTTAGGCATTATTGTCGATAGCAAATTGAGCTTTAATTCGCATATAAACTCTATTGTCAATAAAGCGTATCGGATGCTGGGCTTTGTACTTAGGATGGGCAGGGAGTTTAGGAATGGTTCAACCCTAGTTTTACTATATAACTCTTTTGTTCGATCTATTCTAGAGTATGGATCTGTCATATGGAACCCACAATATCACATTTATATCAATGACATTGAATCAATTAATAACAAATTCCTAAAATACTTAAAGTATCATTGTAATAGATCTCATCAATCATTGCCTCAAGATATGTTATCCTTAGAAGCCCGTCGAAAAATAAGGGACCAAGTTTTCCTTTTTAAATTAATTCATAATCTGATTGACTCGCCTGATTTGGTAAGGGAAATTACTGTACGATGTCCCCGTGTCAATGCTCGATGTCGAGATGTATTTATTGTTCCAACCACCAAAACCAAATATGCTAGAAATATATTTTTATATCGTGCATGTCTATCTTTCAATCAGCTTTTTACAGATATTGATATTTTGGACTTCAGTCTGAACATAAATAAATTTAAATATCTTGTACGACTGAAGTCTAAAATTTAATTAATATTCTGCCTTACCCATTTATGCTAAGTGAGCTTACCTAATATAAGTTTTCTAAATGACTTTGAAATTATAATTTTTTTCTGATTTTAATTTTTTTTTAGATTATATTTGAATTATTTTAATGACATTGAATTTGATAGTATTTTTTTTTCTATATTTGGGATTATTATTTTTAATAAATTATTTGTTTGATTGCTTAGTCCGTAATTTTTAACTATATGTGAACACTTTACTGGTTTATGTGCTGTTATATGTAATACTTGTGTGTGTAAATGTAACTGTTTGTGTTCCGAATAAAACAAAAATAAAATAAAAACATTAAACCAATCGGAATTCTTATATAAAAGCTTGGTTTTATCCCTATTACATTTTTTCCAGAATCGAGCAATAGCTTTACATAAATTATTAACAATTTTCTCTAAATAATGAATATCAATGTTCTCAGCATCGTCGTTCAGAGTAGTCAACAAACTTTGTAGGACTTGACGACACTTTTCCGAGTCATTATCGGTATTGACAGTTAGCCATATTTCAAGAATATGCATTCTTGAAAACGAGCATATATATAAATTACCTAAAACAAAAAAAAACTGTTAAAATTCAGTCACAAAACCTACACAAAGCACTAAGACTAAATAAACTAATTTCGTAGCAAATGCTACGAGATAATCTGGCAACCGTAGCACCCTTGTCATCGCCAAAAGGGCAGATAAGGGCAGCCAAGTTTTAATTTTCCTAAGATAAGAAAGTCTAAAGATTATGGTGCAATATACCTCCATAGTCGGAGCGAGTGGGAACATATTTAAAAGTTTATTCAAACTTTGAATATTAATATATAATACTCCAAGAAAAGTCGCCTCGTAGCAATGACATACTAAAGAAAATATATACTAAGATACAATTAAAATAAAAATATTAATTATTACATACCCTGTTCTTGGATATCCATTTCAGAAAAAACTCACACAGCACTCACAGGTCCCGCAATGACAACAAATGACGTCACGCTTTTTAATGACTCACTGATAACAGTATTTACGATTGGCGATGCGCTCTCTTTGAATGCACAATAGATAATGAAGGCGCACTCTAATTACTGACCTATTTATAGTTTCAGAAGGTACCGCAACTATCCAATGTAACGACAAGGAATAAAATGTAAAACAAGAAAGCAGGTTTTTAAGATTTATGACCTATGGATGTCCCACAGTGCACTGGTGGGACCACGAGGAATTCCATTTTTCGTTCCTCGTAGACCCACTGTTAGATCCTCTATTCTTAATAGTGAAACTGATTTACCTAACTAGTTTGGACACAAGGAATATGCTAAACTCTTTTTATTCTATTAACTCTTTTTCCTATTAGCCCTTTCTATTTACTGTTATATACACATGGTGACCTGAGCCCCGTCACTCGCGCGTATGATACGCGCGATTAAAAAACCCTCTGTGAATTATTCCTTAAAAACCCCTTTGTAAAAATGGTCTGATATAATTTTTTTGTAAAATGATCAGAAAAAAAATATAGCGACCAAAAGAAATTTTTTCTCAAATTTTCATCGATTTTCGCTTATAAGTTTGTTGTTTTTGGTTCTACTCGTATCACTAAAAGTAAAATTTGAACTTTTAAAAATATCACTTTATTTTTTTGTCACAAATGCAATTGATCAATCGTGAAATTGACCTTGGCAATTATTTAGATAAAATGCGATAACCATTTTTATACTTTAAGTTCGATACTATAATTTATGTATCGTTTTAATATAATAGGCTAGATGACATTTTTTTTTTGCTTTAATAGAAGCTCATTCATATAATAAACAGAAAGAAAAAAAACGGTTTTCGAATAACTTTAAAAACAACCAAGATTTAAGGTATTGAAGATTTTTCTCCATCTCTTTCTAGCAAAACGGCAATTTACAAGGAGTTTCTATGGCCGTACTCAACAATGACGTCACGGTTGATGTCGGATCTCTCTGTCTAATCTAATCTTGAATTCTTTGAAACCCCCTGGCCGCCTTCCCCACCAGCGAAATGAAAAATATTATATAACATTTTTTGGTCCCTACAACCTTATCTTCAAAGTACGAAAGTAGTCACTCGAGCGTGTTTGGGACTCCCAAACACGCTCGAGTGACTACAAATTTAGAATTTACTCAACAATGACGTCACGGTTGATGTCGGATCTCTCTGTCTAATCGCCTTCAAATTAACAACTTAAAATGCTTCTATCTAATGTATTTCTTAGCCGATTTTAATTCTAATTTCACAGAACTGCATCTTTTTCCACGGTATTTTAATATTTAATGATGAGATGTAAAAATTAGAATTCTGTCATCATCTCTCAAAATATTGAGAATTCACTAAATTTTCTATGGTAAACCATCCATCACCAACCCCACTGCTAGACAATCTTATCCAGCACAATCGCATTGCTGGGAATCATGCCCAGCATTAGCCCACTGCTGAACAATGTTGTCCAGCACATCCCAATGCTGGGAATCATACCCAGCATCAGCCCACTGCTGGTAATCATGCCCAGCACCAGCCCACTGCTGGGAATGTTACCCAGCACAAACCCACTGCTGGATAATCTTATCCAGCAAAATCCCACTGCTGGAAATCATGCCTAGCACCAGCCCACTGCTGAACAATCATGCCCAGCACCAGTCTACAGCTGGAAATTATGCCCAGCATCAGTCCCATTTATGGACATACCCATCTAGCACCAGCCCTCAGCTGGACACTGTCGCCCAGCACCATTTTATGGCATAAATACTTAAAGAAAAATAAACAAAATACTAACTTGTATTGAATACAAACAAATGAGGTACCTCGGGAGTCACCTCTTTTATTTGACGAATAATCGTTAATCACTAATAACAAAATTCAATTAATTATTATTTTGTATATGAAATGAAATCAGTCATTATCGGCTATGATCGCCGATTGATTCGACGACATGCCGAGACCGCTCGGACGACGTTACTAAATACCAAATGTATTCGATTATCGATATCAATCGAACAAAATTAGCAAATTTATGCGTTCGCACCTCAGGTTATAAAAAACGTCGGTAAATCGAATATTTCGAAGGTGTGGTTAATCCCAATATTTGTCATGAAAATCTTATACCACAACAAGAATTTGTACGATGTGATGCTACAAGTTCAAATAAAAGTTCCAAAAGGATCAATCCCTTTTGGAGATGATATGCCTACATTTTTTTTTACTCCAAATTACACAATATACCTACTCACTCACACTTATTTAATTAATCACTTAGTCGAAACTAAACAAAACAATGTACGTGCGGCACAAGCGTCAAGTAATTGGTGTATGAATATGATCGAGCGGTCGCACGGATCCTTAGAGCATTCATACGGGAGACGGCAAGGCTGGGCGAACCCCTCTGCCAATTTACGCTGACCATATGACCATACACGTTATATAAAACTAGTTGACGCGCGGCCGCTGCCATTTGGTGTCGTTTTCGTGTCGCACTAAGAGCTCCAAAACAAATGGTTAATTGTGCAGTTTCCTCTTGCAAAAGGCGATCCAGCTACTCAAATCTTCGAGATCATGGCGTTTCCTATCACATGTAAGTATAAAATATACATTAACGTGTTCTATTTGTTTACAATTTGGAAGTAATTTTTATACCGTTACGATAGAAAAATACAATGATACGATGGTAGCTCAACACAATACACGGGCGTTATATTATCTGTGACACGGGCATTTGCTTATAGTGCTGGGACAACGTGAGTGAATGATGCTTATTCATATTTTTATTTATCCGAAGTTTGTTTATTGTTTAACCAGATAATGTTAATATCGGTACATGGATTATAGGTAGTATAAGATTAAAATAGAAATTCAAGTGGAATTTAATTGAACAAAAAAAAATCAAGAAAATATTACTTATTATTTTGCTTCAACTTTGCGTTGTAGTTTTAAAAAACTTTTCCTATACAATTACTTACTCTAACCAATTTTTCGACTGCGTCTCACTTGATTTTAAGCCTATTAAATAATCTATATTGGTATTTTACAAAATGCAATGTAAGTTAATACTCCAGTTAGAAAAATGTCATGTAATGTCCTCTAAATTTTATGTTGTAGTTGAGGTCATAAGTACAAAAAATGATATATTTTTTGTACTTTTAGTTATTATTTTACATTAGTAAAGAGCACAAAGCAAGTGATTGTCGTGCAATATACGGAGAAAATTTTAATAATGCAACATCATTATTAAAATCTATAATAAAGCTTTTTCTTCTTATTTTAGTGGCTTTGAAGTTTGTACGGCCAATGTAAACAGAAACACTTTCAACGTCACGTTATGTATGACAAATGAATAACATGTCTTACTGCATGTAAATAAAAACTTTCATAGTAGTAAATATCTACTAAGCTAAAATGGTAGAATTAACGATATACGAATTAAAAATAACTTTAACTCACATTTTTTGGTGCAACATAAAGGAAAATGCCCGATATCGTCCCAAGCGTTATAACACGTTGGGCCCTATCGCAAATGAAAGGTTTTCTAAAATACTAATTTTGTTAGTATGGCAGTAAGTTGCTATCTCGTGCTTTTTACTTGCACGATATAGCAAATTGCTGCCATATGAACAAAGCTAAACGAAAAAGTACCTACCTATTAAACATGTTTATAACTATGTAGATATGTAATAAAATCAGAAATCAGTTCTTGGTATAGTAACAATACTCACGTAAAACATCTAATACATTCCCGGTATCCCCTCACCCTCCCATTGCACCCCGCGCTAGCTTGTTTCGACGTGTTCAGGAAGGTAGAAGTGTAGAATAGTATTTGACACAATAAATGTCAGACTGATTATATGTGTATTTATTATTTACCTTACTGTATTACGTTACCCTTAAGAAATACCCCTTTATTCATTATCCTTCTGGAATTGTCGGATAAAATTTTCAAAATCATTGGAAAATTGAAAACTTAGCGGGTAAAGCCGCTGGTGGGTCGGAATCTAGTCTCTATACTACATCACTACATATTATAAAAAATAAAACCAACTTCAAAAACACCAAAAAGCTATAAATAATAATAAAGCAAGACAACATTATGACATCACAGTTTTATATTGAAGTTGGTGCCAAATTTTAAGTAACTGTTGTTCTTATATTTTTGAAGAGTTTCAAGGTGATCATTGCTTAGTATCTTCAATAGAAAACTGTGACGTCGTAAGTAGTCTTTTATTATTATTATTTATGACTTTTTTGTCAACATCTAGGATAAAATGTATGCTGAAAAAGTATAAGGATCCTGTGGGATACCAACAACTAATAAAAATCAGAAATCAAATCAACGCGGACAAAGTCGTGAGCAGAGAGCTAGTTTGAGTAGAGAGCTAATCTGTTCCCCGAGAGCTGATAAAAATTATGATTACGCATCGGAGCGCTTACTGTGTTTCGTTAACTGAAAATATAAATTCGTCCCCCCCTCCCCATCGAAACATTATACCTAAGCCTATGACTGAAAATATATATTTATTTCAGTCGATCAGCTAAACAGCAAGTAAAATTGCTGTATTTGACACAAAAAACTTATTAAAGCATTTTAATAATAATTAGCGGGCCTCGCTTTGCACTAATTTAAGAAACCCTGTCTTCATTGTATTTTTATCAACTCTAGCCGAACAGGGTATAGTTATAAAAATACAATTTATTGTAACCGTGCGTTTGCACTGACGAAACATCTATATAAAGACATGTTTTTTAAACATGTTTCTGTCAATGTTTATGAATGCGTTTCCATTGTCAACACCCCAACATGTTGCAAAACATGTATGAAGTCTTTAACAGCCAAAAGTGCGAACGCAATCGTTGACAAATTCATAAAAAACGTTGACAGACAACAAGTTTTGAGGCGATCCTAAAGCAATCTGCAACAAATCTTATTATTTGTTCCGAATCCAACACGATTTTCGGCAGTGCGAACGCAAAAGCATACACAACAAATTTTGAGATTTGTATCATACAACAAGTTGTAAAACATTGCATGTTTTATGTTTCTCAGTGCAAACGCACGGTTACATTTCAATCATTCACTCACGACGACCCAAATAGTTATTCATTCTTTGTGTCACATCACTAGGGACATTCATTCTTTGTGGTGGGGCGATTGCGTAGATACACGTTAATTTGTCGATGTGTGTGTGTTTCTTCATGGTAGGGTAATATTTTCATAGTGTGTGTCCGTAAACATAAGAACAACGTCTCTGTAAGTGTATTCTACATTTTCGTAGTGTGCGTGCGTGTTTACCTCGCCTCCCGCGAAAAGTGGCAGAAAAATTTACACTACGATTTGTTGCGTACCGCATCCATAGGTTAAATGATCTAAGCACGGATCATAACAGATGACGTTATCGTAAACAATCGAGCTGGAGCGCGCGTTTCAAAATAGCCATTCAGAAAAACTTAAATAAATCCATCATTTCTTGACGGATTTTAATAATTTTAAGAATGAAATGCTCAGTAATTTTTTGCGCATACGATGTACTATGTAAAAATCAGATTGGCTATTATGTGATTGATCCTCATACATCAGTAACTAACTCAGACTGATTTATTGTAATCCTCCTTAGTTGGTTCTTTTAAGGCTAATTGGAAACCATGTTACTTAACTTACTTTTGATAAAATGAATAGAGGTGGTACTTACTCTATGAGACTATCAATAAACAATAATAATTGTTAAAAAATTTTTTTGTTTCAGACAGTGATGAAGATGTGGGAGAAAAGCATTCAAATGAAGAAACACAAAAGTCCACTGAAGGTGATACAGAGAACAGCAATGATGATTCCGAAGATGATGATGAGCTAGTCAAAGCCATAAAGGCAGAAAAAAATAAACCTCGAGACCATCCTCCCTCAATAATTTCCGATGATTTTATTGTTGATATCTCATTTAATCCAATCAAGAATATAATTGCTTTAGCAAATATTGTCGGAGATATATCATTATATGAGTACAGTAATGAAGAAACAAAATTAATAGAAACCCATGAGTTACATTTGAAGCCTTGTCGAGCCGTTGAGTTTGATGATGATGGCCTTATTATGTATTCAACCGCAAAGGCAAGTATGATTTAAAATCTTTTTTCTGTATTGTTTTCGAAAATGATGTCAAACATTAATTATAGTTAATCTATTGGTTTCGTTTTTGTTCACGAACAAAAACAAAAAGTATACCAATAGATTAACTATAATTAATATTTGACGTCACTAAAAGGGCAACCCCGAAATCCGTATATTATAAGAGCTATCAACCAACAATAGTAGAAAAACCGGAGATTTAATCATGGGTGATTTAGCACGATATTGTTATTATACATCGTAATAAAAGTAAAAAATTTCAAAATGACTGAGAGAGTGACTCTTAACGATAAAGTACATAATACATTACAAGATACATTGATAAGATGCAGAATTAATTCAAGACACATTACGCCAAAAAGTTACCATTGATATGTACTGTATAATCGGCACGCGGCTTAGAGCATTCATACGGGAGACGGCAAGGCTGGGCGAACCCCTCTGCCAATTTACGCTGACCATATGACCATACACGTTATATAAAACTAGTTGACGCGCGGCCGCTGCCATTTGGTGTCGCTTTCGTGTCGCACTAAGAGCTCCAAAAAATGGTTAATTGTGCAGTTTCCTCTTGCAAAAGGTGATCCAGCTACTCAAATCTTCGAGATTATGGCGTTTCCTATCACATTTAAGTATAAAATATACATTACCGTGTTTCATTTGTTTACAATTTTGAAGTATTTTTTATGCCGTTACGATAGAAAAATACAATGGTACGATGGTAGCTCAACACAATACACGGGCATTATATTATCTGTGACACGGGCATTATTGCTTAGTGCTGGGACAACGTGAGTGAATGATGCTGATTCATATTTTTATTTATCATTCATTCACTCCGGAGTTTGTTTAACCAGATATAAGATTAAATAGAATATTTTTTTGTTCTATTATATTACACGTGAATAGAAATTCACGTGTAATATAATAGAACAAAAAAATATCAAGAAAATATTATATTATTATTTTACCTATTATATTGCTCAACTTTGCTTTGTAGTTTAAAAAATCTTTTTCAGTACAATATACTTTTTTTTCTTTATTTAATGGCCGTACACCTCATGGTTAAGTCGGCCATACAATATACACTCTTACTCTAAACAATTTTTCGACTGCATCTTACTTGATTTTAAGGCTATTAAATAGAAAAATTTCAATAACGTCCTCAAAATTTTATGTTGTAGTTGAGGTCATAAGTACAAAAAAATGAATAATTTTTTTGTACTTTTAGTTTTTTGTTTAAAAGGCTGAAAAGATGCAAAATATTCATAAACTTTCAAGTATATTTTATTCAACTGTACTTCTATTTAATTTTACACGTTGACTGCCAGACAGCATACAAAAAAATCTATTGTTTGCGGTCACCGTTAACCGCGTTTTCGTTTCGATTCCGCGTTGCATTGCGATTTCATGCCACCTGCTTTATGCAGCAAGTTGTTGGGGACATCAATAGAGAGCACAAAGCAAGTGATTGTCGTCATCGTCGTCGTCAGAGAAAATTTTAATAATGCAACATCATTATTAAAATCACACAATAAAGCTTTTTCTTCTTATTTTAGTGGCTTTGAAGTTTGTACGGGCAATGTAAACAAAAACACTTTCAACGTCACGTTATGACAAATGAATAACATATAACATGTCTTACTATATGTAAATAAAAACTGTCATATTAGTAAACATCTACTAAGCTAAAATGGTAGAATTAACGCCACATACGTGTAGCAAGGAATTTTATGTTTACTTTAACTCACATTTTTTGGTGCAACTTAAAGGAAAATGCCCGATATCGTCCCAAGCGTTATAACACGTTGGGCCCTATCACAAATGAAGGGTTTTCTAAAATACTAATTTTGTTTGTATGCAGTAAGTTACTACCTCGTGCTTTTTACTTGCACGAGATAGCAAATTTCTACCATACGAGAAAGCTAAACGAAAAAGTGCCTACCTATTAAACATGTTTATAACTATGTAGGTAGTTATATAATAAAATCAGAAATTAGTTCTTGGTAGTAACAATTCTCTCGTAAAACATCTAAGACATTCCCGGTATCCCCCACCCTCCCACTGCACCCCGCGCTAACTTATTTCGACGGGTTCAGATAGAAGCGTGGCGCAAGTCAAGTCACACTAGTCATTATTTTGATCGCACTCCGGAGTGTCGTTCTGTTATTTGTTTACTGACTTTTCATGGTACCTTTATTTTACTTTGACCATGACTAATTACTTGATGTATTTTAATTTAAATAAACCAGTTACATTTATCATAGTGTGTGGTATTCTACTAGTCAAGCCCTTTCATTTGATACCCATATTAAGAGAGTTGTGAAAAAATACGTAATCCACCATTTTGTGGCGGCGGCCATCTTGGATCGATCGATAGTCATCAAACATAGCATCCCCGAGAGCTGATAAAAATTATGATTTCGCATCGGAGCGCTTACTGTCTTTTGTCTTTCTTTAACTGAAAATATAAATTCGTCCCCCCCCCCCCTCTCCCCTCCCCATCAAAACATTATACCTACGCCTATGACTGAAAATATATATTTATTTCAGTCGATCAGCTAAATTACAAATGAAATTGCTGTATTTGACACAAAAAACTAATTAAAGCATTTTAATAATAATTAGCAGGCCTCGCTTTGTACTAATTTAAGAAACCCTGTCTTCATTGTATTTTTATTAACTCTAGCCGAACAGGGTATAGTAATAAAAATACAATTTATTGTAACATTTCAATCATTCACTCACGACGACCCAAATAGTTACTCATTCTTTGTGTCACATCACTAGGGACATTAATTCTTTGTGGTGGGGATTGCGTAGATACACGTTAATTTGTCGATGTGTGTGTGTTTATTCATTGTAGGTTAATATTTTTATAGTGTGTGTTCGTAAACATTTTCGTAGTGTGCGTAGCGTGTTTACCTCGCCTCCCGCGAAAAGTGGCAGAAAAATTTATACTGCGATTTGTTGCGTACCGCATCCATAGGTTAAATGATCTAAGGCACGCGGTCAAGGGGGTCTTTTAAACTAAATCATATAATTTAAGAAATAATAATGATTTTTAAAAAATAGCCTGCGACCTATTCTCAGATCTACCAAATATACACAAAAAAATTCATAAAAATCGGTCAAACGGTTGCGGAGGAGTTCGATAACAAACACTATGACACGAGATATTTATATTAGGTCCTTACATATGAAATTGGCGTTTTGCCAGACTGGCCACTTTGATCTCAAATATCTCCTCTATGCTAAATTCAAATTTATACAGCTATTTACTTATGTATTTGTTTCGAATATTATAATTTACTTTTTTTTCCACAATTGTTTTTACCTTTGCGTCACTCAGTTTACAAAATGGAAAACTTGAAATATCGCGTTATTTACGAGTACAAGTTCCACCGTGGCACCAGTGCTGCAGAAAGGGCTCGAAGGATTAATGATGTGTATAGCGAAGGTGCCGTACAGTGCGTTTTTGGTTCCAACGTTTTCGTTCTGGAAATTTCGACCTGCAGAACAAGCCCAGTGGACGGCCGGAGACCAAAGTTGATAATGAAGAATTAAAGGCTATTGTGGAAGCGGATCCATCGCAAACCACGTCCGAGTTAACTGCAGGCTGCGGTGTTAGTGATAACACTGTTTTAATCCACTTGAAGCAAATTGGGAAGGTGAAAAAGCTTGAAAGGTGGGTACCTCACGAATTGAGTGAAGCAAATCAACAAACGCGCGTTGACTGCTGCGTTGCATTACTCAACCGGCACAATAATGAAGGGATTTTAAATCTAATCATTACTTGTGATGAAAAGTGTGTCCTGTACGATAATCGGAAGCGCTCATCGCAATGGCTGAACCCTGCCGAACCAGCCAAACCATGCCCCGAGCGAAAAGTGACTCCAAAAAGTTACTTGTGAGCGTTTGGTGGACTAGTACTGGTGTCGTTCACTACAGCTTTCTTAAATCTGGCCAGACGATTACGGCAAATGTCTATTGTCAACAACTGCAAACCATGATGGAAAAGCTAGCTGCTAAATAACCGAGGCTGGTCAATCGCTCTAGGCCACCGCTGCTTCATGATAACGCTAGACCACACACTGCACAACAGACGGCTACCAAATTAGAGGAGCTTCAATTGGAATGTCTAAGACATCCACCGTACTCTTAGGACCTTGCTCCAACAGATTACCATATTTTTCGAAGTTTGGATAACTTCTTGAAAGGGAAAAAATTCAACTCCGATGGGGCAGTCCAAACCGCCTTCAAAGAATTTATTGATTCCCGTCCGAATGCTTTTTTTAGTAAAGGGATCGATGAACTACCTATGAGATGGAAAAAGTTCATACATAGCAACGGTACATACTTTGATTGAATAAATATATTATATTTAAAAAGATCGACTTTATGTTCCTCCCATACAAAACGCCAATTTCATATGTAAGGACCTAATAGTAGAGATGTGTCGATCTTTACAGAAACGACTCAGTGAGTCGTTTCTTCCAAGTGATTCACTGATTCAAATCTCTATCAGCGCTGCAAATGAATCATTCGCTCAATTGCATCTCGGTTTCAATCGGCACGCGGCGCTCGCACGATTGAGATAGGTAAATAGTTCAGAGTCGGAGCGCTTCGGATCGCGTCGCTCAATTGCATCTCGGTTTTATTCGACACGCGGCGCTCACACGATTGACATAGGTAAATAGTTCGGAGTCGGAGCGCTTCGCGTTGCGTCGGCGATCGCCAACCGCCATCTCTCTCACTAATTCATTACTAGTGGGTGAGTGAGAGAGACGCCAACACTAGCCCAAATAAAATCGATTTTTAAATACGCCAGTTAGATCTTTAACAACTAACTGACAGCCCTGTAATAAGTATGAAGGAAAATCGATTTCTATAAAAACTTCAATGGAAAAAAAATTGAGGGAATCGATTAGTGTGGATAGCACTACGGTGCCCTCTGCACTACGACTGTCATCAATCATCATTCAACTGTCATGGGACGAGCGAGAGCGTCTTGCCTACGAGAATCGTGTTTTTTATCGCGCGCTTTATGTATTAATATAATTTCCTAGTGTAATTAAATCTTGGATCGCAATAATTTTCAATTCAATAAAACAAAATACTTACACAATATTATGTGCTTTACATAATTCTTTAAACAATGGCAATAAAAACGATTCATGAAGGTATTTATTTCATTTATTTGCGATACTAAATCGGTTCAGAGTCACTGATGCAAATGATGCAAATGAAGCACTTTACTGATTCGAAATTTTGTACTGATCCGGATACAAATGATCCAATCTCAACAAAGATACGTTTTTTCCATCTCTACCTAATAGAATACTATTACTAGCTAACGCGGCAACGCGTTGCTTTGACTCAAACAAATGTTATGGTATGTGCTTTGGTAGTATAACCACAAGGTAAAGAGATACTTATCTATTGACTTTGTGGTGTATCCGAGATTTAAAGTCTCGCTCGCAAAGCAAGTAAGCCGTATGCTAGTTGGCTTGCTTATAAGAGCAGCGGCGGGGCACTGGGGCAGCGGTCGCACTCCCTGCTTGAAGAGTAATATGCCACAAGTATTCCATGCCATGCTGAAGGGTATGATAAAAACTTTTTCAGAAAAGTTTACATAGTGTCAATGTACAAGAAAGCCATTTTAGTGATGGGGATCAAATTCGTTTCAAGAAAACCTTCGTAATTTTATATTTTTTTTTTTATTGATTCCCTTTACAAATCCCTTACTTAGACTTACACGTTCTAACACATTTATACAGGGTGTCCCAGAAGCCGACGTCAAGCCGAAAGCAGGCGGTAGACTAACTCATATATGTTATCATAAAAATATAAAAAAAATCTAAGTCACCTATTTAAAAAAAATCTAACATTTAAAAAAATCGATATAATTTACACCCTGTGACGGTTTTTTCACTCTAGTTGCTACAAATCTTGACTTTTCTAAACAGTGAACGTATACGTACATGCCGCGCGTGAGCGGCGCGCCGCGTGTACGTGGAGCACAACAATCTCGGTCGGCGCGCGGCGTGTAGAGTTGTGTAACTCAGGAGTGATTGATTCAAAAGATATATATCTGACGCAAGGAGTGATTATATCAGTATATCATTTCAGTTTCAAATATATCAGTAGCTCAGTATCTCTTTCAGTCGCCTGAGATTTGCGAGAGCATTGAAACCGCATTGAATCAGTAACTCTTCTCTTTCAATCGGCAGGATTTTATTAGGTGACTGATTTTTCATATTAACAACAGTATTAAGAAAATTATTCAAAGTATATATGAATACAAATTAATTATAAATCTCTTTATGAATGCTAATCTTCAAATAATAAATAAGTTAATAAAATTAAATTAAGAAATTTAGACAGAGCACACATTCATTATATCACTGATAAATTAAAGAAACACTGCGTCACTGAGTTAATGATCTAGATAAAGATATAAATGATATAGTGATATAAAAGAGTGATATATATCAGCAGCTCCAAAAGATACATATCTCTCTTTTCCTCTCAGTGATATACTCTGCACAACTTGCACAAGTCTAGCGGCGTGACACTGCGTTGCTATGCCGTTCAGCCCCTGTAGCACGTCCACCAAAACACGATATGATAATGCGATTTATCGCGGTAAACTATCAAAATATGACGAAACCCTATTGTAGTTTGACAGTTCACTGTGATAAATCACTTTATCATTTTGTGTTTTGGTGGACGTGCTAGGGGGGCAGAGCATGCTTGGCGGCCGTGTAAACGACGTTTGTATGTGTGCGTGCGCCGATTCGTCCCTTTCTATGGCGTCGGGCTACCGTATCGTTCTCTATATTGTGGTAATAACATCTAGATTATAATGGGATAGGTCGCATATCCGTGTGTCGTGAGATTAACCCGAGAATGTCTATAAAAACATATTTTTGGATAAATTTTTATTCTGCTGCATCCTAATACAAGACGACACACGGAGATAACAATAAATAAATAAATGACGAAGTGACAGCTATTTGCGCTCGGTCTTCGCGTCAGTCCTAAAAGTAGTAGCTAAGTCTTGATCTTTAAAATTAAATGTAAAAAAACCTTTTTAAAAACAAGCTTTTATTTCATGCGCTAAAAAGAATTAATAAACTTTTACACTTAAACTTTTACTTATAACGTCATTTCACATTTGACACAATTTATATGACATAAAAGCTTGTCGCGAGATTTACTTGTGTGTAGTAACTTAAAAGTACTTAAAAGAGTACTTTTAAGTACCTCCATAGGTACTCGTATTTACTTTGAAAATTGTAATGTATAAAATTATTCACATCAAATTATTTAATTTACTTGTTTATCTACAAAAGTAAATCTCGCGACAAGCTTTTATGTCATATAAATTGTGTCAAATGTGAAATGACGTTATAAGTAAAAGTTTTAGTGTAAAAGTTTATTAATTCTTTTTAGCGCATTTAAATAAAAGCTTGTTTTTAAAAAGGTTACATTTAATTTATTTTTTACTTTTTATTTATCACTGGACACGTTTCTCAGTCTGTTCATCTCATTCAACGTATCATTGTTGCAAGGTCGTTTGCCGGAACGACTATACAGAATTTCAGCTCAATCGGTTTAAGATATCTACTTCAAAATTGATTTTTAGCTTTAGAAGTACGACATATTTGGATTAATAGTGACATCACTTAATTTTTCAAGTTATTCTTAGCAAGACCTTTTATTTGATACCCATATTGTAGGAGTGCATTAAAAATAATTGGTCCGCCATCTTGGGTATGCAGCCATCTTGGATTTAGAATGATGTCACACAGTTAACCGTGCATTTTCATCCAAACTGTGTGTATACAAAATTTCAGCTCAATGTTAAAGATATCTACTTCAAAATTGATTTTCAAGCTTTAGAAGTCCGCCATATTGAATAAATAGTGACGTCACATTATTTTTCGAGTTACTCTTAGCAAGACCTTTTATTTGATACCCATATTGTAGGGGTGTATTAAAATAATTAATCCGCCATCTTGGGTATGCCGTCATCTCGGATTTAAAATGACGTCACACAGTAACCATGCATTGTCATCCAAACTGACCGTGTATATACAAAATTTCAGCTCAATCGGTTAAAGATATCTGCTTCAAAATTGAGTTGCAAGATTCCACCCGAACATACATACTTACCATAGCTGGGCACCGTTAATCAAATAGTTAACTTCGTTAATCGTTAATCCGTTACTAAAAAAATTAACTTCGTTAAACGTTAAGACGTTACTTTTCGGAAGATTAAACGCAAGTTAACGTTAATCGTTAATCCGTTAACACCTGATAAAAATGGCATTTTTTATATCGTTGCGTTAGTGATCTGCTTACAAAAACTGTTCTTTTGGGTTCTGAAAGTTAATAGGTTAGGTTCAAAAAAAGACAGTGTATAAATTTAAAAATAAAATAAAAGTGTGTAATTTAATCATCTGGCACAATGTGGATATTCATATTCCCCTTCATGAACATTAGTATGTTCTAGTTCTCATCTGAGAGTGAGGCTCGTTTCGGCGTTATAATATCTTTGCCGGTGGAAAAAAGACGTTCAACTGCAGCGCTCGAGGGCATAGCAGTATTATATTTAATAAATAAACAGATTTATAAATATCTGTTTCCCGAGGAATGCCACATCATTAAAAGATTCTTTGGATTTCGTGTCTAGCCACATTTTGACGATAGATTGAGCTTTAGCCTTTAATGATTTGTGGCTCTGAGGTTTTTCTTTACACTGAGTAACAGAATTAAAAAAGTCTTCCTCAACATCATCATTGTTACTCGCGATGCTGCCTCGCTGTCATTGTTTTTCGCGACACGGCGCGGTGCCTGTGCGTTATCTTTTTGGTAAATAGGAGGTACTGGATTAAAGATTAATGGACTTAGGATAATTTAAAGGAAGTTAACGAGTCCGTTAACATTTTTTAAAGTTAACTTAAAAGTTAATCCGTTAAAAGAAATGTTAACTTCGTTAATTGACGATTAACGGATTAACGAGTTAATGCCCAGCTTTGATACTTACATATTGCAAGTTAAATAAAAGCTTGTAAAAAGTGACGTAAATATAATATTCTGAATCGTGTATTTTGATTTTTTCGCTCAATTTCAATAACGGACCTCGCCCGTAATCCAGTACAAACTCAGTCTCAAGGTCGTTGGCGTTACTCAGCCTCTTAAATAACATTGACTGTCAGCTTGACTGACTCACAGATCGAAAGCTAGGTCCAAAATTGATTTGATTGCTTGCGTTCGTGACCAGTGCAAAGGATTTGGACGGGTTGTTTGCATGCATGCATACGTTTGCACTGTTGTCTGATTATGGACCGCACCCACAATATGCGAGATAGGGAGAGAAAGCGTTAGAGAGAAAGTGAGACAGAGGGAGAGAGAGTGAGACGAACGAAACATGCCAACCGCATGAAAGGTATTATTCAACCACGGAGGTGGCGAAACTCCGTGTTATGAGTTTCGCCACCTCCGTGGTCTAATGGTTGCAACTGCCGTGTTTCGATCAGGAGGTCCGGTGTTCGATTCCCAGTGGGGGCAGAAAATTTTCTGCAACTCCCACTGCGGTAGATCTAAAATCTTTTTAACTGGTTTAAAAAAGGGCTTGCCCGCCTGGCTAGCTGCCTACCACCGTCTTACCTAAGTTTGTCGCAATAATAACAATGTTAATAACAGTTTTGTGTTCCGACAATCAGAGGTAAGATAGTCAGTTCCTCAGTTACTGAGGAGTCCAGGTGAAGCTCGCTATCACCTTCGGCCTTATCGTCACTTACCATCAGATGAGATGAAGGCCAAGAGTTTCCCTGTCACCATTAAAAAACAGATGTATTTCAATTTGCTGGATGGTCATTTTTATTCAAATAAAAATCAACAAAATATGATTTAAATAATAAAAACTGATATACAAGGTTACTTTTTTATCACCCTGGAAAATTTTAGGGACGCTTCAGGACACATCCAGGTCGATCGCACCGGTTTAGTTTCGATTCAGCTCTAACTTATTAGTAGAATTGGGCCCCAGAACTGTGCAGTCATGACTGTTCAAAAAGAGGGTACACGGTGTAGTGGCCACACGTGCAGGTAAGCTCTTGCAAACTGGACTGTGCAGTCCTATATGTATTTGGATAGCTCGTCACGCATCACTTCAAGATGTGGCCAACAGAGGAGGGTTTTTTATTAGGAGTGTTATTTTATTGTTTGCTGATAAAAAAGCAACAAGCAAACAAGCCGGCAACGATTTGTAAAGTTCTATGAACTGAGTTAAAAAATAACCCCTTACATCACTCATTCACTTCATCGTCATTACTCAATTTGAAAATAATTAATTTGGGCAAAATAAAAATTTGTACATACCTCATTTGCTGTTATAATTTGTTTTGCGAAGGTTATTTACTTTTTTAGAGAGAATGAATAAATGAATAAATATTTTGTACAATAAAATTCCAATATAAAAACTAACATGCATAAAAATACAAAAAGGGCGGTCTTATCGCCGTTGGCGATCTCTACCACACCACCCAAGTAGGAATGAATCGATGACATTAAAATGATAGGTGCAAAAAAAGAGAGAAGTAATAACTAACCATTAAGATATCTATCACATGATGAACAATGCTTTAGAATAGCCAAAATAATTTTCGAAATTTCCGCCCAAACCATCAAACTCCCTGTTCGTGCCTTGTCCTTGTTGCACAAACACATTGATATATTTGAGTAACTTGATGAATGAGAATACCTTGATGATTCCAAAATACGTTTATTTGTACTTGTTTACAAATAGGTGGTAGAGTGCGCTTGGTCGCACGACTTCTTGCTAAGTGACGTTAGTTAACGTGCGATATACAAAATTATGCTGACCCGCATGAAATGGCAATGTGCGGTGCAATACCGTACACTCCCTTTTAATTAGGTAAACGACGTAGATCGTATTCTCTCTCCTTCGCCTTGCTGCTTGCTGCTCTGCATCCGACACAAGAACTGACGTCACAATAAATTCGTTATCTATTTTGCGTCTTTTATTATATTCTAAAACTGACCAAAATACCTACCAAAAGTGAGGGAGACAGGATTCTTGTCTCTTGTTTATTTTTTTTACTACCAAAATGGCGGATTTTGGCAAGGTTTTAATTTTAATCATTATTTTTAAGGATTTAATTGTATTTTTTTCTGTTTTCTTATTTTTCTTCTTTTTATAATTAACTCGTTTTATTTTATGGTTTAGTGAATAAAATCAAAAACCCATATTTTTTGAGAGCTATAAATTTCCTTTCAAATGTTGTACCATAGTCATACCCTTACCATTAAATGAACATGGTTTAAATGTAAGAAGATATTTGAAGAGGTGCGATTTTTGTGACGCCGAGTGTATATTAAAAACAATAATAGTTTATTCATATAATTTTAGGACAAAACAATAATGGCTACGGATGTAACTACTGGTAAATTAAAACACTGTTATGAAAACGCTCATGATGAACCGGTATACAGTATGCTGACATTGGACAATGGAAAATTAGTCACTGGTGAGTTTAGGTATTAATATCAGTTGCAAAGAAGCCTACGACCCTTGATCTCGTCACTTGAGTTCCTTCCTCTGCTGCAATCACCTTCCTTACCTTACCAGTCCGGCTTTAGGCGCGGTCACAGCACAACCACGGCGCTTGTCAAAATTACTGACGACATACGATCAGGTTTAGATAATAGTTATCTAACTGTGCTTACACTACTTGACTTTAGTAATGCATTCAATAATGTCGATTATGATGTATTACTCAGCATTCTAAGCTCTATTAACATATCTCCAACGGTGATTGACTGGTTTCGTAATTACCTGTCTGGACGTCGCCAGCGGATTCGTGTCGATGACGCATTTTCGACATGGTGTCATGTTACCGCTGGAGTTCCACAGGGTGGCGTCTTACCTCCATTACTTTTTTCGTTATTTATCAATTCCATTTCATATCAACTTACTTCGTCATACCACCTTTATGCAGATGACTTGCAAATATATTCTCAGGCACGAACAGTAATTTGATAACGGCAATAAATGAAATAAACAATGACCTAGCACGGATTTGTGAATGGAGCCAATCGTACGGTATAACTGTAAATCCAGCTAAAACACAAGTTATTCTCATCGGTAGTTCAAGGAATGCAGCCAAGGTCGATTGGACTAAAGTCCCACATATCTCAGTTAATGGTGTTGTTATACTCATTAGTAATACAGTAAAAAATTTAGGTATATTAGTTGATATAAACTTAACCTGGGCACCTTAAATACAAGAAGTGAGCTGCAAAATATTTGCGTCGGCTGGATCATTAAGACGATTATGAAGTTTCCTTCCAACTACAACCAAAATCGCCCTTGTCCAATCCCTCCTCCTCCCTATCCTTGATTACGCTGATGTCTGTTATTTGGACATCACTGAGGAGCAACTCAATAAGCTTGAGCGACTTCAAAACTTTTGCATACGGTTCATATTTGGTCTGCGAAAATATGACCATGTCTCTGAATTTCGTAGTAAACTCAAGTGGTTGCCCATTCGCCTTCGCCGGAATGCTCATATTCTCTCCTTATTATATACAATCCTCTTTAGCCCTGCCGCCCCTCCTTACCTTAAGAATTTTTTACTTTTCTTAGTAATACTCACTCACGAGCGCTTAGATCCGAAGAGAGCCTGATTCTGAGTATTCCAAAACACTATACTAATTTCAAACATAAGTCTTTTGCAGTCCAAGCGGCATGCTTATGGAATAATTTACCTATAGCTATCAGGCGTGCCGAGTCACTAAACATTTTCAAGAGGTCACTTAATGACTACTATCTGTCACTAGATCTATTACAACGGTATATGTTTGTTATGTGTGTGTATGTATGTTTGCGTATATTGTATTTATGGAGGTATGTTATTTTTTGTCTTATATTTAAGTTTGTTTGATGTTGTACATTGCCAACTTTCCCAATTCTTTCGTTTCCGTAAATAGAGTCCATCCAAAGGTTGCCTGGAAGAGATCGCTCTTTGCGATAAGGCCGCCCATTGTACCATAATTATTTTGATTTTTGTTAACCCCAATTTTGTAATGTACAATAAAGAATTTATCTATCTATCTATCTATCTAAGGCCTAATCGCCACATATATATATAGCGTAATAACATAACTAGTTAGTTAGGGTAGACTCGTGCCCCTCGGTGGGGACGTACTCGTATATGAGCTGTGATGATGATGCACACGTTCCAAACCGTGGTCACATGTTTTGTAACAATTTAGTATGACAGTTCAGATTATATGGCGGTTTGGATCGCCGTCCACCGATGCGCGGTCCGAACTGCATGTATAAAACCCCGCTAATGCATGTTGCTTAGTCGTTGGAGCGCAGCGACAACATCCTGAAGTTGCCACGTGAAGTGGTGAAACGCATCGAATCTAAGTATTTGCATGTTGGTGTGGTACTAATTAGGCCACAGCCACACCGCAGGTGGCACGCTTAGCGGCAAGAGGTTAGTTGGTCGCTTCGATGACTCATCCCAGTGAACCAACACTGCATGCTATGCGCGCGGCCCCACCGCACGCTTGGTGGGACGCTTGGCGCCTCGATAGCGGCTTAGCGGTTAGCGAGGTGAACGAACGCGTCGGTTATTTGCTTGGATTACTAGGATGCACTGTGGAGGAATTGATTGATAATAGCCCTCTGTTTATAAAAACGAGCCATTGTAAACTCCTTCCCACACGTTACGTAAACAATTTATGTGTTAAAAATTGTGGCAAGAAGTAACCGATTTATACAATTGTTTTACAGTGATGTTATTATTATGTTTTACTTTTTTTGTATAAAATTTCAAATTCTCATTTAATAGACGTCGACATAATATCACGTAAGTACTCAACATTTTCGATTACCTACTTCGAAATTAAGAAGCAATTTTCTAGAAAAATGTAAAAGAGAGACATTTTCCTATAACAAAATATATGTCTATAAATACACTTTATGCACCAGGCGCGCGCTGCCAGTGTGGCCACTATCTATCGAAGCATTTTGACCGCTAAGCCTGCCTCCTAGCCAACCTCTAAGCCTGCCACCTCCGGTGTGGCCTTAGTGATATTCCTTTGTCGCGAGCGATTGAGGGAGGGCGGGCCTGCCTAGTTAGTACCAATTACTGACATCTTTGTCGGAAGTTTTGCTATTATTATTAATTTTTAAAACAAAGATTGAGATTCTCTGAAATTGGGGTTATTTCAAAAGCTTGTGTTCGAATTTTACCGGTGGGGCTATTCCGAATGCTGTTTTTAAACTATAGCTATAGTGTTATATCCTTCTCAAAAAGTTAAAAACGTTAAGCCATCGAACATTCAGTTGAATACACATTTCACTCGCCCAAGTTCTGTGAAACACTAAATGGGGTAATATCGAACATTCAAAAAGGCGGGAAGCTATTATAAACCTGTTTTATAATATAATAGAAATAGTATGTTTATATTCTCACAGGTGATGATGAAGGTACAGTGAAGCTTTGGGATATGAGGAAACCGGATCCAATATTTTCTTTAAAAGTTGGCGAAGATCACGTTTCGGACATGGTTACAAATGAGGCGCAGAAACACTTGGTATGCTCTGGAGGTGATGGAATCCTAACGTCAATTGACCTTAAAGCTAGGTATGTAAGTAACTGTTTAGTTCCTCATGAACGCATATAATAAATAGAATAGACGAGTGCCTTGACGTACTCGTATCTTGGAAAATATTGACGAGAGGATTAAGGAAAACAATTTCATCGCTAACGATTAGTAAGGAACCAAGTACCGTAGTAGCGCGATATCACACACATTGATTTACTACCAAACGTAGATAACGCATGAACGTTTGAAAAGTGGGCCGGTGAAGAACTGTCCAATAGCGATTCGTGCAGTTCTTTTCCATAGCTGTCGGCACGTCAACATGCCGAAGTGCTCATTCAAAAGTTGCGGTAATGATAATAATGTAGAATAAGGTTGAATTCGGTAAATACGGAACTTTCTTTATGGTAATTTAAATTCAGGCGGGCATATTCCACTATATTGTCACACACATTGTCACATTGTCTATAGAAATTATACCACCATTAAAATAATAGTTTTAAGTACTTAAGCATCTAAAATTAATATTTAAATGGTGATATAATTTCTAGACAATGTCCAACAGTGATAGACCCATTTTTAATTGATCTATTGCCTTAGAAATCTCCTCATCTATTTCTTTATAGTTATTGCTTGACGATTTTTCTTTATTCGTCATATTCCTCGTTTCTTTTGAAAGAATATCTAAAACTTTTGCTAATATTGGATTTTTGGGTCTTACATATCTATTAAGTCTAGCATGCCACCCTTCCAGATTATTGGTCGTTCTGATCTCTTCGCCATAGCAACACCATGTTTTTATACAATTAACATCTTTGAACCAATTACTGTTCAAATACTTGTTGAACTGTTGGATCATCTTGCTATTGGGTGATCTGGATATGACATAATTGTAGCCTGCCGGGAGATATTTTAATGGCAAACGAGCTAATCCAGCACATCTAGCAACGTGGCGTCTCTGTACACTGGATTTGATACCCAGCTGCTTCGCCTTCCTAAAAAGGCTGGAACAAAAGTGGTAAAAACATCCCTTTACTATGGCATTAGAAAAAAATTTCCGCATCGCTCTCATAGCTGACATTTCGTAGTCCAGTGTCATCTTTACGGGGTTCCATACTGGTATCTGTGACTTGATGAGTTCAAAAATAGTTTTGTAGGTTTTTTCACTTTTGCTATGAATGAAGCAAAAAAATAAGGGTAGGTATAACGATTGTGGTATATTTGTGTAGTCCATGGATTGTATATATTTGAGTGAAAGGTGGCGGGCAAGACTTGAAAGTCCCATCCATAAAGTGCTCAAAATTTTCCAAATCCTTTTTTATCTTGGGACAGCAAAAAACCAAAATTCTGGTATCTGTGTCGTCATAGTCCGCCAGAAGGAAGTTTTTATATTTTTCAGGTATTTCTACCTCAGACGGCGATTGAAAATAAAGCTTAGACACATCTAATGCCTTATTCCTCGCTTTGTATAGTCCGCTTTTGACATTGTTGAATTTGGGTAAGATTTCAACCAGATGCACGCCCTCATCTTCGAGTTCGCATAAACAATATTTCTTTATTTTTCTAGCTATTTAATATTTAATTTGGGCGTTTATGGGTTTAGGTAATTTGAACAAGTAGGTTTTTAGTTAAATATGAGTAGGTACAGATTCTTATTTCATAACTAGTTGAGAAAGCAGAATCATACTTGTCCTTTCTTAACTAATTTCGAATGACAGTTAAAACAGGCCACGTTTTATTCCATTTTAATAACCAATTATCAAATAAGAAATAAAAAGTGTTTTTTCTTAACTAGTTGTGAAAAATAGTTAAGAAAGTGGACTAAAGGTATATATCAGCGAGTACAAATGTATAGTCGATTAGGTGACAGATTTCAAGCGCGTTTTTGTATGAACTGCTCTATCTACGTTTGGTAGTAAATCAATGATCACACACTGAAATACGCTTAAGGGTTAAATAAAAGTATGTACTTCACTTAATCAGATAAAACCCTTAAAACAAGCTAAAATAAAATATTATAACGGAAAATTTTATTACAAAATTTCAGAATTTGCTGGTAACATTAAGTTCATGTAAATACTGGTAACTATTGTTAATTACTGCTACAGAGAACCTGCTATATTTTAGCTTTTATCTGATTTTATTTGTCCTTTTATTTATTTTATACATGTTTAAAATCTTAAGGGCCCGATCTTGTAAAACCGGTGTTCTAGCAGAATTATCAGAGAAGTAATATTTTTTATAGTTATTAAAAATGCAATGAAGGAAATACATTTTACGTTAATTTAGAGTGTAGGACTTGAAGTTTTCACAACACATTTTACTATTTAAATATAAAAAAGATTTTTGAGTTTGAATCACAAAATTGCACATTAAATCAGAAACAAAAATTCCTAAGTTAAAAATTTTATGCTATGATATAAATAGGATTACTTTTTATTTAATGAAAATGTCATTGTTTCAGTAAAATTTATTCTACATCCGAAGATTATAATACAGAATTAACATGCATGGGCTTATTTAGGTCAGACACAAAATTGCTTGTAGCGGCGACAAATGGAAAATTATATTTGTTTAACTGGAAACAATTTGGATTGCATTGCGACGAATTTATTGGGTACAAACACGCCATACAGTGCATGGTGCCTATTACTCAGAATATCGTTGTGACGTCTGGCGAAGATGGTATATTACGAGCAGCCCACATGTTCCCGCAGCGGCAACTGGGGATAGTCGGTCAACACAAGCTGCCCGTCGAGTGTCTTGATATAAGCCACGATGGCCAATATATTGCGTCATGCTCCCACGATAACGATGTCAAATTCTGGAACATCTCTTATTTCGAATCCATCGAATCACTCATAGATGTAAATCAAAAACAAAACAAAAGAAGGGATCTAAGCAATAATTTACCTTCTAGTTGTGTCAAAAATGCATCAGACTTTTTTTCTGGACTACTCTAAAATAATTTTTCAATAATAAACTAATTGAAAAATACGACAAATTGAATGTTTTTATTTTTGACAGGGAAGCTCCTAGCTTTAATCTCTCCTGGTGGTAAGTAACGATGAGACCAAAGTTAATATGGCTTCACCGGAGCGCGTTCATAGAGCCTCTGGGTGTAGTTGTCCGGTTGTTTTTTAACTCGCTCAAAGGCGTTGAACGCATTGCAGCAACCAAATCTTTTATGTCCCTCTTTCACATGAATTTTTATTTCTCTCTCTTTCTATCAGATGTCGTTTTAGATTATGGCCGCCAATATCATCCAATCACGTAAGAGCATTTCAGTAATAAACGTCAGAGCGTTTTACAACCATCAAATTCGATGGTTGTTCGGTTGTAACTCGCGCCGACACTAAGGTCTTGGAACGGGCCGGTTGTTTCACCCGGTTATCACGCTCGAAGGCATTGAACGGGGTTAGAGCGAAAAGTTGTACTTCGCGCGAAGGCTCTGAATGCGCTCCTGTATTTCTCATCAACAGATAAGTTTAAAAAGATTGTCAACAAACCACGGACCTGAAAAAAAGACAGACGGAGCGTTGATGAATCAAGGGTGAAGCATGCAAATGACAGCACATTTGTATGTGTGCGTGTCTTGTTCGTTGAAAAATGACAGCTTTTTGTCTTACCTAGTACATCTGTGTGAGTGTAAGTCGTGTACAAACACATGAAATTGTCTTACCTTGCATGCTTCACATTTGTTTAATGCCACACTACGTCCGTATTTTTTTGTAGGCCCATGCAACGAACATGACAGTTTGACATTTTGTCTCGCACCGCGGTCCGCGTTGCGCAAACATTACGATCAGTGCAAACAAGGACATGTGGACCGAAGTTCAATTACCCGCGGTATTATCACTATTACCCGTCTTATAGTGGATTATAAAAGAAAACAACTTGATAGTTTAGATATCAATATATTGACAAAAATAAAATATTAGACAAAAAGAACAAACTATTCGAGCGAATGTGCGTAAACGAATTGAGTGATTAGAATGTAAAATTATGTGCAAAGAGCACAGAAAATAACAATTCGGTCCAAGCTAAGGCAATACCTAATTTTGAACTAATTCAAAGCTTCTCAAGCAAAAGATATAAGAAAATTGACTCAATCATGAAGTTTTGTATGGGACAAATTATGAATATTGAAAATACAATCTTACTTTTTTTTATAAATTTTTATAGGAGCAGTCTTCCGTTTATTATCAACATGAACTGTTGACTAACAAAAAATTGTTTCATTAGGTTAGGTACTTATCAAATCCTTAAATTGAAAAGAAAAAATGTAATCACTACAAATAATTCAAGCTGACATAATAATTTAAGAATTAATAACATAGACCGAAGTTAAAACCGGGTAGGTAAGTGTGTATACTAACCCGGTTGCACCAAAATGTCCCACTTTTAACGTTTTCAGTTTTACTTTATGCTTTATTATAATAATAATTATTTTTTTTACGTCCTATAAACATCAAATGTATGTACTTGTAAATAACATGGCGTTAATAGCATATTTATTAGTGTGAGCAACCCAAATTTGGTGCAACCGTATACTACTTACTACTACTTAGTTACACACTGTTTGATGATTTGATCTTATTCGCACGAGCGTCAAAGAAGCTTGCGTTAAATCCCCACGTTAGCGCTTTTGTCACGTTCACTATACACTATACGATACGGCGTTGAAATAAAACACTGCTCGATAAAATGGCGTCGCGTTTTAAAAGCGCTGCCGTATGACCATATAACTAGTTGGGAATTGGGAATACATTTGTTCTATTTCAACGCATTTTTAAAAAACGTTAGAAAAGCGCTCGTGCGAACGAGCTCTTACATATATTAATAGGTACCTAAAAGTTGCAAATATGTACTATATCTTGTGCTCCAACCTTTTTATAAAATCAGTTTTATTACACTTGGTATCTTGTGGTACTTTGCAATATAGGGTTCAAAAAATATACACAACTAAAAATGTAAATTATCTCGTATCATATATATACAGCATATTACTCCGAAAATAACATGTTATTTGACTATAACTCTGACTGCGTCAACTATACATAAGGCGAGGCTTAGAAAATTGTCTGTCTAAATTCAGTAAGCTATGATGATTTTACATATTATTATACTTATGTCAACGTGATTATATGATGAAACCTTATAATTAAAACATAAAGCAATAGCCTCTGTGACCACGTCATCATTGATATTGTTAAGACTTAAATGACAATATATAATATACGACAATATATATATACATATTTAAATAGAAAGCACTAGCTAGTTATTAAATGCACTTCATTGTGGACGGAGCTTAAAGTAACTAACCATTTAATGTGCCTAGTTGCCTACATTTATGAAAACTTCGTTTAAAACAGTAACGATGACTTTTAAAGCATTTCGTTTATATCATCAATATATATTATGTATATTAAATATATAAGCACATTATCCAAATAAAAAATAGCACAAACATTAGCAAAATTCATATTGGGTATCACAATTTTTCATTGGGGTGATCCAACGGGTATGCATAACCGCAACAAAATGTTGTGCTTTCGAGAAGTGATAGTATATCAAATAATTAGTTCATCATGAGGAGAAATTAGTTTATGAATAGCAAAATTTGTTTGCATTGTAGTTTAAAGTTATTCGGCAAAAGCATATATATGCTTTTCCCGAATATATATACATAATGCTGGAGTAATGTTAGAAACGTTACCCTGGCAAAAAAAAATCATTAAATCTTTTTTGTTGCGGTAACGTTTTATGATTTCCCAGAGCTTGAAATCGGCTGAACGTAGAAGTCTGAAAAAAAAATACAGATAATAGACCTTTATTTGTTTAAATTAGTTTAAGCATTAGTTTTTGATTTGATTGATGAATAACAATGTAATTAAATGGTTTCGAAAATCAGAAAAAAACGAATTTCCTAGTAAAACAGTACACTTACAACACTCGCAAATCGAATCACAACACGCACACAAACATTTACTACGCAACAAAAGCTATCTATTCATGTATTCGGTTCCAGGCGGAAACGATTTTTTGAAAAAAAAAAATCCCAGGGTAACCTTTCTAACATTACTCTAGCAAAATATGTTTTTCCCGTATAACTTTAAAACTACAATGCAAACAAATTTTGCTATTCATAAACTAATTTCTCTTTATGATCAACTAATTATTTGATATACTTTTACTTCTCTAAAGCACATCATTTTGCTGCGGTTATGCACACATCCAACGGAGCAATTTTGAATGTCCACCATAGTTTCTTAATGCAGGTCCGCTTATGTGTGTAGCAACACTTACCGTCTCTGTGTACCTCAGAGTGTACATGCAAGTAATTTACCTATAGTTACCTTAAAGCTGTCTTTTTCATTTACAAAAACCATAATATGAAAGAATGCTTTATATGTACTAAGTTACAAACATTGGACTACAGCCACACAACACAAGGTGTACACTTGGTGCGGTTCATAATCAGATATCAGTGCAAACGTTTGCATGCATGCAAACAACCCGTTCAAATCGTTAGCACTGCTCACGGACGTAAGCACTCAGATCAATTTTGAACCGAGCTTTCGATCTGTGAGTCTGTCAAGTTGACAGTTAATGTAATTTGAAAACAAAAATTGGAGGGAGACGTATTGTGCCTCCAGTATCTTTACAGAGCACTTCTCTATTAATTGTAGATACTCTAATGAAAAAATAAATTCGAACAAACTAAAATAAAAATAAAACTGATGTTGACTTTGACATTGACAGTTCTGGAGACAGTGCACTACCTCTTTTCTGTTAGCACTGAGGCGCGTTCAGCGCCTCTGGGTGTAGTTGTCCGGTTGTTTTTTAACTCGCTCAAAGGCGTTGAACGGATTGCAGCAACCAAATCTTTTATCTCCCTCTTTCACATGATTTTTTATTTCTCTCTCTTTCAAGTAGATAACATTAGAGAATATGGCCGCCAATATCATCCAATCACGTAAGAGTATTTCAGTCATAAACGTCAGAGCGTTTTACAACCATCAAATTCGATGGTTGTTCGGTTGTAACTCGCGCCGACACTCAAAGGTCTTGAACGGGCCGGTTGTTTCACCCGGTTGTCACGCTCGAAGGCATTGAACGGGGTTAGAGCGAAAAGTTGTACTTCGCGCGAAGGCTCTGAACGCGCCTCTGTCAACATCAATCGGTGACGTCATCAATTACGTCATACCGCATACAAAATGCGCACATGAGCAATTTTGGACAGATTGTTTGCGTGCAAATAGCGCACACGAGCGCTGATATCAAATTATGAACCGCACTCTTCTTATTTACATGCATTTTACATAATTTAGGGTAGAAATTAAACAATATCGATATCAGTTCAATATCGATAAAAGCAAATACCCACAAGAAACATTCCCCCTTTTTTATAAATGACAGTAAATGTCCAATAGTACAATCATGTCTGTGATTTACTTACGTCATACGGGAAGCTAACCAACTAAAATCCGAAAAAAGCATCCCACTATTTTTATGGGACCAAACGATATAGTTAATTTTAACCAATTTCTTTTAAGTAATATACTGTTAACTACACAGCAAATATAATTTTGTTTTACAAAGGTGCTTCATTCTGGGCGTAAACTCTATTATAAAGTCGACAGTTACAATAGTTTAAATTAACAGCCATAAACAATGTCTGCCTTTTACACAATGAACAAAATGATTAAGCCAAGTAGCGTTATAGACAAAACAAATAAATTCATAAATGACAAACTTTCCAAACCTGCAAACTATTTCAGTTCTGGGACGACATGCTAAGATCTTTATTATAGCTTTTGGAGAATTATTCCAATTTAATATTAAAAGCCAAATGATATATTTAGGTTAAATAATTTTGCATGTTTGATTCGCCGTTATTATCTAACTATTTAAAAACCAATTAATTTGGTATTCTTTAAAAAAAAATCTTTAATTTTTTTATGAGATAAAATAGTTTCAAAAGAAAATAAAAAACGGCATGATTGCAACTTACATTATTATCTAGCAATTACAGCAACGCTTATGTTTTAATCTACCTACATACAAGTAATTCTTTAAATATAGTTCTTTGGGTGAATATAATTCAATAGAAGTTTTTCACTGTCACGGTCCGATAAGATACGGGACGCCAACAACTTTTGTTTATTTATTCATTGCTTTCATGTCGTACATTTGCTAGTATTTTGATATAATTATCATAAGTCCGAACATAAAACCCGACAAAGGCACCGCAACTTTAATAGGTAAGTACATATCGATTTCCCAATGGGACAAATTTTTGATTAACAATCATTACGTAAAAGAAAAGAAAATAATACAGCTAAATAATAAAAAATAGTACATTTCGATACAAGTGCGAAAAGTATGTGTTATCCCGCACGTGCATTGAACGACATTTGCGAAAAAATAAAAGTAATTATTAATATTACAGTTGATGTACATACTAACCTATTAAAATAGTATTTATGCTGTAAAATAAATAATCATTTCATAGAAAAAAATTGTATAGAAATTTTTGAATTAAAAAAGCTTCGTGCATTTGGACATTATAACTAGGAAAACAAAAACCTCTAGTGCGGAAAAGAATAACTCTATATATAAAAATAGAAAAGATAGAAAACTTTAGCAATTGGTCCTTTAAGGCTATGCGATTTCTAAGGTATAAGCATATGTCGTTTCTGTTGAATTATTGCATTACATTATTTATAGGTAGGTAAGTAGGTATTTCAAAATAAAGTTAAAATTAATCATAAAATATTGATATCAATTATAGAATTATTAACAGAGACGGCACGATTGCAGGGGAAGTATGACATAACATGCCATGTTTTACCACTCGCCAGCGTCTGCAACGGTACGGCAAGGCATTCCTATATTTTGTCTTACCATGCTGCCGGCGCCGCCGTCGCCATTGCCGGGCCGAGCCGAGCAGCGAAAGAACCGACAATATTTACTTACATATTGATATCATTATTGTTTAAAATGTAATGTATTTTTGCTAAATATCGTTAAATGTCGTTAGCTGCAAACTTATATAATTATTGTCGTTTTGAAATATAACTTAACTATTTCGTTTACATCCCGAAAGCTCACATAAGATATGAAAAATTATTGCTTACGTAAATCTTAAAATATATTTTTTTGAAAGTCAAGTACGCTACGCACTAATTGTGGTGTTCTTGTTGCGAACAAGAACGTGGCATTGAACGCTAAATAGTAAATTATTCAAATGGAAACTTGTGACGGAAATGGATCGATATAAGAATCCCATGATTCCCACGCTTTCACGGTTCAACTGCCTTGGCGAGCCTTGTCCGTGGCATTGTGTGTTAACAAAACTGAGGCCCAATTCCGCTAATAAGTTACAACCGAATAGAAACTAAACCGGTGCGATCAACCAATCAGAACGCCACATTATCACGTCATCAAACAGTTGCATGGCAATATACGCGCTACGATTGGTGGATCGCAAAGGTTTAGTTTCGATTCGGCTGTAGCTTATTAGCAGAATTGGGCCTCTGTAGGTCTAAGCTAGCCAGACTATCATAATCAACCATATTACGTCCCACTGTAGGCATCGCTAGAATAGATTGTTTAAGTACATTTTTATTTTTTATCTGAAATTTAATAAATGGTTTAACGGAACAGGTAATGTATATCGTGATGGTAGTTACATTATTAATAGTGGCAAGCATCAGCTACTGAAGAACGGTGATGCGACGCACGACGCGGCACGCTATGTCTTAACTAAGTATGGCCGGATACTCGATACCCACTAAATAAGTGCCTTTCAACAAGATGGAGCGATGTCTTGCGTCGGATATTGAGGTTCAATTCTACTGATTCTCTGCTTCCCTAGTAATTCTTTTCCCTTTAAGGAATAACTCTCTTGAATTCAATTGTTCGTGCGTGATCTTCACTATATTGGTATATGGAGTACAGATAACGATTCTAGTCCTTTCGATACAGACGTTGACATCCGGTTTACATGCGGTCATTCTGCTTGCACCAACCAATGTTAATGTCTTTATGGTAGATTTACAGTATCAAGCAGGCAGGAACAGAAGGTTAATTACTAAACTAAAACTAAACTGTTCCTTTTGACCAATCCGGTGGTTTATTGTCTAAGAAAAAAATATTACGATCGCCTTCAATTCCACAACCATTGCGCCGTGAACACAAGACTCTGCAACGACATCTTTTTTAAAGGAGCGATGGATGGACGACGACTGTCAAATTGTAAGCGATCGCGATAGATTTTTTCTTAGACAACAACCCCCCAGAACTTCGCGTTATCACATCATTGAACATTTGAAAGTCGAACGAATGTATGCACTCGAATTGTTCGACCGCGACGAATCAGTATCGGTTGGGCTCATAGGCGTACCCAGGGGGGCTGGAAATCGCGCAGAAAATGCGATAAAACTCAGTCAAACGTGTTCCTTGACCAGCGTCAAGAAATTTTTATCACGTCAGTCACACTAAATACGCGCCACCGTGCTACTCTTTAAGACATAGAGATTACGTCACGGAAATTGTGAGATAATGCGTGACTCGAGCCCAGTCTTGGCAGCCCGTGCTAGGCCTGCTGGAAGATGGAGATAATTGTCATAATAATGATATCGGGCGATGGGTTGGACGATCTTTCGTAATGACTACCGAGATGCGAATGGAAATGTTAAAGCGATGCTGGGCACCTCCAGAAAACTATGATTATGCTGGTGATGCCGCGCATTTCAAACGAAAATTTAATCACTCTTGGTTACAAATGTACAAACCTTGGCTTGTTTACTCAAAGAAATCGAAAGGTGCTTTTTGGTTGTTTTGCGTTTTATTTCCGCAGAAACTTGTACGTGGCGTAAGTACAGGGATCTCTAATTGTCCGACCGTTCACTAATAATAAAGATATACACAATTATTGTAAAGCACATGTAGATAGTCAATGGCATAGAGAATCAAGTGCAGCTGCCAATTGTTTTGGCAACGCAAAAACAAATGTACAGGTTGCTTTGCAAACAGGCTACGCAAAACTTATAAGAGAACAGAAATACGTTACAACCTATAGTTAATACAAATTTTTTTTGCGGTACTAACGATTTGCCATTGACAGGCAAAGAAAACGATGAAGGCATTTTTCGAGATTTGTTGAAATAGAAAATTGATTCTGGTGATGAAATTTTGCGAAAACACTTAGAAAAAGGCCATAAAAATGCTCAATATACGTCCCCAAAAATACAAAATGAGATTTTAAATATATGTGGAATTCTAATTAGAGAAAAATTGGTCGATGATGTTAAGGCTGCAAGTGCCTACAGCATTTTGGCTGATGAAACAGCTGATATTGCAGGAAAGGAACAACTATCAACAGGTCTTAGATATTACGATCAACAGGAAAAAAAATGTTAAGGAAGAATTTATCGGTTTTGTCGAGTTACAAAAAATTTATGCGCAAACAATAGCTACTGAAATTAATGGATTCATCAATGCCTTAAACATTGATGTTAACAAATGCGTGGGACAGGGCTACGACGGTTGTGCTACGATGGCGGGAAAAGATGGCGGTGTCCAAAAAATATTGAGGAGAAACGTTTAAAAAGGGTTTATATTTTCACTGCGCCTGCCACAAGCTAAAGCTAGTAGTAAACGATTTAAATAATGTTCCTGAGATCCGAAACTGCATCGGAACTGTAAAAGATACGATACATTTTTTTAGGGAATCAGTTTTGCGTCAAAAATATGCACCAAAAATACCATTGCTGTGTGAAACAAGGTAGTCACATAAATACAAAAGTATCGCTGTTTAAAAACTATTCTGTGGAAATTGTGGAAGGTTTGGAAAAGCTTTCACAGGAAGGTAATTCTGGGACAAGAAAAGTAGCTTTCCAATTGTTATCCGCAGTTGAACAAACCACATTCATATTGTCTTTATGTATTATAGACAAATACAATTCGCTGCTGCAACCCGTCGCAAACACATTGCAGTCTAAAACCTTAGACGTAATTAAGTGTGCAGAGCACATTCAAACCATAAAAACAGCAATTACGGAACATAAGCTTTCTGCCGAAGAAGGCACTGAAGAATTATTGAAATCAGCTAATGAAATTGCTAGGGTTTCGAATCCTGAGCTGCGTCTTCCAAGGACAGCAAGTCGCCAACAATATAGGGCAAATCATCCAGCTGGTTCCTTAAGCGAATATTTTCGCCGATCGTTGTACGTGCCCTATTTGGATTCATTATCATCCTCATTAGAGGCGAGATTCGGTAAAGAACATTCACCAGCGTTTGCTCTTTCATTGTTACACCCTGCTCAAATAATAAAAATTAAAGCTCCAAAATTACAAAAATGTATGGACGAAATATCCAAATCAGAAGGGATCACATCTGAAGCTGAACTATGGCGCACTTTTTGGGTTAACAAGCAGTAGGAGTTCAAAGATTTGGAGATAACGGAATTAATCCAACAAGCAGAATGTTTTTTAACCAAAAGTGAAAACAGCCCTAGAAATTTTACTGGAAATGCCTTATTCCACGGCTACAATTGAAAGATCATTCAGTACACTCAGACGCGTGAAAACGTGGCTGAGATCAACAATGATTAAAGACAGGTTAAATGGACTTTGTTTGCTCAGTGTACATAAAAAACTTGTAAACAGTATGGGCAATTCTTTCACGGAAGACGTTATAAACCGTGTTGCAGAAGGTCTTCGAAAATTACTTTTAAAGTAGAAGCGATTTAAATAAAATAAAAATGCATGCTTAGTGAAATTTACTTTTATTTATTTAACTACCTATAAAGCAGAATCATTTGCGGCTGTTTGTCCTACACGCCACACTACTATACCTAATGTTTCATGTAGGTGTGTTTGCGTAGTGTGTGTGACATAACAGCCGCGGACGATCCGACCTAAAAATCTGATTTGCCATAGGCCAGAAGCTGGGTACGCCCATGGTTCGGTTGTAACTTAGTAGAATTAGACCTCAGTAGCAGGCGTCAATGCTGGCGTCAAAACTTGACTAGTAGTGTTTACATCGAATGATATCACGAGTGAAATACGACTTGCGACAGCACTGTACCTACCAACTTGAATCAATTTACATTACAAGAACATTACACATCGGTATAGGATATCGGGTCAGCGCTGACAATATTTCTTTAACTGGGCTAGTGAACTTTCTAGTGTACCTTTGGGTTAGAGATTAAAAACTCGCAGCTTTATACTGAACACCAACCCGCTTGGCCATCGTGGTAAAGAAGACCAATTCCTCCTCGTTCAAGAATAGACCAGTAGAGTAGCCGGCAGTGAGACGTATATGGGTTGAAATGATGATGATGAATAATAATAATAGTAAATACGGCTGAATGTTAAGGGGCCACAGTACCTACTACTAGCGCCGCCATTCGTTTTTTTATTAATTACTAGTGGGCCCGGCAGACGTTGTCCTGCCCGGCGATTACAGCGCCACCTACCGGGTCCAACTTTATGTTTAAACCTTCCTTGGACCTATTCAAACATACACAGAAAAATTCGTAAGAATCGGTCGATCCGTTTAAAAGTTTTTGCGAGACAAACACACAGCGTTTCATTTTTATATATAAGAAGATGATGATGAATAGGCTAGTTGACCCTTTTTTAAAGTAGGGCTTAAAATGTTCATAATTGTTGTATTAGACCATAGCACATGAATATTATTTTTTTCGATGGCTAAAAAGTGCAAAAAATCAATTTTAAATTAAGATTTTCAATTTTGGACCGAAAACACGGTCAGCCATGATAGTCTGTTCATTATCTGTGGCAATGACGTCAGTCTTATAGTAAACGAAGCACGGGGGCGAAATAACCTCACAAAAACAATACTTTCTATTAAATATCACAAAATATAGTAAAACTGTATATGGAACGGGACAATAGAACAGTAATATAGAAATACCTCTTCAAAGACTCCAGGAAATCTGTTGATTAGACGTACCCAGTGATAAAGACATGCTAAATATTTGGTTAACACTCGCTTAAAGAAATCCTGTAACTATCTACTGAAACTGAAATGTATTTTTGCGAAAATCACATTAATGTAAGTACTATAACTGAATAACTCAATCTGTGTAGGTACTTCAGTTTCAACTTAAACAAAATAGAAGTTTTTAGGTTGTATGTAAAATCAAATCTGTATGTAAATTAATTAAATTTTTATCTTTCAGTTAGAATGAAAACTGACTGCAGCCGACCAACCAAATTTTAACTTGACCAGAAAACTGAGAAAAAACTTGACCATTTACGCCTTTTTGATTTAATCTAAGTTATACACTGACACTAGATGATGTTTCAAGGAAAAGAATATGTACTTATGTCCAATTGAATAATGATGTAATTGAATATTAATTAAAAAGTATGTAATACAAACAAAAATATCAAAGTTTCATAATGAATATATTTATCTAAACAACTTTTACTTGAATTTACTGAGTACCTAATTAAAATTTGTTGCTTTCAGTGGTTACTTAATGAGAACTATTGTGTACTAACCTGTTCTCCTCTTGACAACGAGATTGATAAGGCAGTAAAAGTTGTGCAACATAATACAAAGCAGTGCATGCTCAGCCACAACATCAAAATGTAACCCGTCAACTAGAACAACATTATGTCAACAAAATAACTCAAGTATTCATATACCAAAGCACCATAGAAGTAAATAGGTCCAGTTTGGTAAAACTGAAAGATGTTATATCTTCACTGATTAAACCTGCTGGCCACCATGGCTGGTAAATTTCAGAACAGCTTACGCAAGAATATGCAAGTTATCCATTTTAAAGCCGTATACAAATATATTAAATGTGATTGCTGTGTTGTCAGCCTGTGCTCTTCTTAATTTACAAGACCCTTCTTTTTAAATAAATAATATAAAGAATTTTTTTTCTTTACTTTATACATAACTAACATCTAAAGATGACATAATAAATTTTTGTACTACATTAGTCATTATGTTCTTCACAAAAAAAATGTTCTATGTTTATTTGACAATAATGACTTGTAAAGGTTTAAGTTGAATCAAAATATTTTAATTTGAAATGCATGTGTTTTATTTTTCTGTTACACCTTAAAATATTTATAATATTTTATAGGTTTGTTGCTCATTTTTATCATTGTTACTCAAATATAGTATATGTTCCAAAAGTACAAATAGGTTGAATAGAGTTAGATCAAATTTATTAATTTGTATATATTGCCTTAAAGTCGCAGGTAATAAAAGTCAAAATAATAGTAAAGTGATTTATTATGAAGTAATACTTTCATATAATTTAGGAAAAAGGAATATAGTTTCCAAAATGACACTATTTGATCAATAAGTTTTTTGACATTCAGATTGTTAGAACAAATACCTATTATAGCTAATATTGTCACCTTTTGAGTGTTTTCAAAATGACATACTGCTAGCAACACAAAAGTTTTGTTTGCTTTAGCACAAAACATCTGCATCTATACTTGAGTTAAGCATACTGTTCACAGTTTTCCGTCTTTGATAATTAACATTATCTTCAGTAAAAGAGCATGACAATTTTGTATTAATCTAATTTTATGGATACCGTTTGTTGAATAGACTATTACAGGGTATTAATCAGAAATGAGGTCACATTTTGCAAATTTCAACCCAAATCTTCATCTTTCAACTTTTATCCACATTTCATTATACTCGTAGGTGTCTGCAAGATTTCCCACCAAAAATCTTCCCAACAAAAGAACCATCATGTGTTATGCACTGGCTGACTTTATAGCACATGGAAGCTGTTATTGTTTATAACGAAGCTCGAACTAAAGAGCACTTCTGTATTGATGATTTGTGGTTTAGTTTTCTATGCACTTTATTCTTTCTTCATTGAAGAGGTCTTTTATTTTTTAAGAAATATGTCACAATCTGTGTCTGTGAATGTATATGTATTTTTCCTCCCAGTAATTTTCTTCATGCTTGACAAATGAACAACTGCCAATCTTTCTCTTTTTATGTTCATTTACAAATTCTTGCAGTACTACACTGGTATTTGACACATGATCCTGATGTATTCTTTTCAACATTTCTCTTGAAGTAAATATTTTTAGTGTTTATTTGACTCTTGAGAGATAGAATTCTATCCAATAGCATTCAACTGCTGTACAAAATAGCTCCTCACTGTGATGGTGGAACCACACCAAAAATGCATGTTTGCAACTCTCTTCTGCCGCGTGACAATCTTGACAAGTACACTTGTAACCGTTCTTCATTATAACAGTATTGAAACTGTACTTATATTGTTTAGAGCGATACACAAAGAATCTCCTGACCATCAATCTGTCTATTTTCGGAAGATTTGTACTATCTGCTCTCACAAATCCAACATCAATGGTTGATTTTGCTATTAATACAAATAATTTACGATATTTACAAATATAATAACGGAGACTTGGACGATTTTTTGCCAGTTTTAGGAAAGAATAGTGCAAATCGACGAGTTGTTGAATCAAATTTGACATTTCTTTGTTTACTATATGAGTGACGTCACGGCCCTGACCACAGGATATCAAAGCGTTTACGGCGTGAGATAAAAAAAGATTATTTCTAGCATTCTCAAATTAAAATTTTACAGCAATCATTCATTGTTATTTATTAAAATCGGTATATTGTGGAACCTTATGCCAAATACTGTTAGAAATAAACAATATTTTAATAAATTTTGATATGAGTCAACTACCCTATTAAAGACGTTTCTACAAAAAATAGAACAGTCAGAAACTCAATATATATATTTTAGATTTTTGGGAGCCATTCAGGCATAGGTTAAAAGTAAGGAGTAATCATAATCAGAATTATTGCTAAAAGTGGCCACTTTAAGCAATAATTATGATTTCGACTTCTATACGGTTAATGTGTACAAAATACGTAAATATAAATCTGAAGTATATTGAGTTCCTGACTGTGCTATTTTTTGTAGAAACGTCTTTAATTTATCATAATTAATAAAAAACGAATGACGGCGCTAGTAGTAGGTACTATGCCCTCTTAAGATTGGTCAGTGAGTGAGGTGCATAGCTATGGATTTTAGATCTATGCTCAGTAAACTCGATGGTTCTTGGCTAGCCTAAAAATTTTCGAGACTTTCTTCTCGACGAGATTCTTTCGTACATGCGCAAAATTGCGCTAATGGATTTCTTTACACCGGCCATGTGCCGTCGGCCGTACTGTATGTGATTACATCAAATTGTTAAATAGTATATTATTAAATAATTTAGATATAAATATTAAGTTGTAACAAATCACAAGTAAGGTAGTTTTGTAATGGCTCCATTAGTTTTTCTTAATATGTAAAATGGCAAATATGCATATTGCAGTCTATAAATACTTTGTATAATTTAAAACCCTTTTAACCATTTAAACTATACTTTAGAAATCATTCATCAGTATCCTTTACACTTATGACTTGCTTTAATTCATCAATTATAAAACGTTACACGTGAAAAGTATTTTTATGGTATAAGTAATTAGTGACTTAGCATGTTGTGATAAATAAGCAATAGCAAATTGACCCAAAACATAATTGTTTTGCATCACAACAAAACAGACAATATCTGTCTGATGAAACACAGTGTAGCTTGAAGAAGCTCTCTAAGTTCTGTGGTTAAGCGTGTATGCTTAACCCAATGCTTCTGATCTAAAAAGATTAAGTTCACGGTGCGCAGGTGTTGCCTAGTTTATGACAGATTTCCATCACTGCGGCAACACTGAAGACATAATATTTTAAGTTCCAGAATACCTAGTTATTAAAACGTTTTTTTAAAACAGTGTTGTGCAACGACTTATTTGTAATCTATTGATGTCGATCGCTACCGCGATTAATATGAACAGAATTTACGTATAATAATAATAACAAGAGACTCGAATCTCTCTCCGATGCCGACACATACAAATATCTTGGTGTGGTACAAGTCTTTGGGAATATTGGTGGAGGACGTCGAGAAATCGGTGAAGGCACGCTTCTTCTGCCGCCTAGCAAAGGTTATTAACAATCTTTCTGTCTGGCAGCAATAAGGCCTTCAACGGGTGGGTGATTTCTTTATTGATGTACTCTTTGTCATACTGAGATGGACTCAGACTGAGCTGGATGCCTTGGCTAGGAGAGTTTGCCAACTGCTCACAACACATCGTACGCTACACCCTCGCTCGTCTATCATGAGACTATTTGTACATACCACGGAAGTGCGGTGGTCGTGGCTTTCTAAACGCCAGGAATCTCCACAACCGAGAAGTGTGCAGCCTCAGGAATTACTTCCTTGGCAACGAATGCGGGATGCATCGTGATATTGTGGCAGTTGACAAAGGACTCACCTCTCTCTATGGCAATTGAGAACTGGCACAAGCCATCGGTGCTCAGCGTCGAAAGGAAGCGTGGAGGGGCAATCAGCTGCATGGGAGATTTTAACGGGCCTTCCAGGAGGTGTTTCCCCTGTGCTGACAACTGGTAGTTGAGTCACCCAGATCCCTACGATGGGACTAACGGAACATCCCGGTGGTGGGTATACCCTGATTAGCGCAGTAGTCCCACATTATCCACAAGTGATAAGCTCCAATATCTTATGGTGGATGTAAAATCTTTTTTAGTCGGGTCAGAAAAGGCTCTTATTCTGAGGCCAATAACTGTGGCTCATTCCTTACAGTAGGTACTTACATCTTTCAATAAGTTGTGGAATAAATGTTATATCCTCCGAGGATAGAGTACAGAAATCCAATTTCGAACCGAGGGATGGAACTTTTCTATATACCTAACTATCCTTTGTCATTTAACTTAAATATCAATTTTATACTCTGTTTTAAAATTACTTTAAACCACGAATTGAAAATTTTCGTTGTTCGCGCAGAAACATTCATAAATGCTATGTTATAAGTTCGTTAGAGCCTGCACACGGGTGTTGCCACACCAATCGAACGATTATCGTAGGTTTGGCTGATTACCGGATACCAAACAATCGATCGACCGTGACCAATCTATTCTGCCATCAATTGATGTCATCATTGATAGTGCGGTTACACCCGAAGGAAGTTTTGAACCTGCCTAATATCGTAGGCAAACATTTCTTAATTCAAAGCATTGATTGTTGCAAGTATCATATTGCCATAATTATAGAATTCACTGACAGCTTCTTCACGCGACACTGTGATTTACAATGACACAATAGACAAATCACTTTTTGCTATTATAATAAAATATCACTCACAAATCGTGCACGAGAGAGTATCCTAGGACCGCTTCTGCGCCCACTTCATGTCGTCAGCTCGTGGCTTGCAACCAGTTAATGCTTCAATTAACACCTCTAACGTAGACCAGAAGCGAAGTTTCTCCAACGGCCAGTTGAGCCAACCAGTAGTAATACAAAAGTATGTCTCGTGAGGCGCTACGTGGTGGATCCGGTGATGTCTGCGAGGGAGCACCACGTGCCACTCTTGCAAGTAAACTACCCACGTTGGTAGGCCAAAGTATGTATGAGACCATTTGTGAATCTAAAACCAATTACGAGTCATGTTCAATAAACAAAATGGCTATTTAATGTTTACCCGTGTTGTTAGAATCATTTACGGTAAAATTTTATCTTTCGGTTTTTGAATTATATTCAATATAAACGCCTTCAAAGGTCTATATTAAAGATATGATTCACTTTGACTTTAATAGAAGTACATACATCCATGGGCGCCGCCAGGATTATTTTCAGGGAGGTGCATGCACCTACATCTACACACTATTAACCAATGTGAAATATAGAATTATGCATGTATAGTATGTGAATAAATGCAACATCAAATTCAAATCACGTGGGTATTTGATTAAATATACCGGGTGCGGCGATTGAACTGTCCGTCTCTATCTAACTGTTTTAAAATTCGAACCACTGAATCGAACGCCGCCAAAATTTCAAATGTTGGTCTTTGCCATGTTCTCTATCATCATTTGAAATGATTCTTTTGTGAGAAAAACACATTCGAATTTAGAACAATGGATTTAAAACAAAATTCAGTGATTGCTCTTCATTTGGAGGGAAAATCGAATATCGAAATACGTCGAGCGCTGCCAAATCTTCAATTGAACGAAAAATTTGTGCATCGCACTATTCAACGTTATAATGAGACTGGTAGCGTTAAGAAACGCTACGGTGGCGGACGACGCTGTACTGCAACGGCGCCAGCAGTTGTCGAAAAGGTACGTCATCGATTAGACAGAAATCCAGCGCGCTCAGCAAACCAGCTCGCGAAGGATCTCAAGGTGAGCGATCGCAGCGTTCGTCGCATATTGAAGGAAAAGCTTAAAATCAAACCATTAAAAAAAACCTTTCTCAGGAACTCACTGCTTTACAGCGTAGCAAACGGTTGGATCGATCGAAAAAGCTGATTCGCTTGCTCGACTCTGGCGAGCTTCCCATTTGGTGTTTTCAGATGAGAAAACTTTTTGCGTTGAACAGTTTTTAAACAAACAAAATGACCATGTTTGGTTGAAGGGACGTGTCAGCGACCATTCAGATGAATTGCAAGTCACTGGACGCCAAGGAGCCGACCAAATCATGGTCTGGGCGGCGGTGTCTGAAAAAGGCCGTTCTCCGCTCGTTTTTCTTCCAATGGATCGCAACCAAGTCAAAATAAACCAACAGATCTATCGAGACAAAGTCTTGCGACCAGAGCTGATACCGTGGGCACGCAACACATTCGGTTCAGAGCGTTGGACTTTCCAGCAAGACTCGGCACCATCGCACAGAGCAATTGCAACGCAAAATTGGTTGAAAGCAAACGTTCCAGTGCTGATCGACCGAGATATGTGGCCGTCGTCATCGCCCGATTTGAATCCGCTGGACTTTTGTATTTGGGGTGTTTTACAGGCCAGGGCCTGTGCTAAAAAACACAATTCGGTGGAAGCGCTCAAAGTTACTCTTACGCGAGAATAGAATTGTTTGAGTGACGACGTCGTTCGAGCAGCCTGCGCTTCTTTCAGAAAGAGACTTCAACTCGTAGTAAAGGCTAAAGGCGGTTTTATTCCTTCGGAATAAGTCATAATAAAACTTTGAACTTTCTATTTTCACATGGTAAAAGTGTATAAATAAATATTGAAAATTAACAAAAATATTTCATTTTCACATACGGACAGTTCAATCGCCGCACCCGGTATTTCGCTTTTCGAAAACATACATTAGGTTGCATTCTACTAAACCTATGTCACTCCCACGGTCTTCACGAATCTAACGACACGTACTTTGCTGAGGCTGAAATCCGTCCAGCCCTTTGGGCTATAGCGCGTGCTATCGAAATGGTCTTACATGCAAACATACACTGCAAAAACATGACCCTCCCGCTGGTGTAGTCAGGCAAAAATTTTTTTTTCTATGTATTTGGTTTCCTGATAGGGAGGTGCAAGTGCACCCCCTTGCACCCTCCTACCGGCGCCCATGTACATCATAGAACATTGTAATATTATGAACATTTGTAATATTCATAAGCACCCTCATTACCGAAACACACACATTCAGTAAACCATTGGATATGTATTGTTATAGTAATATGTAAATAGAGACTAAAATAAATAATAATTGCAGCCAGCACAAAAATTACCTGGTTTGTCATCGCTACAAAAATACAGCAAAGATACCAATAAGCGATCCACTTAAACTCTTTGTGGACGTTTTCATCATCATAAGAAAGTAATTGCCACACGATTCGTCCTAAAACGGGAATGGTAATGGCAAAATTATCGCCATTTGTTTCTATGAAATCGTGACGAGTAATTGACGTTGGATCGATATGGTGTTCACGAAACGGCCGAAGAAAATTCTGAAATAAAATATACCAAGTGTACAATTCAATTCAAATACAAAAACATACACATACTTATTATACACTTTTATTTTAATAATAATTTATCTATAAACAATTTAAGTCTTCCTTATACATACGGGCTTAAATTCCAATTAGGAGCCACATTTGAAATAGGTATAATAAGTATCTGAAGATCAATCGCCTATTTTGCTAGCTTTATCGTATTCCAACATATTTTATTATGAGTGAAATTAATTCTATATATTCACGTATAGAAATAATTATAGGTATATAACAAAATATTTATTTTTGTACGTAGATTGGTTGTTTCTAAAAATTGTTCGTTTCTCAGAATTATGCTTTTTATCAAAATTTTATCCGGTATGGCAAAAATTATGCGGTACTTACTTATAACCACGAAGCAAAAACAAAGAGATGTTATAAGCAATGAGGTCCAGCTCCTATCAATACAATCCTGACGTCACGCATTTTTAGTTTTAGCTACTTAACGCCAGAGGCGCTGACATCAGTTGATCTTTTTTATTTGTCGGTTTAGAACGCCGAATGCTCTTCCTTTAATTTAGTTTTAGACTCAAAGTGCCGATTTAGCACTAAAGGCCCTCTAGTTGCGAGTAAAAATACTACGAAACACGAGAAAAAAGCAGTTTTTAAATATTTTTATTCTTAGATTATATTGACACAGCACCTTCAAATAAAATTATATTTTTAATACGAATGTATATTTTAACATAGTTTTATTATTTATGTGAAGACTTCACAAAAAACTTTGGTGTTTTATATATTTCCATCGGGAATAAATGGATTAAAATAAAATTGGATTAAAGGAAAAAAGGACATAAAATTCTGCGAGAAGGTGCTTATCCAAATGTTGCGGATTACTAATAGATACATTTTTTATGATAATAAGGTTTTCATTTTAAATTTGCTTGTATTATTAATTAACTTAATATTTTGTTACAGGATCGAAATAAAACCCCTGAACCATCAGATTTAAAAGAATTTTTGGTAGTTAACGACACACCCAAGAAAATTAAATTAAAAGATAAAATCGCAATGGAAAATGCATTATAAATGACACAAATTTTTATATCTAGCTTATCTCATTTTCGAATTATTTATTTTAATTAATCCCTTAGTGAGGTCCTGTACTTCCTACGTCCTTTATGTTAACGTCAATAATGCTCGCATTTTAGTAATTCTACTCGCTACAAGGTGACAGTGGCGTCGCCTGAAGCTCCCCCCCGCACCCCGATTTCTAGCTTCACTTTATTTCATACGGTAAACGCGATAGGGCACCTCCTCTTTGTTTTTGCTGAATGGGTATAACAAAAAATAGATGAACGTAGTAAAACTTAGTTTAAATAAGGCACGACTATGACAAGGCAATGTTTTCTTTAATAGAAGCAAAATACATACAGTTATGACATATAGGCATGTACGTGACAATCACTTGAATCGTATTGAGTGGCAACTTAAAAGCGATCTTAAGTAATGGACGACCCCTAAGCCCTCTCAACATGAGTACCTAGTGTTTCAAACACATCGTTTGACCTGGCACGGAGTAATGTGAGTGAAACCTCTTTAACTCGAACCCATAATCTCTACTCGAACCCAGTTAACTCGTAATCCTCTCTAAGACAACTTAATCAATTATTCCCTTCAAAACGTGTGTATGTGAACAAAAATAACAAAACTGGAATACTGACTGATACTGAAATAATAGATACGGTCAATAAACTTGATGAAACGTCTTGGTCAGCACTCTCCGTTGTATCGCATGTGTAGTTCCTACAACTCTATACGCTTCCTCTTTGACATTTTCAACGGTTCTCTGATCTCAGCGAAACATAATATAAGAAAAGCAATTTGCAATTTGTAATGTTAGTGAAATGTCCAATATTTAGTATAATTATATATTTAGCTTGCCGGATAAGGTAGTTATCAGGTAATTTGAAGCATGCTGTGCTTACATCAAGATGGATCAATCTGAATAATGTTCAGTATGATATGCAAATGTGTACATGTGTACCAATTGATTGTTTCCAGTTTTGTAAGCCTAATTAAAAAAAAAAAAAAAAAAAAAAAAAGAAACTGCAAAGGCTAATGAACCATCTCAAGCAATATCTGCTGTTTTGCAGTTACGTTCTTTCATTGAAAGACATCGACAACAACTTATTAAATACTTTACATGCAATTGAAACGACGATTGACGAGAATGTGTAACTAGCTTGATTCAAAAGAAAATTAAGTACAGACACCTTTTGATATCTATTGCATAACAAACGTACGTATAATTGCATAATTTTATTTTTATTTTCTCATAAAGTAAGTATCATACATTGAATATATACTTAAATGAAAATTAACAGTTTTAAAACTCCTTATCTAGAAATGTCGAAGATTCGTAACTCAAAATTTATCTTGAAGTTCGAGTTAAAGAGGCTCCACTAACTTATATTCATGGAGGGTCCGCCCAGTTCAAAAGAATGATCTGTGACATTGGAAGGCAAATATTCTCGACTTACATCCTTTAGATAAAGGTTTAGTTAAACTTTACAATATACAAATGAGTATCCGAATAAATATAGTGTAGACTAGATATTGATAATTTAAAGTTTTATACTGCATCAAGTTTAATTTTAGGAAAATTAATATCTAAACATGTCATCGGTATTGTCATGCTGTGTAGGTACATTAATCTTTGATTACAATCTAGTCCAATTATTTATTTATATACCTATACCAAATAAATAAATATGCAAAAGATTTAATTTAGAATAACTTATTATTTAGGGCTGTAATCGACGGACAGGCTTTACTACGATTTAGTTTGTTGCTTCGACGGAAAAGGTTGCTTGCTTGCAGATTGCTGTAAGCCTGTAAGTTCGCTGTTTGTGATCTAAAACGTTCGAATGAAATTCAATTTAGCTCTAATTCGTGGATAAAGGAGTAGGTAGTGTTGTGTGAAAATATCTAGCGGCTATGTAAAATATAATATTAAAAAGTGACAGAATGACTGATGCAACCCACAAACTTAGTACGGTTATAAAGCTTCACTCCGGGACATCTAAATCTAGCCACCCACTTTTGGAAACCACAACGCGCAACCACCACGCATACCACTTTTAGATTATATCGTCCATAAGTTTTAAAAATATTTGGACATTCAAAAATTTTTTATGCAATTTCGTAGATTAAATGATATGGACGATATTATCAAAAAGTGCAAGGTGTCGTGCTCGATTTCGGTGTCCGGGAGTGTATTCACATAACTGTTAGTTGTACAATGTATTAAATTTATAGATTAATATTCATCAACCAAAACCAAATCGAGAGCATGCCACAGGTTAAAATAACAAATTAGATTCAAAGCAAAACTTGATCTCCTAAAATTCACTGCTTTAGCATAAAAACGTCAACCAACAAAAGGAGAATTGGTAATCTACAAAATAATATCTAGTTCAAAAATGTTTCGCGAGGTTTGTTGAGATATTCGTGCTATCGCAATGATTGGTATTAATTAGACACTATCGGTTATAAACTTTCATAAATACCCGTCAGACAGAGAGGAAGGCCGAGTGAGAGAATGCCCACCTGGTAAGTAGTTACGGTCACCTATATCATAGGGCAACGTCACTACTTGATCTTGTATGATTCGAAATATGCGAAATCCGACAAGGACTACAGTTTGCGTTGCCAACTTGTGACATAAAATGTGAACAGCCGATCGAAAGTAAAAGACATCGAGCTTTGGAAAGAGAATCGGCTTGGGTCGGTTTCATAGAGTATTCCCTCCTATCACATGCGTTTGATATGAACATTTGTCGTTAAAATATTAACAGTTGTTCACACCCTAAATTTTAAATTTTTATAAGTCTTTCTGTGGTATAATAATAGGATGATCAGTACCTAATGGAAATATTAGCATAACTGTTTATCTGTTTTAGAAACGGCCAGAATCAATCTAAAACAATACCCATCTCCAAGCTGTGCGCATTTTGGGTCCTTATAGTAGGGGAGCCCAAGAGAGGATTTTTGCAGTTACTCGAGCGCGTCAGATTAAGATATAAGGGATACCTTGCCCACTGTAGAAGTACCTCCACTCCATGAGAGCCTTTTGTGGTGGGGGAGGGGGGGTTCATATTTTTTTTATACTTCGGCTAACTGAAATCGTCAGATTATAGTTTCCCATTATTTCCGTTATTATTTTCTTTAAAATAAAAATTAATTTGACTGCTATCATTAATACCTCAGTGATTTTTTTTCCAATGTTTGGTTTGTAACTTTGTGACTCTCATAGTCCCCTGTGACAGATTTGAATCGTCAGATTTCAACAGCACATACTTTTTAGCGTGTAATTAACATAACTTGCATTAATCTGACTCGTTAAACCATTTTTATGTGTCCACTATTTTTACTTGAAATCTTTGAAACCCCCTAGCCGCCTTCCCCACCAGTGAAATGAAAAATATTATATATCATTTTTTGGTCCCTACAACCTTATCTTCAAAGTACAAAGAGTCCCAAACACGCTCGAGTGACTACAAATTTAGCATTCTGGCCTCCCCTACTATTAGCCAATACCATAATTTACACCATTAGCTTAAACTATCACCACACAATAACTAATAGTACTTGCTACCACGTCAATCATCGCGTTAATCTCAAAATAAAGTTTAAATACCGCCATTTTCGTAGACATAGTTATTCTTACACAAGAAACGTGCGATGAGAATTTGACACAGTGCTATACTTTCTTTCTGACGAGGATTCTAAATATATAGTGTGTCCCCGGATAAGGTGCACAAACGACAATGGGTGAAAGTAGACTACAATTTATCGATAAAAAAAAGAAAAAAATTATTAAAATTAAGGCTGAACCATAAGAATAACTAATACAGTATAGAAGCGAATCTCCTTTGTGGGTGCGCCAAATGCCGCTATTTGCATACCTACAGCGCCCTTCCCCCTGTAACGCCCCGCAGTAGTCTGCGGACGCCGCTAGGGTCACCACATGGACGTATGGTTACCACTACAATATTTTTTATATAGGTACCTGCATATTTTACATTAAATGCGAAACTGAGCATACATCGAGTCTTATTGATTTTGTACTCCAAGTGTAGTAAGCGAGCGACTATCTTTAGCAATAGTACGCACATTTTTAGTTTGTTTGATTCCGTAGTTATAAGAACCTGCCTATTTTTGATTAATTGAGCATAATCCCTACACTTCGAGAACAAAATCATTAAAATGTTTCGAATTTCGATATACAAAAATGGTTTGTAATTTAGGTATCGTACCTACGTTTATAGTCCAAGAGTTGAAGTTATGAATGTACTAATGGATAAAACCTAAGCTCACTTTTTACTATCAGACGAACATTTTCACTTGAAAAAAAATCTGTTGTTTCATAATTTTAATCAAGTATTGATTTTTTTTTCTTTTTTTAAAAACGTCGCCCCACACTAGGATTTTCTCCTGTGTCGTGGGTGCAGTTACAAACATAGAATATCACATGCACATACGCCCAGACCGGAACAAATTTCTGTAGGCCATACAAAATATCTGTCCCATGCGGGAATCGAACCCGCGACCCGTTGCACAGTAGGTGATCACTCGACCTCTGCGCTAACCGTGTCGTCGAGTTGTCGTGTCGTCGATTGTATTTAAATTTTATATGGAACAGTGACAAAGGTCGATAAAAATATATATAGCAGTACCAAAGTTTCTCATAATTCAAATTATTCCCGACTTGACAAAAAAAAATCCCATACTTACAGAGTTTCAAAATTGCACTACAATGACAGCTTTAGAAACTCGATACATTATATTGTATTAGCTTTGACTTGTAATGAATATTACGAATAAAACGGTATCTGTATCTAGGGTAGGTATAATAAAAATAATTTTAAAGTATTCAATCATTTTTATTTAAAAGGTTTCAATTCAACAGAAATATTTACAAATGTCTGATATTTATAAAAGATGGCGTTTTTGTAGATGATTTGAAGTTTCGGTTATTAAACTTCAGCACGTAGTAAATACGCATTCTTATAAAAAGCTTAATCAGGTAATCAATAGGAAAACATTCACAAGGTACCTGAAACATACGGTGCGCGCCTTGACTGGCGAATCCGTTCAACGGAAATCAAACGGTAGGTAAATAACGTGGCATTGAGCGCTCGACGGCCGGGAGTTTCGCTTCTATACTCGTATTATTAGTTATTCTTATGGCTGAACTTAACGATCGCATTGTCCAATGTGCGGAAAATATCAAAAATGACCCCGACATAGTCCGCAGGGCTACGCAACAGATTTCCTTACGTGTAATGATGTGCTTGCAACAGCGTGGTGGCCATTTTGAGCATTTAATGCATTAATTTAATAAAAAGTGTTTTTTTAGATTTTTTGTAATAAATACTTATTGTGATGTGTTTTCCTTGTTTTAATCAATTTCATTTACACTGAAAAAGCTTAGCGTAAGTTTAAAAAATGCTTAAATGTGTTTAACTAAAGTCCAATTTAAGAAAAGCTACCTCAGCTGTTGACAAAAAGGCAGCGGCGCGGGCGCCGGCCGCGCCGGGGGACGGCGCGTTTGCAGGCCCCTCAATTAAAGCCTCGTAGCTAAGCATGTATTAGAGACAGAATGTTGATTTTTTTTTTGTTGAAAAGGTTATAAGATCTGGATTAATAAGAGGTAATAAAAAGAAATTGTTATAGGGGGCATTATTTGGTAAAAATAAACATTTACTCAAAATTTAACACATTTACAATTTAATTTTAAAAAAATCTCTTTTTTATCGATAAATTGTAGTCTAGTTTCACCCATTTTCGTTTGTGCACCTTATCCGGGGACACACTGTATAGTTCTCTTAATATGCAAGGAAACGAGCCCATTTGAGAAACGGTTCTCGGTAGATGAACAAATTCAATATTATATTAATTTGTAAGAGTTACGAGGTTCATAAACATTTGTACAAAATACAGCAATTATAGCAGCGATAAATAACAGTTAGCAAGCCATTGTCTCCTTTGCTGTGTTTCCAAGGGAAGCAAGGCCTTCTAGATTCTAGATGATCACTTAGGAGCTTTATTGACTTGTTCACGACACGACTTCAATTAACTGGCTACAATTTTACAATATTTGGCCCTATATTTATAGACTATCCCTTGGTCCGCGGAGGGGGACATTACTCTCTTTTGTTCGAATTTGAAATGTCATTCGAGTGAACGTGACAAAACACTGTTTAACTAAATCAGGCGTATACAATGGTTATTAGTAAGGCCTTTAATCTTTGGTTAACAACCAATAGTTTTATAAATAAACACTTTATTGTAATAACATACAATTGTTTTGCCTATTAGATTACTCGTTCATAAATAGAGTTGCAGTTGGATCGATTAAATATTCATATTTAAAAAAATCATATAACTATTTGTGATTGGTGATTTATTCACAAAGTTATGTAGGTATCCAATCCGCGTCTAGATGTTCACCTATTGGACTCATTTCCCTGCATCCAAATAAGATTTATATTTAAGCCATGCAATAAAAACATTACTATTAATCATAATATTAAAAACTATACTTGAACAAGGAAATCGAGACAGAAGGTAACCTTTAACTGAAGTCTTAATTTCCATTGAAATCTTGATTTTTTCATGTTACTGAATGCGGGGCGCATCTTTGCGGTTAGGATTATCAAGAAAATCCAATTTTTTCGTTTAAGCTGTGACATAGATAATATATACTTCCATGGCGGATGGCGTTATTCATTATTAGTAAGGCCAACAACACAAAGACGCGTGATTTAAATTATCAGAGTAGTTGATAAATCTATATAAATAAAAATGGATCTTCGAAATGTATGTACGCCCATAACTTTGGAACGAATGCACCAAATTGGATGATTCTTGGTTTTATGTATTCATTATTGTTAGGACAAGGTTTGTGTAATATAAAAATTACAAATACAAAATTACAAAATTAAATAAAAATCAGACTTAGAATTCAAACACATTTCTTCTCGCTTTCCTTGTTCCAAATATAAAGCAAAGATACCCAAAAGTTATTATTACTTTTCCTATAAGAGGTAAGTCAACCGTTCCCCAAGTGTCAGCTGCCCAGTGCACTACTCCGGAAGCAAAATCTGCTGTTAGAACACCAGCAATTGCAGCCACAAAAAGTGACGCATCTGCCCGAATATGCTGGGCCATTAGAATTCCAGCACAAACACATAAAGTGCAACAAAGCACCACACACACCCATTCCTGCAGTCTTTTGCCTGTAGAAAAAAAAAAGTGCATTAATTCAAATGAGGCAAGCACAATAATTACAATTTATAATACTTAATAATTAAAATAAATTGTAGTTCTGGTCGTGCAATGTATAAACGAGGGTAGAAATAGATAGGGAGGCATATTATGCTATAATTTCATTTATAATACAATTTGTGTTCATAATAATCACTCTTCATAATTTTATTTTTCACACTTTTTTTATTCATACATTTTTATTACTACCAACGGAGCTCATAACAGTTAGTGATCATAATTTTTTTATTAATACTGTTACTACCAAGAACCATTTTAAATACATATATTTTTTTCAGATTTTTTTCTTTATAACATTCAATGATCATATTGCTTTAATTAATAATGTTGTTACTAAGAACGTTTCCACGAGCAATAAGTATGCATAAAGTCGAGAATACACAAAGTTTTTTCTGGCGCTTCGCCGGCCGCTGCCGCGGCACGCTCGCTTCGCTCGCTCGGCTCGCGCGCTTTTTTCATGTTCAAACCTACGCTCGTCGCTTCGCTCCTCGCTACCTATTTTTGACCCGCCTACAGTTTCTACATCGCCAAAATATTATGTGTTGTTATATGAATATTATAGTTATTTATTCGAATGATTATGAGTTTCGATCATTAGTATAGAAAAATATATGAAAACAAATATTAGTAAACAATAAGTGTATGATTAATGATCAGCTGATTCATGATTAAAGGTCAGCTTCCAATTGACGACTCTGTAACAATACAGGGAGAAAAAAATAGCCCTTGCTGGATTTCTTGCTGGTTCTTTCCAGTACAAGGTCTCCCGCCGTAGACTTGTGAACCAATGGCGTAGCTGCTTTGACGTTCAAAAGAGATTGTAACAATCCAATTTGAATAAAAGATATTGAATTTTGAATTTGAATTTGATATTATGAATTTCAATGATTATGTTTTTAAATTTTTTATGAAGAATGATCATTATGGTTTTAAATGGTATGAGAAATATTTTCAGACCTCCAATGATAGGAATTGAAAAGTTATGTAAGAAAATGCGCACCCGTTTGTACGAGCGCAACCGAACAATACGTGCGTGAGCAAGATCGATATACGTGTCATTGTTTTGTCGTTTAAACCAAATTAGTTTGACCCCTTGCATAATACACCGTTAGCGATTTTAGCGACCTTATATAGCGTTACTATAGCGTTTACTAGCGTTTATATAAATCAGCTTTTATAGCTGCTGTCCGCTCTTTTCGTTTTTCAGTACGGTACGGATTCTTTGAATAAAAGACTTGCAAATGGAAAATTCGTCAGTATTGAGCCCAAGTTCCTCAAGTAGCTTCAATAATAAAGACAGAAGTATTGACACCTATCTAAAGCTGGTATAACTTTGGAGTGATAAAATTTTTCGTCATTGAAGTTTTATTTGTTTCGAACTGTGCGCTTTCGATTGGGTTAAGCGAACTGATTTGTAAATCCATTACTTCGGAATCAGATGATGAATTTTCTTGATAAGATGACATCGAAGCAGTTAGGGATGCATAATAATTGGTCCAACGTTTTTGTTCCTCGACTTTTCTAAGACGCGTTTTTTCCTCTTTGTCGGCCAATTTTTTGTTCACTCCAACTAAATGACCAGGTCTGCCAGGCTCTCTTTGGCGCTGCAAGAAGATCCTATCTCCATTTATCTTAATTAATTGAAGTGCATCGACATGTGCAATGTGGATGAAATTGTCTTTTGTAACTAACTCTTGTTGACGCTGCTCAAATATAGTGTTTTGATTGCATTTTTTTGAAAATCTTTCCAAACTTGATATAAGGTAACTAGTTTTTTAACACAGTTAAAGTTTTATTCGGTATTCGCGCCTTTTCCCAATTAAATACACTCACGTATAGTTAAATTCGCGCTTTCATTGACACTTAAATTCACTTCACGAATATAAAATAGAATAGAACTGCTAATATTTGTCCATTAGAGGAGAGTTTTGAGGGTAATTTAATATTTTAAATTAGGAATTATTAAGAATATCCTTTTTCTAGAACTGTGTAATTCCACTGACATCAGCGTTGCCAGATTTGTTTTGTGGCAAGTCGTGATTTTAAAACTTTTTAAGGTAAAAAAGCGGGATTCTTTCGTCGAAAGCGTAGTAAAAAACGTATATAATCAGATGTTTTTAAATATTTGTCTTTTTATTTAAAGTTTTAAATTACGTTTATGTAACAATAGATAGCAAAAATAGCCATAGAAAATGTATTTTCATAAAAATACACTTGTCTGTGCCACCCGGCCGTGCTTTCTCAGCACGCTGCACGCACGGCAGAGTTATCCCCGAAAAGCGGGACTGAGCCTGTCTCGCGCGGGACATTTAATTTTGATTTAAATATCGGGACGTCCCGCCAAAATCAGGACGTCTGGCAATGCTGACTGACATCTTCACTGAACGAAAATAATGTGTTTACTAATTGACCAACGAGAAATAACAAACTCTTCGATACATTAACTCCGCCGCGCACGACGCATCAAAGTATGCAAGTACAGACATATGTATCGATTCAAGTCGGCACGGGTTGCTTTGTTTCTAGGTACATAAAATTTTATTTACATGTGTTTTGACACCATTCGAAAATAATAAGAGGGTATGCGTTGAAAAAAAAAAGACTGATTTTTTGGGACACCCTATTCAGTATACATTTATTCTCAAATCTTCAACAACGATATTTACTGGTTACTTTTTTTCGATATATTGTAGTTTCCTTATTTAAGGTGGTTTAAATAGTTCAAATTTTATGCATTTTACTACTTTTAAAAGGGATATTTTTAAATGCACATCTGTATAATTTTTCAACACACTAGGTAACTCCACTAATTAACTGAATGCATACCAAAAATACTGAATTGCACACTAAATTAAATCAGATTTAGTATACTGTTTAGAAACGTCAAAACGTATGTAGAAACTGTAGGCGGGTGAAAAATAGGTAGCGAGGAGCGAAGCGACGAGCGTAGGTTTGAACAAGAACCAAGCGCGCGAGCCCAGCGAGCGGAGCGAGCGTGCCGCGGCAGCCGCCGGCGAAGCGTCAGAAACGACTTTATGTGTATTCTCGACTTTATGCATACTTATTGCTTGTGGAAACTGCAAATTTTGAGGTTAGTTTTTGTGACTAGACCTTATATTAGGATGCGATATACTAACGCAACTCCAAATTGTGTTTTATTTAGAATAAATGATGTTCCTAAAAGTAAATTAGGTGATGGTTTTCCTTAAAAAAGTTTTATAATATTTGTTAAACTAAAGAATTATTAGAAAAACCATATTGATAATAGTTATTCGTTCAGTAAAACGGTTCTGCAAATAGGTACCATTAAACAGTATACTAAATCTGATTTAATTTAGTGTGCAATTCAGTATTTTTGGTGGAACGTTGATATATTTTGTTCGAATAATAGGAATATACAGATATCGATTTAAATACATGCCCTTTTAAAATATCACTTTTCATATAAGAAATCATCGTTTAGCGTAATCAAACTTTAACCACTAAAAAGGAGATATTATTAAGGCAAATAATTAAAAAACTGTATTTATAAAATCATTATAGGTAAATTTTCTAGAATGAAAAGTTATCGAGAGTTTACGCTGTGAATTCGTAGCAGAACTGCATGACGACACGTTTAGCCGAGTGATCACCTACTGCGCAAAGGGTCGCGGGTTCGATTCCCGTACGGGACAAATGTTTTGTATGGCCTACAGAAATTTGTTCCGGTCTGGACGTATGTGCATGTGATATTCTATGTTTGTAACTGCACCCACGATACAGGAGAAAATCCTAGTGTGGGGCGACGATTTAAAAAAAAAAAAAAAGAACAGCGAAATTTCGACGCGTAAACTGTCGATAAGTTTTAATTGAATAAAATTTACCTATAATGATTTTATTAATACGGTTTTTTTTATTTGCTTTAATAATAGCTCGTTTTTAAGTGGTTAAAGTTTGATAACGCTAAAGGGTGATTTCTTATAGAAAAAGTGATATTTTAAAAGTGGTGAAATTCATAAAATTTTAACTATTTAAACCACCTTAAGAGGATTGTGAAGCTGTAAATTTTCATACAAAAAGCGATAACGCTTTTCTCCCTCTAAACATAGTCCAATTTTCATAATTTTTGGAAATCTTGTAGATATAATGAAAAACTAGGTTTGTACGTTTTGATTTTGAAGAAATATTGCTCAGAATATAAGTTATTAGCATCTAAATATCTATATTTTCGACTTAAAAACTACCTTGAGCATTTTTGTCTTTTTTTGACTAAATTATACTGAATTACAAAAAAACCAAAACGTACAAACATAGAATAAGGTATACTGAATCTAATGACACCAAAAGCGTCTAATTTCATAAAGGTTTAGGGGGGTAAAACAGTTATCGCCCGAAACAATATTTCAAACAGGAATTGTAGGCAATTTCGACCATTTCTTGCAACTCTCTCTATCGCACGATACGGGTCGGGGGCAGGGGTAAAATGTAGTGATAGTGATGTGACATAATGTTATCGTAGTTATTGTCGCCTAGGGAGGAGAAAGTAATATCGATATATCGATCAATAGTGAAAGTTATTACTCAAGTCGGAACTATTAATCTTCACAAATACCTTATACATGAAAAAGTAAATATATTTTTGAATACGTTTATTGATTTTAGTGTTTTATTTTAAAGATTTTATTTCAATACAAATTTCCTTATTTAAGGGTTAGCAGCCTGTAGCCTGTTAACTTTACTGTAAATTCCCAAAACCAAAAATGGAAAAAATGTAAGTATGTAAGTAGTTGTTTGTTATAATAAATATGTGCCATAAAGAAACCAACTCAAAATAAATTCGTATTTTGTTTCTTGTGATAGGTATTTGTTATGCAATGTATGAAGTTGGAGCAGCTAAAAACGTGTAATAGACTATGCAAGTAGCGTTATTTTTAATATTATTTTATTTGAATTTTATTCCTCTAAAGCTGGGCTCTAAGGTTTGGTTTTACTTGCGTTATGGAATCTACGATTGTATAAAAAATACAAACGACAAAGTACCTAAATAATATACGAGTATGTAGGGTAGGCAGGGTAGGCATATATGGGAAGAAGGCACCCTTCGTACGGTTTTGAAGTTTTTTTTTTCATTTTAACTATAAAATTTAAAGCAGTTGATTACATATACTAATAGGTATTTTTTAACCGACTTCAAAAAAGAAGTTTCTCAATTCGATGCGTATGTTTTTTTTGTGTATGTTACGCGATTACGCCGCCAATTGCAGACCGATTTTCAAAATTCTTTTTGTATTCTCAAGATTATACTCCAATGGTGGTCCCACGGTTACCAAAATTGGATCTGATGATGGGATCCCATAAAAATGGAGGGAAATCCTTAAATTTTTAGGTGCGTCCAACGTGTTTTTTTTAAATAAAAACGTCGCCTCACACTAGGATTTTCTCCTGTCGTGGGTGCAGTTACAAACAAAGAATATCACATGCACATACGCCCAGACCGGAACAAATTTCTGTAGGCCATACAAAACATCTGTCCCGTGCGGGAATCGAACCCGCGACCTGTTGCGCAGTAGGCGATCGCTCGACCTCTGCGCTAACCGTGTCATCCGTTTTGTGTGTATGTTACGCGATTACTCCGCCAATTGTGGACCGATTTTCAAAATTATTATTGTATTCGGTAGAGTATACTCTTAGGGTGGTCCTAGGTCACCAAAGTCAGGTTCTGATGATGGGATCCTATGAAAATCGAGGGATACCCTAATTTTTAAGGTTTTAAGGTTTCTTTCACTAAAAAGTTAAACAAAAAATATATTTTACAAAAATAAAAACTGACTTCAAAAACACTGAAAAGTTAAAAATAGTGTAAGAATAGGTACAGACAACATTACATTTCTATATTGAAGTCGGTGCCAAACGATGATCTCCTAGAAAGTCTTAAAATTTGGCACCGTCTTCAATAATGATGTGTGATGTTGTCTGTACCTATTCTTATATTATTTCTAACTTTTCAGTGTTTTTGTAGTCCGGACGAACCCAACGAATCGAACCCCGCCGGGCGGACCTCCCGATTAACATCCGGTGGCCTCAACCACTAGACCACGGAGGTGGTAAAAATTAGAATTCTAAGACTATTAGTATAACTACCCAAGATTAGTGTATAAAAATGAGAGGTATTTTTTATTTAATGCATAATTATTACTTTATATTTTTTAAATCCCTGCTCCTATTTAGTTTGTATGTAAAAGTATTAATTTATCTATCTAAAATAATAGATTTTTTGTTATTTATTTTTAAGTAGAGGTCTGTTCTTGTTTAAATAATTGTAAGGGCTTGTTTCACAATCGAAAAGTAAGTATTGAATAGCTTACTTATTTGGCAGATGATTTGACGGTTGTTATATGAAAAATATGTCAAAGAATCTGTCAAGTAAGCTATTCAAAACTTACTTATTGATTGTGAAACAGACCCTTAATGTCATTTTATGTTTAGTGTTTATTTTTTTCATAAAAGGATCCATTGTTGATTCACATCTCAAATGAAAATCATTTTAATTCAGTATAACACTCATCTTACAAAAAGTCATTTTCTTTAGACAGGTAAATGTACGATAGATAGGTACTTTCATAACAAATAACAGCTCAGTCCTATAAAGTAGGACTTGGTAGGGATACCAAGTAAGTGCCTACACTATAAATTTCAAAGGAATACTGAAATAATTTACGAAACTTATCTACTAAAATATTATAAAGAAAGATTTGTATTTTTGTTTGTAATGAATAAACTCAAAAACTAGCTCACTAGGAAGTCTCGGCGTAATTATTGTTAAAATGATTTTTAGAAATAAAGCTATTTTTATTTATCATATTTTTTATTTTTAAAAACTACTAGGCTGATTGAAAAAAAAATTTGACTAATAGAATGCTATATTATCACTGAGTAATATAAGGTTATAATAGTACATTATGGTACAAGTGTGTAATGTTGGTGATTACCGCTGAGGCGCATTGAGGCCCGAGCCGTCAGGCGAGGGTCTTAAGAAGCCGAGGACGGTAACCATCAATACACACGTGTATCATACAACGTTTTTCAACACACTTCTGAATAAAACAATACTTAAATAAAAAACCATTTTACATAGTAGATAAAAAGTTTACTTAGAGAAACAATTAGTAAATGTGCAATTAGTAAAATTATAATTAACTATTTTTGATGACATAGCGGTCTCATCAGATAGATTATTTATTGAAATACTTTCATGTTCTATTGTTATTTGTGATGGTTCATTATTCGTGTAGGTAGGTGAAATCCAATCATTGGACGTACTTGGTATTTCGCCAGTAGGATGCGTCTCAGAATCAAGTTTAATTCTTTTTGTGATTTTTGCACAAATTTCCTTCTTGTTTTGTATGGAATCTTCTACGTATGATTCTGCTACATTGCTAGATCGCCACCCGCCATGTCGCTTCAAAGTCATTATATCAGCTCCTGAATTTGCCAGCAATGTAGCTGAAGTTCTTCTGAAACTATGTCCAGTGTAGCTCTCAGCATCTACTAAACCCAAAAACTTAGCGATTTCTTTAGGCATAGAACCAAATTTGTTTATACCTATAGGCTGACAGGTACATTTACTATTCTGGTAATTTAGAAAGAAACGGTCATTTTTTGTTTTTGGCGAACGCAACAAACTTTCATACTTCTTAACAATATCATAGAATGGACCGTGTATGGTGAATTACCTAGGTATTTTATTTTTCGTGATAGGTATCTTCACTAAAAGCATCTGGCCATGGTTCTCTATATCTTTTACAGTTATATTTGTTAATTCTTGTATCCTACAGGCACCAGTTACACCAAATATTAAAGCAACCTGAAACAAAAGAAACAATAATTAAGGTCAACACACAACACAAGCTGCTATTAAATATTTTATTAAAATTAATTTAACTAACCTTTGTAGCCAAATATTGGTTATCTGGAGCATCTTTAATAAATTTTTCAATATCATCAGATGATAAAACCTTTGGTTTTTTGCTTCTAAATCCATCAGATAGTCTCTTTAGATAAGCTGACAAATTCGAGTATGTTTTTAAGTCCACTCCATTCTTTGTTCGGACTGTACTTTTTAACATTGAGTAAATACACCACAAAGAGCTAGGTTTGTACTTAGAAGATAATTCTTTAAATCAAATCAAATCAAATCATTTATTTGCTATAAATAGGGTTACATTGTGTTCTTAGTTATATAATGAGTTCTAACCTATTTAGCAGATAACAATATCAGCATGCAAATGTAGGACATTTTATTAAATTAATCAGTGACCCATCGATTATAAAGAATCGCAATTAGCTCTAACAATTTACTTATAATTTCTGTTTCATGTAGGTACCTTAATTTATCTTGTCTTATCAAATTAAATTAAGTCCGTATAAATTGATTAACTTGTTAAGCTCAATCTAGCCTAGTCTCTCTAGTTAGATTAGGATTTATATAACTAAAAAATCTAATTTGTTTCATTAATTTATTTAAAATCTAACCAATGTTATTTTCATTATTTTATTTCAATTGTATTTATTTTATTTCAAATTTATTTAATTCTAGCCTAATCTCTCTAGTTAGATTAAGATTTATATAACTAATTTAATTTATTTAATATTAATTAATTTAAAATTTAACCAATGTCATTTTAATAATTTTATTTAAATTCGATTTATTTATTTTATTTCAAATTTATTTGATTCACTTCAATTCATATTCTATTTGTGTGCTAAGAATTCCTCAACAGAATAAAATGTTTTCTGTAAGAGCCATTTACGTAAATGTCTGGCAAACATAATAAATGGTTGTTGCTTTAAGTTTTCAGGTATTTTATTAAAAATTTTAATACCCATTGCGTAGCTGTTTTTAAGAAAACGTTTGGTTTTTGGAACTGTGTCAAGTACAAGTTTGTTTGGGTTTCTCAAATTTCTATTAGTACACCATGTACGCCATGAACACATTTTCTGAAAAAGACTGCGTATTCTTGTTGTTCTGCCATTGTATGAAATTTTGGTACGCTAATAGATATTTTTCCTTTGAGTTTTCTGGTAGTAAACTTTCCATAACGTTCTAGGCTTCACATCTTATATCGGGCGGTGTACAACATAAATCATTTTCTTCATAAATTGTATTTGCAGACATCTTAATTAATAACTAACTAAATAACTTCAAAAGAGAAAACGAGACGAGTTGTGAAAAATGTTTCGTAATGGCGGGAAAAATTAATCAGTTTTCCTATGCGCGCGCATCGGCCATAGACTAATAAATTTCGTAATGGCGGGAAAAATTAATCAGTTTTCCTATGCGCGCGCATCGGCCATAGACTAAAAAATGAGGTTTCTTTTTTCTGGGCTTTTCCCGGATAGCATTTTAGCGCAAGTGTAAGCGTAACTCAACCAATAATATTTAAAAAAACTATTACTCACTCGTGAATAATAGTAATGAAAAAGTCACAGTTTGATTATAGGTGTCATTATGTGCCTAATTGCCATGGGATTAGAGCCACTTTATGAGGAAGTGTGTTGAAAAATAATTTTTCATACGGGAAAACAAAATTCCCTCACGAAAAACGAAAATAACGAAGGCAAAGTTGCGAGCGGAAAGGCAGTCAGGAATACCTAAGCAACGCAAAACATTACAAACGGTAAAATAATGATCTCGAGTTCTCTCTCGCGCCGAGGAGTCGCGCGCTGCTGTCGTTGTGTGCGTGAGAATTTGCGCGTGTTGTATTTGTGGTGTAAACGCCAGACGGGAGGCCGAGCGGTGTGAAACAGATAGCAATTTAGAAAATACCTACTCGCGCCGCGCACGATTACTTCACAATCCTCTTAAATAAGGAAACCTATAACATTTCGAAAAAAGTAACCAGTAAATATCAGTGTTGAAGATTTGTGACTAAATGTATACTTACTGAATATATATTTCATGTTTTGATCATATTTTTTACGTGAGGAGTGCATGAATATGTCCTTAAACGCATGGAATGTAAATATGGGTATGTTTAAAGCCTTAAAAAGACATTAAAAATAGCATTTAAGTAAATAGTAAAATGTGTTTTGGAAACTTCAAGTCCTACACTCTAAATTAACGTAAAAAGTATTTCCTTCATTGCATTTTTAATAACAAAAAAATATATATTACTTCTCTGAAAATTCTGCTAGAACACCGATTATTACAAAACCGGGCCCTTAAGATTAATTAAAACTAACCGTACAAGTAGCGGCACCTTACTATTTTTTTTCTTAATATTCAACGCATGTGACGCTGTCCGCTGCTAACCTCAGACAAATAAATTGGTTAGTTTTCGCAGTTTTCGTTCAATCAGGGTGTCCACTGCTAATGTTCAAAAAATTCCCTGACTTTTCCCTGACCATTTTTCAAAATTCCCTGACCAACTATATGCATTTTGCAGAAAAATAAACTACTTTTTTTTATTCGAAAATCTTCGAGTAGTTTTTGTTGCAATTTTCAGACCAAATGGTATCAAAAATATTTTTTTTTAAAGTAGTTACTTAATTTATATTTTTAGGCACAGTATTTTTACACTGTAGAAAGTACACTGGCGAAAAAATAAACCGAGCCATCCTTAACCCTCTTGAGTTGAAATGCAATTTTCTCCAAATGTTGGTACGTTTGTTAAATAAAAAATATATCGGCAAAAATGTTCTTATTGAATACTAAGATAATAAACACAATCGCTTTTCATTAATCTTTTGAAGGTTGACTTCTTCTTAAACCTATGTCTACCCACTGCTGGGTATAGGTCTCCTCCATTCTGCGCCATTCACTACGGTGTTAGGGTTTTATTGTCCAGTTCTTGCCCGCTGTCTTTGTTATGTCGTCTGACCTACGAGCCGGCTGTCTACCAACGTTCCTCCGTCCTGTTCAGGGGAGCCACTCCCATTGGATGATCTTATTGCTCCACCAGTTATCGGTCCTGCGGGCCACGTGCCCTGCCCATTCGCCACTTTCTACACGCAACGATACGAGGCACGTCGATCAGTTTGGTACGCTTGCGTATCTCTGTATTCCGGATCCGATCCCGCAGAGAAACCCCAAGCATGACTCGCTCCATTTTTCTTTGTGCTACCTGTAGGGTGAGTATATGTTGTCTAGTCAGGGTCCAGGTCTCAGCCCCATACACGAGCACCAGTAAGACGCATTGCTCGAAAGCTCGGCGCTTAGGAGATACAAGCATCTCACTCCTGAAAATGTGGGACATTAAACGCGCCCCAGCCTACTTTTAGTCGGCGGCGTTCTATTTCTTGCGTTTGCCCTCTTTTTTCAAAAGTAAGTAGCTGCCCTAGATATATGTAGTGGTCAACCTGCTAATCCACGTTTTCCCGCAAACATTATGGGGCCTATGTTCGGATCCCTGGCCATGATTTTCATTTTCGAGATATTCATGCGAAAGCCCACCGACAGTGACACGTCGTAAAGTTCTTCCAACATAATCTGAAGATCTGTAGCCGTCTTAGCGAAAATGATAATGTCGTCTGCAATTACCAGATGAGTTAATTGCTCTCTATTTATGTTGATATCCCCCTATCAGACCAGTCGAGGAGCTTAAATGTATCTTCCAAGCACGCCGTGAACAACTTTGGGGAGATTGTGTCACACACATCTTTTAATACGAACACGATCGGAAAGGTTGTGGAGTTTTACTTGATTTTAATGACTTTTCTGCGTTGTTGCTTACTTTGTCATTAGTCTTCAGATTACGGTTGTTTTTGTTGTTAAAAATAGATAATCCGCTCCAGGAAGCTATACTCAAGCTGTCGTATTACTTCAATGGAGCCTTAGTCATCGTCGAAGTACTCAAATGTGTTGCGTTTTTCGATGCAGCGCATCTATAGAAGATACCTAGAGACTGGAGCCTTCGATCGACGAGCGGAAACTGACAGGCCATGAGCCACGGCATCTGCAAATGATCGATACATGCATTTGACTGTCCCGACGAATCGACATCAGAGCGCAGTGCAGGTCCAACAACAGCTTCGTGACGAACGTGGAGTGGCCATAAGCGCTCGTACAGTCAGGAGAAGGTTAGCCAAACGCAATTTAACACCTCAAAGTGCTATAAAAGGTTCAAAATTAACTGTAGTTCACCACAGAGTACGCCTTCAATTTGCTTGTGAGCATATAGAATGGACACTGGATCGCATGTTCTTTTTTCTGGCGAGACAAGAGTGTCTTTACAGAAATGATCGAAGACAAGAGACTGTACCGTTGCCCTAGAAAACGTTACGCTCAGTGCTGTATCAAAGAAACTGTTGCTTATAATGACTCCATTATGGAGCCTCCATAATGGTGTGGGGCGGCATTTCCCCAACAGCATGAACAGAGATGGTTTATATCGAATCCAATGCTCATTCACGCGGATTGGCTACAGAACGATATATCCGTGATGTTCTTGAAGATCATGTGGCACCTACCTTACTCAGGATGTGCTTAAGTTTGTAACTATACCCACGACACAGGAAAAAATCCTAGTATGGGGCGACGTTTTAAAAAAAAAAGAAATAAATAAATATTTACGCAATATTATACTCAGGGTCGTTGGCATTCGTGTCATGGAGGCCAGAGGCCCTAGACAAATACCACACGCTAACTTTTCCGCAGTCGTTCCGCAGAAAAAAATGTATGGAAATGACATTAGCTTACGACAACCTCACACTATTTTTTCCGCAGCTAATGTTAACGCATCTCCATATATTTTTTCTGAGGAACGACTGCGGAAAAGTTAGTGTGGCATTTGTCTAGGAGGGCAGCACGGAGCCCTGATTTGAGCCCCATTGAATATCTTTGGAACGAATTAAAACACAGGGCCTAAGATAGGGTTCCGGCTTTTTCAAAACCTTATGGGCTCAGAATGGCGATAGAAAAAGAATGGAACATACTCCAAGACATCATTGTAAGATCAATAGCTTCAAATATGCAAGCAGTTATCCAAGCTAGAGGCAGTAACACACATTACTAATACTAATACATTGATTTTTATTGTTTTCTGATGTTTTTTATTATAACACACCATACAATTTACTTTCAATATATAAAGCCTATAAAATCACCAACATAAACATTGGCTCTCACGGCGACCGCGCGCTATGTGGACGGGGTCGCCGCGCGCGAGAGCAACGCCTTCGTAAAACGGATGACTCGTAGGTTTACAAGAATGAATAGGGGGCTGTTCGAGGTGTTCCGCTACTAAATTATTATCTAAAAATTGTCTCGCGCGGCAAATGAACGTCTACCTCGGTCGAACATTGGATCGCGCGGCTGCCGCGCGTAGTTTATAGCACCTTAACGATACCACTTTTATCAAAATTGTGAACTCAAGGGTTAAGGGTGGCCCGGTTGATTTGTCTGCCAAAATTATGTTATAATGTACAAACCTGGACAAAAATAATTCGATAGTCAAAATTAAGAATCATTCTACCAAAATCATGAAGTAAACGTATTCCTCATTTGACAATCACTGGGAAATTTGGGGACCAAACAGTGTAAAATTCTAATTTTTCCCTGACTTTCCAGGTAGCCCCTCAATTTCACTGACTTTCCCTGACTGCTTTGAGCTTCCCTGACTTTTCCCTGACTTTCCAGAATGTGGACACCCTGTCAATTGTTCTAGTTTGTGTGTGTGGGGTGGATCAATGTATTCAGGTTGCTACTTGTTTATGTTTTGGTGATGAAAGTATACCAACATGACTATTTTTGATCATTTTACAAGGGAAGACCGTTAAATGATCGTAAATTAGCAGTGGTCGGGGAACAGGCGCATCTACCCTATAACATTCTTAATCATTTTTGTATTGATATATATCATGAAAAATCATTTCATATATATCAGATATATAATAGGTTGGGGAAAAAGTTTCTTCGCATTTTTTAAGAAAATTCAAACATTTTTTAATATAGTTTATTTACATTTAACTAAAGTATGTAGGTACCATTTTGTTCGATAACTTTTTGCCATCTTGTAGGTAGGGACATGATCCCATTGCTATAGAAATTTTGGGACTTCTGGTCAAAATACCGCGACAAGTGGTTTTGGCAGTCCTCTCGTGATGTTAACCTGACACTGCCTAAAGAATTCTGAAGAGACCGAAACAGGTGGAAATCTGAAGGTGCAAGGTCAGGACTATACGGCGGATGCATTAACACCTCCCAGCCAAACTCTCTTAATTTTTGCTGAGTGGCTAAAGATGTGTGAGGTCTAGCGTTATCATGATGAAAAACCACACCCCTTCTGTTGATTAATTCCCGCCGCTTTCTCTCAACTTCTTGCTTTAATCTCATCAGTTGTTCGCAGTAGAGTTCAGAATCGATGGTCCTGCCTGGTGGTAACAGCTCATAATGAATAATGCCCTTCCAATCCCACCACACACACAGCATCACCTTGTTGCGAGTTAACCCGGGTTTCGCCACAGTCTGTGAAGCCTGACCGGCCTTTGACCACGACCTTTTTCGCACGTTCTTGTCGTACGTGATCCACTTTTCATCACCAGTTATCAGCTTCTTCAAAAATGGTTCGGTTTCATTACGTCGTAATAAAGAATCACAAATGAGTACATGGTTCATTAGGTTTCTTTCAGTGAGCTCGTGAGGTACCCAAATGTCGAGCTTTTTTGTGTACCCAGTTTTTTTCAAATGCGCTAAAACTGTTTTGTGGTCAATTCCCAGTTCTTCAGCAACGTCGTAACTACTGACATGCCGATCTTGCTCCACTTTTTCAAAAATGGCATCCATTTTATCTGTAATAGGATATAAATTTCCGGATTGAAAACGCTTAAACCAAATTTGTGCTACTCTCACAGACACTGCACTAGGTCCATAAACATCGCAAATTTTTTTCGCGGCTTGCGTTGCATTTTTACCTTTTTTGTAGTAAAATTTTAAAATGTATCGAATTTCTTCATTAGATTCACTCATCTTGGCGGTACGAAAAACAAATGAAAATCACACATTTTCCTAATTTGAATTTGGAATTATGTTCTTTAAAATTTAAACTTTCAATGATACCAAAACCAGCCAGATACAAATAGTATAGCCAAAGAGATTTTATTACAAGTTTATACATACTATAATGCGAAAAGACTTTTTCCCCAACCTAATATAATGATATATATCCATTGATATATCCTCGAACCCTGTTTTTAACCGACTTCGGAAAAGGAGGTTTCTCAATTCGACCGTTTATATGTATTGTTACCACGATTTTCACGGAATTATCATGCAGAGTTATAATAATTAGTAGTGCTATTTTTGTCTTCTTTATTTCGAGCAGTAATTAAATAATTGTGTGGGTAGTGGGTAGACCACTAGTTTCTTTTTAAAAATTACCAATTATCTTTTTAAAAACCTAGTCTCTGATATTTAAGAGTGTGTTGGCGGATAACTCCATCGTTTATAAACAGATTTTGATGTTTTTTTTGTTGGAAAGGAGATATTCCAAGGATAGTCTCATTATAAGAAAACCAGGATCTGATGATGGGATCCCATGAAAATCGAGGGAACCCCCTGAATTTCATAGGCACATCCAACACGTTTCATGATTCTTCTAAAGATATTCAGGTATTTGCATCTGGTAGTTATCATGTCATGTTACTGAGCTGATGATGGACGGTTCCTGGTAGATTAGGAGTTCGGGAATAATTCTTTTGAAACTGTTAAGAGCAAAAAACGTTTTATTTAAAGTGATTCTGGTGTTTGCCTTGGCTCAAATTCTAATATGTAATAACTAAAAAGATTGAAAAAAAAAAAAATTAAATAAAACTGACTTTAAAAAGTCATAAATAATATACATACAACATCACAGTTTTATATTGAAGTCGGTGCCAAGCAATGATCACCTTGATCACCTTGAAAGTCTTATAAAATATAAGAACAATTAATGTAGTACTTAAAATTTAGCACCAACTTCAATATAAAACTGTGATTTTGTATGTAATCTTATATTATTTATATCTTTTTAGTGTTTTTGAAGTCGGTTTTATTTTATTGTAAAAAAAAATTCTATTCAGTCTCCATTCATGAACAGATTTGATAGGTATACCTTCGATATAAATGCATTCACAGCAGTGAATCACTGCTAGGATTGGTATCATACAATAAAATGAACCCAAACTTCTAATGGCATTATTTTGGTGGTTATATTTAGTGGTGACAGCAAAATATGGCTAAATATACCCTGCAAGGAGTCCTACACATACCTGTCAACTAGCCATTAATAGGTATGATATACAACTGCTTTTGGCCTCTGACTCAGAACCTATTCAAATTTGCCCATTGTTCTTTAAAGTCTTTATATATATTTTACAGTCACAATTCAAAACAAGTATCAGTTAAAACCTTACCTGGACTATATAACTCTGCAAGCTCCTGTGCACCGCGATGTCGTGGCCCCCAACGAGGTTCAGTACCAACTTCGCTGGGCAGTTGAGTATTGGCATTGGGATCATCCTCAGACATTGAATGTTCAAGAATTTCCCGCTCAGTTTTCACTGGTGCTAAAAGTGTCGTTGCCATTGTACTCGCATATTCGAAACGATCGCAACATAAACCGGTAAGACAGTCTCTTTTGGTACAGGATGATATTGGTAGAGGTAAAGCCATTTCTCTTCTAGTACATTAAATGACAGCTTCGACAGATTTGAAGTAGGTAGGCCTACTATTAATATAAAGCACATATAAAGCATCAATTACTCATTTGGATTGGAAACAAATTCTAGACACATAGTTGAAAACTAATTCTGAATAATATATTGCAGTTCCTCTAGGAGTAATTATGTTCTGTCACAGACTTAATAGAGATACTACCACAGATCAATTTGTTCTGTGGTTCCTACAAATAATTTTTTTTTAATAATATTTTTGGCTTGGCTTCTAGGCCTTTGAGCCATCCTACAAATAATCCTATGTCCTATGCACAGACTAGTATGTTAGTATCTCTTAGATAAGAATGAATAGATAGGACGTGACCGTATACCCGTAAGGGACAGACATAGATGACGTCATACCTGCCTAAAGTAGATGGGTATACCAAGCAGTTTTACCCTACTTTATGTTTATAGTGGCTTTTACCACTATAAACATAAAGTAGGGTTGATTGATCTACGTATTTTTTTTTGAGACATTTTAATGAGCGCCCCTCGCTCAATAATATGTCTCAAAAAATAAAAGTGGGAGGAAGTTGCGATTTTTTTTATTGAATTCTTCATTCAACCTTCGCCGCAGTCTAAAGTTATTTACACTTTTAAATAAAACTACACTTTTCGGATTTACTCGAGTATATTTCGTTTTAAAACATTTTACTATTATTTATTTAAGCTATTATGTAAACATCTTTACAAATATAAGAAAAAATATTAGGAATCATCATCATCATCCACACGCGTCCACTGCTGGACATAGACCTCTCCAAGTGCTCACCACTGAGCACGATCCGCGACCACTCGCTTCCAGCTTTTGCCAGCTAGGTACCTTGCGAAGATCGTCGCTCGATTAAGAATACAGCGGGCAATAATCATTGTTTTTTCTTTATCTCTGCAGTTTATTTAAAATCCAATATTTACACATTTTCTAAATATTTGTGAAGATTTAGAAAATGTATAATATTAAATTTTAAATAAACATTTTCTAAAATTATATTTCAATAGCACCGTTATTGTCATCGAATAAAGGACTTCGGCTTACAGAGATAAAATTCACTACAATACGGGTAAAAATTCACTTGGGCTGGGTAAGTTTAAGAATTGAACTACTGATACCGCACTCAATATGGTGCTAAAAGCCCAAAGTTGGTAAGCTTGCTCACAATGTAGAAAAAAGATCTGGCAAAGAACGCAAGATGCCGATGTAGATAGCTGGTTATTCCTAGTTGCCCGTGTTGCCACCCCCAACCTCGCCCCCGCTGGCGGCAACTTCGAAATAGCGCAGGACAAGACCAATTTGTAGATCTCTGAGGAAGATTATGTTCTGTCAAGTACCTATATAATTAATTAGAAACCTATATAATTAATTACTTGTTCGGTGCATAGAGCTATATCTACATCCTATGTGTTCTTGTTAAATATTCAGACAAAGTAGAGATATGACTTATTTCATTTGGATTAAGCCAGATTACTAGCTATGGCACAAAATTGCTAATAAATCACAAACATTTTCTAGAGGCTGTCTACTCCTCGCCACTCACCAGCTGTTTTTGGGTGTGGTAAACACGTATTAAATTGCTTACGTACAAACTCATATGCCTTTGAACTTAAAAAGTGTAAGCACAGCGCGAATTTCCTTAAAGGTTCAGAATACTTTCTTTTGTCAACTCCTAAAAATCTTTTCAGAAAATCTCTATTGGTTCCTCCTACAGTATCTAAAATGTCCAACTACTAATTTTGCATCATTAACTTACACTTCAAATCACTTTACACATTTTCAAGTGTGACTACTTTTTTCCCAATCGTCTAAGCGATTGACGCACTGGCCGTAGTTTTTTATTTGATGACCTCGCTGATTGTTTCAAACCCAGCATTTGAAGCCGCATTTTTCTCTTTCGGGGCGTATTCAAATTTGAACCGAAATCCAACACCGATGCGTCCTGAAACAATATGTATACAGGTTAAAAATAAAAGTAGGTTCTAATTTTACAACATTAAAAATATTAATTAATAAATTTTTAAACTGTATCTGTACTAATGGTCAGACTTGTTATATTAAGGGTATTACGTCGCCCAATGACCTTCAGCATTTGCCCGCTGGTAAAAGTATTCCCACGTTAACGCCATCTCTTTCTAGACAACTGCACTACAAAGTATCAAGCTCAAGATAAAATAAGACTACAGACACGCCGCCCAGTCAGTGTTATTTTGCCTACTTTAATCGCTCTCTGAGCGACATATATTTTCTCATCACTACATAGGTAGTATAAAACAAAATCGCTTTCTGCTGTCTGTCCCTATGTATGTTAAGATCTTTAAAACTACGCAATGGATTTTTTTTTTTAAACTTTTATTTACTTTCACCTATGTCGATGTTTGTCATCAAATCTTGCAAATTAAATTTGACCCACTTCCCGGTTACCGATTGATCTAAAATTTAGCATACAAGTGTAAATCGCGTGACAATACAATATTATGATGACATTGGTGCTGATCTGATGATGGAGCTGGAAGGTGGCCATAGAAACTTCGCAATGAAATGACACATCCTAATCGAGTTTGGGATTCTCGTTTTGTCGTCTCGTATCTCGTTTGATTCGTCTTGACGAGTACTTTGGTGCTACATGGTAACCAAGGTCTAATGATGGAGTTGGAATGTGGCCATAGAAACTCAGTAAAGCAACGACGCAACCCCATCGAGTCTCGGCTCGTTTGATTCGTCTTGACGAGTACTTTGGTGCTAGAGGTTAACCAGGGTCTAATGATGGAACTGGAATATGGCCATAGGAACTCATTAATTAATCGACATAGCCACATCGAGTATGGGCTCGTTTGATTCGTCTTGATACTTAGTACTTTAGTGCTAGATGGTAACCAGGGTATAGGGGATATTTTAAAATATTTATTTAATTGTAAATGTGTGTCTCTCATCGTCATTATATTTATTTAATCTCTCATCGTCGTAAAGAATCTCGCGACCGCTCGCGACGCACGCATAATAGTCCTTAACACCTCGCCTTAGCGATCGGGCTCGCAATGCATCGGAATCTATGGGATTACCTCGGAGGTGCTCGGAGCGATCACAACCTCCCGCACACCGCAGCTAGTTGACACTCTTGTTTTCTTTTGAATTCGCATGAATTACATCTCTATTGGGTTAAGTGCTCGTAGGTCTAAGCATACGTCTCTAGCATCCTCCACTTTCATAAATGCTTTCGTACACGCTCGTTGATTACGGGTACTCTTGACCTGACCTTTTGGTGCAGGTCCAAGATGTCTCCTATTTGGTCCAGGTAAGTTCGTCTCGGTCGTCCCTTACCGACTTGTCCACTTGCATTTGCCTCGTATATTTTTTTCGTAAGTCGTCTTCCATTCATCCTTTCTATATGGCCAAACCATATTAGCATTCCTTTTTCAATTTTTGTCACTATGTCTTCTTTCATCCCACACATTTCCCTTATCACACTATTTCGAAACTTATCTATCAGAGTCACTCCAGCCATTCCTCTCAAAGCTCTCATTTCCACTGCATTAATCCTACTTTCATCCTTCTTTTGCCACACCCAACATTCATTACCATACATAAGCGTAGGGACCAAAACGCATCTATGAACAGCCAGTCGTGCCTTTTTTGACAACATTTGGCTGTTCAGAAAGTTTTTGCAAGCCCTATTTACTTTATTACCTTGTCGCGAAGCGGAAGGCTTCGTGCAAAAAAAAGGGAGGAAGCTAAAAGAAAAACAAGGTTAAAAGTTAATACCGTATAATTAAAAAATAAATGCAAAGGTAGGGTGATAAGGAGGGCACGACCGAACTTAATTATCTAACTTAACTAAGATCTAGCTATGTACAACAATATTTATATAAAAATCTAGCCTGGCCAGGGTAGGACGCGGGGGCGAGTAGCAGCTCAGCCGGATAGCCGGAGCAGGAACAGGCACGGCAGCACAGCTCTCCGGATAGGCAGCTCAGAGGATAGGTAGGCAGCATAGGAGCGCCCCAACGATGCTCCGTAGGCAGACGGCCGCAGGGACCCGTAGAAGGCGCGACGGAGTGGTCAGGTGGGCAGCAGGCACACGTAGCAGGCGCGGTGGAGACGCGTGAAGGAACCGGCATGAAGTGATATGATCACGAAGGCCTGGCGGTGGTGGTTAGGTTCGAAGCCGGTGTAAGGAGCTTAGCTACTCCTTAGCCGTTTGCGTTCAATACCAGAGCTGGCAGTAGACTGGCTTCCTAATGACCCTGGTCCGCTTTTATACTGGCCATAACAATAGACAACTACATAAATGTCAAACGAAAGATTTTTGAAAAATAATTAATTATATGACATTTGTCAGTCACGTAGGCATTGAGCTACAATATTGAGATCAAATGTTGGACGCTAACAATTATAATAAGAAAATATAGAAAAACACAATAAAGGACTAATAACTATTACAAATATTTATCGCTTGTGAATAATAGCGTTATACAAAGTGAAGTTCAAATAATCAGTTAGTGCTTTACAAACATTCGTGAATTAATAAGTGTTACAAGAATTTGTGCATATTTACAAGATCGATATGTGAAAAGACAACTCTTCTTCCAGATATGTTTAGGACTTCTGTTTGTGATTGTACTTCTTTTTCGATAATAAGGCCAGGCAAAGAATCTTCATTTTGTTGAAACTAAAAAAATAGCATGTTCATGATTACTAGGCAGTTAAATATATCTTAATTTTAAATTTGTAGTTAGATTATAACACAAATATAAATAAAAATCTATATTCTGACAAATCACAGAGTATGATGACGCTAAAACATACCCTCATATTTTGTACTGGTCCCTCGTCAATAGCGACAGAACGTAGTTCGTTTGATTCTGGCGGAATTCCTTTTACTTTCGTCGTAGGCAGTTCCTTATGTACTGTTTGGGAGTTTTGTAGATTTTTTGATTGCCTAAAAACAGAAAACTTTATAAGCACATTTATTAGCACAGTCAAGTGTAATATCAATTTAATAATTTTTAAATAATTATAGTGGCTTCATTTTTAAATAGCCGTTTCATAGAAGTTTGGGCACTATACAGATTACATATATTTATTTACACTCTTTTTTCTTCAAAGAACGTTTGTTCTCACAAGAATCTCACAGTTGGATTTTCTCCTGTGTCGTGGCTGCAGCTACAAACATTGAATCTCACATGCACATACATACGCCCAGACCGGAACAAAATTTTGTAGGTCGTACAAAATCTTTGTCCCGTACGGGAATCGAACCCGCGACTCGTTGCGCAGTAGGCGATCACTCGACCGCTGCGCTAACCATGCCGCCTCGACTTTATGTACGACGAGCTATGCCCGCGACCTTCGCTTCGCTTTACGATAGTTTCTTTTATTTTATTCTAGTTTTCCCGTCTATTTTTCCCGTGGGGAAAAAACTATCCTATGTCCGTCTCCTGCTTCTAAGCTAACTCCCCACCAATTTTCAGTCAAATCCTAGTTTCCCATTTTCCCGTGGGAATTTTTACTGTAGGAAAGTAGACTATGTGTTATCTTATATAATTAGCTATCTATTGCTGAAAGTCCCGTCAAAATCGGTCTGGCCGCCCCGGAGACGTATGTTCCCTTTGTCTGTCTGTCTGTATGTTCCCGCTAATCTCCGTAACGGCTGGACCAATTTTGACGGGATTTTCACTAATAGATAGCTAATTAAATAAGGTATAATATATAATACTTTTCCCACGGTAAAAAATTCCCACGGGAAAACGGGAAAACTAGGATTTGGCTGAAAATTAGTGGGGAGGTAGCTTAGGACGAGGAGACGGATATATGATACTTTCTTCCTACGGGAAAAATTAGATAGTAAAACAGGAAAACCAGAATAAAACAAAAGAACCTATCGTGAGGCTAAACGGAATTCGCGGGCACAGCTAGTGTATTATAAAATTTATTATGCTGATCGTCAGAAGGCAAATCATCACAGTCATCTTGTTCTCGGTGAGCCTTTTCAAATGAGTCCAAACACAAAAGTTCTACGTAATATTAGACTCACCAACAGTTATTACATTATAACAATTACTTACAGACAAAAAACAGATATACATAGTTATAATATATAGATAAGTACAGCATATGTATGTAATATTAATTATTAATACATAACACAACAATTATTTAAAAAAACGTTGCCTCATAATAGAATTTTCTCCTGTGTCGGGGGTACAGTTACAAACATAGAATCTCACATGCACATACGCCCAAGCCGGTACAAATTTTTGTAGGTCATACAAAATCTTGGTCCCGTACGGTAATCGAACCCGCGACCGGTTCCGCAGTAGGCGATCACGCGACCGCTGCGCTAATGTTACATACATAAATATTTTTTTAGTAGGTAATGCAGTCTTTGGTGGTTATTTCTATTAGATTATGAATATACATACATTGAGAAAAAAGAAAACCATAAAAGCAAAAAAAATATATAGGTAGGTATGTGAAAACTAGTGTAAGAATAAAAATAATTAACTACATTGCTAGTCGTTAATATGCTTGAGATCCTATACCTACCTTTGGAGCTGATCATCAAGAAGGCGAAACCAGTACAGTCATCTTGACCTCGGCGAGCTCTTTTAAATGAGTCCAAACACGACAGTTCTACGTAATACAGTGGTTGAGATCCTGTATCTATCTTCGGAGCTGATCACCAGGAAAGCAAAACCAGTACAGTCATCTTGGTCTCGGTGAGCTCTTTTAAATGAGTCCAAACACGACAGTTCTACGTAATACAGTGGTTGAGATCCTGTACCTACCTTTGGATCTGATCATCAGAAGACAAAATCATCATAGCTATCTTGATCTAAGTCAGCCCCCGTATTATGAATTCTTATTTCCATTCGGTTTACGGGCAACAAAAACTGTGTGTAAGTTATGAACTTTATTAGCAAGGTATTAGAGTACATTACGAAATAAAAAATAGCCAGTCATTAAACTGCATGGAGATAATACTTCACAATACGGTTCCTGCTTTTTCAAATGAGGCCAAACACGATAATTTTACGTAATACAGTGGTTGAGATCCTTACCATAACTTCAGGGCTCATTATGATAAATATTTGAAAGAGAAATAAATTTTAACCTTTTCATAATATCTAAATGTAACTTCTTACCAATAATTTTGGAGAGCTCGACCACGAGCCACTAGGCTTTTACTTTTATGCTTAGGCATTATTACCTAATCTGAACTAATTTCACTCTATGACAACTACTTATAACAAATACTAAATAAAAACTTATTAAATACATTTACAAGCTAATTATTGTCCTTAATATTACTTATTTTAATTATTAACACTATCTACAATCCGATTTAATTTAAAAGTCATTCAAAATTTGTCACTTTTCGTAACGATGTCGCACAAAAAAACGCACGTACATTCCACCCGTTACGAGAGTCAAGAACGCACTAGATTCTCGTATCAAGTATGCTGTCCGGGCGTTGCGGAGGTGCCTGGCGCGGGGTTCTTATAGTATTTTAGGTTTTTCTTTATTATTTAAAAGAACTTTGAAGTTATTTAAAATCTGATCAATACGATTTATAAAAGACATCGTTACCTTTTTATTGATGCAAAATTCATGCATTAGTAATAAGCCGTTACTGAGAGAATTTGTAAATAAGTTTAAAATTGGCGACTTTTCTAATTTTTTTTAAAACAACTGGGTATGGTTACCACTAAGCATAAGCATAAGAAGCATAAGAATAACTAATAATACGAGTATAGAAGCGAAACTCCCGGCCGTCGAGCGCTCAATGCCACGTTATTTACCTACCGTTTGATTTCCGTTGAACGGAATCGCCAGTCAAGGCGCGCACAGTGTGTTTCAGGTACCTTGTGAATGTTTTCCTATTGATTACCTGATTAAGCTTTTTATAAGAATGCGTATTTACTACGTGCTGAAGTTTAATAACCGAAACTTCAAATCATCTACAAAAACGCCATCTTTTATAAATATCAGACATTTGTAAATATTTCTGTTGAATTGAAACCTTTTAAATAAAAATGATTGAATACTTTAAAATTATTTTTATTATACCTACCCTAGATACAGATACCGTTTTATTCGTAATATTCATTACAAGTCAAAGCTAATACAATATAATGTATCGAGTTTCTAAAGCTGTCATTGTAGTGCAATTTTGAAACTCTGTAAGTATGGGATTTTTTTTGTCAAGTCGGGAATTTTTTTTTTATGTTATAATGAATTATGAGAAACTATAGAATAATTATAGGGAATAATTTGAATTATGAGAAACTTTGGTACTGCTATATATATTTTTATCGACCTTTGTCACTGTTCCATATAAAATTTAAATACAATCGACGACACGACGACTCGACGACACGGTTAGCGCAGAGGTCGAGTGATCACCTACTGTGCAACGGGTCGCGGGTTCGATTCCGGCATGGGACAGATATTTTGTATGGCCTACAGAAATTTGTTCCGGTCTGGACGTATGTGCATGTGATATTCTATGTTTGTAACTGCACCCACGACACAGGAGAAAATCCTAGTGTGGAGCGACGTTTTTAAAAAAAGAAAAAAAAAATCAATACTTGATTAAAATTATGAAACAACAGATTTTTTTTCAAGTGAAAATGTTGGTCTGATAGTAAAAAGTGAGCTTAGGTTTTATCCATTAGTACATTCATAACTTCAACTCTTGGACTATAAACGTAGGTACGATACCTAAATTACAAACCATTTTTGTACATCGAAATTCGAAACATTTTAATGATTTTGTTCTCGAAGTGTAGGGATTATGCTCAATTAATCAAAAATAGGCAGGTTCTTATAACTACGGAATCAAAAAAACTAAAAATGTGTGTACTATTGCTAAAGATAGTCGCTCGCTCGCTACACTTGAAGTACAAAATCAATAAGACTCGGTTTATGCTCAGTTTCGCATTTAATGTAAAATATGCAGGTACCTATATAAAAAATATTGTAGTGGTAACCATACGTCCATGTGGTGACCCTAGCGGCGTCCGCAGACTACTGCGGGGCGTTACAGGGGGAAGGGCGCTGTAGGTATGCAAATAGCGGCATTTGGCGCACCCACAAAGGAGATTCGCTTCTATACTGTATTAGTTATTCTTATGGTATAAGTAACTAAAATTTTTATCAATACGATCTATACTTCGTGACCTTGCGTATAACATATATTTTTTTTATAACTCTTGCTCAATAGGGTTCTTCTACAATCTTCTTCAAACATGCAGTATTTTTTAAGTTTATGCGAGGTAATCCCCTTAATAGAAAATGACCAAAATCAAACCATTAATAATATGTTTGGCCATATCAAAATAATAGAAAAGGATTTGGTATCTACCCTACCCATGTTAATCCAAAACTGTAAAATAAATTTCGAAATCCCCCATAAAAATAGTTGGGTTTGTGAAAAAAAAATTTAGGTTTTGGCTTGATAGGGTATGTACCTTGTAGATATAATATGTATAAGTTACTGATCTGTAAAAAAAGTTTAGGAACAGCCCCCCTAGACAAGATGCATTTCGATAATCGCTAACGCAATCGCTAGTAGGAAAATATATGGGGTTTGACGTAAGCCCTCTCTTAGCTTTCGAGCGCAATTGTCAAATCTCATACATTGTCCATTTAGCGATTGCGTTAGCGATTATCGAAAGACATCTTGTCTAGGAGGGCAGCACCACTCCTAAGAAAAGTGCCTTTTTTGTTTTTCTGAATCCACTGTTGTTCAAAATGCTTAGAACACATTCGGGTATGCTTGGTTGGCTGCCAATTCAATCGACCAGTAGCTTTAACCCAACTGTTTTCGAGTAGTTATCTCCGAAGGAAATATGTTAAATACAGACAAACAAGCAAATGGAAAGTCTCACTTCAAAAGAATTAACTTTGTTATCTAAAATGCTCAAAATTTTTTACTTAAATATGTCAATATTAATGTAACACAGAAACTAATATGTGAGTTTCCTTTCACGTAACAAATTACCTACGAATCAAGGAAAAATAGTCGTAGCGTAACTGGTATCATTATAACCCGGCAAAATGTTATAGGTACGCGATGGCTGTATACGTGGCCATATTGTATGGCGACATTCCTAGCTTGTTTGGTTAACAGTAACCTTACTACTTAGTTTGAAATTTCATGTTTAATCCCATAATATGATTGAGTACCATAGTAGAATGATAAAATATTGCAATATAACTTGTATTTATAATTTAAAAAATAGTTTTGCAGCTTTTTTTGACACAATTTAGGTCTTACCTGTAAAAGGTTATATTTTCCTGTTTTCTAGCACTATCACTATTACAACCTAAAACGGAGCAGTGCACCATGATTTAAATGTTCAAATAGTTCACAATTACACTAATTAAGTGTTAAATAATTACACAGTAAGCTATAATTCACACAATAAATTTCTTCCACGTATTTGTTTAGCACCAGACGCTGGTGATAAACAATCCCCACTACCAGTTTCACCTATATACGGTAACAAGGACAAAAAAAATGATGCCATCTTCTTCTTTCCTTTGGCAATGTGTATAAGTTTATCTCTTTTCCTCATGTTTGACGGCTTTTATAGCCCATCTATTTCATTCTTTAGCTATGTAGTATCTCTAATAGTTTGTGGCACAGACTAGCGGTGGGCACAGATTAGTTTTGATTATTAAGTCCATGGATTAGAGAGAATGGTGTCAATTCTGTTAGCATTAGTTGGAATAGACTAAACTAAATTTAGTTTTAGTGCTATCAAATCGTGTTTTTTGTTCGAGAATTTTTACTGAAAACACAATTTGACAGCACTAAAACTAAAGGAGATGTCCTCTTTTTGTATGGAGGCTGGGTTTTGCTAACTAAATGAAACGAAACTATGCCTGTTATAAAGGTTTAATATTTAGTGTCCTAAAACCGTGAAAATCATAACTTTATACCCCTCCGTTTTGGAAATATTTTAATTTTTGTATATTTTAGTTATGGCAACAGTTTTGTTTAATGATCGAAAGCTGTGTTATATTATCTGCAAAAAAACATCTATTTGTAATCTGTGTTTGTAAATACAATGACACTTATGCTAGTCTGTGGTTATGGTTTGTGTTGAAGTTGACTATCAAAATAAAGGCCGATCGCCTTGATGGATTTTTTTCTTAGACAATCTGCCTATTAGGGCCTATTTTTCATTAAATCTAATTAATGAACAACATAATAATTAATTAATAAATCATGAAGTGCCACAGTGTCAAGTCAGTGCCAAAACTATCAAACTAAACTGTCAAATCTTTTTTTTTAATTTTGAGCATTGAGCTAGAGACTTTAGCCAATCACTGCCAGTTGATTATAAGATTTGTAGATTTTCCTTAAAAACATGAATAAAATGGATTTTCATATGAAAATACATTAACATGTTAGTAATACATTGTTTTTCGGAGATTATATGAAGTTAATATGGGTAAATTGGATAGATTTCAAGCATGTGATTTCAAAACTTTCACCACAGTTTAATACAAATCGGAGGTACTTAAAAGCATATTTTTAATATGACTGAAATGCTGTTACGATCCTCTTCCAATGGTATATAAATTATTGCTTTTAGTTAACATAATTAATAAAAACCCACTTGTGAACATCTCCTTTAGTTTATTTTCATCGAATTAGTGCCAACAGAATTGCCACCAATATGTCTAACAGCGTTGCCAACCCCCACGGTCTGGATTACCCAAGAACCTAGGTATCTGAAAATCCCCTATTTTGGGGAATATATGATTGATAATCTCCACATTTTCCCCACAAATTTTCAGCAAAGAAATTAAACTTAATAAATTAAATAAAAAGTAAACATGAAATATAACTTACCGTAACAAATGATATCAATCCAGAAATACGTCAGGTATTTATTCCAGCTTAAACTAAAATAAGTTAAAGCAATTTTTGCATCTAGTACACCGTGGCTCAAAAATTTAAAAAAATATTATCTCAAAATTGGAATGCATTGCGTTCTCTTTTGTTTAAGTTTCTTGTTTTCACATTTAGTTGCACCATTTTAATAGTATTTGTTAGCTAAAAATGGTTAAAATATATTTATCACGCCTTGTCAGAGCAGCATGGAGCGATAAATTTATTGTATGAGCGTGGAAAACGGCAGTTTGAGATAGGAAACATTCTTGGTGTTAGTCGTCAGCTAGTTTCTTCGACAATTAAATGCTATGTTGAGCTGAGCAATATCGATGACTTTCCTAGGAGAGGACGTGAACGGATTGATTGACGTGAATTGCAGCATTCTAACAAATGGCACGCTTTTTTCGTAGGTATTTCATGTCCTTTGGTATCCATCGTCTAAGGTGGTTTCGTATTGTTTGACATTGACAATGACAAACGCCATATTCTCTTTTTGTCAACGAAATCATTGAAAAACACTGAGATATCGAGATGGTGCGTATAATAAAATTTATCAATGAATATATTTATAATCATTAATGAAAAGAATGCACAAAATGATACTTATTTTCTTCTCGATATTGCTTATGCATCTAACATTTTATTTTTTTGAAAAGTCAATAGTTAACAATATTACTTCTACCACAAGACCACTGCTCATTTTATGTAAAATATGAAATAAATATAACCTGAACCGAATAAATGTAACAAAAGCAATGTGCGTCGAAATATTGGTGTAAAAAGTGAAATATTTATTTTCCAGGGCAAAGTGAAATGTTCGGAACTCCGCACAAAAGACAAAAAAGAGCTCTTCAAGCAACTTGAAGAGCTCAAAACAGAATTGACTAGTCTGAGAGTTGCGAAAGTCACTGGAGGAGTCGCTTCTAAACTTTCTAAAATGTAAGTCTTAAATGTTTTATACATGATACAAAATTTGATCAATTAATTAATTTGTGTACATATGACATTTTTGATTACTTCAAGCAATAGCATTAAACGATTAGACAAAATCCTTAAACCTCTGGAGCTCTATTATTTGCATATTCATGATGACACTTGTATTAACATTTCATTGATTATATATTTTTTCAAACATGAGCACCATAGAATTAAGGCAATGCTTGTCTAGCTCTTAATCCTCTCATTAATTGACTATGGCGATGTGTGCTATCTCGACCTGATTGCAGATCAACTCAACTCAACTCAAAAATCTTTATTCAATATAGACCTTTACAGGCACTTATTGACGTCAAAAAAAAACAAAAATCTTCAACCAAGAATCTAATTAACTTAATTATTTAATCCTTGTATGTACACACATCCCAACCATTATTAAAATGTGTGCAAATATACAAGTCAAATGAAAAAAAAAAAGTTGACTACACCTGTTCGGAAATTGGGAGAGCCTTCTCGAGAAGAACAGGCAAGAAACTCAGAAGGTCTTGTATTTTTTTGTCTCCTCTTTTAAAATGCCAACATTACAATATTATATTTTTTTTAATAATATAGAAATGCCTGTTGGAGTGAGTGGAACAGTTATTGGAATGAAATTTATCCCATTATCACAAAGTGTTAACACTAGTGATGTAACGAATATTCGTATTCGTGAATATTCACATATTTTTGCATATTCGCGAAATTCAAGCGAATGTTTTACGAATATGATGATCATAAAAAAACATAATTTGAAGATAATATTAGGTTAATAAAAATCCAATAATTTCTTTTAGTATTACAAAAAGTAACTTAAGCTCATGATCACATTATCCGTCTTCACTTTATCATTTAAATAATTTGTTATTTTATTTACCATCTACTTCTACATTGGGTAATAAAGCTTAATAAAGCTTAACAGATTTATACCAAACTAGCTGACTCGGTGAACTTCGTACTGCCATATTTTGTCAACTTATCAATGTTTTGTAAATATCTCTCACAGTCTTCTGTCTCATTCACTCACAAACTTTTCATATTAAACAAAAACCTGTTAGATGTTTTTAAAATTTTCGTTTATACAAACCTTGTCCTGACAGTAATGAACACGAAAAAAGAATTATCTTTGATGCAGTAGTTCAGAAGTTATATGCACACACATTTGTGCACATACATTTTGGCGAAACATTTTTAATTATACAGGATTTAACTGAACACCCCAATAACATTTAAGGGTATGTATCCATCAGCAGGCGTAGCATGGGCTGCCAAGACGGGACTTGAGTCACGCATTATCTCACAGTTTCAGTGACATAATCTCTATGTCTTAGAGAGTAGCACAGCGGCGCGTATTGAGGCTGCGGTCCGATAACAGCGCTCACAGTGCTTACGATTATAATCACCTTGTCCAAATTAAAGACAACACTGAAAATGCTATCAGCGTGCTAACGATTTCGGTCCGGAAGAACAGGTACATTCATTTTGAACCAAAAACACAATTATTGAACGTCAGACTGACGTTCGCATACGTGATTTCACTCCAGAGCATTAACGCCGTAAGTTCTATATGACGTTAACGATGAGGTCATGTGGATCTTCATGCCGGCTAACATTAGCGCGCTCACAACATTTCGGGACGCGTTTGAGCGCGCTAATAGTGACTCTTATTTATTTTCGGAACGCAGCCTTAGTGTGACTGACATGATAAAATTTCTTGACACTCCTCAAGGGATACGTGTCACTGAGTCTTATCACAAATTTCTTGGCACCCCATGCTACGCCTGCAGAAGTAGAGATTCTGTAGGAAAAATATTAGGGCTAACAAACATACTTTTTTTTTCCATACAAACTAAATATATTATTTTTTGGTATTAAGTGCCGACAGCCCTATGTAAGCGTACGAGGAATACTACGCTCACGTCATACAAACTAAATAAATTTTTTTTTGGTATTAAGTGCCGACAGCCCTACGTAAGCGTACGAGGAATACTACGCTCATGTCTGTCACATGTCATTTTGTGTTTAAATTTCTTTTGTGTTAAGAGCTGATTATGGTTGTCACTTGAAAGTTTTTGCTTTCAGTTTAAAATCAAATAACTCTGAAAGTATTAGGGTTCCAGGTCTCAGATAAGCAACGAAGGTCTATTTAGTATCTAACTTATTTGCCCCTTAAATGTTATTGGGGTGTTCAGTTACACCCAGTATAGATGACAATTAACTTCGGGTAGTATTTAAACAAGAGACTGTAAATTAAAATTTTAAGAGACAAAAATAATTAATTTGGCTTATTGTATTACTAAGTGAGCGACTGACTGCGAGTGACGATAAATTAACAGAACAGTAATTTATAAACATTCATTAGAGTTACTTCAAATACAAAATGTGAAGCTTCATAATATTCCTGCATTTTTTCAATATGTGGCAAATTATTTATTTATGGTGAGCGACAAAGTGTTTTGAATAGTAAAACCACTTTGAAAAAGAATTTAATGAGCACAGTACTTTGGTTCAAATTATTGTTATAAATTTTTAAAAATTAAATAATTTGGGGTGATAGGGTTTCCGGGGGTCAATAGAGTGAAACAAAATAAATCATCTGGCAATTGAAAAAACTTTAAAAAGAGAATTCGGTCAATAGTAAAAAAAAATTGAAAATTGGTGGAACATAGTTCGGTAAAATGATACTTGTGTCAAATGATATTTCGATGGTCTAAAAATATGGCAAACAATACATATAGTAAAAAAGAGATCGGTCAAATGTAAATAGGACAAGAAAATTTCGGACAGTAATAAGTTCCCCTGTCAAACTATTTTCGGTTAAACGAATATTTGCATCGAAGAGAACCGTGGTAGAAAACATGCGAAATTTCGTTTTCCATAGAAATAGAGTAGACCTGACTGCACCGATTCGTCGCCCTGCCTCTATTGTATTGTATCAAAATAAAAAACAAAAGACCTAAGATAGAATATTAGTTAATAAATTAGCTTACAAAACGGTGCTTAAAGTAAACTTTTAAATAGGTAGTTCGTTGAATAAAATCTCAATTAAAAAAATCGTATCTATCTTAATATTGAAGTTGCCCTCTCTGTATTTCTAGTCGCTCACTTTGTAATTTAGTCGCGCGTTTAAATTTTAATATCCAAAATCGATTATTCGTCACCCACTTTTTGTAAGTTCGTTTTGGATTTTATTATTAATTAATATTTATTGTCAGTTTAGTTAATTTTTCGCTTACTCAAATCCATACCGCACAAGTTATTAAAATAGTATCTGATCATGAGTCGCTGCGTATTTTTTAAGTTGATCGTTTTATTATTCCCCATTAACTGCTCATTCGAACTTAAACCGAATTTACATTACGAAACAAGTTTCATGCATGATGAAATTGATTTTATGACAGTACTTTCAGTACCTGTAAAACTAGTTTCATTAAAAATAATAAGTGTCGTGAAATCCACAGTATTGACATACTGTTCATGGCTCCGTCAATATCAAAGCTTTATTTTGCATTGCAAAATATTGTCATACAGATGTTATTGTATAAAATTATAAAAATGTTGTCTCATTGATAAATTTTATATTTTTATCAGTTGCCCAACGTTGGTTTGACATTTTAATTTTTTTTTCGACTAACACCTATTAGCGCAGGCGCTTTCGCGACATTAGTTTCGCGTCGCGTTTATGCGATGACATATTTAGTTGCATCCAAAAATCGCGTGCGCCTCTGACTGTTTCAGTGTCGTGAAATCGATGCGTGCATTGTAAAACTTGACGTTTACACGTGAAATTGTTGATGAAATTAATGTCACGAAACTACTTTTATGTTTTGTAATGTAAATTCGGTTTTAGAAAAAAAAACATGAAACTTTTAAAAGTATCTACATAAGTTTTTATTTGAATTTAGAAAACACTTTAAACAAACAAAATATATTTTTTTTTTACTTTTATTAGTTTGTGCTTTGCTGAGGCATTTTTATAAAAATATTAACTTTGACTTTCAAACAAAAATACTGTTCTCTCTCTCTTAAAAAATAACAATTATCTACTTTAACCTATTTCTCAAGATAATAATTAAACTTCGGTAGAGGAATATTAAATTTCAAAAATAAAAGCTTCGACTCTTTTATTCCTTCTAGTCTATTGCGATATTGTGTATAATAATATTAAAAAGAGGCAGGGTTGATTGATTTAAATCAAATGATTTATATCATGATTTAAATCACTGATTTTAATCAAGTGACTTATTTAAAAAAATCTATGATTTAAATCAAAAATGATTTTTTAGTATTAGGAAGATATTTCAAAATTGTAATGATATTTACTTTACACCATAACTTCCAAAACACATCCGAGGATTTTTATCGAGGTGTTTTGGAAAGAGCGATTTATTTATCCTATAAAATTCAGGGGTGGTAATTATTCTGTCATGGCTGTAACTGACAGTAGTGACAGTTGACATTGACAGTTGACATTAACTTGACGCGGTAAAATGTGGAAAAGAAAAAGAATTATTATTGTAGCAAGTTTGCACATTGCAATGAACTCCAATCCAGAAAGATGATAGCGACAGCGAGTGATCATAGAACATAAATACTCTACCAAGATATAGCGATGAGGCATAATATGAGGTCAGAATTCTCAGCGAAATCACTTTTTACCCCATTCCAAAACCGATTTTCAATCGGGTAACTTTACCCGACAAAGGAAATTTTGTTTCGGAACGCAACCTAAACTGACGTGACGTGGCCGTGTTATTAGCTTAAAATTTTTTTTGGCAATCAAAAAAATGTCAGAAACAAAAAAAAATCATGATTTTGCAGCAACCCTGGTTGCTTGTTTGTTTGTCGATTTGAAAAATCTCCGAAACGATTTGAAAAATTCTTTCACATTGAGAATCCTATGTTATCCCTGATGAACATAGGCTATAAAATTAGTTTTTCCTACGGAAAAATATAAAATTGCCAAGGGAAAACAAAAATAACGCGGGAGAAGCTGCGAGCGGAAAGCTATTGTATATAAAGAAGTCCAGAGGCGCGTTCAGAGCCTCTGGGTGTAGTTGTCCGGTTGTTTTTTAACTCGCTCAGAGGCGTTGAACGGATTGCAGCAACCAAATCTTTTATCTCCTTCTTTCACATTATTTTTTATTTCTCTTTCTTTCTAGTAGATGGCATTATAGAATATGGCCGCCAATATCATCCAATCACGTAAGAGTATTTCAGTAATAAACGTCAGAGCGTTTTACAACCATCAAATTCGTATTTTATTTAAGTATATGTTTTACGTAGTGTATGAATAGTATTATTTAGTATGTAGTATATGTAGTTTATAGTCATTGATTTAATATTAAATAACAAAATATAATGATTGTTTATTTACCCGTCATGATAAGTTTTAAGTTAGCTTTCCTCTAGCAGAGGTTGCCTGGTAGAGATTGCCGCTTGGGCAATAAGGTCGCCTTTTGTTTAAATTGTCTCCTTTAAATTATTGTAAAATTTTTATTTTAGAAACAAAGATATTCATTCATTCATTCATTCATTTAAATTCGATGGTTGTTCGGTTGTAACTCGCGCCGACACTCAAAGGTCTTGAACGGGCCGGTTTTTTCACCCGGCTATCACGCTCGAAGGCATTGAACGGGGTTAGAGCGAAAAGTTGTACTTCCCGCCAAAGCTCTGAACGCGCTCCAGCGCCTGTATAAAGAATGTGAGCCGCTAAGCCATGATAATTGGCGCCAACTTTTAAAAAACTGAATATTCGCATTCGCATACGCGAATGTCGTTAGTAGATATTCGCATTCGCATTCGCGAATGCTCAAAAAATGACATTAGTTACATCACTAGTACACCCTTTGAACGTTAATTATCACATTTATTGTCAATCCCAAGCAGTTTTATCTGTCATATAATCAGACAGACACTTTATAGTATTATGCTTTTTTCATAAGTGCGCCCTTGATAGTGACTTTTAATTTATTCAAGCTAAATGTTTTAATATTATTTGGGATTTTATTGTAGAAGCGTACACAAAGGCCTTTGAAAGAATTATGAATTTTTTTAAGCCTAGTATTTGGTAACGCTTACATATTCTTTTGCCTAGTATTTACTGAATGAATATCACTGTTTTTACAAAACGAATGTATATTTTTATGAATATATACTATATTCTCGTAAATATATTGCGACGCAACGGTCACATTACCAATTTCTTTAAATTTAAAGAGTCTCTTATTTTAAGATTGTAAATAGTACGAATAGCCTTTTTTTACAGCACAAAAACAGTCTGAATGTCGGCAGCATTTCCCCACAGCAAAATGCCATACGACATCACACTATGAAAATAGGCAAAATATACATGTCTTGCTGTATCAACATCAGTCAGCTGACGTATTTTCCATACAGCGTAGGCTGCAGAACTAAGTCTCTTCGACAATTTAACTGGGGTTAACTGGCTTCAGTGGGGCCATGTGGGCCCCACTGAAGCCAGTTAACCCCAGTTTAATCTAAAGTAATTTTGAATCTAAAGTAACCAAGTAAGAAGCTTTGAATCTAAAGTAACCCTTCAACCAATTTATTCAAACGATAAGCCGGAAAAGCCGGATTCTCAGTTTGAAACAATTCATGCCGATGAAATTGGTCCTTTGCTGGAATCTAATGGTCTTCGCTTTGTGCTCCTTATTGTGGATTCAAATTCAATTCAAATTCAAAAATCTTTATTCAACATAGGCCTTTACAGGCACTTATTGACGTTAAAACAAAGCAAAATATTCTAATTTAAAGAAAACATATTTAACCTTGTATGTGCATACATTCTGAAAATACTCAAGATGTCTGCAAATACAAGTAGGAATGAAAAAAAAAGTTGAATCTACACCTGTTCGGAAATTGGGAGAGCCTTCTCGAGAAGAACAGGCAAGAAACTCGAAAGGTCAATTTTTTTTTATTTCCTCTTTTAAATCGCCATTTACAATCTTGGTTTTGTTACATAGTCATTACAAGTTTAAAAAATACAATCTGTATGCTTATATATACTTAAAATGTAAAAAAAACGTATACAATAATTTGTTATTACTAAAGATATGGTAAGTTGGTCTAATTCAAAATCGATTATTTGCATTATAACGAATAATAACTTCACATTAAATCCAAGCATTGGCATCATTTAAATAATCCTTTATAATATCCTTTACTCATTAAAGTCTTTTTTACATGCGCTTTAAACTTATGAAAGGGCAAGTCAGTTACACTTTGTGGAACTTTGTTGTAAAAAGTTATACATTTCCCCATAAATGAGCCTCTAGTTTTTTGGAGCCTGTACGTTGGAACGGCAAGTTTATTTTTATTTCTTGTGTTTAACTGGTGAACTTGGAAATTGGTTTCAAATGTATTATAATTTTTATAGACAAATCAAATTTTCATAAATGTATTGTCCTGCTAAAGTCAATATATTAATTTCTCTAAATAAATCTCTTAGAGAATCCCTTGTTCGTAAATTATAAATAGCGCGAACTACTCTTTTTTGAAGTACGAAAATACTTTCTATACTAGCAGTCGATCCCCACAGTAGAAGTCCATACGACATGACACTGTGAAAATAACTAAAGTAAATCAATCTTGCCGTTTCAATGTTAGTAAGTTGTCTTATTTTTTTTACTGCATATGCCGCTGAACTAAGTCTGTTTGCTAAGGACTCGATATGTGGGTCCCATTGCAAACATGAATCTAGTGTAATGCCCAAAAATTTGGTATAATCAATGAATTCAATAATTTGATTATTCATTTCCACAATGGTATCCGTTTTCCTTATATTTGGCAATGAGAATTTTATACATTTAGTTTTATTTGAGTTTAATGATAAGTTATTAATTGTGAACCAATGCAATACTTTAGAGAGAGTACTATTTATAACGTCAGTATTTTCATTTCCTCTGTCAACCTTAAATATTAAAGAAGTATCATCTGCAAATAGTTCTGTATCGCACAGATTGTTAGTGAAGTGTGGGAGGTCATTTATGTAAATTAAGAAAAGCAAAGGTCCCAATATCGATTCCTGAGGCACACCCATAGTTATAGATGCACCAACAGACTCAGTTTTGTTAATAACAACTTTCTGGACCCTACTGGACAGATAAGACTCCATAAGGCTAATTGCTTCTTTGGAGACACCATAATGTTTGAGTTTATTTAAAAGAGTCTGGTGACTAACGCAGTCAAAAGCCTTCGACAGGTCACAAAATATACCAATCACATCTTGCTCTTACGCTCCCAAGCGGCAAAAATGTGTTTGAGAAGTGCAACTCCAGCATCTGTCGTGCAACGACCTTTGGTAAAACCAAACTGGTTTATAAGAAAAATTTTATTACATGTGAAATGATCTATTAACTGCTGAGATACAATTTTTTCGAATATTTTACTAAGTGCTGGTAGAATCGAAATTGGTCTGTAATTGGAAGGAAGGAAAGATATTAGAACTATACTAGAACTTTGCTAAACATGGTTAGGATTGAGAGTAATTATTGTCAGGAAGAATGTTCGAGCGTGATGTGGAGTCTGCAAGTTGTCTGCATGTTAATATGACAAAGCATAATACCACGCAGACTTCGCCGCTTAATTTGCTAATTGGCACTGATGCTATGACACCCGTCAATCGCAATCTTGTTCGCCGCGATATTGCCGTAGAAGGCTCTAATCAAAACAGGGAGGCATTTCGTGTTTTAACAAAACAAAGGGTGTCTTTGACCAGGAGGCCTCATACGCCTTAACGAGCACACTTATAGTATGTGAGTAGCACTCATATAGTAGTTTTTACATGCTACCATGAGCAGACCTCGTGTGAGCAATCTAACATAATTCCGCGAGCAGACCACGCTAGCATATGTTTTCTTTTTTCTTCTTTAAAGCAAGCAGATTTTGCACAAATACTGAATAAGATTTCAAAGACTTCTTTTGTACAAGTACAGACCAAAATGAGTCCGGGTCGACTGTGCCAGAAAGGAATTTAGCTGTGGATCAAGTTGCTACTGAACTTGAAACAACAAGTCATCATAATTATTCCTAAGAAATCTTCCATTACTAATATTTTAGTTAGCTACAAGGCTTACATCGGCAATTAAATAAATACCAAAGCCATTTTCACTTTCCTAAGTACTAAATAAGATTTCTTAGTAGCAGCTGATCACAAATTAAAGTGTATAATTGCCATGAAAAACACATTGTCACCAAAAAAGAATCTTTCTTTCAGGTATATTATAATGTATGTAATCTACATTTATTATATACTTGCTTTCAACATATACTTACATTGATATTATATAATATCAATCCACTACGGATATACAGGGTGTCTCAGAAACAATGGATAAACCTTTAACTGTTGATAGGTTTCGTCGAGACCTCTCTAATCTCAAATTTTGACTTTAGTAAAAATATCTCGGTTTTCAAGATATTTGATAGTTTATGATTTTTTTTAAAAATGCCACTTTTGGTTGGGTTTTAATGTGCCATTTTTACAAATACGGACTTTTTCTGATTCAGGTTTTTTCAGCTTCTAACGGAATAGTTCAGCTATCAATAACAGTGGTTAAAATTGAGCTAGCTAATCACGAAGTGCTTGGAAAAAACAATGTTCCAAAAAAAATTAAACAAGAAATTATTTTTCTTCGTGTTTGGTCTGCTACCATGTAAAAAAAATGTATGACGCTCATCCTGCCCATTATCTTAAAAAAATGCTTAGTTATTCTAGTTTCAAAAAAGGTATGATAAACTTATGCTTAATGTATCTCTGAACTTTTATTACTGCTTGAATAGCAAATGGTATGAAAATTTTAAAAAGATTGTTTGTCGGATTAATTATTTTTCGGATTAATTTTATTCGATTAATTTAGTTTTCCAGTATTAAGTTTATGCTATCTTGACTTTCTGACTGGTTGAATAGCAAATAAAATGAAAATTTGAAAAAAAAAAGGTTTTTTTTCCACTAATAAGCACTTAAAGCTTATTTGTAAACATTCGTTTGCGAGTCACAGAGTTGAGAAACGTGTTTTTTTTGTGGCCCCTGCCTGCCACATGTCTCATCCACTATGCGCAATCAAAAAGGAGCCTTATCATTAACAGCACATGAGTCATAAGCATTTGCAACCTTACCTGCTATCGAATTTCCTGGAAGGACTTTTTTTACCTGCGTCTGATCATTGGGTTCTTTGTTACGATTGTTAGTGTCCTTCTGGGGCCGTACTCTTAAAATCGAACTTACGATATATCGGCGCTTCATCGTGTCGTTTGCTCCTCTAACTCGCATGTTTTGTTTCGCTTCTGTCGCTCGACGGAACGACCGAACGAACGATTGACATAAGCGAGCGTCATAACCCTACTCTTAAAATCGAAGGTTCGTCTATCTAGTGACAACGTTGATACATTTGACAGACGAACATTCGTAAAATTTACGAACATTTCAACGACACCTATTGAGGTATCGTTGAAATTATCGTAAAGCGAAAAGGGCGGCGTAATTTATTCAATATTGAATTTCACTCCTATCATTAAAATTTCTCTGTCTCTATTGGAATTTTTGCAATTATTGTTCATAATATTTTACGGTAATAATAAAGTAAGTACTCAAATAGCACTAATTATTTAATAATGTCTAATTAATTATGTTTTTTTTAAATTTTATTGATTTAAATGCTTTAAAATAAGAAAATGAAGAGATTACTGCTAGTACAGTCCGAAGTTTTTTCTAATATTTTTAAATATAAGTAATGCGTAATTTCTCGAAAGTATCTTTAAATGTTATCTTTTATTAAAAAAAAAGCTTGTATTTATGAAAAGCGTTGGAGCCATTTTAATGGTATGTATTTTGCTTTCAGACATTCGTTATATAATTAAACTAGCTGTTGCCCGCGGCTTTGTTCGCATGGAAGGTGATTATATTTACAGATTTAAAAACTGTATAAATATGTATGAATAATTTATTCATGTTTTTAAACGTATGTATTTATTATTAATCAATAGTCCATTAAATAAGGACTTTCATACAAACTTTCAACACTTATTTTACCCCCTTAGGAGTAACATTTACATAAATGCTGATATAAATAATAAATAAAAGTTGTATATAAATACAAAATTCACAGCTTTTTTGTCATTAGACAATCTATATACTTATATAAAAGGAGATGTTCCCATCTATAGACGCACGCACAGCCGTAACCGCTAATTGTAGAAACGTGAAATTTGGACAGTGGTTTTAATTTAAAATGCGGACGCACACTAAGAAGGCATTTAAAAAAATTAACCCTGAAGGGATGAAAAAGGGGTTGCATGTTTATATGGAAACATATTTAAATTAGTAACGATTTTGATAAAACTTGAGATTCATGCTCTTAAAAATATTTCATTGAACACGTGTTTCATGGTTTATTGGAGTTACCCCTATTTTGCACCCAAAGGGTCACCCCCTTTGGGTGCAAAATAGGGGTAAAAGAAATAAAATAGGGGTTGAAAGTTTCTATGAAAAATATTTAAAATCTGCTCCAATTTCTATGAAATTTATTATTCGGGCTTAAATAGGCTACAAAATTATTTTTCCTACAAGAAAATTTAAATTCCCACGGGAAACCAATAATAACGCGGGCGAAGCCGCGAGTGGAAAGCTAGTACTTTATAGGCACGCGCCGCCCGCCCGACCCCGGCCGGTACCGCCGAAACCGCATTGTCCGCAACGTCCCTACATTTTAAATCTGTAATATCTTCGAAAATATTCATTTATATTACATGCTGTAAAGGGCCAAATTGATCTATATTAAATGCACATTGTATTTAAGGTACTTAATTGGATAAGGATTAATACTGTATTGCTTAAAATCGCTTCGCAAATAAGCCATTATTTCTCGTAAAAAGTAAAGGATAAAAAAGGGTTATTGTGGGTTATCCCTAAGAGATAGATATATACCATCGCGGACTTTTTTGTAGACCTTTTTAAGGTGTACAATACTGTAGTAAATTATTTTGATTTATCTCGTAGAGTTCAGCCAGCGTTTGCAATCTAAGCGCAAAAAAAGTGTTTATTTACGACATCACATTAGAAACCTCTAAAATTATCAGGGTTTCTCTACTATACTATGCATGTATTATACATATAAGCCTTCCTCTTGAATCACTCTATCTATTAAAACAAACCGTATCAAAATCCGTTGCGTAGTTTTAAAGATCTAAGCATTTATATTATGTAGTGATGGATCTGACGACGACAACGATAACGCTAACGATAGCGTGTTTAGAGTAGGGCTAATCCGATATTATCGTTGTCGATTTTAAGAGTACGGCCCCTGAACTCCGGTTGTGACCCACGCGTGTTTTCTGTATTCGAGAGATTCGATAGAGCTTCGATGATTTTAAACGACATTTTGCTGTGATTTTGGACTTGACTAGCTTTGCGATTCGGATATTGTTTGTGCTGTGAAACCTATTGACAACTGGTGATCATATGGACTTGGCTAGCTTTACGATTTGGATATTGTTTGTGCTGTGAAACCTAACTGACAACCAATACATAACACTGAACATGCCTAGACATCAGTACACGTCGCGCGAATATGCAAACATGCATTTCGTTTATGGCGAATGTCGAGGAAATGCTAACGCTGCTGCTCGTCTGTACGCAGAGAGGTAAGATTATTTATTTTCTCTTTAATTCAATCAATCTTATTTTTTTTTAAATCACACACATTTATTGCAACTTTAGTTAAACGTATCAGGATGGGTCTTACATTATGTTATCCTTCTAAAAATAGTCACACGCCGTGTTTAATTAGATTTTAAAATTAAATGTATTAGTAAATTTAATAACGTCATTTTTTGTATTAGGTACCCCAACGCACGTCACCCGGACTATCGAGTTTTTGCTCGGGTACATAATTCGTACTGCGAAGGGAGGCTTCCAGGAAGAGGCATTGGTGGTGCAGGGCCAGGAAGACCAGAAAGAAACGACGATGAAGAAGTAGTAGTCCTCGACGAAATAGAAGAAGATTCAACACGTTCTGTGCGTGGAATTGCACGTCGAACCGGCGTTAATAGAAGCAAAGTGCATCGCATATTGAAAAAATACCTTTTGCACCCTTTCCATATTCAAAGGGTCCAAACTCTACAGCCTGCTGACTATCCGCGCAGGATTCCATTCTGCAGAATCATGTTAAATAAAATAAGGGAGGACCCGCAATTTTTCAATAAAATTTTATGGACGGATGAATCCTCATGCCGGAGAGATGGATATTTCAACATCCACAATCTACATAGCTGGCAAGTTGAAAACCCACATTTGATGAGGGAAGATCGGTCCCAAGTTCAATTTAAAGTTAACTTGTGGACTGGGATTATTGACGGACAGGTGATCGGGCCATATGAACTTCCAGCTACACTGAATAGTGAAATTTACCTTAATTTTTTACAAAATGATTTACCCGGCATGCTAGAAGATGTCAATTATGGGTTAGGTAGAAGATGTCAATTACCTAGAAGATGTCTTCAAAATGATGGGTGTCCAGCTCACTACGCAATAGTAGTAAGAAATTATTTAAATCAACACTTCCCACAAAGGTGGATAGGCCGGCTCGGCCCTATTTTATGGCCGCCCAGATCGCCGGATCTAAATCCCTTGGATTTTTTTTATTGGGGATGTCTGAAAGACCTTGTCTACGCGAGGCCAGTATCCTCAATAACAGAGTTGCGTACTCGCATACAAAATGCAGCTGCACACATAAAAACGTCTGGTTACGCGCGCCGCATCAAACTTTCTTTTATAAAAAGATGTAGGGCGTGTATCAGAGCGCAAGGACGCCAATTCGAACATTTATTGTAAATTTAATAAAAAAATAAAATTTCATGTTGTTTTATTTCAAATTCTTTATTCAAACTAAGAATTAATAACTATTCCGAAAAAAATCTTTTTAAAATTTCATACCATTTGCTATTCAAGCAGTAATAAAATTTAAGAGATACATTAAGCATAGGTTGTCATACCTTTTATGAAAATAGAATAACTAAGCATTTTTTTAAGATAATGGGCACGATGAGCGTCATACATTTTTTTTACATGGTAGCTGACCAAACACGAAGAAAAATAATTTCTTGTTTAATTTTTTTTGGAACATTGTTTTTTCCAAACACTTCGTGATTAGCTAGCTCAATTTTAACCACTGTTATTGATAGCTGAACTATTCCGTTAGAAGCTAAAAAAAACTGAATCAAAAAAAGTCCGTATTTGTAAAAATGGCACATTAAAAACCAACAAAAAGTGGCATTTTTAAAAAAATCATAAACTATCAAATATCTTGAAAACCGAGATATTTTTACTAAAGTCAAAATTTGAGATTAGAGAGGTCTCGACGAAACCTATCAACAGTTAAAGGTTTATCCATTGTTTCTGAGACACCCTGTATAAATCGAAATATGGATGAACTCTACTGCGATAACGGGTGGTGCGATGGTAAAAAGGTGATGAGGACACCATTGCAATCAATTCCTCAGAGCACTACCCATTAAAGAGCCGGCAGAATGCGCAGAGAGAACCTCTGTTGCTCCAGCATCTCCATTGAGGCCGTGATATTGGAATCACCGATGATAGGGAATGCTCGCCTTTGTAGAGGGTAAAACAGGCAGTGAAATTACTGGGTACTGTAACTGAAATTTTAATTACCACTTTCATGGTTTGAAACTGCTTGTATCAATGAGAAATAATAGATATCGTGAAATATCTTCCTTTGGAATTTCTTTTACTTAAGATGCTTTCAGTAAAAAGCAGATTTTTTTACACGAAGCAAAAACAAAGAGGAGATATAAAAAGCAATATAGTCCAGCTTCTATCAATGCAGTCCTGACGTCACGCATTTTTAGTTTTAGCTACATAACACCAGAGGCGCTGACATCAGTCGTCAGTCAATATTTTTATCTGTCGGATTAGTACGTCGTATGCTCTTCCTTTAATTTAGTTTTAGACTCCATAAATACAAAATCAAATGTTGTATTATATCGTGCAAAATTTACAAAGACGATAGAAATAAAGTGAACGAAAACAAATATCTCTCCAGTCGTAAGCACATTAAACAAGCATTATTAATTTATTACTTGACGTATTGCTTCTAGAATGTTCGACGCAACATGGACGCCAATGTCAAAGTGCCGATTTAGCACAAAAGGCCCTCTAGTGGCGAGTAAAAATACTATTACGAAAACGTAGAACGTGTATATTACGGACGATAACAAAACACGTGAAAAAAGCAGTTTTTAACTATTAGATTCCGTAGCCAAATGGCAAAAAACGGAACCCTTATGGATTCGTCATGTCTGTCTGTCTGTCCGTCCGTATGTCACAGCCACTTTTTTCCGAAACTATAAGAACTATACTGCTAAAACTTGGTAAGTAGATGTATTCTGAGAACCGCGTTAATATTTTCACGCAAAAATAAACTAAAATTTAGGGGTTCCCCATACATAGAACTGATTTTTTTTCATCAAACCCATACGTGCGGGGTATCGGGGTATGGATAGGTATTCAAAAATGATATCGAGGTTTCTAATATATTTTTTTTCTAAACTGAATAGTTTGCGCGAGAGACACTTTCAAAGTGGTAAAAAGTGTGTCCCCCTCCTGTAACTTCTAAAATAAGAGAATGATATAACTAAAAAAAAAAAATTTTTAACATATACTTTTTAAAATTTTTAAATATATGCGCACTGCCAATTTAGAAGTAGATTATGAGGAATAATGTAATAATTAACACCAATCATGTATTTTACCATATTCTTGCAAATAAAATAAGTACTATTATTATTACCATTTTATTAAATTAAAGCACATTTGAGTCAGGAGCTTTCCTCGTAATCACTTTATTTCATTATAATCCTACGTATATTAATAAAATAATAACATTAAAGTTTTACTTTGACTATTTTGTTTATGTTCTTTGTACAACCCTTAAGTTTTCGCTCAATGACTCAATCACGCGGTGTACGCGGGAATCTCGACTCTCGGCACGCGTTCATAGAGACCTTTTCTTCTTGCAGCGACTTTTGTCTGTCGGTTTTGGCTATTATTATTACAACGATTCGAGCGTTTCTATGGGAGTGATGTATCTGTTACGTAGTAACTATTATCTAATCTGTGCCTGTACTAGCACTGCTGCCATCTAGTAATGTATAACGGAACTTTTATTTTAACATCGATAATGCTCGCATTTTAGTAATTCCACTCGCTACAACGTGACGGTGGCGTCGCGTGAAGCTCCCCCCCACCCCGATTTCTAGCTTCACTTGATTTCATACGAAAAACGCGATCACCTCCTCTTTGTTTTTGCTTCATGTTTTTTTACACTTATATTTTGAAAGCTCAGGCTAATATGTTTCTGACGGTAGAAGTATGAGGATTCTAATCAACATTCTGCCTTATAAACTTATTGAGGGCTCATAGAGGCATCAAATTGATGGCATTTGATTTAAAAAATACCTACACTTCCTAGATATAAGATTCAGATTGTTTTCGACATTTTGATTGAGGATGGTAACCAGCCGTGCATCTAGATTCCCGATAGTAAAAAAGAGCAGGCGGGATCAGCTCATGCAGCCCTTGAGCACACCCCCCGAAGTGTACAGCCTGTAGAAGACAGACAAGCAACACTGCGCCGCTGAGCCAGGCTGTAAAACTTGGTTTTCATCAGCTTTTTGTGCCCAATAAGTTTCCTGGCTCTTAGTTCCATTGAGCTCAGCCAGTTAAACTTTGTCGCCACTTAAGTGGGGAATCCTATCCTAATGGAGCAATATGCGAGAATATAATATGGACTGCTGCGGTCGCACATATTAAACAAACATTAGTATGATAGCCAGGTCCGGTTGTACGCCGCGTTCTGCTCTAGTGTCATACTAGCTCTTCATTCTCGTCGAGGTTAGGCAAGGGGGAGCGAGCACGAGAGTGTGGTCGGTTCCCTCGCGGCACCTCGCCTATGAGCTGTGATGACCTGGCCTCGCCTCGCCTCGCCTCGCCTCGCCTCGCGTGCCCTCGTACTGTAGTCGCGTTTTTGGGCGCGAGGTGCGGCGTCCACATTCTTGCCAGTTCATTATGCCACAAGACTGCAGTGGGAGCACATTGCCGAATTTTACGCCGGAGTAATAACAAACGAGTGGACATAGGAAAATTTGATAAACGTTGTGGAGATATTATATCAAGCGGAACCAATTTTATGGGATCCTATAAACTGAGCAAAGGCAAGAGTGTGGATGGATACCCCCTCGCTTCACCTCGCCTCGCACAACCTCACCAAATTTCGTCTCGCCTGACTTCGACTAGAGTGAAGAGCATCAAACATTCATTTACACAACAAACGATAAATTGACAGTATTTTTGTTTGCTTCTATGCAATTTTTTATAGAACAAAGCAAATAAAACGAATGCCCACTCTGGTGGAATGTAGCTAGTTTCGTTTGCACGTTTGGAGGTGCAGGCCATTGATACAATTGAGACACGAGTATTGCAGTACACCTATTGTATAATTGTGATTTATGTAAGTCGTAATTATGCAACACCTACAAAGACCACAGGAGCGCGTTCAGATCAGAGTCTCGGAGTGTAGCTAGTTGTTCGGTTGTTTTTTAACTCGCTCAGAGGCGTTAAACGCATTGCAGCAACCAAATCTTTTATCTCCCTCTTTTACATTAAATTTTATTTCTCTGTCTTTCTATCAGATGACATTTTAGATTATGGCCCCCAATATCCAATCACGTAGAGTATTTCAGTAATAAACGTCAGAGGTTTTACAAGCATCAAATTCGACGGTTGTTCGGTTGTAACTCGCTCTGACACTAAGCCACATTAAGGTCTTGAACGAGCCGGTTGTTTCACCCGCACGTCACGCTCGAGGGTATTGAACGGGGTTGGAGCGAAAAGTTGTATTTAGCGCGAAGGCTCTGAACGCGCTCCAGTGTACGCCAAAGTGTGACATTAGTTTGATGTATAGTCACATTACCCAGTAATTTGGATGCCTGTCTTACCCTACAAACCGAAACAACAACGCAAGCACTGCTGCTTTGCAACAGAAATGAATACGGTAGAACTGCCTTCTGGTGACAGTTTGTAAACTTCACAATTAATCATTTTCTGTTTTTTTTTCAGCCGCGTTGTGAGAAAAGCTATAGCTCGCGTGTACATTGTCTATCATCAAAAAATGAAGGTAAATCTTCGTAATCATTACAAGAATAAGAAATATAAGCCTTTGGACCTGAGACCAAAAAAGACACGTGCAATGCGCAAAGCACTAACTAAGCATGAAGCGAAAATCAAAACAAAGAAGGAGATTCGAAAGAAATCCATCTTTCCCCCAAGAGTGTATGCTGTTAAAGCTTAAAATATAGTTACCCTAATTAAAACTTTGTTTCATTAACGTTTTCTGCCTAAGAGAAACACTGTTGTCTGACCCCACGGACCTGAACTGTCCAACTGGAACGAATATAAACGTTTTCCACCCCGAAGGGAAGAAAACGAGCATTTCAGGTCTTGCCGAGGATTGACCGTTCGGAGATTACCTACCCTACCTAATCTACACACATGGTGATACTTACGACCTTGTGTCTCTGTGCGAGCTGGATATGCACGCGGTAGCGCGGCGACGCGCTCCCTTCCCCAGCGGCAGCGGGCGCGCGACAGCAGCAAGCCCGCTCTTTCGCCAGTACAAAGCTCCGAAGGCGGCAAGGCCTTGCTGCGGTCAAGCCTCGGCAAGACCTGAAATACTCGTTTTCTTCCCTTCGGGGTGGAAAACGGCTATATTTCAGTTCTGTGCCTTCGGCTTGGTGTGGCTAACCCCAGCTGGGCCACAAAAAAAACTGAAAAATAGATTGTTTAAGTATGCCGCTATAATGTCTACAAGTTTGTCGACAAGTTTCAGAGTTTGTCGCTTGCGCGTTTCAGAGATGTGTGGCCCGGCTGGGGTAACGTTACAAGATTCAAGATTCAAATATTTATTCCACAAAAGCACAAATAGGCACAACAATTCAAAGTAGGCACAATAATTATACAATAAAAAAAAACAAAATGATACAAGGACATAAAAACAGAGCAATGAGATATTAATAACAAAAATACCATTTTATGACGTATACTTTAATACTGTGCTGTGGTGCATTGTGGAATAGGTCACATCTCAGCATGTGCTGGGGCCGAAGCCACAGCGCTGGTTTTCTGATGTGACCTGACGCAGCTTTTTAACCTGCGCAGCGAGGATAGCTGCGTGTCAGACCATAAATGATAAACTAAATATACATTATATACGCATGGAAAAATACATGAATGAAATTAAAAGATATGATTGTGTGTGTGTAACCAGATACTGATGTTGTATGGTCTAGGTATGTGTATGTAAGTACATGAAAAACATATATAATTTACCAAATATCATTAGTATACCTATACATAGTTACAATATACATATTAAATACATATACATAGTAAGTAATCAACAAGTAACATTATTAAACAAGTAATACACATACATAACGACAAATATAGACCTAGTGCAGATATGTTGGAATAACTCGGCCACCTATGGGTAATCCTCTTTGTATACAAATAAGGTGATCTTTCGATTTCTTTTTAAATGAATGGATTGATTTGATTGTGAAGAGGCGGTGGTAAGTTATTCCAACATTTAGTAGCCGCATACTTAAAACTACCACGGAAAGCAGAAGAGGTGTAAGCAGGAATCCTCAAAGGCCAACTTGTCGCACGACACGCTTGTGAAGCTGATCGATCACGCCACTCTAACTTGTTAAGCAAATATTTCGGACGCCCGTTTTTAAAAATGCCAAATAACAGACATAGTAAGTGGTGTTCTCTTCGGAGGGCCATCTTTAGGATACCCGCGGAATTTAAGTAAGGCGTGACGTGAGTACGCGGAGGAACCTTAAAGCAGAACCGAGCGCACGCATTCTGCACTCTCTGCACAACGCGATCCGTGGACGCTGTAAGACGCGGACCATACACCAAGTCAGCGTAGGATAATTTGGATAGAATAAGAGCATCGCACAGTTTAATGCGAAGACCTATGGTCAGATAGTCACGCACACTATACAAAATTTTTAGTCTATAAAAACAGACATTGGCTATTTCAAGGACGTGCCGATCAAAACGTAGATCCTCGTCCATTAACACCCCCAAATTGCGCGCTTCTGATACACGCTCAATCTGTTTACCCTTAAGTGTCAATACTGGCTTGTTGGCGATAATAGCCTCTCTTTGTTTTTGCGAGCCGAGTATTAAAAATTTGGTTTTAAGAGGATTTAATACTAGCGTGTTTGACTCTGACCATTCTGTAATTCTATCCAAATCGTCATTTATGTTACCCATAGCAGAAGTTGTATTTTTTGGATCAAAGGACATATACAGCTGTGTATCATCAGCATACATGTGGTATTGACAGTGCTTGATAACCTTGCAGATGTCTGATGTGTATAGTGTGAAGAGCAAGGGTACCAAAATCGAACCCTGAGGAACACCTCTGGTAACTGAACAAGAAGAAGAGAGGCTACAAGCACCATCACCACCAACCAACTTGACTTTTTGAGTACGCTCACTGAAATAGCTAGAGAACCAATTAATAACAGAGGCAGAAAAACCGTAATAGCACATTTTAGATAAAAGTAATGAAATATTAATTGCATCGAAAGCTCTGGAGTAGTCCAGGAGAACCATCACGGTCCCCATGCCCCTATCACGCGCTGATAGAATGTTATCTGTTATGTCCAGCAAGGCAGTGACGGTACTGTGTGACCTCCTAAATCCAGACTGTAATAACGGAAGTATATTATTATCTTCCATGAAAGCACTTAGTTGTGAGTGAACCACTCTTTCCAATATTTTTGAAATACATGGAAGGATGCTGATGGGTCTTAAATCTTTATAGTCATTCACGTTTGAGTGCTTGGGTAAAGGTGTAACTACAGCTTCCCTCCATGCCTCCGGAAAAACGCCACTAGTAAGAGAGCGGTTCACAATAGCAGTGATGGAGCGTAGACTATCAGGTAATGTAAGAATAAGCATGTCTAGTGAAATCCCATCGGAACCCACAGCGCTCGACTTCAGGGACCTAATGATCTTTGCCACATCGTCCTCATTCACAGGCTTAAAAGAAAATTCAAGAGAGTTATTAAATTTATTGCATTTAAAATAATTTAAAAGTGAGGGTGAAACATAGCTATCACCTGGTACATCAAGGAAATGACTGTTGATTTTGTCCGGATCGCGTAATTGTGGAGGCAAATCTGTCTTTATCTTCTTACCGGACACGTCGACCGTACGACTTAAGTTATGCCACAACGCTCGAGGGCTGTGTTCATTGTTGTTTATATACTGAGAGAAATATGCTTTCTTTTCATTATACAATGCTACATTTACACAGCGTTTGAGCTCCTTATAGTATTCCTTGTGACAGGAAAGCTTAGACTGACGACTTAAAGCATGAGCCTTATCGCGTAACTATCATTTCCTTGATGGTGAAAGTTATCTAGGGATAGCATTTCTCTCTTGCAACTACTTGCTTTAAAGGAGCATGTTTGTCAAATAAGGGTATAACGAAACTCGTAAAAAGACCAACCATATTGTTGACATCTTGCTCAGAAACTATTTTATCCCAGTCTACGTAAGACATGTCATTGTTAAATAATGTTTGGTCGATAGAACTTATAGCCCGGAAAGAAATAGTTCGTCGCGGTATCCTCGGTTTCTTTAAGCATATCTCCCCAGTAACAAATGCATGACCACTTAACGTGGGAATGTGATCGACTGTGACATTAGTTATCCGTGCATCACTACAGAATAAATCAATTAAGCTTTCACTATGGCTCGTAAAATGAGTAGAACAATCGATATACTGAGTTAAGCCCATCGACGTCAAAAAATTATTTAATTTTGCCGCCTTATCACCTCCCTGCCGTGGATCAATATTAAAGTCCCCAACCAAAATAATATAGTCTGCTCGTGACGATAGCGTGGTGATTGAGGCAGTCAGTGCATCAAAAAATGCGTCCACGTTGACCCACTCAGGACGGTATCCAGTTCCTATGAGAAGCTTGGTATTCGTAGATGAAAGGCGAATCCACATTTGTTCCACGGGGGGCGTAGCGGGATGTGAACATACAGTAGCCGCTAGCCCTTGCCTGATGTAAAAACCAATGCCCCCACCCCGTGACCTACCTGAGGCCAGCGCGCAACGCGGTACGTGCCGCAGTCTGTACGCGGGAAGCGCCGGCGCAGCCCCGTCCTGGCCGGGTCTCATCCAGCTTTCATTTAAAGCTAGGATATCCACTTGGTGTTTTTCCATTGCAACTACGAAGTCGTCGTGTTTTTTGTGATTTGTAATGGAACCCGGGATAAGAAATCCAATTCTTATATATTTCTTTTTAATCATTTGCATTGAAAATCGTACTAAGTGTTGAATTATTACAAAAAAATAAAGCACAGTAATCAGAGTTGCGTTCCGAGGGTCAGAGTAATGCAACCGAGAGTGTTTTTCACACTCGCTCCGAGGTTCAGAACGGGTCGGTTGCTATCTTTTTTTTTAGTTTGTATCTTGCCGATCAAGATCAAGCAAAGGGCAAAATATTACTAATCCTTACTATGAAATTAAGAGTAAATATCCATTTTTCTGCTTAAAAATAATTACAACACATAGAAATCACTATATTTCCCTAGTATTAGGCTTAAAAGAGTTCAAAGTAGTGTTATTTAATAAAATAATAAATAATTAGCGTATTTTTGACATCGACATTGACATAAAATCTGTCAGAGTGTTTTTTACCCTACGCTCGAATTGGTTGTTTGGTTGCATCACTCGAAGCTTCTGAACGGGCACAGAGTGTACTAACCGCCTGTTAGAGCGTTTTTTACCCGGAGGCTCTGAACGGGTTGGTTGCTGTCAGAGTGCACTCGGAGTGCACTCGAGCGTAGGTTCTGAACGCAGCTCTGGTAACCGGGGTCGAATTGCAAATAGTTGCAAGGAATTTACAAGCCTGTGAATAAGGCGTATGCATTGTGAAGTGTAATTTTGATATGTGTTAAGATATACATAATATGTGATAATAAACATTATATAATGTGATAATATATATAATATAATGTGTATAAAAATTAAAAAAGGAGCAACTGCACCATAGCACATCGATAGTATACAAATAATAATGGGTATAAATACAAAAATACTCTGGAATTTTTTCCAACCAACAAAACTTCAAACAAAAATCTTTTTGAGATCCTCTTCACATCTTATGCGATGAGCCTCGGAGTCCCGCTGTTGTCGTGCGAAAACTTTGCCTCCTCGGGTCCAGATATATTTCCAGTCGCGGTCTTTTCCAGCCTTACGGGACTTTGCGAAGAGTATTCGGTTTGGCCGAGTGAGGCGCTCGTTTACATAGTACCGGCAAACTGGACCCGGTAACTGGAAACCACCGGTGTCCACGGTGCGGCGGACGCGAGTCTCCCGCAGCAATCTGTCCCGTAGGTCCCGGCGCGCGAGCCGCACAACCAGGGGGCGCGGGTCGGGCTTAACCTCGTCCTCGCGCCTCTCTCTCGAGGTACCCACACGCTCAGCGCTGACGATATCTCGCTGCTCCAGCGAAACGCCCAGCTTTTCGGCCACTAACAACACCAAGTGTAACGGGCTCTCCCCGCTCACCTCCGGAAGGCAGGTGACCTCGACGTCGCACGCGAGCAGTTCCTGGTCGCGGTCATTGAGCTCAGACTTGAGCTGCGCGACCGTGCGGACCAGCTCGTCGACCGCGGGAGACGGCGCGCCAGTGCCACGCTCATTGAGGCGGTCCTCCACATCGGACAGCCGAGTCTCGAGCTCCGTCAGCCGTACGCCGACGCCCTCCTCCATCGCCGTCACATGGCGCTCCACCGCTGCCAGCCGGTCGCTGACACCGCTTATTGCCGCCAGTATCGCATCCATCCGCTCGGCGAGTGATGTCATCTCGGAACGTATAGCTGTTAGATCGTTACGGAACTGTGTCATGCACTCTGTCATCTCGGTCTCTCTACGGTCATTTTTTTGCGATTGTGGTACCTCTGGAGCCTTTGCGAGCGGTTTAGCAGCTACAGTTGCCTTCGCTGGCAACACCGCCACGGACTTGACCGGCGTCTCGGAGTTGTCGCCGCGTGGGATGCTGCTGACGCAGACGGTGCACAGCCAACCCGCCGGTATTCTCCCGGTCCTGGGCAGCCCCACGCAGGCCCTCTCATACACCGAGTCACATCCGCAACACTTCGCACCGTCAGTTGAGCTAACCGCCTTTCCACAGGCACCGCACTTCGACATTGCTGTTTATTCGGTGAGCACTAAGAGTTAAAATTGCGTAGCAAAAAATGCAGTATTCGTTCTACCGCCCGATTGTTACACACAGCTGATTTTTTTGGTTTGAGATTTCAGTTTATTTAGGCTTTAAATGGATCACAACCACATAAATCACTTAAATTATCACAGTTATTTCTTTTTAATAGAAAATAGTCTGCCGAAAAACACTACCGGAGTAGAAAAGGACACAATTTCAATTTAAATGCGTAGAGCTCGGCAAAAGTGACCGCTGCGCAAGTTAGCCGCTGCGCTATGTTACCCCAGCCGAGCCACACATCTCGAAAACGGAACGACCTAGTGAAAATCTGCATTGGCCATTCCGCTATTAATCAGCCAGTCAGGCATGCTGGTGTTAGCAGTTGATGAATTTAAGCATTTTCTTAATTATTTTATTACTTCTGTTTAAAAGAATTAAGATTTTTTTCAAAGATATCACGTGAATCTCTATATTTTTCTCAATATTTTGTATAGGTGTTTATGAGTGGTCGCAAACCTTTACCATCTCCTTTGAAAACTAAGATCGACATACTCGACAAAAATCGATAAATTTGAAAGATAGAAGGAGTGAAAAGGAAAAGTTTTTGTCGATTGGCATGCCGATCGTCAAGTCCATGCTCGCAGGGAAGTTTCAAAGTTTCTCGATCTACCGTATCAGAGCTCACCTGACAGGAAAGTTGCTACAACTTGCCAGCTGGATCTCGAAAATAAAGCGACGGAGAAAATCTGTTTGCTGAAATAGTGAAGCGGTAGTTTGTCGAACAAGTTCTAGATTTTGTCGCTAACACATTTTGGAGATATGTGTGGTTCAGCTGTAGAATTGTTACCCCAGCGAAGCCACCTAAATCTCTAAAACGAAACGACGATGACGTAGCGAAAATCTGTTTACTGATACAGATAGCTGGTAGTTTGTCGATATTTCATTTAAAGATTCAGATTTCAGAGTTTGTCGACGCTCCAATCTAGAGAATGAAAGAATCTTAATTTGACTAAATTCATTAAAAATTTAATGTAAATCCCCCATGAGTGATTGATATATTTTCAATGGGTTTGTGGGGACACCTTTACATCTACACATTATATTATATACTAACCTATAATAATCACATATTTTATTATTAAAATAATATTTACATAAACATACATAAACTCACAAGTACATACATACATACATAAATTATAAATATTATACTGAATACTAAAATCTATAAAGTTCTTAAATTACTAATTAAATACTTACTTAAATAAATTTAAATAAAAATTACATCTAATACTTACCATATATGTCGTGACGGATGAGTGTGGTTCCGAAACAAAGGTGTAATGAGAACGCGGAACCGTTTGTGTGACGTCAACGTGGGTCGAGAAAATCAGCTCCCGCGCAGTCTGTGCACAGAACACATATACCCAAGGGAAGAATGACAACTACATAGAAAAACACGTTGGACAAATTTTGACTGTACTGCCATCTTACTGTGGCCCCACGCACTATCTACGCGGTAAAATTCAAAAGCAGTGTAATATTATTTTTTTATTGTAATCGTAATTTATGGAAACTAGATAATATGCAATGATTTTAATTATAAATCATTGCATATTATTTTCTAGTTTCCATAAATCACGTCAGAATTTGCAGAATAGTAAAGGTAAAAATCAAATAAAAGTATGATAGTTTTATTTATGTTTTATTGTGTTCATCTTCTTTTTTATTGCTAGTTTTGAAGCAGATTCTACATATTCTCGGTTGTTTAATGTACAATACCTTTTAATAGTTATGTGAAAAACACTATTTATAATAACTTTTACATTTATTGAGACATATTTCTCACACTGTTTCTAAAAGGTGAAATTTATATCCTCACAGAGGTTTTTTAATAACAATGTTTTTAAATCCAATATTGATGATGACATTAAAGAGAAATTATCGCATAGAGTAGCACAATCTTCAACACATTTAATTAAATTTCTTGATGCATAAATTAATTTCTTCTTAATGTCGACATACTCTTTACATTCTATGAATGAATGTACATTTTCTGTCAACTTTAATATCTTCTCAAACACACCACAATCACATTCAGTTTTTTTTTATAATAAACCCACATAATAAGCACAAGCTTGCATTTCAGCTGAGTCAGTCATGCTTGCTTCAAAAGTGTGGTCCACTGAAGCTAGCATATTGATCACAATATCAGGGGCTTCTAGGGGTTTTACTTGTTGGCTTGTGTGTGGTGTAGAAAACATGTCCTTGAAATTATTTATTATTGTATAACAAATATCTGTTTCACAGTTTCCTGACTCTATGTGGGTTAGAAATTATAGATGTTTTCAATCCACCTATAAAATTGTGAGGCAGTAGGATTTCAATCCAGGCAATTTGCACAATTTGCCTGGATTGAGCCAAATAAATTTTCCACTGAATCCTGCTGTACCCGACGGGTTGACAGATATTTAATCCTGTTTTTCTTTAAGATTTTTAAATATTTGCAAAATACCTCTTAAAGTCCAGACCCACCCATCTTTCGAAGGTGGTGGGTGGTGGGTTCCGGCATCCAACAAACTACTTCCTCAAAAAATTTTTCATTAGTTCAAAATGTTTGAAATGCGGTGAGTTCATGGTTATGTTTGTTGAGTGTGGTTTGCCTCTCCTCAAAACAGCAGAGTCGCTATTTACGGCGACAATTTCCGCCGTTGTAATTGCACCTGCAGGCAGTTCCCCTGAAAATGTAATAAAAACTAAATAATGAAAATTGTCAAAACTATAGAAATATATAAACTAGGAATTCAGGCAATATTTTCCTAGGAGCCATCCGACAGTCCAACACTACAACTCAATCGACTTATTTCTTCTAGCTGTTTTCCTTATTTTGCATTGTTATTCACCCTCACAATGACAAATCTTACATTCCAACATCTGGATGAAATATTTTTATAAATAATACTTTCAGTTAAAATCAGCTGCTGTTTGTTAATTTTTTATGAACTTTGTAGGAAATGTTTAAGTATGTCAAGGTATTAAACTTAACTAGAAAAAATTAATCAGGCCTGCCCCATAGCATGATCAACAAAACACTATGATCAAACAGTTTAGTGCTTTATCATTCATATTGATTTATTGTTTTATCATAATTATTGTATTTCAGTGTTCATGCTATGGGGGCTGGGGTGGGAATCGAACCCACGGCTTTTCTTAATCAGAACTCTTTGCTCTGAGCTATAAATTTTAGTTTAGACATTTTTAGGTATTCATATCAAATCATTATAAATTTTCAGGTTCAGATTAATTGATATAACAATATAAATTATTACGTAGGTAAGTTTACCTTGGGATATTTTTGCAAACATGCCTGCAGCCACCGAATGACTCAAAACCTGAGCTGCCTGAGCTGACTAACTTTCATCTTTTCTTTGCAATTAGGGTTAAGGTGATCCTTCCTCAGTGATGGAGCCAACACGAAATTTGGATTTACATTATCTCAGTCATAAAAGTCTTGAATGTGACTCCACTTGGCAAGCCTGTAAAGAAATAGAACTATTTTTAGAAACCAAGGATTTTTTTCTTATATTATTTATTTATTTAACAATTTTTGTACACATAAAACTAGACAGCACAAACAACACATAAGACACAATGTACAAAGGATCTGCTTATTTCATAAATGAAATTTCTTCCAGCAGACCCGTAATTTTCTATTAATTGATATCTTTTAGACAAGTTTTTATTGTATATTGTTTAAATAATATCTAACTGGCTTATTCATATCTAACTGGAGTTCCAAATTTTTAATTTATAGTACAGTAAGGAGTAGAGTATGGATGCATTGGTGGTGCTGTGGACTCGGCACTATCCTTCTTATCGGGAGGTCCGTAGTTCTATCCTGCCATGTACCAATGTGTCTTTCGTTTTTCGAATTTCATATGTACATTTGTCGATGCTCCTATGGTGAAGGAAAACATCATGAGGCAACCTGCATTCATCTATAAAGAAATTCAAAGGTGTATATGAAGTCAACCAATCTGCACGAGGGCGGCATGGCTGACTCGGGCCTTACTACCCTAACCCTTGGGTAGCCTCGAGCCCCTCAGTGGGGACATATATTATGAGCTGTGATGATGATGATGATTGTAAGGAGTTGTAGTTTATAGTACAGCTTGCATAGCAATTGAAATTGATAATACAGACTTTATCCATAGTGCTCAGACTCGGACATTTGGATGGAGTGCAAGCACTATTGATAAAGTATGCTGTCTCAATTTGAAATGTAAAAAATTTGGCATTATCAATCAATAAATGAACCATAGTCACACCACTGAACTGTCTAAATAATCATTATTAATATGCAACAAGAGCACTCTACAGGCGGCATATAACTATAACAAGTCTTAGGATGGACTCCACTCCCAGGACTCAGCATCCACACATTGAATGCATAAAATGCTAGAAATATTTATTTTAACACAGATATAAACAGGTAGGATATATACAAAAGCTATTTTTATTCACCTTGTCAAAACCAATCATATCTGGAACAGCATGTTTGGATAATCTCTTCTCTTCAACATTAATAAAGTCAATAGTATATATAATCTTATAATCTTTTGCTCAGCATATAATTTACGTTGGAAGTCCACAGATGACCAACTGTCATTTGGAAAACAATACTTGGCCCACATTTCACATCTGAAAAAGAAAATATTATGAGCGAAAGTTCATTTATCATTATGATATTTAATCTACGGAATTTAGAGACTATTATAATTTTATTTTCTTGCAGTAACGCTAATAGAACTCAAAGAATCTTTTTTATTGTGAACATAACCGCTACCGCTTTAACAGGGGTCTTTTCTGTCTTTTTTTTATTGTAGCATTTAGTCGTTAGAGAGGATAACAACCATTACTGCTAGTGTCAAGTGCCAGGATAGACAGTTTCATAAAATAATTTCGCGAATATTTAAGAGAAGTTTTCAACGTCGTTGTTAGACAACTGCGATGAAGGCTTGTTGAATAACAAAAAAAGGACGTGGCAATGTCAGAAGTATTTAAACTGGTCAATTTCAACACTTACCGTCGAATATTTGTTGTTCCTGGCTTTGGAAAGCGATATAGTAGGTATAATGTTTGCAATTGCATCATCTTGTGGTGAGATTCCACACTTGAGACATTTTCTCTTCAGGTTATCAGGCATGTTCCCTGACAAACTATTGTTCAAATTGACACGTTTTAGAGTCACTGTCTCAGGAAAAGCAATTAAATCTAAGTAACAACACGAAAAAGAACTCAAGTTTAACACAAAAATCAAAACAAGTCACTGTCTCCAAATGAGTCTATTTCTCATGTAAAAACACAAAAAGACACTATCAAGAAAAGTCGTTATCTCAAAAGCAAGCACATTTCGATATTATTGCGTAAATTCGCAATGGAGAAACAAAAGGAAAATAATTCATGCGCCAGAAATATAAATTCGGCCATATTTTTTGTGAATGTATGTTGCCAGTTCTAACATTGACTTTACATCCATTATCCATTTAATAAATAATCTTCAAACTCAAGTCTTTCTGGATAATTTTAAACAAAATATACTTAAAAATATTAACTTTAGTTAAATAACGCAAATTTATGTTTTAAAAGATGTTAATCATCAGAAAATATGGTTAACATCTATGAATCTTTTGTTATTATTTACTACCATTTTAGGATTTTTAGAAACATGTTTTTTGAGGTAACACTCGATGTATCCCTAGTAGGTATGTCTCATTGCGCCAATAGAAAAGTCGACCGCCCCTGAGTCTGTGACAATCAGGCGTTGGAATCACCCCTATAACTAGCGGGTCGTTAGTGGAGCAGCTCTGAGACAGTCTCCGCCATTTTTTTTACGCCATTTTGCTTTTGGGTGCATGTGTGTGTGTCGTGTCATTTCATCATAGAAGTAGAACGCACACATTTGCATTTCATTTTACATTATTACATTGTTGGTTTGTTTAAATCTCTAATTTATCTTGAGATTTTATGTGTTTTAAGCATGTTTTAAGATTTTTGACACTCACTGTTCTTGATTCAATAACAGTACCTGTGTGTACGAAGGGATTCGGCAGTTTTATCGGTTTGTTTGCTTGTGATTTTCTAAACTTAATAACTTTTTGACCTTTCATTGTTTCATACTATTTCATGCTAATATATTTCAGTGGTGTGTAAGAAATGACGGTTTCGGGGTTTGATTCCCCACGGGGTAGATTTTTTGCTTGGTTTGGTTAGTAGTACCTAGGACTTCTGAGCCACCATAATCTTACTTAAGTTTATCAGATCACCATGGTGACAGTACAACTTGTGCAGAGTACAACTTGTTACTCTGATAATCAGATATCCAGCAACTCTCTTGTAGGCGAATCCAGGTGAAGAACGCTTTCATCTTTGGCCTAATAGTCATTTACCAAAATGTATGAAGTTGAACTTTCCCATACTAAAAAACGAGCGAACTTTATATTGTTATGAATCCACTAAAATATTTTACAGACCATCGGCTTCAACAGAGGTTACATTTCTGGATGCACATCAATTTTGAAATCGATAAAAACAACTTATGAACACAGAAAAACTAGTGTTATTTTGAGACACAAATACTTGAAGCTGAATATCTTGAGTTGAGTATGCAATAAATAACTTCCTCCAAGTGAAATAAATTCAGGAATACTTAAAAATCCAATAATGATAGGTGAGCAAAGTTGTGTAATATTTTTTTCATTAAATAAACAATAGTTTAAAATTAATTTAATATTATGTTTTCCATTGAATAACCTACACTATGTTGTTGTTCAAAATTACATGTAATTTTTTTTTAGATTGAATGAAAATGAAAAACACTGTTCTTCTCAAAAAGAGTAGCAAAGCTCTGCTAAAATTGATCTTCTGATGGTGCACATGTCTGGGCGCAAGGTGACTTCGGAAGCATAGAGAAGCTCGATATGTTAGAAGCTTTGGTTACTCACCATGGACCTGAATTTCATTTTATCAATTTTATTAATATGCTAAGAACATAAGCCACTGCACAAGCAATGAACAGGACATGAATAACAGAAAGTGGGCTGTCAAAAGGTGATTAATTTGTTTTTGACATAAATATGTTTGCTTATTAACCCCTTGTTTCTGAAAGGCTAATCAGTGATAAAATTAAATATAGTACATTCAAGATAAGAAAGTTCCCTTGACAAATCGATTTTTTCAGTTTCATGCATACTAATTTCCGTGATGAAAAAAATAATTTATCTCCTTAATATAATAATATATTAAGTAATAATAATTAATTCCACATTAAATAAAAACAAGAATATCAGCCTAATTAAATAAAATTATAATTCTAAAAAAATATTTGTTTAAAGTTTAAAAATAAAATGTTTGTGTAAAGTATAAGTTCCGATTCACGACTCAAATAAATACTTAATTAAACAAATATTTTATCAGAATTATAAATAATTATATTTAACTGGACTGATTTTAATGTGGAATTAATTGTTGCATTGTTGACAAAAATAACTGAAAAAGATGTTACATTTTAAAACATAATATTTTTATTCACGGAAACTGGTATGCATGAAACGGAAAAGTTTGACCTGTCAGGGGAACCTTCTTATCTTGAATATGCTATAACAAGCTTAACTTCACTTCACTTCTAGGTTAAGTGGCAACCGGTCGTTTTACACAACCATTACTGCCAAACTCGAGTTTATGGATAAGACACTGTTTCTGAGTTTGCTTTTGTTGACAACGGCCAAAAGTGTGCTATAGTTTTGTTTTGGGTCACCTAAAAATGGACAAAACATGACAATGACACTGACAACAACAATGTAGCAGCACAAATAAAACATTTAATAAAATACAGTTTAAAGTTTAATGTTGATAAATCTTAAGTTAACTTTCAATTGATTCACTGTGTCAGTTGACAGAGCTGCCAAATTTCTTTCAAAATCTATAAGTCAAGATCAGTGTTATACTATATGCCCCTATATTAAAGAAAATATTTCAAAATTCGGTTGGGGTGAATGAAAGGGTGCGCAAGGTCCCTTTTTATGGTTGTATCGTATAGAATAGCTAAAAATAAACACTTTTTATTCTTGTCCATTTTTTCTCAAATCTTATAGTGTGCAAGTAAATCAGCTTTGAAAATCACAATGGCAGCAGGACTTAGAAAAATTTTGGGATGTTGCATTGCTATTATGACACCTACTTTTTATGGTTGTATAATATAGAATAGCCTAAAATAAACACTTTTTACTCTTATTCACTTTTTCTCAAGTCTTATAGTTTGCAAGTAAATCAGCTTTGAAAATTACAATGGCCGCAGAACAAGAAAAATTTTGGGATGTTGCCTTGATATTAGGACACCTAATTTTTATGGTTGTATCATATAGAATAGCTTTAAAATTAACACTTTTTATTCATGTCAATTTTCTCTCAAGTCTTATAGTTTGCGAGTAAATAAGCTTTGAAAATCACAATAGTCACGACGAAAAAAAAATGGGATGTTACGTTGCTATTATAACACCTACTTTTTATGGTTATATCAGAAAATGACTAGAACGTGATGAGCAGATCAATACACACTTGTTCACAGTGGCTTTCTATTTCTTGTGTTTAGATTATGAAATCGAAAATTGGTACCAAAGGTTTTATAATTTTTATAGACAAATCAAATTTTCATAATTAGACTGTTCAGCTTAAATCAATATATTAATTTAGTTAAAAATATTTCTTAGAGAAACCTTTGCTTGTGAATTATAAATAGCACCAACTGAAGTCCAAAAATACTTTCTATACTAGCAGCCGAAACCCAGCAGTAATAGCCAATTACATGACACTGAAAATAACTAAGTAAATTTATCTTGCCGTATCAACATAGTAACATGCTTGAATTGTTTTACTACATATACAACAGAACTAGGTCTGTTCGCGAAGGACTATGTTGATCCCACAAATGTGCATCAAGTGTAATACCCAAAATTTTTGTAACTACAATTGATGAGTTCAACGATTCGATTGTATCCACTTTCCTTACATTTGGCCATGAGAATTTAATAAATCTAGTTTTATTTGAGTTTAGTGAACCAATTTGGAACATTTAACTCTGACACAATTATTTAAGAGAATGTGAAAGTTTGATAAACATAATTTTAAAAGCATTACAAAAGGAATGGGTATGCCATTCATTTTAAATGCGTTTTCAAAGTCTAATTAAAATCATTTATATGAATGAATATCATTAATTTATGGAAAACATTTCTTATTGACCTAACATATTCATCAAAATTAAAAACTAGATTGATTTGTTTGGTTAGATTACCTACTATAAAATTAATTGCTTTTAATGTTAACTTCTTCAAAATGTATTCAAACGTTTTAAACTATTTGCCATTGTCTGCAGAGTTCAATTCTTCAATCTGAAGTTTTGTAAATAATCAATAAAACAAAATTATTCTCAAAAACAAAGCAATGTCTTATATAATTATCTTTTTTGTATCAACAGGTGTACAGATATTGAGAAGTGGAGAGACTAAGATCAGATGGAGAGGCAGGTTATTTATTTTATTTTTTTTTTTTTTTTTTTTTTTATGGATGGCCCGGCAAATGACCTCCTCCCGCCTGATGTTAAGCGGTGAAAGAGGCCCAAATGAGTTGACAGATAGAGTAGGGACGACATCCACTCTCCTACCTGCCCGCCCCTTGCCGGCCCAAAAGATGCTTTTTCACGCCTCTTTTGAAGGAACCCATGTTGTAGGATGGAGGAAACACGTGCGCAGGTAGAGAATTCCAAGTGTGGGATGAACGACAGAAGAAGGAATCTTGGAATTTCTTGGTACGGTGTGAAAAGGAGGACACAGTGTACGGATGACTCCGAAGGCCCTTACGCGTGTTTCTGTTAAGGAATGGAGAGGGAGGGATAAGGTTAAAGAGCTCCTCAGAGCATTCCCCATGGAACATTCGGTAAAAAGCGCTAAGAGAGGCGATGTCACGACGAAGTTGTAGAGGCTCGAGGGTGTTAGTTGCCTCTACATCGCCAATTATGCGAATAGCGCGACGCTGCAATCTGTCCAGAGCATCGAGGAGGTACTGAGCGGAGCCGTCCCAAAGGTGCGAGCAATATTCCACGCAAGACCTAACCTGAGTTTTATACAACAAGCATAGTTGGTCCGGCGCAAAATACCTACGCACCTTGTTCAGGACACCGAGTTTCCGTGAGGCAGTAGTTATGACGGATTCGATGTAGTCTCTGGGGTTCAGATCGCAGCGAATGTTCATTCCGAGCAAGGTGATGTTGCTCTGTGTGTGAAGGGTTGTGCCCTGAAGAGAAGGAAGGGGGAGGAAAGGTGACCTTTTCGCCGAGAACACGCACACCTGTGTTTTCTTAGCATTGAACTCAACAAGATTGTTGGAGCCCCATTCGGAGACGAGGTCCAGCGTCCTGTTGAGCTCAATGATAAGATTCTGCCTTTCCCTACCAATATCACCACGAGCAGCCCCCGAGGCTCCGTGATATCCCCCATGCACTGTACTGTCGTCTGCATAGCAATGTATAGCTCCCAAGGAAAGTATATCATTGATATGCAGAAGAAACAATGTGGGGGATAGAACATTTACTAGGTTTTCACTGTTTTTCATTTTAGAGTCGTCACACTTTATACAAATGCTTATTTATCTTTCCAGAATCGCAGAGTCAGCACAGCGTTGCATGGCGGAGAATTGTGGGTTCTAATAAGTTCCATTGTGTACGTTTTTGTCATATTGTATGTTAAATTCAATAAAAAGATAATCGCATTTCGTTGTTTTGATTTTTAATAACCTAAAATATTATCAGAATTAAAAAAGTAGATTAGGGCTGTAACTTTTATATCGATAATTTTCAGTATGTCGATATTAAGCAGTCGATAGTTTTGCAGCACTATCATTACGGAGCTGTCATTTCACTACGAAACGGCCGCTAGAGGGGTTGATTCCTATCTGTAACAGTAATATAATTTGTGGTGACAATCGCCTATGCGACGCGGATGCCTTACATTGTTATTGCGAAATTATCGATACGTTTTCAGTATATTTTATAGTAATCTATTCCTGCAATTTCGGCAATATTTGGTATCTGCGGGCCTATTATGGATCTTTCATCGTATGATATGGTATGATTCTGAGATAAAGAAGTCATGAAATGCTTCATTTAGTATTACCGATCTCCAATGATATCATCATTAGGGGAAAATTTGAACGATGTCATTATGATGTAATGAACGAATAATCAAAAATCTGACCGAAAATCGTATTTTTCGTTTTGCACTAAGATGTCATAATGATATTTGAAAACCATGAGATCGGTAATAGGCCCGCAGGTTTCTTATGGCCGATTTCACCAACCATAACTTAGCTTAGGAAGCCCCTAAGACATATGCTGTCACTTTTTGTCGTTAATGAAAAGAATGTGACAGCATGCTACCTAAGAGTCACCTAAGCTAAGAAGAGGTTGGTGAAAATGGCCATTAGTCTATCTACTTGGAGTAATGTGAAATCGCATACAACTTTCTTTTTTAAACATTAACAATTTTAATAAGTACATGCAAAGTAAGTTTTATAAGGTTGTGTAGATAAATAGGCGAAAAAAAAACAAATTTTGTTTGGCGAATCCAGGGCATCCAACATTCTCTTTACGGTTTCGTTATTGCTTTTGTGGGAGAATACTGATGATCTATTTTTGGTAAATTGGATTGGAACAGTCCATTATTTCATATGTACATTTGTCTGACGCTCCTACGGTGAAGGAAAACATCGTTGACTAAAGCCTAATCACCCTAACATGGTGATATATTATTGCTCCACGGTCATTTAAGAAGTTTGCATATCAAATGACTCTCGGTCTACTCCATGGTGTTTATTATATGTCAAGTGTTTGTCAACCTACACTTGACATATAATATAATAAACACCATCTGACGTGACGCTGGCAAAATGTTTTTGTAATAAAAACCCTTGCCACTAAAGACATTAACTTAACTTTGTCAACCTATGTCATCGTATTTATGTAAAAAAAGTCATGTACAATTTTTATTGAATTAAAGCCTAGCTTTATATGCAGGTTAATTTTCGTATTATTTCAATTTAATCCAATAATAAAATGGATCGATTCCTCCGACCCGAGCGCTTCGACGGAGACCCTACTATAAGTACATCTGCCCCGGCGTGGGAACACTGGAAGCGAACTTTTGAGAACTTTCTCACAGCATATGAAGCCGCGCCTGTCCCCGTTGCAACTGGCGTCGGCCCTGCTGCTATACCTGCGCACCCAGTACCGCTTTCTGATGCCGTCAAGCTACAACTACTGGTAAACTATGTCTCGCCGCAAGTTTTTGCATATATTAGCGATTGTACTACGTATACCGCTGCGTTCGCTGTCTTACAAGCGTTGTATATCAAACCTCGGAATGTGATCTACGCAAGGCATGTACTTGCTACGAGGCGCCAGCAGCCAGAAGAATCTATCGACACTTATCTCCAGGCACTCAAACAATTGTCGAAGGATTGTCAATTTGCTGCTGTAGATGCAGAAACAAATAAGAACGATAGCATACGAGGAGCCTTTATCGCTGGGATAACCTCATCGGGTATCCGGCAGAGACTTTTGGAGAAGCAAACACTCACATTAAAAGAAGCCTATGACTTAGCCCTGTCAATGGAAACGACCGAAGCTAACTCCGCGCAGTTTGTAACTCAATCTTCAACGGTCAATTCTATCTCGCTTCCTTCGACGTCAACGGATCCTACACCACCTGCTCCATCTGTTTGCATCGAAACAGTAGCTGCGGCACCGAAATTCTTGAACAACAAACCAAGTTCGAAACGCAAGTGTTATTTCTGTGGCGGCCCAGTCCATGCCCGAAGGAATTGTCCAGCTGTAGATGTTGAGTGCCGCCCCTGTGGAAGACTAGGCCACTATTCATCTGTTTGTCGCAGTAAGGGTAAGAATCAAACTAGCGCTGCCATCACCGGCTCTAATGAAGAATGTAAGCACTGCACTGCATGTATTACAGCTGTCGCGCCTTCTTCCCTTCAAAAAGCTATGGTTACAGCTTTCATCAAGGGTATTCGCGCCGACGCTCTTATCGATACGGGGAGTAGTATCAGCTTCATCAATGAAGAATTTGCGAACCTGCTAAAGTTGCGAAAACAAACACGCCAACAAACGGTTTCAATGGCATCCCTGTCTCTGACGTCACAAGTCAACGGTCTTACTCGACAAACTATTCGCATAGGTCATTGATTTACTACCAAACATAGATAACGCATGAACGATCGTAAATTGGGCCGGTGAAGAACTTCAATCGCGACTCGTGCAGTTCCTTTCCATAGTGAGTGATTAGCTGTCGGCACGTAAACATGCCGAAGTGCGCATTCAAAAGTTGTGGTAACAATAGCCAGAAACGGCAGAAAAAAGACGGGATTTCATATTTTGCGTAAGTAAACTCATTACACATCTTATCATGTATTCAAATATTCGATTTATACGTAAAAACCAATCAAAAACAATTAATTTAATCATAAACATGTCGTTTCGCGTCAGTGTCAGTACATCACAATCGTCTCGCTCGCACGGGCGTCGTATCACGATGTGTTATCTCATTCATGCGTTGGAGCGACAACGCGATAAGCAATTTCAAGCATTATGTTTCAAATTCAAATTCAATATCCTTTATTCAATTGGGATTTTACAATCACTTTTGAACGTCAAAGAAGCTACGCCATTGGTTCACAAGTCTACGGCGGGAGACCTTGTACTGGAAAGAACCAGCAAGAAAACCAGCAAGGGCTATTTTTTTCTCCCTGTATTGTTACAGAGTCGTCAATTGGAAGCAGAACTCAAAAGTAAAGATTGTGTTCAACTTCCATTACAAGATTAGATGTGTCAGTGTACATTATACATTTAAATCTATAAATTAAGTCTACAATTAAGACCAAGCATTGACATTATTCAGATAATCATTGACTTTATATATCCTTTACTCATTAGAGTCTTTTTTACATGCGCTTTAAACTTATGAAAAGGTAAGTCAGTAACACTCTGTGGAACTTTGTTGTAAAAAGATATACATTTCCCCATAAATGAGCCTCTAGTTTTTTGGAGCCTGTACGTTGGAACGGCAAGTTTATTTTTATTTCTTGTATTTAAGTTATGAAATTTAAAATTGGTATCGAATGTGTTATAATTTTTATAAACGTTAATCAAATTTTCATAAATATACTGTCCTGCTAAAGTCAATATATTAATTTCTTTAAATAAATTACGTAGAGAATCCCTTGTTCGTAAATTATAAATAGCCCGCACGGCTCTTTTTTGAAGTACAAAAATACTTTCTATACTAGCGGCTGATCCCCACAGTAATAGCCCATATGACATGACACTGTGAAAATAACTAAAGTAAATCAGTCTTGCCGTTTCAACATCAGTAAGTTGTCTCCTTTTTTTTACAGCATATGCCGCTAAGGACGCAATATGTGGATCCCACTGCAAATTCGAATCTAGTGTTATACCCAAAAATTTAGTAAAATCGACGAATTCAACAGTATGATTATTCATTTCCACAATATTATCCACTTTCCTAATATTTGGCAATGAAAACTTAATACATTTAGTTTTACTCGAGTTTAATGATAAATTATTCACAGTGAACCAATGCAATACTTTAGAAAGAGTACTATTTACAACGTCAGTATTTCCGTTTCCTCTGTCAATCTTAAATATTAAAGAAGTGTCATCTGCAAATAGTACTGTATCGCACAGATTATTGGTGAAGTGTGGGAGGTCATTAATATAAATTAAGAAGAGCAGAGGTCCCAGTATTGATCCTTGAGGCACGCCCATAATGATAGGTGCACCAGAAGACTCAGTTCTGTTAATTACAACTTTTTGGACCCTATTGGACAAATAAGACTCAATAAGCTTAATTGCCTCTTCAGACACACCATAATGCTTGAGCTTATTTAGAAGAGTCTGATGATCAACGCAGTCAAAAGCCTTTGACAGGTCACAAAATATACCGATCACATCCTGTTTACACTCCCAGGCGGCAAAAATGTGTTTGAGAAGTGCAACTCCAGCCTCTGTAGTGCAACGACCCTTAGTAAAGCCAAATTGGTTCATATGTAGGATTTTATTGATTGTGAGATAATCTGACAGCTGATTAGAAATAATTTTTTCAAATATTTTGCTAAGTGCTGGTAGAATCGAAATTGGTCTATAATTTGCAGGATCATTTTTATTTCCAGATTTAAATAAAGGTATTAACTTGCTATACTTCATGAGATCAGGAAAGATACCTTCATCAATACATTTGTTGAAAATGAACGCTAGGTCCGGAGCAAGTTCTTTTATTATAGATTTGATTAAGTGGGTCGAAATACCCCAAAGATCTTCAGTTTTTTTGGTACTGATCATGCGGAATGTTTTTAGAATAGTGTCGGCGTCAATGTGAGCAAAATTGAAGCCTATGCTGCACTTCTCTACACTTTGTTCTAAGAGGGCTACAGCCGCATTGGGGCACGAGTTGAGACTACTTGTAGTTTCTATAGGTATGTGGTAGAAGAAATCTTCAAACGCATTTGCAACTGCAATATCCGATTTTCCGTTTGAGAGTATAAAGTGGATATTTTCTTGTAGCAATTACTAAAACGTCGTTTGATCTGTGGCTAGGTATGAAATGATGTAACTTCCCACGGTTGTACTTAAAATACTTAGTTGCCGTAATAATGCAGCATAAGGTTGAATTCGATAAAAACGGTACTTTCTTTATATGGTATTTTCATTCGGGCGTGCATATTCAAGTATATATCAGCGAGTACAAATGTATAGTCGATTAGGTGACAGATTTCAAGCGCGTTTTTGTATGAAGCGCTCTATCTACGTTTGGTAGTAAATCAATGGCATAGGTGAATACTCGTACGAAAATATAGAACTCCTAATTGTAAAAAACTTGTGCACAGACATGATCATTGGACACGATGTCCTTAAACTACATTCAACCTTGGAGCTTGCTTTTGGTGGTCCGAAACAAACTATGGTGAGCAGGGTTGCGCAGAGATGATGCTGTACTATAAACAACTTGGAAGTATTTGGTTTGGTGTTATTTTATTATGGATAATTTAACTTAGTAGACCTTAGAATAAGTGACATGAACGGAAGTAATTTCTAGAAACGAGAGACAGAACAAAGTGACAGATTATAAAGGGCGGTAAAACATTGTGTGCACCACAGATAATATATTGTCTTAACACTCCTCCCCAATATATTAATTTTTATAATACTGTTACGCCGATGGTATAAGAAACTTCCGGCGTGGTTTTCTTGGCCTTAGAAGCGTTTTCAGCAGCCTGAAAACGTAGTTTAGCGCGTTTCAGGAGGTGCTCTATCACATACTACATTTTTGAAATTTTACGCAAGTTGCCGTTGTTTTCAGGCGCCTGAAACATGTTTTCAGTCCGTTTCAGGCTATCCTCTATCGAACCACACCATAAAAACCCGTTTTCAGGCGTTTTCAGGACCCCTTATAGGCCTTTGAAGAACACTTCGATATATAGAAGTGTTAAAGTAATGATTTTATATACAAACTACTTAGATATATCAATTTGGTTGTCTTTCATCTATGATACTGAGTTGACATGAATTCGAAATCTTGGCTGTCACTTCTACTGAAATATGAATATTGGTTGTATTATGTTTTAATGTTTGCTTATAAAATAAAATGTGATCTAAAGTAAATAGATTGAGCTGATAAATGTCTATCTTTTCGCGATCCACTTTTCTCAACATGGTAGCAGAGCGTGGTTAGGTCCGTGGTTAAAAAGTTTAAGAAGATTGAAAAAATTATGAAATAAAAATACGAAGAAAATATACGGAACAAGGAGGTACGTAAAATATGGAGGTGAAAGTAGGAGAAGTTGGTGTTCAAATATTTGATGGCTCGAATTATGAGAAATGGAAATTTAGACTAAAATTATTTCTGCAAATGAAAGATTGTAAAGAAGCTGTAGATAGTAATACCAAACCGGATAACATGAAAGACGATGAATGGAGAAAAGTTGATTTGAAAGCAAGAAATATTATTGTAAATAGCGTAAACAATACTCAGCTTGATATTATAATTAATGAAATTACTGCTTTTGACATGGTTAAGAAATTTGATGAGATATATTTACTTAAAGGCAGCGCTAACAAATTACTCATAAAGCGGAAAGTTCTCGAAACAAAATTTAAAGATGGCGACGATATTATAGAATTTTTGCAAATATTTGAAAAACAGATTAATGAATTGAAAAATGCTGGAGAAGCTGTTTCGAAAGAAGACAGGCTTAATTATTTATTGCTTGCATTACCTGAAAGCTTCGCACATATTGTAAATATTGTAGATGCGATGCCCAAAAAGGATCAAACAGTTGAATATGTGAAATCAAAACTATTGCTTGAAGTAAAGAGAAAACAAAATGAACAACAAGGGCAGACATTTAGCTCACGAGCTAATTCATACCAAGATGGGTCCAGAAATGATAACTGCTTTGAATGCAACCGCCCTGGACACTACAAGAAAGATTGTCCCAATTTAGTACGTCGTGGCCAATATCGTGGTAGAGGACGTGGATATGGAAGTGGACGTCGAGGAACACAGAGAGGATATAGAGGTCATAGAAGAGGCTACAACAATAGAAGTGTGAATACAGGTCAAACTAGCAGTACGAGTGATGCATATGGATTTAATGTAAAAGTCGAGGCATTGACAGCTGGAGCAAATGAAACGAAAGCAGATATAACTTGGTTGTTGAATAGCGGTTGTAGCGATCACATAATAAATGATGAGAAGTTGTTTAGTCATTATAAGACATTAGAAACGCCAGTAAATATTAAGGTAGGTGATGGATTCTGCTTAAAGTCGGAGAAGATAGGAAATGTTACAATGTATTGCCATACAGCAGGTAAGTTGAATAAAATTGACATTGCGAATGTATTTTATGTACCAAATATGAAGCGAAATTTATTAAGTGTTTCATGTATTGTAAATAGAAATAACACAGTTAATTTTAAAGGGGAAGTAGCTAGTATATATAATAAAGATATAGGTTTAATGGCTGTAGCGCGAAAGAGAAATAAATTATATGAACTTGATGGTAAAGTTAATGTAAATACAGGTAAGGTAGCATATGCGAGTGGTAATATTATGTCAGAGAAAGAAAAATGGCATAGAGTCTTAGGTCATCCTAATTTTAAAAAGCTCAAAACAATGTGTAGGTACAATGCAGTAGAAGGGTTACCAGAAACATTAGATGAGGGATACGTGCAATGCGAAATCTGTTTAATGAATAAAATGACCAATTTACCGTTTGGAATTCAGAGACGACGGGCAACTGACTTGCTAGAGATTGTCCATTCCGACGTTGCAGGCCCGATTACGCCTACTGGATATAAAGGGCAGCGATATTTTGTCTCATTTATAGACGATTATAGTAGGATAGCTTATGTATGTGTAATTAATAACAAGAGTGACGTCTTTACCTGTTTTAGAGATTATGTAAATATGGTAGAGAATCAGACAGGCAAAAGAGTAAAAGAAATTAGATGCGACAATGGGAGAGAATATATAAATGATAATTTCTATAACTTCACAAAACAAAAAGGTATTTATTTGAAACCAGGACCAGCGTACACACACGAGTTGAACGGTGTAGCTGAACGTTTCAATCGAACTGTTATGGAGAGAGCGAGATGTCTTCTTACGGAATCAAAGATAAGTAAAAAATATTGGCCTGAGTGCGTATTAACGGCAGTGTATTTGGGAAACAGAACGTTAACTAATACTTATGAGAGGAAAACGCCGTATGAATTTTTTATTGGCAGGAAACCTAAAGCTAATAATTTAAAAATTTTCGGTTCACAGTGTTATGTACGAATTCCAGATGAGCTGCGAACTTCAAAATTAAATCCGAAGGCTACAAAGGGTATATTGGTAGGATATACTGATACAGGTTACAGAGTGTTAGTAGATGACAAAATAGTAATAAGTCGACATGTAACCTTTTATTGACGCAAAAGAAGGACAAATAATTAAGTCAGTAAGTATTGAAGATTCCACTTATGATTCTAATGAACGATTTTATGACAGCATAGAAGATAATGAAGACGAAAAAAATAAGACAGTGACTGAGGAGGTGACTGAAAATGATATAAGACCAAAAAGAGACAGAAAGATGCCAGAGAAGTATAAAGATCATGTTGTATATATTAATTTTAGTGATGCGTCAGTACCGGAAACATATGAGGAAGCAATTAAAAGTGCAGACGCAAGAAAATGGAAAGATGCTATGCAAGAGGAATTAAATAGTCTCGAGAAAAATAAAACATGGATCATGGTTGATAAGCCGGTAGATAAGAAAGTCATAGATGTGAAATGGATTTTTAGGATAAAGTCGAGTGGAAAGTATAAGGCAAGAGTAGTGGCACGAGGATTTCAACAAATGTACGAAGAGCATGAAGAAATTTACTCACCGGTAGCACGAATGACGACAATGAAAGCCTTATTATCAGTTGCATGTGTAAGAAGATGGAATATTGAACAAATGGATGTAGAGACAGCATTTTTGAACGGAAACATTAAATCAGAAGTTTATATTCACCCGCCTGATGGATACAGCGCAGATGATAACAAAGTATGTAAATTACAGAAAGCGCTCTATGGGTTGAGGGAAAGCCCACGTGACTGGTATGAATGCTTCCATGAATTCATGATAAGTATAAATTTTAAAAGATCGGATTATGACAATTGCTTGTATATAGGATGTTTAAGTAATGTAAATATATATCTTTGTCTGTACGTCGATGATATTTTGATTTGTGGACAAAAGTTGAAAGCTATAGATGAATTGAAACAATTACTAAATAAAAGGTTTTGCATGAAAGACCTCGGAGAGATAAAACAGTATCTTGGAATAAATGTAGAATTTAATAGTAAAGAAGGAAGAATGACCCTGAGCCAGGAAAAATATATTGTTAGCTTAGCAGAGAAATATAATGTGGTGGAATCGAAGAATTTTGAAACACCGATGGAAATGAACTTGTGTATAGAACCAAGTAAAGATGTGAGTGCAACTTTAAAGTATAGAAACTTAATTGGAGCTCTTCTGTATGTGGCAAGTGGAACTCGACCAGATGTATCATATAGCGTAAATTATTTAAGTCGTTTCCAGAATAGCTATTGCGAAACTCATTATAAGTATGCATTGCGAGTTCTTAAATATTTATATTGTACAAGACATTTAAAAATGAACTATAGCATGGAGTATGAAGTAGAATTGGATGCTTATGTAGATGCTGACTGGGCCGCAGATAAGTGTGATAGGAAGTCAACAACAGGAATTATAATTAGAGTTTTTAATAATCCAATTATGTGGAAGTCGCAGAAACAAAAAATTGTGTCAAGAGCATCAACTCATGCTGAATACTATGCACTGGCTGACTGTGTTGAAGAGATACTTCCTTTGATAGGTGTGTTAGGTGATTTAGGAGTTGAGATTAGGAAACCTGTTAAAATTTACGAGGATAATAGCGGTGCTATTGCGTTGTCTAAAAATGGGAAATTTTGCAAAAACTCTAAGCATATTGACATAAGCTACCACTTCGTGTATGACTACGAGAAAAAGGGTATCATTAATGTAATAAAAATACATACAGAGGAATAGTTAGCGGATATGTTAACCAAAGCGTTAGGGAGAATTAAATTTCAAAAGCTTAGAGAACTTGCTAATGTTAAATGAACAGATTAGTTTATGTTGATTGAACTATTTAAGTCGAAGTAAGAATAAGTTGACAAGAAGTTAATTTTATGTTGTGTTTATGTTTATTGTTTTTCTATAAAATCAAGGAGGCGTGTTAAAGTAATGATTTTATATACAAACTACTTAGATATATCAATTTGGTTGTCTTTCATCTATGATACTGAGTTGACATGAATTCGAAATCTTGGCTGTCACTTCTACTGAAATATGAATATTGGTTGTATTATGTTTTAATGTTTGCTTATAAAATAAAATGTGATCTAAAGTAAATAGATTGAGCTGATAAATGTCTATCTTTTCGCGATCCACTTTTCTCAACAAGAAGGAAAGAGAGACAATCTATTGGGTACAAAATATTCGAGAATAGAACATTCTCGGATGTCCCGAATATTCGCCGGCCCCACTATATAAGCGCGTGGGCGAATGCGAACGGACAGTTCTTTTCAAGAGAGTGAACCGAGCGGATCAAGCGATACAAAGTGACTTAGAAGCGCTTCATAGTGAAGAATTCTGTGTTCAGTGCTTAGTAACGACTTACAGTGAAGTGATTTGTGTCCATAGTGTTACTGTGAAGTTTTTAGTGTTTGGAAAGTAGTTTTCAGTGTTAAGTAAAGTTGCTTAATTAAATCTTATCTCTAATTGTCGGTGTTTCGCGTTTTTCTATACAACACCCACCCCACAAACGTAACAATACGTACATGGGTTATTTTAAATAACAATTTCAAGTTTCAATAAGAAATACCATACAGATATTTTTTTTTATTTATCCACATTCTTACTGAATTTATTAATTAATTTAATCATTATATAATATTAGTAGTATCCTTTAGTAACTTGTCCCTTAATTTTATAAAAGATTGCTTTCCCAAAGTTTTGGTAAACAAATCGGCCAACTGATTATTGGTGCACACATACTTAAAATTAATTAATCCCTCTTCTACTTTTTCTTTTACAAAATGATGTCTTATATTTAGATGTTTTAGTCTTCTATTATTTTCTGGACATTTTATTATCTGCAGAGCAGACTGGTTATCTTCAAACAGAATAAATTTACCTAAATCAACATTCAAATTAAAATCAGTAAGCAGTTTTCTTATCCAACAGGCTTCTGTGACCGCCATACTAATAGACAAATATTCCGATAGTGCCACCGACTGTTGTTTTTTTGAACACCATATAACTGGACAGCCAAATACAAAAAAGCAATAACGATTTTCTGTCGATTACATCTCCTCCCCAATTTGCATCGACATAGCCCTCTAAAAATTCAGTGGCAATATCATTTCTATACACTAAACTTAAATTTATAGTTCCTTTAATATATCTTAACACATGTATGAGCATATTGTACAATAATTCACTTGCACAATGTTGAAATCTACTTAGTATAGTAACAGTAGTACATAAGTCTGGCCTACTGCCAAGAACAGCGTACATAAGACTGCCAATTAACATCCTACATTTCCTTTCAATATGAGGACTCTCCGATTTGTCTCTTTGTAACATCTCAAATTTAAAATTTACATCAATTGGTGTAGAAACTGGTTTACAATTAAACATATTATATTTATCTAAAAGTTGCTTTAAATACTTACTTTGATTTATTACAGTAACACCTTTTTTAATGTTTTGTGTAATACTAATACCATGATATTCAGATACCAAGCCCATATCCTTCATTTTAAAATTTTCTGACAACAGTAATTTCAGGTTATTAATACTATTTTGTGAATTACTAAATGCTAAAATATCATCAACGTACAACAATAAATATGTTTTACTTTGACCATCACACTTGATATACAAACAATAATCATTTTCTGACTGAATAAATCCTTCTTGTTTTATGACATTATTAAACTTCTCATTCCAATACTTTGGCGACCTTTTCAATCCATAGATTAACTTATTTAGCTTATACACAACATCTTTATTTGAAGGATAATCTTTAGGTAATTTCATGTACACCTCCTTATTAATATTTCCATTTAAAAATGCACTACATACGTCCATTTGGTAAATCGGTAAGTTCAAATTATTAGCTACAGCAACAAAGGTACGTACAGTCGGTAATTTAGCTACAGGAGCATACAAATCACTCAGGTCACTATTATAATCCTGCTCAAAACCTCTAGCAACTAATCTACATTTATATTTAATATTTCCTAACTCATCTGTCTTTTTCTTAAAAACTATTTTACTACTAACGGCTCTCTTACCTTCAGGTAGAGTACATTCTGTCCAGGTATTATTTTCCTTCAATCCCTCAAATTCTACTTGAATAGCATGCTTCCACATTTCTGCTTCTTCACTCTCCATCGCTTGTTCGTAAGTATCAGGATCTGTACTTTTATTGTTATAAAATTATATTCATAGTCCTCTAACCAACCAGGTTTCTTCCTGTTTCTTTTCGTTTCCATGTTTGACTCTTCAATCCTATCCGTACTTTTAGTATTTTCCGTATCTATTTGCTCTGTGTCTCCTTCACTGTCAATATTTTTTGTACTTTCTTCTAAATTAACTGAAATAGTTTCTTGTGGTTCCTTTTCTGAATCTATATTGCTATTTATTAATGTTGTGTTTATTTCCAAATTCTCAAACATCCTATTATTATTTACAGGCTCAGGAGCTGGTAAACTAGCTAGCCCCTTATTTACAAATACAACATCTCTTTTTATTTCTACGTTTTTTCTTATCAGTTAAATATACACGGAAGTTTAGTTGTTTCTCCATAGCCCATAAATAAACCATGTTGTCCTTTCGCATCCCACTTTTTTCTTAACTGTGAAAGAACATGCACAAATACATCACATCCGAATTCTCTTAATTGTGTAATATCATAATTTTTCTTAGACCACAACTCATATGGAGTGCAACCCTCAACAGAGCTTGTACCAGCGCGATTTATTGTATACACTGCTGTATTTACAGCCTCGGCCCAAAATGTTTTGGGCAGAGATTTTCCCTGCAGCATAGTACAGTAAGCTCCCATTTAAGCTATACATTTACACTACGAAAACCGCCACTATTACGAGCGACATAAGAGCGGTCCAAAGGTCAAACAGTATAGCTTGATAAGGAGCTGTACTGTACGTTCTGACTCAGTTATTGTTCTCATTTCTCGTTCTATCTTGCCATTTTGCTGTGGTGTATAACTGACCGATGTTTCATGCTTTATTCCCATTTCATCGAATAAATTATTTAATTTCAGAAATTCAGTGCCTTGATCAGATCGCAAGACCTTGACATCATTTCCAGTTTCATTCTTTGAAAATGTAAGAAAATGTTCTATAATGAGAATAATCATCTTTTATTAATAGATAATATTTAGCACCACCTAATGAAATTTCCTCCATTGGACCACATAAATCTACATGGACTAAATCACATGGCTTGTATGTCTTTGTCTTGCTTAAGCTAAAAGGTAATATGTGTTGCTTTCCCTTTAAACAGTCTGTGCAGGTATCATTATTTGTAACTTTATAATTTATTTCATTTTTCTTTAGCACTTTCTTAACTTGATTAAAATTTTGATGAGCCATTGTTCTATGCCACTCATGTAAATCCAATTTATTACTAATATAGGCTTTCGATGTTGTTCTGAACATCATGACAAACATTTTATTTTGTCTCTTAGCAATTGCAGCTGTCTTGCCGAATTTATTAAGCAATTTGCATTCTTCAGAGTTTGAAGTCAATGTATAACCTCTATCCATGACACTTGACATAGAAAATAAATTTACTTGAATGTCAGGTACATACAGGACATTATTTAATGTAGAATATATCCAATTTTGACCATCAAAGGCTTCTACTTCTACCACACCTGTGCCCAATGCTATCATATTAGTTCCATCTCCTATGACAATACTTTTAGGACTTGACAGTTCAGTGTATGTTTTGAAATGATCTCTATGCCCTGTCATATGCTCAGATGCACCACTATCCAGGCACCAAGACACACATTTGTCATACCCATCCTGGTCATACATAGCATTTACAACAAATGCATTATCAGATTTTACCTGTTCCTTTTTCAATCTGTAACGACAGTCACGAATGATGTGTCCTGGTTTTCCGCAATAATGACACTTATTTGATTTATGTGCATTATTTAACTTCGCATAGCACTGCTTCTCTGTATGCCCTGTCTTTCCACACTTTTCACATGTAACATTTTTATTATATTTGTAATTTGATTTTGACATAAATGCTATATTGTTTGTCGTTTCCTTATTGTTTTATCTTTCCTCCTCCATGAGTAACCGGGCAGTCAAATCGTTTATATTTTGTTTATTTTCATTAACCGATTCCCATGCACTAATAAAATGCTTGTATTCTTCTGGCAGAGACATTAATATTTTTGTTATTAACATTCTGTCATCTACCTTTTGACCTAATTCGTTCATTTTACTTGCCAGATCTTGTAGTGTTGAAATGTGCTCACTTATACTTTTGCCAGATATTGTGTATGCAAAGAATTTTTGTTGAACAAGGTGAAGACTACTGGCAGTTTTTAATTCATAAATGCTTAGGAGTTTCTGCCATATTTCTGCAGAAGTATTGCAATTTGGAGGAATAAGGAGGAATTTGTAAACATTCATGTACTTCGTAAGCAGAAACGCAATGTTAAACTAAGACAACTGTCAAATTTAAAAAATATGAATTACCAATGTATAAGAATTTATTTGGAACTAGATTATGTCGATATATACTACCCAATGTTTTAAACAGCCTTCCAGAAGATATTGTGAATAAATATTTAAGCAAACAACAATACTACTGTATTGTTGTTTGCTTAAATAATGTTGCAAAAATACCTATTAGATCATATTGAAATATGAAAATTATTATGTATAATAACTAAGATATTCATTAAGTATGCGAACTCCCACCCGCATAAAAACCCCAGTGGTTTAAGCGAGGGTATTATGTGTAAAAAATATGTATGTTGAAATAATTTAACCAATAAAAAAAAAAATTCATGACATGCAATATCACACTCTCTCCTAATCTAGTCACTAAAACTGATTGCGCCTTGGCATCGTTTTTCAACCACTCAGAAGCTTCTTCACTTTTCTCTGGCTTTGTGATGGTTCCATTTACGATATCCCACAGTCCCAAACCATTTAGTATAACTCTTACTTGAAATTTCCACGGACTCCAATTACTCGAACCTTCCAATTTTGTAATTACATTTTCCATCATTGTGCCTGGACCCATAACCTATGGTGAGCAGGGTTGCGCAGAGATGATGCTGTATAATAAACAACTTGGAAGTATTTGGTTTGGTGTTATTTTATTATGGATAATTTAACTTAGTAGACCTTAGAATAAGTAACATGAACGGAAGTAATTTCTAGAAACGAGGGACAGAACAAAGTGACAGATTATAAAGGGCGGTAAAACATTGTGTGCACCACAGATAATATATTGTCTTAACACAAACACTCAAAGTATGCTGTGTAGCAGAAGCAACTGTGCCTGCCGTACCGTTGTTGCAGATCGCTGCAGATTGCCAGCCCATTGCCATAAGGTCTCGTAAACACTCACCTGAGGATCAGCAATTCATTGCAAATGAAGTAAAGAAACTTTTAGAAAATAGTATTATTGAAGAAAGTCAGTCTCCTTGGAGGGCACAAGTATTTATAACCAAAAACGCTTACCACAAAAAAAGAATGGTTATCGATTATTCGCAGACCATTAATCGCTTCACGCAGCTAGACGCGTACCCTCTGCCAAATATAGAAGACCTGGTGACAAAAATTTCAAAATATTTAATATTAAGCACTATCGATCTGCAGAGCGCATACCATCAAGTGCCGATACTCCCTCACGAAAAAAAGTACACTGCATTTGAAGCCGCCGGAAATTTGTACCAATTTTGTAGAGTCCCATTTGGTGTAACAAACGGAGTGTCTGCTTTTCAAAGAACTATCGACTGGGTAATCCGAAGAGAGGGATTGACAGGAACGCATGCATATCTGGATGACATAACAATTTGTGGCAAATGTTAGTGCGAAGACTGTTACTACACATTTAAATTCACTTTTCATGCTGTTTGGCATGCCAACCTTTGTACACTCCGACCGAGGTTCATCTTTCATGTCCAGTGAAATTAAAGAATACCTACATTCGCGAGGTATCGCCACGAGCCGCACTACTGCCTACAATCCGCAAGGAAATGGCCAAGTGGAGAAGCTTAATTCAACTTTATGGAAATCCATTCAACTTGCTCTCAAAACTCACAACTTACCAATTGAACGATGGGAGAAAGTGTTGCCATTCGCTTTACACTCTATACGCTCTCTTTTATGTACAGCGATCAATTCTACGCCACATGAGAGGATATTTAGACACAGCAGACTATCTCCCAATGAAACTTCTATGCCTACATGGTTGACAGGGACAGGAAAAGTTCTCTTACGCCGCTGCGACCGAGCCAGCAAATACCAGCCCCTAGTAGAAGAGGTAGACTTATTGGAAGCCAATGCAGATTACTCATTTGTTCGGCTACAAGATGGACGCGAAACGACATTTTCAAACAGACATTTAGCTCCCATCGGAGGGCAAGGCGAATTAATAGCCACTGAACCTCAATTTGATGTCACTGTTCAGCAACAACAGCAAACAACGATTCCTGAAGGTATCGTCTCAGAGCCTCAGACTTCAACGCAAGGAGATATTCAATCTCCTCAAGATTTAACTGTGGAGCCGCAACCTACAGAGCCGGAAGTATTGAGGCAATCTTCCAGAAATCGAAGACCGCCACAATATCTCAGGGATTACTGTACAAGCTTGACCTATGACTGCTGTGGTGGAAATCTTGAGAGCCGCGGTGAATGATATATTATTGCTCCACGGTCATTTAAGAAGTTTGCATATCAAATGACTCTCGGTCTACTCCATGGTGTTTATTATATGTCAAGTGTTTGTCAACCTGTTTTTTTTTTTTTACGAGGGGAATGCGTGACCGCACCGTACTCGCCGTTGGCTAGACGACGAGCGTGTGTGGGGCTCTCCCAGCAGAGTGCCAGGCCTACCCACTAAACCCCCCGGTGTTCTTCCTGCCCTTATGGACGCTCGTGGTAGGGTCCACACTGCGACTACCACTACCAACGCGCACGGGCTAGCCCGACCTGGCTGGTCGGGCTATCGCCAAGGGGGGATTGCCCGAGAACACCAGGGCAATCCCCAGACGGAAGGCCTTACGGCGGCGTGCACGGGGCCAACCGTGCACGCAGGCCTCCACGGCTGGGTCATTAGACGGGCATTGCTTGCGCGAATGCCTTTATGATACTGTTGACTTTCTCACCCTGAGACACTCAACACTTGGGGGGGTGTTTTTTCGACGTGAGATATCGTGTGACGCCTTACTCCAATATCTCTTCGGTTTCCTGAGCTCGCCGCTGTCCGCCCTGGAACTGAAGCGACGACTAGACCTCCACCGAAGTCTAGTTAAAGGCGACCTGCCTCACGCCTCCCGCGATCACGCCTCCCCGGCGTGGACGCGGGAAATTGAATGGGTTTTGATTGAGACCACTATTTGACTTGATATTACTTGTATTTAGTACACCACGATTAATATATGAAATCAACACATGAAACTTATGCTATGAGTAATATGAATAATGAATTAGAAATTAAATTGATAAAAGGCACAGCGCACTCGGCGCCCGATCTTTTTTACAACCTCTTATTAGTTCCTGGCGCTAGGGAGCGCGTGTGTTGCGCGCGATCTTTTGACGTCTGAAGGCGATAATTGAATTCGCGGCAAATTTGAATAACGAAAATATAAAATATGTTCGTTTTGCGTGAACAGAATATACACATACCTAATTTTAAGTCTTTACATATTATAGTAAGCAAGAAAATGTCGAACTATTTTGAAGCTGACCATCTGCAAATGTACTCACCATTTTCTTTTGTGAAGGAATACTTAAATGATTTGATTTGATGTTTCACAATTATTTCCTAAATTCTTCCTTGATTTCGTAAAAATATTATAACCTTTAAAAAGAGCTCTCACACCACACTCACATTTCAATTGTTCGATGGCATGATATAGTGGCGTTCTAATTGGTCGATCGCAACGTTTCAGTTTCGATTCGGTTGTAACTTAGAATGTGCCCCCAGACACCAAATCTTGCATAAATAGGTGACATATATCAATCACTAATGAAGGATTTACATTAAATCAACTAAAAACGGTTACTGTTTCATCATTGAATTCGATTGACTATTTAACATTAATTTATTAGTGTAAGAAAGTACAAAACATATATAAAAATAACGTAACCTCGTTCATTGGGGACTTCTAGCTCCTGGACTATTTTCCCAAATAAAAAGATTCTTTCATTCTCTGGATCGGCGCCTCGACAAACTCTGAATCATTGAATGAAGTATTGACAAATACCACCTATCTACATATACATATATGTATCAGTTAACAGATTTTTGCTACGTGTATCGTTTTCGAGATCCAGATGGCGCAGCGTTTCAGTAACGTTTCTATAGCTGAGCCACACATATCTCCGAAATGTGCTAGCGACAAACTCTAGAACTTGTTCGACAAACTCCGACAACCTACCGCTTCACTATTCCAGCAAACAGATTTTCTCTACGTCACTTTGTTTTCGAAATCCAGATGGCTAAGTTGCAGCACTTTGCTGCAGGTGAGCTCTGAAACGGTAGATCGTCAAACTCTGAAACTTGTTCGACAAACTCTGACAAACTGCCGCCTATCTATATCAGCAAACAGATTGTCGCTAAGTCGTTTTGTTTTCGAGATCCGTGGGTATCGTTGTGGCTCCGCACCACCCCCTTGAATGTGAGCCCGATGACTGAACACTGAAATTTGTCCGTTGTACGACATTCTGCCGCCTATCTATATCAGCAAACAGATTTTCCCTATGTCTTTTCGTTTTCGAGATCCGTATGGCTCAGCTGGAGTAATGTTACCTCAGCTGAGCCACAATATCTCCGAAATGTGTTAACGACTCCGCTAAGCCACAACTTAACTAAATCACCGAATACGCATTATTTAATGGCTATACAAGTAGGTATTTCCGGTGTTGTCGACTACAATTTCCATAGACAAAGCCCAAATGATAAATCGTGTATTTTTCATAAAACACGGATCTCCTGCGCCTGTTTCTATTTTACACAAAACCACATAATATTCGAATATTGTAAGCAGACCAAATGTTCGTTTCCTCCTTTATGATTTTATGTATAGAAAAAAATCAGACTTAGGAGGCACGTCCGTAAAGAGGTAGATGCATCAAATGGTATGGTAACACTGAAAAGTGTAAGCAGATCATATCCGAATGAACACTAAACGTTAAAAATAAGCATCGCCTGTGGGAGACTAAAAATAAATATTGTACAACAACGACATACAGTTCGTGGCATTATTTACAATTAAATTAGTGTTTGCATATTGTTGCTTGATGAAATAAGATAAAGGCGTTATTATTAGTGACACAGTTGTTTCAATACAGGTAATTGTTCATTAATTTATTTTTAAAGGTATATTTTATTAGTATTCTTTTCGTCCGTTGCTGATGGAATATCACTCCTTAATATTGATGGAAAATATCATAATTTTAACGCCTAAAAGCAATGTTATCAATGAGGTCTATTTTGTTTTCTTAGAAGACGTCTACGTCCAATGCTATGTCAAAATTATTTTTCAAGATGACCGGGGGGGCTACCGCCTAACTCATAGCGAGTGATCGCTTTGAGCGCTACCGACCCTTGGTACAACTGTTATGTCCAACTGGTTGTACTATGGGGAAGTAAATATACCGATTGTACAACTGGTTGAATATTCTTTATTTTATTATTAAAGGGTCTTAACACCATAGTTCAACTGTGAAAAATGTCCAACTCGTTTGTCCAACTGTTGTATCAAGGGGAAGTAAAATGATCTATCGTCCAACTAAACTGTAAATCAATTTTACATCTCTCATGTTCGGTAAGTAGGTCCTTATTACCCCCAAATGGGGCTTGTAGGTGACCAATTAGCGCTCTAGGGTAATAATAATGTAGCTAGAAAGGGCTGTAAGTAATTTATTGCCAGTATGATGGTTAGATGTACGCGAACTTTCATACAGTTTTTCAATAATTTACAGCGAAGTTCGAAAAAAATACAAAAAATAAAAATTATTGTTACTAAAGTCCTTTTATTTCTGAGATTATGTAAGTTTTGGGCATGCGCTTTTTATAAATGATCACAAATTTTTCAGCATTCAGAAAAGTATCAATTTAATGTTTAGCGTGGAGTTATTTATTCACAATTAATGGTTTTTAGTAATAAGTCAGAAAATTTCGTTTCGTCTGTCAGGCCCGCTAGTCTTTTACAGGGTTATTTTTAAAACACCTGCTACCTCGCAGGATTATATAGCATATAAAACATCATTAACTACGTTTGTTTTACAAGTTAACTCAATAAATTGAACAAAAACCAATTTTTAAGTTTTTATTGCCCTGACGTACCGTGACATTGAGAAGCCTATGTGAGGTAGAACGTGCGACGCGCGCGCATCAATGCTGCCCACTTGCGGCCGACGCGGACGTAGAAAAGTAGGTCCACCAAAGTAGGTCAAGTTCAAAGGTGCTAGCAACGCCCCGCCCCCCATACAACGTAATTCGCACAGGTTTGTTTACGTAATTCTGGTGATGCGCGTAGAGTTACAAACATTCTAGAGGTACCTATATTAAATTAATATTTATTTTTGTATGAAAGTAAAATCAAACGAATTATCAAAAGTCGTAGAACAAAAGCTGTTATTTATGATGTTTTTTTAGCTATATAATCCTGCGAGGTTGCAGGAGCGAGATTAGGCGCAATTACGTGCCTTCCGTAATTCTATGGCTTCACCTAAGTACGTCATAATGCAATAATTTGAAATCACACATAGTACCTACTTATGTGGCCAATTGCTTAGAGTGATCACTGGTGGTAATTATGTGGCGTTGATAGTGGCTTTAAATGGGATACTTATTTCTTGGCGAAACATTTCCGCTATAAGTTTTCATCTGATTTTGTTTTGTTCTATTAGGAAATAAGTAAATAATGTGAGGTGGTTTTTTCAAACACGATTAATTAATATTCTAACAAAGACGTTGGAAACTCACTTTGATGTGATTTTCATTTCAGATCGCTATGTCAAGATATAAACAACCAAAGACGTTGGAGTGTTTGGCTTTAAAAAAACTAGGTGATTGGATAGCGCTTAAAGCGGAATTACAGATGAAGCCGTTTATTGCAGTCGCTCAGAAGGATTCTACAGCTGCACATCAAGAACTTAACAGAAAAGTTGAAAAACTCCGTTCGTTTTTGGAAATTAACGTTCCATGGATGCTTCACGATTTACTGACATCTGAATCGATTAGAGCGTTAACAGAGTTAATGGACAAAATAAAAAAATCCTTTGGATTCCGTAGCGCTATGGAAAAATTTGTCAGTCAGATGAACGTCATAGTAAAAATGGCAGAGGTCTTATTTACAAAATATGTAACATATGTATCTGTTGAGCAAGTACCTAAAATGTTACGATCGGTTTATTATTCAAAGTTAAATTTGTTAACAGGACTTGATTACCTTAATCTAGGTTCTATGTCCGGAGGATGGAAAACAGCTGATTTAGAGGAATCAATCATCTTATCTTTGAAAGAGTTACGCCAACTTAAGTATCTTGTGCTTAACTACGACTGTACCGATAATATTTTAAAATGTATTGTACGCCATTGTAAGTATTTAGTAAAACTGGACATCTCAAATTCAGCAAGTGTGACAAATAACAGCGTTGACATTATAATTAATCTCGAACGGTTAAAATCTGTTCAGCTGTACAGAACAATGGTAACCTTAGAAGGCTTTGCTAAATTACTTTTAAATTGCAAGCACTTGGAAGATATTGGAAGATGTGACAATATCGGAAAAGTATTAGAATATATAGAATTAACTGACTCAACTAAAACTGAGTTTAATTTAAAAGTATACGTAAGCCGTTACGCAACCATAAATCATTTACAATTAGCGGTACAGATGTGTCCGCACATAACAAGCATGACAGTTTTCCATAACACATTGCAAAGCGATCTCATGGTACTCATAGGGCTTAAAGATTTACAAGAACTTAAATTGCTCTCGTGCGACTTTTATGCAGATCAAGTAAAACAAGTTCTTCAAGTTAAAGGGTGTAACATAAGCAGCTTACACCTTGAGCATGTCGATCAAATTGACATGAACGCTTTGATGTATATAAGCCAAATGTGTCCTCTTCTAGAAAGTTTGACTATTTATAATTGTACATTGATTCAGCATACTTCATTGTATACAAAAAAGCTAGAGGTTTTACCATTTAGAAATTTAAAAAGAATAACATTTGTAGCCACTTGTACGGATGAGCATCTTTTATTTATACTTGGAAACTGCATCAATGTAGAATTCATTCATATCGGAACTGCAGTTCAATTTACAGATGAGTTTGTACTGAAGGTGTTAAGCAAAAACCCATTGATATATTTAAAAGAATTACGAATTATGCAATCAGATTTCTTAACAATGACATCTGTAGAACAAATTATACAAAGTTGCATTAATTTGGAAATTTTAGTTGAATTAGAAAGTTGGAACTTATTATCTGAGACAGATCGTGATTACGTTAGAAATTATATAAAAGTGAACAATTATAACATCGACACGGCGCCGATACGGCGCTATGATATGTAAATAATAATACTTAAGTACCTACCTATTTTATTTTATCGTAAGTATAGCTTTAGGAATTATAAGGTCTAGTAAAAAAAAGTTTATAACGCATTCTTAAAAATATTGAACTTGTAATTAGTAATAATTCATAATCTAGAAGAAGTTTGGAAAGTATATCGATAATGTCAGAAATTATACAAAGTGGAAACGATAAGTAAGTAATCTCACTCAATTGGGATGATGACTGAATTCTAATTTTTACGTCTCGTCATTAAATATTAAAATACCGTGGAAAATCCTGTGAAATTAGAATTAAAATCGGTTAAGAAATATATTAGATAATATAAGCATTTTAAGTTGTTAATTTGAAGGCGATTAGACAGAGAGATCCGACATCAACCGTGACGTCATAGTTGAGTACGGCCATATAAACTCCTTGTAAATTGCCGTTTTGCTAGAAAGAGATGGAGAAAAATATTTAAAACCTTATATCTTGGTTGTTTTTATAGTTATTCGAAAACCGTTTTTTTCTTTCTGTTTATTACATGAATGAGCTTCTATTAAAGCAAAAATTTTTTTTAGTCATCTAGCCTATTATCTCTATACAAAGTAAGTATATACGTGGGCAGTTTCGCCAAATGTTATACTATGCATTTTTATCCTGCCTATATTTTGATTTTTATTTAAGAATATTTTTTAAAGTGAAACTTTTTCGATTCAAATATAACATTTATCTATTTTTGGATAGCACATAGTTTCATTAATAAGAACTCGCTAATAAATGTGGTAATAATCGCTTTAAAATATTTTTTTTTAATTTTAATGAACAGTGCCATAGTATAGAACATGTCCTATGCCAACCTAGATCACGTTAGTAGCGCTTAACTAACATCAATTTGGAGCCCTGCCCCTAGGCATCCAAAGCCTTATTTATAACTAGAACATGTAACCTTTTAAATAAAAACCCCTTCTATCATAACTTAGGCACAATATTACAAAAATTGTGTGTAAATTAAACAGCAGAATTTTATTATGGTTATGGTGGAGTTCCACTATCCGTTACCATCATTTAACAAAAATTTTAATTGTACCACTAAAATCGTTATTTTGTATTGAAGCGACACTACTTACTTAAGGTCAGATTAGCCATGCCATTTTACCATGATTGATAAGTTTCATTGATAAGTCCATGCATTTTACTTCTACTGTCAGTTGGGTGTCAAACATTCGATTTGGAAAGTTGGGTCGAACCTATGATCATTACAAGCTTTTATTTACTTTCACCTGTCCCGTCTCTGTAATGAAATGAGCTAAATTGGACCCACTTCCCGGTTTCCGATTGAGCCGAAATTTTGCATGCACATGTAAGTATATCGCGTGTCAATGTCAATGTATAGAATGTTTTTTTATAAGTATTTAATTTGATGGGCTGTCCTGTCCGAAAAAATAATTTTGGCATATTATAAAAAAGTTACTCTGTATTGATAATAATATATTATGTAATAATAGGTATATTTTTTGCATTGAATCGAACAAATATTCATGTTTTATTTTACAAAAAACAATGTGAATTCATGTTTTTAGCATGAATACCTTTTTAATTGTTTTCTCTTGAAATGTTAATTTTGTTTCGTCCGTTTCGAGCGTCCATGCTGAATCGCAGCCGTAAGCGTATGTTGCTGATGGTAATACATGAAATGAACGTTTCTACAATTTTTCTATTACCTAATAATATATTAAAATAAATAATTGAGAATAATTTACAATTGTCTTACTTTAATAAAATGTTTCAACATATTTCGTCCTTTTCAAAAATGACGGTTATTAAATTTAATAGCAGAATAAATCCTGAATTGTACAAATAATTTCATGAGAGAAAAGAAGGTGAGTATTAAAGTTAATATTTGTCTTTTTTTATTTAGAACTTTTCATTTTCTTTAAAAATGCTAAATAAGTTGGAAAATGAATAAAATCAATAGTTTTTGCGGGATTGAAACCCTCGTCTTCAACATAGGTACCGTGTTGACACCTAGACCTCTCAGCCGGGCTCTTACCAGCCCTGACAAAATCTTTAACTTATTGATCTTTTCCGGGTCTTTCCTGGATGGTTTGTAGAAGGTTCTTTAAGAGTAAAACTCGTGTATATTTCGATTCGCAAAAGCTCTTATCAGAGCTATTGGCATCTGTATTTCAAACGGCAAAATTGTCTTCTCAGGTAAGTAGGTATGTATTGTGTGTGTAGGCCACAATCTCTTTTGAACTTTATGCCAAAGAAGTCTTGATTCAATTTTTATTCAAGTCATTATTAAATCTTTACAGATTTCTTGACTATAGGACAGCCATACTCAAACTGCGGCCCACGGGCCGCATGCGGCCCGCCAAGCAAATGAAAGTGGCCCACCCCTTTGTAGCTAAAAATTTTATTAACGAAAGCACAGATAATATAATACTACAGTACGAGAGGCTACCAAACTAAATTGACCCTTGCTTACAACGGACGGAGAGCGGCTGGCAGTGACTGGATTCGCATAACTGGGGACCGGTCTATGTGGCGCGCCTTGGGAGAGGCCTATTTCTCGCTGTCTCGCGGAGCCGCGTGGCCCTAGTGGGGCGCGGCTTTATGCAGCTGTAGCGTTATTTTGATGCATGTCGAAAGACGCGGCTGGTAATGCGGAATACCCTTTACAAATATGCTTTGGATCGGCTTCGACAATCTTTACACTTATTAAAAATGTCATTTACCACAGCTCACTATTATGGCCCCACCGAGGGGCTCGAGCCTATCCTAAGTTAGTTTAGCCACGTTTAGCCTTAGTCGGCCATCCGCACTGGGCTTAGTGCGGATTTGTCGATTTCACATGCACCATTGAACTTCTTGGTTAGTAGATGCAATGTAGGTTGCCTCACCATGTTTTCCTTTACCGTAGGAGCGGCGGAAAAATGTATGTACATACATACATATGAAAGTCGAAAAATGGAAAACACATTGATACATGACAGTATCGAACGCCGACCTTCCCGATTAGAAGGCTAGTGCCGCGTCCACAGCGCTACCGACATCATTACATTTGAAAATAAAAACTAATATAATAGATTAAATCTAATCGATACCTATATATATGCTTTATTACTGGTAACAATTTCTTGTGTTCTAACAAAGTAGGTAAGTCAGTTTCCCATTCTTATAAATTAATAATGTTTTCCCCGTTGAATCAGTGGCCAATTTTTTTGGTGAAATCATTAAAAATTACGTCATTAATTTTGGACAAAGTCCGATTCCTGTAACGGCTAGGTTCAATTTCGCCGATCCATTGTTTTTTATTTTATTTTTTTTTTTATTTTATTATCCAAAACATTTAGATAATTATTTTACTCAAAAATGCATGTAATGTGGTCATTATTTTGACAACCTTGTTTGAGCAAAGTCGACCTTGCCGTTGTTTCACGGAGCGGCCGGCAAAGTTTTGCTTCTAGTTAATTAATATATTTTTTTCAACACTCTTCCTCATAAAGTGGCTCTAATCCCATGGCAATTAGGCACATAATGGCAATTAGGCACATAATGACACCTATAATCAAACTGTGACTTTTTCATTACTATTATTCATGAGTGAGTAATAGTTTTTTTTTAATATTATTGGTTGAGTTACGCTTACACTTGCGCTAAAATGCTATCCGCGAAAAGCCCAAAAAAAAGAAACCTCATTTTTAGTCTATGGCCGATGCGCGCGCATAGGAAAACTGATTAATTTTTCCCGCCATTACGAAATTTATTAGTCTATGGCCGATGCGCGCGCATAGGAAAACTGATTAATTTTTCCCGCCATTACGAAACATTTTTCACAACTCGTCTCGTTTTCTCTTTTGAAGTTATTTAGTTAGTTATTAATTAAGATGTCTGCAAATACAATTTATGAAGAAAATGATTTATGTTGTACACCGCCCGATATAAGATGTGAAGCCCAGAACATTATGGAAAGTTTACTACCAGAAAACTCAAAGGAAAAATATCTATTAGCGTACCAAAATTTCATACAATGGCAGAACAACAAGAATACGCAGTCTTTTTCAGAAAATGTGTTCATGGCGTACTTTAAAGAATTATCTTCTAAGTACAAACCTAGCCCTTTGTGGTGTATTTACTCAATGTTAAAAAGTACAGTCCGAACAAAGAATGGAGTGGACTTAAAAACATACTCGAATTTGTCAGCTTATCTAAAGAGACTATCTGATGGATTTAGAAGCAAAAAATCAAAGGTTTTATCATCTGATGATATTGAAAAATTTATTAAAGATGCTCCAGATAACCAATATTTGGCTACAAAGGTTAGTTAAATTAATTTTAATTAAATATTTAATAGCAGCTTGTGTTGTGTGTTGACCTTAATTATTGTTTCTGTTGTTTCAGGTTGCTTTAATATTTGGTGTAACTAGTGCCTGTAGGATACAAGAATTAACAAATATAACTGTAAAAGATATAGAGAACCATGGCCAGATGCTTTTAGTGAAGATACCTATCACGAAAAATAAAATACCTAGGTCATTCACCATACACGGTCCATTCTATGATATTGTTAAGAAGTATGAAAGTTTGCGTTCGCCAAAAACAAAAAATGACCGTTTCTTTCTAAATTACCAGAATGGTAAATGTACCTGTCAGCCTATAGGTATAAACAAATTTGGTTCTATGCCTAAAGAAATCGCTAAGCTTTTGGGTTTAGTAGAAGCTGAGAGCTACACTGGACATAGTTTCAGAAGAACTTCAGCTACATTGCTGGCAAATTCAGGAGCTGATATAATGACTTTGAAGCGACATGGCGGGTGGCGATCCAGCAATGTAGCAGAATCATACGTAGAAGATTCCATACAAAACAAGAAGAAAATTTGTGCAAAAATCACAAAAAGAATTAAACTTGATTCTGAGACGCATCCTACTGGCGAAATACCAAGTACGTCCAATGATTGGATTTCACCTACCTACACGAATAATGAACCATCACAAATAACAATAGAACATGAAAGTATTTCAATAAATAATCTATCTGATGAGACCGCTATGTCATCAAAAATAGTTAATTATAATTTTACTAATTGCACATTTACTAATTGTTTCCCTAAGTAAACTTTTTATCTACTATGTAAAATGGTTTTTTATTTAAGTATTGTTTTATTCAGAAGTGTGTTGAAAAACGTTGTATGATACACGTGTGTATTGATGGTTACCGTCCTCGGCTTCTTAAGACCCTCGCCTAACGGCTCGGGCCTCAATGCGCCTCAGCGGTAATCAGCAACATTACACACTTGTACCATAATGTACTATTATTTAAATTACTTGCTGGTTTTATTTAGATTAAGTACTTGCATTTTTGAGTAAAGCACTATACAAGCCTTGGCCCACAATGACTGCTTCGCTGGTCACGCTATGATTGCCTCGAGCTAGACTAGCTACGCTCTAGGCCTTCCAGCTTGACCATCATTGCATTGCATTGCAAGTGTTGCACGCTGACCGCGCTGTGTGGCCTGGAGCTGCGCTGTCGGCAATCAGCGCGACCAGCAAAGTAGTCATTATAGACCGCGGCAGTAATGTACTATTATAGTAAGGGTCATACAACGGAATCCGTTAATAAAATGAAAACGACAATGCATTATTATCAGTCTTTATTCAATAATACACGAATATAACAACAATGATACTTCCTCAATGATGTAACAAGAGAATGTAATGCACAACCTAAAAGCTGTTTTTTATAAAAATGCAAATGATTCAATTTCAGATAAGTATATTTTCATAACTTTTAACAGAGATGATTAATTTAAAACTAATTATACTCATTTCAAACGCATAGCAGTCTACCCACCGCGCATTAATTCTATTCAGTCTTAATGTGATAATGATAAATGCTGATGGACCACATTCCATGAGCGAGAACGCTGGACATTTAGTATTTATTATTATTTCAGTATTTGTCATGCTTCGGTACAGTTCAGACGTGAAATCAATATTTAACATGATCAATACTTGCATATTTTTTTATAAAGTTCCAACAGCTTGCAAAAAGCTTCTATTTTGATCGTATTTTTATAATCTTTGGACTAAGAATCCTACAGACAGACCCACAGCTCAAGCATTGCTTACAAATTTAAAATAAATTCTTTCAAAATAATCCGATATACCTACTAAGGCCCCACGAGCCTCGCGCGTAATAAGAGATAGGTACCTGCTACACAGGCGCGTAACGGCGCGTTCCAGTTAATTACAGATTTGTAACATTTTTAGCATCAACGCGCTTCGTTTCATTAGTCTTCGAGCTTCGGTGTTAAGTAGTTTAACATCTTTTGGGTGTTTACTTCCAAGGCCTTGCTAGAATACCAGCGCCTTCGCTACTTGTTTGTAGCAAAAACATATGCTGAGGCTCGGACCTTTTTTGGCCTCGCACAATATTTGCACCACATTATTCTTTCTTTTTTGTGTATTTTTAATTTATTGTGTGGCCAAAATAAATTATTTTTCTTTCTTCTTTCTTTCTTTCTTTCTAATCTGCTTTTCTAATCGTCAGTGTGGCCGGCCGGCCCCACAAGCTAGGCGCGTGTAGCTATACATTCAGTATACACAATTGATTGATTATACGTGATTTTCATAATTAAGAAATTTTATTAGGCTTTGCAAATAGCGTTGCCATCTCTAAAAATCAAAAAGCCGGACATTAACAAAAATTGACAAAAATATCGACTAAATCACATATTTAAAAGCCGGACTTTTGAATACGCCGGACGTTAAAAAAAGGGATTATTTATAAAAAAAATTAATGAAACACACAGTTGCGAGCGAATCAGCCAATCTCGTCTCGCTCGCTCGATCGCTACTGACTGAAGTGATTGATTGTATTGGATGAACGATAGTATAAAAAGCCTAACAAAAGCCGGACGGGCCGGACGCAGTCAAATTTGGCGGGACAAGAGGTCAAAAAGCCTAACACTGACCGGCTTTATCCGGACGGATGGCAATACTATTTGCAAATATATCTACGTAAGAAAAAACATTAACAAGAAAAAATAGTTTCAGTGTCAAATAAACTAATCTGCCATCTCATCATAACTCAATCATAACAAGATTAAGCATTAAAATTACGTTATTATGACGTTTTAAGACGCTTTGGCGGCGGTGGTGCCGTCAAATTCGGCGACGATATCTCCGGAGCCATTGCCACCATCGAAGAGCATTATCTACATTGATTTACTACCAAACGTTTGGTAGTAAATCAATGTATCTATGCCAAAAACAAAAATGCGCTCGGAGAATTTTTTTTTTCAGTTGGTAAGCTAACCCAGTCATTTAAACAAACATTAGGTGGAGTATTGTTTATTGAAATGCAGAAAAATATAGATAGCACTGAAAATTATAATTTATAAGAAATATTTATAAACAATGGTAAGTAAAATAATTTTATTAAATGAACATCAACAACATAGAAATAACAAATTAGTGGGTTTTTTATTGAAGGCTTGATAATAGGGGAAACCAGGGCAAAATGGGATACTTAAGAGAAGAAACGTCATAATATGAAAATCAAACGTTATTAAAAATCTCTTACAACAATAGCAACACTTACAGTTTTAATTAATATAATAATAATCTTTTATGGCGCTTATTCACATATTTTTTTTGCAAATAGCAACTAAATGGCACATGTCAAATATCCCGTCTTGCCCCATGATTGGGGCAAAATGGGAACAGCTATGGAGCATGATGAGCACACATTTTAATCTAGATGGCAATGTTCACATTTATGTGCCTCTTCATTGTCATCGTCTACATCTGCGCATGAATTATGGGCCCAGCCATGGCAGCCGCTACAAATAACCCAACCTTCAGTGGACTGAAAAGTATAAGTACCCACAATGCATGCAAGAACAATCATTTTCATCGTCTTCAGATGAACTAGTATCAGTGTCAATTTCTTTTTTGCGTCTTTTGTTTTTATTTTTTTTTCCCCGGCTTATTTTTTCAGGTATTTTTATTGGCAGGTTTCTTTTTGTCAGTCATCTTATTTATTTTTTGTTTTTTATTTATATCCCTAATGAGATCATTGTTGTACGGAGAAGCTGTAAGTATTGCAATTTTACCGGGTTTTCTTGTTTGCCTTTCGTGGGATCTTACTTCCTTGGGTATAGCTATGATATTTTCCGGGGTCACGGTTGACGGTCTTTTGTTTAACTGTCTTAAATAGAAAACTTTGTTTGTCTGTCTTTAATAATCTGTGCAGAAGTAGAAGGCTGAGGCAAGAACTCCGCACTCAATGGTTCTGCAGATACAGAATCAGCAGAAATATCTTTTTGTGTTGGAATGCATGGTCCATCTTGGGTTACTTACGATATGATATAAAATTGTTTTGTAGCGACCTAATTTCTTTTCCCATTGTCATTATTTGAATCAGTTTCATCTTCACACTTCGAGCCCTCCTCATTCGTCGTTCCAAAATCGTTTTAGGTACGTTTTATATAGCTAAGGCTAGAAGAAATCCAATTGTCTCAAAAACCACAGCTCTAGCCTGTATCTGTTTTATGTTTATAATTTTGTACCATTATACGGCATACAAAAAATAAATTTATTATTAAATAGGTATGAACTATTTATCTGCCTACACATATGGGGCAAAACGGGATAGTACCCCATTATGCCCCGACCATTTTGCCCCAACAGACACATTTTTCAAAAGTTACAACAGTTCTAAAATGCAAAATTATTCTGCTAAAAAGCAATCCGAAATCGTTAGTTTTACACTACTTCAACAAGCATGTAATAAATTTTTACAATAGCACTGATATCTACCATAGGGTCCATCGATTAAAAACAGGAAACGTAAAAATCCTCTAAAAAAACTCTTTTTTCTCGCCGCGCAGCCAAAACACGCAACGACACGCACATGCGCTAGGACTCATATGACGCGACTAAACATCCCCCGAATGGCGTTGTGTAAGGCTCTGTTATGTTCACCAGTCACGCACACAAGCACATTTCCCGTCTTGCCCCGAGCTTCGTTTTAACCCGGTTTCCCCTACAAAAATATTTTTATATATTTTTTAAATTAATGTTATTAGTTTGTCTTATAATTTCACCAAAACTAAGAGTACCTACCTACTTAATACTAAATTTCAATATAATTAATTACATGAATTTAACAAACGCAAGTATTAGTTCACGAAATTATAACCGTTTTCTATAATTACGTCATTTATACACTTTTATACATTAGTACACCATCAGTATTGTGTTATACCGCGCCAGACGTATGGGGCCGCACTGACGTAGCGCGCACTGACTGATAGAAACGCACCGTGTGTATTTTGCCGCAGCGAGCGCCCGTGGACAAATCTCGCCACATGCCTAGCGTGTCTCGCCGCTCTCATGTTGCGATACAAACTCACGCTAAGTGTGTGAGCCGCAGCGAACGTGAAACGATATCCAGGTGCAGTTTTAATTGAGAAATAGGTGCAGAAATTTGACTTATCGTCGCGCAAATGGCAAATTATACCTATATATCCACACAAACACACACACACACTAATACCGTATACCACCCAGCGTTGTATGAAATTGGGTTTGAAGTTACATCCATAAAAGCTACAATTAGTACAGGAATTAAAGCCTAGTGATATACTTAAATTTACACAAGTCGTTGGCCGATGCAATGCTGGTTCGCTTCAATAACATTAACAACATAATTTTTCCGAAGCCGAAGCGGCCCTTTCATCTAAATAAACGTAAATAAACAAAATTGTTTGTATTGAAAGAAAGAAAGAAAGCAAAAATATTTATTTGGCGCTAAGTAAACAGGTGACAAAAAACCAAAACATAAATAAACAAAATAATACAAGAAAAAAGCAATGAAATACGCAATCATTTACAAAATAGCGGCCAAAACTCAAGCATCAAAGGCCCCTGCATTCGCCTAACATAACGGAGTGGGCGAGAATTTTGGCTAGAGGAAACATTTTTTTTTATTATTGATAATAGGTTTGCGCTTGACCCAGAATCACCTGATGGTAAGAGAGACTGGGTCTATGATGTAGCGCGCTTACCTAGTAAATGCCCATTCACCCTTTTTTTAAAAAGACCCATGTTATAATGGTCTGGGAACACCGATAAAGGTAAAGAGTTCCATTCCTTGGCGACACGAATAAGGAAAGAATTGCCGAATCGTTTAGTTCGGCAAAATGGAATGTCCACAGTGTAGGGATGAATCCCCGACGTGCGTCTTAGATCTCTAAAAAGGAATGGAGCAGGAGGTATAAGACTATGTAGCTCTTGAGCGCACTCTCCAAAATGTATCTTATAAAATACCGACAGACAGGCCACTTTACGCCGATGTTCGAGGCTTTGGAGTTTGGTCTCGAATAGATGACAATTATTTAATTATTGGGCCCTATTCGAAGATTCTCATGGTCGTGTGATTACTGCAAATTCAACCGAATATGTGAGAATGTTACGGGAGTTCTTGACGCCACAGCTGGAGAAAGCTGGCTACAATCGCAACACGTGGTTGCAGCAAGTCGAAGCCACTTGTCACATATCCAACGCTTAGAGCATTCAGACATCCTCAAAACGAGTCTCTCCCAGGTAGTGAAGCTAATGTTTCCGGGAAATTAGATTGCCAGGTGAGGAAACATTCCGTGGCTACCCAGAAGCCCCGACTTGACCCCGGCTAATTTCTTTCTATGGGGTATAATTAAAGAGCCTTGATTATACCTGTAATAAACTAACAACAATACGTCAATTAAAAAGAGAAGAATCCGCGAAGAGGTGTCGGCAATCTCAGGATCAACGTGCAGAACGGTGTTCGAAAAGTGAGCTCGTTTAGTCAAGTGGCCGAATTAGTTTAGGCTTAGGCCGGCTTGTGACCAGGGGCCTTACCATGATCGCTTATATAGCAAGGTTAAAACAATATTGAAACAGAGACACCGCTCTTGTTGCGTATAGCGCATCCCGCTTTTAGTGCGGTTTTAATATTGTTTTTGGCGATCATGGAAAGGGGGCTGCGACCTTATTCTGCTAGCGTTAATACATTTGTAGCGTATCAATAACGCTTTAATAGCATCGCTTTTCAAGACCGTTATTGTTGGTTTACCGATTAGGTACTAACTGCAATATATGTTACTATTGACTTATTAAGAAATTGTAGTACTAATAAACAGCACCAGGAAAAGCGTATAAAAGCGACAAAAGCAGTTTTATTGAAACGCTATCAAGACACGATAACAACGTTAAGATAGCGGAATTAGGTCCAAGGGGGGTGCGTTCGGTGAATTGGCCTTCGATTTTAGTTACACAATCAAGGGGCCTATCCTGAACCTTCCACCTGAGAGGTTTTGGAAGGAAGGTTAGCTGGGTATGGGAACACGGAACACGCAATAATAATCTTTTATGGCGCTTATTCACTATTTGCAAAAAAATATATGAATAAGCGCCATAAAAGATTATTATTATACTAGCTGTGCCCGCGAACTCCGTTTCGCCATCAAAATGCTTAAAACAGTGTTTAGATTTTTCCTCCATTTTATTCCATAATGATTCAACTTTATTCTGCCTTTCTAGAGCAGAGGCCATTTGGAAATTAACAAATTAAGACAATTATCGTCGGTTCGTAATGCTCTAGGTACTCTTCAGGGCCTTTCATTTAATACCCATATTGCTGGGTTTGAAAACAATCTTTAATCCATTTTTTGAACGGCGGCCATGTTTAATTTAGGGCAATTTTCCTAAGTTCATAATGCGCTACTCTTTGAGACCTTTTATTTGATACCCATATTGCTAGGTTTGGAAACGAACTTTTATCCACCTTTTTTGAGCAGCGGCTATGTTGAATTTATGTCAATGTTTCTAGGTTCATAGTGCTTTACTTATCAAGGACTACTTTCATTTGATACCCATATTGCTGGGTTCGAAAACGAACTTGTATCCTTTTTTTAGCGGCGGCTATGTTGAATTAAGGTCGATTTTTCTAGGTACCTAATGCTCTACTCTTCAAGGCCTTTCATTTGATACCCATATTGCTAGGTTTGGAAACGAACTTTTATCCATTTTTTTTTGAGCGGCGTCCATGTTTTATTTAGGACAATTTTCCTTAGTTCATAATGCTCTACTCTTTGAGGCCTTTCATTTGATACACATATTGCTATGTTTGGAAACGAATTTTTATCCACCTTTTTTGAGCAGCGGCTATTTTGAATTTATGTCAATTTTGCTAAGTTCATAGTGCTTTACTCGTCAAGGCCTTTCATTTGATACCCATATTGCTGCGTTTGAAAACGAACTTTTATCCTTTTTTTAGCGGCGGCCATGTTGAATTTAGATCGATTTTTCTAGTTACCTAATGCTTTACCCTTCAAGGCCTTTCATTTGATACCCATATTGCTAGGTTTGGAAACGAACTTTCATCCACCATTTTTGAGCGGCAGCCATGTTGAATTTATGTCAATGTTGCTAGGTTCATAGTGCTTTATGCATCAAAGCCTTTGATTTGATACCCATATTGCAGGGTTTGAAAACGAACTTTTATCCTTTTTTTTTGAGCGGTGGCCATGTTTAATTTAGACCAATTTTCCTAAGTTCATATTGCTCTACTCTTTGATGCCTTTCATTTGATACCCATATTGCTAGGTTTGGAAAGGAACTTTTATCCACCTTTTTCGAGCAGCGGCTATGTTGAATTTATGTCAATATTGCTAGGTTCATAGTGCTTTACTCGTCAACGCCTTTCATTTGATACCCATATTGCTGGGTATGAAAACGAACTTTTATCCTTTTTTTTTACGAACTTTTATCCTTTAGGACAATTTTTCTAGGTACCTAATGCTCTACTTTTCAAGGCTTTTCATTTGATACCCATATTGCTAGGTTTGGAAAAGAATTTGTATCCACCTTTTTTTGAGCGGCGGCCATGTTGAATTTATGTCAATGTTGCTAGGTTCATAGTGCTTCAGAGCCTTTGATTTGATACCCATATTGCTGGGTTTGGAAACGAACTTTTATCCGTTTTTTTGGAGCCGCGGCCATGTTGAATTTAGGTCAATTTTTCTAGATACCTAATGCTTTACTCTTCAAGGCCTTTCATTTGATAACCATATTGCTGGGTTTGAAAACGAACTTTTATCCATTTTTTTGAGCGGCGGCCATGTTTAATTTAGGGCATTTTTCCTAAGTTCATAATGCTTTACTCTTCTAGGCCTTTCATTTGATATCCATATTGCTAGGTTTGGAAACGATCTTGTATCCACCTTTTTTGAGCGGCGGCCATGTTGAATTTATGTCAATGTTGCTAGGTTCATAGTGCTCTACACATCAAGGCCTTTCATTTGATACCCATATTGCTGGGTTTGGAAACGAACTTGTATCCACCTTTTTTGAGCGGCGGCCATGTTGAATTTTAGGCGATTTTCCTAGGTTCATAATGTTCTACGCTTCAAGGCCTTTCACTTGATACCTATATTGCTAGGTTTGGAAACGAACTTTTATCCACCTTTTTTGAGCATCAGCTATGTCGGCGAATTTACGTCAATGTTACATTAGGATCAAGAGTCCCGTACTCCCTCTACGCGTAATACTTTTAATAGTTTTAAATGGATGAAAGAGTTTGATTCCTTAGTCATAATGTAAAAACATAATATAACACCTTTCAAAATGCCTTGAAAAGGGTATCTTCATTTTTCAACATTACAAATATTGTACCGATTTTGTGAAAATTGGCCAAAAATTAAACCAACCTACAAATTTTATATTTGTGACGTGATATTGTCATAAAAAATGCTATATACTTTGGTTGTATGGCTTGATCCTTTTTCCTTACCACCACGGTACTACATAAGAAAAATACAATTTAAACTTCTTGGTTGGCAAAATTCAGATGGGCACAGCCAATAACAGAAAAGATTTTTTTTTGCAATATGTAACAAACTTGTCAAAATAATTTCACGTGCGCCATGTTGATTTTCTACATACTTGTCATCAAAAATTTTATATGGTATTTTTTGAATAAAATTAGAAAGTGAATTTAAGCAAATGAAATTATGCCTAAATGTTCTTCCGGAAAATTTTAAGCATTGTGGTGTAAGCCATATCAAATTCTGTCCAGTAGTTTCGGAGATCTTTCCGGACAAACATTTGTACCCCTACGATTTTATTATATATGGAGATTAATTAAAACTGTAAGTGTTGCTATTGTTGTAAGAGATTTTTAATAACGTTTGATTTTCATATTATGACGTTTCTTCTCTTAAGTATCCCATTTTGCCCTGGTTTCCCCTATTATCAAGCCTTCAATAAAAAACCCACTAATTTGTTATTTCTATGTTGTTGATGTTCATTTAATAAAATCATTTTACTTACCATTGTTTATAAATATTTCTTATAAATTATAATTTTCAGTACTATCTTTATTTTTCTGCATTTCAATAAACAATACTCCACCTAATGTTTGTTTAAATGACTGGGTACTTAGCTTACCAACTGAAAAAAAAAATTCTCCGAGCGCATTTTTGTTTTTGGCATAGATACATTGATTTACTACCAAACGTTTGGTAGTAAATCAATGTAGATAATGCTCTTCGATGGTGGCAATGGCTCCGGAGATATCGTCGCCGAATTTGACGGCACCACCGCCGCCAAAGCGTCTTAAAACGTCATAATAACGTAATTTTAATGCTTTTTTTTTTTTTTTTTTTTTTTTTAAAAAAAAAAAACGTCGCCCCACACTAGGATTTTCTCCTGTGTCGTGGGTGCAGTTACAAACATAGAATATCACATGCACATACGCCCAGACCGGAACAAATTTCTGTAGGCCATACAAAATATCTGTCCCGAGCGGGAATCGAACCCGCGACCCGTTGCGCAGTAGGCGATCTCTCGACCTCTGCACTAACCGTGTCGTCAAATGCTTAATCTTGTTATGATTGAGTTATGATGAGATGGCAGATTAGTTTATTTGACACTGAAACTATTTTTTCTTGTTAATGTTTTTTCTTACGTAGATATATTTGCAAATAGTATTGCCATCCGTCCGGATAAAGCCGGTCAGTGTTAGGCTTTTTGACCTCTTGTCCCGCCAAATTTGACTGCGTCCGGCCCGTCCGGCTTTTGTTAGGCTTTTTATACTATCGTTCATCCAATACAATCAATCACTTCAGTCAGTAGCGATCGAGCGAGCGAGACGAGATTGGCTGATTCGCTCGCAACTGTGTGTTTCATTAATTTTTTTTATAAATAATCCCTTTTTTTAACGTCCGGCGTATTCAAAAGTCCGGCTTTTAAATATGTGATTTAGTCGATATTTTTGTCAATTTTTGTTAATGTCCGGCTTTTTGATTTTTAGAGATGGCAACGCTATTTGCAAAGCCTAATAAAATTTCTTAATTATGAAAATCACGTATAATCAATCAATTGTGTATACTGAATGTATAGCTACACGCGCCTAGCTTGTGGGGCCGGCCGGCCACACTGACGATTAGAAAAGCAGATTAGAAAGAAAGAAAGAAAGAAGAAAGAAAAATAATTTATTTTGGCCACACAATAAATTAAAAATACACAAAAAAGAAAGAATAATGTGGTGCAAATATTGTGCGAGGCCAAAAAAGGTCCGAGCCTCAGCATATGTTTTTGCTACAAACAAGTAGCGAAGGCGCTGGTATTCTAGCAAGGCCTTAGAAGTAAACACCCAAAAGATGTTAAACTACTTAACACCGAAGCTCGAAGACTAATGAAACGAAGCGCGTTGATGCTAAAAATGTTACAAATCTGTAATTAACTGGAACGCGCCGTTACGCGCCTGTGTAGTAGGTACCTATCTCTTATGACGCGCGAGGCTCGTGGGGCCTTAGTAGGTATATCGGATTATTTTGAAAGAATTTATTTTAAATTTGTAAGCAATGCTTGAGCTGTGGGTCTGTCTGTAGGATTCTTAGTCCAAAGATTATAAAAATACGATCAAAATAGAAGCTTTTTGCAAGCTGTTGGAACTTTATAAAAAAATATGCAAGTATTGATCATGTTAAATATTGATTTCACGTCTGAACTGTACCGAAGCATGACAAATACTGAAATAATAATAAATACTAAATGTCCAGCGTTCTCGCTCATGGAATGTGGTCCATCAGCATTTATCATTATCACATTAAGACTGAATAGAATTAATGCGCGGTGGGTAGACTGCTATGCGTTTGAAATGAGTATAATTAGTTTTAAATTAATCATCTCTGTTAAAAGTTATGAAAATATACTTATCTGAAATTGAATCATTTGCATTTTTATAAAAAACAGCTTTTAGGTTGTGCATTACATTCTCTTGTTACATCATTGAGGAATGTGACAATAGCCTACCAATCATGGCTATACCTACAGCTGTAAGCTGGCAAAAAATACACATCCACACCATTGAAATTATGGAAACAATTAGATAGGTAAGTACTTAAACTAAATTATTTTAAAACAAATAAAGAACAATGAAAGAATGCCGGACATGGTAAATGAATTAAAATATGAATGGAATGCATCATTCATTTAATTAGGTCTCAATGCAAACATGTAAACTGGATATATACCATTAGGAAAATTTGTCTGTTTACACTGTTTAATTCTTTTCAAATTTGCACATTTAAATATTTTTAAAAACTGCTTTAATGTTCTAGTAATAGAGGAATCTGTGTCATCTTTTTCCACTTTGCCCGATGATGTGACATTTTCCTTTACAACAATAACACCATTTTCTGACAAGGCATCTCTGAAATAAAATTACATTACATTAGGTATCACACTTCATTTCACATCAAATGAAAGAATAATAATATTAATCAGCTACCTGAGTAAATATAAAACCACTTTTTGACCCCAGTTGACAGGATTCAGCAATTTAGCTTAGAATAACAATTTGACGAATGCACGAATTTTTTAGTGTAAGTAAAATGGTTATCTCATGTTACGAAATTTTAAATAAAACAAACAAAAAAAAATGAAAATGATTTTATAAATTAAGGTCTTGTTTCCAGTATTCAACCATTACCACTGGCCTCTCTACTTCTGCTATTGATCTACTAGTTTTTGGCAACTATAATAACCACAATATACTTATTTAATATTTTATCAAATTAGACTATTTGTAAAATCTAAGTTAATTTTATTATTATCGGACAAAAGTGATAAGTTTTATTCAAGAAACATTATAAGACAGAAAACAACATAAATTTGAGATTATGTACGAGTGTTTGATTATTTTCTTGTTAGGTATCTTTCATTATTATTAGGTACTAGCTGCCCGTCCCGGTCCCGCACGGGTACTTATAGTAAAAAAAAACCTATTGACAATACAAAAGTGTAAGAAACCATAGATTTGGAGAAGCCTGAATGTCAATCTGTCAAGTTCGTCACTTTTACGTGAACATATTTTAAATTCATTTTTGTTCCTGTAATAATTTTTCAAATATTTTCTTTTATACAAACCTTGTCCTAACAATAACGATTACATAAAACCAAGAATCATCCAATTTGGTGCAGTCGTTCGAAAGTTATGGGCGTACATACATTTCGAAGTTCCATTTTTATTTATATCTATACTAATATTATAAAGCTGAAGAGTTTGTTTGTTTGTTTGTTTGCTTGAACGCGCTAATCTCAGGAACTACTGATCCAAATTGAAAAATTCTTTTTGTGTTGGATAGTCCATTTATCGAGGAAGGCTTTAGGCCAGGGTTTCTTAAACTTTTTGCAGTCACGGACCAATTTTACAATTTAAACAATTCCACGGACCACTATCACAATTGAAAAAAAATTGGAGATGAAAAAAGCCTTTTTATATTAATAAAAAGTACTTTTATTGGTACTTTCATTACACTTACTACTAAGTTAATGAGAAGGGTGCTGTAGCCCCCTAACCATGATCGCCCAAAACAATATTAAAAAGGCGCTTAGAGCGGGATGGCGCTATACGCAGCAAGAGCGGTGTTTCTGTTTTAATAATGTTTTAACCTTGCTATAAGTGATCGTGGTAAGGCGATCATGGTAAGGCCTCAATGAGAACGTTATATTGTGGGATTGTCTTCGACAAGGCAAGGCGCATGTCATGTTTACTTTGAGTTTATTACACACTTTCCTAGTAAATATGTTTACAGACTGACCTACTGCGGATCCCTAATATACATGTTACGGACCCCTAAGGGGTCTGTGGACCCCACTTTAAGAAACCCTGCTTTAGGCTATATAACATCACGCTACGACTAATAGGAGCTGAGCATCAATGACAAATGTTGCAAAAACGGGTAAAAAATATACGGCGAAACGTAGTTCGCTGGCACAGCTAGTAAAAGATATATACGAGTATGTTAGGAATCTTTCATTTATATAGCTTTCACTAGTTTATGGCCATCTTGAATTACTCAAAGCTAAGAAGTAATCATTACCGGTTATCGACTACCATTTATAAATTTGTTCTGGTTTTCTTTAAGTTTGCTACTGGTAATATGTTGCCTTTCATTACATATGGTCAAAAAATTAGTTAGTTTTATTCGTTTGACCCACTAATAAGTTGATTAACTAGTTATAAATGCACATTAAAAGAATAAGTCAAAATAATAAGCGTTTATCGTCGCTCGGCATTCGTTACCGCGAATGTAAAATTTGGTAAATTTTCAGGAGACAAAAAGCGATTTACGGGTAATGCGCAATTTAATACGTAATTGTCCGAATATTGTTAAAAAGTTTTTAGTATTAACACACCTTTTACATTTTTTAAAATGTTTATTTAAAACTCCACAGACTCGTGGTCCGTGCCTTTGGAGTTCTTGGGTACAATATTAAGTGATCTATGTATATTTATATTTTCTAAAACGCTTACTAAATAATAAGCGTATATCGTCGTTCGGCATTCATTACCGCGAATGTGAAATTTGGTAAATTTTCAGGAGACAAAAAAGCGATTTACGGGTAATGCGCAATTTAATACGTAATTGTCCGAATATTGTTAAAAAGTTTTTAGTATTAACACATCTTTTACATTTTTTAAAATGTTTATTTAAAACTCCACAGACTCGTGGTCCGTGCCTTTGGAGTTCTTGGGTACAATATTAAGTGATCTATGTATATTTATATTTTCTAAAACGCTTACTACTACGTGATTCTAGTCTTGAGTTGCGCATTTACAATTTTATATTTTAATGTTTATTACTTAGTTGCTTATATAAAACTAATCTATATCTATATATATATAAAATAATGCACGTACGAATATAGTAATACACCGCTATTTTTAAGTTATGACAAAAATTTTGTGTGCTTGTTCAGACAAGCAAACTGAACAACTTTCACTATAGGACCAACTTCGAAATCGAAAAAAAAAGTCAGCTGTTTCATACATTTAACATTCAAGGTCAAAGTGAAGTGACCTAATCGATTATCGATTAGTTTAAGGAATCGATACGATCTCCATACATTTGTGAAGCAGTTATATCGACTGTATAAAAATGATTGATAAAGAAATTTAATTTATTATTTTCTAGGTGTCTTTACCTAGACTACTGATTATCCTATTTTTTGTTATATTTTGCTGGCTGTGCTGCAAATGCATGCATGAATGCATGTTATAATTTTATTGTAATGTTATATTGATAAAAAAGGCAATACAATGTGTATACTTCATTATTTGTACCTGAGAAACTATGACTGTGTGGAAGTAGGAATGAGAAGATGAAGAATACGGATTTTTTTCTGCAAACAAGATTTTATTTCTAAATGTAACAAATATAATGAACTCAAAAAATCATAGTGGAATCGAAAAGAAAGATAAGAATCGAAGAGATGAGAACCCCTTAATCACTACTAAAGTTAACACACCTAACTATAGGGCCGTGAATATCATAGTCAAAATGGATATAAAATTTTTGGAAATGTTAATATTACTTGACACTTATTAACACTATACATATTAAGGCCCGTATTAATAAAGCCAAAGACATTATAAGAGATAGACCGACAATACGCGCGGCCTCTAAGAAACCCCCTTCAACCACAACAGCGGTCAGGCGGCCGCTACTCATACTGTATTTGTACTGCATTCGACTGTCGAGCGCGCGTCAAGTTATAAAAATACTTGAACATGCCCAAATAACTTCGTTTTGTAGTATAAAAAACGAACAGTAATAAACTAAATCACATTGTAACATTATTTATTACCGATGAGTCTTAATTATGCTTATTTATTTAGCTATTATCATATCAAAATTGGTTGAAGGGGACTTCATACATTTCGTTTGCATTGTTGGTCTACTCTTATAATGTCTTTGAATAAAGCGATCTCAAGACTGCTCTCAAGTGCGAACTCAGCCGAGTCATACTGAAGTTGTGATCACGCACTTAAGATAGTCGCTAATTAATAAACCTATATCAACAGCGTAGGTATCACTTGAGATATAATATCAAGATCGCGCTCTTAAGAGCGTGATCTCAAGTTCTCAAGTAAACGTAATTTTTAACCGACTTCGAAAATGGAGGTTCTATGTTCGACTGTATCTATTTTTTTATTTTTCTTGTATGTTCACCGATTACTCCGCCATTTGAGGAACGATTTTCAAAATTCCTTTTGTAATCGAAATAGTACACTCCCAAGGTAACCCCATTGTCACCATGTCATGATCTGGATGATGGAATCCCGGGCAAATCGAAGGAAACCCTTAAATTTGAAAGGCACGTCCAACGTGTTTCATGTCTTTTCTTAAGATATTCAGGTATTTGCGTATGGTAGTCATTATGTCATTGTTAGTGAGCTGATGATGGAAGGTTTTGGTGAAATCTATATCGTTTCAAAAAGTCATCATGCCATAACCCTTGAAAGACATATTTATGAAGTGTTGATCCGTAAAAAGGCAAATAAATTTTATGTCATCATGATATCATTTGTAATCATGAGATCCGTAATCGACCCCCTGAAAGATATACTCATATCTAATAATCTATTTCGTCATAGCGATCGATTTGTGTGAACAACAAAAGTCGTCAAACGTGATTAGATGGACATTGGGCAATTTTACCCGGTTTCTTTCTGTAGTTAGAAATTATCAGTGTTTAAATCATACGAGTATTTCGTTGTTTTTTATATACTACTTACTGTTTGTTTTACTATTTGTTTGTTTGTTTGCATTGAATAGGCTCTGAAACTACTGGACCGATTTGAAAAATTATTTCACATTTAGAATTCTACATTATTCCTAATGAACATAGGCTATAAAATAATTTTTCCCGAGGGAAAATATAAAATTCCCACGGGAAAACAAATAACGCGGACGAAGCTGCGAGCGTTTAGCTAGTATTTGATAAAAATGACCATCCAGCAAATTAAAATATCACTTCGTCGTTTGTATTTTACAATCGGAATAATACTTGTAATGCGGTCGGAATGTTTTGTTCGTCACACTCCCTCTCCCTCTGTCTCTCTCTCTCTCTCTCTGTCTCTCGCATAGTCTCATAAAACGGGTTATGTCACGTGCGCTTGCGCCAGTTGACAGCGTTGCCAGAATAATTCATAAAAAATAACAAATAAACTTTAACCGCCTCCGCGGTCCAAATGTTGATCGGGAGGTCTGGGGTTTAATTCCCCATGGGGGCAGACGTTTTTCTGTTCGGCTGGGTCGGTGGTAGTGCTTCTGAGCCCGCCTGGTTAGCTGCAGCACAGATTAGATAATAGTTACTACGGAAGCTGCAGCCCGCGCCCGCCTAAGATTTTCGCCATAATAACAATGTTAATAGCATTGTTGTTCTCCGACAATTAGAGATAAGAAAGCCAGTTCCTCAGTTGTTACGGAGTCCATGTGAAGCTCGCTTCCTCTTTCGGCACATCTTCACTTACCATGAGGTGAGATGAAGGCCAAGAGCTTCCCTGTCGTATGTACAAAAAAAAACAAAAGTGTAACGGAACACATCCAAAAAATGTTTCATTCATAGTGTTGGCTGGTTATGAGTGGGCGCGGGATCGACGCGACGACCCTCAGATTAAGTACACCAATGGATTCGCAATGTTATTATATGTCTCAAATAAAGCGTCCAGTTCAGTCCGCTATAACAAAGCACCGTGTTTGTTGTTGTGCTAAAATATCAGTCGGTGAGCATTGTGAGTGCATTTTACAGTTATACGTTTTATATAGATTTTTTAAATGAATTCTATAAAGAAAAACATAAAAAGTGTGGAATCTTGGATGCGGCGTTTTTTTCCGCCATCTTAGAGCACCAACCCAAATGTTGGCACGCTTTTTTCGTAGGTATTTCATGTCTTTTGGTATCTACCTATAGTCTAAGCGACGACCGCGCGCGAAAAAATGTCACTTGTCATCCGTTGTGTGATCTGTTTAACTACTGTTATCTCACTGTGCCTTGTGTGTTTCGATGCAGCAGAATAAAAATGACCCGAAAAATACTTTTTTCCTTTATCTTTTTGATTTTTGCAAGAAAACAAGTAAAAAAAGACTATTCTTATTATTTTTTTATACTTTTATGGTCATTTTCGTGTTAATCCCACGACCCACAGATATGCGACCTATCCCATTATAATCTAGATGTAATTTACTAGTACATATTATGTTATCTGTGCCTCTACATCTAACCAAATTTTTTTTTTCGCCGTGGGTAAATGTTCCATAGTAAAATGCCCAATGTCCAAATGACATTTGAATCAACCGCCAAAACGCGCACTTAAGTCATGGTCCGACCACACTCAGAAAACAGGCACTTAAGTAGCATCTTGAGAGTGCACTTGAGTCCTGGAATCGTTTTATTAATACGTCGCTACTCAGCTGATACTTTGTACTCAAGTGTGAACTCAAGTATGGTGTATTAATTAGCACAGTATCTCAAGTTTGCTCTCAAGTTCTATCTCAGAGCTGAGTGCGGTTTATTAATACGGACCTAAGAGGCATTTGGTTGTGCTCACACCATCTTACAATCAAACTAATGTCCTCCTGTAAGATATACAGTCATTTTTATTTGCCATATGGTTGGAATTTTTTTGTAAGCAAGATATTCATTGACTGTTCATGGATTGTTCATCAATAACACTAGACGGTGATGTCTTGCCAACAGACACAACAGTTAAATACTTGGGCATGCACCTGGATAGGAAGCTCACTTGGCAAGCTCATATAAAGGCCAAAAGAGAAAAAAGCTTGGACTGGCTGCTGGGCAGAAACTCAACGCTAAGCTTGAAAAATAAAGTCCTTATTTACAAGTGTACCCAAAAACCAATTTAGACATATGGAATACAACTCTGGGGATCAGCGAGTCACTCAAATGTTGAAATCCTAGCGCTAGTTGGGTAAAGATTTTGATCAATGCACCATGGTTCACACAGAACACAGTAGTGCATAAGCATCTGGAAATCCGGACAGTCAAGGAGGAATCGAGAGTTCCTATGTGTCCTATAAGCAACGCCTTGAGTGACACAGCAAACTAGCTAAACAGCTCATAAACATAAACAACTGCTTATTACAGCAGAAAAGAATGCAATTAGCTTCAATTTAAAATTGGCAGATGAAAAAAAAGTAACAGAAGTCATATCACAGGAGGTGCACTCTCCAAAAGTCTAAGAACATGACATCCCATATGATTGAAACCGCTGGGCTGATTTGTTGATTACATTAAAAAAAAATTATATTTGATTGCAATAAAATGAGTAATATTGTATTAAAAACTTACCATAAAATTTGACATGCAACTGTAACACTCGTTCAGCTTCTATGACAGAACTGGTAAGATACTTTAAATAGATGTTATTGTCTATTTTTTATTCATATTTTAAATTAAGTTTTGCATATTTCCATTTAAAGTGCCTATTGCATTTAAGAGTGGCGCGTGGCGTGGCGAGTGGCATCGGCACTGGTCTGTGCCCCGAGTAGAATCAGGAAACCCGCGATCGATCCTGCCATGTACCAATGTGTTTTTCACTAATTTCATTTGTACATTTATCTGATGCTCTTACGGTGAAGAAAAACATTGTGAGGAAACCTGCATACACCTGCGAAGTAGTTCAAAGGTGTATGTGAAGTCAACCAATCCGCATTAGGCCAGCATGGTTTGACTAAGGCCTAATCGCCCTAACATAACTATTTAGGGTAGGCTCGTGCCCCTCGGTGGGGACGTATATGAGCTGTGTGATTATTGCATATTTGACTGAACCGAAAACAGAAAATTAAAATAATCTCAAATTTTTCACATTTACGGTAATGAATGCTGAATGACATATATATTTACCAGCCATTATAATATTAATTACTTTAACTTTAGTTAAGACCTAAGTTTATTTAAATTATATTGAAAACTGAACAGTGTAAAGCCTCAGCCTTTTAATTTAAATGAACTATTGTCAAAAAAGTGTAATGGCCATCAACCAGTGGTGACCAGTGAACTGGTCCATCTACCCTATGTTAAAATATTAATGTTTAACCTAGGGTTACTCAAAATGGTGTCCCAAAAATAAAGGTGTCATGCAAATGTATTTACCTGCATCTTGCAAAGAAGGTTATCAAATCTTCATCAGTTAAATAGCCTAAAACCCATTGGTTCCAAATAACGTCATATTTTTTTTCTGGTTTAAATTCTTGCAGTCCAACTTGGTACAAATTTGTTATCTTATAACTAGTTTCTCCAGAAAAACCTTTGATAGTATTTAAAAACTTTTCATCAGGTTCTACCACATCTACTAATTGAAAATTAGGGATAAGCAAGTGTTTAGTTATCCTACCAATACCTGCACCACAATCGAGTGCTAAAGTGTTACATGGAGGGTTTTTTAGAGAGAAAAGAGAATCCAAAAATACTTGAGATCCATTTATGTCCACATCAGATAAAAATCCAAAGCCGCCTAACACTCCATCAATCGTAGGTGGTATATCAGCCCAATAATCCAATGATTTTTCATAATTAATGTTATATTTATTCACACTCATTACTTCAGCCGAGGCCCAAAAAGCTAATAAACAATTAAGAAAGCCCAGTCTAACCCTAAATGTGCTTGGTGCCTATAAATCAACCAATCCATTAAATCCAAAACAAACTGAAAAGAAAATAGACACGAGGCCGTGGTCCGAAATGCGCCAACATTACCAACGACCGACGTGGTCCGAATGAGTCACACCAACACATCCAAATATTACTATAAAAGTTACTGCATTTAATGCGCGTATTCATGCAAATAATAATAGTTTTTGTTTCATCAAAATCGGGCCAGGATTTCTAATGTTACAGCGTGGTAAAGTTTCAGCGCTTTTTTAAATTTGCGTTCCTTCGCGCGCTACTGCGATGACGTCACGCTGCGACTGTTATGTCCGAATGCGGGTGATGCGGAGTGTTTACGTGCATAAAGGACATGTTATTAAGTGGGCTTAAAATAAAATTATTTTTGAACCACTATCATGTTTGGTTTTTTTGATAGAGAATTTTATCTTGTGTAGGTCCATGAAAACAAAAATGACATTAAAAGCACCCTTTTTTTGAAAATAATATTTAAAAGTTGCATTTGTATTTTTTCTTGTTTTGTATTTGCAGAGTGTTCCAAAGCAGAATAGTATGAATTATTATGTATGAAGTAAGAAAAAACCTTTTACACTTTAAAGTTATCTTAAATAACTTAAATAAACAAGTATTTTTAACATTTTGTATGTTTGTACAATAATGACTGTATTGGCTCCTTTGCTTTGATGGATTAATATTTTTAACCGATCGATCGATGTCGATGTCATTGTCACTGTCAAAAGATTTTCTTCTGTTGACTGTAAAACTATAAGTATAATGAGTATAATTGAAAAAAAAAAATAATTTTCTACTGTAGTATCTTTGTAGTTATCATCAAATCAAAGTATCGATTCAAATATTTTAGCTGACGTGACGTTGGCAAGATGTTTTTGTAACAAAAACCATCGCCATCAATAACATTAACATAACCACTGGAACGTCCGTGGGGACTATAGTCCCCAAAATCTCGATCTTCTCGATCGACCTGGGTACTATGGTACCCAGTTCCCTTTGCGTAAAACCGCGCGGTGTGATAAAAAATCGCGAAAAATAAAATATTTTCTCTATGGCTTTATTCCTTTGTCAATAGTCTCTTTCATAAGTTGACAGGTCATGTCCAATTTATTTTTAGTCTTAGATTGAAATAAATTTGTCATAGTCTGCGGTTTAACTTACTTGGCCGTATCCATACGTTTCTTACTCCATGACCGATGAGATTTATTGCGTACTTACTTAGTCTGTATTAGTATTTTCGTAGAGTGTTCTATATCAAAATAAACTAGAAGAATTGGGCTACATTATTATGTATGGTTTATGATAGTTTATAGTGTTATATTGCCACACTAAACGTTTTTTTTCAAAAAGTGAGTATTTTTGAAATTTTAAGCACTTTAGTTACTATTCTCGTCATTATTCATTCAATTATGAATCCTTATCTAATTAACTATTATAAGTTCATTCCTTATTAAATTAGCTTTCCATACGTATTTTTTATTTAATTTTAGACACAATAATTTATTTTTTGCATTTTTTTTAAATTTGAGGTCGCGCGTGCGCATCTCGCGTATATAATTACGTAATTAATCGATTTTATTATTTTTTTCTTTTTTCATTAAAAATATTACCCAAAACTATTATATATCAAAATAATCTTCAAGAATAGGGCTATAATAATATATATGGTTATTTAAAGTTTTATAAAATAGTTTTTGTGCAAAAATTTTTTTTAAAAAATCGGGTCTTCCGCGACCTTCCGAACATTTTCGCGCTTCATTCATTTAATTATTAATCCTTATCTAATTAACTGTTATAAGTTCCTTCTATATTAAATTACCTTTCCATACGTATTTTTTGTTCTCTTGTAGACAGTATATGTCACTCTCCGCAATTTTTTGAACACTCCGTACGCGCCGGGTTGAGTCATTCCGCAATGGTCAACCTTTGATATTTGAGATATACTACTTTTTGCTTTTGAAACCCACCACGCTTCGCGTGGCGAGCGTTCCAGTGGATAAGTTATTGCAAAGTATGTAGGCTCATTTAAAAATTGAATTCAATTAAGTATGAGGATCGTATACATATTTTTATTTGATAGTTACATAGGTACGGCACCATCCATTGTTAAATAACATAACGTATTGTTTTGGCTCAGTACGAGTTCAAGGATTATGATTTCACTCGTGTCGACGTACTTATTAGAATGCTTAACAAACCGATTAGTGCAACGTGCCTTTTTTACCATTTATTAGAGGATAGGCGATTAATCCTGAAAGAATACAACGCAGGTTACGTCGGCCTTTTAATGCACGAATAAAAATGTACGGCACGCCTAGCGTAGCGGGACCCTGCCCTAAGTCTATGGACTAAACACTGCCCAAGCTCCAAGTAGCAGATATTTCCCCGATGTTGTCCTCAAGGCTCTGTTGTTTTAGTCCAGTGCGGATCAAGTGAGCATAAAATAAAGAAGCATTGGTATTTATGTGGCAATGCTGGCAACTAATATAATTTTGTTGACAGAATGGGTTAAATTGATAAGGGCTCTGAAATGTGAATTTGTGAATATTTATTTTACAAATAAAGATTAAATGTAGTCAAGAGTATATTTTATTCTTGCTCCTCATTTTCAACATCTTCTCGTACAATTATATTATCCAGAAACTGCGCAGGTGGTAGTATCACATTATTTTGGTGCCGAGCCCACCCAAGATACCATATGATGGTCATCACGTGAGCACAGCTTCCAACAGTTCGTTTTCCAATTATACAGCTACAGTAATAACCACATATTTTGTCCTCCCAATTATTAGATGTAGCTGTTTTTAGCAAAATATAGGTATAATATAATTTATTACTTTGATGTCTGGATCTGATCCTCCCTCTTAATAATGCTGTCTCACGTGATGTGATGCCTGGAACATTTGAGATTTCTAGGGTGTCATTTATTTCTATTACAAATGTTCCATTTAAACGAATGTGTTCCCCGTAGTAAGACTTGGCTTGTTTGATTTGATAAACTCCAAGACTGAATAAAATCAAGTTTGACATATCCATCACAGGGAACATATTCAGTTGTGGTAACTGGGCATCATTTATTCTAATAAAACTGGCTCGGCGTCTATTTAATTGATTCTCAAGCACAAAGTCAGCTAAATAGTTAGGCATATCAAATCTATGAAGTGCTCTGTCCAATATTGCTTGAGCATCAGCACGATCAGTTATAAGCTGATGGAAGTTATTCAATATTGCTGCACAGATTCTAAAATCATTCATCAAGTTTCTTGAAGCAGTATTAAAATATTTATTTCTGAACATCTTGAAGTCACGTTTAAAGCGACCATTCACTACTTCTATAACCCATCTGCATAAGGTAACAAGACGAGATTTGTTTGCTTTAATTGTAGACAGTTGTGTTTCACCTTCATCAAGGCTCTGGCTTATGAACTGATTATCCTAATGAGGTAAGTAATCCTATAGCATCCCGGAATCCTCTGTCTAAAATAGTTTCTAAAATAGTAAAAACACATCATTCTCTCTAAAATAGTTTCTTAGAGCACCAGTTGGTGCAAAAAGCTGGTTCATTATCTCAGCATCAGATGTTGTAGCAGCATAAGGGCCAAAGACATCTAAAATAAATCCATCTGTGGTTACCATGAGAAAAGGTTTCAAAAGATTTGCATATTTATGTAAGCTGTAGGATTTTTTCTGAAACAGGTAGTTAGATGACTTTTGTAGATATATGTATGTACCATCAAAAATAACTATGGGGTTATTTTCCTGTGAGCCAAAGAGCCCTTGTGGGATTAACAGATTTCGACTGGCAAGGCTAGCCCTGGGTATATTGTTAATGCCCAAATGTAATGGTACATATGACTCTAATAAACAATTACGGCATAAACAATTTACATATTGGCATACTAGGTAAGTAGATAAATTAAAAAGTGATGCGATTCGTCGAAATGGTTCTCCAGTCCTTATTCTAATCAAATACATTCCGAGGGCTGTTTTAGGCTTTCGACAGATATTGGACAAATGACCAATGCAAGTTAAGATCGCTAAAAAGTTCAAAACAGTTAATCCAGTCCAGTATCGACAAGTAGTGTCATTCATGTTTTCAATATTTTCAAAGTCTATAGTGCTATGAACATGTCTCCTTAATAAATCAAGCATTTCTATTATATGGGTCTGTTGAAATTCAGTTACAAATTCAAATTCAGTCAGCATGTCCCAATTGTATAGACTCAAATGCTCTCTGCACACACAAGCATTTTTAGTTATATACAATTTTTGATGTGTAAGAATATTTTTCTTTAAAAACAATGGGACACGCTTTCTTTCTTGATTCATACAATTCGGAACAAAGCAATGAGTAGTTGTATCTGGAGTACAAAATCTGAACTATTCATATCAGTCTTCTGTTATGTTAATCATAGTCAAATGTTTATTATGTGAATTAGGATTTGAGTAATCACTTATAAAATATTAAAAGATGTTTTTACCTCAAGAGGTCTAATTATACTGGCGATATAAGCCCACTCAGCATCACCAGAATTTAGTGCACGGCAGCGTCTTCCATTTCTTCTAGCAACAGATATTCCACAAGACACACAAACTGAATCATGTCCAAGTTGCCGTTCACCAAGAATTCCTTCATTCCTATTATTTGATTCGAGAATCAACAGATGAACACATTCTTGGCATAAGAACTCATCATCATTTACGTAAAAAAAAAATTTTTATTGTAATTACCTGCCACAATGAACTGTAAGCCTGAAAACAATCAATTTTCTGCTGATACTTAATATAAGTCAGTATTCTGAACATGTTAATTATAGAATTTTGTAAATCATATACCTGTCTAGTTATCCATTCTTCCAAGACAGAGATAATTTCAGATGCCATATTTGAGGCAATGTACTGATATTGTTGTGTAACTGGAATTGCAATCCAACAATTAATGCAGCGGACCATGATGAATATTCCCTTAAAAGTAAAAAATATCAATAATTATTAACAAGCAAAATAAAATAGTTATGTCTCCAACCGTACAAGAAATAGGTACTAACCTTAAATAATTGGAAGTATTCAATAATAGCTCAGGGTGTATCAAACAAATGTGTCGAATGTACACGTAGAATCTTTTTTAATTGTAATTTATAAAAAGTCAGTGCGGTCTAGGACAAATTCACTTCGTATCAATGACCAAAGAAAATCCAAGCTTCGTATTAGTTCGATCAACGACAATGAATTTGAATTTTGATTTCGAATTGACGTTTGAGTGACGTCTTGACAGGCGTGAAGACGTAAAATATCATGTGTTGCCAGTAATAATATATTATTGTGGGTTGCTACTTTTTATATAAACTGATGATTGTTTAAACATCAATATAAATAAAATGGTGCTTTTAAAATCAAAAATACAAAGTTTCTTAGTCTTTTAAAAAAACATATTTTCAGAAAAATATGTTTTCATTTCGGTTCACCTCATCTCGGAATAAAAGCCCAGCCTCCATACAAAAAAAAAATACATGTCCTTTGATTTCTCAAGTGGTTTGCACCAAATATTTTAAATGTTTGTTGTTGTGTTTGTGTTAGCGATTACTTTAGATATTATTTTTATTAAATTGACATAGTGATGAAAGAGGTTTTTGTAAAAGAACAGTTGGGATCACCTACTAAAAGTCGACATTTTTATGGTCGCGCGATATTTGTCTGTAAATTGTGATTATGTAGCCGTTGAAATGCGAGGAATAAAACTGAATAAGTAAGTTAATGTCTAACTACTCATTTATGTTAGTATTTCAATCAAGTTTTATTAAAAGACAACTGTTTGTTTTTTGTCGAGTTACAAACGGCAAGGTTTACAAATATTTTCCAAGTCGACAAAGTTCAACATATACTTCCAAAATATTAAATGGCCCCTCTTTGAAATTTTATACCTACGGCCGCTCGGCATAGCTTGGTGCGTGGCAAGGGAATGCAAATCCATTTGTTTCAAAATCCAGATTTTTAAGAACGGATTTTGTTCCAATTCGGATATTACGGATTTTATGGATTAAAATAAAAGCACGTGATAATCGAGCGTCGGTGGCGCTGTGGACTCGGCACTTGCCTTCCAATCGGGAGGTCGGGGTTCGAGACGAGACCCGCCATGTACCAATGTGTTTTTCGTTTCGAATTTCATATGTACATTATTTTGTCTGACGCTCCTACGGTGAAGGAAAACATCGTGAGGCAACCTGCATACATCTGCGAAGATATTCAATGGTGTATGTGAAGTCGACCAAGCCGCACTTGGCCAGCGTGGCTGACTAAGGCCTAATCACCCTAACAAAGGGTAGGCTCGAACCCCTCGGTGGGGACGTATATGAGCTGTGATGATGATGACATGAAAATCTAATCAAATGCTTTTTTATTTTGATTTTTTTGTTTTTTGGTTATTTGTTCGACCCGCATCCCGCGCTGCGCCCCGCTAACCTCCAGAGCCGATAGACTCGACAAGTCTACACTTGCGCGCGACGCGAGACGTGCGAACAGCAAACTCGCTCGTTTCGATTTTTTTGATAAAATTTCTTATTATAAAATAATCCGGATTCGATTTTCAAATCCGGATTTGGAGGTCTAGTAAAAATGTGCAGGTGTCCGGATGTTTCCGATTACGGATGATCCGGATTGCGTTCCCTATGCGTGGCCCGCGATAGGGTAGGCCCGCGATAGGCTCGCTTACCGACCGTGCGCCCCGTTTGACTCGTGCGTATACCCTGCGGCGAACTGCATTCGTGAAAGCCCTTGTAGCTATGCGATCCCAGATCGAGGCGCGTACTTAGGCATAGCTCTTGTTTCGACCGTTTCTATGAAGTCATTCTACTGTATATACTATTACCGTGGCCGAATGTTAAGCGTAGCATGTGAAGATTGCGCTCCACTAAAATACCCAGTATCGATATGCCATGGTCTTATGTAATAAACACACACAAAAAACACCCAGACCTCATACCTCACCTTAAACACTCAGACCTCACCAAGTTAAACTCATTTGCTAAATAAATCACATTTACTTTTTTGTTATTTTTTTATGTAAGATCAATAAAATTAACAGTTTTTAAACTTTTTTTTTTTGTTTTTTTTTTGTCGGGGGGAAATGCGTAAGCGCACCGTACCCGCCGTTGGCTAAACGGCAGGCGTGTGTGGGGCTGGCCCGGCGAAGTTCCAGGCCGACCCACTAAAACCCCCCGGTGTTCTCCCTGCCCTTGTGGGCGCGCATGGTAAGGTCCACACTGCGACTCCACTACCCACGCGCCCGGGCAAGCCTGACCACCTGGTCAGGCTATCGCCAAGGGGGGATTGCCCGAGAACACCAGGGCAATCCCCAGACGGAGGGCCTTACGGCGGCGTGCACGGGGCCAACCGTGCACGCAGGCCTCCACGGCAGGGTCATTAGACGGGCATCGCTTGTGCGAATGCCCGCCTTCGCCTGCCTATCCGTCTGCGGCGGAGGGGAGCGGCTTGGGGATCTTCCTCCCGCTCCCTCTCCGCAGCCTCCTTCTGCGAAATTACTTCTTCGCAGGAGGCCACAGCCTCCCATTCCGCCTCGCCGCGGAGCATGGCCACTACCATACTCGGCAGCGAGAGGTCTCCGCTAAAGTTTTTACACCTGACTTTACAGTCAGTGTTATAGGTAGGTACCAGGTGTGATCTTGGTAAACATACTTTTGAAATAATATTACAAAAAACCTAGTAATAACTTGTTCTTTACCCCCTGACTATTAACATACATGACTAACTTTATTAAGTACTAGCTTTCCGCTCGCGACTTTGCCCGCGTTATTTTTGTTTCCCCGTGGGAATTTTTTCCCGTACAAAAATAACCCTATGTCCTTCCCCTGGTCTCGAACTATCCCTATACCAACTTTCATCAAAATCGATTCAGTAGTTTTGAAGCCTATGCAATACAAACAAACAATCAAATCTTTCCTCTTCTTTCCTCTTTATAATATTAGTACTAGGTACTTAAAGGTACTTAAAGGTACGTAATAGGTACTTACTAACATAGGTATCACTAACATTTTAAGCCATTTGTAATTAGATTTAATAAACCTGGGTTTGTTTTTTAAAACAAAAAGTCATCGCCAACGCCAACTCAAACCAGGGAGCGCGTCCTTCGCCGCTCGCGAAGTTATTAACCTGCAGATTCAACTACAGTTTCAGATTAGGTATCTATTGCTAAAAAGAAACACTTTTGGATGTATGTAATATAATAATAATGAACACAAAACTTACGTCGAAATAATCTTCACAACAATGCACGTGACTGAGGCTGTGATAGGATCTGCTCTTCTTTTAACTTTTAACCACTTTTTCCGAATATTTTTATTATATGATACAGAAAAAAAAACACTTTTTGGGGTGTTTTTTACTGGAGTTAGTACACATAGGGACAATACAATATTTCTTAACCATTTTATTCATTCACTATAAGAAAAACAATTGAATTTATAGCGAAACCGCGAGAGCGCAGTATGTAGGTGTACGCAAGCACCGACTCGCAGCTCGCAGCGTGACGTCACACGTTGGCGCGGTCGCTTAGCCGGATTTTGCCGCGGAGGACGTACTTTAACGTTTAATGGGGGTGATTCTGAAGTGACCACCTAAAACTATAACTAAATAAAATTAGAGATAGAAATGTCAATCACCGTTTGGTATTCAGAACTGACAAGTTAACTCTAAAAATAAGAGTGACGTTACTAAATTACTCAATTTAGTGTTAGATGTCATTTTCGTATTCTGATATGCCTCCTAAATGTTATTTTTCCTATAATTTTAAATATGTCAAACTAATTTTAGGAGGTGAACTTTTAGGTGCCGTCTAAATTTATCTTGTTACTTTTTAACGATTTTTTAACATTACCCAAGGCATTTTTTTTGTGCAAATTGCCAAATGGATGATAAATTGATTGTTATGGCATTAATAGAGTCTTCACAAACGTAAAATATTTGTTTTATATAAAAAAAATTAGATAAATATCTGCCTAATAGTTTTAAAATATATTTGTAAAGTATAAACTTATTTATGATATAGAATAGGAGAAAAAAAAGTAAAATTGAGGAAGTTGAGGGACAAATCAGACCCATTTACTATGCCCGAACGTAAATTTAGAAAAATATTTCGTTTTCCTCGTCAATCCGCTCGCAACTTGATAGAAGCTATAGACTGCGCTGAACTACAGATTGGCTCCTTACCGAAACATTTAAAGGTATAGTTTACCTTTATTACCTGCTTGATGTAGTAGTTTTGTTCTCATTTAGCTAACTATGAATGGGACGACACTGATCGAATTTTCCTTTTGTAGGTTTTATGTGCACTACATTTTTTTTCACAAGGAAGCTATGAAGCTTCATTGGGGCAAGATAATCAAATAGCCTTTAGCCAGCCATGGGTCAGCAGAGCTGTCACTGTTGTCACTGATTTAATATTGCGCAAATTAACTTCACAATAAATTAAAATAAATTTCCTAAAACAGCAATAGAAAAGGACCTTGTCAAGGCAGAGTGAGCGAGTACCTACTTACATTGTAATAAAATATTTTGAAATAATTGTTAAGAAATACATTAACATTCTACGTCCTTTTTCTATTTAGGTTTCTACAAATATATGGAATGCCAAACACACTTGGAGCTGTTGATGGTACACATATTGGTATTGTTGCTCCACAACTGATACATCCTACAGCACCAGAAAACTTATTTTACAATAGGAAAGGCTTATATAGCATTAATTGCTAAGTCGTGAGTTGTAATTTGTTTGTTCCCAATAGTAGTCTAATAGTACTGACATTTAGATGATAGGTAGGTTATGTATGTATCTACTCTTACAACAGAAATTAATATTCTATCTGCAGATAGAAGTATGCCTATTTAAGATTTGTTGCCTAGCAATTACTATTATTTGTCAATAAATAACAGCGGTTACCAAGTTACTAATCTAAGATAAGCTTAATTCAATCTATAGATCAAATATGATCTGCCATTATATTATACTAATGTTTATTTTATTGCAAGATATTTATCATAACTAATTGTAGTGGTATATAATACTCTTGCAATGAGTAAATAATGTTACTGAGATCCATGTCCAAGTTGCAAATTACATGACTACAGCAACTGGTTACTAAAATTATTAGATAATATTATTTTCATCCCTCCATCTCGGAAAGAGTATTTTTGCTATTCGATGTCTGACCGCCAAAGCCGTTTTTATCCGCTTGAGGTTAATAAAGTAAATTTGAATTAAAAACATCGCGTGCACTAAGTATGTGATTTCAAAACATCATTAAACCTATTTACTTCCATCTCCATGGTGCCGAATTTATCATACAACTTTTTTTAAATTTGTTAAAAACTCAGACTCTGAACCTCCTTGGTGTACTTTTGTGTTTAATTAGCTTTGCGCGCGCCATTTTATTTTGACGTCGTATTGTTATTGTTCACGCTCGAGGAAGAGCGAGTGGCGGCACTGCATTCTAGTCTGTGCAGTGACAGCTTTTTTGGCGGCCGGCCGCATGTGATATGTCAGTTGAGTCGAGTCGAAATGTCATGACATGCTTAGAGGTTATAAGTTCAGGCCGGAATAAAATATAATATACAATATTCAAGCAAATAGTGGTTTGCGCGGCGCACCTAATATCGGGGTGCGAAAGCCCGCTTTGTGTTGTGCGAAATCGCGTGTGTGAGTCGTGGTGGCCTATTAGGCATTTGTAGTGCTCCGGTCTCCACCGGTGGATCCACTGCAGATCTTCAGGAGCCGCGACTTCCTTCGAGCTAGCTCAGGAAGTCCACCGGCTACGGAGGAGACGGAAGGAGACAATTGGAGCCAAGGTAAGTAATACCAGCTTTCTATGAGTTGGTAGTCAAATAAAATTCAGCAATACAAGTCGGTGAAACGCCGACGTGGTGGAGTCTACTTGGGGCACCACCATCTCTTGGTAGCAGAGCGTGGTTCTTAGATTTGAGCATTTGATTAGTATTGTACAATTAATATTGTAATCTTGTTGGTTGTCCAAACGGGCAATACATATTAGTTGGTTTTGATTGCTGATTTTAAACCGACTACCAGCTCATTTGTGGACCGATCTCCTTAACTAATTGTCATTGTATATGAAAAATTGGGGTTAAATGTCTTTTGTTGTTCTAGTTAAGTTCTAGCATTTACCTATATTTGATTTTGGTTTGTTTTTTCATATCTTTGTTTTGCCCTTGAATATTTTGTTTGTTAAGTTGTAAACTTATACTTGAATTTAATTTGTTTAACAGATTTTGCTGCTAAATGACTTTGCTGTTGTTGTAATACACTATTTTGCTGTGTTAAGTTTTAGCATTTACATTTGATTTTGTTTTGTTTGCCTTTGAATATTATGTTTGTTAAGCTATTGACTTAATACTTGAATTTAATTTGTTTGAAAAATTCTGTTGTTAAATGCCTTTGTTGTTCTAGTTAAGTTCTAGCATTTACACTTGATTTTGGTTTGTTTATATATTTTGTTCCGCCTTTGAAGTTCCTCCCGATCTGTTTTATTGTCTGCGGTTGTCGGTCTGTTTGTCTGTGTATTATTATAGTGTATCTTAATTTTGGTGCAAAATGGTCCCGCCAGTCAGCCCGCTTAGTGGTGCCCGTGCGGGTGCACAAAAGATCTTGAGATGGTTTGCTAGTGCCGTCGCTTTGGTAGACCGACCAGACCGAGAACAGGCCTTGTTAATTCGGCATGAGGGAGTACCTGCTCGCTTGAAGGAATTGGAGCAGCTTTTTGTTGTTCATCAACAATATTTGCTCGACCACCCAGCCGAGGGTGCCGCTGAGTTGCGGGCAGTCGACCAATTTAATGCCGATTATGATCAGTGTTTTGAACAGGCGGATGTGATTATAAACAAGGCTCAGGCAATCCTATCCGCCCGGAGGGGTGAGTCGTGCACGCCCGGGGAGGTCAAGCCTACCCCGGCCGGCTTGCTGGGCAGACTGCCCACTTTAGACATCCCAACCTTTGATGGGAACCTGGCTTCTTGGATGGGGTTCATTAACCTCTTTGATAGCCTGGTTCACTCGAGGGACGACCTGTTCCCTAGCCAGAAATTGGCCTATTTGCTCTCTGCCTTGCGTGGAGAGGCTGGTGTACTTGTCCAGCATCTACCTGTCAATGATGACAGTTATGATATTGCAAGGGCGTTGTTGACCGCCCGGTATCAGAATGTTCGCTTGCTAGCGGACACACATGTGGCTGCCATTTTAGGGCTGCCACGAGTATCGCGGGTCTCCTCATTGAGGAAGGAGATTTTGAACCCGCTGCTGAGCGCTATTAACGCGCTCAAACGACTTGATCTACCGGTGGACCAGTGGTCCTTTATTTTGCTCCACCTCATCCTCGATAAGCTTCCCATGGAGATGAAGGGTCGCTTCGAACAAAGGTACGGGGGCAATAGTGCCTCGTACCTCCCCCCCTTCTCGGATCTCCTCAGATTTTTGGAGGATGAGTGTCGGATGACCGACCACTTGGATCTGGCTCCTATACCGGGACCGAGTACAGGTCGCTATGAGGCGACCCGGGCAGCGCCACGGAGAGAGCGCCGCCCGTACAAGCAGTATACTGCAGTGCGGCGGAACTCTCCACACAGGGAGAGGCCGATGCCTTGCAAGTGTTGCAAGCGGGATGGCCATCGTTTGCCGGCCTGTCCCAAATTTGTTGGCCTACGCACCGAGAGGCGTAGAAATATGGCCAAACAGCGGAATTGGTGCTACCGCTGCCTGGGGGCCCATATGGCATCGGCTTGCCCCCACCCACGAGATTGCCACTGTTGTGGAGGGGCCCATCACCCCCTTTTGTGCTTCAACAATAGAGACACTCGTGGGGTGGTGAGAGAGAGGGACTCGCACACGGGCGGGGGCCCTCGTAGGTCACCCACATCTCCGAGGAGATCGGAGGGGCGTGCCACCCCTCCGCGGAGATTGGACAGGCGCCCCCCCTCCAGTGAGAGGATTGGGCGCCCCACCCCCCCTACGGGCGGGAGGGATCGACGCGACGCTTCTGAGGCGCCACCGCGAGATTGGGCCGCGGTTATTAGGGAGCCACGCCGGGAGCCGATACGCTTCTCTCCCCCTATGATGGAGAGACCTCGTTTGTCACGGGCTCCCCCAACTTTCGCCCATCATGGGCACCGCCCGGCCCCCCGATGCAGCTTTGGTCGGGGTGTGTACGTGCCGGATTGGGACCCGCTCGAGCGCCTTGAGCGCCCTATTCCTCCGCCGCGCACGCATTTTTCTTCGGACCCCCCTTCCCCCCCGTTGCGGGGAATGCGGGGGGATTTTCATTAAACCAACTGTCGGCTGCAACCCCCCCACAGGAGCAGGTGCTGTTACCAACAGCCTGCGTACAGGTGTGGGGCCCGAGGGGCACCTTCGTTTTAGTTCGCGCCCTTTTGGATACGGGAGCTCAGGGTTGCATTGCCTCCAGCTGGCTGGTCCGGCAGTTGAGTTTGAACACATCTCCATACCTTGAATCGGTACGAGGAATCGGAGACCTGCGGATCCCGGATCCGATCGGTCAGGTTTTGTTCTCCTTCTCCCCCCACTTCTCTTCAGCGCCCAAAATTGGCGCTACCGCGATTGTTTATGAGAAGGTTGTTGGTCAGCTTCCGCAACAGCACGTTTCGCGCGCTGTCGTTGATGCGACATCAGGATTGACCTTGGCTGACCCTTCCTTCCACCGAACCGGTCCGATTCACTTATTGCTCGGTGCCGATGTTCTAGGCCGCGTGTATTGTGGGAAGAGGAGAGAGTTACAGAAGGGTGGGCTGGTAGCCTTATCTACATCGCTTGGGTTTGTAGTGATGGGACCAGTTAGGCATAACCCACCATCTCCATCGGTGGACAGTTACATAACTGTTAGCTCCACCTTATCGGATGTCCTTCAACGGTTTTGGGAGGTGGAAGAGCCACCTACCGTGAAGCGAGTGAACCCCTTGGACGAGGAGTGTGAGTTGTTCTACCAGAACAATACAGGTCGCCTTCACTCGGGACGGCTGATCACTCGTTTGCCCTTTTTGTCAGTTCGCCCCTCACTTGGCAGCTCCCGGCCGTTGGCCGAGAAGCGGCTGCTGTCCATGGAGCGTCGTATGAGTAGGAACTCCGACCTCAAACAGAAGTATGTCGACTTCATGCGAGAATATGAGCAACTGGGGCACATGTCGGTCTCGCGACTGGACTGGCGAAACGAGGAACATAATTTTCTTCCTCACCACGCGGTTTTGAAACCTTCCACCGGGAAGATACGCGTTGTTTTTGATGGGTCAGCTCCTACGTCTACCGGAGTTTCGCTGAATCAATGTCTGCATGCTGGACCGAAGTTGCACCACGAGGTGGGTGATGTATTGACCAACTTCCGTCGCCATGCCGTCGTCTTTGTGACCGATATCCGGATGATGTTTCGGCAGACTGTGATTCACCCGGACGATAGACGATATCAGCTCATATTATGGAGGGAGGATCCCAGGGATCCCATGCTGGTCTACGAGCTGAACACCAATACATACGGTTTGCGTTCGAGCCCCTTTGTGGCAATTCGCTCACTTGTGGAACTCGCTGAACGTGAACGATTACGATACCCTCGCGCATCCTTGGTTCTCAAGGAGGATGCATTTGTTGATGATATTTGTACGGGCTCCTCTAGTGTCGAGGAAGCCTTGATTTTGCGAGATGAACTAATTGCTCTTCTCGGGGCTGGTGGTTATGAACTGAGGAAGTGGATGTCCAACTCACCTCAGCTTTTGTGTGACTTGCCAGACGACCACCAGCAGGAGCCTCATATTTTTGAGAATGCCAACACTCCGGATTTACTATCTGTTTTGGGAGTGCAATACAGACCTGTCCAGGACACGTTCACCTATCGATTGGAGCTGCCAAGCCCCAAGGTCTGGACGAAACGGTTGGTTTTGTCTACAGTAGCTCGTACCTTTGACCCAAATGGCTGGATTAGTCCCGTAGTGTTTTGGATGAAGTGCTTCCTACAGGAACTTTGGTCAGCCGAAGTGTCGTGGGATGAGCCCCTCTCGGGCCGCTTGCTGCGAGATTGGGAGTCCTTCATGTTGTCTCTCCCCGACATTAACCGGGTTAGTATCCCTAGACATATACTACCTAAGGGACGGTTTACGGCCAGCCTTCATGGCTTTTGTGACGCGTCTGAGAGTGGATACGCAGCCGTCGTATATATCCGGACGGTTGATGATAGAGGAGCTGTTAAGCTCCACTTGCTAATTGCTAAGAGTAAGGTTGCTCCACTTCGGACTCGATTAACGATTCCGAAGTTAGAATTGTCTGGAGCTACTCTTCTGGTTCGGTTGATGAACCACGTTGTTGACACCCTGGGACGTAGTGTGGACTTTGAGTCGCTCTTTGCTTGGTCCGACAGTCAGGTTGTCCTGTGTTGGATTAAGAACTCCGTCCACTCCCTGGAAGTATTTGTGGCCAATCGGGTATCCCAAATTCAGGCCTCGAAGGCCACGTTAATTTGGCGCCACGTGCCAGGTGAAATAAACCCTGCTGACTGTGCATCACGTGGCAGCGAAGCCTCTCAGCTTATTGACCACACTCTGTGGTGGGGTCCCGAATGGTTGTTACAGCCGTCTTGGCCTTCCACACCAGCTGTGGTGAAGGTACCAAATCCGGGCTTGCGTGTTCACGCTGTCGAGACTATGGCGGCTCCAGAGCGGGAATTTTTATTAGACCGCTACAGTTCTCTGGACAAGTTGCTCGGCGTGACCGCTTGGATAAGAAGATTTATACGAAATTGTCGCCGGCCTCAGGACAAAGATTTGTGTCCGGTCCTCTCACCGCAGGAGCGCCAAGATGCTCTTCTGCATTGGGTGCGTATGACCCAGTCTAGAGCGTTTGAACCGGAACTTAAGATTTTCCGTACCGGGACGTCCAAATTGAAGGGACCCTTGGTGCGTTTGACTCCCTTTCTGGATGATAAAGGATTGTTGCGTGTAGGAGGCCGATTGAGGCACGCTAACTTGCCTTATAGATCACGTCATCCCCTGTTGCTCCCTAAGGACGGACCATTGGTGCGATTGTTGATCATTGATCGCCATGTGAAGAATGCTCATGCCGGATGTAATGCATTGACCGCGCTCCTCCAACGGGAGTTTTGGATTTTGTCAGCGCGAAGAATAATCCGATCTGTTATCTTCGATGTCTGCCCTGCTATCGTTTACGCCCCGAGACGATGCAGCCCCAAATGGGTGATTTGCCTGCTGATCGTGTGAATGAATCGATGACCTTCTTAGGAGTTGGAACTGATTTCGCGGGACCGTTCACTATAAAAACGTCGCGACTCCGTAATGCTAAGACTGAAAAGGCTTATTTGTGTGTGTTTGTTTGTTTGGCCACTAAAGCCGTTCATTTGGAGGTGGTGAGTGCACTCACCATGGACGCTTTCTTAGCAGCGTTAGGCAGATTTGTCTCCCGCCGGGGACTGCCTTCTCTAATTCGGTCCGATTGTGGGACGAACTTCAAGGGCACTGATAGACATATAAGAGAAGTTTGTGAATTTTTAGATAAAAATAATATTGAGATCGGATCCACACTCTCCCGTAGGGGGGTAACATGGCGATACTCCCCGCCGTCTTGCCCTCACTGGGGAGGGATTTTTGAATCTGTTGTAAAGGCCGCCAAGACTCACCTTCGCCGCGTTATTGGGGAGACTATTCTCACGTTTGAGGAACTCGCGACGGTGTTTCATAAGATTGAGGCGGTTCTCAACTCGCGTCCGTTATGTCCGTTGTCTACCGACGCGAACGATTTACAGGCCCTCACGCCGGGCCATTTCTTGATAGGCAGACCACTTAACGCCCTGTATCCTTATAGAGATATCAATCCCGGACGCCTTTCGCGGTTTGAGTTGCTCCAGCAGCTTACCCAGAGTTTCTGGCGCCGCTGGCACCTTGAATATTTACACATTTTGCAACAGCGCGTTAAGTGGTCAGATAAGACAAACCCACCGAGGGTTGGAGACCTCGTGTTAGTGAAGGACCCAAACCTGCCACCCTTACGTTGGCGTCGCGGACGTTGAGTCGAGTCGAAATGTCATGACATGCTTAGAGGTTATAAGTTCAGGCCGGAATAAAATATAATATACAATATTCAAGCAAATAGTGGTTTGCGCGGCGCACCTAATATCGGGGTGTGAAAGCCCGCTTTGTGTTGTGCGAAATCGCGTGTGTGAGTCGTGGTGGCCTATTAGGCATTTGTAGTGCTCCGGTCTCCACCGGTGGATCCACTGCAGATCTTCAGGAGCCGCGACTTCCTTCGAGCTAGCTCAGGAAGTCCACCGGCTACGGAGGAGACGGAAGGAGACAATTGGAGCCAAGGTAAGTAATACCAGCTTTCTATGAGTTGGTAGTCAAATAAAATTCAGCAATACAAGTCGGTGAAACGCCGACGTGGTGGAGTCTACTTGGGGCACCACCAGTTATAAATAAGAAACTTGAATACAAGAAAAAAAACTTATTATTTGTTAAACATAATATAAATATTTTCTGTAATACTTACCTATCATAATGTAAACATGTACCTAAACTGAAATAAAAGTATCTTGTGATTGTAAATGTTTTATTTTGCATTTTGTTATTTCCTCGTTAAGGGGGAATGAAAAGTTACGTGTTGCATTCGAGTGCAAAGATTTTTCACCTTGTGCTCTTTTGATTCCCTCGCTGACGCTCAGGATTCTAATTTTTGAATCACTCGCTGAACTCATGATTCAATTTTAGAATCCTTCGCTTGCTCGGTCATCAAAGTTGAGCACGCGGTTAAAAAGTAACTTTTCACTCATGTATAACAAATAACTATTATTAAATAACATTTCATTATAGATATGTGGAGCTAAAGATATGTTTAATTTTAGTTTTAGTTTTAGTGCAGGTAACTTCAGAATTACCCTCAATGTCGAATAATTTTTCTTTTGTGATAAAATGAATTATAAATAATAAAATTTCTTTTCTATTATTTACAAATAAGATCAAATCTTAAATTAATAATGTCTGATAGTAAAATTAGTAGAATATAGCTGTTTTTAATGTTTCTAAACTATACCGGTTTTCTACAGCACTAAGTGTATTTATAATCTGTGTATTCAATTTAAGAAATTGTCAAATACAGTGTAAATTAAGAGAGTCCGGCGTTTCAGAATACGAATTATCTAAAACTAATTTAAAATTATATGTTTAATTTTAGTTTTAGTTTTAGTGCAGGTAACATCAGAATTACCCCCATTATCTTAGTCATTTTTAAAGATAGAAATAAAATAAAAACAGATTCTTTTTTTTCGAGTTACCTATTTTTTAGATATGCTGATAACAAAATTCATTGGTCTGACTCATTGAATACAGTGATATTTGCAGTTTGCACGCATTCATTTCGAACCACTTTATTAGCACGATCGTCTGCACGTCTGACAATGTCATTCATTAAATAGTCTTGTTAAAATTAATATTTGTTAAACATGCATGTCAAAAGCTTAAAAGTTTTTATAGGCAATTAATTAAGTTTTATTAATGATTAAACGAACTTACCTGTACGTGAAGTTCAATCATAATTATACGAAGGCTTCGTCCGAAGGGATTAGCAAATAATACTTGTAGTAACGCCTAATGATACGCCAGTCACGCACTTTATTTGAGGGTATAAATAAAATTTAAAATAAGTCTCACGTCAACAAGGTGGGCGACCTATCCGCTCGCTTCATTTAGTTTAGAGTAGCCGCATCCGGAATATTTCACACAAAAAAGGGGACTTGTAGTTGGGAGGGAGGGTTGCTAATCCCTTCGGACGAAGCCTTCGTATAATGAGTCACACCAACACATCAAAATATTACTATAAAAGTTACTGCATTTAATGCGCGTACTTATGCAAATAATAATAGTTTTTGTTTCATCAAAATCGGGCCAGGATTTCCAAAGTTACGGCGTGGTAAAGTTTCAGCGCTTTTTTAAATTTGCGTTCCTTCGTGCGCTACTGCGATGACGTCACGCTGCGACTGTTATGTCCGATTGCGGGTGATGCGGAGTGTTTACGTGCATCTTTGATTTCTCAAGTGATTTGCACCAAATATTTTTAATGTTTGTTGTTGTGTTTATGTTAGCGATTACTTTAGATATTATTTTTATTAAATTGACATAGTGATGAAAGAGGTTTTTGTAAAAGAACAGCCGGATAACCTACCAAAAGTCGACATTTTTATGGTTGCGCGATATTTGTCTGGAAATTGTGATTATGTAGCCATTAAAATGCGAGGAATAAAACTGAATGTAAGTAAAACTCATTTATTTTAGTATTTCAATCAAGTTTTATTAAAAGACAACTGTTTGTTTTTTGTCGAGTTACAAACGGCAAGGCTTACAAATATTTTCCAAGTAGACAAAGTTCAACATATACTTCCAAAATATTAAATGATAATAAAGGCAGTTTTAAATTTTTCATGTTTAACAAGCAGGGGGCGACAAACATTTTCTTAATGTAATTTTTTAATATTGCCTTTTTAATAGGTACACACAAAAAGTTCATTTTATCCTTTATACCAAATAATCTGAGTGATGTTTTTTAGTTTGGATGGGATCGATGTAAAGTATGTGTATTTAAAGTATTGCGTATTTTATATGTAAAAATAATAATCAGAAAATTTATTACAGATCATTGTGAGAAAATTATGGCCATGAAACCATAGGATATGTGCAGTTAAAAAGGGAAGGGAAGTAAAAAAGGAATGCACTGTGAAATGCCGTATTACTCCAGAGCATCGTGTGCGCGTTAAGCCATATTGCACTTAAAATACAATGAAGTCGACAGCCGAATCACGGTAATAGTATAATACAGTATGTGGACTCGGCCCCTCTTTGGAATTTTATACCTACGGCCGCTCGGCATCGCTTGGTGCGTGGCATCCGTTTGTTTTAAAATCCAGATTTTTAAGAACGGATTTTGTTCCAATCCGGATTTTACGGATTTTATGGATTAAAATAAAAGCACATGAAAATCGAATCAAATGCTTTTTTATTTAGATTTTTTTGTTTTTTGGTTATTTGCTCGACCTGCGTCCCGCGCCGCGCCCCGCTAACCTCCAGAGCCGATACGGATAATCCGGATTGCATTCCCTATGCGTAGCCCGCGATAGGGCTGCTCGCTTACCGAACGTGCTCTCCGTTTGACTCGTGCGTATACCCTGCGGTGAACTGCATTTGTTGACAGCCTTGTAGTTATGCGATCCCAGATCGAGGCGCGTAGGCATAGTGCGTGTTTGGACCATTTCTATGAAGTCATTCTACTGTATATGTATACTATTACCGTGGCCGAATATTAAGCGCAGCATGTGAAGATTGCGCTCCACTAAAATACCCAGTATCGATATGCCCTGGTTTAATGTAATAAACACACACAAAAAAACACCCGGACCTCATACCTCACCTCAAACACTCAGACCTCACCAAGGTAAACTCATCTGCTAGTAATAATAAATAAATCATATTTACTTTTTTTGTTGTTTTTTTATGTAAGATCAATAAAATTTAAAGTTTGTTACAGTCAGTGTTATAGGTAGGTACCAGGTGTGATCTTGGTAAATATACTTTTGAAATAATATTACAAAAAACCTAGTAATAACTTGTTCTTTACTATCAACATACATGACTAACTTTATTAAGTACTAGCTGTGCCTGCGAACCACGTTTCGCCTTAAATTTTTTTCCGCGACATCTTCAACAAATACCGTTAATGTACACAGAAATAAATACAAAAACAAAAAAAGATATACTAAAACCTTCCTCGAGAATCACGCTATCGAGTGGTGAAAACCGCTTGAAAATCGGTGCAATAGTTTTTGAGTTTATCGCGAACAGATAGACAGACAGACGCGGCGGGGGACTTTGTTTTATAATATGTAAGGATCTACTACTGTAGTCTTGTGTGGCTAGGTACGTAATAGGGACTTACTAACATAGGTACAACTAACATTTTAAGTCATTTGTGATTAGATTAAATAAACCTGGGTTTGTTTTTTAAAACAAAAAGTCATCGCCAACGCCTACTCAAACCAGGGGGCGCGTTCTTCGCCGCTTGCTAAGTTATTAACCTGCACATTCAACTATAGTTTCAGATTAGGTATCTATTGCTAAAAAGAAACACACATGTATATAATATAATAAACACAAAACTTACGTCGAAATGATCTTCACAACAATGCACGTGACTGAGGCTGTGAGAGGATCTGCTCTTGTCATAACTTTTAACCATTTTTTCCGAATATTTTTATTATATGATACAGAAAAAAAAACACTTTTTGTGGTGTTTTTACTGGAGTTAGTACACATAGGGACAATACAATATTTCTTAACCATTTTATTCATTCACTATAAGAAAAACAATTGAATTTATAGCGAAACCGCGAGAGCGCAGTATGTAGGTGTACGCAAGCACCGACTCGCAGCTCGCAGCGTGACGTCACACGTTGGCGCGGTCGCTTAGCCGGATTTTGCCGCGGAGGCCGTACTTTAACGTTTAATATCTAAGTCATTTTTGAAGATAGAAAAAAAATAAAAACAGATTCTTTTTTTTCGAGTTACCGTAAAATGGGGTGAATAGAAAATGCGGGGTGAATAGAAAAAAAACGAGGAAAGTTTTTTCAAGAACAATTTCTCGTTGACTGATATAGGAAAACTACTAAATTAATATATTTTTAATATGGTAACATTTTTTTTATATGGTAGCAACGCCGATTTGAAATGAAGTATGTCAAAAGTGATTTTAGTAACGTTTTTCAAAGCACCAGTTGAGCTGTGTGATTTTGAGGTCTACAAACTTTGGGTTTTTAACGAAAACTACGTTTCTTACGGTGTTGAAAACACTTTTAATCGATCTGTGGTTCCTCTGGGATAAATTTTGTGCAAAAGTAAGTACCATTTTTATAATAGTTTTTTATTATAAACGTAAATAATGAATTGTGCCAATTTTGGTTTGTATTTGAGGTTAATAGACACGGGGAAAAGGCGAATAGACACGTAGTATGGGGTCAATAGATACGGCATACGGGGCTAATAGAAACGGGAAGGGCTAAATAGAAACGAGAAAGGGGTCACTGGAAAAAATCCATTTAGGGTTGCCACGCATGTTTAGTTCTAGTATATTTAAATTTAACTTCCATACATTCACATCCCGAATCTAATTCGAAGCAAAGTAAGCACTTACATTGCTTAGGCGTCGAGCAAATTGTCTCAGTATGTTTCAACGTAAATATTTTTTTCTTTACCTAGAGTAATATCAGACGAGTGAGTGTAGTGTGCCTACTTAGTGCACCAGGGATCGTGGATTTGATCTTCGCCCAGGACAATCCTTTATGTGATGAACATTTCTGTTTGTTCTGTCTGGGTGTTTATATTTATCTATATATAAAAAATCTCACGTCACAGGGTTTGTCCGAGATAAGCTCCAAAACAACTTAATCGATTTTCGTGTTTGGCTAATTATCCAATTTAAAAGATAGGATTACCTTTTACCTCGATTATTGATTTTAATATTTATTATTGCGTTAAACTTTATTATGACAAAACGAGGATCGCGGGCACAGCTAGTTTATCTATATTAAAAATAACTTCGTTGGTAAGTGCTTAAGCTACGTATCACGGAATCAGATCAATGTTTGTGATGTTGTCTAACATTTCACTATATTTAACAAGCTTTTATTTAACTTGTTAATTTGAAGTTTATGTTATAAATCATTCATGTATGCACCTGTTTGTTCAAACAATGTGGTTTTGTTCCAGGTACATCATCAACATGCCAAGAATCTATAAAGAAAATTTGCCAACCCTACACAATTTTTCTATTCACCTCGTATACCGTATTTAATCACCCCGGGTTCGAGGCGAATAGAAAATGCGTATATTTTTGAAGTTTTTGCTAAAATAAGAAGGGAAACTTAGTTAAGTTTGCTTTTGACAGACTAAATAGACCTAGACTCATATAGTTATTATTATTAAAACATAGCCGTAAGTAAATAAAAACATAGTTTAAATCTTATCTAAAGTTCAGAATTGTGTCTATTCACCCCATTTTACGGTACCTATTTTTTAGATATGCTGATAACAAAAATCATTGTGGTGACTCATTATGATTGAACTTCACGTACAGGTAAGTTCGTTTAATCATTAATTATACTCGGCTTCGTCCTCGGGATTAGCAAATAATACTTGTAGACTTTTAGAGATAATAGTGTGAAATATTTTGTTTATTCCTGAATTTTCATTAATTTATGTTAATAAGAATAAACATCAATCATCATTTGAATTACTCGTATTATTAACAATTGTTCTGGCAAAATAATTATTTCCATTAGTATTGATATTACTTATGGTTCTATTATAGAATCGATAGAATGTGCTTGAAGAGCCGCTTCATCCAGCGGTTCGTCTTATTTGATCTAGGCCGACCATCACCTAGGTGATGAGCCGCGGATGTAGCGGCGTGCTGTGCGCGGTAAATATGTTTAGATCAAAAACGCTATCGCGCACATTGACGTATATTAAACGTCAATGATCGCGCAGTGTGTCCTTTATTCACTGACTTAAGGTTTGGGAACCGACAGCATTATAAGGCTTTTTAGCACTTATGAAGAGAAGGAAAGATTTCAATATTTTTAATGTAGGTTTGTACTTTGTGTGCTGTCAACAACGCAATGAGAGTGATGAGTTTTTTCGAAAGTTTTTCAAAAGACAATGTTTCATTGGCGTAAAATTGGCTGACATAATTAATAACTATTGATGTATCCCACATATTTGGACAAGGGAGGGCGTAACCGAAATATTCCTTTAAAATATCTTTTTACTCTGTCATCTTCTCGTAAATTATTTTCCCCTAAGCAGGGCGAGCGCGGATCTATAGGAGTTAAGCGTGCCATCTTGAGCTCCCTCTTCATAATAGTTTGTTGAAAGAAATTATTTGTGGAATTGAAGGATTATACAAGTCACAATTATTGTCGTTACAGTAATTGAACCAGCGCCGTAAATAAACATTATATTGTTTAAAGGAACTTTGGGATATAGATGCTAATATCGGCGGTACACTCCACGCCGTCCGCATAAGTTCACCGCTATACCATGACAGAGAACGGGGTGAAATGTACATATATTACTAGGTATCATTAAACTGTTGTCCTCGTCAATTAAAATCAAAGAGAGGTAATTAATTGTTTGGTTTGTATAGTATTATACAAACAACTATCGTAAGAGTGTCCCATTAGCCAATAATTATCTAAATAATTAGTTGATTTGTGTGCGTATGGATTGAGGAGCCACATCACGAAATCAATCGAAATCCCGCCCAGATTTAGTAGCAAATTAGATAATTATGTAGGCGAAATCCTGGAATTTGTAGCAACACACATCAAGAGTTACATCAATTTAAAGGTGGCTCCTCAATTCAAACATCTGGATTGAGGAGCCACCTAGAACTCGGAAACTATTATATGTACATTTTTGAAAATTTAGTATCATTTAGTAGTAATTTTGTCTGGAACCTACAAAAAATTTGGTTCGGATACTGCTGAAACTCGAGAAGATACAATACAAAATGTGTGGCTCCTCAGTCCATACACGTACAAAACTTGTCAACGTGAATTTCCACGAAACTAATTGAGCAATTTTATTTTGGAGTGCATGATCATTTAGTAGTAATTTTGCTAGAATTTGTAATATAGAAATAATGTTGGAGGACTTAGTGAAATTAAAAATATAAAGCAATATATGTGGCTCCTCAATCCAGACGTTTTGCATATAAATGATTGACTGTATCTTCGCGAAATCACAATGGAATCAAAAGCTTGGGGCGCCAACATTTAGTAGAAATTTCTACTAAATAACTAAGTACAATTTATGAGTGTACATATTAAGGATCTGAAGAAAAACACACTTTCCGATATTCCATAGGAAATTGCTGTTAAGGGTGACCATAATATTAATGAAATCAGGATAACTGTTTCATGTTTATTTCTTTTAACATCAGTCATATAAAAATAACATTGATTTCGCTATAATTAATTAGTGACATTATAGCACTTTTCTTAATATTCTGAAATGTAAATGTAAAGTATTAAACATTGAGCTTATCAAAAACTCAGAAGAATTTTTTTTTTTTTTTTTTTAATTTTGTTTATCCCATTTGGGAAAGGCAAAGGCGTCAACCATACAGCCTAGTCTGTATGCAATAAACTATTGTTATTCATTCTTCTTTTGAATTCACAAATCGCCAAACGTAGAGGTTACATATTCATAAATTGCTTCAAAGCATTTTTCAATGGAAAGAAGTTTTTGTAAAGAGCGCGGTAGATCTTGCTGGTGTTTCATTATTTTTGAAATTTCTTCTAATAAAATGTTTCTTTGCAGGGCAAAAATTGGACATTCGTAAAAAAGGTGATGCAGAGATTGAGGTAAGGTGGTGTTGCACCAGTTGCACGATGGGGAAGAAGTCATGCCTAGCCGGTACAAATGGTCATTGAATCGACCGTGCCCAATTCGCAAACGACAAATAATAGTAAAAAATCTTCTGTTTATGTAATTGTGTCTATTGAACCAGGGTTGTTTTATTTTATTATTTATTTCTCGATACCACTTCCCTTTTATGAGCAAAGTACTATTCCAGTGTTCTTCCCATAGCTTCAATATTTCTTTCTTGATTAGAGCTGTACAATCAGTATATGAAATTGGTATGTTTTTTATAGGTACGTCTAGAGTGTTCATAGTTTTGGCCAGTTTATCTACTTCCTCGTTTCCATATACACCGATATGAGCTGGAGTCCAAAATAATATAATGTCTATTTGATAATTTATTTTTAAATGATGTATCTGATCTCGGATATTATATATTAAATGATTTGTGACTGATGAAAAGGAAGGATTTCTCAAAGCCATCAACACACTCATGCTGTCAGTAATAATAATCCATTTTTTGTATTGGCTGAACTGTTGAATGTAGTTAAGAGCTACAATTATAGCATTCGCCTCAGCAGAAAATATGCTGGCATTTTGGCACATTTTAAAACTATGTCCAGTTTTACTACCTGTATCATACATAGCTACTGCAACACTTACATTCGTCTTTGAACCATCTGTATAAACTGATCGATAATCATTATAAGCCTGTAGACTTTCGTAAACATCATATTTATCTTTAAAATCTTTATGTAGGACAATATGAATGTCACAGAATTTACTAGCATATGAGCCACTATAACAATGTAAAGTAGTACTACAAAATATATTACATTGTTCTTTTAAACTTATAAAATGTGAGAAATTCTTTGAAAGAAAAGTGTTAGTGGAACATACATTTAATTTATTTAAAAGATCGTTATTCGAACGTGATAAGAGTTTAAAAAGAAATTTAAGTTTTAAAAATTCAAAGCGAATAACCATTGGTGGTAAATGACATTCGACCTGCATAGAATTTATTGGGGAAGTGTTCATAGCACCTAGTATTAATCGTAAGTTCTTATTCTGTATTTTATCAATAACATCTATGTATTTTGGATCGGAAGCGTAACAAAAGAAAGCATACTCAAAATGACTTCTGACCAAAGCTTTATAAAGCATTAACACAATTTTAGGATCAGCACCCCATTTCAATCCAGTAACGGACCTAATTACATTAGTGGCTTTTAAAGCTCTGCTCACCAAGCAATCAACATATAAATCCCACGTAAGATTTTCGTGAAAAATAACACCCAAGAATTTAACTGAATTATCAATAGGCAAAGTATGATTGCTGTATGTAATATTAATTAGAGGTAGAGAACTGTATTTTGGGCAAAATATTACAACTTTACTTTTTAAAAGGCTAACATTTAAATCAAGTTCTGAGAAGTAATCTGCCAGCTTCACTAGATTATTATTTAATGTTAATTGAATATCTAATACATTAGTACCTTTACAATAAATGACAAGGTCATCAGCAAACTGAAGATTGTTGACTAAATTATTATTAAGAATGGAATTTAGTTTTCTTATATACAAAATATACAGAATAGGACTCAAGATGCCTCCTTGACATACACCTTTGCTCGAAAATCTAGGGCCTAAAAATTTATTATCTATTTTGACATACACTTTTCTATCCGTGAGAAAAGCATATATCCAATAAGCAATTTTTACAGGTAAGAAAGATAATAGAGATTCAAACAAAATACCATGATTAACGTTATTAAATGCACCTTCTATATCAAAAAACACTGCTATTGTATACTCCATATTCTTTTGAGCTGTAGTGACGTCCAAAAAAAAATGTGCTAAGCTTTCTTGAGCCGAAAGTCCTCGCCTAAACCCAAACTGGTTTAAAGGTAAAATTGAGTTCTTTTCTATGAAGAATTCCAATCTTTGTTTGATTAGCTGTTCAAATAATTTACCAGCACAAGACGTTAAAGCGATAGGACGATAAGAATCGGGATGAGATGCAATTTTTCCAGGTTTTAAAATAGGAACCAAGCAGTCCATTTTCCAATTAGGAGGAATTGTGCAATCTTGCCATAAAATATTATAAATTTGTAAAAGCTTATAAAGATTGTCAGTGTTAAGTAGCTGAAACATCTTGTACGATAAACTATCTAATCCACAAGCAGTGTTTTTTCTAGATTTCAGAGCTGCAGTTAATTCGTCAAAAGAAAATGGATCAGTGAGGAATGACTGATTATCTGGTAAACTATTGTCCTTCACAATTGGCCTGTTATTTTGCACAAAGTCAGGCGTGTATTTACGTAAAAAATCACTGACCCACGAAAAATCACTATTTTGCTTTTTATATGTTTTATGTGTAAGTTTTCTCATGTTACCCCATACTACTGAAACTGGTGTCAATCGATTTAATTTTGTACAGAATTCTATCCAACTACTTAGTCTTTCTCTCTTAATGGTAAGTTTTTTAGCAGCTTGTAATCTTTTGAAATTAATATATTTTTCTTGAGAAGGATTATTCTTAAAATCAAGATAGGCTTGCTTGCTTTCCTGGACAGCTTTAGCGCAATTACTATTCCACCAAGGAACTGTTCGATATTTTGATTTTAAGTTTTGAGTAGCAATGTTACGTGATTCGGACCGAGAGGTACGAGAGGGAATTGACTTTTGTGCAGCTGTCAAAATGATTTGACAAAAAGAGTTGTATGAATCTATTGGATTACTAATAGGGTTACATTGAAAATTATCTAAATCCTTATTAACAATTGAAGAATACAACTTCCAATCAACTAATCTATGATTAATGCGATTGTTAAAATCATTTTCATCCTGAAAATTGTTTTGAGAGTTAAAACATTGTGAACTACTATTGAATGTAATCTTAGTAAATGTTGGCAAATGATAACTGCCCAATGGATCGTCGTGTACTGACCATTCGCAGCGAAGAGCTAATGAAGGAGATACCATAGTCAAGTCCAAACCATTGGGTCTCCAAGAATGAGAACCGACAGTTGTGACCTGACCATCATTCAACAGGACTAAATTGCATTCATCTAAACACTCAAGAATATCCTTACCTCTGGAATCCGATAACGGACATCCCCAAATTGAGTGATGAGCATTGAAGTCACCAGCTATAATCGTCGGCCTATGGAGAGAATTCAAGAAATGTTTAAACTTATTTTTAGAGAAACTGGGAATACAATTTGTTGGACAATATATACTGGCTATTGAAATAGTGTTCTGATTTAGTTCTAAATGTATTACAATTGTTTGAAGAGAGTTGTCAAAATAAGATGTTACTTTTTGATATTTTAGTGATGTATGGATTAAAATAGCAACACCATTATGCTTGTTGCCACAGTCATTACGTTCAATATGATAACCTTTGATTTTAAACTGCTTCTGAGGCTTTAGCCATGTTTCACATATAATTGCGATATGAATAAAATGGTCATAAAGAAATTTCGTAAAAATAAGTTGATTGCTTAATAAGCTTTGAGCATTCCACTGTACGATATTCAATTGATTGGGGGTGAATTGTGGGGATTTGATTGCTTACCAAAAGTATTTTTTAAGACCTCTAAAACACTTTTAGAATTTATAGAAGTATTTTGAGTATTATGCAAAGAAACACATTTAGTTATGGTTTCAACTAATAATGAGAGACACTTGCTGTCAGTATTGAGCAGTGTAAACAAATCTACATTATTTTTTGTCTTACTTTCTAATTTGGGAAAATTTATAGGATTTGTAATATCTGCATAAGAAGCAGGCTTATATTTATTTCTATTTTCAATGATTTTCTGTTTTTTAACTGGGCATATTGGAGACACACTAGTATGATTGCCATCACAATGAATGCAAGTAGCTTTTTTGATAGAAACTGTACAAGTCTTATAGTTATGATTTTCTTTACATATACTACATTTTTCAGAATTTTTACAATATTTTGCCAAATGTCCGTATCTCAAACATTTGTAACATTGCTTAACTGGTGGTATATATTGAGACACATCATGTCTCCAACCACCAATATCTATATGATTTGGCAAAATGGAAGTGGCAAATGTCACTATTACTGTAGTTGTAGGTTGTAATATAAAACCCTCAGTCACATTTATTTTTTTCATTATTCTTTTTATTGTTATTATTTTTTTTGTACTTGTTATCATAGTAAATATTCTCTTGTTTGATATAATGGTAGGTACATTTCTTATAACTCCGGACACCTCAGTTGTAGCAGCAGGAATACTGGCTTTGAATTTGTATTCTTTCAAGAAGGTATTATTATTTAAAAAGGCATTCGCCAAGTCTGGTTTTTCAAAATAAATACCTATCTTAAACTTATTGATATTTCTTAAAAATTTGACGCCTTTGTTAAAGCGCTTTAAACAAGTTGACAAAGAAAGAAGATCTCTTGTTCCAATTGGTTTCTGGATGTCTGATGACTCAACAAAAACCACAAATTCAGTGCCGCTAATTTCTTCCGGATATCTGCGTATATAGTCAGTAACATAATAAGGCTTGTACCTATCTGCATTGCTTATTTCTTCATCACTGTCCGAAGAGGACATATCCGTTTCTACCAACCTTACCTCATCTGTCTCCCTATCTGCATCACCAGACTCCGGTTCATCCTCCTTTTTTTTTCTTTTTCTCGAACTCCGCTTCCCCATATCTGCTTATAATATTATTTAATGCCTATATGTTATATACCTCTTTTGTTTGTGTTTTATTAAGTAACTGACTACAATTAAAAAATTACAAATAAAATATTTTAAAGAGCCCGCCTTTACTATGTGAAGTTCCCGCGCTTTTTTTCGAAGAATTTTATTTATCATTGTTATGACAGCGCTGACATCTGTTGTAGTTTTTTTTTTGCAACTTTCTCATTCTTTGTGAGCAAAGGTTCACCGCCATACAGCCTACCCTTTGCTCCGAGTTGATATAATCATGTAAACATTTTAGGTGAACTAAAATAGATTGTATCCGGTTTTTATGTATAGAATAGAACAGAATATTCACTTAGTTAATAATAATTTTATGCCTTCCCTTTGCTCCGAGTTGATATAATCATGTAAATATTTAAGGTGAACTAAAGTAGATTGTATCCGGTTTTTATGTATAGAATAGAACAGAATATTTACTTAGTTATTAATAATTTTATTCTTAAATGAACAAAACCTTCAATTTGGTTTCTTTCTGTGAACAATCTTGTTGGCTAATATTGAGTCCGTGGATAGGATGTTATTGTCTTGATCATCTGTGGAATTAGTGCCGCGGTATAGATTTACAAGAAATAGCGTCTTATCGAGTAGGCGGTTATCAAAAGTGCATTCATGTGCTTTAAAAACTTCTCATTAAATGATTTATTTTATTTTCCTTTTCTCGTCAAGGTGGCAAATCGGCCCAGAGGCTCTAGACAAATGCCACACGCTAACTTTTCCGCAGTCGTTCCACAGAAAAAATGTATGGAAATGACATTAGCTTACGACAACCTCACGCTATTTTTTCCGTAGCTAATGTCATCTTCATACATTTTTTCTGAGGAACGACTGCGGAAAAATTAGCGTGTGGCATTTGTCTAGGGGGTCTGATACTTAATTAATTCCAGCTACATATACTATGCTTGGAGTAGTTTACTACTTTAATATTTTAATTACTATTAAATTACTATTTTGATACTTATCATCACAGCTCATATACGTCCCCACCGAGGGACACGAGCCATCCTTAGCTAGTTAGGGCGATTAGGCCTTAGTCAAACCTCGCCCGCCCAGTGCGGATTGGTTGACTTCACAAAACCTTTGAACTACTTCGCAGGTGGTTGCAGGTGTCCTCACGATGTTTTCCTTCACCGTAGGAGCGTCAGATAAATGTACATATGAAATTCATGAAATGAAAAACACATTTGTACATGGCAGGATAGATCGCAGGTCTCCCGATTCTCCTCGGAGCACAGTCCAGTGCCAAGGCCAAAAGTATCAGAAGTATCAGAGCGTCGATGGCCCTGAGCCACCGACGCTCTGATACTTTGATACTTCTTAAAATATAAAACCTATGGAGAACATGGTAAGTCGTAATTTTTATCGCAATTGTACTGTGTCGTAGGTCCGCTATTACGTGACCACGTTCTAACAATTGTTATGTTGTGTTAGAGTTTTTCTCCTTTGTTTCATTTGCCACATTATAACCGCTGCTTGGGAGGCTTCGGACACCTATTTATGACGTTTCCTTTGGATTTGGACGGCGTATTATGAAATGTCTACAGCTTTCACACTAAGTACTGATGCGTTTTATTTTATAGTCATTGACATGTATGCCAGTGAACAACGTTTCGCCATAATAATTAAAAAACACCTTTATTGCATAGGGTTCTAAAAAATTGTTTACGACCTATTCTCAGGCTTTACCGAATATACACAAAGAAAATCATAAAAATCGGTCAAGCCGCTTCGGAGGAGATATTAAAGGAAAGAAGATAAGCATAGTATGCTGGTCTGTGGTGGGCACCCACCTATGTCAGTGTAAGTGAGACTCCAACTGTGAAGATTGCTATTGCAGCCATCGCTATATGTGCAGTGTATGGTAAAAAAGAGCTTTCATTATAGAAATAGGATATACATATAAAAGTCAACTGAAATGAAAAGAAATTAAAAAAAAATGAACGACGACTCGGTAACGCAGACTGGCTGATCCTTTCACCACGGCTCTTCAACATTATGGTACACAATAGGTATAACAACGTCGGTAAGCCAAAATGTCGAATGTTTTGCCAAAAATACGGCTATTATGCTATGTGGATAGATATAACATAATAGCATGTATTAATACAGATTATAATTCCTCAGTTGCTGTGTAGTCCAGATAAAGCTCGCTCCCACCTTCGGTTTTATCATTACTTACCATCAGGTGAGATGAAGGCCGAGAACTTGCCTGTTGTATGTAAACAAAAATAAAAATTTGTTTTTTTTTGTTTGTCCTAGATTTTAGTCTCGTTATGGTCACCCTTAACAGCAATTTCCTATGGAATATCGGAAAGTGTGTTTTTCTTCAGATCCTTAATATGTACACTGATAAATTGTACGTAGTTATTTAGTAGAAATTTCTACTAAATGTTGGCACCCCAAGCTTTTGATTCCATTGTGATTTCGCGAAGATACAGTCAATCATTTATATGCAAAACGTCTGGATTGAGGAGCCACATATATTGCTTTATATTTTTAATTTCACTAAGTCCTCCAACATTATTTCTATACTACAAATTCTAGCAAAATTACTACTAAATGATCATGCACTCTAAAATAAAATTGCTCAATTAGTTTCGTGGAAATTCACGTTGACAAGTTTTGTACGTGTATGGACTGAGGAGCCACACATTTTGTATTGTATCTTCTCGAGTTTCAGCAGTATCCGAACCAAATTTTTTGTAGTTTCCAGACAAAATTACTACTAAATGATACTAAATTTTCAAAAATGTACATATAATAGTTTCCGAGTTCTAGGTGGCTCCTCAATCCAGATGTTTGAATTGAGGAGCCACCTTTAAATTGATGTAACTCTTGATGTGTGTTGCTACAAATTCCAGGATTTCGCCTACAAAATTATCTAATTTGCTACTAAATCTGGGCGGGATTTCGATTGATTTCGTGATGTGGCTCCTCAATCCATACGCACACGTTGATTTTAGGTCCGCAGAATCGGACAATTGGTTTCATTGCCTTGATGGTGCAGTACTCAACCCAAATAGTTCTTGTTCAATTTGAAATCTTAAATATTTTCTTGAATTAGGGTCAATACTTATTAAATAAAAGGCATCTTTTAAATCTATTTTTGTCATGAAACAATTTTTTGTTATAAATTTTAGCACTGAGCGTAAATTTTCAATTTTTAAATGATCTGCTTTTATAAATTTATTAAAGTTTTTTTTTTTAATTCAGGATGAAACGATGTTTACCATTTGGCTTAGGTACCAGGAGACCTATTTTTGAATTACGTATGCGATTTAGAAATCACCGCTGACTAAATAGTCAGCGATGACTTTGAGGTCACGAATTCCTAAACATCCTATTTTTGAAAGTCGAACGCAGAGCTGCCAACGTAAAAGTTACTCATCATCACAGCTCATATACGTCCCCACCGAGGGGCTCGAGCCTACGCTATGTTAGGGTGATTAGGCCTTAGTCAACCACGCTGGCCCAATGCGGATTGGTCGACTTCACATACACCATTGAATCTCTTCGCAGATGTATGCAGGTTTCCTCACGATGTTTTCCTTCACCGTAGGAGCGTCAGACAAATGTACATATGAAATTCGAAAACGAAAAACACAGTGGTACATGGCGGTCTCGAACCCGGACCTCCCGATTGGAAGGCAAGTGCCGAGTCCACAGCGCCACCGACGCTAACAAACTAAAAATTACTAAACGACTTAAGGCGAGGATTTCCCAAATTTGCCGGTCTTAGAACGTCTAGATCTGGATAATATTAGAACCCACAATTCTGAAATTCACACACCTTAAACTTGAAGATATAATCTAGTGAACTGTGAAAGCAGAAACACGATTTACTCCATTTCACTCGATAGAAAAAAAATCCAAACATAGGTCTAAATCAAAAACTAAAACCACGATTTGAAATCGAAATATACATAAAACAGTATAAAAGTTATACCAAAACACGTAGTTCGTTATTATCTAGTGAACTGTGAAGACAGATTTTTTGATGTCATATAAAATATTTAGGAAAATGACGAAAATTCTATAATTTCGCTTGGTTGCAATCGCGCTCCATATAAGACAGTACTCGCCAAGTCGTCTCAGGGTATGGTCATGTCGCTTCGTGTCGCGGGCGCAAAAAAATATATTACGTGTTTCTTTACGGTCGAATTTTAATTTTGCAGTTTGCGTTTATTTTGTTAACTTTCATTATTATTATAGATTAGTGTAGTAATATGGTGAATAGTGTAAATAATGGATTAGGTATTATAAAGGAGAAAACTATTTTAATCCTTCTTCCTAAATTATTTTATGTGTGAAAAATATGTTTTTCGTTCTTTTTTTCTATAAGTTATTTTATGTGTAAAAATCGCTAATAAAAGAAGTCAAAGATGAAATGTTAAATCAAATGCATACAAAAAATGCTGAAAGAAAAGTGGTAAATATTTATTTCCCAAATGTTTATATTTTATTGCCGCGGCCATATAGCACAGTGCAGTGTTAATAAACCAGTATGATAATTTCTTCAAGTAAATATGCAACGATTTATAGGTTCAAAATAATGTTTCCTATAAAACTTTATTGCTGAATTCCTTTAAATACTTAATGTTACCCCCTTTATTCACAACGCCTTGCATCAAAGCTTTAGAAGGTAGAATCAACAGCACTTTATACATGTAGCTAAATAATAGAGTTTTATTCGAGCCTATGTATTATATATGATTATGAACAGTAAAATAGTATTTTAGGAATCTTTTAAATTTCGTAACATTTATGGTCAAGCGTGAGTTGATTATAAAAAAGTAAAAAATAATTAACATAAATTTCCGTTCGATTTATGTAAAGATCACTTCATTGTATTAAAAGAAAATATCTGATCAGCGGAATTTTGTGAAACTTTATAAAATATTTGCTTTTGCCCGCTGCTTCGCCCGCATAAATGTCATAGAGGTTCCATACAAACTATTATTTTTTAGTTTTACCCCCTTAGATGGCGAATTTCCAACATACATGTCAAATTTCCGCTTTTTGTGCCTTTTAATTACGGCTGTGCGCAATCTGTCAGTCACTCAGTAATGAAAGTGTTTTTATATAAATACGTCGGCCCACACTAGGAGTTACGAACATAGAATATCACATGTACATACGCCCAGACCGGAAAAAAATTCTGTAGGCCATACAAAATATTTGTCCCGTACGGGAATCGAACCCGCGACCCGTTGCGCAGTAGGCGATCATTCGATCTCTGCGCTAACCGTGTCATCAAAGTTACAAACATAGAATATATTACATATCACATGCACATACGCCCAGACCGGAACATATTTCTGTATTCCATATATAATATTTGTCCCGTAACTACAAAAAAATATTTTACAAAAAATAAAAACCGACTTCAAAAACACTGAAAACTTAAAAATAATATAAGAATAGGTACAGACAACATGCTTTCCTCGATTTTCTATGGGATCCCATCATCAGATCCTGACTTTGGTGACCATGAGACCATCCTTGCTCTATACTCTATCGAATACAAAAATAATTTTGGACATCGGTTTAAAATGACGGAGTTATGAGGTAACAAACATAAAAAATACAACCGAATTGATAACCTCCTCCTTTTTTGAAGTCGGTTAAAAATATTTGGGAATCGAACCCGCGACCAGTTGCGTAGTAGGCGATCACTCGAACTCTGTGCGCTAACCGTGTCGTCAAATGTAAAGTCATCATGGTAAAGAACGGTAGCTGTGTAGTACTTCCCGAGTTTTCTTACAGGCCTAAGGTGGTAGAATATTAATTAATATTTTAAAACCAGTTTGCTTAGAGACTAATACGGTTGCCTGATATTCATAGCGATTTGTGGCTTTCTTCTTGATAATCTTGTTTAGTACATGCACGCCCCTGTCACTCACGCAATGCAGCGTTATAAATACCTACCACTAAGTAGCGCGCCGGCGCGCCGACCGCTGCACACACGTGTAAAGAAATTCTTAGGTTGTGTGTGAAGTCGACCAACCCGCACTTGGCCAACGTTGATTATGGTAGCACATCAAAAACAGGTTTGAGCTTGTTTCGAATTCATCTAATAATAATATGATGGATGACATACCTGCCAGAGATACCTGTCACAAAAATTGGGATATAATTAAAAACAAAAATACTATCGTTTTTGATGCTTGCTAAGGCAAGGATAAAAATACCTCCGTCTTACCTATTTCTGCCGCAAATCAGCAGTGCTTGCATTGCTGTGTTCCGGTGTGAAGGGTAAGATATGGCACTGAAATTACTGGGTACCGTGACTTTACATCTGATGTCACAAGTTGGCAACGTACACTGTGGTTCTTGTGGGGCTTGCAGTTTTACTGCGAATCGCACAGGAGCCACATGTATTATAGGTGACTGTTACCACTTACCATCAGGTGGGCAGTTTGCTTGTTTGCCAACTTAGTAGCAATAAAATAAAACACACAACATTACATTTTTATTTTGAAGGAGTTTTTGTTTTAAAGTGGTGTCGGTATTTTTGTAAAAAAAATATTTTTATTTTTTCGTGAAATTAATAATAGCTCTCTAAGTCAACTTGAAAGAATATACCTAACTGAGAGTCAATACGTACCTTTTATATCTAAAGACTAACTCCCTAACTCCTTAAAGTTAAGGATCCATCGTAAGCTCAGCATAGTGGAAGAATCCTTGAGATGATGTCTTTCAGACGCAAATACCTGAATAGCTTCAGAAAAAAAAAACAGGAAAGACGTTGGACGTGCCTATTCTTTCGATTTTCTTGGGATTCCAATACTAGATCCTGACTTGATGGCATGGAACCACTTCGGGGGTATACTTTTCTGAATACAAAAAGAATTTTGAAAATCAGTTAATAAATGACGAAGCTATGAGGTATGTGTTACCTCATAACTTCGTGAAGTCAGTGAAGTCGGTTAACAAATCAAATCGAAATAAGTTATAGTACTTATTTATTCAGTAATGTATTAAAATACCTACATATATCTATTAAAATATTTTTCTTCAAACTACTCATTAATTTTACTCTAATCATCGGAAAAGGCAACACTAAGTAATACATTACTACCCTGGAAAACGGCAGTAGTATTGTATGAAATTTCATTAATGACCCGTTCAACATAATTGCCCTGTTGTTTGTTTTTCTAATTTAAAAAGAAATTACGATTCATATTCATACAATTCATACAAAATGTAGGCATTTTTCCAAAGAGATTTGAGTGGTTGTATAACATGTCACAAAAAATACACATGCGCAAAACAACAAATGCGATAGGACCCTACAAAACCAATTTTATTTAAAAAAGAGAGGCAATTGGCTTTAATGGCGAAGATTAGCTTTTATTTTAATAAATTAAAAACTGTATTCGAGTGAATATTGTGCAGTGAAAGTGGTGTTTTTTGGTGCACATTCATGTTGACGGCAAGAAATAAGGGTTTTGTGGTGTACATGACAGTGAGTTTTTTTTTTGTGGATTCTCCACTTCCGTCACCACCGTCAAGATAAGGTTTGGTTTCTTAATAAGAACAATTTGCATTTTTTTGTCATAAATAAATAAGTTTTTCTACAGTTAACTTCAGTTTTTTATTATTTTTTAATAACTTGAAGGAAAAGCAGATTACACACCTCGTAAGTGAGCTATTAATGCCCTCGGGTTATTAGTGCCCTCGAGCAAGTGCTCGTGCACCAAACATCCGCGGGCATTAATAAGTCACTTAGCGCTCGGTGTAACAATCTACTATTTCTAAATCAAACCGAATAGCCGTCGAAGTCAAACAAAAAAATTTAACAGTGCTTTATAAGTATTTGCCGCCGCGTCAGTCATATTCTTAGCTTTTGTTTTAAATACTACTTCTAGCCAGTTCTAGCTAATCGAGCATTTCTTGTATTCTAGTGATGCATTCTATACTGCACAAAAGAAATATGCATAAAATTTGAATTTACATTTTATTAATAACACATCATAGAAACATTTAAAACCTTTGAAATTGTGAAGAAACGGTCTAATTATGATGAATCTTGAAAAGTCTAATTATTGATAATTGCTTTACGTCTCTTTCTTATAAAATATATGTTTGTATCGGTATTATAATGGTGGACGAGTACAATGACGTCACTAGCAAATAAAAGCTTTTTAAACTTTGTTATTTTTTAAGTTATTAAAAAAATCACGTAGTTGTTTGTCAAATAAAAATACTATGTAATGTAACAATTAAAAAGTGTCCATATTTACATACAAGTAAAGATACAATAAAAAATAGCAATGAAGTCATAAAGCTGTATCTTTATTGGTTGTATTACTGTAGGTACTTACCTCAGTTTATAAATCAATACTTATTTGTAACCTAGCAAAAAGTATATTGCATACGATATAAAACGTCCTTGTTGTACTGTTATATTTTTACTGTGCGGCACATGATGTTGGCGCCTGTTCAGTGGCCGCGTCCGCGCTAACGTCATGTACAAATGAACGGTGTGAAGTGCGGAACATATGGGCTTGCACGTGGAAATTCCTCGCCTTAAAGTTACTCAAGTAACTAATTTCAAGATGAAAAAAGTATATAAGAAGACTGACTGAAAAATCAACACACATCAACTTCAAACTTGTCAATATGTTCTCTAAACAAAACACAGATAAAGTTTCCACAGTTATGACTTGTTTTCGAGTGGGTGACTCGTAATGAAATCACATCCGTGACTAAGGTAATCACTTAAGTGATATTCAAAAATAAGAATGATTGAAAATCGGTGATTATTAGTCACATCGGTGATTTCGAAGTCGCATACGTAATTCAAAAATAGCTCTCCAGAATATACTTGATAAAAATTACCCTTCAGTAGGTTGGCATTTTGAAATAGCACCATTAGCTAACAAGTTATGAATAGCTTAATTGAAATCATCTCTTTCTGTGGCTAAATAATGTTTCACCTTTGGAATAGGTAATTGGTTAACGGGACTAGTGAATGGAATTTCGTATCCCTTGATGCAGGATAGAATTTCTGCATTCTTAGTTATAAGAGACCATTGGTCATAAAAAGAGGCAAAGTGCCTGCATATTTTACTGGATTTTGCAGCGATCGCGTGGCGGCGGGCGGCTGCTGCGAGTGTCTTGATGAGCTCGATGGCCGACCTCTACTGGCAGTGGGCTCCTTCGTCTTCGGACGATTTGGCTGCTTCCGAGTAGGATAAGGGCCCTTCCAGTTTAATTATTCCTGGAGGTGCTAGGCGTCGGTGCAGGCGCCTTTTTTTTTTGTTTGTGGCTTATGCAATTAAGTTTTTAACTCTGCGCCCTATTTATTTATCGCCTTTGCAGTCTTAATAATTTCTGACAGGTTTTCGCCTAATGAATGAATAAAAAATGGTTAAGTATTTTGAAGCTGGTCTTTCATGTCCTTTTTAAGGGAAGACAGAATAAAATTCCGTCGTATGACTGAATCCGGTACTGTAAGTCACAGAGAATACGTTCTGTGTCCATTAACATTTTTATTAATTCTGGGTCACTGTTATTTTTCGAGGTCAGCGAATTAATAGCTTGGTTCAAGCATGAAATAGCCGTAGAAACTTGTTTTTGCCTAATTTCTATATTTTTATAACGTTTAGCGTTTAAATCGGAGATAGCCACCTTAATTTCGGCATTCAGTACCTACGGGAGCATTAATAAAAATTTTCATTCATTCATTCAATTAGTTTGCAGTTACTCGGCGAAAGGTATTTCACATTAATGTGTATTCCAACTTAACTGCAAAGTCTTTGTGAATGTCGGCTCCAAAAGTATTCGAAATAGTTGGATCCTCGCCCAATATTTCAAGTATTGTGGTGTTTAGCATCGCATTAGCTGACCCAGGCTCGTCGGTATCCGTCACTTGCTCAGGCGCGCCGGCGGCGGCGGTGGTGGCGGTGATGGCGACCACCACAGGGGTGACCGTCATGACGGCACAGAAGATATAAACGGCGGGCTCGCACTGAGCGTAGCCACTTCGGCGTCGATTCTTCGTTCTGGGTCGAGGTCGACCTGCATCTCCGAACGTGGCTCAGAACCAATAATCCCATCGAGCAGTAGGCCAATTATAAATCATTCATCGTATGACATGGCATAATAAATCATGAAATGCTTCATTTCGTATTACCAATCTCCAATGATATCATTACTATGGCATAATTTCGATGATGTCAACATCATATAACGAACGAATTATCAAAAATCTGACCGAAAATCATAATTTTCGCTTTGCACTATGATATCATATGATATCATTTGAAAACCGTGAGATCGTAATAGGCCTGCAGGTTTAAAACGTTGTTATTACGTTCTTGTTCTGAAAACCACCGATATCTCCATTAGTCATGAAACAGACCAAAGTACTGTTCCCGAGACTAATTTATAGGGTAGTACAGCTCCAAAGAGAAGTACGCAAACCCGGATAGGTTATCATTACCATAGGGTAGTACAGCTCCAAAGAGAAGTACGCAAACCCGGATATGTAACCATTGCCACTATGAATACACCGATATCTCCATTAGTCATGAAACAGACCAAAGTACTGTTCGCGAGACTAATTTATAGGGTAGTACAGCTCCAAAGAGAAGTACGCAAACCTGGATAGGTTACCATTACCATAAGGTAGTACAGCTCCAAAGAGAAGTACGCAAACCAGGATAGGTAACCATTATCACTATGTATATACTGTATTTATTCTTTAGTATATAATCATAAAAAGTAGGTGCATGTTACGATTGGATAATTATTATTACTGCTAATCAGTTAAGGAACAATCCTAAAATACTGTTCGCAAAATTATTATTGGGTAGTGCAACCCCAAAGAGAGGTACGCAAGCCCAGTTTAGTGAATAATCACTGTAGCAATAACTATTTTTTAGTAAACTTTCTCTTTAGAGATAAAAATTTTGTGTTAAAATTAGTGTCATAAAAATTTATACAAAAGGGGTATAAATAAGCCCACTAGGTAGGTATGAAATAAATCTTATTTAACAGTTTTCGTAAAACTATTTCATTGGATTATAAAACTTCATTTCAGAGGAAACCAGTAAAAAATAAAAACGTGACAATTTTACCATTATAGGTATAATTCGTCATTAACTAATTAAGTTTCTCTAGTACTTATGAGAATATAACAAGATGGCTGACTTATCATACTTCTGCCCGTTATCAAACGAGCATTGTACGGGCAGTAAATAGAAAACGACATTTTCGGCCATAGTCACTAATAAATGCACTTATTCACACAATGACTAACCTTGAGACTCCGAGCAGGAACGCCTGTCGGGCACGCTGGAACGACTCCGTGTACCGCATCTTCGTAACACTTCGAGTTTTTTAAATTTACACAATTCTGAGAATACACAAACTGTGGTTCCTTCGAAAAAAATTCGAATTTCGAACATTTTTACGAATGTGAACTTTTTTCGAATGCATGAGAATCGTATCCCAGATTTGACAATCCTCCTCACTTTTCCGCTTAGGCATTATAAATAAGCACTACCTCACTTAAAGTAAAAACTTTTAATACGCGAGAGTGTGATCGTGGCGAGCACTAAAAAGCGAATGAAGCGAGCGGATAGGTCGCCCACCTTGTTGACGTGAGACTAATTTAAAATTTTATTTATACCCTCAAATAAAGTGCGTGACTGGCGTATCACTAGGCGTTACTACAAGTATTATTTGCTAATCCCGAGGACGAAGCCGAGTATAATCAACTTAAAACTTAATGAATATTTACTAGCATTTTTTTTATTGCAAATCTTCTTAAAGTCTAAAGCGCGAACAGTGCACTACCTTGTTTTTGTGAGCACTGATAGCACCGATTCATAACGTCACATTGCTTTCGTTGGCACACGTCGTCGTCGGTTCAATTCGCACCGGATCGTTTGCACGCTATTAGTGCCAAAAGTGCATAATAGTTCAATTTGGACCACGGGGAGACAGACTAATCTGATCTATACTCTAGGGCCCTGTTCCGTTTCGGAATTACACTACTCACAGTACTCAGACTGCTCACGCCCGGACCGAATCAATAGACGCGATAATGATGCCAATGGCATGCTATCGTCTCGGAACGATCGTGAGCGCGCTTACGTCAATAATATCAAAAGAAACATAACCTCAAAAAGAATTTAACTCGTAATTTCAATTGTTTTCTGTGATATTCAAGCTTAAGCAGTTTTTCATTGCCTTTTCTGCTCTTTTAGCGTCTTCAGGAGACAGTTTGAGGTAAACTACTTTGTTTTCTTCTTCAACAAAAACTGGTAATTCTAATGTCGTAATTTTTTCCTTATATTTAATTCAATTTTTAGGATATTTGGCTTATTTTTGCCTTCAATTCAAATACAGAGTAATTTTCAACCATCGAATTAGCGAACCAAAACAAAATGTCAACTCGACAATAACATTTGACTCACGGTGCTGACGAATTCGGACTGAGCACTGTAAACGTTGTTTGTGACGCAATCAATGACGTCATCACATCCAACGTGAACGCTGTTGTCGCGAAACGGGCCGCCTGTTAGCGCGCTCACAGTGCTGATAGTCACTATAATCGCGAAACGGAACACGGCCTAGCCAAATCCGATGAAGAATGTTTAATAACAAAACGTTGCCTAGCAACCACTGAGAGGCATATAATAACAACCTTTTTCTATCAGACAACAGTATACAATTTTTATAAAAATTTTAGCAATGTATTTATTGGTTAATTATAATGTTTTCTTTATGAAAAATGAAAATGCCATTTTGTAAACAATGTAATACGACCAAATTATATTTTCACGTTTCGTTATTCCATTCAGTAAAATACTTTTTATTAAAGACGCGATATTATTAATATTACTTCATTAATAAATTAAACAGTTATTCATAAACTTGTTATTTAAAACAATGCAATATATTCAAAATGCTATATTGCTTCGGAAACATAAGTAAGTAGCGTAAATGAAAAATAAGTGAATGTCGTGTTAAATAGTGAAACGAAACGTAGGACTTCCAAACGCGTTCGGGTTATAGTGCAATAATTACGCGACCAATTTCAACATTGATCAGGGTAAAGGAACACGAAAGAAAGTGATTGCCAACTTCAGTTGGAAGGTTGGTATAATAAGTGCGAAAATATTCATAATACCTGAGTTATTTTTGGTTATAGGGCTGTCTACTAAAAATAATTTATGTTTAAAGCCGGCTTTTGACTATAGGATGTAATATATATTACATGTTCAGCTATATATTACATCCCGGGTTTGCTGTTCTCACTATCAGATATATTTTTTAGAATAGTTCAGCTTCTATGTTCCCTACATCATAACGTCTTTTATCGAAACGGTTGACCTCTCGTTATTAAATGGATAATATGGAAATTGTTTTGCTAGATACTTTCGATAGTTCATCAGACGAAGATGATGCAGTATTCGATTTACATGTCTCATTATTAAGAAAAAATTACAATAAACGTCGATTCTGGATTTCGAATCATATTAGACTAAGAAAATATTATAGTGAATTTCTTATTACGTTTCTCCGTGCAGCATCCTTAATTTCATTCATTTTATACTCTTCACGATTAGTCGCCCATAAACAAGGATAATTCCTAACACTTTCTATAAAATGTTCCATTATAGGGATAAAATGGTAAATAGGTAAATACGTGGTAAATATGTAAAGAAAAGATTGCGAACCAAAATACCCAAAAATCATAACACGCGGACAGTTAGGTACGTGCGCATGACCGTCACGATTCGAAATGAAGGCGAGGCAGGGGTAGAGGTGCGGTGTGCGGGAACGGGAGGTAAAATATATACCGCCTATAGCCTTTAAATATAGCTCGGTCGGGCGAAAAAATATTTACAGTTTGGGGTGTAATATATATTATAGCACAGTGAAAACGGTCTCGTCAAAAAGTATGGCAAGCGATAAAATATTATATCTCAAAATGTAATATATATTACATTACATCCCATAGTCAAAAGCCGGCTTTATTAATTTTTTCGTTTTATTACTAAAATATTAACGTTTTGCGAGTGTTTTAGTGATATATTGCAGAAAAAATATATTACTTAAAGTATTATTAAATAATGTGCAGTTATCTAGTCAGAAAAACCTTTAGAAAAATATGTAACCTCAAATGTGATGACCCTAAATTGGTTTGTTTACATTTATTCGTCATCGGATTTGGCTGGAGTATAGGTGGGATATTGTAGAAAAAATCTATCACGATCGCATTCAATTTGACATCCATTGCGTCGTGAACACAAGACTCGGGAGCGCGTTCAGAGTGTAGTTGTCCGGTTGTTTTTTAACTCGCTCAGAGACGTTGAACGGATTGCAGCAACCAAGTCTTTTATCTCCCTCTTTCACATGAATTTTTATTTCTCTCTCTTTCTATAAGATTACATTTTAGAAAATGGCCTCTCGTAGCATCCAATCACTTAAGAGTATTTCAGTAATAAGGCGTTTAACACATTGCCGCTGCATCCAGCTGCGGTGTACGGAGGGACGAAAACCGCATGCGGCTGCGGCGGTTTTATAATTGCGGTTTTTAATTTTGACTGCTGCGGTTTTTAATTTTGACTGGAGAATCTTAATTTGTATACAAAAACCGCAGGGTATAACACACTCGCACCGCATCACCGTGCGGTTGTGCGGCGCGCGCGACGGCACCGCACTCCCGGACGGTGATGCGGTGCGGTCCGCGGGGTAAGGCGCATAACAGATTGCACCGGACACCGCTGCGGTGTACGGAGGGACGAAAACCGCATGCGGCTGCGGCGGCACGAAACCGTGCCACCGTACGGTTTCGAACGATACTGCGGCACAGTGTGGCACTCCCGGACGGTGATGCGGTGCGGTCCGCGGGGTATGCCACACTGTGCCGCAGTATCGTACGGATTTTTGCGTAGAAAGGACCGCACCGCATCACCGTCCGGGAGTGCGGTGCCGTCGCGCGCGCCGCACAACCGCACGGTGATGCGGTGCAAGTGTGTTATACCCTGCAGTTTTTGTATACAAATTAAGATTCTCCAGTCAAAATTAAAAACCGCAGCACCGCACACCGGAGCGGTGTCCGGTGCAATGTGTTATGCGCCTAAGCCGTGTCTCCTGCTCGTGCTTTTGTCTACACACTACACAAAAACATCTACACAAAGCATGCCATGTCTACACATTTCTTGTCTATGGTTCTTGACATCACAATGTTTTTGCTTTCCATGGCCGATGGAAAGCATCTACACATTTACCCCCGCGCGGGTGAAGGGGAGCGGAATAATGCCATAACCACAGAGAGTGTTTGTTTACTTGTCTTAAGTTTATGAACATAACCTAAAATTCTGGCTGGCTTGCGTGGTTTTTAGGTTCAGAATGTTATGTTGTCACAATAATTATAGTCTGTTCAAATTCCTTGAAATTAAAATTCAAAGTTAATATTCATCTTTGTTTAATTTTTATACTGCAATTAATTGTCAGAAACTCACCTTTAAATAATGTCCTTAAGCCTATTATACAGAGCCCAACAAACTCCAGGAATTATTTTCGATATTTGTTGTTTCGATGTTCTCAAAAGGTACATACATAGGCTTGTATATGAATCACCGGTAGCCAGAAATCTTAATGTGATTCCTAGACTCCTAGTCGCATATCTGGAGGAATAACATCATTGCGCCATGTTGAATTTTTTTGCACATCAAGCCCAATAATGGTCAATAATTCTTCAAAATCTGTTTCAGAAATACGGAAGGAATTGACAATTCCAAATCAATCTATTCGTAATTCCTTATAAATATAAAAATTACGAGGCCTTAAGTATGGCCTAACTCGAAATCGATGTTTTCTCTCTGTTGATGCTGCTGCATCATCTGCAATCGCTCAAGCGCAGAGAACGTCTTCCTCGTCAGAACTCATGATGATGTCTACCTACTGTTCCCGTAAATTACATTAAGTACTCTTTGGTCTACTGAAAAATGTTTTGTTTAGCATCTAAACAGATTTTGTTATTGCAGGAGACAGCTTTGTGTATGCAATAATTTGTTTATGTTTCATGTTTTCTGTGTAATGTTTAGAAAAAACATATGCAGGAGACACGCCTTATACCCTGCGGTTTTTGTATACAAATTAAGATTCTTCAGTCAGAATTAAAAACCGCAGCACTGCACACCGGAGCGGTGTCCGGTGCAATGTGTTATGCGCCTAAACGTCAGAGCGTTTTACAACCATCAAATACGATGGTTGTTCGGTTGTAACTCACTCTGACACTCTTCTTCTGAAGGTCTTGAACGGACCGGTTGTTTCACCCGCGCGTCACGCTCGAAGGCATTGAACGGGGTTAGAGCGAAAAGTTGTACTTCGCGTGTAGGCTCTGAACTGAACGCGCTCCAGTGCCTTTTGAAGTAAGGGAGCGATAGACGGTGACCACGGCTCTCAGAAGAATAACTAAAGCATAGAAACCTAGCAAAAATAGCTACTGAACTTAATATATTTGACTCACTTTGACATTAGGCGCTGCTAATAGAAGTTAGACAGAGACACGTATATGCAAGATGTTTCGAAATTTTGTAGGTCGTCACCTCAGAACAATCACTACAGCATAGAAGGAAGATTAAAACAAAAATTAATTGTGTGCTATTTGTCTCTTTCTAACATACGGCACAAAATTGTGTAAATGTAAGAGATGAGTAATATTTGTCTTTTGGCATATCACAAGGTGGTCAGTAGGATATGAATTGATTGAATTGTCATTTTGGTTAAAAATTAAAATTGGTTAAAAATATATAACACGGCTAAATTCTATAGTACCTTGTATCGAAGATAGACCATCCGAGTTTGAACTACTTGAATTGTTCGTATAATATTTGTTTGTGCGTCCCGTGGCTAGTAATATTTTAATGATATTTTATTAATATTTAAGTGATTAGAAAGCAAGAATTCTTTAGGTATTTACAAATAGTGTGTGTTTGTGCACTCCGTAACACAATGTCTTGTGTAGTTTGGGGCTGCAAGTCTCATTCGTCGCGAAAGGAAAACAATCAAAATTTATTGACCTTAAATTGGCATGTTTTCTCATATTGTTATATGAATGTGAGCTAATAAGTACACTTATATACATATGAAATATCGCTGAATCATTTTGTAGAAGAACAATACGTAATATTAACTTCACTTTTATGTTTTAGCGATTTTTAGAAAATTACTTTGAGGTTTTCTTGATCATGCGTAGTGTTGTAAAATTTTGTCAATATTTTTATTTTACAGATTTCCTAAAGACAATGTATAAAAAACATATGGATAAAGTGTATTGTCAGACGAAATTGGAGTCCAAGAAAGCATAGTCAAATTTGCTCCAGATATTTTCCATCAGATTAATTTTGTATGTACTTAATAGTAAAACTATGAAATGGAGACGTCATGACGTAAGTCAAGTTATTTAATGAAAGGAAATCTTTAAACTAGACACGGATGCCAAGAACAACCAGATCAGATGATTTTTTTCTAAGAATTAAAATATTAGATCAAGAAAAGAACAGAAAGAGTCAAAAAGGTAAAATATCAAAACGCCGCCTTCGGAAAATTTACATTCTAACTAAGCCCGGCCGCACATCAAGCGTAATAAATCTATCGAAAAATGTCTTAACAATAAATTATGGTCAAATGTTAATGTTTTTAGTTTAATTTCCAAGCATATGTACAAATAGTAGTTTTAGCATTCATGAATTTATCCAAGGTTCAAAATCCATGAGGGTTAAATTTTCGGGTAAGTAAATTAAATATGAGATTAACCTCAAGTACCTCTAAGCGATGCGATAAAAAATGAATTAAATCTAAGCGATGAAATAAAAGCAGTGTGTCTTCGATTTCCTTCCTATAGAATTTGTGAATCTCTGCAATAGAAAAATTCCAACATTTTAGATAACGGGAAATACCCGTCACTTAAATAGTCCAAATTGTAGGGTTCCGTACCTCAAAAGAAACACTGAACCATTATAGGATCACTTTATTGTCCGTTTGTCTGTCAAGACTATCTTGGAAACGCGTGAAGGTATCGAGTTGAAATTAAAACCATATAATTACTCAGTTCTACACTAACAAGTTCTAGTCCCTTGAAGATGTGAAAAAATGAAACTTCTAAGTTAACAAAAAAAGGTACGGCCGTTTATGTCGCCAAAAACGTATATTTCGACATTCTCACGGGCATCAAAATGTATAGGGTACTTTTCGTTGATCTAGCTAGAACTATGAAATTTGTGAAGTTATATAGTCTTACACTACAAGTCAGGGAAAATCTCAAACTCCACATTTGTAATTAAATCATAAAAAATTTAGTCTCTATTTAAAGTATAACCTACAATTTTATACGGAACCCTCGGTGGGCGAGTCCGACTCGCACTTCCCGCTTTTAGTCTCATGAACGTCCAGCCTGACCATACCAAAGAGACACAGCAGCTATTAGCTGGATAAGTTACATAAGAAAATCTACCCTTAATTATTTATGTTATATTTCTCGTAATAAAGACATTTTAGTATTAGGGGTCTATTAAATACCTACATAATATAATTATCGACGTTGAAACTAGGTGAGTGATGAGCACGACATCACTGGGAGAAGAACTGACAAGCGAGAATTAGTGACGACCTACAAACGAAACATCTTGCATATACGTGTCTCTGTCTAACTTCTATTAGCAGCGCCTAATGTCAAAGTGAGTCAAATATATTAAGTTCAGTAGCTATTTTTGCTAGGTTTCTATGCTTTAGTTATTCTTCTGAGGTCGTCACTAATTCTCGCTTGTCAGTTCTTCTCCCAGTGATGTCGTGCTCATCACTCACCTAGTTTCAACGTCGATAATTATATTATGTAGGTATTTAATAGATCCCTAATACTAAAATGTCTTTATTACGAGAAATATAACATAAATCATTAAGGGTAGATTTTCTTATGTAACTTATCCAGCTAATAGCTGCTGTGTCCCTTTGGTGTGGTCAGGCTGGCCGTTCATGAGACTAAAAGCGGGAAGTGCGAGTCGGACTCGCCCACCGAGGGTTCCGTATAAAATTGTAGGTTATACTTTAAATAGAGACTAAATTTTTTATGATTTAATTACAAATGTGGAGTTTGAGATTTTCCCTGACTTGTAGTGTAAGACTATATAACTTAACAAATTTCATAGTTCTAGCTAGATCAACGAAAAGTACACTATACATTTTGATGCCCGTGAGAATGTTGAAATATACGTTTTTGGCGACATAAACGGCCGTACCTTTTTTTTGTTAACTTAGAAGTTTGATTTTTTCACATCTTCAAGGGACTAGAACTTGTTAGTGTAGAACTGAGTAATTATATAGTTTTAATTTCAACTCGATACCTTCACGCGTTTCCGAGATAATCTTGACAGACAAACGGACAATAAAGTGATCCTATAATGGTTCAGTGTTTATTTTGAGGTACGGAACCCTAAAATTTGGACTATTTAAGTGACGGGTATTTCCCGTTATTTAAAATGTTGGAATTTTTATATTGCAGAGATTCACAAATTCTATGGGAAGGAAATCGAAGACACAATGCTTTTATTTCATCGCTTAGATTTAATTCATTTTTTATCGCATCGCTTAGAGGTACTTGAGGTTAATCTCATATTTAATTTACTTACCCGAAAATTTAACCCTCATGGATTTTGAACCTTAGATAAATTCGTGAATGCTAAAACTACTATTTGTACATATGCTTCGAAATTAAAGTAAAAACATTAACATTTGACCATAATTTATTGTTAAGACATTTTTCGATAGATTTATTACGCATGATGTGCGGCCGGGCTTAGTTAGAATGTAAATTTTCCGAAGGCGGCGTTTTCATATTTTACCTTTTTGACTCTTTCAAAAAGGTAAAATATGAAAACTTTTCTTTCTCTTTTCTTGATCTAATATTTTAATTCTTAGAAAAAAATCATCTGAACTGGTTGTTCTTGGCATCCGTGTCAAGGATTCCTTAAAGAAATAGTTAAGAAATTAAATACGTTTTTATTTTCATAAATAATATTTCAGTTTAAAGATTTCCTTTCATTAAATAACTTGACTTACGTCATGACGTCTCCATTTCATAGTTTTACTACCAAGAGCATACAAAATTAATCTGATGGAAAATATCTGGAGCAAATTTGACTATGCTTTCTTGGACTCCAATTTCGTCTGACAATACACTTTATCCATATGTTTTTTCTACATTGTCTTTAGGAAATCTGTAAAATAAAAAAATTGACGGGTTGCACTCCGGGAGTGCCGGCAGAAGTGAAAACTTAAGTATTAACGTTGTGCGTTTTGGATATTTTGGAATGGTTATGGAATAATTTTGCACGAATTGCTTTAATTATCAGAATAAAAGTACTATCTTTTATGTGGTAGAATACACTATTTATTTATTGCGCTATCGTACACAAACATGACAATTTATATTAATTAAAAAGTTTATCCCTCAGAAAAATCAACTTCCTGTTGTAACGTTGTGCGTACATAATTATATAACTAGTAATAATGAATCAAAATATTTACAATGAAATTAAAAATATGATCAAAACAGACATTAATATACTACTTAAAAACGTAATTTTATAACAAATAAATAATATTTAATTTATACTAACTTACCTAATTAATATTTACAACAAAATCAAATAAAAGCACAATTTAGATTTTTCCTAACAAAGTAAATAAATTGATTAAAACTGTCTCAAGTGACGTGTGACTTCCAGTACTTTTGCCAGCCGCTATTGTTCTCGGCCGGCTTACGTGGACCCCTCACCGCACCTCGACAGTTCCTGCGGCCATTTCAATTTTAATTGGTCTTACGCATTTTCGATCAGTGTCACGTGATCCTGACGCGAGTTTATCATTTTTTACCCATTACAAAAAAGTGTACAACGCCGCTAAAGAAGCTCTCACTTCAAAATATCGACAAAATTTTACAACACTACGCATGATCAAGAAAACCTCAAAGTAATTTTCTAAAAATCGCTAAAACATAAAAGTGAAGTTAATATTACGTATTGTTTTTCTACAAAATGAGTCAGCGATATTTCATATGTATATAAGTGCACTTATTAGCTCACATTCAACTTCATTCAAGTAACAATATGAGAAAACATGCCAATTTAAGGTCAATAAATTTTGATTATTTTCCTTTCGCGACGAATGAGACTTGCAGCCCCAAACTACACAAGACTTTGTGTTACGGAGTGCACAAACACACACTATTTGTAAATACCTAAAGAATTCTTGCTTTCTAATCACTTAAATATTAATAAAATATCATCAAAATATTACTAGCCACGGGACGCACAAACAAATATTATACGAACAATTCAAAGAGTTCAAACTCGGATGGTCTATCTTCGATACAAGGTACTATAGAATTTAGCCGTGTTATATATTTTTAACCAATTTTAATATTTTTAACCAAAATGACAATTCAATCAATTCATCTAGTGATCGGCTCGTTGGTCGTTTCGGCCTACGATGTTCGGCCCGCGGGCCGAATCGCCCTAATGCATATTTTAAACTGGTTGATTCGTCCCACTAAGATGATTTTGCAATTTGTACAGTCGCCGTGAAAAGTGTTTTTGAAATTTAAGTCATGAAGACCTCCTTCACTTTTTGATGGAATGTGCTCTGACAAAGGAGAACAGAGATAAATATTTATCAAATTTAGATCTGAGGAATGGTGGGATAAATCTTATTTTGCGGGAATGTGTAGGTGGTACAGCGGGCCAGATGTATAGGTTTATAAACAATGAAACAATTTTATTGTGAACATAAATTTGGGTACATAATGAGCAGAAAACATAGCTAAAATATTAGATTCACCAAATTTTACCATAACCGGTGTATTCACATTGTAATATCTACTTAATATAATATGTACAAAAATTAAAATAATAAAAATTTAAAAGTAAAAGATCATGTGCTCAATAGCTAATATTGCAAATATTCCTTTAAACTGTAGAAGCACTTGTCTAAAAGCCATTCTTTAATTTTTCTTTTAAACTTATTTAATTTAAGATTGTCGTCCTTGAAAGAATCTGGTAATTTATTAAAAATTTTAATACGAACGAATTCCGTGAGACTATGGACAACTGTGTAGGAGGTTTATGTAACTTAAAATGATATTGTAATCGAACCTTTCTGATAGCTGCTTCCTGCCTAGTTTGGAAAAGATTTTTATGTTTAAATACAAATACACATATTTCAAATATGTACAAACATGGTAATGGTAGAATGCCAAAACTCTTAAAGTATGGACGACATGAAATCATTCTTTTTAAACTAAACATAGCCCTTATACAGCGTTTTTGTATTAAGAATATATCTTGTACGTCTACTGAATTACCCCACAATGTGATACCGTAGCGCAATACAGAGTCTATATAGCCATTATAAGCAGTTAGGGCTGATTGTACTGAAACTACTTTACTTACTTCTCTTAAAGCATATATGAATTTATTCACTTTAATACACAAATTTTGAATATGAATTTTCCAGCTACAGTAACAATCAATATGTAAGCCTAAAAACTTTATTTGGGAGACTTCTTCAACAACCTCTCCATTATTTGTTACTATTAAGGGTTGAGAATTGGCTCTCATTGTTCGAAATTGTATATATTTTGTTTTATTAATATTTACCTTTAAATTATTAGAATCTAACCATGTTGTTGCCTCTTTTAAAATTTTATTTACTTCACTATTATGTGTTTTTTTATCTTTACTTTTAATTATCAATGTCGTATCGTCAGCAAATAAAATACATTCTTGAGAAATATGTTTGGGCAAGTCATTGATGTACAGTAAAAACAATAATTGCCCCAATATGCTGCCTTGAGGTACACCGAATTTGTTTTCAACGTAGACTGATTTATATGATAACACGGTCTTTAATTTTGTATCATATCTTTTGGTTTCGACACATTGTACTCTGTTATCTAAATAGGATTTAATCAATTGAAATGCAGGGCCTCGTATACCATATCTGTTCAATTTTATGAGAAGTCGTTTATGACACACAAAATCAAAGGCCTTACTCATGTCCATAAACAATACGGAAATGGGTATTTTCCGATCTAGACAAGTCATTATCTGTTTAATCAATTTGAATGTAGCGAGTGACGTACTTCTATTTTTCCTAAATCCATTCTGATTATCTGTTATAATATTGTATTTATCAAAGAAATCACTGAACCTAACGTAAATAACCTTTTCCAATATTTTGGAAAATATTGGTATAAGCGTGACTGGTCTATAATTGCTTATTTCAGCTTTGTCACCTTTCTTAAACAATGGCTTTATAACTGACTTTTTCAATGCATCTGGATAAAAACCCTGAACAATACATAAATTAATTACATACAAAAATGGAACCGCAATAATAGATATAACATTTTTTACTATATCAGTTCTTATGTCATCATAGCCTACAGAATATGAGTTCTTGAGAGATTTGGTTATTTTAATTAGTTCATCAATATTCACTGGATTTAAAAATATACTTGGAACAATATTATCTATATTTACATCTTGCATATAAGATCCATTTGTCATGTTGTTTTGAGTCATGTTTACAAAATAATTATTAAATTCATTTGAGATCATTTGAGGGTCAGTAATATCAGAATCTTCAATTGTCAGTTTATCGATGGTAGTACTATTGCAGTCAGATGTTGTATAATTTTTTATAACTCCCCACACAGCTTTGCATGTATTATTAGAGTTGTTAATATATTTGGCATTTTCTGACTTTTTACGAGATATTATGCATTTTTTTAAAATTCGACAATAGTTTCGATATCATCATCATCATCATCACAGCCCATATACGTCCCCACCGAGGGGCTCGAGCCTACCCTATATTAGGGTGATTAGGCCTTAGTCAACCACGCTGGCCCAGTGCGGATTGGTCGACTTCACATACACCATTGAATTTCTTCGCAGATGTATGCAGGTTGCCTCACGATGTTTTCCTTCACAGTAGGAGCGTCAGACAAATGTACATATGAAATTCGAAACGAAAAACACATTGGTACATGGCGGGTCTCGAACCCCGACCCCCCGATTGGAAGGCAAGTGCCGAGTCCACTGCGCCACCGACGCTCGATATACCACTCTATATTTACTAATATGTCTAGTTTTTAAATAAAGTTGTCTTTTATTGAAACAACTTTTTCGTATGCCTTTAGTTAGCCACTTTGGCGATATATTTTTATTTGAGACTTTTATTTTAATGGTAGGAAAACATAGGTCATAAAAAAGGGTAAATAAATCATAAAAAGTGCTAAATGCTTTTGATGCATCATCTTCATCAAAAACTTCTCCAAAAGAAAGAGTTTTCAAACAATCCTTAAACTTACGCTGATTATCTAGACTGTAGTCTCTTCGTAATTCGTACCACCATTTAATCGGTGTGTTAAATCGTTTCTTAACTGGAATATGATATGATTGAGCTGTGTGATCGGACAAACCTAAATCATAAATATTGGTCTTACCACCTTCTATATTTGTAAAAATGTTATCTATACAAGTTGCAGACTTTGCAGTAATTCTGGTAGGACCGTCAATAACGGCATACAAATTATAAATTTTAAACAATCTCTTGAGTTCTGTAGAAATCGTGGTAGTTTTTATAAGATCAATATTAAAATCACCGCATATTATATACTTTTTTCTGTTATTGTGACATGTTAAATCTAACATTTCGTTCAGCTTGTGAAAAAATATTGATGAAGTTGACGACGGTGTTTTATTTGTATAAATGCATATTACAGTTAACCCGTATTTTTTGACGTTTATTCCGCAACATTCAAAGCTGAACGGCTTTGAGATATCTTCAAATTCTTTTATGATAGAATATTCAATATGATCTCGAACTAAGATTGCAACACCACCCCGGCGAATCTTTCTAGAAAAAGAACTAGCTATTTTATAATGTTTGAGCTTTAAATTAAATTCCGTTCCCCTCATGATATTAGTTTCACTTAGACACAGTATATCTACGTGAACACCTCTTGTTTTAAGATCAGATAATGTGCAATATAAATCTTCCTGTTTGTTTAATACTCCTGCAATATTCTGGTGTAAAATACATAGACCTGTATTATAAGGAATGGGCTCGAAAAAATGTTTTATTATTATTGTTCGACGAAAGATCTTCAGGTATTTGTACTCTCTGGTCAAAAGAATGTTCCGCATCATTATTAATATCCGCAAGGTATGCAATTATATCACTTACAATCAAGCTAACCCTCTGAAATACTGAATTCAAACCACGATTATTAAGAGTTCCAAAATGCGGGTGAAACATTGTCCTATTATACTTTAGATTGAGATTGGAATCAACTATATATGCGTATTCGTGAGTTGTATTATCCAAATGCAAAAGATTGTTAAAAATTTCCACTCTCCAATTAAACAAGTTCATAGATCTACAGCACTTATAAGTTGGAAGACAGATCACGATATTAGTATTCTCAATTTTAGTAAGTGTCTCTCGTAAGTATCCAATCATATCGACATAATCAGTTGTAACACTAAAATCCTCCTCGCCTATAAGAACAACACAAAAATCATTCATTGTAAAGTCTAATAATTTTGTTTCAATTCCCTTCACAAGTTGCTTTATTCCACCATGAGGCATAAGGTAGTGGCACAATTTTCCATCTAAATTAGACATTGCAATCGATACAGTTTTATTATATTTGTTTGAGCTCAACAAACATATCTTGCGTGTATTAGAGCACAGGGTTGAGTTTGTATCCTTATATTGAGTTTTTTCTTTTTCTGAATTTATTACATTCCGTGAAGGTGTCATAGTAGTCTTAGTCTTCTTCTCTTGTAACGACGTTTCCAATACATGTCCTTGAAGTGAATTGGAAGTGGAGCTATCATCTTTGTTATTTAATATCGAATCTTTTAGTGTCTCCTTGTTGTGATTTTTTATGTGTATTGTTGAATCCCTTTTATTGTGACTCTTCGGTGTGGATTGGCAAATCCGAGTGAGTTGATTAATTTTTGAATCCCTGCTAGATATAATATTTTTTAATGAAAAATTTTCGTTTATTAATCGCTCGATTTCATTATCTGCGCTTTCGAGTTTGGTCTCTAATAATAATATTTTTGCTTTAAATTCCTCTAAATCTTCGCAAATATGAGAAGCATTTTCTGGACAGCTTCTATTTAAACGTGTATCATCAGATGACATGAAACTGTCGAAGGTGGTATCAATAGTACTTCCTGATGGTGACCTAGTAGGTATAGAAGGAACAAATTTTTTTCGCATAGTAACATTTGTATGTTTACTCGTGGATGATAAGTCATGGTCCACTTCACGCGTATTAACTTTACTCGATGTCTTATTTTTTATACTGAGACAGGCGTTGCATTTCCATGCTTTCTTATTATGACAGGTAACCATTAATTCAAACCTTTTTGATGATACATTAGTGCACGTACGATGGAATTTTTCTTTGCACACTGAACAGGTTAAATATTCATTATCTATAATTTTTTTGGGACATTTGTGACATTTCTGTGCCATTTCAAATCTATTTCGAAATATAAGTACTATTCTATTTATGTGTTATATTTATTAGTTTTAAAATGATAATGTAATTGTCCTCCTTTTTTTACAATTTAGTAGATTATTTTTCTATCTGGTATTGATTTTTAGTTGGCAGCACAAATTTCAGTTCAAAGTACGTAGTATCTCTATGTAGTCTGTGGTTCAAAGTTGATTGAATGTCCTCCAAGGAAAAATATTAAATTTTATGTGGGTATTTTATAAAAATTCTATAGTTCTGATGTGTTATTTGACCAGATTTTAAGACTAAATCTTCTGAAATTTCTTGTGATAACACTTTCACTGATCGCATAAAACTTGAGCTTTATTTGGGTTACACTTTCACAAAGCAAAACACATTTTTTCTATTGAAAACTTAAAATAACTGAGAGCAGATGTGCGCGTGACAGACTATCTTCTTCTTTTTCTAAAACAATCATTCAAGGAACGAAATTGTGAATCATGACCAACTTCTCAATCATTGGGCTGAGTAACGATCCGGAGAGCCCCTATGAGGCTGACATGGTTACCATGAGTAACTAAAGCCTCTTAAAATAATAGATAAAAAAAAAATAAGTCAATATTCACTCGTCATATGGTATACAGTAGCAATGCGGTCGAGGAAGCTTTAGAAAACTTACTTGAATAAAATATGATCATTAGTGTTTTATTAATTATTTATTTATTTGCTTGCTTACATGTATGTATTAATAGGTGTTTACAATTTTATTTACATTGTATCATATCAGTACATGCACCCTACAAGGGCACTGCATAGCTAATAAACAAAAATATATTATGTCGAGATGATTCTAGAATAGTTTACAATATAACATACACAATAATTAAAATTTCCACAGCAATTTAGAAGGGGGATGGCATTATTAATTAATTAATTGATATAACAGTATTTTTTATATTACATATTTTATGATTTTTTTTGTTTCTATTATAACTATTGCTTGAAGCTTTCCGAGCGAGCGAGCTAAAGAGGCAAATAATAGGCCGATAGAAGGTTTAGTAAATCGACAAAGGAATATCCTTTGTATGATAGCACTTAAAATAAAAATAATCTTCATTCAATATAACGTGATAGAATAGTTTTCTGAATCATTCAACTCTTTTTTACATTTTACTTTCAGGATGTGTTTTAGTTGATATATAAGTCTAGTTTAATTAAATTATCGTTTTTAAGCAATATATTTTATAGCTTTATTAGCCTTATAAGTTCGTATAATTTAGTTTATACATTCTAGCATTTTCTTAAAATTTGGTGACATTATTAGAAATTAACATTTTGTGATTTAGGGTAAAGTTAAAATGTGTCAGCGCCCAAATGTATTGTATTTAAATGCAGTTTAGTCCAAGATCAAGGTCAAGCGAATATACGAATATTTGATGTTAGCCAATGACGGTTAAGAGATCCTTACGTATCATTAGATCCTTACGTATTATTGGCTAATTTTTACGTTAAGAAGTTCTTAATTGTCATTAGCTGATAATTTCAAATATTCGTAATCGCACAAAAGAACTAGTTGACCTTGGACTGATAAGAACCCGTGCCGTCACAGGAAGGGCTGGATGCATTCCTTTGTTTCCTTTATTACCTAGTTATTTGTTTACCTCCGTGACAAAAACATCAAATAAATTGTGAATTGTAATCTACTTTGCGGTAAATTATTTTAAAAAAGTGGTTGTGTGTGGCTGATAAGTGCATCGGGTAAGTTTCTATAAATGTAAATTAATGTAATAATATCTAATCAATTTATTTTCGTCATAATTTATAGCAGTTTTTTATAAATTATGTAACGTTATATTTTATACCTGAATTATAATTTTCAATAAAACTAATTTAATTTTAAAAAGGTAATGTAATTGAAAAAAAAGTCACTTTAATTTGAAGTTCTATGCATGTCATTTAAAATTTAAAACATTTATTTTTTAGCTCTCTATTTTTCAAAGGTTGTTTGGAAGAAATTGCTTGTCAACATTAAATCCGCTTTTTGTACTCTAGTATTTGTTTCATAATTGTCTCAGTAATGTATTTTATGTACAATAACGAGTTTTATTATAAATTTTTGGCCTGACCATTCCTTAAAGTTTCGCCAATAAATTAAGTATATTCAACACTAAATTTATATCACAAGAATGTTATACTAGAATATTAAAAATGCAACATACGATTAAAGAAAGTTGAAAATTGTAGCATTTTTTGTACAAATTAAGTAAATTCCGTATTTTTTATTGTCTTACATGAGTTCCCGTAATAAGCTTTCTAATTAAATATTTTTTTTATATTTATCTTCCTTAAAATCGTCAAAATGAATGAAGTTCAGCTTTCAACGTCACGTGGCTATCCGACACTATTTATTGGAACTACGAAACGGGGTAGTCAAAAGATAATAAGGCATGGTTACGAGTACGATTTAAAAATAAAAATTATAGATAGATCAATGTTGTGGCGTTGTTTAAACAGAATATCATGCTTTGCGACATTAAAGACCTCTACAGACCTAAAAGCTATAATACGCGAAACAAACCACTCCCATGCACCGATATCACCTGAAGATACTGATGTAAAAATACAGATACATAAGTGCATAAAGGCTGTTGAAAAAAAATTGTCTGATCCAATTCATTATCCATTTCATCCAAGTGATGAAACTTATGAGCGTCATTTAATAATGGTGTATTATTTTTTAGTTCTATTACTTTTTTACTCGACTGTACTTATACACGCCAAATTTCTATTCATTTGTGTAACGGGCCGAAACGACCAATAGAAAATAAAAAAATAATCGAACTGTCGTTTCGTCCCGCGGGCCGAACATCGCGTGGGACGAAACGACCAACGAGCCTAGTGACCACCTTGTGATATGCCAAAAGACAAATATTACTAGTCCAGTAGTGGGACGGTGTTTTTAACGCAAAAGTTATGATAATTCTAAAGTTGTTTATTTTAACATATATCGCCAGGGACATTTTTATAGACACTTTTGCAACTTTTTAGAACTTTTCTACATCGGCGTTAGGTATTATTTAGGTATTTGCAACATCTCTTAATAAAATCAGCAATATAAAATTTAAGTGCAATATTTTGATTTTATCTGCCATTATACGTTAGCAGCTGTATATTTTATAGTTTTTAGAAATTTTAGATACTTGCTATACTGTTAGGTAAAAAATTGTTACTTATTTTCGCGACATTGAATTTAAGTTTCTAAAATTCATTGAATACACTGTAAGACTATATAAAAATGTTGTAATAAAAATATTAGAAAAATGAAGGTTCAGCTTTCTTTGTAAATTACATTTTATGTCGCAGTGAGCCTAATACTGTATTAAAGTTATTAAAGATGAGTTGACTATTCTATGCCAACGCGTAAAGCTTGAATCCAAAAAATTAGAAAATTTTGTTATAGGCTTTAGAAGAAAACAAAGAATTTATAAAAGCGCGCAATTTTCTAATAATTGCGGACAGGCGGCTAGGTTAACCCAGCACGAGCCTCACGCTCGCCGCGTACCTACTCGTGTGTCCGTTCTCGATTACTTCTAGGTTTGCAGAAAATCTACTCACGCACGAGACGGTTACTTTATTGTAGGGTGTACAGTTGATAATTGCATAGCTTCTAATGTCGCTTACGCGCTGTGATCGAAAGAAAACGTTACTTTTTAATACGTTTTACCAATTTTTGGAAAACTGGATTTCAAAATTATAAAATGTGTTTTTACATTTTCAGTCATATATTATTATGTATGTATTTATTATACATATTTTCTGATTCACAGCTGTTTTAAAATAATGGACAGAGTGATCTTTGTATCGAGTGAAATATTATTAATCATGTTTATGTCTTTAAAAATGTTTAGGTAATACGTTCAAAAATATGTTTTATTTATATTTGTGGCGGTAATCAAATCAAAAACGAAATTGTTCGAAAACGGGAAAGTAGCTACGCGCTGCAGTCGCTGCACTGATATTAGTCTTAATCAGTAATAAAGCATACGATTTTTATTTGGGTAAAAAAGAGATTTCTTATTTATGGACTTCATCTTGGAAAAGTAAGTAAAAAGGCGTGAGATTTCGAGCGCTTGGTATCCCCCAGTCAGTGAGGTGAGAGAAATGACGGGGCGAAGAATCTCTTGCATGAAAGACTAAAAATTTATTTGCACCAAAACTTGTAGACCGTAAAATTTAATCTGGAGCCATATAGTAATAAATTATTTCTTGACCCTGCCGAGATTAGCCGCCGTGATGAGAAGTCAGTTATCGAATCTTATAACTAACTTGTGCTTTTCGTGTATAAAACAGCCAACGGAATATTCAAGAAAGAGCAAATTAAATTCTCTATTCTAGACAGAATGACAATATGCACAGAATACAATTATATGATGTAGTAAGTCATCATACAAAATTCAAAAACAAAAGAAACTGAAGAAACTTCTTATAACAATAAAAAATAAATGAAAATTCCACATTTGACGTCACGCGGCATGTCGGATCTCTCTGTCCTACCGGTAATTTAAAACCTTAATAATTTTCTTGCTTTTAATGTTATAAAATAACTGAACTAAGTTATTTCTCATAAAATTAAAAATTCTATGTGCATCTTCCTATTGTGGTAGCATGGAGCCATCGCGGGCCAGCCGTATCCCTATACCCTTTGTACCTAAGAGGGGAAACGGTGGATACTTATTATGCCCTAACCACCCGGGCGGAAAGAGTGGTGCTCCAAAGTCAATTAGCTCAAGAGGGAGAGGCCAGTTCAATTCATCAATATTTATATCTCGAATAAGGCCCTATCTCTTTCTCCATTCTATGATGTAAATGCCCACAGGTATTCACAAGCGAGCGCTTCCAGCTCAAGTTGCAAAATCGTTTAGATTGCTTAGAGTATTATATCAGTTCGCCTTCAGGACCAACACTGGACACCAATACGACTTCAACGAGTTTTGAGACATGGCGACGTAATATCGCCCAAACTGTTCACAGCTGCGTTAGAGGATGTATTTCAGCTTTTGTAGGTACTAGAGAGGGCTCGGCTTCTACATGACTCACCTTCGTTTCACTGATGGTATTGTAGTTATAACTGAGACCATGGAAGATCTAGGCACATTCCTGAAGACCTCTGTAGAGTTACCCAAAAAGTCGATCTTAAAATTAACTTGTACAAGACTAGAATCATGTCGATTTCCCACGTACTCGTAGTTCCCACTCCTGTAAATATTGGATGTTCTACTGTGAAAGTTGTTGACGAATATGTTTACCTGGAGCAATAGTCGAGCTCGGTAAGTTAAACTTCTAGAAAGAGATTAATCGACGAATCCAATTTGGCTGGGCAGCGTTCGAAAAGCTACAGCTACGCAGCATATTTTCGAACAATCTACCTAGATTGTTCTCTTCAATACTTGCGTGTTGCCACCTGCCAGTGATGATGTACGGACCAGCAGGCCAATTATGGATCTTTCATCGTATGACATGGTATAAATTTGTGAAAAAGAAGTCATGAAATGCTGCATTTTGTATTACTGATCTCCAATGATATCATCACTATGGCATAATTACAATGATGTCATCATTAAATAAAGAACAAATGATCAAAAATCTGACCGGAAATCGTATTTTTCGTTTTGCACTATATCATATGATATCATTTGCAAAACCATGAGATCGGTAATAGGCCCTCTGAGACGTGGTCTCTTACAAAGGACCTCAAAAGAAGACTTATGGTCACTCAAAGAGGAATGGAGTGAGCTGTGCTCGGGTTTTCTTTACTTTGTCAAAACAGAATGATGGGAACCACAGGAAAATGAAAGCCTAATGCCTTATGTAGCAGTGGTCCTTGGCCGTTGGGGTGGAAAGGTCCTCTAGTGGCGGCCGCGTGCCAGGAGACTCAGCGTTGGTGGGCACTTCACAAGGTGGGACTGAACATCTGGTGAAGTTTGCGAGAAACCGCTGGATACGAGAAACGCAGGCCCGATTCGATTTGGAGATCTTCGGGGAGGCAATCTTATGTCCAACAGAGAGTGTCTCTTAGCTTAAATGATGATGATGAAGTATTCACAAGGTCCCTAACCACGCGTTTCTTCCCCATATTAGGTTTTAATTAAGCCAGATGAAACTTTCATTTATAACAAATGCAGTGCAAGTCTCCTAGCATAAGTGCACTTTCCTGACTTGAGGGTACCGGGTACTCTTCTAGACACTTGTTCAGCCATATACTGGTGAAATCTATCTCATTTTTTCCTTCCTTCCTTCTTCCTTAACCACTTCGACTGCCACTTCGTCCTCGCCAGGAGCTTTAACATTCATTTATTCATTTACTAAGAGCTGTTCTGATTTCAGAGTTCTTTGGTATACTTTAGAACTTTAGTATACTTGAAGCTTTGGAGTTCAAGAAGAACTACAAAGTTTAGATTCCTAACAGAGATGAATTAGATAAGCAAATCCCTGATCCCTTTAGGAAAACTAACTAGATATGGTACACTGACGGCTCCAGAAGAAAAGGCAGAATAGGTGCAGGTGTTTTCGGAGGTATTGCGAAATACAGGAGAACTATGAGCTTGGGCGCACATGCCACCATATTTCAAGCAGAAATTTATGCCATCATCGACTGTTTTCACGCGAACAGTTCGAGTGAGAGTAAAAACATTCTCATTCTGTTGGAGAGCCAGGCTGCTTTAAAGGCACTTGCTGCTGTAGAATTCAAGTCCAAAATCAACTTGAAATGCACAAAGGCCTAGAATGAATTCGGGACCAGGACCTCGTGTAACGATTGCGTTCCAGGTCACTCCAATATCCGAGGCAATGAAGTTGTCGACGAACTAACGAGGGCTGGTTCTGAGAATGCTCTCGTCCGACTAAAACCAGCTTGTGGCGTTTCGAGGGGGATCAAAAACAGGGTCTTCAGGAAGTGGGTACAAACACAGGCCTGTCTCCAGTGGGGTCAGTGCCTATATAGGATTGCAAAGCCTCCAACTAAGCAGAAGCCAACTAAGGGCACTCACTAGAACCTTAACTGGTCATTGTAAACTCAACAAACATCTGCACAGAATGGGCTTGACTAATTGTAGATTCTGAGGCGAGGATGATGAGCCACCAATTCACATACTTTGTGAGTACCATGCTTTTTTTATTTATTTATATATTTATATAAATAAGCGGATCGGCGGAGTGGCTTGAGGATCATCCTCCCGCTTCCTCTCCGCGGCCTCCTTCTGCGAGATGACGTCCTCACAGCCCCCCATTCCGCCTCGCTACCGAGCATGGTGGTGGCCATGCTCCGCGAGGCGAAATGGGGGGATGTCGCCTCCTTCTGCGAGGACGTCATTTTGCAGAAGGAGAGGTCTCCGCCTCCCAGCGCAGCGTTGAGTTCGCTGCGCTGGCGGCTCTGGGTGGACCTAGTTTGCCACCCTTCAATACGAAGGCTCTGTCTCCAAAGAGTGTTATTGATTACTTTACCGCTGTGAGCCTATTAAGAGACCATAGGCCTTTAAAAAAATCTGTACAGGTCGCAGTGGCTCGCTGGGGGACGCTCTTCGGCCGCCCCAAGTCCTCCCTCAGAATGCAGATAGACAGATACTGTAACATTATTACTAATTCAGATGAAAACATTGCGATTCACGACGAAAAGATGAAAGTTCTTAAAAAGAAATTCAGAAACTGTCAAATAGTACATCTAGGTTCAGTGGATGTCGAACATTTGTATGGAACAGCTGATATTTTTCACGATTTCAAGATTAGTCCCATAGTAAGGGCGCTTGCGCACTTTTACGTATTCGGTTCGTGTTCGATCCGTGAAAAAACCGAACGGGAAATTTACGTCCTAACGTTTGCGTACTTATTCGTATTCGATTCGTGTTTGAGACGGTTGTGCGATAAATGTCAAGAAGGCGGGATCACTTCCTGTAGTTTCTGTTTTTAAAAACTCACTGCAATTTAGTACTCATTTGGTACTATTTGATACCAAACATTATAATTTTGGTAGGTACCTACTTAGCTTAGACAAAATCCGGCTTTCATTATCAAAATGGCGGAATCATGCTCTAACATTAAAGTTACTATTTGATGTAACAGATTAAACCACAATTTAATACCTACCACCAGAAATTAATAGTAGTTTCTTTTAAAATCGAATATTTAAATTCTGATGGCACAAAAAAAATGAATGGAAAAGGAACAAAAACAGTATGGAATATTTTACAAAAAAACAGACCAGTACAAATAGGTCTTATTGCTAAAAAGCAATCTGTTCCAGGCAACCTTGGGCCGATAGAATGAGACAGCATATTCAATAGGGGAAAGGGTACAGAACTAGGACTAAGGAAAGATTGTTATAATATGGGAATGGAATTACGAACAAAAGTTCCAGCTTAATTAATTGATATTTGAATAAACTGTAGGTGTTTTAACATTCCACTTCTAACATATGCTTTCCACTATAAATTGCCATTTTATCATTCTCTTATTTTAAAAGTTACAGGGGGGGGGGGGCACACATTTTATCACTTTGGACGTGTCTCTCGCGCAAACTATTTAGTTTAGAAAAAAATGATATTAGAATCCTCAATATGATTTTTGAAGACCTATCCATAGATATCCCACAAGTATGGGTTTGATGAAAAAAAAATTTTGAGTTTCAGTTCTATGTATGGGGAACCCCCAAAATTTATTGCTTTTTTCTATTTTTGTGTGAAAATCTTAATGCGGTTCACAGAATACATCTACTTACCAAGTTTCAACAATGTAGTTGTTATAGTTTCGGAGAAAAGTGGCTGTGACATACGGACGGACACAGACAGACAGACAGACAGACAGACATGACGAATCTATAAAGGTTCCGTTTTTTGCCATTTGGTTACGGAACCCTAAAAACGATTACTCGAAGTGAGAACTTACGGATCGAACACGAACCGAATACGTATGAGTGTTCAAGAGTCCATACAATCACAAGGACCGGCAAAACCGGATCAAAACCGAACACGAATCGAATACGAACCGAATACGTATGAGTGCGCAAGCGCCCTAAAAGTAGTGTTTTGTGTTCCTTGTCGTAACATCTTATGCTTTCAATTTGTGTATGGTTGAAATTAATAGTGAAATTAGTAGTAATGAAAATAATAATTATATCTTTTTTTTTATGATATAGGGGGCAAACGAGCAGACGTATCACCTGATGGTAAGTGATTACCGTCGCCCATGGACACCCGCAACCCCAGAGGAGTTACAAGTGCGTTGCCGGCCTTTGAGGAAGGAATACGCTCTTTTTTTGAAAGTTTGAAGGTCGTATCGGTCCGGAAATACCGCAGGCGACAATTCGTTCCAAAGTTTGACTGTGCGAGGCAGGAAGCTACGGGAGAATCGCACAGTTGTGGACTGCCAACCATCTAAGTGATGGGCATGGATTTTTTGTCGCGTAGAACGATGGCGGAAAGATAAGTCCGAACAATTCCTCGGAGCATTCCCCGTGATAAATGCGATGGAAGATGCATAGCGAGGCGATATCTCTACGCAGCGCCAAAGTATCAAGCCGATTTGATATTTCTAGGCAGTCGACGATTCGAGTCGCTCTCCGTTGAATGCGGTCCAGTGGGAGAAGCTGGTATTGGGGTGCCCCAGCTCAAAGATGAGAACAGTATTCCATATGAGGCCGATATCTGCCAGTTCTGGGGTGTATTCTGTTTTCAAAAAACTGGAACCGGGACCGGTTTTGTACGCTCTAGATACAATGCAGATGTAAATTTTTATCTAAATGATATCAATATTATTGATTTCATTAGACGATGTTATTTGTTACAGTTACTATCAAGCTTCCAATTCTGGAGACGCATTTTTGAAAAATGATTCACAGAAGTGAACCTGGAATTCAAACACGAATATGCGAATTATTTTCTACTGTTGCCAATTTTAAATATTTTTAAATCACTCGCATTCAGTGTTGTCATTAAAAACAAATTCCCGCGAACCACGTTTCGCCCTAATAAGGTTTAACGCAATAATAAAAATTGACGTCAATAATCAAGATAAAAATTATTCTTCTATAAGAGGTTGGACCAAATTACCAAGTCGGCCAAATTTCTTCAAAATCGGTTAAGTACTCGTAGTTTCGAAGTTTCCCACATTCCGTGTATTCTGTGACAAGTGAGTAGTACCCACTCGATACAGAATGCACGTATTGAATATTCAAAAATAGTGAATTTGTATTTCAATATTACGATTTCGAATTTGAATTCTATTATTTCAAAAATGCGTCTCCGATAATGCAATGTGAGGCTAGCCTATGCATTTGTGCACGCTAAAACGTAGCTTACGCGGACATCCGATAGTTTTTTGTTGCGCGGAGCGGTGCGTGCGCTATTTGTGCCTGCGCGCGGTGCCGCGCTCGCTTGTAGGTCACTTTATTCGTATAACTTAATATCTGTTATAATTTATTTTGCAAAGATGTTACACTTCTAATTTTTTGCGTAGTTATAAATAGCATTATTGTGATAAAGTGGTATTATCTTTAAAAACTTAAATACAATATTAGACCAAATATGACAAAAAAACAGAATTACTAAGAAAGCTTAAATTCTAGATTTCTAATCTTTCATAAGGAAATTCGGTAGTAAGTTTTATTACTATTTTCCCAATATCAGAAAGTTAAATTTTATATTGACAAAGTTATAAGCATTTTTTAGTTTCGGTATGAAGCAGGTACATAAAATTTCTAAAAACTTAATAGTATTATGATATCATTATTTCATACTAGATCCTGTATATTTCTTCCACTTAAATTTTATAATCACAGATTTTTTTACGAATTATATAAATACCTAAATTTTACCTAAAGCAGCCATTAAAATTTTCTAACTTTTTGCAAAATAACTCTTAAATATGTATTACATAAAATATCAAAAATTTGGAAACTAAGAATTTCATAACTGAAACTTCTTCCACTACTGGACTATACTCATCGCTTACACTTACACAATTTTGTGCTGTATGATAGAAAGAGACAAATAACACATAATGAATTCTTATTTTAATGTTCCTTCTATACTTTAATTGTTATTCTGAGCCACGGCTCATATCTATATGAAGTCTGTGACGGTGACTGTCAAATTGTAAGCAATCGCGATAGATTTTTAACCCCCAGACCACACACGTTCCGAATGGCGATAACAGTGATGACACCGCTCACGGGCGGTCCGATCCAGTAATCGTGATGATATTACTGGTAGTTTTCCAATTACAGCACTAGAGCGCATTATGCGGCATAATGCTTAACGTTGAATGTTTCAACTACAGCAACACTTCGCACAATCGAGCACTCTCAAAAGTAATGTTTTTTTGTGATGCGTGCAATCGATACCAACTCAGTGACAGAAAATTAACAAGTGTTTTTTCTTTAAGTTGGCATTGATCGAAATGTTTTATTTATATATAATCGTTAGTAATATTATTTATTGTTGAAAAATTTGAAAAATCATCTGTGTAAGATGATTTCAGGGAGGTGCATCTGCATTGCATCTACACATACTATTATTTACCCAAAATAAAATATAGAATTTTACATGTATTTCAAATATAGAATTACATAATTATACATTTCTTTCCTAACTGGGGGGGGGGGGGGGGGGGTGCACCCGCCCGTACCGTACAATTCTATATTTTTTGTTATATTGGGATAAAATGATAAATATGCTATTTGATTAAAGGAGAGTGGCGGGTTTCTTAGGAGTGTTCGACCTGATCACCTTCACGAAAACTTGTTATGTTTAGTCATAGTTCAACCATAACACAAATGAAAATAGTTTAATATTTTGCTAAGAACTCGGAGGAAATTAGTTATAATGTGTTAAATGTTGATAAATAAGTAAGGTTATGTTTTGGCTTGTTTAACGAAATCGCCTTATTTTTATTGCTTTTTTTACTTAACGTCGGTATAAACTTTATTTGAGAATGAATGAGGATTAATTTAATTTTTTTGCTATATCTAATCGAAAATGACATTGAAAAAGAAGCATGTTTGTCATTTTTTTATTTATAATTATAAAGTAATTCCCTGTTTGGAACACACTAATTCGTTCATCTATTTTGCACACGTGCAAGCTCTCGCGTAATCCGCGTCCTTCTGGCGCACGGACGCGTCCCGCACCCGTGCATAGTATACTTTATATTTAGTATACCCGTGCACGAAAACGTCCGCGGATGGTATGCACTGTTTTAATAAATCCAATTATAAATTTAGCACCATCTTTTTATTCTACAGTAATTAATGACTTATATCCGTGAAAAAATATTATTTTATATAATACATATTTTTAGAATTCAATGCAAATCGTCTTTTCGCAACTTTGCTGATCAATAATAGCAGGCGCTTATTTTTTAAGTCTAATATCTTTATATTCGCACGGTGTTGTAAACTATTTTTTATATATATAAAAATCCATTACAATGACGCATACGTGAGTATAAGTATCAATTGTGGGCGTGCTTATTTATAAGTGGGGCATAGCTCCATACATTTTCTGGCATTGTCCTTTATCTATGGTAGAAAATTCATTTTAGTAACTGACCACCAACCGTTAAAATTCATATTTGATCCATTAAAAAAAATACCTGTTACCGCCAATTCGAGACTACAAAGATGGGCACTGCTGCTTTCAGGATACCAATACCAAATAATGTACAGAAAAGGTAAACTTCTCGGTAACGCAGATGCATTGTCAAGATTACCACTGCCAGAACCTACTAATGTTACTGACTGTGTTAATTACTTTAAGTTTTGTCAGGATGAGTGCCCTTTATCATTCGAAGAGATAGGGCTTCACACACAAAAGGACACTTTATTAAGTAAAGTTTATAAGTATGTGGTTCAAGGGTGGCCTAATTATGTTAAGGATAAACTTTTTCAGCCATTATTCTCTAAAAGGGCTGAATTAACTATAGAACAAATGTGTATTTTATGGGGAAATAGAATCTTAATACCATTGGATCTTAGGCCTAAAATATTAAAATTTTTTCATGATTCTCACAGTGGGATAGTGCAAACTAAGATTCTATTGAGGAAGTATTGTTGGTGGCCGGGCATTAATGATCACAGAGAGATTTGTAAATCAATGTGATGTATGTCAAGCATCTAGAAACTATACAAACAGTTGCCCTACATATTCATGGACTAAAACTAGTTACAATTTTGAAAGAATTCATATTGATTTTTTTATGCGAAATAATGTTACCTATTTATTGTTAGTTGATTCAATCTCAAAATGGATGGATATACATATTATGAATAATACTTCAGCTGCAAATGTAATTGAGAAATTATGTGTCACTTTTGCATTTACTGGTCTACCTACAGCATTGGTGAGTGATAATGGACCACCTTATACATCAAAAGAATTCATCAACTTTTTAAATAATAATGGAATTAACGTCCTAAAAAGCCCTCCGTACCACCCACAGTCAAATGGGTTAGCGGAGAGGATGGTTCAAACTGTAAAGAATAGTCTGGCACGATTAGAATGTACTGAACCAACATTATCTAAGGAGTTACGTTTACAGAAGTTTTTGTTCACCTACAGAAACACACCAAATGCTACAGGTAAATCACCAAATGAATATATTTTGCAACATAAGCCTAGAATGATTTTTGATAAGTTTATAAAACCACTTGAGAAACCTCATGAATCTATTAACTTAGTGTACCAAATAGGAGAAGTTGTTTGGTGTAAATGCTTTGATAGAAAACAATGGGTTATGGGTATTATTTCTAAATGTTTGTCCTCAGTTAGATATTTAGTTAAAATAAATGGTATTGAGAAATATTTCCATGCAAGATCAATAAGAAAGTGTTTTAATAATGATTTTCATAGATCTTTTTCAAAAAGTGATAAAGGTGAATCGCTTTGGGTTAATAATAATTTTAACAATACTAAAGACAACAGGGCTCTTAACAATGGAAGAGAGGGAGATGAGGAAAGGGAAGGATTGGACAATAGTTATGGTTCATCGAGCCTGGTGCAAAGTGAGGTAGATAACACAGCTTTACGCAGGTCTACTAGGGTGATTAGGGCCCCTGTGAAACCTTTAAATTGTAAAATTATTATTGTACATTGTAAATTGATTAGTGATTTCAATTGTTGACAATGTTCTCAAAATTTATAAAAGGGAAAGATGTTATGTACTAACATAGATGATTTTAAATAAGTAATCTGTGGAAATTGCCGCCAATCTAAATGACAGATAGTCTGTGATGCTAGAGAGCTCGGAAGAAAATGGTGTATTGAAAAAGTATAACTGGAGTTACAAATAAAGTGTACTAATTTAAGTTTGAAGTTTTACTAAAGTAGAAAACATAATAGTAAGAAAGCTACAGTCAATAAAACGTATTGATGGTATGCACGGGTGCGCGAGAGCTTACACGTGTGCAAAATGGATGAACGAGTTAGTGTGTTCCAAACAGGGAATTACTTTATAATTATAAATAAAAAAATGACAAACATGCTTCTTTTTCAATGTCATTTTCGATTAGATATAGCAAAAAAATTAAATTGATCCTCATTCATTCTCAAATAAAGTTTATACCGACGTTAAGTAAAAAAAGCAATAAAAATAAGGCGATTTCGTTAAACAAGCCAAAACATAACCTTACTTATTTATCAACATTTAACACATTATAACTAATTTCCTCCGAGTTCTTAGCAAAATATTAAACTATTTTCATTTGTATTATGGTTTGAACTATGACTAAACATAACAAGTTTTCGTGAAGGTGATCAGGCCGAACACTCCTAAGAAACCCGCCACTCTCCTTTAATCAAATAGCATATTTATTATTTTATCCCAATATAACAAAAAACGGGGGTGGGGGGGGGGTGCACCTGCACCCCCCCCCCCCCAGTATATAATAGTATGTGTAGATGCAATGCAGATGCACCTCCCTGAAACTTAGAGCATTCAGACGGGAGATGATAAGGCTGGGCGAACCCCTCTGCCAATTTACGTTGACCATATCACCATACACGTTATATAAAACTAGTTGACGCGCGGCCACTGCCATTAGGTGTCGTTTCGTATCGCAAGTTAGAGCTCGTAAAAAATGGTTAATTGTGCAGTTTCCTCTTGCAGAAGGCTATCCAATAACTCAAATCATCAAGACTATGGCGTCTCCTATCACATGTAAGTATAAAATATACATAAACGTGTTTTATTTAAGTACAATTTTGAAGTAATTTTTATGCCATTACGATAGACTCATACAATGGTACGTTCAACACAGCACACGGGCATGATTTGTGGGCGATTGCGTAGATCTTGTAGATACACGTTAGTTTGTCGATGTGTGTGTTTCTTCATAGTGAGGTAATAATTTCATAGTGTGCGTATCCGTAATTGAATGCTAGATTTTCGTAGTGTGCCTCGCGTGTTTACCTCGCCTCCCGCAAAATGTGTCAGAAAAATGTATACTGTGATTTGTTGCGTACCATATCCCTTGGCTAAAAGATCTAAGCCCTGAAAATAATCCTGACGGCGCCCATGTTTCTCTACCCGTTTTTATAGAGGAAGAAATTCGCGTAATACATTATTTTCTTTCAGTACAAACGTTTGACAGTTGACAGAATGAAGCGTAATCGTGATAATAGTCGGTCCAAAGGTCGTAGCTATGCCGCTCTTGATAATATTCAATACTTCCTTAAGTACGGGACAATTTCCTGCAGAATGGAAAATGGCTAAAATTGTACCGATTCACAATAGTAAAAAAACTATACACCCATTTCTATTTTGTCTGTTTTTGCTAAGTTGTTCGAGTCCTTAATTTGTCCGTATATTTAGAGACACTTTCAGCAATTTTTAACATATTATCAGCACGGCTTTGTCAAGTCTAGATCTACGAGCACTAACCTTATACATTTGACTGAAATGTTAACAGAGGCGCTGGATGCAAATAAACAAGTCGATGTCATATATACAGATTTTAGTAAGGCTTTTGATCGGGTCCCTCATGAAATTTTGCTTCAAAAGTTATTTGCCTACGGCATCAATGGCAGTTTAGAGTGGATAAAATCTTACCTTCAAAATCGTGTTTTTATGTCGTTGTAAACGGGTTTCAATCAACCTCAAGAATTATATCTTCTGGTGTGCCGCAAGGATCGCATCTGGGTCCTATTCTGTTCGGCATATTTGCTAATGACATACCCAACGTTGTGAAGTTTTCAGGTGTGTTCTTATATGCCGACGATTTAAAAATCTGTAGGTGAGTTAACGATTCTGGAGACTCATGTAAGCTGCAAAGTGACCTTGCTGAAATTTCGAATTGGTGCGAACATAACGGAATGGATTTGAACATTGATAAATGCTTTTACCTACAATATACAAGGAGAGGAAATGTAATTGCATTTGATTATTCCATAAAAAATAGCAATATTCAAAGGCTGGGTCAGATAAGGGACTTTGACACTAAACTCACATTCGTACCTCATATTGAGGATATCACTAAACGTGCGTCTAGAATGCTGGGATTTGTTCTTCGAAACATTAAAGTATTACGTAATACCAAAACTAAAATTTTTTATATAATAACTTAGTGCGAAGCATTTTGGAGTACTGTACAGTGGTGTGGAGACCGCATTATGCTACTCATTCACTAAAACTGGAGCGAATACAGAAGAAATTTGTTAATCATTTAGCGTTTTCCACAGGCATGCGAAAGTTAAAAAAAGTAACATCGTACAAAAATAATTTAGCACATTTTAAATTTGATTCGTTGGAAGATCGAAGAATTATTATAGACCTACTTTTCGTGTCAAAAATCTTAAACAACCTTATTGATTGTCCTCAATTGTTGCGCATGTTTAATTTCCGTGTTCCTTACAGATACCCTCGCAATAAAATAACCCCACTCGTAAATCCACTACGCAGAACAGTATTTGGCTCAAACTCCCCAATTTGCAGAATGTGCAAAGTAGTCAATGAAAATAGTGACGTAATCGACATCTTTGCTGATTCACCCAACAAGCTCCGACACGTGGTCTTGGACCTTTTGTCGAAATAAGTGTTTTTTTTACTTTTATATTTACATAAGTTAAATTTAATAATTTTTTTAATCTGTTTTTAGTGCATGCTGATTTACCTATAAGTGTTTGTTGCATTTTATCATAGTTTGTCTTTGTATTGTTTGTCATACTGTAAGCAATGTAAGCAAACGTTGGTAAATCTTTATAAATAAATAAATGAATATTGCGATGACAGTGATATCATCACGATTACTGGATCGGACCGCCCGTGAGCGGTCTCATCACTGTTATCGCCATTCGGAACGTGTGGTCTGGGGGTTAAAAATCTACCGCGATCGCTTACAATTTGACAGTCACCGTCACAGACTTCATAGAGATATGAGCAGTGGTCACCGTCTATCCATCGCTCCCTTACTTCAAAAGGATATCGGCACTGGGGCGCGTTCAGTTCAGAGCCTACACGCGAAGTACAACTTTTCGCTCTAACCCCGTTCAATGCCTTCGAGCGTGACGCGCGGGTGAAACAACCGGTCCGTTCAAGACCTTCAGAAGAAGAGTGTCAGAGTGAAACACTCGCAAAACCTTAATATTTTAGTAATAAAACGAAAAAATTAATAAAACATAAATTATTTTTAGTAGACAGCCCTATAACCAAAAATAACGGTATTATGAACATTTTCGCACTTATTATACCAATCACTTTCTTTCGTGTTCCTTTACCCTGATCAATGTTGAAATTGGTCGCGTAATTATTGCACTATAACCCGAACGCGTTTGGAAGTCCTACGTTTCGTTTCACTATTTAATACGACATTCACTTATTTTTCATTTACCCTACTTACTTAAAAATGACGAAATATTGTCATTTTCTATAAACGTATGAAGCCCAACGATAATTCAGTGAATTAGCAGGACTTAAAAAGAAAAAAATAATGACATTTAATAAATTCGTTTTTGCGATCGCTTAAACAATTATTAAATATAGATAAAACGTCTTCCCTAGAGCATCTGCTATCTCATGCACAGGCAAGTTTAACCCGCCTGTATGTGCAACCGATGCACACATGAAATGGCGATCACGACAATGTCTGCGTCGGAGGCTCTGCCTAACACTCGGCTGTGCCCCTGGCGCAACGCATCAGCCATGTGGACAAAAATTCTTGTGTCGGCCTCCTCATGGTTGCACGGACTTTTAGAGTCGATCTCGCACATTTTTTATTTGAACTTCTCAAGTTTCAGACGGATCAATCGCACGATATTGAGAGGCGTTCTCAAACACTTTATGATTTTAATCTTAAAAATTTTACCCCTTGTAAGATAGGCAACCAGAAATAATTATATTCTTTACTCAGTTTGGGGTAGTTTGAAGGTCATCTGATGAAAAATAACCGCTCGTGTCGAAAATTCGGTCAAATTATGCCGATATACGTGGTTTTCACTGAGCTGCCCTGGAAGGTAGGCAACGCCCCGCCAGGATTTTTTTGTCAATTATTATGGCGTAACGTAGTTCGCGGGCACAACTAGTCTAATATTGGGCTCAATTCTGAAGTGGCCGCTAAATTGCCTAATTTTATTTAGGTGCCGCTAAACCATTATCCTATTCTACGGTAACTGTCAAATTCAACTGACATTGCTAATTTGAATCTGACGTTTTTAATTTTAGACGGTCGATTCAACTTAGCTTTAGCCGTCCAAACGCTATTCCAGTCGTGAAATTTTTACGCGTAAACATCCTAAACTGACTATTTTAGCGGCGACTAAGAGCATCCCTATTAAAATTAGAACCTTGCTAAAATTCGCCATTTTGGCAATGAAAAATACACATTCAAATAACAAATGAGGCAGAAATTTAAATTTTGCCCAAATTGATTGTTTTCGCCTTAAATGAATAGGAAACTAAATAGTAGATTTTATGCCGAGTGCATAAAGCAAGTCATTTTTATCCGAGATCGTTATATGCCCGAGCCCGCAGGGCGAGGGCAGATGAAGAAGTCGAGGATAAAAATGATTTGTGCACGAGTTATAAACTCTGCTTTTCACTTCGATTGCGAGAAAATAAAACAGTAACATAACATACTATAAATTTGTCATAAGTTTTCATATATATTTGCCGAGATTTTGGCGGCAATATTTCTTGCACCACTTTTTGTGCATTTGAGGAGTAAGTTCTAAATCTTCTTCTTCACTTGACATTTTTAAAATTTAGTTAATTCAACAATAACTGAGAAAATTCAATACGAAAATTTCACGGCTTCTTTCCCGCTACTTTACTTTTTAAAATTTTTGTGCATGATTTTCGGACAAAGAATAAAATATATACAGCCTACTCTTAAATTATTTTGGAATATTGTTTTTTTTAGTGATGAATATGTCTTGATATTTAGTTACTTTTTCGTATTATCTTATTATAAACCAAAAATGCAAATAGGGAAGGATATATTATAAATTAGCAAGTTTTATCCGTGCACAATTTATTATGTTTGGCTGCATGGTCTAAATGGTCACTGCCTTAGTATAGATACATTTAAAAAGCTACTTTTTTGCCCTTGTGCATAAAGTTCAACTTTATGTCGCCTAGATTCTGCATAAAGTAGTACTTTTTCGAGCATGAGAAGTGAAAAATATTTTTTTAGTAGTTACAAATATTGTTAAAAAATAAGATAAAAATGTACATTAAATGTATTAAACTGCTATAAAAACAAACTCGTTTTAGTTTCTTTAACAACATTTCATTGCTTTTTCCTTGTATTATTTTGTTTATTTATGTTTTGGTTTTTTGTCACCTGTTTACTTAGCGCCAAATAAATATTTTTTCTTTCTTTCTTTTAACAAGATTCATTAATTTACTTTTAATATTTTTACGATAGCAACACAAACTTAATTAAAACTAATTTAGAATTAGAAAACATTTAGAAACGTTTTAGAATTACGCTTAAGCTCGTGCCTAAATTTAGTTGGCCTGTCACCGTAGAATAGCATTTGCTTAACCGATCATTTAAATTAAGTTTAAGTTTAGAAATTGTAGTTTTAGGTTATTTAGACGGCGGGTGCACAGAATTGAGTCCATTATATATTTATGTTTATACATATATACATACTGATGTGCATAAAAATAAAATTAAAAGTTTGGTTTTGACTTTACCCTTAATTTGCCTGGCGACAACGCAAGCGCAGCGGTGAATCTGGACGAGAATGCTCTCATCCAATCCCCCCCCCCACTTATGCTCCCCATGTGGGTCACTTTGAAAAAAAAATTGACCAGATCAAATTGGTATCTTAGTAGGAGACCGCGAATGGTATCTTTCGTAGCACATTAAGTTTTAATGTTGGGAGGGCAAACTTTTACCCCTTGTAGCTAGGCAACCCGAAATAATTCTGTTATCCCTTACTGTCGAGTAGTCTTAAGGTCCATAGATGAAAAAATGATGACTCATGCCGAAAGAACGCTCAAAATAGGCCGATTAATGTGATTTTCGCTGAATTGCCCCTGGGAGGTAAGCAACCCCATGCCAGGACCCCCCCCCTACGGGGCTCCCTCGTGGCTCCATCTCTTAAATTGAAGGTATGGGTATGTGCAACAATCGCGCAAAACTTCAGACCTTAATCACAAAATGCAAGGTTATAGTGCTTATCGTCCCCACTAGTATAATGAAAAGCAATTTCACCTCATGAACCTTTCGTTTATTGATATTAAAGTTCTTCATGTTTAGATTTTTTTCGATTTGGATAAGACCAAAATTCAGTTGGAAGACCTCTTACATCTCGTTCGCGTTTTACAAATGCAGAATATGAAGACACACAGTTACCAATGAAGTAGTTTGCTTGTCCCAATACCGCTAAATCTAGGTGGGGATTTGATGTATGCAACCTCAATGCATTAACACCCAATCTTTGCAAGGATGTGTTCAATTCTTCTATCATATGGTTTGAATCAGATGCGACAAATATATATTTAATGTTACTTATTTTCTTTAGAGCTCTCTTGATTTGCCTGAAAATTGTCAAATTTCTTAAATTGACATTTGACTCTTAAAAATGTATGAAAAAATCACATGGACCATAAGTCCATTAAGGACTTATGGTCAGAGCCTGCTTGGATTATTTTATACACGCCTAATTTTTTGTTAATTTTAGTACCATGGTAAGAGGATTCGGTGTTCCGGTACCTATATAAACATCGATTTGTTTTATGATATTAAATTACTTTTTCTCTCATTTTGAGTAAAATCTAATCATTACCGGCATCAACAATAAATGGTTTAAAATTACCTAAGCGGTCGTTAACTGATTACATTACAACTCAACTAAGCTAAGTTTGCACCTCGCATCGATTACGTCACACTGACACTTAGGTACGCAAAAATGGATTCGCTATGACTTTAAAAAAGAAAACAAATGTTTGTTACATTTTACTTGTATAATGAGGATCAGTCATGTTTTTTGTGGGGTATGCAGACTTATGGTGACAAAAAAACCAGTAAATACTGTGAAAAAATTATTCAAATCGGACTAAAAATGACGAAGATACAGCAACTTTAGTACATTAGTTTCAGAAACGCGCCCGAGAATGAAGCGACTCGCTGTGACGTCATCTGTTATGATCGGTTCACTGTGCGGTTCGAACGGCAGCGCAGTCAGCCGGAATACTTGATTTGTACGCGTTATTGTCGTTCGTATTTAGTTTATTTGATTATAATGCCATCATAAAAATATTGTTTTGTGATAAAATGCAAAAATACTACCGTTACTACACCCAATAAACTATTTTTTTCTGTTCCGAGAGATGCAAAGATAGGAAAAAAATGGTGTAAAATAACGAGGAGAGACGATAAAACTCCTTTTGCAAGCAAAAGTGTTTTGTACTGTTGCCAAGATCATTTTGGGGTAAGTATTGCGGTATCTAATGCTAGTATGGTTTAAAATTTTTATTCGTAGATAGGTACATATAAAAATTAAAATAAAATTTGATGGAGATTCTCCTAAAAAAACCTCACAAATGTTATAAACGGGAAAGGTTTTACATTTGTTTGTAACTCAATCACGCAGAAACAACTGTAGTGTAAATAAAATTCTTATACAGGTATGTATTTATTTACTCGTACATATACTCGATCATACTTACTTAGTGTATGATCGTATCACAGACGTATAAAGGGTAGATAGTATATAACTTCGAAACATAGCAGCTTGTTCATCCTGGAATGTCGACTCAATGCTCTTAATATGTAATCCGACCATTTCGATTTTGAAGAGCCATTATTCGCCTAAACAAAGTTCGAACCGTAATCGTACAGCACGAGTAAGTATAGCTTATATATTCGTGCTATTAGTATTTTTACATGGATTTTACATGGAGATTTTTGTATGGTTGTCAAAAAATTTCAACGTATTTAGTATGGATGAGTTCAATTAAAATTCGCACCGCCTTTGCTAGCCAAGCTTTATATAATCAAAGTACCCAAGGTGGAATCTGGACTACACTTCATATAATAATATAATAATCAAAATTTAGTATGAAAAAAAAGTCAAACACACCCTTGACCATTTTTTGATAAGTCCATTATTATGTGTCTTCATTAGCTGTGGGGGTGTTAGGGGGTCATTTTGTTATATTTTAGCTCCGAATTCACCGTTTTCGAGATATAGGTAAGCATTTTTAGGGTTCCGTACCCAGAGTAAAAACGGGACCCTATTACTAAGACTTTGCTGTCTGTCCGTCCGTCCGTCCGTCTGTCTGTCACCAGGCTGTATCTCAAGAACCGTGATAGCTAGACAGTTGAAATTTTCACAAATTATGTATTTCTGTTGCCGCTATAACAACAAATACCAAAAACAAAAATAAAATAAACATTTAAGGGGGGCTCCCATACTACAAACGCGATTTTTTGCTCGATATCATAAATAGTAACAGGTAGGCACTTGAAATATATTATTTACAAAATACTTAATTGTATATTTACTTTAATAATAAATATGAAATTTCTGTACCTACTGTTGTTTACCTAGTTAATGGTACGGAACCCTTCGTGCGCGAGTCCGACTCGCATTTGGCCAGCTTTTGTAAATATTTTTCTTGAAATTATCCAGGGTTGAAATTCCTTACAAAAACTTATTATACTTATAAATCTCTGCTACCATTAGAGAACATATTTTCGGCGAATTGTCCAATTGGGCTTTCACATAACCAACTATTATTATTTTGTTGTTTTTTACTCCAAATTACACAATATACCTACTCACTCACACTTATTTAATTAATCACTGAGTCCTTCGAAACAAAACTAAACTACACTCCCAGACACCTAAATCGAGCCACCTTGCACTTTTGGATTAGTATATCGTCCATAATTTTCAAAAAATATTTGATCGACCAAAAAGTTTTATGCATATTCATAATCAGCACATCAGATTGAACATGAATATGTCAGCTACAAAATTGTATAAAAACTTTATGGCTGTGCATATATTTTTTCAAATTTATAGACGATATAATCCAAAAGAGCAAGGTAGCTCGATTTAGGCACAATGTTTTAGGTGTCCGGGAGTGTATTGAACGTAAATAGAAATCAAACAATGCATGCGCAGCACAAGAGCGGTTGCACGGATCATAACAGATGACGTCATCTTAAACAATCAAGCTGGAGCGCGCGTTTCAAAGTAACCATTCAGAAAAACTTTCATAAATCCATCATTTCTTGACGGATTTTAATAATTTAAAAAATGAAATGCTCAGTAATTTATTGCGCATACGAAGTACTTAGTAAAAATCAGATTTGCTATTATGTGATTGATCCTCATTAGATCGCGATCGCGGGAAGGTGAGCGGAGTAACGGGCGGGCGCCGCATTCCAGCGAGGTGCAAACTTAGCTTGGTTGAGTTGTATGTGATTATTAAATTATATTTTCCTCTTTGGCCATAAAATAAGTGTTACAATATATACACAAAGTGGAAACGGTAACACAAATATCGTACTTAACGTAAACGTCAATCACTTTCGCGGCGGTGAGACTATCGTATCTTGTCTCTATTATACTCAATCATTTTCAATCCCAATGCTCCAGCCTACTTTAAGAATCAGTTTGAGTATAATTCAACTAAGTATAAATACCTGAAACTTATGATCTTTTCATTACCTCGCCCTATATCTCCTTCTACATTCCTCGTGTAGTTCCAAATCTAAGCTATTGTAACACGAAATCTGCTGTCACGTATAGTTTTCCGCACGGAGCGGAACATAAAATCCCTTGTCAGATTAGTTACTTTTATAATCTACTAGCTTTCCGGTCGCGACTTCGTCCGCGTTATTTTTGTTTTCCCGTGGGAATTTTCTATTTTCCCGTAGGAAAATTACCCTATGTTCTTCCCCTGTTCTCGAACTATCCCTATACCAACTTTCATCAAAATCGGTTCAGTAGTTTCGAAGCCTATTCAATACAAACAAACAAACAATCAAATCTTTCCTCTTTATAATATTAGTATAGACGATAAAAATGATGATGTAATCTATGATTTAGTTAAAACTGTAAAGATTGGCCTCCCTCTTTAGTTGTCACTTAAATGTGTTAAACTGTAATTGATCAATGGAAAAATGAAAGAAATAAGAATACAAGTAAAATATTTTTAACAATGAGTCTAACGATTTAAATTGGCGCCCAACGTGGGACTCAAGTCCAATGCTCAACCGACCGTGTTAACCAGGTTACCAGTCATAGCATGACTCTATTTGGCGCGCACCAACGCAAGATTTAACGCCACTGTCAGCAAAAATTGCCAAAAAAAGTGATGAACCTTTTATTCTACGAGTGTGAATACATTAATTTTAATGTTTCAAATTACTACTATGAAGTAATATGGGCCGGGATTTCATTTATTTATTTTCATTCATTTCATTAAAGACTTACATACTCTTAAATACTCACTTGATAATTTCAGATGTATGAGGTAGGCACATAGACATCGTCAACGGACCTCTCTCATTTTTATATCCTACACATTGTGCAGCAGCAAATAATATAGGGCTATCGTGAATATGTTGACATGCTTTCACCCAGTCCTGGCCATTCCTGAGGTGTATGCCAATAAAAGCCCCGCCACTCATATTTTTCTTTATAAACTGTTTTGATCTAACGGCTATATCATCACTCCACCTCAAATATTTGTGTAAATACACATTTTCCTTTTGCACAGGAAAGCTTGCAGGAGCACCTGAAATATACAACAATTTCATTAGACAGGTATTTGTTTAACAAGTAATCAAAGTTATGTTTGATCTTTTCAGGGTTCCGTGTCACAAAAGGAAAAAATAGAACCATTGTCCGTCTGTCTGTCAAGACTCTTTTTCTTGGGAGAGATATCAAACTGATATTTATATTATATACTCGGGTCTACGGTCTATTTCAGCTGTGTAAACAATTATACTTGTAAGTTAACGCGATCAATAGATATGACCGTTTATCTATCCTACTAATATTATAAAGAGGAAAGATTTGATTGTTTGTTTGTATTGAATAGGCTTCGAAACTACTGAAACGATTTTGATGAACGTTGGTATAGGGAGCTTAAAATCACCAAGGTGGAAAATTTGGTTCGGTCAACATTTATACTAATAAAGCCTTGAAATATTTGGATCAAAATTATTTTTAACCGACTTCAAAAAAGGAGGAGGTTCTCAATTCGATGCGTTTTTTTTTTGTGTGTATGTTACCCGATTACGCCGCCAATTGTGGACCGATTTTCAAAATTCTTTTTGTATTCGATAGAATATACTCCTAGGGTGGTTCCAAGGCCACCAGTCAGGATCTCATGATAGGATCCCATGAAAATCGAGGGAGACGCTAATTAAATACCTAGGTATTTAATTAGGGTTTCTTTCACTAAAAAGATTTCATTCACTAAAAAGTTAAAAATAAAAAATATTTTACAAAAAATAAAAACCGACTTAAAAAACACTGAAAAGTAAAAAATAATATAAGAATAGGCACAGACAACATCACACTTCTATATTGAAGTCGGTGACAAATTTTAACTTTCTAGGAGATCATCGTTTGGCACCGACTTCAATATAAAAGTGTGATGTTGTCTGTACGTATTCTTATATTATTTTTAACTTTTCAGTGTTTTTGGAGTCGGTTTTTTAAGTATGAGATTTACTTTATTTTATCTAAACCCTAAATTGCTTTTGTTGCAAAATGATGTTAACACATTTTTTTATCATCACACTAGTGAAAATGTCATTTTGGGAACGCGTCCGAATACGCATTTCCCTATTTAAAACTAGCTGTGCCCGCGAACTTCGTTTCGCCTTACGATAGATTTCCCGTCATATTTTTCCCGTGGTATTCCCGTCATGTTTTTCCCGTGGGAAATATAGCCTATGTTACTCATGAAGGATGTAGCTTTCTAATGGTAAAAGAATTTTTAAAATCGGCCCAGTAGTTATCGTATTTTCCCATAGGAAATAAATATTTTCCCGCTGTAAAAATTATAATATAGCCTATAACCATCAGGGACAATGTAGTATTCTAATGGTAAAAGAGTTTCTCAATTCGAACCAGTAGTTTCTGAGATTTGCGCTTACCAACACATTTTGCGATTCATTTTTATATACACGGTTATTTTTTTATCACCCTGGAAAATTTAAGGGACGCTTCACGACATGGTATTAGAATGATTTAAATATAAATAAAAAAAATAACCCCCCTCCTTAATTTTATATTATTTTTTTAAAAAATACAAAAAATGCTGCACTAGCAGAGAGCAGCATTTTTAGAGATTTTTTAATTTTTTTTAATATTTTATTTTTATTTTTTATTACATTTTTTTTTATATAATATTGGATGTGTCCTGAAGCGTCCCTAAAATTTTCCAGGGTGATAAAAAAATAACCGTGTATAAGAAGATGTACATTAAACAAAGAAATGTTTATTTAAGAATTAAATTTTCAGTAATATTTGGAACATTTATACTACAGTAGAATAATCGCAGTTATAAATAAAACAAAACGAAAATAACATCACATTTATCTTGCATATAACTTTGTCCGGTAGTTTGTAGGTCATTTCGTGAACGCACTCTATTTTGTCAAAAAATAGTAGCCAATCACAGCAAGCGAGGCGCTTACTGTGCAGTCGCATGATAAAATCTTTCAAATCTACACAACGTTCGGCTCTTTTATGGCGGTTTTCAATTAATTTTCTTCAGAAATATATTTCAATTATGTATTTTCGTATCGTACATCAATAGAACATCATAGCGGGAACGCCTCGAAATCATTATCATCATCATCTCAGCCGCACGACGCCCACTGCTAGGCATAGGCCTCCCCCATGGATCTCCACAACGATCGGTCCTGTGCTGCCCGCATCCAGCGGCTTCCCGCGACCTTCGCCAGATCGTCGGTCCACCTGGTCGGGGGCCGGATCGTGTTCGCCACTCAAGAACCGTTCGGCCCCAACGGCCATCGGTTCTTCTAGCTATGTGTCCCGCCCACTGCCACTTCAGCTGAGCAATCCTTCGAGCGATGTCGGTAACTTTAGTTCTCCTGCGGATCTCCTCATTTCGGATCCGATCACGCAGGGAGACCCCAAGCATTGCTCTCTCCATTGCCCGCTGAGCGACCTTGAGCCTTCGGACGAGAACTATAGTGAATGGCCACGTTTCGCTTCCGTAGGTCATCACTGGCAACACACACTGGTCAAAGACTTTGGTCTTGAGACACTGAGGTAATTTGGACGCAAAGATTTTTCGTAACTTCCTGAAAGCTGCCCATCCGAGCTGTATTCGACGCGAGATCTCTTTCTCGAAGTTGGACTCACCTATCTTATCTTATCTTAGTGTAGGGGTGGCTCAGCATGAGAGCTTTCGCACTTCGACCCATCGTGAATCTTTTGTGTTTCCCCATGTTTAGTCTTTGAAGCCATCACCACCTTCGGTCCAGTCAATCGTGCTCATAAGCCTGATGATGTCCTTCGGTGGTATGGCCCTGTATCCTCCGGTTTTGGTGGGTAGACATCAAAGCAGCAACACAGTAATTATTGAGCTCTTCGTTTATTTTAATTTAAATATTAAAATCTTGCAAATGTATTAACATTTAATTGCCTGTGTATGGGTTGAAACTGCTGTACATCAAATTTATCACTCACTTTCCACTTATCACAACAATGTCTTCTGTAAGCCAACTGTCTAATGGCATGGAGGAACTTGCCTCACTCTTCAACAGCAGAATGGCTGAATTTGAAAAAGGCTTGCTGCAACCGGGTGTAAAGGAGTCTACACCATCTGTGAAGACCTTGGCGGCCGATTACTCCACCTTCAAGACTTTCATTTGGAAAACATTTAGTCTCCTCAAATCTCAAGTAGAACTTTTGACTCATGAAACTGACCGCCTAGAAATGCAGTCACGCAGAAGAGTTCTACTTATTCATGGTGTTAAAGAAGTCTCGGATCTCACCAAAAAACCCTCACCATATTAAACAGCCAAATGAAATTGATCTCGGTGAATTCGGATGCTATTGAATTTTGTCACAGACTTGGCGCAAAAAAGGATAAACATCGACCTATAGTAGTTCGATTCTCTAATATGTTTCATCGGGCAACAGTATGGAAGGTGAAAACCACTCTCAAATGATCTGGTATAACAATATCGGAGTTCTTGACAAGGATGCGGCAAAATGTCTTTGTGGAGGCGAGAACACATTTTGGGGTCTCGAAATGCTGGTCCTCTGAAGGCGTTATTGTCATCATTCCTAAAGATAACGAGCGGAGAAGGATCACGTCCATGGCTGAACTTCACGAATTGACTGCTAAGTATCCACAAGTTCCACAGCCAGTCAGGAAAACTAAGAAGATTCAATGACTCCCAGTTTAAGTACATCTTCAATTTGGTTGCATTATTAGAACCTGCATATTTGGGTAGCTATAGTTATATCTTTCTATTCACAATCTAACATTCTAACTGAACTCAATTTATTACTTTATTTTAATTTCACCGTCTATATGATTTATTTTGCTTCTTTTCAAACTGTCAAGCTTTCATTCATTTATTAAGTCATTTTTTTCTGTATTTTTGCCTTGATGTAAAGACCTTTGAGCCATAAACAGTGGTCATATCATAGATTCAACATCCTTGCTACGTTCCGAAAGGGAATTTACCACAGCTATTTTATTTATATGTCTGTGGAATTTACATTATTCCATGTTGTTCTTCTGTTAGGCTTATTCTACACGTTCAATGTTTGTCACGATATTTTGGGTGATAAATATTGAACCCGGAATCGTTTATGTGAAGTTGGTTGATCGCGATCCATCAATATTATTAACTTACTACATGATCCATAAACGTTTCGATCCGGATCGTGATCCAAGTGTCGTGATAGATATTGGACGGGTGGCATGGGCCTTAAGACTTGTGGCTTGTTTTATTTTTTTTGTGATTGTTGTGATATCGTGTGTGTATGCAGCCAACCTGTGCATATGTAATATTGCATTTTTTTTCTACTATACACGGTTATTTTTTTATCACCCTGGAAAATTTAAGGGACGCTTCACGACATGGTATTAGAATGATTTAAATATAAATAAAAAAAATAACCCCCCACCTTAATTTTATATTAATTTTTTTAAAAATACAAAAAATGCTGCCCTAGTTCAGAGCAGCATTTTTAGAGATTTTTTATTTTTTTTTTATATTTTTTTTAAATTTTTTATTTCATTTTTTTTTTATATATAATATTGGATGTGTCCTGAAGCGTCCCTAAAATTTTCCAGGGTGATAAAAAAATAACCGTGTATAGTGTAATGATTATTATTTAGGTAATCTTTTTTTATTGTTTTTCTTTTTATGTTCTAGATTATATTTATATATTTATATAGATTATATAAATATAATCTAGAAAAATATAATCTAGTTCTAGATTATATTTGTATGAACTTTGTTTCCCAATACTCAAAATTAGAACTAGGGTACCTTCTAATGGTATTTCAAAGAACTGGCTTACAAATGGTATAAAAAGATCAGCAAAAACTAAGAGATGCTTGCGCTATAGCTACTATAAAAACCCCACTCTCAAATCTAAAGTTAGATATCTAAAGTTCTCCAAACTTTTGAGACGTTGTATAAACAAATCACAAAAGCTTACAAACACAAGGTTTATTATGAATTCAAAAAATAAATGCAAAACTTCATGGGACGTTATTAAAAATAAATCTCAAATGTATTTCATGACTACAAATATAAATAAATTAGTAGTTAACGATATAGATAGATGTAAGCCCCACGACATTGCAAATGCTTTTATTGACTTTTATACTGACATTAATAATTCTCATATATCATAATCAATAAAAAAATATTAATGACATTAAAATTAAATTTAATCATTCTAGTTTATTCTTGTACCCTACTGACGAGGAAGAAATAATTAAAACTATTAATTCTCTTAAGTCCACTCATTCGACAGGCATTGATGGAATACAAACCATCATAAAAAAGTCATGTAAGACGGAAATTGCCACTGTACTATGTTACCTGATTAACTAATCCCTGACTACTGGTATCTTTAAATCCGGACGCACTTAAGACAGCGGTAATTAAGCCCTTACATAAAAGAGGATCTAAAGATAATATAGATAATTATAGACCGATGTCGCTGTTATCCGTGTTTTCGAAGATTTTTGAAAGGATAATGCATAAACGACATAGTCAATTTATTAGTAAATTTGGATTGATAAAACCTGAGCAGTTCGGATTCCAAAAAGGCAAGTCAACATCTTTGGCTGCGTTCTCATTAGTAAACACATTGTTAATCAATATGGACAAACGTAAACCTGTCACATGTGTATTTTTTGACATGAGCAAGGCCTTTGATCTCGTACCGTACGATATCCTTCTCCGTAAATGTGAATTGTATGGTATTAGAGGTATAGCAAATAAATGGCTGCACTCATATTTGACAAATATGACACAATACGTCGAAATAACAAATATAAGTGATGATATGGAAATAAAACACTACCAATCAACGTCACGGCCTAAAGCCCTAGGCTTGCCACAAGGCAGCATACTGGGACCACTGTTGTTCCTGTTATATATAAACGACATCCCAGATGTTACAAATCACAGTTATACGCTCTTCGCTGATGACGTTTCTCTTGTCGTACCGTGTAATGACATTAAACATTATAATGACGAAGTAAATGAAACAGTTATAAGGGTAATTAATTGGCTTAATGAAAATTACCTTAAAGCTAACTTAAACAAAACGACATTTATTCAATTCATTAATAAAAATGGCGGAAAATACAATTTAAATTTGACATTTAATAATGAAACAATTAATGAATGTACACATACAAACTTTTTAGGATTATTAATTGACGACAAGTGTTCTTGGAAAGAGCATATAAATAAACTTTGCAACAAAATAAATTCGTTTGTTTATGCACTGTGGAGGCTCACTAAAGTAAGCAGCCAATATATCGCTGTCCAGGCTTATCACGGTTACGTAGGCAGCTTATTAAGATACCAAATTCTTCTTTGGGGTAACTCGTGTCACGCACACCAAGCATTCATCGCACAGAAGCAATGTGTTCGGGCTATTTGCAATATTGATTCCCGAACATCTTGTAGACCGTTTTTCAAACAGCTTAAGCTGCTGACCTTGCCTTGCACATACATTCATGAAGTGTGCTTGTTTGTCAAAACTAATTCTGGACTATTTACAAAGAAAAACAAATACTGTAAATTTAACACTAGATATCCTAATATGCTGGTTCTTCCTACACATACTACGGCTCTGTATCACAGAAATACATACTGTATGGCGATTGCTATCTTTAATGACTTGCCGAATGATCTCAAGATTTTACCTATAAATACATTTAAAAGGAGACTGAAAACCTGGTTAATTGAGAATTGTTTTTATTCTGTTAAGGAATTCATGGACTTTTGTAAAAGACGAAAATGAATTAATGTATTCAAAGGAAATTTGCCTTGGTATAATAAAAATTGTGTATCAATAATGATTGCATGCTAGTGACTGGTGAATTGTGTGCGACTTAATAATGAACGTAATACCTTTTGTACCACTCCTCATACAAATAAATAAACATTATCATTATCATACATACGTGCATGCAAATAAATAAATTAATAAATAAAGTAAGAATGAAATAGAAATAGAATAATATTAATTTTATAAAATTATGAAATAATATGTTTAAAGTTATATAACTTGTTTATATTTTAATCATTACATTAAAATTATGTAAATGTTGCGGTGCCCCTTTCAGGGTTCATGTCATGTTACTATACTAGCTTTTTATATCAATTTACACCACATGAAAGCAATAAACGGATTTGATTTGATTTGATTATATTTTGTCAATGTTTGATAAAGATGGTGATGAGTTTCTATCGTGTGCATCCGACAGCTTTGAAAGTGCTCAGACTCAAGCAGCACTTTCTTTCTCAACTCTCCACTTTAGTGTTATAACGAATGTGTACAGCCTCATCATCTTGAGTAAAAGTATATATAATATTATATATTGGTATAATTTATGTATTTTTATGTATATACGTGTGTTGTATTTGTAGTTTATATATTATTTTATTTGAGTTATTTTATAGTGAGAGTAAATATGTAGTTTACGCGCTTGTGTGTTTCCCACAAAACAATATATCCTTCATACTCACAGGTTGGCTGGAAGAAATCTCTATGAGAGATAAGTCCACATTTGTGTACATTGTCTGTTATAAATTTATAGTATAAGTTACTATGCGCAATAAAGAGTACTATTATAATAGGGTAATTTTCCTACGGGAAAAAAAATCCCACGGGAAATCCAAAATAACGCGGGCGAAGTTGCGAGCGGAAAGCTAGTGTGGTATATTTCGCAAATTTTGAGATTTCCCAAGAAAATGAAAATTATAGAGCACTTCCGTTTGCGCACACCTACAATCAGGGGCGTAGCTACCGCCGGGTCCCGTACGTAGTTTCGAATGACGTTGTAGCGACAGGTCGTTGTAGCGAAAAACTTTTAGCGCGGTCTTTGAAGCGAATTCCACCAGGGCGAATGACACTGTAGCGACAAACATTGTGGCGAAAAATGTTTGAAATTACATATATGCTACTTTCAAACTATAAAAGTGGAATTAAAGACAAAAGTTTCAGTTTAATCAACAAAAAACAACAGTTAAATTCTGATTACTATGTCTTTGATTGTCCGTTTTTAACTAAATTAAATTGTTATTAGAGAAAAACATATTAATATAATCGGGTATTTAAAGCTATAGCTCGTATAAAATCAACGGTGTTCATCTTGTTTTTATTTTTTATAATCTCTGCTATGGCTTTTCCTTGTTAATTTTTTTTGGTGGCGTCTGAGGGATTCTTCCCAGAATCCTTTCAATTTTATGAGCCGTTGTGTTCTGCTCTTCAATTAGTTTTTTCATACAGCCGTACAGTCCTATTTTCTTGTTATCAAGTAAGGAATTCCACCTACGATGCCATGCTTCCACACTATTCTGAGTCCTTGGAAGCTGAAAATTATTATTTCTTTCAACAGACCACAAAGCAGGTGGAAACAGGGGTTGCAAACGTGATATTATAGTTTTGCCACTCGATTCACGGGATTTGAACTCTCCCAAAACGTAATATTTGACCCATAATTGAGGCAGCATCTAGAATCTGTTATCGTCGGCATATTGATCAAATTAGGGGTGGAGGACTGTTGTGACCTTATTTCCGAGCAATATGTTCTTAATGACAGGGTTGTCTGTCAATTTGGCATTATAAATAAATATGCAATATAAAAGCACACGTATTTTAATTACTTATAAGGGATAAAAAAACAAGATGAACACCGTTGATTTTATAAGAGCTATTATATTAATATGTTTTTCTCTAATAACAATTTAATTTAGTTAAAAACGGACAATCAAAGACATAGTAATCAGAATTTAACTGTTATATTTTGTTGATTAAACTGAAACTTTTACTTTCTGTCTTTAATTTCACCTTTATAGTTTTAAAGTAGCATATACTCGTACATATGTAATTTCAAACATTTTTCGCCACAATGTTTGTCGCTACAGTGTCATTCGCCCTGGTGGAATTTGCTTCAAAGACCGCGCTAAAAGTTTTTCTCCACAACGACCTCTCGCTACAACGTCATTCGAAACTACGTACGGGACCCGCTACCGCCGTATTAATTATACGGGGCCCCTTTACCCCTTACGGTGAGCAAAAATTTGTATATTATTAGCAAGAATTATATCCAAAATTTAGGAATTCAAGAAGCGTTTCTTTCTCTGCTGTAAGCGTATTTTAATTATCTAACGTTTACTTTAACTTGCAATTTTTTCAAATAATATTTTAAATATTATTATAATATCGCTTTAAAAAAATAGAAGGTGGTCAACGAGTTCCGTATTTTGCAACTTTGAGGTTGGCCATTTAAATTGGCTGTCTGTGAATGAAATGAATGTCTTGGATGTAAATGTGAAATTTATATCCAAGATAGGTGGTTTGAATATGAACCAGGGACACGATTCTCATGCATTCGAAAAAAGTTCACATTCGTAAAAATGTTCGAAATTCGATTTTTTTTCAAAGGAACCACAGTTTGTGTATTCTCAGAATTACACAATCGAAATAATTCGAACGAACATCACTCGAACGCAACGAATGGTATGGACCAGTCGAAGTTGAGGTTCGTATACGAATTTAGCTGTCAAAAGTGTTCCAAAATTATAATAATACAAGGAGTTTTTGATTATTTTTGTATAAATGAGCTCAAACCACAAAGCTGGCTCAAACTGTGTTTTCTCTCTGTGTTTTGTCTCATTAAAATGAATGAGAAAGAGTTTTTGGTGAACTTCTTCCCCAATTTGGTGGAAAAATTGGGGGATTACTCTCTGTCACACCATTCTGTCACACCAGTGTGACACAGAAGAATGTTTGTCCTGATAGTCACACCAGTGTGACAGAGAAGAATTTTATTCCTCACAGTCACACTATCATATTTTAACGACAAGGACAAGTATTGTTAACTTATTCAACCCCTTTCGACCCGTTAGATCCTGTTACCGTTAGTTCCAGTCAGTTCATCACGTGGGTTTCCCTAAGCGTCCACTAACCGGAATGTCCACCTTCTTTAAACGTTCACGTCTCCGGACCCTTCACTTAGGTGAACCGTTAAAAATTCAATAAAAATTGTGTGACATCACACGAGAGAGGCAATTTCATACTTGTTTCATGACTAGAGTTTCAAATTTGCAAGAAATGCAACAAACCAAAAATAAAAAGTGTCTTCAAAAACACAGAAAAGGAAAAAATAATGGACCCGGCACCCGCACGGTGAATCCATGGAATGCTAAGTTATCGTCTCTCAAAATAGGTACAGACAATATCACATTTCTATATTGAAGTCTGTGCCAAATTTTTACCTTCTAGGAGATCATCGTATCATATCGGCAGTTGAAGTATTAGACAAAGTGCCAATACGTGCCTGTTGTATTTAAAAAACCCTCTAACTCCTTAAAGTTAAGGATCCTTCCATCATCAGCGCGGTTCATGACTACCAGACGTAAACACTTGAATAGTCTGGGAAGAAACATGAAACACGTTGGACATACCTATAAAATTTATGGGTTTCCCTTGATTTTCCTAAGATCCTATCATCAGATCCTGACTTTGGCAAACCCTCAGACACCCCAAGTGTCTGAGGGTTTGCGCTATTTCATTAACACTTTATATTAACGAACTCGTCTGGACTACGTTAAATAGTATACTTACGTTAAGACTTAATAATATATTCCGTTTTGTTTGAGTAATACTCGTATATAATGATTTGATTGTACTATTATTTTTGTTTAATCATACGAGTAAATAGTGTGACTCTTAGTCTTAATAATTCTATTAGTTACTGCCTGTCACACCAGGCTACGCCAGGTAGTGTGACTGTCGGGGTGCGATGTCAGACACCTCCACGTGGTGCACCCTGGGCAACCCGGCAGTTTCTCTGCCGCGGGCTAATTGTCTGACGAGAGGACCCCCATGGAGGGGGGGGGGGGGGGCGTGGGATGGCCGGGCTTAGCCCGGCGGGCCACTTCGAGTGGCCACCCGCTTCATGCGGAGAAGGGCGAAGTCCCCTCTTCTTATGTTAAGAAGAGGTGTGGCTCTACCTCTGGTGGTAGGGAGGATGAGGGCGAGCTTCTCGCCGTGGCGCTTCGCGCCCGTTGGGGATTTCCCCGAGCTTCGGCTCACCCGCGCGGCGGTGGATCCAGTGGGATCTACCGTCGGGCAACCCGTTACCCGCACTAAGCGGGCCGCGGGCCCGGCGCACTGAGCGTCGGACCGCGTGGAAGACAACCACAATAAAAAACCAATTTCGGGGTGTAGAGCGGCGCAATTCTGTGCCGCTCCACAAAGTAGCAGAGCCAGATGGGGAGTCCGGCAACGGACGTGTCACAGGCAGGGGGTCAGCGGGAATAAGGCCTGGCTGTTGTCCCCTTCCCCCTGTCTTGTGACGGACGGAGAGCTGCTGGGGGGGTTTTTAGTGGGTAGGCCCGGGCTGTGTACGGTCTGGGGAGTCCCACATATCCTCGTGGTTCGGCTCGACCACGAGGAATGCGTTAATGCATTTTTGTTGAAATAGATTTAAATAACATCAAATGAAACGTTATGCCCTCTATTGATAATTAGCTGAACTAATCGTAATGGTTCAATAGTAAGAATTGTGTCATTCTGAACGAATGAATATTTTTGATTGTAACTGTTTCCGTTGACTGTTCACTTTCTAAAATAAAGTTGTTCGCTGTACGCCATCTTTGAAGCAACGTGTTTTATTAGGTTATGGGCCCAGACCCAATTCATTTAGTCAGTTTTATAGTCATTAATCATAGTAAAAATAGTTAGTATTGTGGATAACTGTTTCAGTAGAAGTTACGTATTGCGTGAACTGTAAAGTGACCCCACAGAACGCCGGCGTGGTCGATCAACAGAAATGGCTTCTAGTTCTAACTCATTTATTGCAAATGTACCGAAATTGAAAGGACGGGAAAACTATAACGAGTGGGCTTTTGCTGCAGAAAATTTACTTGTACTCGAAGGAAAGCTCAATTTCCTCAAGACCGAAGGTGTTGACGCGGCTGTTGCGGAAGACGCCATGACGAAAGCCAAGTTGATTCTTACCATTGATCCGTCATTATACGTACATATCAAAAATGCTGTAACTACAAGAGAGCTATGGTTGAAATTACAGCAAATGTTTGATGACTCGGGTTTTTCGAGAAGAATTATGTTGTTAAGAAATTTAATATCAATACGTCTCGAAACCTCTGACTCGATGACGAGTTACATTACTCAAATTATTGAAACGGCACAAAAACTATCAAGAACTGGCTTTATGGTAAATGATGAGTGGATTGGTTGTCTCATGTTGGCGGGATTACCAGAAAAATATTTCCCAATGCTTATGGCTATCGAACATTCCGGTATCGCCATTACGGCGGATGTTGTAAAATCAAAATTATTGGACATGACCGGAAATGAAGATTCGCCGCAAACTAGTGCGTTATACGCTAGGGGGCAGCACAGAGGCAAACCTAAATCATTCAACAAAACGGGAAACTCGTTCAAAGATGGCGATAAGTCAAATGTCAATGTCAATAACATTACGAAGAAAGTTATTAGATGTTATCGTTGTAAACAAATTGGGCACTTTAAAAACCAGTGTACACAAGTTCGAGATACGAAAATGAACAATTCTAATGCGTTTTCTGCTGTATTTTTAAGCGGAAATTTCAGCAAGAACGATTGGTATCTGGATTCTGGAGCAAGCGTGCATATAACATCAGATGTAAACAATATTCGGAATACATCAGAAAACACGAGTATTGAAGAGATTACGGCGGCTAATAAAGGTGTTATGCCTGTGTTATGCTCAGGTGATGTTGATATTGTTACAGTCACATCAAAATGCAAATACTCCATTACTGTGAAGGAAGTGTTATGTGTGCCTAGTATAGCTACAAATTTAATATCAGTTAGTAAATTGATTCAAAATGGAAACAGAGTGGACTTCAAAAAGAATTGTTGCTATATTTATAACAGTAGAAATCAATTGGTTGGTGAGGCCAGATTAATTGATGGTGTTTATAAATTGAATGTGGAAAATAAACACGACTGTTTGTTTACAACAACTGGTGATATTAAAAGCGAACTGTGGCATTGGAGAATGGGCCACTTGAATAGCAGTGACCTAAATAAAATGAAGGAAGGTGTAGTTGTGGGTATAGACTACAAGGATAAGGCTGTCATCGATAAAAGCACATGTGCTGTGTGCTGTCAAGGGAAGCAATCACGATTACCTTTCAACCATGTGGGCACGAGGAGCAGTGAGTTACTCAATATCATTCATGCAATGTGTGTGGACCCATGGAAGTGGCTTCAATTGGTGGTTGCAGGTATTTTCTCATTTTTGTTGATGATCACACACGAATGACCTTTGTTTATTTTTTAAAGGCCAAGAATCAAGTGTTTAAATATTTTAAAGAATTTAAAGCTTTAGTTGAAAATCAACAGAATAAAAGGATTAAAATTTTCAGAACTGATAATGGTCTTGAGTTTTGCAATAATGAATTTGACAGTTATTTAGCTCAAGCTGGTATAGTTCACCAAAAGACTAATATATATACCCCAGAACAAAATGCTATTAGTGAGCGTATGAACCCAACATTAGTAGAAAGGGCTCGTTGCATGTTGTTTGATGCAGGACTCGATAAGAGGTTTTGGGCTGAGGCTGTAAACACAGCCGTTTATCTTAGGAATAGGTCACCTGCATCAGGATAAGAGAACAAAACGCCATTCGAGCTCTGGACTAATACAAAACCAGATTTAAGTCACATCCGGATTTTTGGGAGTCGGGTCATGGTGCATATCCCAAAGGAAAAGCGACTTAAGTGGGATACTAAGTCTAAACAACATATTCTTATTGGTTATGCTGAAAATATTAAAGGGTATAGAATATATGACCCTGATAAAAGGTGTGTGTCTGTCAGCAGGGATGTCATAATCCAAGAAGACATGAAAAGTAATATCATGAAAGATGATAACATATCAGTTTCAGTGGGGGACATCTCTGAAACGCAACAAGTTAAGAGTGAAATAGATGAGCCTGTCAATATAGTTACTAGTCCAGAACCTGAGGATGATACTGACCAGACTGTTATAAACTCTGTGTTGCAGAATGTAGACGAGACTGCACCCACTCAAGAAACAAAGAGAACCAGGAGGCCACCACAACGCTATGGTTTCACAAACTTGTGCATGTCATCAAATAGCGAGAATGAAAGTGATCCAGTTAGCATCCAACAAGCTTTACAAGGTTCTGATAAAGAAAAATGGATTGCTGCAATGGAAGAGGAGCTTAAGGCATTTGAAGAAAATGATGCTTGGGCGGTGGTGAGTGAAGTACCTCCAGGTAAGACATTAGTGTAGTGTAAATGGGTTTATAAAAGAAAGTTAGGCAGTGACAATAGTATACGTTATCGTGCTCGTTTAGTGGCAAAGGGCTTCACCCAGAAACCAGGACTAGATTATGAAGAGACTTTCTCACCCGTAGTGCGTCACTGTACCTTAAGATTATTATTTGCACTTTCTGTACAATTAGATTTAAATGTCACTCACTTAGATGTTAAAACAGCCTTTTTAAATGGTATTTTGAAAGAGGATATTTATATGGTTCATCCAGATGTTGATTTGGATGATAAAAATAATAGTAAAATTGTTAAATTGAACAAAGCTGTTTACGGTTTAAAGCAGTCATCAAGATCATGGTATGAAAAAGTTGATCAACGTTTAACTGAATTAGGTTTTAATAGAAGTCATATAGAACCATGTGTATTTACAAAATTTCACAATGATGTTAAGATTATTATCGCTCTGTACGTAGACGATTTCTTTGTGTATTCTAATTGTAAATTCGAGACAGATAATTTAATTTCTGTATTGAGTTCTAAATTTAATATTAAAGATCTTGGGCAAGTGAAGCAATGCTTGGGAATGAGAGTAAAAATTGATAAGAAAAATAATGCTCTTACCTTAGATCAGGAACAATACATAAATCAGTTGTTAATTAAGTTCAATATGTCAAATTGCAAAGAGGCTAGTACACCTATGGAATCTAAACTAAATATTGATAGAAATGACTATGTCTATGATACTAATGTACCATATCAACAGTTAATAGGTAGCCTTATGTATTTGTCCGTGTTGACAAGGCCTGATATAGCCTTTAGTGTCAGTTTCTTAAGTCAATTTAATAATTGTCATACTAGCACTCACTGGAATTACGCTAAACGCATTCTCAGGTATTTAAAAAGAACTAAAAATTATTGTATAAGGTACATTAAAGGGACCTCTGAGCTGTCAGGATTTGCAGATGCCGACTGGGCAAATGGTATTGATCGGAAGTCATATACAGGCTATTGCTTTGTCATGTCAGGCAGTGTTATATCATGGGAAAGCAGAAAACAAAGGACTGTGGCTCTTTCTAGTATGGAAGCCGAATACATGTCAATGGCAGAGGCTTGTAAAGAGTCAATGTATTTAAGAGTTTTGCTATCTGAAGTCACTAATCAAGATATACAAACTATTACCTTGTACAATGATAGTCAGAGTGCACAAAAGATTGTTGTTAATCATGCTTTACATCGAAGAAGTAAACATATCGATATTCGATATCATTTTTTAAGGGAAGCCGTCAGTAATAATTTAATAAATGTAAAATATATGCCTTCTGATCATATGCCAGCTGATGTTTTGACAAAGTCACTTGGTACCACAAAACATTATCAATGTATTAAAGCTCTGGGACTTGTTAATTTATAAAGATTAAATATTCACTGTTTCATATGATGTAGTGGGGGTGTTGAAATAGATTTAAATAACATCAAATGAAACGTTATGCCCTCTATTGATAATTAGCTGAACTAATCGTAATGGTTCAATAGTAAGAATTGTGTCTGTGTAACTGTTTCCGTTGACTGTTCACTTTCTAAAATAAAGTTGTTCGCTGTACGCCATCTTTGAAGCAACGTGTTTTATTAATTTTCCCCCCTCCCAAAAAAAAAAAAGGTAGTGTGACTGTCAGGAAAACAATTCTCCTGTGTTACACTGGTGTGACAAAATAAAAAAAATTAGAGGCAGCAAGCGCCGAACCACATACACATAACGTCGAGGATAACTTCAAAAACTTACCTTGCGCCACTCCTCCCAAGTTTTTTTAGCCCCTGTGATGGAGTTTATATCTTCACTGATGTTTATCCACCGCTTTTTAGCTTCATTCTTAGTGAATGAGCTTCAAAGTTTGCCACATTTCAGCTGTGGATCGGCTTCTACTAAATGTACTAGACGAAACCTTTGCTCCGCACTAGCAAATTTTTTGGATATATTATTTTGGTCCATAACAGATTATTTTATAAATAAAATAAGAATTTGTCTCAATTCAATATTTGTCTTAGACAAACTTTGTTGTAATTAATGACATTTAACGTCAGAACTTATGAATGTGCTGTCTGGAGCGTTCCGTTTCAATCAATGTACTTTACGAAATATTAAAAATTGAACTTTTATATTTTGTTATATAAGTATTATTTTTAGAAAATATGATCATATATATTTTGTGTTAAAATAGATTTTGTATTATTTTTTTTCCAAAAAGAACTATTTTAAGATGTACATTATAGTGGTTGCCATAGCGTTTTTAAAAACGCCTCATGAACGTCGTACGAAACATTAAATTGACAATGCTATTTCCGACTTCCTAGTTCGATTGGTAATATTGTTCTATGGGTACCCCAGAATACGGTTCATACGAATCATTCGAACTTTTCAGTAGAATCGAGAAATTCGCATACGAATTTACCATGCGGAAAAGTTCTATTACATGAGAATCGGGTCCCTGATATTAGCAAAACCGGTGGGCAACACCCGTTGGTGCTTAACGGTCTAAGCCTTACTTTACCAGCAAGGGGATCGTCTGCTTATCTGCTACTTAAAGTAATAACTATGTAAAAAAGCTTTAAAACTTACCCACCTGTAAATGCTAAAACGGGCCAGTTACTTGGTGGATATTTTTCTCTCCATTTTTCAACCATTTTATTATCATGTGAATCATAATTCAAAGGTCCATAAAATTCTGAACTCACAAAATCAATATTAAAGTGATCCCAAAATGGTCCAAATGGATTTCCAGACTTTGCATTACAACTTTTTTCCTCCTCGCCAATCCTCTGTGTATAACAAAATGATACTCTTTTGCTGACTGGCCATATTACTGGTGCCACATTTTTCATGAACAACTCCATTGTAATGACCTTATGATACTGTGTCAAGGCATCAGTTTTAAAGTATGTGTCAAATGACACTTGCAGTGATTTTGGTTCCCCATATCTATATTCAATCCATGGAGGTAAAACTAATGTTCTATTTATACCTTTGCTGAATGCTAAGACACCTAGGAAATGGTCAGCTTGATTACCAAATCTGCCTGAAACATAAAAGATAATTGTTAAGTTTCAATAAAACACTGTTTCAATCACACCACATATAATTGAGCTCAGGAGCAAAACATAAAGTGACACAACAAAAAGTAGGAACTACCCTCACTTAACTATACTTATTATCACAATAAGAATTAGTAAGCAGAGTACCTACATTAATATACAATATACCTTTCCCCTAAGTATGAATACAAATACAAACTTAGGTTTAAACTAACTTGTTACTTATATTGCATTAACATTCAAATCTACTCATTAACAACTTACAACTAATGATTAAAACAGCTATCCTTAATTATGTATAATTTTATTTTTAGTTAGATTTAACTTTTTATAATCACTCTAAGAAATGTATATCGTCAGGCCTTGAATATGGCAAGCGACTATGTACATTAGTTTTATTTTTTACTTTACCACCCGAGAAACTAGGATCAGGATCCACTGGTATTCCTAACATCTCAGCCCACTGGTCTGGACTCGGTATAGTAATTATTTCTTCTTGATCCAGTTCTGAAGAACCATCTTCCATCATTTCTGTATGTTCTCTGTCAATGCTTACTCCCTCATTCTCTCTCTCTCTACCCTTTCATCTTCTCTGTTTTCCTGCTCTTCCTGTGCCTTATGCTGTTGAATTAATTGATCTATGTGCGTTTTTATAACTGTACCATCTGCAGTAGCTACCCGGTAGCTGACCTGACCCTCTCTATTCACAACTGTACCTGGCAACCAACGTGGACCGCTACCAAAGTTTCTATACATAACATTTTGACCTAGCGTCCAGCGGGGTCCTTAAGCGTCTATTCATTAACAGCTCTGCTGGACTCTTATTAGTAGACGAACATGGTGTAATCCGCAAACCTAACAACATATTTGTAATTTTAATATCCCACGAAACTCCGTTCATTTTGCGTAGCTTGTTTTTTACCGTCTGAACCATTCGCTCGGCTAACCCATTAGTTGACGGATGATATGGCGCAGTAGTAACATGTCGTATTTTATTTGCCTCTAAGAATTGTTTCATTTCTACTGAAACTATTGGTGTTCCGTTGTCTGAAACGACTGTTTCACACAAACCGTGAGTTGCGAAAATCGTCCGGAGGCACCAAATAACCGTGCTCGACGTCATATTGCCAACAATGAACACCTCAGGCCATCGAGAATGAGCGTCCACGATCATATATCTTGCCCTGAAATGGACCCGCGATATCGACATTTATCCGCGACCATGGTTTGCTTGGAACAAGCCATTCAAACGTTGTTTTTGGAGGCATGTTCCTATTCTCTAAACATTTGTTACAGTTTTGAATCAGAGCTGTAATATCGTTTTTGAGCTGTGGCCACCAAACGTAACTCCTTGCAAATGCTTTAGTTTGCACGATGCCACTGTGAGCCTTGTGCACGCAGCACAATACATGCTCACGTAGAGCTGGTGGCACCACCACCCGATTGCCTAACAAAACGCAGTCCTCGTGCACAGACAGCTCATGACGATGTAGCCAGTAAGGACGTAACTCTGCATCAAACATTCTGTCCGACCAACCCCCTAGAATATAGTGAACTACTTTCGACAAAACCTTATCACGTTTTGTCTGTGCTATAATAATTTGGCTAACATCAACTGGAAAATCATTGGGGGTCTCTGCCATGAGTAGCACGTCGTATAACTGCGCCTCCGGCTCTATGGGAACAGCTTGCGGTAATCGACTTAGTCCGTCAGCGTGGCCGATCTGTGTTGGGCTTGTAAAGAATGTTATAAGAGTGTGAAGTGAGTACTAATGCAATTCTTGTAAGGCGAAGTCATAATACAGTAGGAATGGGTTTTAATGGATTGTATATACCTAACAAGGGCTTGTGATCGGTCACTATAGTAAAACTATTCCCCATTAAGTAGCTGTGAAACTTAGTCAAACCGAACATAATTGCCGTCGCTTCCTTGTCTAATTGTGAATGACGCCGCTCGTGCGGATGAAGGGTTCTAGAACCCATCGCCACGGGACGCTCTTATCCGTCGGACTCCACGTGCGACAACACTGCCCCAACTTCATACTAGCTATCGCAAGTCAGTACTAGCGGTTTACTCAAGTCGAAATGAACTAAAGTTAGATCACACGATAGTAAGCGTTTAGCTGTGTCAAAACTCTTTTGTTCTACTTCCGTCCATTGCCAATCTCTTGACCTATCGAGCAATCTATGGAGCGGCTCGAGAACTGTAGCCTTATGACGAATAAACCTCTCGTAAAAGTTGTATAATCCTAAGAACGCCGGCAACTGCTGGATATCTTTTGGTTCTGGAGCGTTCAAAATAGCCTGAACTTTACTATGTGCCGTATGTATTCCGTTAGCATCGATAACAAAACCTAAAAATTCGACTCTTTCCTTAGCGAACTTACACTTATCCCGGTTGAGACGTAGGCCTGCTTTTTCTATGCGCTCGAGTACGGCGTGCAGGCGCTGCTCCATCTGTTGTAACGTACGCCCACTGACGATAACGTCATCAATCAGAACTGCTACGCCCGGTACTCCTGCCAGCAGTGCCGTCATCAGACGTTGAAATATCCCCGCACATGCCTTTACACCGAACGCTAGTCTATGTACAGTGTACAGACCCTTGCAGGTATTTAGAGTTAGGAGCCGCGCCGTATCGTCCGTGTTAACAACCACTTGTGTATAGGCCCGGTCAAGATCGAGCGTCGTGTAGAATCTGCCTCCTGAAACACACGCAAAAACTTCGCTGGCTGTAGGCATCGGGTAGGTATCCGATTCAGTAGCCCGATTGACCGTACTACGGTAGTCTCCGCAAAGCAGGGTTGGATTCAGACCCTCACAAAATTATTGTCTATGGAAATGAAAAATATACTACTTGTCAAAAATTATACTACGTTCCGTTTTTTTTGGCAAAAGCAAAATGGAGATTCAATCAGTGGCGTAACCCCCCCCCCCCCCCTCCCCCGGTCGAGTGCCGACTAAACGAAAAATAGTAAAACACTATGCAAGGAATCCCCGGCTGGAGCTTGTCGCTGGCTGTTTCGATGGTGCCATACTTTTTCTACTCTATCTTTAATAGCATATGGAACTGGTCGCGCTTTTAAAAATTTCGGTACTGCATTCGGTTTTAAGTGAATAGTAACAGGGTCTCCGCAGTACGTTCCAAGTCCATCCCTAAAAACCTCACTATGCCTAGTTAATACATGATGTATTACAGTCATGTCAATTTCAGAAATCGAATTTACATTAATAGATATATTTAACGGTGCGAACCAGTTACGACCTATGAGATTAGGGCCTGGGCCCTTAGCCACAATAAGATTCAGGTTACACTTTAATGTTTTCAAATTGGACATGCACAGTTGCTTGACCCAACACCACTACTTGCTGATCGTTCCACGTGCACAGCCGGTTCGGCAGCGGTCGCAGGGCCTGGCGCGCGCGCAGCCGCGCCCACGTGTGCTGGTTCACAAGCGAGAAGGCCGCGCCCGAGTCCACCTCCATTGACACAGGCACTCCCTCTAGAAGCACCTCCAACTCGTACGCCGGCACCCGCCCTCGAGTGCTATACACATTATAAATTCCATTCAGTCTTGGGTCACATTTTGCTAAATTGTCCTTCTGATACGGACCCCATGTTCAGTATAGTTAACCTGTTTAGTATTGTCTTTTTTCTTTGCTGAACAAATTTTTTGGGTTATTACCCGTGGTTCACCTGCGTAGTCCACCTATGTGTACCACGGGGAAAAAAACTTCCCTTGGTTCACCCAGTTGTACCACAGGAATAAATTTTTTCCCGTGGTCCACTTAGGTGGACCATCGGAAGTCAATTTTTCCCGTGGTCCACCACTCGTATTTATCTTAATTATTTTCGATAAAGAGGTTGCTCTTGCTCGCATTAATTTATATTTTTCTTTATTTTCAACGTGACGTGCCGTGTAATTTTTCCAAATGTAAGCATTTAGTTCGTGTTCTTGCTTTAATCTGCTTTTATTCGTTTTTATCGATAATTTTAATGATGGCCGTCAAAAGATGGCGCTTTTAGCATAAATAGTATTTTATCAATAAAAAATAAAGTGATAACACTTCACTTTATTTTTTATTTTAGCTTGCAGTATAATGTAGGTAAATATTTATTAATTTTAGTAAATAAGAAATTATGTATTTAGATTTTACAAAAACATTATTTACACAGGTAAAATGTTTATTTGTCTCTAGTGGATGTACGCTACTGCTGTATGGGCGTAGAACCTTTGCCTTCCTAAGCTAGCATCTATGCTAAAATTTTATACGAATTTTATGTTCCAAATTTAAAACACTTTAATCCCTTGGGAGTGTCATACAACATTATATCCCCGGGGATATAATGTCTTGTTTTATGTTCAAGTCAAGGGGGTTATAATTGAACATTGTCGAGCAGGTGGTATGAAAAATTATTTTGGGGGGTCTTAGTCGAGCTTTCTTGAGCCCCCTACACATTCAGTTTCCTTAAATTCAGGCGACTCGTTTCTAAATCCGACCGATTATTTATACCAACTTTGATTATATCTTAGTTTTAAGAGGAAACACCAAGGTCGAGAGAATTCAAAAATAGGTATTTGTATATATATGTATTGCTGTATAAATATAAATGTATTGTTGTCGCGCTGTATGTCCGAACTTAGCGCGATAGGGACAACTGCAGCTCGGACCGAAAATACCTATGAAAAGTACACAAAATAGGAATTCGTAGTCCCCTGTTTTCTTCGCAAAAAACTGACCAATTTAATTACTTTTTGCGTTAAAAATTAAAGCAAGACTTTTTCTGTGTTCCTATATTTTGCTTTTTTTCATATAATCTTGTTCAATTTGTTTGCTGGACGTTTGAATACAAAAGAAAATTAGGGCGATTTTGTAGGTTTTTGAAGGTTTAAAATCTCCTTTATTAATTAACTTAATAAAAAAAGGAAAACATAGAAACATCCTTATAGTGGCGATTAATTTTATCGGAAAAAATAGAGCAACTAGTGCCATTATCCAGGAAGGAAACAGGGACTACGTTTGTATGGAAAAACGGCCTGTACGATTGCCTCTTAACACACAGCATTCATTTGATGAAATGTTATAATGCCAATCCTCAATTTTCTTTCGTACTTTATAATTAAATGCTTATGGACATACTGGTGAACCAAGGGAAGTTTTTTTTCCCCGTGGTACACATAGGTGGACTACGCAGGTGAACCACGAGCAATAACCCAATTTTTTCTATGTGCCCCCGTTTCTTGCAGTACCGACAAACTGCGTTGATGAAACGGCACTCGCCTCCGTGTCGATCGCCGCAACGAAAACATAGTCTGAAGTTAGTTTTTGATTTAACGGCATTCACTTCCATCGGCTCAGGGCCGGGCGGTGAGCCCACCATACTACTCGCCACGGCGGCGCCCGCAGCTAAACTCAGTGCTCCCAGGGCGGCGCTCTGTATCATGCGAGCATCCCTCCCCGCACTTTCCGATGATAACATGGCATCCACTACGTCCGCATACCTCAAATTATCTTTTTTTAACAATTCAAAATGTAACTTTTGATCTTTCATACCACACACAAGTCTGTCACGAAGCATACGCTCTAGGTCGTTAAAGTTACAACCCGCACTAATTTTTCGTATTCAGACTGTTGGGTACAGAATATTTTTATATGTGTGTAGTTTTAAGTAATTAATTGTGTCTTTTCGGGTAGATCGATTATAAAAATTGTTCACTCATTTTAAGGGTAAATCAATTATTATTTTTATTTTCTTTTCCTTAATTTGGACGGTTGTCGCTTTCGTTTCCTACCGACTGTGCTAAACGTGTGTCTCGAAGCAAATAAACTTCATTCGCTTTACTTTCCGCAAATCTCATTTTCATCAGCCGCATCCGTTACAATTGTTGGTCCTTCGAGCCGGATCATGATGAGAACACCGGGACCGAGAGTGAAGACGCGAAGTAAACTTCGGGACGTCGAGAGTGCATCGGCACAGATGGAGCGATCGACGACATTTCCAACCGACCCACCTCGTGATGTTGAAAATAATATCACGATAATGAGGATACATTCTGCACCAGCCGTAAGATCTTCAGCGTCATCCATAGCCAAGAAGAAGCAACTTGAGTTGGCTGCAGCGGAAGCTCGAGCTAAGATCGAGCTACAATTGATCAACTTGAGGCTTGAGGCTGATTTGGCAGCAGTGGGTGCTGAAGGTGCAATTGTTCGTTACGGAGGTAGGTAGATCTGTGGAAGTGTTCGTAAGGTGGAACAATTGCTTAAAGATCCGAGCACGAAGAACGAGGTTCGTCCAGATATATCTTACACAGAGGTGGCACCAGCTGAATTTAATCCAGTGGTGAGTGACTTGGCGCACACATTGGAGGGTGTCTGTTGAGACAAAACGCGCCGCAACACCACCACGAGGAACGTCTAGCGACGACATTGACAAGACAGGTACCTACATTGGACGGCTGTTATTCTGAGCGGCTTCGTTTTAAAAGCACACATGAAGAGTATACCAAGCTGTGTAATTTCTCAGACTCGGAAAAATCGTTGGCATCACTTTTAAAACAACAAACGCAAATGCATTGCACTGTTGAAGTACCCAAGTATATACCTGAGCAACCTCGGAACGAAGATGTGTTCAAAGCGCATCGCTACAACGCATGTTTAACTACAGCGATGAGTGCAAGTGACAAGTGCATATTTTGTACAGAATCTGCTCATTTGTTAGTCGACTGTAGGCTATTACGACTCGCACTGAATGAAGGACGCATGAAACACCGTCGCTTGCTGCACTGGAGGAGGGGTTCCGCGCCGAGGCGCGCCGCTGCCGCCGACACAGTCACCGGCGCCGCCGACGAGCGACTGGTCACACTTGTAGCATTATTGTCCCCTGCCCCTGATGATTGAGTGCTGAAAATTCAGCACTGAGGGGTGGAATTGTTGGGTACAGAATATTTTTATATGTGTGTGTAGTTTTAAGTAGTTAATTGTGTCTTTTCGGGTAGATCGATTATAAAAATTGTTCACTCATTTTAAGGGTAAATCAATTATTATATTTATTTTCTTTTCCTTAATTTGGACGGTATATTGTAAATGTTGTTCCTATGATAGCTATAAATAGCATTATTGTAAAACTGTTGTCGCTTTCGTTTCCTACCGACTGTGCTAAACGTGTGTCTCGAAGCAAATAAACTTCATTCGCTTTACTTTCCGCAAATCTCATTTTCATCAGCCGCATCCGTTACACAGACCCAGATACGTCGTGACCTTGATCTCGTTTGTAAAATTTGTATGACATCGATATTTCGTTCGGTTTTGGACTAAAATGTTTTGTAAGAACAAATATTATTTCACTGAATATCACATCACTAGATTTTTGAGGGGTTATCAACGCAAATTAAAGTTTCAAACACTTCGGTGCCGCAAATTGTATAAAAGTTTGCCCTTTTGACGGCGTCGTCGGTAACGCCATTAGCTTCAAAGCAATAATTCAACCGATCAACATAACTGTCCCAATTGTCCGTTTTCACATTAAACTCATTAAATTTCACTGGTTTTCGATCCATTTTAAGCACTTAACTCGTCGTCACTGTTAAGTTTCAATAAAACACTGTTTCAATCACACCACATATCAGGAGCTCAGGAGCAAAACATAAAGTGACACAACAAAAAGTAGGAACTACCCTCACTTAACTATACTTATTATCACAATAAGAATAAGTAAGCAAAGTACCTACATTAATATACAACAATAATGATCTTAAAAAATACAAGATTTATCAAATACCTCATCCAGTAAGAGGGGAATTAGTTATCTCCATCACAGAACAATGTTCAAAAAGCGAATGAATCGAATATATTTCGCCTAAATAAGGTTTGCAACTGTAGGTACTTTTAACCCCTATGTCACAACAAACAACGTTTTATTTTGTTTGGTGGTTTTGTTTTGAAAATGTTACAAATTGACAAACAGACACATGTAACTAAGCATTTCTAATTTACTTAGGGCGCTTAGAATATCATATTAATTATTTTAGTTATCGTGCACAAAACTTAATACATTGAACGTTAAACGCGTTTAAAAAATGGTTTTGTTGTCTACTTATTCAAATAAATGACAGAGACAACATGATTGTATTACCACATTTAGCGTTGAACGTATTTAGCTTGAATGCCTGAATATTACAGTCCTCCTAGGAGAGATAATACATAATTAGGTATTATGTGTCCATAGTGAGGGCCATCGCGAGTGAGTTTTTGGCTAGGGGTGCTAATGGTGCACCTATCATTATGGGCGTGCCTCAAGGATCAATACTGGGACCTCTGCTCTTCTTAATGTATATTAATGACCTCCCACACTTCACCAATAATCTGTGCGATACAGTACTATTTGCAGATGACACTTCTTTAATATTTAAGATTGACAGAGGAAACGGAAATACTGACGTTGTAAATAGTACTCTTTCTAAAGTATTGCATTGGTTCACTGTGAATAATTTATCATTAAACTCGAGTAAAACTAAATGTATTCAGTTTTCATTGCCAAATGTTAGGAAAGTGGATAATATTGTGGAAATGAATAATCATACTGTTGAATTCGTCGATTTTACTAAATTTTTGGGTATAACACTAGATTCGAATTTGCAGTGGGATCCACATATTGCGTCCTTAGCAAACAGACTCAGTTCTGCGGCATATGCTGTAAAAAAAATGAGATAACTTACTGATGTTGAAACGGCAAGACTGATTTACTTTAGTTATTTTCACAGTGTCATGTCATATGGGCTATTACTTTGGGGATCAGCCGCTAGTATAGAAAGTATTTTTGTACTTCAAAAAAGAGCCGTGTGGGCTATTTATAATTTACGAACAAGGGATTCTCTACGTGATTTATTTAAAGAAATTAATATATTGACTTTAGCAGGACAGTATATTTATGAAAATTTGATTTACGTTTATAAAAATTATAACACATTCGATACCAATTTTAAATGTCATAACTTAAATACAAGAAATAAAAATAAACTTGCCGTTCCAACGTACAGGCTCCAAAAAACTAGAGGCTCATTTATGGGGAAATGTATATCTTTTTACAACAAAGTTCCACAGAGTGTTACTGACTTACCTTTTCATAACTTTAAAGCACATGTAAAAAAGACTCTAATGAGTAAAAGATATTATAAAGTCAATGATTATCTGAATGATGTCAATGCTTGGTCTTAATTGTAGACTTAATTTATAGATTTAAATGTATAATGTACACTAACACATCTAATCTTGTAATGGAAGTTGAACACAATCTTTACTTTTGAGTTCTGCTTCCAATTGACGACTCTGTAACAATACAGGGAGAAAAAAATAGCCCTTGCTGGTTTTCTTACTGGTTCTTTCCAGTACAAGGTCTCCCGCCGTAGACTTGTGAACCAATGGCGTAGCTTCTTTGACGTTCAAAAGTGATTGTAAAATCCCAATTGAATAAAGGATATTGAATTTGAATTTGAATGTATGCAGAAGGAGGCAGCGGAGCGGGCGCGAGAAGTTGGTAATAATATTATTTATAAATATTAATTCACCTGACAGTGATCTATTATCCAGGCAAGCAATGTAATCGATTATACTATAATAGTCAATTTGTTTGTTAACATTACCTTAAAATGTTATTTTCTCTTCACAGATTGCGGATAAGACTGATTTATCTTATTAAACATTACAATGCAATAAGTGCCAAAATAAAGAATGTTTTATCTTGTTACATTTCGGCACATTATGAATTATCTCCTTTCATCTAAATAGGTTTTGCGGTTATTGACTCCCCATACAAACTTCCACCTCCTTCATTATTTTTAATAATTATGTAACATTATATATTATGCTATAAGATGTAGGTACAAAAAATGCTTTTCTTCATAAATTAGGCATTTTTGTCATCTATTTTCTTTTGTAATGGCGGGGGCTTCGCCCCCCGAGCCCCCCTGGTGGGGGGCTGCGCCCCCCCGTCCCCCTGCTCTTTTATCTTTTGTACTAATTTAAACTTCGCGGCTATGACTGACGTGTTCTGACTTTGACACTTGACAGCTTGAAATCAAAATGGCCGCCATTCCATTGCGTTTTGTTTGTGACAAATTGATAAAAATATGGTAATTTATTTCTATAAATACTAATTATTTTACAAATGACAGGTTTGAGTAACATTATTATTAATATATTTGTCATTTAATTACTTTTATTGCTTAAAACAAATTAATTTAGTATCGATGCTCAATGTAACGAAACGCATCTCACTAAAAAATGGCAAAATCTAAAAGGCCTTTGCCATCAAATACAAGATAGAAGAAACATAATCGATATTTTTCATACAAAATTACAAACTTTAACTAATTATTACAAATAAACTATAAGTTTCCGAAAGGTAAAACTTCGCAAATGTACTTAAAAAAATATAGTCTTTCCGATGATAAGTATCTGAATCAGCAAATCGTGGGTTGTTAATCTAAAGGTGAGCCACACTAAAACCGTTGAATTCGGATTAATCATTAATTTGAAATGAATAATGAATATTAACTGAAAAAGCTCTATACAACTTACCCATGCAGGGGCAGTAAGTGATGTAACCATTTTGATCGTAATCAACAGCATTAGTTGTATAAATGTAGAACACATTTAAAGCAAACAATAACGAACACATATTGATTACTTTCATAGCAATATTCTGTTATAAAAAGTAACAAGTCTGTCTCACAGTCTGACTGCTATCTAAGTGATACAATACAAACACAAACAACAAAACAAACAAAAGCTATAATTTCGAAATTGTCAAAGTCAACTTCCCCGCGTTCCGATTTACGAAAATAGTAACATCATCTTTCCCTGCGTTCCGTAAAACGATAAAAGTGATAATATCGCGAATTCGACCAAAGTCACAACATAACCTACTGGTTCAATAGCCCTTATATTTTGTGACGATTTAATTTGGTCGGATTCGCGATATTATCGCTTTTATCGCAATTCGGAACGCAAGGACTAAGTTTTTGTTCCAATCTAAAACTTCATCCGCTATCCCACGTGAAACGTGAAACAAACAACAACTATTCCAATATTGCATCCAATTATGTTCTTAACTACCTATAATGAAATGCCTTCAAATAATGTAAATTCATACATTAACATCAAATCTGCGTTAAATGATATTCTAGTATCTCCAATACGTTTTGAAGGTGTTATTTTGTTGGTTGTAAAGTATTTGTATGAAAATCGATAGATGTAATATTTGTGTCACCTAAAATAAATTATTTTGATAGTTGATATTTAACAGAATCTGTAAATTATAGAGCTGCTAAATCATGCCCGCGTGAGATTTTGCCTAAACATGTGGCAGCATATGCCGCACTTACAAGCTTCCAACGATAATTCGGTAATTTTAAACTTAACAGGAATAATTAAACAAAAACAATCACTATACATATTACCGGAGGGAGACTCTGTACCAGGATCGTGTGCATGGGTACCTCCGTCTTACCTATTTGTGCCGCAAAGCAGCAGTGATTTCATTGCTGTGTTCCGGTTTGAAGGGTAAGATATGGCACTGAAATTACCGGGTACCGTGACTTTACATCTTAAGTCACAAGTTGGCAACGTACACTGTGGTTCTTGTGGGGGTTGCAGTTTTGCATCGAATCTTACAGGAACCACATGTATTATAGGTGACTGTTACCACTTACCATCAGGTGGGCAGTTTGCTTGTTTGCCAATTTAATTGCAATAAAAAAAATACTTTTCATAATAACTTACTAACAGAGAACACCGAACTCACGATACACTATAACTTCACTTGCCTAGCGCACAGATTCGACTGACGCCCTGAGCTACTCAGCTTGCGCTTTTATATTCTAGTCACGAAGTGCGCGCGTGGCGCATGTTCGCATGGCGGGAACCGCATGGTTGCCACGTGGGTCAACAGCATGGAGCGAACTAGCTAAACCGGACGTACGTCGAATCTGTGCTTCACGAATATTTATTACCTATCAGATATATTTCTACGATTAAATAATAATTGCATATAATATTCTACTATTATTTATTAAGCAAACATCAATGAGATCATTTAGTTATTACTACCATATTATCAATTCTTGAACGGATATACAATACTGAATCTACTTTTAGAAATATTACTACATGCCTTGGTACAGTGTGCTCTTATATTTATATAATAAATTAATGCTAACACATGCTTTGAGAAAATAACTATTACTATAGTATCTCGATTGTTCTGAGTATAGTACCTACATTCAAGATAAGAAAGTTTCCTTGACAGGTCGAAATTTTCCGTTTCATGCATCCTAGTTTCCGTGATTAAAAATATTATGTTTTAAAAATATAATTCATCTCTTTAGGTTATTTTTATCAAAAATGCAATAATTAATTCCACATTAAATAAAAACAAGAATATCAGTCTAGTAATCTAGTTAAATAAAATTATAATTATGAAAAATATTTGTTTAAAGTTTACAAATAAAATATTTATGTAAAGTATAAGTTCCCCGACTCAAATAAATACTTGGTTAAATAAATATTTTATCAGAATTATAAATATATTTAAGTGGACTGATTTTAATGTTTCTATTTAATATGGAATTAATTGTTGGCTCGACTGCTGTCCTGATCTCGAACCCGCGTCTCCAACATACCGTATTGACATTTTAACCACTTGACCACCGAGCACTTACCAGCACCAACGAAATTTTCAACTGTACCTACTGATACTTTTTGTACTTTGTTAAGCAAAAGTAGTCATTATTCACTGAATCTGAATTAGAATTTGAATTGTTAATAATTTTTTGTAACATTTTAGCGTAGTCTCGGTCATGAAAGTTCATAAATATATATAAATAAAACAAGAAAAAGGAATGTGTATTTTTGTATTTTTCTGAGAGATATAAACGATGTAAATACTTGGAATAAAAAACTCCCATTAGTTACATTAAATAAAATCTCTTGAATAATGTAACAACTAGGACTAAAACAGTCCATCTACTTACATCAGTGTAACTAAGAATGTAACTACTGGGAACAGAGCGAAAAAACTTGGGACGCCGCATCCAAGATTCCACACCTATTATATTTTTCTTTATACAATTCATTAAAAAAATCAATGAAAAACATAGAACTGTAAAATATTTTACAAAAAACAAAAACCGACTTCAAAAACACTGAAAAGTTAAAAATAATATAAGAATAGGTACAGACAACATCACACTTTTATATTGAAGTCGGTGCCAAACGATGATCTCCTAGAAAGTCTTAAAATTTGGCACCGACTTCAATATAGAAGTGTGATGTTATCTGTACACCTATTCTTATATTATTTTTAACTTTTCAGTGTTTTTGAAGTCGGTTTTTATTTTCTGTAAAATATTTTTTTTTTTAACTTTTTAGTGAATGAAATCTTTTCTTCAATTTTCATGGGATCCCATCATCAGATCCTGACTTCGGTAAGCTTGTGACCACCCTTGGAGTATACTCTATCGAATACAAAAAGAATTTTGAAAATCGGTCCACAATTGGCGGAGTAATCGCGTAACATACACACAAAACACGTTGGAAACACCTTAAAATTTAAGGGTTTTCCTCGATTTTCATGGGATCCCATTATCAGATCCTGACTTTGGTAACCATCGGACCACCCTTGGAGTGTACTCTATCGAATACAAAAAGAATTTTGAAAATCGGTCCACAACTGGCGGCGTAATCGCGTAACATACACACAAAAAAAACACGCATCGAATTGAGAACCTCCTCCTTTTTTGAAGTCGGGTAGAAATGCACTCACAAATAATGCTCACTGACTGATATTTTAGCACAACAACAAACACGGTGCTTTGTAATGGCGGACTGGACTGCAGGCCTATTCGCTAACTACGGTTGGTAACTAGAACTGTCATTTTTGAAAGGAACTTTATATCCATTACTGGTTTAATGATCTTATGTGTTATGGAGGCGTTCATGATAGCAGTATTGGATGTTAAGTTCCTTTCAAAAATGACAGCTCCAGTGAGCAACCGAAGTTAGCGAATAGGCCGGCTGGACTGTAGTATTATATTATCTGTGACCTTACCCAAAATTCCGAGACATTCTGACACACGAAACATGAACCTGACATTTTTTCAAGTAGCAACACTGATACAATGTCCCCATGTAGTTTAGTTCAACATGGTGATTTTGATACTTTGTAATAAACAATTTCATAATATTTTTTTCTTAATTTCTATCGAAATATTAAAGATATTAAGTAATTTTAACATTCATGAAATCCAAATACAGCGATTTCTTATAATAGGTTCATTGTTGGAAGTTCATTGAAACTAAACATTACCTAATATTTAATTTCAAAAAGTATAAAATTCACTTCACTTCTCTTTTTAGACACACTAATTAAATCATTTGTTCCTTAAACCAACTGTGACAGTTTTTATGTTTTATGTTATAAGTGGAAACTTTACTGGTTTATGTCCTATTTTTAATGTGCTAATTATTTTAAAATGTATACTGGTTGTTTCCCTACAATAAATAAATAAACACCTTTTTTTCTAGTATATTCAAGGAAAAAAAGACAATCCTTTCACAGAGGAGGTCTTCAGTTTTTGCCCAAATCATGTACCGAGGTACAAATTATATGAAATGATAGATAATAACGTGTTGAAAATGAAACAAGGGCTAAAATCTTTTCAAACTCAATAGATTTTGCAAAAAAATAAGATAAAAAATTATAAGTGAATGCAAAACTTCGTGAAACGAAACGTGATTAGTTATGGACGTCAAGGTTTGTCATTGACAATCAGTCATTGTTATGGTCGCTTGATAATATTTTCACTTAGAATCTTCTTCTTATTATAGGTATTTAGAGAAGTTGAAGTTCTTCTAATTAAAAATCCGGAGTTTGTTATATGTGTGTGCCAACATATATTGCGATCGCTTACCTTTAATAAATTGTGAATTTGATACGTCAATACAATACACATCCTAATGACTTTTCACTTTTTTCTTTTATTTTTTGGTATTGTTTGCCAAAATCTTGTCTAAGGCCAAAATAAATACCATACCACAGACTATGTGACACTTATTAACAAGATTTATAACGCTTTGGAATGTGGACTTGTAAGGAGTTTTTTTGTAATATTTTTGTTATAATTAAGTAAAAACCCTATTTTTATTATTTTAATAGTTGGAAAACCTTTAATAAACAGGTTTGGAGAATACACTACGCTAATACGTTTTATTTAATATTGATGTTATGTTGCCATTAATCAAAATGTGTAAGTCATAATTTCAGGTGGTACAAATGGTTTAATATATTTTTTTTTATTTTGTGAATTTTCAGATTTTTTTACATAGAAAAATGTAATAAAACCCGAGGTACGTGTTTTGGGCATAGTTGTATGGAAGAAAAAATGGATCCTTTAACATTCTAAATTACTACATAAACAAAAAAATATTAGAATATTTCAAGTATCAAAATGTATTTTACCTTCTGTAGACAGTATTATATTACCAGAGCTAGAATTTTTGAATTTGCCGCTTTTTTCCAAGCTCATGTTTCGTGTGTCAGACTGTATATTAAAACATTGCGAGTCCATTGCTGTACTTAGTCTGAGGTGCCGTGCGTCAAGTCGTCAAGCTGTCTCAGCCAGCTGCATAGTGACCATTTGTGGCAGATGTCTGCCATTTTGGTAGATTTAACTTGTCAATTTTAACTCTGGCAGAATAAGCGGATGATTCAAATAAGTGGCGGAATTTGACAGATTTTTTTGAATAGGTACTTATTATTATTATTGAAACAAAAAATTTATTTTTATAACTGATTCGGTAACTTTAGCTTTCTTCTTGGGTTACCAGATCCTATGAGGATCCTGATGTGTATACAATTTGCGCTTCTAAAGTCGCATTTTGAAAAGTATAATTATATCTTTTTTACATGCGATAGGGAAGCTTTTGGCCGCCATCTTATCTAATAGAAAGTGACGATAAGGCCGAAGGTGGAACTGAGCTTCGTCTGAACCACTCAACAACGAAGGAACTGGCTATCTTACCTCTTATTATCGGAACATAATAATGCTATAAACATTGATAATATTGCGACAAACTTGAGTAAGACGGTGGTAGCTAGGCATGCGGGCTTAGAAGCCCCACCACCAACAAAACAGAGTAGAATTTCTGCCCCACACAGGGAATTGAACCCCGGACCGCCCGATCTAAACCTGGTGACCTCAACCACTAGACCACAGAGGCGGCATGTGTTTGGATGTAGCGGCCAATCATCGATATGCTACTTAGATATCTCGAAATCCTGCCTCTTTTGAGGTAATAAGAAGACTGTATATTTTTGTCATTTTTTATGTCACGTTTAGCAGATTTTATTTATTTTTTCTTTATGTATAAAAGAAGTACAAAGACGGACTTAATGCCTTAGGCATTCTCTATCAGTCTACCTTAGGGTGGTTGAGAGACTATGAAGGTTATCAGATTTTGGTACATTTTAAGCCAGTGTTAAGTAGATTTCCATTTTTGAGGCGGTCACACTGGCCAGCTGTTTGCCAATCGGACGGGAAATGGGAATCGAAATCGATGTTTAATCTTGTCATAGATTTGAAGAAGTAAACACTAAAGCGAGATTTATCTAATTTGTGTAACGGAGTTCCAAGACACGACAGTATTGTGACAACGCAATATATTCTAATAGTTTAAGGCATTGCCTTTCTTGTGGTCAATAATAAAGCTCGAAGTTTCTCCTTGCCTAACATTTGGAAATGGATACAACCATATAAATAGTCTTGCTGCAGTGCTAATGATTTTTTTTTCGGTTTATACATATGTGCAACAAAAGCGTTCCAATAGCTATAGGTGAGTATTCATTTATTTCTTCGAATCCTTAACATCTCAAGAAAAGCACATACCTCGATTAAAAATCGTTATCTTGTTGACTTTTGGTGTGAAATGTTTGAGTGCAGGAAAATACCGATTAGTAAATACAAGAATATAGTACTTATACTATTACTGTCACATATCCAGAAAACGCATATGAGATGCATGTAGGTATTCCAAAGTAAGGACAAATCTTAGAATATTGTGATATGTTCTTATCGATGCTAAAAAAGTATGATGCCCCTAAAGCAAGGGTACACAACATGCATCAGTATTTCTGGATCTAAGGATTAAGTCTTTTAATTAGGTAGTTGAAAAGATGATCCAGAATAATTATGATGATCTTTTCCAAACTTTTTTTTTTGTTGCTAGTCTTGATTTATATACCAATTTAGATTTTCAAAACGAATTTATTAATAATGAAGCCCTAGCAGCTATTTCCATCAAAAGAAATCCAGACAAGCAATCGGCAACTGATAACTTACAATCAGGTACCAGAAATATCTTCATAAAATCAATGTTTCTTATAATCTTATCTAGAATTTCAAATGTAGGAAATTCACAGTGAAAATTGTAGATTTTGTTTTGTGTGGAATCACACACAACAAAGGCAAGTGAATTTAGTTGTTTACAAAACACATATGTATGTTACTTACTGAATTGACTGCACTTGAATCAAATCTATGTTAATTCAGTCAGTGAATACATCTCATAATGCTTATAATTAGTAAACTTCAAAGAGTGTAAATAAAAAACACTGCCTTAATGAGAATGTTTTCTTCACGGAACCAAAAGTTTGATTAATGAAATCAAGTGAATTGTTTATTTTTGTCACCCTTGTCTTTTTGGAATTTGAAGGTAAGTTGAAAGATTTATATAATCAATGTAATGTAATGATACCAACCTTGTGTTTGAAGGTGAGTCATCTAACTTTTAATGTTATGTACTTGGTTATACTTCAGTACAAATACCTGCTTATGTATGAAGTCTATTGTTGTAATAAGCACTGTCTCTGATGGAATGGAACCATCCCACCCATAAGGCTATTTTATTAAGGAGTGATATAAAAGATGTTAAAGATTGTCATTATCAGAAAGTGTTTTATGAAAAATATTTATTACTTACTTTTATTTATATTGTGAACCTTATAGTGCAGTATGCTAAAAATGAATTTGATAAAATATCTTTTAACATCAATTATTCATAACTTCATATACATATGTAAAAATTATAATTTTAATGATATATTATTCTAATGTTATATTACTAACCTCCTTATATTTTCGTAAAGAAAGAGTAATTATAGTGAAATAATAAATATCAAAATATCAGAAATATGTTTTTAATATTTGCAAAAATACAAAAAAAAATGTGGTCATGAAGAACTTTCTTATAATATTCTATGCCATTTTATTGCCATTGAATAAACTTCTATTACATTTTCAGTACACCAACCAAAATATTTGGATTACACTATTCTTTACTTTTTTATCTGAATTTTACTTCTTCCATCAATATTTTTTAAATAATTTAGCAGTATTTCCCCTGGTTTTTAATGTTTTGCACCTTTTGGTTAAAATAGCTTAAAATTTTTAACAGTCTTCTAAAAAGGAGAAGGTTAGAGGACTCAGTATCAATATAAACAGTGAGAACCTGACTTACCTTTTGCAGATGATATTATAGTCATAGAGGCTTAGACCCTTTTTTTCAGGGGGAAATGCGTAACGCACCTAAGGTTACCATCCATGTCAGGGAGGATGCCTTTTGAGGATGCACAAAACACCAAATTTTTCAGAAAAATGCCTGTCTCATGATTGGAGTATGTATTTGAGCATAGCCGTAGGTATATCTTTTCGATGGGGGGGGGGGGATTACGGATACCAAACCCCCCCCACTTACCTATGCCAATGTATTTGAGCTTTTGAGACCCGCGAAGTTCAGAAATGCCTGTCCCAGCGTAGTGCCGGCCGTACGCCAGTCTAAATCGTAAAATGCCTGTCAAGGCAGACCTAGACGGCGAGCGTTTGTGGGGCTCTCCCGGAAGAGTTGGTACTCTTCACTGGAGGGTTCTAGTGGGTAGGCTTGGTAGCCTACCCACTAGAACCCTCCAGTGTTCTCCCTGCCCTTATGGGCGCGCTAGTTAAGGTCCACACTGCCACTCTATTACCCACGCGCCTGAGAAGCTTAAACCCTCGAAGACCTAGGCACAATGCTCAATAACTTCCGTAGTTCCGGGTTTGCCAACTATTGTGTTTTAAAATGGACAAGACAACATTATGTCGAATTCCAATGTCATACCTACTTCCTTTTGTGTAGGTTGAATTCCCCACACTGAAAGTTATTCATGGGTCCCTTTACCTAAGTAAAATAGCATTCTGACTGGACAGCATTCTGTAGGCTATATCGCATAATTTCGACTTATCTTCTGCAATGTCATATGGTGTAAGTCTTCAATTTGTGCATGTGCCCCCACAGAGTAGACCACCGACGATCTGGTGGAAGTTACTAAATGCGGAAAGTGTGGGATCAACTTATTAAATAACTACATAAAGTTCAACAGTGGACGTAGTCGCAGTCTGAAGAAAAAATACTTTTCGATATTAATGAATGTGCTGTTAAGGATGACCAGAAATTAATGAAATCAGGTTAACTGTCTTACAAGTTTAATTTATGAAACATCAACAATATGAAAATGTATACAATTTTCAATCATACCAACAAGCTTATAAATGCTATTTTAAAAAAAATCTAATAGCAAATGATTGCAATTAATAATTTACTTTTTTGACTAAATATAATAATAATTGGAATTATGTAAGGTGTAAGCTTTTATGTAGGAACTGCTCAACCATAGGCCTACTTTCCATGGTACTCACGACATACACATAGTCACGTTTATGTTCATTATCATATCTTCAAATGTCAGATCGTAACTATCGTAAAATAAATCGATGGTTCAAATAAACAGACAAATGAAATGGTTTTCAGGGTTTTAATCTTGAGACGGTAATAGGATAATACATAAAATTACATAAAACACACACCAGATATACCAATTGCAAGTTAAAGTCAATATTTATAAGGTTCAAAATTGAATGTGATATAGAATGTTGACCTGCACTTGACTGATTGACTACTACGACGAGAAACGGTGGCAGCGGTCGCACGTGCCCAGTACACGCGACTAGCGTGAGCGTGACCTACTCTTGGCGCTGGGTGTTGTTATGTACTCACGTGGAGTGAATGATACCCACGCAATCCGGTATGTAACGAGTCTTATAGCGAAAACGAACGCATGATGATAAGGTACATGTTATATAAAGATACACAAAATTTATTTATTATGCGCTGACCGACGATTGTGACACCACCAATTTGTAATGAGCAATTATTTAAATGGTTTGCTAATCACACAGTTTTGGTGAATTGACCTAGTGCTTGGACGGTTTCTTAATTATATTATTTTTATGATTAACACTTGCAAACAGATTGTGTTTGTTTTTTCTTTTCTATTACTGATAGGTATACCTACTCTGAAGTTTTAGTTGCTAGTTCCAAAATATAACGGACGATTGATTATACAAATATTCCACGCTTATTCAATCCCCTTAAGGAGTGACTTCAAAAGCGCTTACACATGAGTATACTTTTATTTTTATAATCTACTAGCTTTCCGCCCGCAGCTTCGCCCGCATGAATAACTCATTTTGGCTGTATTGTTTTTGTCTTGTTCTCTGAATGGTTTCGTCATTCTAAAGAAAGAAATGATGTATTTCCCAAATAAGTTTTCATCCCAGTGTTGTCCCCATTTACACCTTCGGGGATAGCATTCCAAAAATACTACCACATTGTTCTATCATTCTGAGTAGTTAATTAGGTACCAAATCACATATTAATAAATTCAAAATGATTCGTCTATAAAAATCGATCCCTATAAATCACGAAATAAAAATTTTATTTGCAATAAAAATATTGAAGTTCAAAATCGAAGCGAATACTTCCCAGCCCTTTAACATGGATCAAATCACGCACAATGAAGCAAATTTCATCAAAATCGGCTTAGTAGCTTCGTAGTTTATGTAGGACGAACGCTTGTTATATTTATATTACTAGCTGTGCCCGCGAAGTACGTTTCGCTTTTATAAAGCTAAAAACAATTAAAAAATATTGGAGAGGGCCACCCTTATCACCTAGGGGTATAAAAAAATAGCTTACGACCTGTTCTCAGGCCTACCAAATATCCACAAAAATTTCATAAAAATCGGTTAAGCCGTTTCGGAGGAGTTCGATAACAAATACTGTGACACGATAAGTATTTTTATATACACTCGGCGTCACAAAAATCGCATCTTTTCAAATATCTTTTTAAAAACATTTGAACCGTGTTTATTTAATGGTAAGGGTATGACTATGGTACATCATTTGAAAGGAAATTTATACAGCTTTCAGAAATATTCATAGTTATATAATTTTTAAGCAATAAATAATAGTTACTTACGTCCATGATTGCAATAAAATATAAAGTTATTAGCACCATCCATTTGCAAACAGTATAAAATAAATAATTCATAATCACAGCCCATATACGTCCCCACCGAGGGGCTCGAGCCTACCCTATATTAGGGTGATTAGGCCTTAGTCAACCACGCTGGCCCAGTGCGGATTGGTCGACTTCACATACCTCATTGAATTTCTTCGCAGATGTATGCAGGTTGCCTCACGATGTTTTCCTTCACCGTAGGAGCGTCAGACAAATGTACATATGAAATTCGAAACGAAAAACACATTGGTACATGGCGGGTCTCGAACCCCGACCCTCCGATTGGAAGGCAAGTGCCGAGTCCACTGAGCCACCGACGCTCCGAAATAAATAATTATTTGGATTGAAATAAAATAAAACATTCAAACAGTAAGAACGGTAGGCTGCGAACAAAAGAACAAAATTAAATGAGCACGGTACGGCATAGTTAGCACAGTGTCGTAGTAGCACAAACATAGAAATATAATAGGTAATAATGATTATAAAAAAAGTAATTAGTTGACAACTTCACTATCAAAACATTCACAAACCAACGATAACACAAGGCCTTAAGTTGAAAATTAAACATACACAATCTTTTGCAGTGGTTCTTAAACTAAGCATTAATATTAAAAGAAGATATAATTTATATGCAAAATAAAACCTGCATACATAAAAGGGCTTACAGTGTGATAAACCTACTAAACTATTTTTACGTGGTCTTTTAATGATTTCACTTGAATCACTGGGGATGTATCTGACTTCCTCACTTATATTTTCGCATATTTTTCCCAAGTATACGCAAAACCCTTCTCCAATGCAAGTTTTTTGATCTTGGTTAAGAGATCTTTATTTTGCGGTGTTAAATGATCATTCACGAATTCTTCACTGCTACTCTTATGACCCTTGAATCCGAAGTCAGCTGCTGTTAACTTTGTGCTTTAATCCTCTCCCTTACTGCCACTATGAAGTTTTCTTTGGCATATCGATTGATAAAAGCCACAATTATAGGTTTTGGTTGGGTAGTTCCCTTGGTGGGAATTCTGGTAACAAAATTCAACTGCGATTTGTCGATATGATAGTTCACTTTGGATCCAATTGAACACACAATGCTAAATAGATTTTCATTTTGGGTTTGGGGTATACCCTTGATCTCTGCATTATTCATGCGCGCCCACTGATCTTTATCGTTCGCTTCTTGTTGGAGTTTGTTCAAATCAACCTGTACGGAAGTCACTTGTTCGCTGACCTTTTCAACTGCTGCCAAGCGAGCCTCTTTTCTTTCAAATCTTTCATTGGACTCCCTCACTGAGATAATTATTTCTGCAACCTGCGATTTAATCTCTGTGATTTCACCACGAATTGCCTTGACTTCTTGAGCTGATGGCACCAATGGAGCCAGTTGGGTAGCCAGTGCCTTGATTTCTGTCAGTAAGTCAGAGTTGCTGGGAAGTTGTGGTGATGGGGGGTTTAGTTGTTTGCACTTCTGACACTTCCAAACCTGTTTTCTCTCATTTCCCAGCCTCCTGTAGCCAGACTCGGTCAAACCGGCACACTGATAGTGAAACACCTGTTTACAAATCGAGCAGTGGACCCCCTCCTCAAGAGCATCTCCACATAGTCCGCACGAATAAGTCATTGCCAGGGGTTTGTTTGACAAACACTAGATTTGCTATTACCAGTAAGAAGATGGTCCATTGACACGATTGTTCGCGATATCTTAAGAACGGAGACTTTATCTATTGCGTCATCTGCTAGAAAGAGAACGAAATTCAAAGTTTATATGAAAGATTCTTCTTTCCAAAAATGGGTGTAATACCCTATTGAGAGCCTCCTCCTTTTTTTACATTAGTCACATTATTTTTCGAGTTACTCTTAGCAAGACCTTTTATTTGATACCCCTATTGTAGGGGTGCATTAAAAATAATTGGTCCGTCATCTTGGGTATGCCGCCATCTTGGATTTAGAATGACGTCACACAGTCAACCATGCATTGTCATCCAAACTCAACGTGTACATACAAAATTTCAGCTCAATCGGTTAAAGATATCTGCTTCAAAATTGAGTTGCAAGATTTCACCCGAACATACATACATGATGATGATGCTCTAGACCGATTTCGGCCACAGCGACTGCATCATGCTACTGCATAGGGCTCTGCTGATTTGCCCTATTATGCGCTCTCATGTGGCTACAGCAGCCAATTCTTGTGCTGAATACACGCGCACATAAACTGCATGTCAGGATTCCATTAATAATGTTATACGTGATGGCTGATGGTGGTCTATCCTTCAGATTGTCTCGTCTGGCACCGAGGTCAGCACTCCTTTCTTCTTCGAAGTCTCCGACCTTCGACTGCACTAAACGTCTCCATTCCAAGCGATTCTGAGCACATACTTCACAATTGGAAGGCTCGATGTGGCAGCGTTTCATGTGGCGTTTTAATACATCCTTGTATCTGAGAAACTGGCCACCCTTACTACGTTTGCCTTTTTGTAACTCCGAGTAAAATATCTGTCTAGCCACTCTTTTCTCCGGCATCCTGGATACGTGCCCACTCCACCGCAATTGCCGCCTCATAAGATAAGCCTCCACTCTGTAGACATTAGCCCGTCGAAGAACCTCCGTGTTTCTAACACCATTTAATCATTAAATGCTACGTATGCATTTAACCATTAATTTAATGACCATTTAATGTTCATAATGCTACGTATGCATTTAAGATGAAACCTATCCAATGCCCTTATGTGCCTGCGATAGACTACCCACGTCTCCGCAGAGTAGAGTAAGTTGGGAAGTACAATTGCCATATATACAGATATTTTTGTTGACAGCTTAATATCGTGTGAACAAAACACCTTCGATCTTAATCTTCCAAAGGCTGCACAAGCAGCTCCAAGTCTGTGATTTATTTCGGCATCCAGCTCGTACTTCGATGATAGTGTACTCCCCAGATATTTCAATTTGTCCACCTGCTTCAAAGTCGCTTCACCCAGACGTATTTGGAATGATTGAATAATCTCCGGTGACTCCATTGCCATTACTTCGGTCTTTCTCACGCTAATTTTGAGTCCAAATCTATGACAGGAGTCATCAAAAGTGGTCATTAGGTGTTGAAGTTCGTTAGGGGTTTCTGCTACAAAACACACGTCATCGGCATACATTATCTCCGTGATTAAAGCGTGTCATACCTTGGTGCTTGCCAAATTAAAAATACTGCCTTCAGAGCGGAAGCGTATTCGGATGCCAACAGAAGTCCGCTGCGACGTATCTCCGACTACTACTGCAAGACCTTTTATTTGATACCCATATTGTAGGGGTGCATTAAAAATAATTGGTCCGCCATCTTGGGTATGCCGCCATCTTGGATTTAGAATGACGTCACACAGTCAACCATGCATTGTCATCCAAACTCAACGTGTACATACAAAATTTCAGCTCAATCGGTTAAAGATATCTGCTTCAAAATTGAGTTGCAAGATTTCACCCGAACATACATACATACTTACATTGCAAGTTAAATAAAAGCTTGTAAAAAATAGATCTTGCTGGTTTTTTTGACGGTTCTTTCCAGTACAAGGTCTGCCGTTGTAGACTTGTGAACCATTGGCGTAGCTTCTTTGACGTGCAAAAGTGATTATGTAATAATAATCCAATTTGAATAAACGGTATTGAATCCCTTTAACTAGGTCCGTACGTTTCTATTTTCAAGCAATATTGCCTATATTAAAATTTATTGGTATTTAAATATCTGTCTTTTTGATTTGAATGTCGAAAGGTATCTATCTATTCTATACAGGGTGTCCCAAAAACAATGGATAAACCTGTAACTATAGATGGACTTCATCATGGCCTCCCTTACCACAAATTTTGACCTTAGTGAAAATATCACGGTTTCAGAGATATTTATTGTTTTTGTTTTTTTCGAAAATTTCCAAGTGCGATTAGTTTTTATAGTGCCATTTCTACAAATGGAGAGCTTTTTCGATTTAGTTTTTTTTATTTCTCAAGCAATAGTTTAGCTATCAAAAACGAAGACTTAGATTTAACAAACTAGCGTAAAGTGTTTAAAATAAATTAAAACACAAAGAAAATTAAAAATTAAATTAATTTTCTTTCATGTTTGATCAGCTACAGTGTGAAAAAAATGTAGGACGCTCATCGTGCCCATTACCTTAAAAACTTGCTTAGCTATTCTAGATTCCAAATAGGTATCATAAGCCTAAGTATTCTAAATATTTTTAATTTCATGACTACTGGAATAGCAAATAAGTAGTATTAAAACATCAAAAAAATATTTTTGTCGTAATAATAACTCTAAGTTTTTGTGTTAATGTAAAGGTGTAATGAGCCTAGGTATTCTGTATTTTTTAATCTCATGACTACGTAAAGAGTATGAAAATTTCAAAGTAATCGTTAAAAAACATTTTTTCGTAAAAAAATCAAATTGAACTTGCGCCCTTATACACGTCCTAGACCTTTTAATAAAAGAATGTTTAATGCGGTGCGCGTAACCCGACTAACCCGACTTTGATGTAAGCAGCTGCATTTTGGATGCGAGTCCGCAACTCCGCAATTGAGGATACCGACATCGCGTACACGAGGTCTTTTAGACATCTCCAATAAAACATCCAAGGGATTTAAATCTGGTGATCTCGGTGGCCATAAAATAGGACCAAGCCGGCCTTCGACCTTTTGGGTAATTTTCGTTTAAGTGATTTCTCACTCTTTCAAAAGTAATGTTTACATTTCATACCTTTCTGCGTATTGTCGAGCAGCAACGTTGGCATAACCTTGACACTCGCCATAAGTGTTTGCATATTCGAATGTCGTGTACTGATGTCTAGGCATGTTCAAAGTCCTAATAACGATTGCTAATTGTCAGAAGGTATCACAAATACAAACAATATCCAAATCGTAAAGCTAGTAAAGTCCGTGTACGCGACGCCAGTATCCTCGATTGCGGAGCTGTGGACTCGCATCCAAAATGCAGCTGCTTACATCAAAACGTCGGGTTACGTGCGTTAGGAAATCGTACAGGTCCCTTTTTATACAAACGTTGTCCCCTATTTCTTTCCTGGATAATGGCATTAGCTGTTCTATTTTTTTTCAATAAATCAATGGCAACTATAAACATGCTCCTATGTTTTCCTTTTTTTATTAAGTTAATTACTAAATGAGATATAAACCTTCAAAAACCTGAAAAATTGGCCTGATTTTCTGCTATATTCAAACATCCAGCAAACAAATTTGATGAAATTATATGAAAAAGCAAAACAGAAACATAGCCAAAGCCTTTCTTTAATTTTTAACGTAAAATGCAATTAAATCGGTCTTGTTTTAGCGGAGAAAACAGGGGACTTCAAAACGTATATTTTGTGTACTTTTTATGGGTATTTTCGGTCCTAGCTGCATTTGTCTCTATCGCGCTCAGAAGGATAGTTTGGGCATACAGCGAGACAGCAATACATTTTACAAATACTATTTCTGAATTCTTTCGACCTTAGTGTTTCCTCTTTATTAAAAAGTCTAGGACATGTATAAGTGCGCATGTTCAATTTGATTTTTTTTACGAAAAAATGATTTTTAACGAGTAATTTGAAATTTTCATACTCTTTACGTAGTCATGAGATTAAAAACTACAGAATACCTAGGCTCATTACACTTTTACATTAACACAAAAGCTTAGAGTTATTATTACGACAAAAATATTTTTTTGATGTTTTAATACTATTGGCTATTCAAGTAGTCATGAAATTAAAAATATTTAGAATACTTAGGCCTATGATACTTATTTGGAATCTAGAATAGCTAAGCAAGTTTTTAAGGTAATGGGCACGATGAGCGTCCTACTTTTTTTTACACTGTAGCTGATCAAACATGAAAGAAAATTAATTTCATTTTTAATTTTCTTTGTGTTTTAATTAATTTTAAACACTTTACGCTAGTTTGTTAAATTTAAGTCTTTGTTTTTGATAGCTAAACTATTGCTTGGGAAATAAAAAAAAACTAAATCGAAAAAGCTCTCCATTTATAGAAATGGCATTATAAAAACTAATCGCACTTGGAAATTTTCGAAAAAAACAAAAACAATAAATATCTCTGAAACCGTGATATTTTCACTAAGGTCAAAATTTGTGGTAAGGGAGGCCATGATGAAGTCCATCTATAGTTACAGGTTTATCCATTGTTTTTGGGACACCCTGTATGTATTATAAAGAGGAAAGATTTGGTTGTTTGTTTGTTTGTATTGAAAAGGCTTCGAAACTACCGAACCGATTTTAATGAAACTTGCTATAGGGATAGTTCGAGACCAGGGGAAGGATATAGGGTAATTTTCCTACGGGAAAAAAAATCCCACGGGAAAACAAAAATAACGCGGGCGAAGTCGCGAGCGGAAAGCTAGTAATAGATATAGCGATAAACTACCTAGGTAGAAACTCTGTTATACTTCATTGGCTTCTAAATATGTCTTTTTGATTTGAAATTTGCTCAAGCTATTTTTTAAATGAAACTAAACCGAAATACTTAAAATATAAACGTACACCTTGAAGATTAACGTGTACTGCATGTAATAGCCGGTACACACTTTGATTAGTGTTTAGTACTTAGTAAAAACAAGTTCGGACAGTATCTGTTTAGTGTTAAGTGTTTAGTGTTTATTGTTAAGTGTTTAGTATACAGTGCAGGGATGTTGCGGATGCCGATTTTTTCACATCCGCGGATGTGAATGCGGATGCGGATTTTTGAAGGCTCACATCCGCGGATGCGAATGCGGATGCGGATGTTTAAGATGTTATAGAAAAAAGTATATGAATTAAGAATTAAAATAATAATAGAGTAATTAATAAAAAATTTATTAATTACTAGCTTGCCGCTCGCAGCTTCGCCCGCGTTATTTTTGTTTTCCCGTGGGAATTTTATATTTTCCCGTAGGAAAAATAATTTTATAGCCTATGTTCATCAGGGATAACGTAGAATTTTCAATGTGAAAGAATTTTTCTAATCGGTCCAGTAGTTTCCGAGCCTATTCAATACAAACAGACAAACAATCAAATCTTTCCTCTTTATAATATTAGTAAGTAGTTAGTTAGTTTGGCTGGGCTCTGTCGCACTTAGCCTCATGATTGGGCCATTGTGCGTTCTGACTTTACGTCAGCCTCTATCCTACTCCATCCATCCCAGGTCCTCCCAAAATGCCAGCAGCCTTTGTGGGCTACTACATGCATCCGGCATGGATGCCGGGGAGTGGAGAAGTTTCGCCCGTTGATCGGCCACGCTTGTGCATTCCATAAGGACGTGCTGTGGCGTTTCCTCCGCCTCCATGCATCCTCTGCATAGAGGGCTGTCTGTCACCCCTATTGTGAATAGGTGTTTGTTTAGGAGACAGTGTCCGGTTATAGTGGCTATAACTTTTCGGATTTCGTCTCTCTTTAGTCTGATGAGGGAACGGGCAAGCTTTTTGGATGGTACCGGGATTGCATCTTTTGTTTGCTTGCATTCCTGATGGGCTCTCCATTCTGTTAGATGTTGTTTCTCGGTTTTCTCACGCAGCCAGGTTTTTATTTGGGCCTGTGGAATTGGCAGTAAGGGCTCTGGTCCATACACTTTTGTGTTTGAACCTCTCTTAGCCAATTCATCTGCTGCGTCGTTGCCAAGTGAGTCGCTGTGTCCTTTTATCCATTGCAGAGTTATCCGGTTCGTATCTGCTAAGTCTTGGAGCATGTTATGGCATTCCAGTATCCATTGTTTTGGAGGGCCTGCAGGACAGATGCGCTATCTGAGATAATCTTTATGTTAAGATTACTAATACCTCTAGCTGCAACTGCCTGTGCCGCTCTGGTGATGCCAATGCATTCTGCTTGGAAGATGGTGTTCCACTTATCTAGGGTTATTGATAATTTGATATTAAGGTCGTTTGAGAAGACACCGGCCCCAGTTCCATAAGTGGTCATCTGTGTATATCCTAACTTCTTTAATATCAGAGCAATCTTTTGATTCTGCTGTTAGTTGGATATCGTATCTTCTGCCAATGACATGGTGGCATGATATTCTATCGATTGGTGCATCGAGAAGAGGTATTTCTTTCGTACTCCAATCTAGGATTATCGTATGTGTTTTTCCTATGTTACGTTTCCATAGTCCCTGCGATCTTAGTCCTAAGGCTGCTGCTTTCGCCTCCTCTTCTATGACTAGATCTAGGGGTCTCAGTTGTAAGAGGTATTCTAGTGAGGCTGATGGAGTGGTTCTCATACATCCGCTGGTTGATGTTGCTAAGCGTTGCAAACTTTGGAGCTTAGCTTTTGCTGTGGTCAGTTGGGTTCTGGGCCACCAAAAGACTGATCCGTAGGTTATAAAAGGTCTTATAACTGCAGTGTATAACCAGTGTGATTTTTGGGTTTAGACCTGTCATCCGTACACTGTGTCCTCCTTTTCACACCGTACCAAGAAATTCCAAGATTCCTTCTTTTGTCGTTCATCCCACACTTGGAATTCTCTACCTGCGCACGTGTTTCCTCCATCCTACAACATGGGTTCCTTCAAAAGAGGCGTGAAAAAGCATCTTTTGGGCCGGCAAGGGGCGGGCAGGTAGGATAGTGGATGTCGTCCCTACTCTACCTGTCAACTCATTTGGGCCTCTTTCACCGCTTAACATCAGGCGGGAGGAGGTCATGTGCCGGGTCATACATATAAAAAAAAAGACCCCATTTCTTACCAACGAGTCTCCTGCATTGGTTAAACGCTAGGCATGCCTTCTTTGTTACTGTTTCCATGTGACTCGCCCAGTTTAATTTATTATCGAAGATAATGCCCAGATATTTTACTTGTGTTGAGAGGGAGAGTTTGGTGTTAAATAATTTTGGTAGCTGTAGTTCTGGTAACTTCCTTTTGTTGGTGAAAAGTATAAGTTCTGTTTTATTTGGATTTACTGACAATTGATGTTCGTCACACCATTGTTCCACTAATACTAGGGCTGCGCGCATTTCCTTACATAATATGTTTTCTGCAGTCCCATTTATCAGTATTGCCAGGTCATCTGCATAACCAATAGTAGTGTAGCCTCTTTCGTTTAGTTTTCTTAGGAGGCTGTCTACTACTATGTTCCACAGTAGTAGGCATAGGACTCCCCCTTGGGGGCATCCTTTGACCACTTTAGCTCTAATGGTGTTGTTCCCCACTATCCGAACCGCCCTCTTGCTTACCAGCTCGGTGATCCATTTTGTTACTGCTGGTTCTATATTGTACTTTTGAAGGACGTGGTTAATTCTGTTGTGCATTGTTTTGTCGAAAGCTCCTTCTATGTCTGTGAAGACGCCTAGGGTGGAGGTTTTTTTATATATGGCCGACTCTATTTTACGGACCACCATATGTAGTGCCGACTCTGTGGACCTGCCTTTTCTATAGGCGTGTTGTTGGGGATGTAAGGAGTGACTTTCTTGGAGTGCTCCATCCCTAAGGTGTCTGTCTACTAATCTTTCTAGTGTTTTGAGCAGGAATGATATTAGTAAGTATAGACAATTAGTAAATGACGTTAAAAAATAGGAACATTATACTTAACAAAAAGTAATATTGCCACCTTCTTTGATTCAAGCCGGTTACGCAGAAGTTCATAAATTAAACTCGCGCTACTAAATAATTGTTCGCTAGGAACACGCGGAGTGGATAAATGATAAGTCTTAGTATTCCACAGCGCAAACAAACATGTAATGATTTATTTACAAGAAACAAATGATGCACCACAACAAACGCGTCGGATCTCGTCACCAATTTTTTCGTTCCCAAACGGCACGCGCCATTCACCGGCCCCACCCAATTTCTTTCTTGTCGCAACTTGTCTTACATCCGCATCCGCATGATAATCCGCATTGATTATTGCGGATTCGGATGCGGATGCAGATGTCCAAATCCATGCGGAAGCTCCGCATTTGCGGATGCGAATATTCGCGACATCCCTGACAATGTTTAGAAGCGCTTTCTATTTTTTCTGCGAGTAGCCTCTCCCGCCCTCCCGTCTTTGCCCCTCACTTGCAGCTTAACACTCACTAAACACATCTGGACAGATCTGTTTAGTGTTTAGTCCATATAATGAACAAATAAACTAAACTCCGTTTACTAAACAGTGTAGATAGAGCACCTACTAATCACTTCACACTAAACAGTGTACTAAACACAACACTAAGCACTTGAATAAAAAAAGTGTATACCGGCCATAATGAAACCAAACTCATTCATTTTCATAGAGGATTGGAGCGGTGAAAACGTTTTCACTCGACACATATTTTAAAATTAGCTCATCCGGCCACGCGTTGCATTGGCTTGGTAGTTAGTTATAGTATGTTGGATCACTTGGATCAATGTTATACTAAACTTCCTAATGTAGTCAAATTAAGGCGCATAGTAGGATCAATTATAAAAAAAATCGCTGCAGAAAAAACCGGTTCTCTTCACAAATATTGAATAAAAAAATCTTTAAAAAAGATATGTTATTATTCAACGCATTCTTTAGAGAACGGTCTTTTTAATTTTTTGATAAATTAATTAAAACTTGGTTAAAATGTGACCCAAACATGCCTCGATTTTAAAACTTTAAACCTAATCGCGTCGTAAATATTAGGTTAAATCATATACTTTCGATTTCAATAAATAAAGTGAACAATATTCTAGAGGATGGTCTTTTTAGATTTTTCTTATTCGCCTTTATTAATTTTTAATTGAAAAAAATTCATCTTACGCGTAAAGGTTTGTATAAATATTCCCCTCGCTCTCACTCACTCACTCCTATGTAATCAGTGCAGGACGATCGTCGCAAGGTCATTGGGACCACTATGCGCCTTAATATTAACTAATAAAGTTAAAAACGATTTCATAAAGAATCCTTAAAGCAATCCACACACAACTTCTTTTTTTTTGGGAGCGGGGAAAATGCATTTACGCATTTCTCGTGGTCGAGCTAAACTACGAGCTCCCCCAGCAGCTCCTCCGTTCAAGCAACGTTTATTGTGATAACTGCCAAAATCTCGAAATGGTTTTGGTACCTAAGCAAAAATGAAACGTGGTCAATTCAAGAAACTCTGTTATGTCGTTAACATAAAACACAACGAAATCGAAACACAACGCCATCTATTGCAAGCTTACCCAACGAAAATTATCCAAGAGTTGTGTTGATAACATTACTTATTCCACCATCTGTTTGAAGGTTATGGATCTTACAAATTATTTGAAAAAAATTAATCCGCTATATATAATAAAAAAAAATATAGAAGTCAACAATTAAGATATTGCTTAAAGGACATTGCTCTGCGTCATGTAACACAATAAAAACACATACTTAGTTCGTATACTAGTATTATGTTATCTGTGGTTCGTATTTGGAATTAAGTACGTGACATAATTTCATCTTTTTCGTACAGCATGCAATCAAGTGTACTCAAGGCGGTTTAATACCTGAGGCATTCTTTACCAGGTACTTAATCCCTAAAATGTGAGACTAATTCTTGAAAGTATATGAATTTGGAAAAAAATAAAAACTAAACATCTCTTGTTACAACTTAACAAGTAAATAATATAGTATACACAAAAAAAGATAAAATACTACTAAATACTAGGTATATAAGTACGTTTAGTTACAATGGGGTCCTCATATTGAATGCCTATCGAACAGACTAAGTTCTTCAGCATACGCCGTTAAAATGATTCGTCAAATAACAGATGTGAAAACTGCGCGGTTAGTCTATTTTAGCTACTTTCACAGTATTATGTCATACGGGATACTACTGTGGGGAAATGCCGCCGATATTGGCTGCATTTTTGTACTGCAGAAGAGGGCTGTTCGGGCGATCTATGGGATGGGCTCCCGAGAGTCTTTAAGAGAAAAATTCAAAGAAATTGATATTATGACTGTACATTCACAATATATTTATGAAAACTTACTGTATGCACACAAGAATAAAGATATCAAATTCAGTAAAAATAGTGACTATCATAATTTAAATTTAAGAAATAAAGACAAGCTAGCAATGCCCACATATAGGCTCCATAAAATAAGCAACTCTTTTGCAGGTCACTGTATACGAATGTACAACACGCTGCCATGTAACATGCATGACTTGTCAGTAAATAAATTTAAAATTTTAATTAAAGCTCAGTTAAGCAAAAAGGCTTATTACAGTGTTAAAGATTTTTTTAATGATAAGGCAGCGTGGCGGTAAAAGAAATGAATTGCTCGTTCTCTGAATAGTTTTGTAATATTCACAATTTGTAAGACATTTGGCGATTTTAAAAGAGTTTTGGCACATGAGTTTCTTGCCCGATTCTTCTCATGTTAGCCCCTACATTCGGAATCGGGTCGCTCTTGGCGATTACATGCGCGGCATCAACTCCGCGGATGTACTTGCCACTAGCGCACGGGTTAGCTTGATTTTAGTAGAATATTTTTTGTTTTAATAATTTTGTAAAATGTGTAAAATTGACGATTTTAAGTGCCCGCAAGGGCCTATGAAATAAAGTACTTTTGATTTTGATTTTGATTTTATGCAATGCGTATGCATGTAAATGAGTATACATGTCAATATATAACATAATTATTATATACCATATCATGTCTATTATGAAAGTGTGTGTATATAGCAATATTTTATTTAATGTATGCTGACGACATGACATATCCTTAGGAGCCCAGAGAAACTTTAAAATGACCTTAGCTGTGAGGAAAATTGTCTTTACAAAAAGTGTAATTCATCATGTCTCACTAAAAATGGAAATCCGTTCTTTCATAACTATAACGCAATGACGTCGCTATCACTTGAATTGATGAAGTGACGTGGGTGATGTTGTTGATAGCAATTAAGTTTCAACCATATCAATTTTTTGCTATATAGCTTATTAAATGCTAGACTTCGTCACTCAGCCCCTCTAAAATGGCCACCAAAACACGATATAATAAAGCGGTTTATCGGTTATCGCGATGAACTGTCGAAATATTTACATTACCTTTTTATCGTATTTTGACAATTCACGGCGATAAACCGCTTTATCATATCGTGTTCTGGTGGTCTTGCTACGGGCGCAGGATGATGATTCAATATAGTTTCAACGTCTATTCAGCTCTTTAAATCTTGTGTTAGAACTATTCTTGAGCATGGATCTACTGCATCACTGTCCAGTATCACATATTATAATAATATTATTGAATCATAAGTTTTATAAACATTTGAAATACCTATTTAAATTCTCGATAAATCTGTCGTATCGATGTCGTAAGTGGCTATTAGACGACCCAATATTAATGGACGCGATTGTCACGTGCCCCTGTTGCCTCCTTAAATTCGCCCTTGGATGCCCGGGGCGCGGTCTGCCTGCGGTGAGAGGGAGGGAAACGTGAACTCATTGTAATGTCGCATCTACACAATCGTGTTCGCCATTTACCTCGTCATTCGACGAAACATTCGTATACGAGTGCCGCCGCCGCGAACGACTGTTCACATATTTGCGGGGTGATTTATTTTGATATTCGCACACGAACATGGAGGACGTAAAAATAATGGCGGCATGCGCGCTACATTTAGTTACCAACCCAATATAATATACTAGCTGTGCCCGCGAACTACGTTTCGCCATATATTTCTTCCCGTTTTTGCAACATTTTTCAATGATGCTCAGCTCCTATTAGTCGTAGCGTGATGTTATATAGCCTAAAGCATTCCTCTATAAATGGACTATCCAACACAAAAAAACTTTTCAATTCGAATCAGTAAGTAGTTCCTGAGATTAGCGCGTTCAACCAAACAAACAAAAAAACAGCTGTTCCATACAAATGTTCAACATTCACTGAACCTAGACCTAGATGTATGGAACAGCTGATTTTTTTTTACGATTTCAAAGTTGGTCCCATAGTGCAAGTTTGCTTGTCTGAACAAGCACACAATTTTTTTGTGATAATTAAAAAATAACCTTGTATTTGTTCGTCAAATACTATATTTCCAAAAAATAGTAGGCGAAACTACTATATTTTCTAATTAAAGAGAATTGAGTCAGAATTAGAAAATGTTTTAAAGATTATTTTTTCATTTCTTCTTCCAATACCAGCAACTTTTGCATTTGCGGACCGCATCGTTATATGAAAAATAATAGGTGAGATAAGCATAATCTGGCCGATTTAAATTAAATATAAGCAGAATTAATGGTATTTCTCAATTTATTAGAGATTCAAATTGAGAAATACCTTCTTTATAAATACTCTAAGGCTATATTATAAAGTAGGGTTGGCAACCCCAGATGTGGCGCGCATGCGCCGCCATTATTTTCACGTCCACCACGTTCGTGTGCGAATATCAAAATAAATCACCCCACGAATGTGTGAACAGCAGTTCGCGGTGGTACTCGTAAACGAATGTTTCGTCGAATGACGAGGCCAATGGCGAACACGAATGGTAAATGCGACATAAATGCGGTATTACTCATAGTTTCAGAAAATTAAGTTTTTATACGCAGATAAAAACATTATCTTATCTACCTCTGCTTAGTGTGTGACTCGCTTTAGGCTGTTAGTGATCTAACCTAGTGCAATCGTAGGTATGACATTGCCACGCTTGCGCATCTAGTGCACTTAGCTAGTGTACCAGCCCCCTTAGACAAAAGCCACGCCAATTTTTCCGCAGTCGTTCCGTAGAAAATAAGTATGGAAATGACATAGCCTTCATACATTTTTTCTCCGGAACGACTGCGGAAAAATTAGCGTGTGGCTTTTGTCTCAGGGGTCTGATACTGCATATCGAGTCCGGGGCTCTATTTTTGAATTATTCGTCCGAGAGCGCTCACGACTCTCGACGAGCACTCTTGTTCTTCCTCTTACATTAATGTCAATCGGTCGTACACTAATGAATGGTACGACTATTTGGTGCTCATATCAAACAAAGAATAATGATTCAGTTACGAGTAGATTGTGTCGAAACGAGGGGCGCGAAACCTGTTGCAACACTGTATTGGATTTTTGTGGTAATGGCAGACCTAACTGCCCATGCATCACTACCTGTAATTACTGCTTTTAGAGAAGATTCCATTTTTAGGGTTCCGTATCTTAAATGAAAAAAAAAAAAACGAAACCCTAATAGGATTAGTTGGGTTGTTGTACATTCGTCACAAAGTTAATTCGTCCCAGAAAAAAGTATGTGTGTATTAATTCGTCACAGTTGTATTTTTTATATGTAAATTCGTCACATTGTTTATTTCCGGACTGATAGCAGAGAAATCAAACAATAATTAAATTAAATCGTCATTTATTTATTTTAATAATCACAGCAATTGTTGTAATTAACCTTACATTTATATAAAAATCACAGATTTATTTACGTGGCTGATTTGCCCACAACAATAATATTATAAAAAATAGAAAAATCATTAAATAAAATATAAAATCAAAAAGCTCAGTTACAACGACATAAATCACAGTAATAAAATAATCACGTGTTTTTATTTTTATTTCCCTGCTACATATAAATCACAGTTATGCTTACAATCAAATTTGTACTTTTTGGTATATTAATAAATAATATTCGTATTGCTTAATCATTTGCCTACGAAAGATGAATAGATAAGTTTAATAATTTGAGTTATTTACGTCTAACTTAAAATCATAATAATGATATTTGAGCCACTTTAGGAACATAATGGACTCAATTCTGTGCGCCCGCCGTCTAAATAACCTAAAACTAAAATTTCTAAATTTAAACTTAATTTAAATGGCCGGTTAAACAAGTGCTATTCTACGGTGACAGGCCAACTAAATTTAGGCAGAGCTTAAGCGCAATTCTAAAATGGCTAAAATTAGTTTTATTTGAGTTTGTGTTGCTATCGTAAAAAAAATAAAGTAAATTAATGGATGGATCTTGTTGATAAAGAAACTAAAACAGGTTTATGTTTTTATAACAGTTAATACATTTAATGTACCTTTTTATCTTATTTTTAACAATATAATTGTAACTATTAAAAAAAATATTTAGAATAAAATATTTTCCTATTCATTTAAGGCGAAAACAATTAATTTGGGCAAAATTAAAATTTCTACTTCATTTGTTATTTGGATTTGTATTTTTCATTACCAAAATGGCGAATTTTAGCAAGGTTCTAATTTTAATCGGGATGATTTTAGTCGCCGCTAAAAATAGTCAGTTTAGGATGTTTACGCGTAAAAATTTCACGTCTGGAATAGCGTTTAGACTGCTAACGTCAGATTCAAATTAGCAATGTCGGTTGAATTTGACAGTTACCGTAGAATAGGATAATGGTTTAGCGGCACCTAATAATAATAAAATTAGGCAATTTAGCGGCCACTTCAGAATTGAGTCCAATATGTATAATAATCACAGTAATTGTTTATAAAAATTTAACAGACTTAAAAATAATCAACAACATCTGATTAAAAAATTATAGACTTATACCCGCGGCCTAGACGACTAGATGCAGTGACCGTTACGACTAGAAAGAGATAGATCGCTTTGTGAGCTTGGCTTCTTGTGAAACAGAATTTGCTTTTTATCTTGTGTAATAGCTATTTCAGAATGATCACACAATAAGCTCTATAATTAATATGTTGCTATGAATTCATGGCTAATATGGCTTGGTTTTCAATTTGGTCATTTGTTTAATTTCATCTAAGGACCGTTTCCTTACTATAGATTACTTAGTACTAAATTTTTTTTTTTTTTTACAACAATTTAATAATCAATCTCCATAAGTTTTATGAACTGTTCTATTGTAGACTAGCTAAATTTTTGTTTTTGTCATTGTACTCGTATTTTGCTAGATACGAAACTCACTTCCACACTTCAAGTAAACCAGTTTATTCATACGTTATCACAGACGCAGACGAGCAAATTAAGTGAAGGTAATGGTGATTTTTTAGTTGGAAATATTATTTTTGTTTTGATTTTTTTTCCTCTGTACAAAATTGTAGAAAGAAGGGTAGGGGAGATAAAGTCATTCATCCTTCCCCGTGGTCCGAATTGAGAATATCACTTTGTTTGCACTGACTGTAATGTTAGTAATGTCGGCGCATTTCGGACCACGGTGCTTGTTATTTGTTATTCATTTGTATTTTATTTTTTGTTTGCTACTTGTTCTGTTCAGTTAGGTATGCAGAGAGAATTGCTATGTAGCCTAGACTGATCTTAGAGCATTCATACGGGAGACGGCAAGGCTGGGCGAACCCCTCTGCCAATTTACGCTGACCATATGACCATACACGTTATATAAAACTAGTTGAGGCGCGGCCGCTGCCATTAGGTGTCGTTTTCGTGTCGCACTAAGAGCTCCAAAAAAATGGTTAATTGTGCAGTTTCCTCTTGCAAAAGGTGATCCAGCTACTCAAATCTTCGAGATTATGGCGTTTCCTATCACATTTAAGTATAAAATATACATTACCGTGTTTCATTTGTTTACAATTTTGAAGTATTTTTTATGTCGTTACGATAGAAAAATACAATGGTACGATGGTAGCTCAACACAATACACGGGCATTATATTATCTGTGACACGGGCATTATTGCTTAGTGCTGGGACAACTTGAGTGAATGATGCTGATTCATATTTTTATTTATCATTCATTCACTTCGAAGTTTGTTTAACCAGATATAAGATTAAAATAGAAATTCACGTGTAATATAATAGAATAAAAAAATATCAAGAAAATATTATATTATTACCTATTATATTGCTCAACTTTGCTTTGTAGTTTAAAAAATATTTTTCTATACAATATACTTTTTTTCTTTATTTAATGGCCGTACACCTCATGGTTAAGTCGGCCATACAATATACATACTTACTCTAAACAATTTTTCGACTGCATCTCACTTGATTTTAAGCCTATTAAATAATCTATATTGGTATTTTACAAAATGCAATGTAAGTTTACTCCAGATAGAAAAATGTCAATAACGTCCTCTAAATTTTATGTTGTAGTTGAGGTCATAAGTACAAAAAAAATGAATTATTTTTTTGTACTTTTAGTTTTTTGTTTAAAAGGCTGAAAAGATGCAAAATGTTCATAAACTTTCAAGTATATTTTATTCAACTGTACTTCTATTGAATTTTACACGTTGACTGCCAGACAGCATACAAAATAGAACAACTATTGTTTGCGGTCACCGTTAACGGCGTTTTAATTTCGTTTCCGCGTTGCATTTCGATTTCATGCCACCTGCTTTATGCAGCAAGTTGTTGGGGACATCAGTAAAGAGCACAAAGCAGGTGATTGTCGTCATCGTCGTCGTCAGAGAAAATTTTAATAATGCAACATCATTATTAAAATCACACAATAAAGCTTTCTCTTCTTATTTTAGTGGCTTTGAAGTTTGTACGGGCAATGTAAACAAACACACTTTCAACGTCACGTTATGACAAATGAATAACATATAACATGTCTTACTATATGTAAATAAAAACTTTCATAGTAGTAAACATCTACTAAGCTAAAATGGTAGAATTAACGCCACATACGTGTAGCAAGGAATTTTATGTTTACTTTAACTCACATTTTCCTTTAAGCCCGATATCGTCCCAAGCGTTATAACACGTTGGGCCCTATCACAAATGAAAGGTTTTCTAAAATACTAATTTTGTTTGTATGGCAGTAAGTTGCTATCTCGTGCTTTTTACTTGCACGAGATAGCAAATTTCTACCATACGAGCAAAGCTAAACGAAAAAGTGCCTACCTATTAAACATGTTTATAACTATGTAGGTAGATATACCGGGTGTAACAGGATACCGCAATAATATTTAAGGTTGTTGATTAACAATAAAAATGTTTTATGACTCTTCTTTGTATTTTTATTATATGCCTACTTTCGATTTAATACGCTTAACTGTTAAGCTTATTAAATAGAAAGTAGGCATATAATAAAAATACAAAGAATAGTCATAAAACATTTTTATTGTTAATCAACAACCTTAAATATTATTGCGGTATCCTGTTACACCCGGTATAATAAAATCAGAAATTAGTTCTTGGTAGTAACAATTCTCACGTAAAACATCTAAGACATTCCTGGTATCCCCCCACCCTCCCACTGCACCCCGCGCTAACTTGTTTCGACGGGTTCAGATAGAAGCGTGGCGCAAGTCAAGTCACACTAGTCATTGCTTTGATCGTACTCCGGAGTGTCGTTCTGTTATTTGTTTACTGACTTTTCATGGTACCTTTATTTTACTTTGACCATGACTAATTACTTGATGTATTTTAATGTAAATAAACCAGTTACATTTATCATAGTGTGTGGTATTCTACTAGTCAAGCCCTTTCATTTGATACCCATATTAAGAGAGTTGTGAAAAAATACGTAATCCACCATTTTGTGGCGGCGGCCATCTTGGATCGATAGTCATCAAACATAACATCCCCGAGAGCTGATGAAAATTATGATTACGCATCGGAGCGCTTACTGTCTTTTGTCTTTCTTTAACTGAAAATATAAATTCGTCCCCCCCCCCCACTCCCCATCAAAACATTATACCTACGCCTATGACTGAAAATATATATTTATTTCAGTCGATCAGCTAAATAGCAAGTGAAATTGCTGTATTTGACACAAAAAACTAATTAAAGCATTTTAATAATAATTAGCAGGCCTCGCTTTGTACTAATTTAAGAAACCCTGTCTTCATTGTATTTTTATTAACTCTAGCCGAACAGGGTATAGTAATAAAAATACAATTTATTGTAACATTTCAATCATTCACTCACGACGACCCAAATAGTTACTCATTCTTTGTGTCACATCACTAGGGACATTAATTCTTTGTGGTGGGGATTGCGTAGATACACGTTAATTTGTCGATGTGTGTGTGTTTCTTCATTGTAGGGTAATATTTTCATAGTGTGTGTTCGTAAACATTTTTGTAGTGTGCGTAGCGTGTTTACCTCGCCTCCCGCGAAGTGTCAGAAAAATTTATACTGCGATTTGTTGCGTACCGCATCCATAGGTTAAATGATCTAAGAGACTGATAGTGTTTTGTGCTTTATGTTCAATATTGGTGTTTATTAATATTACGCTTTTTGTGAGCTGGCGGGTGGTGCAGTAAAGTGTATATAGTTTTATTCTGTACCATATGTAGACATTTTTTTTTTTTTACATTTTTAGTCATTATTATATATTACTTATTTTATTTTAAATAATGCCTATAGACGATGTATATTTTTCTGCCGAAGACGCATCAACTTCATCTAGTGAAGACAGTTTCCTCTCTGTAACCGAAAGCCTAAGTGATAATTTAACTAACAATTTTAATCGCTCACCTAGCCATCAAATAAATGTTTGCCACATCAATGCACAGAGCATCCCAAGCCATTATGGTGAACTACATGACATATTCTCCCAATGTAATGTTCACGCTATCTTGGTTTCCGAATCTTGGTTTAAGCCCCATCTTCCTTCTACTTCGTACCCACTTCCAGGATTTACACTCGTCAGAAACGACCGCATTGGAAGAGGTGGTGGAGGTGTAGCTATATATCTCCGGAGTGATTTTCCCTTTAAAATTATTACTGCTTCCACCCCCCAATATTCGGCTTCGGCTGAATATTTATTTTTTGGAAGTTGGCGTTGGGAGTGCTAAATTAGTGCTTGGGGTAGTTTACTGTCCTCCCTCTATTGACTATTTCACTGACCTCGAATCAGTTTTAGAATCCTTGGGGTCTGATTATGCACACCACATCATCATGGGTGACTTTAATACCAATATCCTTTGTCCCCAATTTCCTCGTCCTCGCAAGCTTTTGCAAGTCATTGAATCAAACAGTCTACATGTTCTGCCTCTTCAATCAACACACGTAAATACCGGTGGAAATGACTCTTGGCTTGACATAATGCTTGTTTCAAATCCCAGTCTTGTATCTTGCCATGGCCAACATCCTGCTCCTGGTTTCTCTCACCACGATCTTATCTTCCTTTCTTATATCCTTAAGCCTCCCAAACCAATTCCTAAAGTACTGTACAAGCGTAATTTTGCTGGGATCGATGTTTCTAAATTCCGATCTGACGCATCTAGGATAAACTGGGAGCCCGTATTTCTCGCTAGTGCAGTTGACGATAAGATTGAAGCTTTTAACAATATTGTAACTCAGCTTTACAACACTCATGCTCCAATTCGTAAAATAAAATTAAAACACAAGCCTGCACCTTGGATGTCAGAAGAAATTAGGAAAGCCATGAGGAGAAGAGACAAAGCATTTCAAAAGTTTAAGAAAGAACGCACCGACGAGAAATGGAATGCTTACAAAGTTGCAAGGAATCGGTGTAACCAGGTGATACGTAATGCTAAACGCCGCCACATACTTGACAATATCTCATCTTCTACGTCTGCCTCTATCTGGAAGTTCCTAGGAACCCTAGGTATAGGCAAAACTCGCCACTCTGACCTTCCTAACTCCATTTCTTTGGATGATCTAAATTGTCATTTTGCCAATAATGCTTATCATCAAAGCCTTAACACTGAAAACACCACGGCGTACATAGCTGGGCTTCCAATGCCAAACATCGCTCCTTTCGACTTTTCACCAATGTCATCGGATGAGATTAAAAAGATAATCCTATCAATTAAATCTAATGCTGTTGGTTGCGATAACATCAGCCGTCAAATGATTATATCCATCCTCGAGCACTCCCTTCCTGCGATCACTGAAATCGTAAATTTTTCCCTTGATTCTGCAACATTCCCCACCCTTTGGCGGAAAGCCTTTGTTCGCCCTCTTCCTAAAGTCCCTAACCCAACTGTCCTCAATCAATTCCGCCCCATTTCTATCCTTCCTTATCTATCTAAAGTGCTCGAGGCTTGTGTGCATAAGCAATTTTCCTCATTTATCCATAGAAACCTACTTCTGAGTCATTTTCAGTCCGGCTTTAGACCTGGTCACAGTACTTCTTCTGCTCTCCTCAAGGTGACCGGGGACATTAGGGCTGGAATTGAAGACAGAAAGGTTACCTTACTCATTCTTGTTGATTTCACGAATGCGTTCAACACTGTTCACCATGATATTTTGTTATCAGTGTTATCTCATCTAAAGGTCTCACCCAAGGCAATTGAGTGGTTCTCTTCATATCTTCGGGAACGACAGCAGTCGGTCATTTGGGAAGAGTTGTCTTCCTCATGGCGTAATCTTGACGCTGGCGTTCCTCAAGGTGGCATTCTATCTCCACTTCTTTTTTCAGTTTTTATAAACTTTATTACCCATCATATTCGCTGTGCGTATCACCTGTATGCTGACGATTTGCAACTTTATACTCATGCAGATGTTGATAGTATAAATGATGCCATTGCTATAATCAATCAAGATCTCAAAAGTATTAAGGATTGGTCCGAGCAATTTGGAGTCCGCGTTAACCCAAATAAATGCCAGGCGATAATGGTGGGCAGTTCCAGGTTCATATCTAGACTGGAGCATCTGAACCTTCATCCCGTAATTTTTGATGGTGAAGTTATCCCTTTGAGCAACAGTGTCAAGGATTTGGGGTTGCATATAGATTCAACGCTCAACTGGCAACCTCAGGTAACTAACGTTTGTCAGAGGGTTACTGGAACTCTGAGATCTCTCTAGCGACTGAAAAATTGACGACTCTGTAACAAACCAAAATTGTAAATGGCGATTTAAAAGAGGAGATAAAAAATTTAGACCTTTCGAGTTTCTTGCCTGTTCTTCTCGAGAAGGCTCTCCCAATTTCCGAACAGGTGTAGAATCAACTTTTTTTTTTTTCATTCCTACTTGTATTTGCAGACATCTTGAGTATATTTAGGATGTATGCACATACAAGGTTAATATAATTTCTTTAAATTAGATTGTTTTGCTTTGTTTTGACGTCAATAAGTGCCTGTAAAGGCCTATGTTGAATAAAGATTTTTGAATTTGAATTTGAATTTGTGCTATTTCGACCTGAATGCAGATCTACTCAACAAACTTGACCGACTTCTAAATAACTGCATTCGATTCGTCTTTAATTTAAGAAAATATGATCATGTTTCGGCATTCCGAATGCGCTTAAAATGGTTACCTATTCGGCAGCGTAGGCAGATGAGAGCCTTAATGACTTTATACTCCTTACTTCATAACCCTAACACACCCTCCTACCTTAAGACACATTTTCAGAACTTATGTACCTCTCATAACAAAACCCTTCGTTCTGCCTTCAATGGTATTCTCATAGTTCCTCCTCATCGCTCTGATATTGTTCACTCATCCTTTTTCGTCCAATCTATTCTTTTATGGAACGCCCTCCCTCTAGAGGTAAGTAACGCCCCAAGCAAGCTTAGCTTCAAACATAAATTGCGAAGGCATTTTGCACAACAGAATTGATTTTTTCTTTAGACATTGGCAATCAAAAGATTGCAATTATCTCGTTGGTCGTAGGCATTTTAGATAATATATATTAGTTTATTTTAATTATTTTATTTGTGTAGTAGAATTTTATGTTATAGTATATAATATTCTTAATAAGCTGTTCCATTTCTCGGTACATCTACCGCATCACCCTTTTCTGCACCACCCTAAGGTTGACTGGAAGAAAATGCCACAGGCATTAAGTCCGCCTTTGTACGAACATTGTGTACATAAAGAATAAATAAATAAATAGATATAGCGACCGAGCGAATGCATGATAGCGTGAGTGGGAGCTCAGAGGAAAGAGAGGTGAAATTGTGGAAGGAATTGTTCTCATATTTTGTGGATAAATAAACAGTTATTTATTTCTATGACTAGCTTCTGCCCGCGACTTCGTCTGCGTGGACTTCAGAATTGGGTCTAAAGCTTCGCTCGTTAACAATTTTTAATCTTCCCACGGGAACTATTTGAGAGATCATTAAGGAATATAAAGTACATGTCCTTTTCCATAGCATAGGTGACATGCATACCAAATTTCAAAGCTCGCGGCTTAGCTCGTAAACAATTTTCAATTTTTCCTCGGGAACTACTTAAGGAATCAGGATAAAAGGTAGCCTATGTTCTTTTCTATGTCAAAGGCTACATGCATGTCAAGTTTCATCCAAATCCCTTCAGCTGTTTTTGCGTGATTGAGTAACAAACATCCACACTTTCACATTTATAATATTATAGTAGGATTACTGTTAGTTCTTATTATTTTTTATAGTCATAAGATAATTATTACCTATACTTTCATAATTTTAGCAATTATGTATCTTTCATATTAAGCGCTAACAATCAATAATTTGTTTGCTACCAGTACTTTATGCAAAAATAATGCAAAATGTGAATATATGACGAATTTACAATAAACCTCACCTACTTGTGACGAATTAACTTTCAATGTATGGAGTTTACAAAAATGTGACGAATTAACTTTGTGACGAATGTACAACAACCCGATTAGTTTGCTGTCCGTCTGTCTGTCTGCCTCTCAAACTCAAACTCAAACTCAAAAATCTTTATTCAATATAGACCTTTACAGGCACTTATTGACGTCAAAATAAAAACATAAAAATCTTCAACCAAGAATCTAATTAACTAAATTATTTAATCCTTGTATGTACACACACCCCAACCATTATTAAGATGTGTGCAAATACAAGTCAAATGAAAAAAAAAATTGACTCTACACCTGTTCGGAAATTGGGAGAGCCTTCTCAAGAAGAACAGGCAAGAAACTCGGAAGGTCTTGTATTTTTTTTGTCTCTTTTAAAATGCCAACATTACAATATTATATTTCACAAACATTTTTTTAAATAATATAGAAATGCCTGTCGGTGTGAGTGGAACAGTTACTCGAATGAAATTTATCCCACTATCACAAAGTGTTAACACCCTTTAAACGTCAATTATCACATTTTTTGTCAATCCCAAGCAGTTTTATCTGTCATATAATCAGACACTTTATAATATGCTTTTTTCATAAGTGCGCCCTTGATAGCGACTTTAAATTTATTCAAGTTAAGTGCTTTAATATTATTTGGGATTTTATTGTAGAAACGTACACAAAGGCCTTTGAAAGAATTATTAATTTTTTTAAGCCTAGTATTTGGTAACGCTAACATATTCTTTTGCCTAGTATTTACTGAATGAATATCACTGTTTTTACAAAACGAATGTATATTTTTATGAACATATACTATATTCTCGTAAATATATTGCGACGCGACGGTCATAATACCAATTTCTTTAAATTTTTCTCTCAAAGAGTCTCTTATTTTAAGGTTATAAATAGCACGAATAGCCCTTTTTTGCAGCACAAAAACAGTCTGAATGTCGGCAGCATTTCCCCACAGCAAAATGCCATACGACATCACACTATGAAAATAGGCAAAGTATACAAGTCTTGCTGTATCAACATCAGTCAGCTGACGTATTTTCCATACAGCGTAGGCTGCAGAACTAAGTCTCTTCGACAATTTATCAATATGTGGGCCCCACTGAAGCTTTGAATTTAAAGTAATACCAAGAAATACTACGGCATCCACAAGGTCCACATTTTTATGCTTTATGTTAACAGTGGTGTGAACCTCTTTAACATTGGGTAAAACAAATTTTATACATTTAGTTTTCACTTCATTGAGGCACAAGTTATTCGCATTAAACCAGTAAACTATTCTTGAGATAGAACTATTTACATCGTCATAAATTTGCAATCGTCTTTTAATTTTAAACATAAGTGAAGTATCATCTGCAAATAATACAATCTCATGCCTGTCTTGTACAAAAGCAGGCAAGTCATTTATATATATTAAAAATAGAAAAGGACCAAGAATTGAACCCTGCGGAACTCCCATTTTAACCGAGGCGCCCTGGGACCTCTCCCCGTTGACGTCTACTTTCTGAATCCTCTCAGTCAAATAGGAGACGAGTAAATCCAGAACAGTGTCGCGAAATCCATAGTAGTGTAATTTCCTGATCAGGGTGTCATGATGAACGCAATCAAACGCCTTGGACAAGTCACAAAAAACGCCCAGCGCATCATGTGAGTCCTCCCAGGCCTCATATATATTTTGTATTAACTCAACACCAGCATCAGTTGTTGAGCGACCCTTTCCAAAACCAAATTGTTTACAGTGTAGAAGATTATTTCTGTTAAAAAAGCTTTGCATTTGTTCCAACATTATTTTTTCAAAGATTTTGCTAAAAGTAGGTAGCACAGAGATAGGTCTAAAATTATTGGGGTCTGATGTGCTACCAGATTTGTGTAATGGAATAATTTTACTCAGTTTCATTAGATCAGGAAACACACCACAGTCAATGCAATCATTAAAAATACTAGCAAGTATTGGAGCTATTGTTTCTATTACAGATTGGGAAACATCTACAGAGTTGCCCCACAGATCCACGGTTTTCTTTTTATTCAGCGTTTTAAATGACTTTATTAAATCATTTGCACAAATATGGGCAAATTTAAATTTATCATCACAAGTTTTAACATAATCTTTTAGAATAGATTCGGCTACAGTGGGGAAGGAATCCAAAGATTTTGTGATTGAAACTGGAATGTCAGTAAAGATTTTTTCAAATTCTGTAGCTACCTCAATATCTACTGTAACTTTCTTATTTTCAATATTTAAACAAAAATTGTTGTTATTAGTTTTTACTCTTCCGGTTTCATTATTAATAATGTTCCATGTCGTTTTAATTTTGTCACTACTATTTTTTATTTTAGAGCTTAAATAATTGGACTTTGCAAATTTACAAACTTTTTTAAATACTTTGGAATAAGTTTTTACATACAATTTAAATTGATCACTAGTATTTAATGAACGCTCATTGTAAAGTTCATAAAGTTTTATTCTGCTTTTGTGAATACCTGGTGTGGCCCATTCACTAAAAGCTAATCTACCATTGACTGAGATGGTTTTTGGAACAAAGATATTTTTAAATTCACAACAAAATGTGTTAAAAAAGTTTTCATACAATTTATTTGGGTCTTCGTCATAATCAATATACTTTAAATTAATACCAAGATTATTATTGAAACGCTCCAAGCGGCCAGCAGTCTTTGGTACAACAGTGATATTCTTTTTCGCCATAAGCTTACATTTGTAAGGTATAGTAACAAATTGACCAGAGTGGTCAGATTCTAAGTTATTAAAAACATTTTGTGCTAATGGTTCTATGTCAGTATAAATATTATCAATGCATGTGGCAGAAAACTCAGTAATTCGTGTTGGCTCCAGAAATAAGTTTTTAAGATTATATGACTGAAACAAATTTTTAATTCTCATACATAAACTAGAGTTTTCTAATAAGTTAATATTAAAATCTCCACAGACTAATATTTGTTTGCCTTGCTTACAGACTTTATTTAAAACTTCATCCATTATATTTTCAAAGTGGTCATACAATCCCGAAGGAGGCCTGTATACGCTCACTACAATAATCTGGTCCAACTCTACACAGGCAATTTCTATTGTTCGTTCAACTGAGAGGTTCACAATATCTTTACGATCTTTATATTTAAGCTTTTTATTTAATATGATTAATGAGCCACCGCGAATTGCATTTTCTCGACTGAACGAACTACCAACCTGGTGGTTGCTAAAATTAAACATGAACTGGTAGCTTTTAAGCCAATGTTCGATTATACAAAAAATGTCTACTTTACTACTGTTCATGAATAACTCAACTTCCAGACCTTTTTCATAAGTAACTGACAATTTTTATTTTTTATTTCAGATAGAAGATGGAATGGGTTCTTCGTAGTCCGCAAATACACAGCACATTCGGCAGTCTCGGCTACGTACAGACCGATGGATATCACGTAAATGAAAATTGCAATGGTACTGTTTTCAAATAAGGGGCATAGTGGTAGTACGATAATTTTGCAGGCCTACGGTGAAACCTGGTTATATTAATATCGAATATACAACCGAAAAAAAGTCAATGACATATAAGTTCTACGGAGCAACATTTTGGAGATAATCGAGTCATACTGCGCGCGCGAGGACTTCACCAGAGCGAGACTGGGAGACTCAATACTAGAGTCACCTAGCTGGAGTCGTCTGCACGGATATCTATTATCTTGCAAGCCAGCGAGTAGTAGCGGAGCTTTTATTGTTGTGTTCCGGATTGATGATGACATTGCGTTGCGTTGCAGGAAAGTAACTTGTGGGGACTGTATATTTCCAAATCTTACCGAACATTTCCAATAATTCCACTACACTTAACAATAAACACCCGACAATGTAAACAGATCAAGTCTTAATACAATTTTGTCTGTGCGTATCTACCTACTGCATTGACGCGTTATTCCGACTTGTTTAATAATAATAGTTTAATCCATATAATTTAGTCCATTCATTCATTCCATACATATATTTTATTAACATAACATAAAACATACACTCAGCGGCACGGAATGTGGTCCAAACGCATTTTGTATTAAAATATCAAAACAAAAAACGAAAGGCCCATTGTTCTTATGTAAAACATAATTAATCATTCTATTCTTATGTGCCAATTACAAATGGACAATAAAAAAGCGACAGTATTATTGATATTGAATTTAATTTCACAAAGACCTTTTCTTTACAAAACCAAAATGATGTTAATTTAAAAATAAAAAAAAATAGTGATGTCTTACATAAAATTAATAACGGGTATTTCCACCCCTGGCTCTAATGACTGCCTGCATCCGATCAGGTATGCTGTGGATGATGTTTTTTATATCAACTTGGGGTATTTCTTCCCAAGCAACCGCTAGAGCAGCTTTTAATTCTTGCAGGGTCTGTGGGGGTGTAGGACTAACCTGATTCTTCGTTTTAACATGTCCCAGACATGTTCTATTGGATTCATGTCTGGGCTTCTTGCTGGCCACTGTAATTTCATAATACCAACCTCCGAAAGATAATCATTCACGATACGAGCTGTGTGAGGTCGGGCATTATCGTGCATGAGCCGAAATTCTTCGGTACCGATGAACTCCACGTATGACAGAACATGATCCTGAAGGATCTCTTCAACGTATCGTGTTGATGTAAGGCGGCCCTCAACAATCACCAACTCTGTACGTGCGTCTGAACTTACTCCTCCCCATACCATAACAGACCCACCGTGGAAGCTTATGGTTTGCTTGGTGGTGATGGGAAGAAACCGCTTCCCATCACCATCACCGGGCTCACCGGGCCTTCTCCACACACGTTCACGGCCATCTGGAGCTCTTAAGGTCACTCTACATTCATCAGTCCACAGAACTTTACTCCAATGCTCATGAGGCCAGTTGGCATGTTCCCTAGCAAACCGTAGTCGAGCTACGCGATGGTGCCGGAGCAGTTCTGGTCCTCGAGCTGGCCTGCAAGCATGCAGGTCACGTTCCTCCATTCTCCTTCTTATGGTTCGCTCACTTACGTCGATCCCCCTTGCCGTTTGTAACCGCTGGCGTATTTCCACTGCAGTTAGGAACCGATTTCTCAGAATGGCGAAAGTAATAAACCGGTCATCATGCTCAGTTGTGCACCTGACTCCACCACTTCCTGGTCTCCGCGTGTACAGACCGGTCTGGTCATACCTTTTCAAAGCGTATCTTAGCGTTGTTCGCGGTATGTTTAAAATTTCTGAGATTTCCCGTTGAGTTCTACTCTGACTTCGAAGCAACACAGCTTGAGCGACTTGGGCTGAAGTAAGAGGCATTTTTTTATCGATTCTGTAAGCAAAAATTATTAACAAATTGATAAAAAATTAAAACAATAACAATTAATTGCAATACAATTTTAAAATCGAATTTTAACTTACCGTCTTGTTTACGTTTCACTTACGAAATGACGTTTAGGCACCATTATAATTTAATGAACGATTTTTTTTTCATACCTACCCCCTAAAATTAACAAAAACAATCATTTTCACTACCTCCATTTAGATATTGTCATTCATAATATCATGTTAACCCGCTATCGCTTCGTTTCTGTTTGGGCCATATTCCGTGCCGCTGAGTGTATTTATTCTTAGTAAGTTATAATTTGAACTAAAGTGGGTATTATACCATCCTGAATTCAGGATCCGATATGCAGTGTCCGATTTCGGACAATAAATTCAGTCGCTGAAGCTCCTGATTACACGTTCACTGATTCAGGGCTCTCTGAATCAGACCTAAAGGACGAGCGACAAGTGACGGACGTGTCGAGAGGAAAGTGTGACAAAATGCCTCCAAGTCTATCGAAAAACCAGAAAATTGGTATTGCCATAGCCCTAGCGGTTGGCTCCATACATATAAAAAAAGAAAAAAGAACGAGATGGGGAAGGAATATTTGTTATTGCGTCAAAAGTTAGCAAGTATGAACATTATGGGTGCGTTAGAACATAATAACACACTGTATCCGTCGTTTCTGAGATTTTTTATCATATAGTTTGGATCACTTTTGTTCCAAAGATAAGCCATGTCCTTATATAATTCCAAGATATTTTGAATCATCTCCTTTTCTGTAGTCATTTTGTTTTGCGTGCGCACGCAATAGATGGAGCAAAAAACAAAACGTGCGCTCACGACGGTAAGCGAGCGGCGACTGATGGTCGATTTCACCAACCATTACTTAGCTTAGGTAGCCCCTAAGACGCATGCTGTCACCTTTTGTCTTTAATGAAAAGAATGTGACAGCATGCCACCTAAGAGTCCCCTAAGCTAAGAAGAGGTTGGTGAAAATGGCCATGAGCGTCCTAAATCCTAAATGTGATTACTTACACCCATTCGATTGAGTATTTAGAACGTCGGAAACCATCCTTCTCCTAAATGGGCTCCTAAATCGGATGCTACTATTCCTAAATGCGATTTAACTTGTCTGAATTCAGGAACGACTAAATATCGGATACTAAATTCAGGATAGTATAATACCCCTTTAAGAAGTCTATTCATTTAAGTGGGTATTATATCATCCTGAATTTCCTATACAGGAGTCAAAAACTAAAAAAAAATCATACGCAAGACACTATAATATTGGTAGGCACATTAAGGGGCCGTTCGAATACCCGTGAAGTTTTCACTCGGTAAAAAAGAAAAGGATAGATATATTGCGAGAAAGAGAAGCTAGCGAGTGATTTTCGCACTTCACGAGTTTTCAAACGGGTTCAGTCAGTTAAAAACGAAAAGAAGAGTTCTTGTGTTTTGCAACGCAAACTAGCTTTATTTTACAACTGCACAAAGCTTTACTTAACATTTGTAAACTTTGACTTCAACATAAAAATGAAATCAGTAGCCACAAATCACAGAACAGTCAACTGTCGATGTCAGGTAAAATATCACGCTGACTGGGGGCCGTGAGAAATTCACTCCTGTCAGGCGAAAATTACTCTTCACTAATGCGTTCAGAAATACGAGCGGAGTAATTCCTCGGTTAACCTCTGTTTCACTCGGGTGGTTCTCGAACGCTATCGGGTGAAATTCACTTTACCCCGAGTAAATATTACTCGTTTTCAAACGTACCCTAAGTAGCTAACGGAGTCACTTAAATCACGTCCATTTTATAACAAAATACGCGTCGAAATTTCCTTCAGTTCCGCTGCGATTTCGCAGCGTAAACACTCGATAAGTTTTGATTGGGTAGTATTTAACACACTGTAAATGAAAAATTTCAGATACAAATATAATTAATTTGGGTTATTGTATTACTAAGTGAGCGACTGACTGCGAATGACGATAAATTAACAGAACAGTAACTTAAACATTCATTCGACTTACTTCAAATACAAAATGAGAAGCTTCATAATATTTGAGCGACTTAATATTTGTTTGAGTGACACTCAAACAAATATTATGTCCTGCATTTTTTTTCAGTATTTGGCAAATTATTTATTTATGTTGAGCGGCATTTTATCTTAAATGAGGTGTTTCGAATATAAAAACCACTTTGAAAAATACCATAATGAGCAGAGTACTTTGGCTCAAATTTCTTTTAAATCATTGTTATTAATTTTTAAAAAATAATAACGAAAGGAGGAGGGGAGCCACCCCTTGTTCCACTCTCCCCCCTCTCGGCGATGCATAGTTTTCGAGATATTAATTTTTGAAACGTTCACAAACCTAATCTCAAAATGTATGGGAAAAGGTTGGGTTGTGTATAAGTTAATCATGTTTGTGCCACACCTTGAACCTATTTAAGAATTAAAAGATGTTAAAATTGGAAGATCTTAATAATATGATTTCAGTGGTATAGGTTCCCATAGAATATGGTATGACGCTGCGCTCGCTTCGCTCGCTCCGCTACGCATGGTCATGTTCTGAACCTAACCTAACCTACAGTAGGCAATTTTGTCCCCTATTCTCTTTTGTGAGGCCCCAGGCTGCGCCCCCCCGTCCCCCTGCCCTTTTTTTATACCAAAAGATGCCGTCTCTGTATTTCTAGTCGCTCACATAGTAATTTAGTCGCACGTTTAAAATTTTAATATCCAAAATCGATTATTCTAAACACACTTTTTGTAAGCTCATTCTGGATTTTATTATTAACTAGCTGTGCCCGCGAACTACGTTTCGCCATCGAAATGCTTAACACAGTGTTTAATTTTTTCCTCCATTTTATTCCATAACCTCCCGCACGCGCACCCCCGCCTTGGTGACGCTCACTTCGCAACGGGCCGTGCAGCAGAAATCGTAATATTTTAATTTCTCCATAACTTCAAAACCAAACGTCCAATTTTAATTATAAAAATTAATAATTTATTTTGATAAGGATTAATAGCATGAGAAAAATAAATGCGTTTAAATGTAGTCCAAAAAAATTCAAGATTTTAAAATAAAAAAATGGTTGTTGTGCCTCACTCGACATAGATAGGTATAGTGTGTCGCGGACTTTTTTGTAGATATTTATAAGATCTACAATTAATTAGAACATTTTATGGTTCTATCTTTTATAGTTTAGGCAGCGTACGCAAAATAAGTTACTTTTCTGGTTGATTTTTTACACCTTGTGTCCGAAAAACCCAAATATCATTTTCCAAAATAAAATTTAGCCTATGTTACTCGTGGATAATGTAGCTTTCGAATGGTGAAAGAATTTTTAAAAACGGTCCAGTAGTTTTTGAGCCTATTCATTACAACCAAACAAACAAACAAACAAACAAAGTTTTCCTCTTTATAATATTAGTGTAGATGATTCAACTTTGTTCTGTCTTTCTTGAGCATCGGCCATTTCGAAATTAGGACAATTTTCGTATGTTCGTAATGCTCTAGGTCAGCGGTTCTCAAACTTTTTTGCTGACTGAACCCTTTTGGAAAGCGAAATACTTGACGGAACCCCAAAATAAAACAATAGTTTTTAAAAGTGTATTCTTTATTAATAAGCATAATAAAAATACGGGTGTTTTGATTTTTTCTAAATTATTGCGGAACCCCTATAGGGGTATTGTGGAACCCTAGGGTTCCGCGGAACACACTTAGAGCATGGCTGCTCCAGGTACTCTTCAGGGCCTACTTTCATTTAATACCCCTATTGCTGGGTTTGAAAAGCAACTTTTATCCGTCTTTTTTGAGCGGCGGCCATGTTGAATTTACGTCAATGTTGCTACGTGTATAGTGCTCTACTGATCAAGGCCTTTTATTTGATGCCCATATTGCTGGGTTTGGAAATGAACTTTTATCCGTTTTTTTGAGCAGCGGCCATATTGAATTTTGTGCTATTTTCTTAGGTTCATAGTGCTCTACTCTTCAAGGCCTTTCATTTGATACCTATATTGCTAGGTTTGGAAACGAACTTTATTCCACCTTTTTTGAGCGGTGGCCATGTCGAATTTACGTGAATATGGCTAGGTCCATAGTGCTCTAATCTTGAAGACCTTTCATTTCAAACCTATATTGCTAGATTAGAAAACGAACTTTTATCCACCTTTATTGAGCGGCGGACATGTTGAATTTATGTCAGTGTTGCTAGGTTCATAGTGCTCTACTCATCAAGGCCTTTCATTTGGTACCCACATTGCTGGGTTTGAAAACGAACATTTATCCTTTTTTGAGCGGCGGCCATGTTGAATTTAGGTCGCTTTTCCTAGGTGCCTAATGCTCTACTCTTCAAGGCCTTTCATTTGATACCCATATTGCTAGGTTTGGAAACTAACTTTTATCCACCTTTTTTGAGTGGCGGCCATGTTGAATTTATGACAATGTTGCTACGTTTATAGTGCTCTACTCATCGAGGCATTTCATTTGATATCCATATTGCTAGGTTTGGAAACTAACTTTTATCCACCTTTTTTGAGCGGCGGCCATGTTGAATTTATGTTAATGTTGCTAGGTTCATAGTGCTCTACTCTTCAAGGCCATTCATTTGATACCCATATTGCTAGGTTTGAAAACTAACTTTTATCCACCTTTTTTGAGCGACGGCCATGTTGAATTTATGTCAATATTGCTAGGTTTATTGTGCTCTACTCATCAAGGCCTTTCATTTGATACCCATATTGCTGGGTTTGAAAACGAACTTTTTTTCTTTTTTTTTGAGCGACGGCCATGTTGAATTTAGGTCGATTTTCCTAGGTACCTAATGCTCTACTCTTCAAGGCCTTTCATTTGATACCCATATTGCTAAGTTTGGAAACTAACTTTTATCCACCTTTTTTGAGCGGCGGCCATGTTGAATTTATGTCAATGTTGCTAGGTTCATAGTGCTCTACTCTTCAAGGCCTTTTATTTGATACCCATATTGCTAGGTTTAGAAACTCTTATCCACCTTTTTTGAGCGGCAGCTATGCTGAATTTACGTCAATGTTGCTAGGTTCATAGTACTCTACTCGTCAAGGCCTTCCATTTGATACCCATATTGCTGGGTTTGGAAACGAACTTTTATCCGTTTTATTTGAGCGGCCATGTTGAATTTAGGGCGATTTTCCTAGGTTCATAGTGCTCTACTCATCAAGGCCTTTCATTTGATATGCATATCGCTGGGTTTGGAAACGAACTTTATCGGCAGTCATGTCAAATTAATTCAACGTGGCTAGGTTCAATGTGTTCCCTTTAGGTTCTTCGTTCCATATCCATGTTCCTTGGGTGGATGCAAAAAAATATGATCCGTCATTTTAGACATTAGGATCAAGAGTCCCGTCCCGTCCCTCTACGCGTAATCCAGAACATTGCAGTCAGATCTTTTTTTTTAAATCAATATTAATCTATTACTTTTAATAGTTTTAAATGGATGAAAGAGTTTGATTCCTTATTCCTAATGTAAAAACATATAACACCTTTCAAAATACCTTGAAAAGGGTATCTTCACTTTTCAACATTTCAAATATTTCAAAAATTGTACCGATTTTGTGAAAATTAGTCAAGAATTAAACCAATCTACAAATTTTATTGTGACTCGATATTATCATAAAAAATTCTTTATACATTGGTTGTATGGCTTGATCCTTTTGCCTTACCACCACGGTACGACATAAGAAAAAGACAATTTGGTTGGCGAAATCCAGATGGGGACAGTCATTATCAGAAAATATTAAATTTTATTTGTATGTGAAACACTTCATTCCTGCCTTTCAACTTTCGACTTCCAATTACTTAAGATCAGGCTGTATGGCGTAGTTCCATTGCCGATACTTCGTGGAAGAAAACACCTTCTCTCTTTACTAGGTATGTGACAGACATGGAATTAATTATTACTCAAACAGGAATGAGCATTTGCTTGAAAAAGTGTGCCGAGCGAGAGATCAATAACTGTACCGTTTGTCTCTTTCGTAATTTTGTGACCACAAATTCTATGAAATAGGAATTTTTTCTTAAAAACAATAACATTCAACCTGAAAGATGCTTTTGAAAATCATAAAATGCTTAATAATCACGATTGTTAAGGAAGATATAGCTTTTAGCGACAAGGTCGCCCTTTGTACAATTAGTGTTAAGTATATTATTTATACGTTGATTTTAAGCTGGTTGGTGTTGTACAACAAAGAAATATTATATTCTATTTTATTATTTCAAAATGGGTTGCGCAAAAGAATTGTATATCTGCTTTTCAATACAAGATAGGTTTTATTAATATAATAATTATTTAAAAAATAATGAATGTCAATGATTGTCTTTCAATAGATGGGTCTTTCCAATCGGTATATTATGTTGAACCCACCGCCACATAACAGATAATCAAATATGTCACAAATGAGTCAACACTAGTGTAACTCTCTCTGTGATATTTTATTACATACCTAGTAAAAGAATGAGTAATATTTTAAGAAGAAAAAAATTAAAAACACACCAGTGTGAGTCGAACTGTTTTAACAATATTTAAAACTTTTGTGGTTTCGCCAATATCTTGAACAGAATGTTAATGCCAATTCTTTTTTCTAATAACTTAACATCGCATCGTGTAAGCTAAACAATAAATAACTAATATAAATTACTTTTATTAAAAATGTTAAAAATTGCGATAATATTTAGGTTAGGTAGATACCATGTGGTCACCCTACTACAATGACAACGAAAATTACTGACATTGACAAAGAATCGTTGTTGCAATATAACATTTTTTGAATACTACCACTAGAATATTTCCTGGACGTAAAATCATAGTGTTATAATTATTAATAGTAGGCTAACATGGTAATTTAATTTATTTTATGTTATAATTATTACAAAAAAAAACAATTTAGGTATTTTGGGCGTTAAAAGTAATTATAATAAACAATATTAAAAAATCTTCATCTACCAATAGTTGTTTCATAACTACTAAATTATAATAATAATAATAATAATATTTATTTAGAACTGTATAACAAATGTACAAAGTATAACATTGTGCGATAATGACCGCTTTAGTTTAAAACTGTGTCGCAGCCATTAGCGCCCACCTCCATTGATTACAAACTAGTTACTAAATACCACTGTTACAATTAGGTAATAATGAAATAAAATTATCTATATAAACTCAACATTTTATATAATAATAAATACTTTTATATAAAATAAAAATACCGATGTGTGAGAAAGTGTACATACATATATGTGAATATCTACATGTATGTGATTGTGTATGTGTTTAGTGTGTGTGTGTATGTGTGTGTGTGTGTGTGTGTGTGTGTGTGTGTGTGTGTGTGTGAGTGTGTATATGTGAATGTGTGTGCGTGCGTTTATATCGAGTGCTTAAGAGAATTTGTGCGAATATATCGCTTATGGTGTTACTTTCAAAAAGCTTTCTGTGGCCTCATAGGTAAGAGTACTAAGCCATTTTGTGACAAGGTTTTTGCATGCCCTTTTATTCACAGGAAAAATGTTAAGCAACTTATTAACTTTATTGTAGAGGGATGGTGCAGTGAAATAAAAGTGCCGCTTTGATACGGCGAGCCCACATATTTCCAGCTTACACACAATGTCATGCCGACGTCTCTCATTTGAGCAATTACTGGGATCATAGGGAAGCTGCGAATGTTTACGTAGTATTACTTGTAAAATATAAAGCTGTCTGACAGTTAGCACTCCAACAAGAGAATATAGTGCTGACGTGGGATATAGCATAGGTTTAAATGTTATTACTTTTAAAATCGCTCTCTGGGCTCTTTCCAGGGATATTATATAAGATTTTCCTGCTCCACCCCAGACAGAAATACAGTAAAATAACATAGATTGGACCAAAGAGAAGTATACAGTCTTTAGAAGAGTAAGATCAGCTATGCCTCTAAGGCTTTTAAATACGTAGATAAGCTTACGTACCCTACCAGTGGTAAATTTAATGTGCTCTTTCCAAGACAGGACACTATCTATCCAGACCCCAAGATATTTAATATTCTGTGTTTTAATAATTTTTGGGCAGTTACAAATTTCACACTCTTCATGTGTATGAGCTATAATTTCATCAAATGAAGGGAGCAACGAAGGTTTTGACGCAAAGGTAATAAATTTAGTTTTGTCACAATTTATAGTCAACAGATTAGAAGAGAGCCATTTCACAATAACACCCAATGCAAACTCGGCTTTTGCGCGAGCTTCAGACCAACTATTTCCATTAATTAATAGAGCCGTATCATCAGCATATACTACAATTTTGCAGTTTGGTATACTTAGCTTACACAGGTTATTTATGTATATATTAAAAAGGGTAGGTCCAAGGACACTACCTTGTGGGACTCCGAAACTAAGAGATATATCCCCGCTGACAACACCATCAATAACAACACACTGTTTACGGTTACTGAGATAACTTTTAAACATGTCTAAAACAATTCCACGAATTCCTATGTCTGAGAGTTTCTTAAGCAGAAGAGGAACAGAAACAGTGTCAAAAGCTTTTGACAAGTCCAAGAACACTCCAATGGTTTTATTTTTTAGATTTAAATCCTTTACAATACTTTCTGTTAGATCTATAACCGCATCTTCAGTAGATCTATTTCTTCTAAAACCATATTGATTCGAAGCAATAATGTCATTATCATTTAAATATCGTATTAATCTTTTGTTAATAATTTTTTCAAGAATTTTGGATAAGACAGACAAAACAGAAATTGGTCTATAATTACTAACACATTTACCATCGCCTCCTTTATATATGGGATGTACCAGAGCTTTTTTGAACACACTGGGAAATACACCAGATGAAACACACAAATTAAATACATGAACTAGTATTGGAATTAAAATCTCTTTTGCAGATTTTATTAAAATTGTGGGAATTCCATCCCAACCTATTGCAGAGGTAGATTTAAGATTCTTTATAATAGTATCAACTTCATCGTGATCTGTGACTAGAAAAGACATAGAATTTAATGGCGAGACATAACCTGATTGCAGTATTAAATGCTCAGCATTATTGGTTGAATCAGATGTTAGTACTAATTTTGAAGCTAAGTTTTTCCCAACATTTGCAAAATATTTGTTTACTACATCAATTTGGGACAGTGCATTGTTTCCAGATCCAAACAGCAACTTGCTACTAGATTCTTGGTTTTTATTGATATTGCCAATTTTTTTTACTAGAGTCCAAGTAGCTTTAGGATTTTTATTTGCTTTTTGTAATTCAGCACGTTCAAATTCTTGTTTAACTTTTTTAATTAAATTATTTAAAAAGTTTTTGTATCTTTTATATGTTATAGTTAAATTTTGATTGTCTGGATTTTTCTTTAAATTTATAAATAGTTTGTCACGATTCCTTATGCATCTTAATAGACCTGGTGTAATCCACGGCTTAATTATTTTCCTCCTGCTTGGAAAATACACAGTATTCGTATGAGTCTTGACTACGTCAGAAACAATATCAATGAGAAGTGCTGCTGCCAGTTCAGGATCATTGCATGATAAAATTTCTGTAAAATCAGTTTTTTTTTATTTCTCAATACACGCATCAATGTTTGTGCTATTTTTAAGTTTTTTACATTTACTAACGTTCAAGTTAAAATCACAACTAAAAACAATGGGGGCATGGTCAGTGATATAAGAATCAAGAACCAAAGTCACAGCATGGGATTTAGTTTTCAATATTACATGGTCGATACAGCTTTGTATTCTTGTAGGAAATAAATGAGCGGGAAGCATGGCATGAGATGCAAGTGTATTCAAATAACTTTCAGAACTATCGTTAATTCCGTCGGGGTGAATATTAATATTGACATCACCAATTATGGCCACATTTTTAAATGCAGTCAAAGACTTAAGAACAACATCCAAGGAATCAACAAAATTATCTACATGTCTATGTGACGGTGAACGGTACAGTCCTATAATTGCTAAGTTGTTAGAGAACTTAAGAATTAAACTACATGCATCACTTATGTTGGGAATTTCTAAGGTATATGGCAAGTCCTGTCTTATATACGCGACAACACCCTCATTTTGATTTTGAAAATTTGATACACAAGAATTGTATCCTTGAAGCGTTGGTATAGTGGGATGCTTACTAAGCCAGCATTCAGATAAAATAATGATGTCAACTGAGACAGTAACCTGATGTAACAATGCAAGCAGACTGGGAAAGTTTGCACCAATACTCCTTATATTAACATGAAATACTACCAAATTATTACTGCCATTAGTTATATACTGCTTACACAAATCCGGTGGGCATGTGAACGATTTTGATACATGTATATCCTCTATTTCATCGAAAATCAATAAGGTGTCCGTCATTTTGCTAAGTTATTGCTTAACATGTGTATATTTTGTTTGAAACAGATAAGAAACAGTTTATCTATAAATTTTGCATAATCTCTTTTATATGGCTGATAATTGCGTGAAGCTCCCAGAAAGCACAAAACCATAGTAAAAAAATATGAATGTAGGTGTGTATTGTTATTGTGAGTTAATATGTGTGTTATGTGATTTGCAATTAAAATAAAAAATAAATTATTTAATATGAACATAATATAGTGTACAATATAATGTGTAGTAGTGTAGTATGAATTTTTAGTATTATAAAAAAATGCAATTTTGTGTAGTAAGCGATATTTTATATGCATGATATCTATCAATATTATGTTGTTAAGTAGTGCACACGCGTAGTAATCGGTCGTAACTACAGTAATATTAAGTAACACAGAGCACAGATCATATTTTTCAATGACTGCAAAATAATAATAAACACTGCAAAATATACGAATAGAACGGAAACAACAACACAAAAATATTCTAATCAAATACTCCGTTAGCCACAAAAAACAAGCACAACAATTTAGGTAATTAATAATTTGACATTTAAAAAATGGATAGCAGATGGTATTAATTATTGGTGTATATATCACTAGCGAATTTAGTCACTTTTGTGATTTTAAAATATTACTCAGGTCTACTTCTGATTTAATTAAAAACATAGTCGAACCATCACTTTGTCGAAGAAATATTTTTCCATGAGATATCCAACAATATTTGAAGCTATTGACCTTGGCGAAATCTCGAGTCAAAAAGAAAAGTCTTTTCATTTTTGGTGAAAGATTTTCTGATATGAATACAGGTTCAACCGGACCACTAATTTTTAAGCACTCTGTACTAAGCCTTGTGTTCATTTTATTGTATTTTTTAAAATTCTCAATAACCTTCTCCTTCATCATAACACTCGTAAAATCGACTATAATAGGCCTTTTAGCAGGATCTTTTGCTGAAATACGGAATACATCACGCACTTCATACGGTTGAATCTGTAAACCCAATACTTTTTATTCATTATAGTACACAATAGCATTTGTTTGGATTCTGGTTTACATGAGGGTATGTTTTTAATTTCAATACACGTAGATCTATTGTTGCATTCGAGCTTGTCAATTTTATCTTCGAGAAATCCAATGTACTCGGCATTTTTTTGACGATCCAATTCAAGCAAATTAATTTGTTCTTTGAGTGACTCGTAACTTTGTGACAAAAACTCCAAGGAACTTCGAATGTCTTGGTTTTGGTTTTTAATTTCTTCGACAGTGCAGTATATTTTGTCTATTTTTTCTTGTTGCTCATTCTTAAATTCTACAAACATTGCCCTCATTTCGGACATAAATGTTATTAATTTATCATCAGAATCCAAATGTTTACGTTTGTTTCGAGTTACGTTTATAATCGACTCAAACTGTGTGATGGGCTCCGCATGTTGTGTTTTATTTAAGTTTGGTTCCGATATACAGTGTTGAATCAATTGCGTTGATGCCGATGCTGTTTGTTGTGGTGGTGTACGGTCGACGGGCATGATTCACTAGCAACTGCCAAAAGTACTAGGGCAATATGATGTACGCAGGTACAGTGAGCGCGTCTTGTAGCTATAGGGGCTAGGAATTATAAAATATACAACAGTAGCAACACTGTGGGAAAGGGATAAAAGGTACAGTTATTGCTATCTCTCTCGGCATACTTTTGCACTTTCAAGCGTTTAGCCTTTAAAAACATAGAAATAAAGTCCAAATTTGAACAACAATATTTTGAAGAGCTCATTCCTGTTTGAGTAATAATTCCATGGTGACAGACTTGTCAAAATAATTTCACGTGCGCCATGTTGTTTTTCTACAAAGCATTGTTGGAAATTTTATTATGGTTTTTTTTTCAAAATAAAAAGTGAATTTAAACAAACGAAATTATGCCTAAATGTTCTTCCGGAAAATTCTAAGCATTGTGGTGTAAGCCATATCAAATTCTGTCCAGTAGTTTCAGAGATCTTTCCGGACAAACAGACAAACAAACAAACTAAAAATTTTTTAAAAACTATTCTATCGTGTTCTGCTAATGATTTTAAGGCGACCTGTGTATTTTTTTCTTAATATTTCGCAATTACAGATTTTTGCACCCCTACGATTTTATTATATACTAGCTGTGCCCGCGAACTACGTTTCGCCATCAAAATACTTAACACAGTGTTTAGTTTTTTCCTCCATTTTGTTCCATAATGATTCAACTTTATTCTGCCTTTCTTGAGCATCGGCCAATTCGAAATTAGGACAATTTTCGTAGGTTCGTAATGCTCTTTTTCTAACAGTACACAAAATTAAATACATTACATATTACTATAAACACTAAGTAAAATTATTGTTTAGAGACATTATTGATATTAATAAATTCTTCTTCAGTAGAAAGAACTACACAGTTGCAAGAATAATCTTTATCGTATTCATGTTTCGAATTAAAATAAACAATTGTTAATAAATTAGAACTGTATACGAATAAAGTTTAGATTTTATAATGGGTGTTGGTAACACCAACAAAATATATTTTTTGGATATGACAACTTGGCCAATTTTGACTGGTCGTACAGTAAGCTCCTTGTCAAGCTATACTGTTTGACCTTTGAACCGTTCTTATGTCGCTCGTAATACTGGCGGTTTTCGTAGAGTATAGCATGAATTACTGTACAAATACGTTTTCCGTATTCGATATCCGATCACGGAATACAGACACGGAGTTTCGTGAACGTAGCGCAGACGTTCGTTTCTTCTCATTCGGGATTTCTACCATTCTACCTAAACGTACGTACAGAACATGTTCCGTTTGTAATAAAAACGAACGTGTGCGGCAGTCAGTGAGTATTTTGTATAGATTTGATGCATTCGGATGCCCGCATTCAGAAAACGAATGCGAAAAAACGTATTTATGCGGTTAGCCTTAAAATGTATTGAGACTTCCGTTTTTGTAACGTGTACTGTGCGATATAGTGTTGCTGGCATAGTTCGGTTAGCAAACTCGCCGTGATGACTAACATCCAACACGCAAACTTGGAGTTATCGTTAGTTAGTTCACGATCGTTGCATTATCACGGTCTCGAAGGACACTAAACACAGGTAACATCTAACATCGAACATCCAATAGGCCCCGAAGCGGTTCTCAAACTTTTTTGGTGACGGAACCCTTTTGGAAAGCGAAATACTTGACGGAACCCTTAAAATAAAACAATAGTTTTTTAAAGTGTATTCTTTATTAATAAGCATAATAAAAGTACGACCAGAGAGGGTGTTTTGATTTTTCTAAATTATTGCGGAACCCTTATAGGGGTATTGTAGAGCCCTAGGGTTCCGCGGAACACACTTAAAGCATGGCTGCTCTAAGTACCCTTCAGGGCCTACTAACCCTATTGCTGGGTTTGAAAAGCAACTGTTATCCGTCTTTTTTGAGCGGCGGCCATGTTAAATTTACGTCAATGTTGCTACGTTCATAGTGCTCTACTGATCAAGGCCTTTCATTTGATACCCATATTGCTGGGCTTAGAAACGAACTTTTATCAGCTTTTTTTGAGCAGCGGCCATATTGAATGTTGTGCTATTTTCCTAGGTTCATAGTGCTCTACTCTTCAAGGCCTTTCATTTGATACCTATATTGCTAGGTTTGGAAACGAACTTTTATCCACCTTTTTTGAGCGGTGGCTATGTCGAATTTACGTCAATATTGCTAACTCCATAGTGCTCTACTTTTGAAGACCTTTCATTTGATACCTATATTGCTAGATTAGAAAACGAACTTTTATCCACCTTTATTGAGCGGCGGCCATGTTGAATTTATTTATGTGTTGCTAGGTTCATAGTGCTCTACTCATCAAGGCCTTTCATTTGAGACCCATATTGCTGGGTTTGGAAACGAACTATTATCCATTTTTTGAGCGGCGGCCATGTTGAATTTATAGCAATTTTCCTAAGTTCATAATGCTCTACTCTTTTAGGCTTTTCATTTGATACCCATATTGCTAGGTTTAGAAACGAACTTTTATCCTTTTTTTTTGAGCGGCGGCCATGTTGAATTTAGGTCGATTTTGCTAGCTTCCTAATGCTCTACTCTTTAAGGCCTTTCATTTGATATCCATATTGCTAGGTTTGGAAACGAACTTTTATCTATCTTTTTTGAGCGGCCGCCATGTTGAATTTATGTCAATTGTGCTAGGTTCATAGTGCTCTACTTATCAAAGCCTTTTATTTGATACCCATATTGCTGGGTTTGAAAACGAACTTTTATCCATTTTTTGAGCGGCGGCCATGTTTAATTTAGGGCAATTTTCCTTAGTTCATAATGCTCTACTCTTATAGGCCTTTCAGTTGATACCCATATTGCTAGGTTTGGAAACGAACTATTATTCTTCTTTTTAGAGCGGCGGCTATGTTGAATTTATGTCAATGTTGCTAGGTTCATAGTGCTCTACTCATCAGGGCCTTTAATTTGATACCCATATTGCTGGGTTTGAAAACGAACTTTTATCCTTTTTTTTTGAGCGGCGGCCATGTTGAATTTAGGTCGATTTTCCTAGGATTAGGTACCTACTAACCCTATTGCTGGGTTTGAAAAGCAACTGTTATCCGTCTTTTTTGAGCGGCGGCCATGTTAAATTTACGTCAATGTTGCTACGTTCATAGTGCTCTACTGATCAAGGCCTTTCATTTGATACCCATATTGCTGGGCTTAGAAACGAACTTTTATCAGCTTTTTTTGAGCAGCGGCCATATTGAATGTTGTGCTATTTTCCTAGATTCATAGTGCTCTACTCTTCAAGGCCTTTCATTTGATACCTATATTGCTAGGTTTGGAAACGAACTTTTATCCACCTTTTTTGAGCGGTGGCTATGTCGAATTTACGTCAATATTGCTAACTCCATAGTGCTCTACTTTTGAAGACCTTTCATTTGATACCTATATTGCTAGATTAGAAAACGAACTTTTATCCACCTTTATTGAGCGGCGGCCATGTTGAATTTATTTATGTGTTGCTAGGTTCATAGTGCTCTACTCATCAAGGCCTTTCATTTGAGACCCATATTGCTGGGTTTGGAAACGAACTATTATCCATTTTTTGAGCGGCGGCCATGTTGAATTTATAGCAATTTTCCTAAGTTCATAATGCTCTACTCTTTTAGGCTTTTCATTTGATACCCATATTGCTAGGTTTAGAAACGAACTTTTATCCTTTTTTTTTGAGCGGCGGCCATGTTGAATTTAGGTCGATTTTGCTAGGTTCCTAATGCTCTACTCTTTAAGGCCTTTCATTTGATATCCATATTGCTAGGTTTGGAAACGAACTTTTATCTATCTTTTTTGAGCGGCGGCCATGTTGAATTTATGTCAATGTTGCTAGGTTCATAGTGCTCTACTTATCAAAGCCTTTTATTTGATACCCATATTGCTGGGTTTGAAAACGAACTTTTATCCATTTTTTGAGCGGCGGCCATGTTTAATTTAGGGCAATTTTCCTTAGTTCATAATGCTCTACTCTTATAGGCCTTTCAGTTGATACCCATATTGCTAGGTTTGGAAACGAACTATTATTCTTCTTTTTAGAGCGGCGGCTATGTTGAATTTATGTCAATGTTGCTAGGTTCATAGTGCTCTACTCATCAGGGCCTTTAATTTGATACCCATACTGCTGGGTTTGGAAACTAACTTTTATCCACCTTTTTTGAGCGGCGGCCATGTTAAATTTATGTCAATGTTGCTAGGTTCATAGTGCTCTACTCTTCAAGGCCTTTCATTTGATACCGATATTGCTAGGTTTGGAAACTAACTTTATTCCACCTTTTTTGAGCGGCGGCCATGTTGAATTTATGTCAATGTTGCTAGGTTCATAGTGCTCTACTCATCAATGCCTTTCATTTGATACCTATATTGCTAGGTTTGGAAACTAACTTTTATCCACTTTTTTTGAGCGGCGGCCATGTTGAATTTATGTCAATGTTGCTAGGTTCATAGTGCTCTACTCATCAATGCCTTTCATTTGATACCCATATTGTTGGGTTTGGAAACGAACTTTTATCCGTTTTATTTGAGCGGCGGCCATGTTGAATTTAGGGCGATTTTCCTATGTTCATAGTGCTCTACTCATCAAGGCATATTGGCATTTGATATGCATATCGCTGGGTTTGGAAACGAACTTTATCGGCAGTCATGTCAAATTAAGTCAACGTGGCTAGGTTCAATGTGTTCTACTCTTTAGGTTCTTCGTTCGATATCCATGTTCCTTGGGTGGATCCAAAAAAAATGTGATCCGTCATTTTAGACATTAGGATCAAGAGTCCCGTCCCGTCCCTCTACGCGTAACCCAGAACATTGCAGTCAGATATTTTTTTTAAGTATCAATATTAATCTATTACTTTTAATAGTTTTAAATGGATGAAAGAGTTTGATTCCTTAGTCCTAATGTAAAAACATATAACACCTTTCAAAATACCTTGAAAAGAGTATCTTCATTTTTCAACATTTCAAATATTTCAAAAATTGTACCGATTTTGTGAAAATTAGTCAAACAACTACAAATTTTATGGTCACTCGATAAGTATTATCATAAAAAATGCTTTATACATTGGTTGTATGGCTTGATCTTTTTGCCTTACCACCACGGTACGACATAAGAAAAAGACAATTTGGTTGGCGAAATCCAGTTGGGCACAGCCATTAACAGAAAATATTACATTTTATTTGTACTATGTGAAACACTTCATTCCTGCCTTTCAATTTTCGAAATCCAATTACTTAAGATCAGGCTGTATGGCGTAGTTCCATTGCCTTTCCTTCGTGGAAGAAAATACCTTCTCTCTGTACTATGTGACAGACTTGTCAAAATAATTTCACGTGCGCCATGTTGTTTTTCTACCTAAAGCCAATTCGAAAATTTTATATGGTATTTTTTCACTAAAAATAAAAAGTGAATTTAAACAAACGAAATTATGCCTAAATGTTCTTCCGGAAAATTCTAAGCATTGTGGTGTAAGCCATATCAAATTCTGTTCAGTAGTTTCGGAGATCTTTCCGGACAAACAGACAAACAAACAAACAAACAAACAAACAAACAAACAAACAAACCAACAAACAAACAATTTTTTTTTAAACTATTCTATCGTGTTCTGCTAATGATTTTAAGGCGACCTGTGTATTTTTTTTCTTAATATTTCGCAATTACAGATTTTTGTACCCCTACGATTTTATTATATATAGAGATAGAGATATAGAGATTAATATTCGTCGTCAGTTTAGTTAATTTTTCGCTTACTCAAATTCATACCGCTCAAGTTATTAAAATAGTATCTCATCATTCAGTCGCTACCTGTTTTTTTATTCGATCGGTTTATTATTCCCCGTTTTGATTGTATAAAATTTACCTAATATAATGATTTTATAAATACAGTTTTTTTTATTATTTGCCTTAATAATAGCTCGTTTCTAAGTGGTTAATGTTTGATTACGCTAAAGGATGATTTCTTATAGAAAAAGTTATATTTTAAAAGTGGTAAAATTCATAAAATTAGAACTATTTAAACCGCTTTAAATAAGGAAACTCAAACATTTCGAAAAAAAGTAACCAGTAAAGATTATTGTAGAAGATTTGAGAATAAATTTTTACTGAATATATTTCATGTCTTAGTCATATTTTTACGTGACGACTGACGAGTGCATGAATGAGTCCTTAAACGCGTGGAATGTAAATATGGGTATGTTTAAAGCATTCAAAAGACATTGAAAATAACATTTAAGTAAATAGTAAAATGTGTTATGGAAACTTGAAGTCCTACACTCTAAATTAACGTAAAATGTATTTACTTCATTGCATTTTTAATAACTAAAAATAAATATTACTTCTATTGTAATTCTACTAGAACACAGATTATTACGAGACCGGGCCCTTAAGTCGCAACTAGTCAATTGATACTCGTATATCAAGATTAACACTGTCGTCAAACTTGCAACACTAAAATACGTCATACGCACTAACAGGATACGTCAAAACGTCAAAACAGTAACTTGCTGTCTAAGATTAATTCCACTTTAAAATTCACTATCACACTTTTCAGTACCCAAAAGTTCACAATCTATTATTTAACTTAGTTTGTTTCCGTATTCGTGTTGGTGAAGTGTTAGTGTTCCATTAACGAGAAATATTTAGTAAATAAAATCAGCTGTTCGAGTTAGCGAAAAAAAAAGTTAACTTATGCGGGTATTTTAAAACTGATTTTATTCCGATCTGTCTGAGAGCGCTGCCTGCCATAATAGCAGACATCGGTCGTAGCTAGCGCCATCTCGTTCATTATCACTGAACTACTATCAGTTCTATCTAACAAAGCAAAGCACCATGGTCAATTGCGGAGCATGCGGTAAGTTCTTATCATCGTCAGGGGCCGCTACCTGTAGCACTTGCCCGCTGAAATATCACCGTGCTTGTCTGGCTATCGCCGACAAAGCTCAGATAAGCAAAGATTGGATTTGCCCAAACTGTAAGAGGAGCCTTCGTAAGGGCGATAATAGCCAAACACCAGTGAAGGCGGTACATGAGGGCGCCGATTGTGATGCTTCATCCAGTCTATCCCAACCCGGAGAAGAGTGCAGAGTGGAACCATTGATTGATGAGGTCGCAGAAGTTAAAGCTTTGCTGTCTTTAAAAGAATTTCCGCAGGAGTTTTCCCAAGGTCTATGTGAGATGCGGGAATTTCGAAAAGAAATGGCACTTCTGCGTCAAGCAGTCTCGAGCCTCTCGGTACGCATGGATAAGGTTGAAGAGAGGCTGGAGGCACTCGAGCGCGGTCAGGCGGCGGTGAGCGCGGGCAGGGCGCAGGAACTTGAGACGACCATCGCGGAACTCAAGCAGGAGTTGAACGACCGCGATCAGGAGGCGTTACTGGCGGATTTCGAAATTGGAGGACTCGCTGAGGATAAGGGTGAGAGTACTTTTCATACGGTATGCCTTCTTGCGACACGGCTCGGCGTGCCAATAGAGGAGCGCGACGTGGTGTTCGCGGAGCGCGTAGGACCGCGGCCCGAGGAGGCGGGTGAACGCCCGCGCCGCATGGTGGTGTGGCTGACGCGTCGACACCTGCGCGATGAGCTGCTGCGCGCTGCGCGCGTGCGCCGCGCCGGACTGGCCGACAATGCTGGAGAGCGTATTTACATCAACGAGCGGTTAACGAGATCTAATCGCCAGCTTTTTTATCGCGTCCGCGAAGAATGCAAAAAACTACAGTGGAAATACAGGTGGACGAGGCGGGGCCGCATCTTTGCTCGACAAGGAGATGGCTTGCCTGTTCACCAGTTTCGCTCCGATGAGGACTTTGGGCGTGTTTTCGGGACTGATTCGCAAAATTCAGTTTGATCAATTAAGCACTAAACATGTTTGTTGTTTGCACATTAATAAATCTATACAATCTTCTAATCAAGTTCAATCTATGTCATTAATGTTCCTTAGTATAAAGAAATACAATATTATGATGTTTAAAATAAATTTAGTTAAGTTGGTAGTTTTGTCTATAGCAGGCACATACAATATTTTGTCTCATAGTCGAATGCATTGTCGTAGTTTTGTGTCATTGGATCTCTATTTTGATGATGTAAATTCATACTCTGTTGTATGGAGGCTGTTTAAAATTAGTATTTGGGCTAATCCTCAAATTATAGTCTTTATATTATTATATAATTTACTTTATCTCATTTCAAAATTGTTGGTTGTTATATGGTTTTATATTTGCTTCAACTGGAATTTATATATTTTTGGTATGTACTACTTACATATTATTATAGCTTGTATGCTACACCTACATTATATTTACACAAGGATTAGGATGTGGATATCTGCAATCTGGCTATACATTTATACACTTATAACTAATACACAACATCATTACAAAGAACTATATTTACAAAATAATTTAAAAAATGATTAAGACAAGGGATACAAAAATTGGTATTTATAACGCAGGTTCTCTGAGCACAGGGCATGAAGAATTTATTGTGGCTTCACAAGAGCTATCACCAGATATATTGGCAATAAATGAGACTTGGTTAAGACCGGGCCAAGATGACAGAGCTCCTAGACTGCAAGGTTATCGCTTCATACATATCCCAAGACCTGTAAGCGTTAAAGGAGGTCGAGGTGGTGGGGTGGGTTTTTATGTACGCAAGGAAATTAACACTCGGCAATGCAGATATCCTAAATCAACAGCAGCAGAGCAAATGTGGCTAAAATTATGTGTAAATAACCAAAATATAGTCATAGGTACAGCTTACAGACCACCTTGGCAAGACATCAACTTATTTTTCGATGCTCTCACAGATACGGTCGCCTCCCTTGGTAAGATGGACGGGCTAATCATATTGGGTGACTTTAATATAAATCTTTTAGATCAAAATAACAACAAAAGTAAACTATTCATGCAATTCTTAAGCAGCTTTGGGTTGAGGCAGATTGTGGATAAGCCAACACACTGGACGGCACAAAGTAGTAGCCTTATAGATATAATATGCACTGATCTGAAAACGTCCCAGATCACTATCAAACAGACACCAGAACTAGGTGCGCATGCTATGATAGTAACCCAATTTAAGATTAGGAAAAGTAATCCAATACCTAAAATGATTACCTACAGACCATTGAAGAACATTGTTCCGGAGCAGTGGGAGGCCGATTTGAATGCTATTGACTGGGGTGGTATAGAAGGCATGCCTGATGTTGATTCTATGGTTGAGGCGTTTACTCTTTGTGTGAGGGGGCTATTTGACCTTCATGCTCCAATAAAGCAGCAAAGATTTAAACACCCTCCTCATCCCTGGATCACAGACACAATAAAGAGAATGATGCAAATCCGTGATCGCTATCACAAGCAATTTCGACAGTCACATTCAGAAACTGCCAAGGCTTGCTATAAAAACATGAAGCAATTGGTGTCTGCTGCTATAGAGAGGGAAAAGGCTTGTTTGTTTAAACAAAAAATCAACTCCAGCCTGAAAGACTCAAAAAAGCTCTGGCAGACTCTAAGGAATGTGCTTTCTGATAAAAAACAAGCCCCAGAATTGCCACCCAGTCTAGAAGATCCGGAAGCAATTAATTTACACTTTTTTGATGTTCCAGGCGCAAGCACCGCCCAAAGCTCACAGATAAACTTTTTTAATTTACATAAGCACAGTACTGCAAGATTCTCTCTGCATACTGTATCGCAAGGTGAAGTGTTGCAAACAATCAAGGGTCTTAAGTCCAATGCTCAGGGAGACGACTGTATTTCACTGGAGATGCTGCTCCTAACTCTGCCTCAGTCACCAAATACTATAACTACAATTATTAACCGTTCTATAAAAGAATGTTTCTTTCCTGGTCAGTGGAAAACAGCGGTTGTAAAGCCACTTCCAAAAAACAAACAACCCTCAGATATGAAGGATCTTAGACCCATCAGCTTGCTCCCATGCATCTCCAAGATATTTGAGAGAATTGTGTGTAAGCAGCTCACTCAATATCTCGAGGGAGACAATATTCTTCCCTTTGTACAATCTGGATTCCGGAAGGGTTTCAGCACAGCATCAGCTCTGGCAGAGGTTGTAGATAATCTTCTTGATGCCCAAGACCAGGGAAATGTTACAGCTTTGCTTTTATTAGACTTCTCTCGTGCTTTTGATTGCATAAATCACACTCTGCTTCTAGCCAAATTGAGCTACTACGGCTTAGATGAAAATTCTGTTAAATGGTTTAAGAGCTTCCTCACCAACAGGTAGCAATATGTGGAGTTGATCAAGCATGATGGGTCAATTGCAAAATCACCACCCCTTCCAGTTACTCGAGGTGTACCGCAGGGCTCAATAATTGCACCTATCTTGTTTGTCCTTTATAGTACTGACATCACTAAAGTAATAAACCATTGCAGATTCCATCTTTATGCAGATGACACGCAACTGTATTATCCCTTTGCTCTTCAAAACAGTGAGGATGCAGCGAATAAAATCAATGATGATTTGGCAGGCTTGTCCACCTGGTGTAAGTCCAACTGTCTGGTCCTCAATCCTGCAAAGTCGAAATTCATTTTAATAGGCTCAAGGAAAAATGTTCAAAATTTCAACAATAGGAACAGTCAATTTAAAATACATATAAATGGTGAATGTATAGAGAGAGTCGATACTGCAAAAAACTTGGGCCTGACCATGGACAGCCATCTCAAATTCGAAAATCATGTTAATGAATGTGTTCGGCAATGTTTATTGTTTAAAGTTACTGTACCATATTAGACCATATCTATGTGAGGAAGTTAGAATCAAGCTATGTGAATCACTTGTTCTATCCAAGCTCAATTACTGTGACACTGTCTGTTCGCGCGCAAGCGGAACCTCAGGCTGTTCTGGCAGCGGGACGCGGGGGTGCGAGTGAGAGCGGGCGCGAGCTGAGCAAGACGGCGTGCGCCGGCGCCGAGACGACTACTACGATCACTTGGGCTTCGCATCGTCAAGGCACCGGGCGCTTCCTATTGTTCAACGGTCTTGCGAATAGATAGTTTTTTAATACCAGCCTCTCAGGAAACATTAGAATACAGTCCACTCTTTCATTTAAAGTCCCGTAGGACCCTAACACTGTCTATGGACCATGTCTGTTAGCAAGAACATCCAAATTGATCCAAAGGATACAGAATGCTTGTGCCCGATTCTGTTTTCATATTCCGCCCCGTTCTCATGTAACACCTTTCCATAACAAGGCAAACATGTTGAGAATGGAAGCACGCCGGAAACTTCATCTAGCAAGCTTTATGTTTGGTGTCATGAAGTCAGGGAAACCCCGCTATCTTTATGAAAAGCTTACCTGGGCCTGCGCGCACAGATCGCACCACAAGAGGACATGCACACCAATCCTTTCGGCACCCTCTCACAATACTGTTGCCTTTCGGGGATCCTTCAGATTTGCCGCCACTCGTTGTTGGAATGACATCCCGCCCCCAATGCGTGATCTTGAGACAAAAAATACTTTTAAACGACATTTTAGTAAATACCTCCTGCAATTGCAAAAGGCAATTACTTGACCTGGCGATTAGCTTTGATATTGTGATGATTCTAACGATACGACAGTGCGTGGAGGGCATTGTTCCTCAGATATTGCTATTTTTCTCTGTTCTTCTTCGCTTTGTTATTTAATTTTCATACAGATTTAGCTTTCTTTGATTTGTAAATTGTAAACAAAAAACACAACAAGCACAATCTAACTTGCAGCCACAGACTAGAGATATATGTATCTTGCATTCTCATACTAAGTAGGTCCATGCTTGCATGTTACCACACAGATTAATATCAACCAACGCCATTATACCACAGACGACTAATTATGTATCTGCGACATGTCTACACGACACCACAAATTAAAATGAGCGCGCTCCATAATTTCTTGGAAATTTTTCTTTTTTGTTGGAATTTTTCTTTTTTAGACAGTAAGGTTTTTTTTTCTTTTCTTATAACGTATTTATTTTTTTTTTTTCTTCTTGTTCTTGTCCACAACTGGTTCCAGCTGAAAACCAGCGCTTTTGTTTCAGTGATGTAACAAAAGTTTTTAGCTGAGCTGGAACCATTTGGCCTCCTTATCTGTTTTGTTTTGTTCTTATGTTATTTACTCAAAAGGTCAATAAACTTTCTTTCTTTCTTTCTTTCTAAAATCTTCAACCTGGACACCCCCCATCGGAAAGTTATACCTACGCCTGACTGACTGAGGTATCAACGTAGAACCCAAACTACTGGAGCTAGAAGCATGAAATTCAGTACAAGTACAGGGGTTTGTTAGCTTATGTAGGCGTCCGCTAAGGAAAATTTTTCATTCCACAAGAAGCTTCGAAAACTTAATTTGAATTGTCTTCTGCGGACCTTAAAAGGCCGCATTGGCAAAATCATTATACAATAATAATATGATTCGTATTATGAATTAAGTGCAATTCATCATAAATAAGCAAAATATAGTTGACAGCTTTGTATGAATATTCTTATAATAGTCCCAATTGATATTTAAGCAATGCCTAATTTGCTACAAAGCTCTGAAATAGAATAATTGTTTGTGTTTGTGATGAATTGCACCCCATCCATAATTCTACTCATATTATGATCATAATATGATTCTGCCGATGCGGCCTTTTTAGGTCCGCTAAACGTTCAAAACGAGCCAAAACACAGAACAGAACTTACGGAAATCAACTTCTGTATCATCACAAATTACGCAACTTGTGTGAGTCTTCGCGCAGAAAGGCCAGTTTCAAGCATCAAACAAAAGTTTTCATCCTCAAAATCTTCCATAAGAAGTTTTATTTTTATTAAATAAAAGATCCACCTTCTAACATAATTGTGAACAAGAAACAAGTTAATTATGAGAATGATGATGCTCAAGATGATGATGCATTAGCATATAAGATTTACATATATGATTTACATGATAGTTACATCTTTGCTTTTCATTAGTTACTATTGATTTAAAGTAAAACTATACATACGGATTATATGTATATAAAAGATTTTACATAGTCAAAAAGTTATCTTTATTGCATTTAGTATCCACAAACGCAATTTAGCTAGAAAATATATTTAATGCTAACTAAAAGCGTACCTTGCCCCAGTATGCGCCGTAGGGCTTTGTGTCATATGACAGTTATTGTCAGCGTATAATCTTTGGTTGATATATACATAGGTTTCATCGTGCGGCACTTTTAATTTCCGCAAACTATTGTTATTATCACTATACCAAAAGCATGATACAGAGAGGATCAAACCCGAATTTAGCGCATTGAGTCCTAGGTATTCTTATGTCCTGTATATAGAGATGAACTGTTATTTTTTATGTTTTAGCTGCCTTGGAGATGATCTTACACAACATCTTAACAGAAGATAAATATCTGCGTACATATCGTCGAAGTATTAGTTTTGGGCAAAATATTAAAAAAGATCTCATACCTCTGCTGATTCACGTAAAAGAAGAAAAAACAATCGAACTACTTACAAAAGTATTAGTTAATTTAACTATTCCTATAGAATGCTTACTTTCTATGGATGTTATATCAAAGACTGACTTCGGACGACATACAATATTTGAAATAAATAATTTGCTTACTTCCACCAAAGCAGCATTTACAGACCATCGGACTACAAGAGTCATTATTGATTTTTTGAAGAAAAATTTGGATATTGACCAAAAGGCCGGATTATCATTGGAACAATGTACAAATATTAGTAATTCACTGTTGTTACTGAGAAACATCTTGCATATACCCGAAGAAAATGGTGGACAAAGCCCAAATTATAATGGACCAACACATACTGTTCAGAATCAGATTTTGTGGAATATATTTAGTCAAGGCATTGATAAAGTTCTCATTAAATTGATGATAATACCTGACGCGGTAAGTTAATTTGAAATATTCCATACCTGCTGTTATTATGTACGATTTTAAATCGAGAAAATTGGTTCGCAGTTAATGTTAAACAATGTAGACCAATCAAAGAGTCTAAGAAGTCGAAATATTTGTAGATTCGAATTTTTTTCATTCTAGTAATCGCGACAAGGACAGGAACAAAGTTTTACTCCGTTATTAGATGTAAATCAGCACTTGTTGGCTCTTTATGTAAAGCATATGAAATTCACACTTGTAGTTATACTATATTTTACAAATCGAACTATTTCTGTATTTTGTTATTTTTTAACACTGATTCTACATACAATATTTTTCCGTCCGCCTTGACGATGTGTTGTTTAAAATTAACTAATGTAATACACTATTTCTTATGACTATTTTGCAAGAAAATTCTTATTCAAAAGAAAGCTACAAAAGTTATTTATGTTTTTTTTTTAAAGACGTCATTAATAGCTTATTATATTCAAAAAATTCATTAGACACATTCGTGTGTCATCAACCAATTCTCTCGACGGAGATCAAGTAAGCATCTAGAGTGCGTACCTATTACGTAATGAATTTCAGGATTGTTATCTCTATAATAATATGCATAACTACGGAGCTTATGAGGTGAGTTTTCAATGACAGTCAGAAGTCTTAATTGATTTTGTCCAGCCTATATTTTATGTGACCGCTTGCTTTGACAAAACACCAAAAAACTCTATATTCGCTTCAAAAAATCATTTGCTAAGAGTCGAGATGTGTGTTTTGTATTTAACTTTCCTTTCAGATGAACTGGGGTGTAACTATGGTGCAATTAATTGCGCTTTTGTATAAAGATCAACATGTTGTTACATTACACAAACTTCTAAATATATGGCTTGAGGCGTCACTTTCTGAAAGTTCAGAAGACAACGAGAGTAACACATCTCCACCTGATAGGGGTAATTAGTTATTAGTTTATTACGTATTAAAAAATTGATTAGATAGCTACAAGTAATGTTTTTGTTGTTATAGGAAGTGACGATTCTTCTCCGATGTTGACGTCTGATCCTACATCAGATTCGTCGGATACTGGCGGAAGTGGGAAAAGTAATGATATCACTAACATGAAATCTGTTGCTAATGATTGGAATAGTTTGTCGGCGAACAGTAGCAACGGTAGTACAAACGAACCTTTCATGCCACCATTGGCACCTATTGAGAAAATATCAAACGCGGATGAAAAGAAAAAATATAAGAAGATATCCCGCCAAAGAATTGAACAGTCCCCAAAAGTATTATTGTTGCGTGTTATGAATCTTATCTTATTATTTTTTCGATTCTTGTAAAAAAAGGATATATTTTATATTTATAGGATGATTCATCGGGTTGTACTATTGGCATAAACTCAGAAAAAAGTGATCAAAAACGTGGACACCAACTTGAAAAAAAATCCCTGATATCAGAAAATTCCGACTGTGGATATGGTACCCAAATTGAAAACCAGGAATCAATATCGACCTCCAGTAACGAAGATGAGTTACCCGTTAAGAAGCCTGTTCACCAAAAACCTCACAATGCAAAAAGTAGAATGAATAATAAATCACGAACAGCTACGTTAACACAAGATAGGAAAAGGAAAAAACTTGTCAAAAGAGGAAAATCTAACATGTAAGTGCTATGATTATACAGAATGGCCCGTTCATAGGCGTCCAAAGAAAAAATTTAGATGCCTTATGCTATGGGGTATCCGAATCACTCCCATGTATGTCCAGCGATTTTTTGTAGTTTAGGAGCTAGTATTATTTTAAGTAATTTTTCCGTAGTTTTCACCCGACATTGGTTTTTTTCAATATTGTAAAGTTGATTATGTTAAATAACCATAGTAGATTAAAATTGTAGGTGCACTACTTGTCTTATCATTTTATATCTTAATCATTTTAGATTAACATTGGAAATAGTTTAAAAACACTTATTTAAAATGCTTAATTGCTATAGAAATGTGAAAATTTCACATTAGTGCATGGATATCTTCTCCAACCAACACCCAACCAAAATTGCACCCAATCCGTGCGAAATTTTGATTGTATTTTTTTTCCCAAAAGTAGTCGTGATGACGATAGTGATATTTAATCTTTTTTCTTCTTCTTCTCCTTCATCTTATATACCGGGTGTAACTGAACACCCCAATAACCTTTAAGGGGCATATAAGTTAGATACTAAATAGACCTTCGGTGCTTGTTTGAGACCTGGAACCCCAATACTTTCAGAGTTATTTGATTTTAACCTGAAAACAAAAACTTTCAAGTGACAGCCATAATCAGCTCTTGACGCAAAAAATAAATTTAAACAAAAATGACACGTGATAGACGTGAGCGTAGTATTCCTCGTACGCTTACGTAGAGCTGTCGGTACATAATACCAAAAAATAATTTATTTAGTTTGTATGACGTGAGCGTAGTATTCCTCTTACGCTTACGTAGGGCTGTCGGCACTTAATATCAAAAAATAATTTATTTAGTTTGTATGGGAAAAAAGTAGATTTGTAAGCCCTAATATTTTTCCTACAAAATCTCTACTTCTGATGGATACATACCCTTAAATGTTATTGGGGTGTTCAGTTACACCTTGTATAAAAATGAAACGCTGTGTGTAAGTCTCGCAAAAACTCTGAAACAGCTCGACAGATTCTTACAAAATTTTCTGTGTGTATTTAAATAGGTCCAGGGAAGGTTTAAAAGTACAGTTGAACCCAGTAGGCGGCGCTGTAATCGGGCAAGACAACGTCTACCGGGCCCACTAGTCTTCTTCTTCTTCTTATATATAAAAATGAAACGCTGTGTGTTAGTCTCGCAAAAACTCTGAAACGGTTCGACCGATTCTAACGACATTTTCTGTGCGTGTTTGATTAGGTCAAAGGAAGGTTTAAACGTAAAGTTCAACCCGGTTGATGGCGCTGGAATCGGGCAAGACAACGTCTGCCGGGCCCACTAGTCTTCTTCTTCTTACCACGCCACTAGCTAGACGGCGAGCGTGTGTGGGGCTCACCCGGCAGAGTGTATGCACCTATTCACTAAAAACCCCCGGTGTTCTCCCTGCCTTTTAGGAAGGGTGTAGTTGGGTCCACAGTGCGATACCACTATTCACGCGCCCGGGCTAGCTCGATCAACCGGTCGGGCTATCGCCAAGGGGAGATTGCCCGAGGACACCGGGGCAATTCCCAACCGAAGACCTTATGGCGGCGGTGTGCACGGTGCGAACTGTCGAACACGGTGTATTCTCCTGTCTATCCGTTTGCGGCGGAGGGGGGCGGCTTGGGGATCTTCCTCTCCCTCCCTCTACGCAGCCCCCTGTGAGATGACTTCCATGCAGAAAGAAAAGAAGGTTGTCGCCTCCCATTCCGCCTCGCCGCGGAGCATGGCCACGACCATGCTCGGCAGCGAGAGGTTTCCGCATCCCAGAGCGGCTACAAGTTCGCAGCTCTGGCGACGCCAGGCCGGGCACACCAATGGGGTGTGCTCGGCAGTGTCGTCGGGACCGTCGCAGTGGTGACACTGCGACATTTCCTCCCGACGCGCGACCCGGTGCAGGTAGTGTCCGAAGCAACCATGTCCGGTCAGTACCTGTACCATGCGGAATGAGAGGCTGACCTTCCAACAAATAGGTCACTGCTATTAGGTTAAGATATTTCAATGGTTTGCGAGAATTAGATAAAAAATACTCAAGCTTCTTTTTATTTTGTCTTTTTTTTTCTACTATATACAGGGTGTAAAAAGACTCATAACCCGCCCGCGTCTACGCATTCAGACCATTAACTTATATTAAAAAAATTGATGGGAAGCGAAATTTATTTTTATATTTAAAAAAATAACTGCTCAAAGTACTACGCGGGCTCGCGCGCTACGGTTATTTCGTCTCTGCGTAAGTCAGCGGCTCGTGACGACAATAGACAGCGTCCGGTGTAAATACATTGCGTTTGCGCGTTGTAAATTAAAAACTTTTATTTCTTAAATTCAAATTATTTATTTGCTATAAATAGGGTTACATATCACAATTTTGTGGGTGTTATAAAAAGTTGATGAACTTAATGCCTATTTAACTATTGAGTTATAGCATGCAAATACTTTAGCAATTCCTTTAATTATAAATCGTATGTCACACAATTATTGAATAACAAAAATAACAAAAGTCAAACAAACTACAATTTACCGAATCATTAAATAACTTTATTAACTTTGAACTTAAATATCACGGTAACTATTGGAGTCCCAGGTATGGTCGAGAAACAGTGTGGACCTTACCATGCGCGCCCATAAAGGCACGGAGAACACCGGGGGGTTTTAGTGGGTCGGCCTGGCACTCTGCCGGGCCAGCCCCACACACGCCCGCCGTCCAGCCAACGGCGGGTACGGTGCGATTACGCATTTCCCCCCGAAAAAAAAAAAGGTATGGTCGAGAAGACAAAAATGATATTGACGATGTATTCAGTACGTGGGTTTCGGCTTCGCGTTTGGTGTTTTTACACCTGTATGGTATTCGGCAATATATTTTATTGTTTTATAATTTTTTAATGGTAACATTACCAGAATCATAAAAATTCGACAGGGAGTTCGTATTCACTGTCAAAAGTTTGCTAGCTTGTGTTGTTACATGATAGTCGCTATTCAATAATGATACATTTACGTATGACAGAATGTACAGTCTGTTAATGTCATATTCACATGAAGAGCTGAGTTCCGAATTGACGCTTGAATGTACATAGTGTTGGCTCGCTTGTAAATTGGGTGTGTATTGGGTAGGTACCTTATGTCACTACTGCGTTCAGCAGAAAACCAGTGCAGCTTGCCTCGCTTGCTGCTTAAACTGAGCTGACGCAATTTTGACTTCACATGGCGTTACGCGGTTTGTGTTGTAAATGTTAATTGTCATCTCTTTATTTGTAATGTTAATTGTGTACTGTCTTGTGGAGTTAAAATAAAATTGATTTTCTTTCTTTCTTTCTTATTTACTAGTTGTCACTTATCCAAAAAAATCTACTTTATGGGCTATTTATTAAAAAACAAACGGTCATACAAAAAAAATACATTGTTTTAAGCAGTATTTCTAAAAACATACGTAGTTAGCTTAAGTTAAGGTTATAAGAATATTTTTTAAATTATGTTTTTTTACTGCATTACTCATAATATTTGGATTGTAAAATTATTACGATATTTAACACATAAGTACAAACAGTTAATAATGCTAGGTATGGAATGATTTCCCCATATGAATGAAAGTTCCCCAAAGGAATGATTGTCCCAAAAAGTAGTGTACAGCTGATGTCCAGAGATCACCCCTAGACAGACCCGAATAACCCTCCTGATTTTTAATATGCTCCATGATTTTTTGTAGTTTTCGAGTTATGATTTTTTAAGGTTTTTTTAATAGTTTTGACTTTCACGGCATTTTTGTGTGGAATGACGTCAGAAACATAGATACAGCCTTGATTTTTTTCTCATGTAGCTGAATGATTTCCCCATATGAATGAAAGTTCCCCAAAGGAATGATTGTCCCAAAAAGTAGTGTAAAGCTGATGTCCAGAGATCACCCCTAGACAGACCCGAATAACCCTCCTGATTTTTAATATGCTCCATGATTTTTTGTAGTTTTCGAGTTATGATTTTTAAGGTTTTTTTAATAGTTTTTGACTTTCACGGCATTTTTGTGTGGAATGACGTCAGAAACATAGATACAGCCTTGATTTTTTTCTCATGTAGCTGGATACATGACTAGCCAAACAAAACCGTCATCTTTGTCGTCAGATGTAATCACAGTGAAACGAAAAAGTAATTCCGCAAAAAAAGCATTTAAAAAAATATATAGAGTTTTTTAAAAAAACACATGGCATGTTTCTTTCAATCCTATTTCGAAAACATGTCCGTTTCATCATCAGTCTACCCTAAAAAAACATCGAGCTATCTCTTCAATTTCATTAAATTTAAATTCGATTCAAAGCAAAAAATTATTTAGTTTAAAAAAAACCACATGACATTTTTCTACATACATAGGGATACATTTTTTCTACATACATTTTTTACATACATAGGGAGGGGTAATCGGGTTTGTCTAGGTGTGCTCTATCTCTGGGCTTCAGCATTACACTACTTTTTGGGACAACCTGCATGTTGCAAATCCGACTGATGTAGTTTAAGATAGAGGTTCTTGAGAATAAAAGAGTGGGTGTTACTGAACCAAAAATGTTTTCTTTTTCAGTATCAATGTACAAGGGCTTCTACACAAAACTCCAACAGATGATGACATATCCAACGTATTAAAAGAGTTCACTGTAGATTTCCTATTGAAGGGATACAATTCATTAGTGCATACACTTCACAATCAAATTCTTACTAACTTGCAGCTGGAAATTGATACGTCTCATTTTTTCTGGCTCGTGACGTACTTTCTGAAGTTCGCTACACAAATTGAATTGGACTTAGAACATGTATGCTCAGTATTGTCTTTTGATATCGTCTCATATTTAACTGCAGAAGGTGTCAATTTATGTGAACAATTCGAACTGGCAATGAAATTGGATGGAAGCGATTTAAAACCAAGTATACGCAGACTTCACTTGGTAAATAATGCACACTTACCAATTCATTTTCCCTGACTTAATGACCCCAATTATTATATGTTGTGGGAACAGTATTTGATATAAGTATTATGTTTTAATCGTGATTCTTTTACTATTATTATTACATGATACACTTCGATATTTGTAGGTAGTGACTGCTATTCGTGAATTTGTACAAGCAATAGAGATGTACAAAAAATTTACTCACATCCGTAAAGACGACCAGGACGTGCTCGTTCAGTTGCAAATTAAGATGTGCGAGACCGAAGAGCTCCGTTCACTATTGGTGCTGTTGTTGCGGCACTACAATCCTAAGTATCATTCGAAACAGTATTTACAGGTAATTTCAAAAGTCATAAATGTTAAAGGTTTGATTAAATATTCACCTAATACGCATACATTATAGTCAAATTGATATTGAATCCACCAACTAATAAGTGAACAAGTTTGAATCCCTTCAATTCAGTTCAAAAATTTGAGATATTTTTGACAGGACATTGTGGTGACAAATCATATACTCTTGACATTTCTGGACAGCGTTATGAAGTTACCGGAATATAACGGATCTACCAATATGCAGGATCACTTGAAACAGTAAGTGAATTTGAATTTAACCAAATTTTTTTGGTACCTATTAGAATGCAGTGGTAAGATAATAGCTGTTAGAAACGTCGAGCGAGATGTATTCGTGGCAATTGATCACAAGATCCAGCTGCATACATCAAATATTATTTTTATCGTCATCTTTTCAGATTTGCTTCGCCAGAAATAATGTATCAGTGCGGATTGTTGTTGGAAGATTATGTGGTGAATGGGGAATTTGTTAATGATTGTATTTTCACACTCATGCATCACGTCGGCGGTGAACTAGGCAGTCTTATTACCTTGTTTCAACCCAAAATCTTAAAAACATTTACGTCCATCTGGAAATCGGAGTTTGAGATTTGTGATGTAAGATCTAAATACCTATAAATATTTTTTGTGTTTTTTTATGTTTCATTTCAGACGTCAACAAATAATTATTCTGAATATTCTCTACAGTTCACTGTTATACAAGATTTATAAGCGTATATATATACCCTTGCATGTTCACTCATGTTTGCCCTGTCGCCTTTGATACATTTTGTCGTTTATTTCCACAGGACTGGTCGGATCTCATAGAATATGTTATAAATACGTTTATAAAGAAGCCGCATAAACTGCAAACTACCGCCAATTTTCGTTTGGATACAGAGAACTTTGACGACGACAAAGTGCTGGCCAAACCGGTTGGTGACGTCGAGAACAAAAATGAAAACATGGACAGTGACAAAGTTAAACTTAACGAAGGCACAAGCAATTCCTCTAACGACAGGTACCAACTCAACTTATTTTTTGAAGACATGTATACCACTTTGCAGTGTTGATGTATTCCAGTAGATCAATTCTAAAATGGTATGGAATTATTTGTTCTATAACTTTCTAGATGGACAGACGATGAGCTATCTTCCCTGAGCTGGAACTACATTCAATGCAGCTCAATGCCGGACCCTATCGGGGAATTGATTAAGATGTTCAAGGAGGATGGTATATTTAAGGCTAGAGATTCGGTCATCAGAGAATTATTCAAGCAAAACCTAATTGATAAAGAGAAGTTCGAAATACTTATTAAGGGTGAAAATGAAAAACTTTGCCAAACTGTTGTGAACACTGAATCGAGAGATGATGAGATCTCAAAGCTCTGCGAACAGCTTGCCCAAGACGGGAAGTCAAAATGCTTGGATTGGGTGCAAAAAGTCTTATTGGACACGTGCTATGCTAAAATATTTATCGATAAAAAACCAAAGATATTCCGCACTGTTACTTTACCCAGAAACGAGTACAAAATGCGGAACATTGGAAACATTGGAAAGTTTAATGAAGAGCTTCCTGTGCTGTCGCCTGTCTCGTATCATTCTTTACGTAATAAAACCTTTTCTGTTTTTCATGTTTGGAAACCTTGTTTTAAGAGCCCCGTAAACGATCTAAGATGTTTGTCAAACTTGCTTCATCAAACACGACGTCAATCCAGATACTTTTCAAACACATCAAACACGTAGTTCGTTTGTCAAACGCGTCAAACACAGCTCGACACGAACAAACAAGTTTGTCAAACACGTAAATTTGACAAACATGTTTGATCGTTTACAGGGTCCTTTAGACTTACTTATACTCCGTTCGAGTGAAGAATGCAGTGATAAATTTTCAATTTAATTTTGTTTTTCGTTCGTAATATAATTTTAATAATATACTTACTATCATTTCAGTTTACCATCATTCAGTGCCACTGGTACCATGGAATTGTGAACAAGCATCCACTTGTAAAGATTTGAAATTCCTTCAACTTCTTCACAAGCTTGGTTTTCATATGCCTGTTGATTCCGGAAAAGTATTCATCAGGATACCACATTTTTGGACTGCCGACTTCCTTTATGAGGTTGCTGGTAAAATTTTACCTATAGATAAAAGTGAGTGCTATGTATCATTTTATTCAAATGCTCTGATATCATCTTTTCACCTCATGGGGAATTCTTTTTACAACAGAAAAGCTTTTGCTACCTGATGGTAAGTGACGATAAGGTCGTAGAATGTGTACTGTGCATCACACGTATGCGTGGCACCGTTGCATAGTTTGAAATGTATCATAAATAGTTTTTAATTATTTTATTTATTTTGTCCTCCACAATGGTATTCTTAGTTAGTAATAACAAAAATCATGGACCTTGTCGGGGGCAGTAAAACTTTAGTTAAAAAGTAGCCCTTTTACTAAAGTTAGCCCCAAATCCAGAATATTGTAGACTGATTAGAATAATTTCGAATCGATTTTAAACATTTAAATATACAGAATGTTTTAGGTTGTCTGTGATTTCAGACAACCGATTGATCGACCGATTCGGAAATAATTTTGAACATAATTTAATATAGAAAAAAGAACATTTTTAATATAATATATATTTTAGAGCTTTCCATATCAATCTCGAAATGTTCAGAATAATATGTAACATTCTAGACTGATAAGAATTACTTTTAGTAAGTTTGAGTATTTGTATTATACTTAGAGCATTTACCCTAAATGCTCTAAGGGATATGATAAAACTTCCCAGATTATTTTTGTAATTTTGAGAACAATTTAGCACATTTTGGACCATTTACAGTTACCAGTTTGTAGTTCATTTCTACATTTAAAAAATAGCCTAGAATATTCTGAAAAATCTGAAAAGTTATACAAAAGATCTCAACATTGGCTCTCACGAGTTTATGGTTATCAGCCATATATGTGTTTGAAAAGGAAATAAGTATCCTATCACACATTTTTACCACCCAGATTCACCTACAATAACCAATCTCGCTCACTAGCAAGTAAGGGAGCCACCATGGACCCTTGCAAACATGAGTGGGTGGTTATGGAGTGAAGGCTAGAGACATACACACATTTTGCTGTTATAAGCAGTATATTGAGTTCGATCAATCAATATTATGGGTGAATAAATAATTCAACAACCTGAAATTTTAGGTCGACTGAAGTTCTCACTCAACGACATAGCGGACAGCAGCGTGCAAACATTACAACAGAACACTTTTATTCAATCCAAGGCTATTGCCAAAGATGTTACAATGATTGAAACCTCGGAGAATTTTTATCAAGTGCACAAACAGAAGCATCATATCACAATGGTCAATTTCACTCCAACGTAAGTTCTACGCCGAAAATCGTTGCTATCATTAAAGGGCTAGGTGCCACCAACGATCTTCGATAGATCATCCTGCAGTTAAGTATGAGTGAGAGCGATTGAAGAGAATTTGTATGAAAATTGGCATGTAAGATGTGTTAAAAAGACAAGCACAAACACACAGCTCAAATATTGGTCATTAAAGAAAGTGTACGATTTAACTTAAAATTTACGATACGATTTGATTTCAAGCTTAACAAATTCGAGGAGTGTTTGGGTCACCCTTCTATGAAAATGAAATAAATTTATCAGAAAGCTATGTTATAAAATGTAATAATGTTTCTGTAAATAACTCAGGGTGCGATCACATTTCGCCCTCGACACAAACAGCGACTTTGCCGCAAACGTAGTTGATGACTTATCTCTTTTCAACACAAATAGCCTAATGGGCTATGGCTAAACATTACTTTTAATGATAAATTAACTTTTCAGGCCCGGTACATCGTTCGGTTCCGATTGCAATGAAATCAATAAACCGAACTGGTTTGAATTAGTTCAGAAATCGCAAGAATTCAAATTAAACTTAGAAAGGTAAGCTGCGCATCGTTGTCTAAATTTATCGCTCTGTTCGAAACAAAATAAAAGCGATAGATTTTTGATGGACCATAAATCACTATTTTAACAGAGTTTGTTTCGTAGAACTTTGTTGTAATAAAAAGATGAAAATCTTAAACATTTTCGGTATCATTATGACATGGCAGTAAAGAGGACAAACATTGTAACATAATATATGAAAAAAATTATGTTTCAATTTTAAAAATCCCGCCCGACCGTCTAACATACAAACATTTAATAATTAATAAAAACTGAAACTGAAAAGTAAAAAAGAAGCCCAGTAATATAAAATTCTAACAGATGATAAGACCTATTAATCCAGATAAGCTCAAATATTCCCAATAATGGGTCTCGACTGCAAGAATTTTATATTACTGGGCTTTCTCTTTTCAGTTTTTATTAAATGTTTATATTTTAGGCCGTCATGTTTTTTATTTACCCCGTTTTTATTTGTTTTTAATAATTCGTTTTATTTGATCGCTTTTTCTAGAAATATATAGCAAGCACGCTTGCGCTCATGCTCGTGCCCATTCTCGCTTTCACCTGAGTTAAACGACTTACATCGTTATATTTCTTGAATGATCAATCAAAATAAAAATGGTCAAAGAAATCTGACAATAATTTTCAAAGACCTATAAAATGATAGTACAAATAATGTATTTCAACGAAATTAAAATTTTCTTTAATCCAATATGGCGTCGGATCAGGCGCTGATCTAAAAAGGTTGTGGTCACAAATGAGTCACAGCAACCCAAAAAGAGGCCTTGTGCGAGTCGGAGTATTAAGTCACTCATGATCCATACTAGGAATGTTCTATACATTCCTCCAAAGGAGTTGTTAACAAAGTGTGGCTGACCCCAGCCGGGCCCCAAAAAAAAAAACTGTGAAAAATAGATTGTTTGAGTCTGTCGCTATAATGTCTAGAGTTTGTCAGAGTTTGTCGGCAAGTTTCAGTTTGTCGCTTGCGCGTTTCAGAGATATGTGTGGCCCGGCACACGTTAACTAAACATATGACGCCCTGACCAATATTCATTGTTTTCTTTTTATTAAGGTATTGAATAAAATTAAAAATTTATACTTCATATAAAATGTTATATCGTACGGACAAAAAAGTTTATTGGGATTTTTCTGAGTCGAAACATTTCAGTAAAAGTTCGGAGTTTGGAAATTTTGCCCAATAGTGGCAATAAGATGACCCCCTACATGGCAGTTAAAAATAAATAATTGGCGAAATGTGAACCTCTTGAATTATCTTTCGGAGATAACTGGCGATCCAGGCATAATAATAATTTTCTTTTAAATTAAATTCATATCATTACTTAAATTTAATAAAGTCAAGAGTAAAATGAAACAGATGCTTCGACAGATAATCACAAAATTCATGGCAATAGAATTTTGATATCATTCTGACGAAGCTTCTGTTAACTATTAATGCCATCGAGTAATGAATGGCGTTTTTATTGATTTATTAAGGCATTTAGTTAAGTGTGCTGTATATGGCCAGGCGGATACCTGAGGAGTCTGCAACGGAGGAGACCTCAGGGGAAGAGCAGACGACCGCGTCGCCGTTTCACTCGCTCATGATGCCTGCGCTGCCTACCATCGCGCCTGTCAAGCACGACGCTCCCAACTTTATACACACCGAGGTGGAATACTATAATCACAGGTAAGTAAACATCCTCGTTTCTACAGTAGAAAGTGTAAGCTGCGATACATATGTACGTATCATTTTTTCATCGTGTCACTCGTTCATTTAAAAAATGAAGTGAGAATTTACAATTTGTATTATGAATAATTTCGTTTAAATATTGCTTTTACTACTTTTTTTAAATAAAGCAAGGCTGAACAAAAGAACATTTTTTAAAACTAACAAATATAAAAATAAGCTTTTGAACCCTGTGTTCAAAACTTTAAAAAAGTACATCAGACAAAAGGCTGAATAGAAAATGTGATTATACTTATTTTGTGGCCTCTGATGGAAATCGTTTCTAGACATTTTCTCAAAAACCAAAAATGCCCATTTACTTAATTGTTCTTTCATATTTTATCGACAGCAGGATAGTGTCATTACATTACATAATATGGATATGTGTACCTAGGTAACTAGTTGTTTTCTAGGCTTTCACCGTTGGCTTGCCACACGTTCCATCAACACCTTACTATAATATTTATTATACTGTGTAGGTACTACTTATTATATGTATCGGGCGAGTTAGTCGCTGTGACCGAATAACCGTTTACGAGGACATTGTGCGTGATTAACAAACCGTCATGTCATTCTCCAGTTATTAATCTTACCCAAAATCATGTTTATCCTTAGCCCCGCATCGTGACAGAAAAACAAACAAATGCACATTCACATTTACTATGAAGTATAGATAGAATTAGTATATCGTTTTTTAATATGACAATATTGTAAAAGGAGAGAACTTGATCTGATCGGTGGACGTGTTCTCGTAACAATATTGATTATATAAATGTGAATGTAACCTAACTAGTGCGCGAAGCCAGCGACAGACTTCAAGTCTTTGTTTATTTTTGTTGCAGTGTATGTGAAACGGCGTCTGTCGCTTCCGATTTGACCAGAATGTACGTGTCTGACGAAGATGAAAAACCGGAAATTTTAATTCGCCCCGTGATCAACGTAAACCCCGCTCTAGATATACATATTCAAGCGGGCCTAAGTAGCAACCCCGGAAAGCGGAAACGAGTGCAATATTCACCTACTTTTTAGATGTATTTCAGTATAATAAAGCAAGATACCTGCCTGTTGTGTAAGCCGTCGTACTCGTGCATTTGCGATGCGACTTACGATAAAATTTTGTGTGAAAATTTAAGACATTTATGTCACTAACACAAATTTTACGTATCTAATTGTAAAGTAGTTTTAACTAGTAACATAAAATGCATTTTACAATTTTGAATGGGACGTTTTGTGCAATAAGCACTTTTTATACGATTGAGTTTTTGTCAACTTTTTACAAGTTTGCAAACGCATAAAATTCTATATTTTTTGTTATATAGGTAACCTACTTTTGTAGTTGAAGGAGATGATAACAAATAGAACAATAATTACTTTAAATGTTATTTGTGTAAGTAAGTAGTATTTAATATAAATGTTGGAAATAAATAGTTTGTATTTAAAATTTGTTTTATTGGCAGGACCTAATTAATAATATTACTTATTTATAGTATTACACATCTAGTAACAACGTTTTATACACAATCCACACATTTAACAAAATTAATTTATATTAGTGTGTTTGCGATGCAAACAACAAAGTATGGAAATAACACATTCAGGTACACTTAACAGACTAAGAATAAATATTTTCTATTAATGATAATGATAGCCATTTACTCCAGCGTTACCAATATTGGTTTGATGTTTGTTGAAATAGTCGTTTATCGCTTGATCATAACTTTTAGATTCATCAGTCTGTTCGGCAGCGCTTCCAAAACCTCCCGAATTACCCTGGAAACTGTTCGAGTCGTAGGAACTGACGGGGGATCCTTCGTAAGAAAAGTCGTTCTCATAGTTTTGTGGGTGATCTAAATGAGATCCCCCAAAGGAAGGGCTTCCGGATATGGATTCGAATGTATGATCTCCATCCGACGGAGCGTCATGTCCTGCTTCTTGAACTTGGTACGAGTTGCCTTCATCCCCACTGATCTGGTTGCTGTGGAAAGCATCATTGCGTTCATGACCGTGCTGGCTGGGTGTCGATATGTGTGGCACCTTTATGATCTGGGGGACAGGCACAGGGTAGGGCTTCGCAACGTGCACAGGATAAGGCACCTTTTCCCTGACCTTCACAGGGTATGGCACAGGTATTTTTACAGCGATAGTCTTGGTGATTTTTATTACTTTGACGGGTGTTTCGGGAATTTCAACGTGTTGGCCGAGATCCTCCAGCTTAGCCTCATAACCTTCTACCGGGATAGTATGGGACTGGTGAGAAGCGATGGCACAGTATATGCAACATAGTAATATTATCAGTTTCTGTAACAAAAATAACAAAATAAAGTCAGTGCAAAAATCAAAAGACCGTCAACAGGTTTATATAATTTGCTAAAATTAGTTTCTCAATCCAGAATTCAGTACCTAATTTTAACGCTAAGTATTACACGGTCACTATTGATAGTATTATATAATAATTTGATCTAATTTTCATTGAAGCAAAGGCACAAAAAGTATCAAACCAGAGAAACTATTTACTAACCGAAATCTCCATTGTGTCGCGGGTCAGTGTACGTCCGCGGCAGTTAAAAAACTATCGAGTGACAAGTGTAGTGAGGGCCTTATATATGGCGCGTTCTCTGACACGGAGACGGGCGAGTGGACCATTTACTTTCTTCGTTCAGTAAGTAAGTAGTCACTTGCAGACAGAACGCCGGTGAATGCATTTATTGAGTCTAATATATTTATTAAGTGATTTATAATTTTGTTAGTGTCAAAGGAGTTACAGCGTTCCTAAAAGAAAAATGACGACAAATTGTTTTCATTTACATAATTAACTACCTTGTATTTTACTACTTAAGTATTTATTTTACGATTTAATTGTACACAGTAAAACACATATAGATAACACAGCACAAAAAGGTTTCTTGCGAAATCTTCCAGACAACCTACAACAGGAACATGGGCGCCGGCAGGGGGGTGCAAGGGGGTGCACTTTGCACCTCCTGTCGGGATTGAAAATGTATAAAAAATATTACATATTTTTTTTGCCGACTACACCAGCGGGAAGGTAATATAGTTTTCAGGTGTTTGTATGTGGGTCAATATTTGCTATTTGGGCAAAACGAGTTTTATTTTTTTCGATTTTTTTTAAATATTTTTAAGTTTATTAGTAGTTGTAAAATTGTAATATACTTTATTATATTGAATAAACGTGCGTTCCGTTAACTTTAGCCTATTTTAACAATAATATAAATATATTTGCAAACTGCCAGGACAGGAAAATGACATGATGACAGGATAATGACAACCTAAATTGAAATCAAAATATTTATTGTGAAATAACACCTAAGCGTAACTTGAATATACCTTTTAGTGGAAAATTAAAATAATACTGAGGTTTCGACACGAGTATTACAAATTATTAATCACAGACTAATGACATGATGACAGTATAATGAACTTTGACACTACTGTAAGTATTTGTTTAAGGTATTTTAGTGAGCTGGCAAGAATAAGTCTAACTACATAGATATTTTTTATATTTGCTGATACTTTCATATTTTTGTATTAATTCACTACGGACAACTAATCTCTCTAAATACTAATTAAAAAACTTCTAAACATTTCGGAGTTACGGATTACTAAATGTAATAACGTAAGTCTTAAACTCTTAATAGACAAAACTCTAAAAACTTAATAGACACTAGGTAGGAAAATACCAGTCGCAGTGTGGACCTTACCTAGCGCGCCCATAAGGGCACGCAGAACACCGGGGGGGTTTTAGTGCGTAGGCCTGGCACTCTACCGGGAGAGCCCCACACATGCTCAACGTCTAGTCAACGGCGGATACGGTGCGGTTACGTATCTCCCCCCGAGAAAAAAAAACAAGGGTAGGAAAATAATAAAATCTTTAAAAATTAAACAAAATGTTTCAAAAGGGTAGAAACGTTTTTATCACAGTCAAACGTTGCAATTATGTCATGAAAGCGCAAAACACTTAATTTAAAATCTTAAATTCAATGGCACAAAAGACTACCTTAAACTTAAGATCTTAGGAGAGTATTCTTTCTTACGCTGTTTAAGCAGTTCCACCATGCTTGGTGTTTGTGGACTATAAGAAAGCCTTTGATTCTGTCAAGACCTGGGCTGTGCTTAGTTTAGAGGTGCCAAATAGACTACCGGTACATCCAAGTGTTGCAGTCATTGTACGAAAACGCCACTATGTTAGTCCGCCTTCAGGACCAAAACTCGAAACCAGGACGACTTCAGCGAGGTGTGGGATAGAGTGACGTAATATTCCCGAAACTGTTCACAGCTGCGTTGGAGGATGTATTTAAGCTTTTGGACTGGAGAGGACACGACATCAACATAAACAACATGACTCACCTTCGTTTTGCCGATGATATCGTAGTCATGGCTAAGACCACGGAAGATCTAGGCACAATGCTCGAAGACCTCTGTAGAGTTTCCCAACAAGTGGGTCTTAAAATGAACATGGACAACACCAAACTCGTGGTGAATTTCCATGTACCCACCCTGTGAAGGTTGGAGGCTCTACACTGGAAGTTGTTGACGAATATATATACCTGGGGCAAATAGTCCAGCTCGGTAAATCCAACTTCCAGAAAGAGGTAAATCGACGAATCCAACTCGCCTGGGCAGCGTACGGGAAGCTACGCAGCAAATTCTCGGCCAATCTACCACAGTGTCTTAAGACGAAAGTCTTCAATCAGTGCGTGTTGCCAGTGATGTCGGACGGAACTGAGACGTGACCGTTTACAATGGGTCTCAATGTCGTTTAAAGGGCAATGGAGAGGCCTATGCCCGGAGTTTCTCTACGCGATCACATCAGAAATGAAGAGATCCATAGAAGAACTAGAGTCACCACTATAGCTCAAACAATTGCAAACATTAAGTGGCAGTGGGCAGGACACATAGCTCGCAGGACTGACGGCTGTTGGGGCGGAAAGAACCTCGAGTGGCGGCCGCGTACCTGGAGACGCAGCGTTGGTAGACCCCCCACAAGGTGGACTGACGATCTGGTGAATGTCGCGGGAAGCCGCTGGATACAGGAGGCGCAGGACCGATCGGTTTGGAAATCCCTGGGGGAGGCCTATGTTCCACAGTGGGCGTCTCTTGGCAGAAATGATGACGATGATCTTAGTTTTTCCAATTCTCTCTTTCACTTTAAAGCTTCCTCCTGTGTCTTTCTTTTCGGTGGCATAGCTTTTTTTTATTTTTTATTCGGAATCACATTACATACATACTTACATATACATACATCCAATAATCATTGCTCCGTTCTTATTGCAAATGGGTAAAAATAGACAAAATCAACGTAGATATAACACACTAGTCATTATCCTGTGTAGTTGTCATTATCCTGTCATCGATATGACAGACTAATGACGGCAGGAAAATGACGGAATGGGACATTTTCTTCCGTATTTTTATTTTAATATTTAAATAAAGTAAGATCAATGAACATCTGAACACGTAATCACATAAGTCATGTATTTGCATAAATATTTTGAAGATTGACTCATGTTTTAGTAATGTTTTGATGCACAGGAAATATGACCACAGTTAGAGACACTCACTGAATAACGTGCTTCAATGACGCCGGTAACCAATGTTCTGATTAAATGGCATCTTTTGACCCACCAATCACGAGTGTCGCTGCGTCTATCTTAACGTTTTTGATTGGTTATGCTACAGCTTCTATTTGGCGAGATTTTTTAAAATGAAATTTCGGCAGACTAATGACCCAATAGTCATTCTCCAAAATATAAGTATGAATTTGGACTTGATTATTTAAATAAAATAGTATAACTAGGCTTTAGAAATGAACTATCACTAAGTAACAAATATATTAAATACACATTTAAACTAACATTACTATAACAGTTTTGTTATGAAAAAATATGTTCAGCAATCGGGATTTTTCCCCGACAGGAAATATGACTTTTTTGGCTAAAATATTTTATTTTGGTACTTATTTTTTAAAATACTTCCCTGAAAGTTAAATGCCACAGAAGTATGATATTGAAGTATTAAATAAAAATAGTTAGAAAATAAAGTAGCGTTTAATTTCTATAAAATATGCAAAAACTCGTTTTGCCCAAATAGCAAATATTGACCCATGTATGTTAGACCATTTCGAAAACATGCGCTACAATCCTAGAGCTTGGTGGATTTCAGCAAAGGACCTGTCATTAGATTCGTGAAGGCCGTGGGAGTGACTGCTTAGTACAATGCACCTTACGTATGTTTTCGATGAGCGAAATATATTTAATCGAATACCCACATGATTTGAATTTGATATTGCATTTATTCATAGACTACATGTATAGGTAATTCTACATTTTATATTGGTCAATAGTATGTGTAGATTAGATGCAGATGCACCCCCTGAAAGTAATCCTGGCCGGCGCCCATGAATAGGAAAATCCTTAATTCTATTTCGCCTATTATAGTCGATATCGCGTACGTATAATTAGATTTCTTATTGAACTTATGTAGGTATTTATCTACTTCTTTCAACATTTGCTTTAAAAGGGAGTAAAATTAGTAAAATAATGGTTTGGAATTTTTCAAGTATGTACCTTTTTTTCCGGGGGGAAACGCGCAACGGCATCGTACCCGCCGTTGCCTAAACGGCGGGCGTGTGTGGGGCTGGCCAGGCAGACTTCCAGGCCGACCCACTAAAACCTCCCGGTGTTCTTCAAGCCCTTGTGGGTGCGCATGGTAAGGTCCACAGTGCGACTACCACTACCAGCGCGCCCGGGCAAGCCCGACCAAGTTGGTCGGGCTATCACCAAGGGGGGATTGCCCGAGAACACCAGGGCAATCGGAGGGCCTTACGGCGGCGTGCACGGGGCCAACCGTGCACGCAGGCCTCAATTACGTACGTACGTACGCCTATTTATGAAAATAATTATTTTTTCAGAGCTTACAGTACCTAAACCTAAATAAAATTGAATTGTGATTTTATTACCTGAACGTAAATTCAAGACAGTGAGTTACCTAAGATTTTCTTGTTCGTGGTTGTAACATATTAACTCTATGTAAATCTTAACATTAGAAGATTGTTATTATGATTTTAACATAAAAAGTAAAGTGGACGAAATCGATATAAAATATGAAATTCAACAAGCTTTCGTATTTTTGATACGATTACAATATTAAATGTTACGGAAAATGGAAATGTGTGGAATTATAACATTACCTACACGAATTTTGTAGGATATCTATGCTTTTGCTAGGAATTCTATATAATTCCTTAACGACAATAGCACATGTGTATCTTCTAGGTACTACATAAGTACATGATTTTGGTTGAACATGGGGTAAGCGGGAGATGGTAGCGTATTGGTTATTGCGTCTTGGGATTTTCTGGGCCTGTCTCAGCGGAGGTCGTTCGGTAGGAAAATTGGAAGTTCTGGAGGGAGGTTTAGCCGCGTATCGGGAAACAAGCGGATTAGCCGCTCATGGTAGGGTCCTGCGGCATTCCAGTCACGTCAGCTTAGCCCCTAATTACTATAAATGGATAATCCCGCTTTTAAAATCGTTAAGATTAGGTACACGCATTTTTCGAGGTGTTTCAACACCAACGTATTCCTCCAATGGACCATGGAGGAATACTAATTGGAGTCTGTAAAAATTCTAGAAGGGTGTGGGTTTATACTGAAATCATTAAAGATGAGCACAAGAATAAATTCCCAGCTACGCAGTGATTATACCATTTAGGCAGGCATCCGTCTCAGGCATCAGGTACAAGATAAGTAGGTACCTACCGTTGCGCTCACACTGCTGAGGGTGCAAAAGCAGTGGGGCTGCTGCGTTTCGCTCGGAGTATATCGCTCCGTGTGTCGCGCGCACACTCACAGCTCACAGGTGCGATTAAACCCAGTAGTCCCCTCTAGCACTGTCCCCCGGCGACAACTGGGAACTTTCTTTCCAGTTGTTACCCGGGTGACAAATTTTCCCAACCGTTCCCTTCCGATTTGTGCCAGAGGGGCAATGGGTAACTTTTTTCCACCCGTGACACCGGAGGGTCACAACTAAGCTGCTACGATTGACCACTCCTCTCAGTCATTGACGTATATTAACAGACGCGCTGTCCGGTACAGAGAAATTCAGCCAGTCAACTGGAGCCGATCGGCACCAGTTGAGTTAGTCGATCGCGGGCGATCGTGATAAGTAGCCGAGTTGCCGTGAAGATTGTATTACAAATTTTGCGTAAAATATGTTTTAAAACTTTAGTGTGACAATTGAAAACACTGTTGTTAGAACGTATGAATATTGGTTTTGTATTTAAGGTTTGTATTACTGACTAATTATATATTATATTGCTTAAAACAAATGAAAATGGTTTCCGAACTGCGATCTACGCTCGACCGCCTTGACTTTGAACGCTTGACCTTAGTTTTGCTGTCTCTTTTACTATCATACGAGCGAGCGAGTACGCTACTGTCCACGCCCACCCAGCGCTGCCTCGCGTCGTGGCACAATTTTTGTTCGCAACAGCTTGTCTAGTTAATATACGTCAATGCTCTCAGTATATCTTCTCTTTTTAACCGACTTCGAAAAAGGAAGAGATTTTTCTATGTATATACTTATTTGGATAAAACAACCACATTATGAATTTCAATTACCTACTTGATGCCTTATAGACTGATCCCAGATAGCAATGGCAAGTCTGGCAAGTTTGATTCAAACTTTCTAGTTTTCCATCAACAAGCTTACATGATTCCCATCAACAAGCTTACATGATACCCATCAACAAGCTTACATGATACCCATCAACAAGCTTACATGATTCCCATCAACAAGCTTACATGATATCCATCAACAAGCTTACATGATTCCCATCAACAAGTTTGTTTTTTCAGGCTGTAGGTATACAATGTTGCAATGTATATACAATATTGCCCCAACAAACTTTAAAAAGCTACAAGTTTGTTGTACATTGGCTATATTGTATGTACATTGCGACATTGAAGAAACAAACATCATGCAAGCTTGCTGATGGAAAACTTGAAAGTTTGATTCAAACTTGCCTCAAGTCTGTAGACTTGCATTGCTATCTGGGACTTGGTTTGTCTACTAAGCACTGCACATTCTCACTTATTTTGACAATTACGTGTATAAATAATAACAATAATAATTTTATTTCAAATTCAGTAACAATTAAACTTACAAACTGTGTTAGTACTTAATTTCTAAAAGTGATTTTACATTTAAACAGCTTCGCTATTAGCGAGCTGTCAGGCCGATTTGCGAACACGTTCAGAATAAGTATTGTTGGTGCTGCCGCGCACTCTCCCCAATAGTAAAGCACATTTCTTCCGCCACACTGTGGAAGCCGTCAGCGTGCTTCCGCGAACATCAAATACGCACTACAACAAGGCGGCAGCCGCAAACGCGTTGTTATATTGGACCCGCAGCGCACTAAAAGCCCGTTTCGTATCGTGAAACCACAGCGCGACCGAGTAATGGCCGACCTACTCTTCTTTTTTTTTAAATTATGATAAATTAAAGACGTTTCTACAAAAAATAGATCAGTCAAGAACTCAATACGGAGGCGCGTTCAGAGCCTCTGGGTGTAGTTGTCCGGTTGTTTTTTAACTCGCTCAGAGGCGTTGAGGCGCGTTCAGCGCCTCTGGGTGTAGTTGTCCGGTTGTTTTTTAACTCGCTCAAAGGCGTTGAACGGATTGCAGCAACCAAATCTTTTATCTCCCTTTTTCACTTGAATTTTTATTTCTCTCTCTTTCCATCAGATGACATTTTAGATAATGGCCGCCAATATCATCCAATCACGTAAGAATAAACGTCAGAGCGTTTTACAACCATCAAATTCGATGGTTGTTCGGTTGTAACTCGCGCCGACACTCTAAGGTCTTGAACGGGCGGTTGTTTCACCCGGTTGTCACGCTCAAAGGCATTGAACGGGGTTAGAGCGAAAAGTTGTACTTCGCGCGAAGGCGCTGAACGCGCCTCAGATATTACAGATTTTTTAAAACTATTCAGGCATATATTAAATGTATAGGAATAATCGTAATTCGAATTATTGCTCAAAGTGGCCACTTTTGGGTTTAGATAAAATAAAGTAAATCTCAAACTTATTTTGATACAAATATTTCAAGGCTTTATAAGTATAAATGTTGACCGAACCAAATTTGCTACCTTGGTGATTTTGAGCCAGATAGAGCATCGGTGGCGCTGTGGACTCTGCACTGCGATAGGTTCGGGGTTCGATATCCTGCGATGTACCAATGTGTTTTATGTTTTTCGAATTCCATATGTACATTTGCCCGACGCTCCTATGGTGAAGGAAAACATCGTGTGGCAACCTGCATGCATTTGCGAAGAAATTCAAAGGTGTATGTAAAGATGACCAATTCGCACTGGGTCTGCGTGGGTGACTAAGGACCTTTTGGGGGGGGAAATGACCTGAATGGTCGGGCCCGAGAACACCAGGGCAATCCGTAGACGGAGGGCCACACGCCGGCGCGGCGCGGCGTCGACGGGGTCAACCGTGCACGCAGGCCTTCACGGCAGGGTCATTAGACGGGCATCGCTTGTGCGAATGCCGCCTTCGCTTGCCTATCCGTCTGCGGCGGATGGGAGCGGCTTAAGGATCTTTCTCCTGCTTCCTCTCCGCGAGATGACGCCCTCGCAGGAGGCGACAGCCTCCCATTCCGCCTCGCCGTGGAGCATGGCCACGACTATGCTCGGCAGCGACAGCGTCGTCGGCAGGCCGGGCACACCAACAGTGTGTGCTCGGCAGTGTCGTCGGAAGCATCGCAGTGATGACAAACTCAAACTCAAAAATCTTTATTAAATATAGACCTTTACAGGCACTTATTGGCGTCATTCAAAACATAAAAATCTAATCAACCAAGAATTTAATTGACTTTATAATATTCAATCCTTGTATGTACACACCATTGATTTACTACCAAACGTAGATAACGCATGAACGTTCGAAAAGTGGGCCGGTGAAGAACTGCCCAATCGGGCCTCGTGCAGTTCTTTTCCATGCGTTGGAGCGACAACGCGATAAGCAATTTTGAGCATTATGTTTGAGAGTATAAAGTTGATATTTTCTTGTAGCAATTACTAAAACGTCAAATTTAATGTGGCTAGGTATGAAATGATGTAACTGCACACGGTTGTACTTCAAATAGTTGCCGTAATAATAAAGAATAAGGTTGAATTCGATAAATACGGTACTTTCTTTATGGTAATTTTAATTTGGGTGTGCATATTCAACTACCCATTTAACAGCGTACAAATGTATAGTCGATTAGGTGACAGATTTCAAGCGCGTTTTTGTATGAAGTGCTCTATCTACGTTTGGTAGTAAATCAATGGTACACACACTCCAACTATTATTACTTCCCTTCCCATACATAAGGTGCTCGAAAATGGGTCAACATTGGGAAGAGTGAGCTCACAGCTCACTCATTCCGTCGTAGTCTGTGGCAGAAAGCACCTAGCGTTGGACGTCAAATGCATTTTTCTTTTCCCTAATTTCAAGTGTAAAATAATAAAATATGCCTTCCTGTGCCTTTAGAAAGTGTTTTAATAACTCGAGGAATACCAACAAATCTAAGGGAATTACATTTTATGCGTAACTACCTATTTATTAATTATTTTCATCATTTCCCAAATAAATCACTTAATTAATTTGGCGTCTGGTACGTGTTTGTACGAGCGAGACTGAACAATACGTGCGTGAGCGAGATCGATATACGTGTCATTGCTTTGTCGTTTAAACCAAATGAGTTTGATCCCTTGCATAATACACCGTTAGCGATTTTCATGTAACGCACACAGACATAGAATGTAGTCACTTTTTGTACTTTAGTACTATTATTTATACTGTGCTTTTTGGAAGCGCAAGACGCATCTAACGATTTAAATCTCTGTGCAAATACAAGTAAAATGAAGAAAAATGTTGACTATACCAGCAGGCCTATTCTCTAACTTCGTTTGCTCACTAGAACTGTTATTTTTAATAGAAAATTATGATGATCTGGGGGACAGGCACAGGGTAGGGCTTCATGTAATGTGGTTATAGGGTCTAAGGGGGCATATTTTCATACAAATAAAGGAATTTTAATAGTTTCCAAATAACCAGAAAAAACAGGGTTATTATATTATTCAGCATACTCGTGTTATACAGAATTTATTTTTATATAGTGTGCCTCGGGACATAGATTGGGCAGATTTTGGCGACCTCCTTTACAATAGCTGTAACTCTCTTGAATAATGCAGTTTTAACCACACAATATTGTAAATATATAATCTGTTGTTTCAAATTAATAAAATCGGTTTGAATGAAAACTGTTTGAATGAGTAAAGAATTAAATATTTATTGCTGTTAAAAACTCAAACATAATCATTGCAAGTGACTTGTTGAAATAATTATAACCATAAATTATTTTTTTAAATATTAGATATTTATACAGTTATTAAATGAAGATTAGCCATTTTTATTATTTCATCTGACATAATTTTTTTCAGACTGCCATAGTCAAGACAGTGAATTTCATGTAAATGGAATGCAATTACATAATTTATTATTATATATTATTTATACCCTCATTCTATCTGACAAAACTCTTACTATAGATCCCGAACCACCAATATTATAAGCCTTTTCATGCCATAGTAAGAGATGACCGCTGGAACCTTCTGTTGGATTCTCAAAACCTCTGTATATGTATTTCATTAAAATGTCTATATCATCTTGTGACAGATTCCCAACCATATCTTCAATTTGGGCAGATTTGATGGCTAGTAGAACCTTAATAGTCAAAGCCAAAGCATTATCCTGTGGATGTAAAACAAAATCAAAATTTAATGTGGTTAACTATTAAACAAAAAGTTTATTTTTATCACAGGGCTTACTTTGATCTGCTGGTTAGATGATCCTATAGGTGCATTACTCAATACCAATTTCAGTGCTTCAATATGCTTTCCTGTATATAAGGAGTTAAAGAAAATTAGGATAATTGAGATGTTGAATAAAATTTTTCTGTCATGTAGATTATAAAAAGAAATTGGACACATATTCACTTTTTTACTTAAATATAAGTCATTGACAATACTATAAATTTGAAATGTTGCCTGTCACAACCTCTCAACTGTGTATATTGTACTGTATCTAGCTAGACCCCAGTACTTACTTTATCTCAGTATTTTTGTGTTATTTCAACTAAGAAAAAATGTATTTATTAAATAATTAATGGACTACAGAAAATTTTACTTTTTATATTCAATCATCATCACTGTTAATAACACAATATTGTCTGATTTGTGACCTTCAGAAGCTTTTATAAAATATATCTAACAAACTGACCAAGTGAACTTCGTATTACCTCAGTGTACCATCCCCATACATAGATAGTTACTATAATTACTTTAGATTACTATTAGCTTTTCTTTAGAATATTCCCTATTATTTTAAACCACCCCTGTATCAGCGAAGAAAAGAAATAAAATTGTTAAGGATCAGATAAGAAACAACACCAAACCTAAGAGATAACTAACTGGTTATGAGTCATTAAGAAAATACCAAAGAGAATCATAAAGTCAAACTGTGATATGAAGTCGACAATTACCACTAAAGGTCCATGCAATAAGTTGTTTATTTAAATACATAATTTGAAAAGGATATTGATTTAGCAATACGCAAACTTCTCCTTCGTCTGGTCCGGTTGGCACGGCTTGTTCAGCCTCATCTTCTTTAAAATTGTCTTCATTATATTGATCAATGTCTATTTTACGGAATGCGGAACTTGAAGTATTTTTAGCCATTCTAGTAACACAGGTGAACAAATTCAGACGAGTAACTCTCTATCTCTCTGTGCTCTATAACACCTCTCTATTCAAAATAATGAAAATAATAAATAACACAAATTGTAAAATAAACTAGACTGTCCATTCCACAAATTATATTACTGTTAGTCCATTCGTTTATTTTTTTTTTTTTTTTTTAATTTTGTTTATCCCATTTGGGAAAGGCAAAGGCGTCAACCATACAGCCTAGTCTGTATGCAATAAACTATTGTTATTCATTCTTCTTTTGAATTCACAAATCGCCAAACGTAGAGGTTACATATTCATAAATTGCTTCAAAGCATTTTTCAATGGAAAGAAGTTTTTGTAAAGAGCGCGGTAGATCTTGCTGGTGTTTCATTATTTTTGAAATTTCTTCTAATAAAATGTTTCTTTGCAGGGCAAAAATTGGACATTCGTAAAAAAGGTGATGCAGAGATTGAGGTAAGGTGGTGTTGCACCAGTTGCACGATGGGGAAGAAGTCATGCCTAGCCGGTACAAATGGTCATTGAATCGACCGTGCCCAATTCGCAAACGGCAAATAATAGTAAAAAATCTTCTGTTTATGTAATTGTGTCTATTGAACCAGGGTTGTTTTATTTTATTATTTATTTCTCGATACCACTTCCCTTTTATGAGCAAAGTACTATTCCAGTGTTCTTCCCATAGCTTCAATATTTCTTTCTTGATTAGAGCTGTACAATCAGTATATGAAATTGATATGTTTTTTATAGGTACGTCTAGAGTGTTCATAGTTTTGGCCAGTTTATCTACTTCCTCGTTTCCATATACACCGATATGAGCTGGAGTCCAAAATAATATAATGTCTATTTGATAATTTATTTTTAAATGATGTATCTGATCTCGGATATTATATATTAAATGATTTGTGACTGATGAAAAGGAAGGATTTCTCAAAGCCATCAACACACTCATGCTGTCAGTAATAATTATCCATTTTTTGTATTGGCTGAACTGTTGAATGTAGTTAAGAGCTACAATTATAGCATTCGCCTCAGCAGAAAATATGCTGGCATTTTGGCACATTTTAAAACTATGTCCAGTTTTACTACCTGTATCATACATAGCTACTGCAACACTTACATTCGTCTTTGAACCATCTGTATAAATTGATCGATAATCATTATAAGCCTGTAGACTTTCGTAAACATCATATTTATCTTTAAAATCTTTATGTAGGACAATATGAATGTCACAGAATTTACTAGCATATGAGCCACTATAACAATGTAAAGTAGTACTACAAAATATATTACATTGTTCTTTTAAACTTATAAAATGTGAGAAATTCTTTGAAAGAAAAGTGTTAGTGGAACATACATTTAATTTATTTAAAAGATCATTATTCGAACGTGATAAGAGTTTAAAAAGAAATTTAAGTTTTAAAAATTCAAAGCGAATAACCATTGGTGGTAAATGACATTCGACCTGCATAGAATTTATTGGGGAAGTGTTCATAGCACCTAGTATTAATCGTAAGTTCTTATTCTGTATTTTATCAATAATATCTATGTATTTTGGATCGGAAGCGTAACAAAAGAAAGCATACTCAAAATGACTTCTGACCAAAGCTTTATAAAGCATTAACACAATTTTAGGATCAGCACCCCATTTCAATCCAGTAACGGACCTAATTACATTAGTGGCTTTTAAAGCTCTGCTCACCAAGCAATCAACATATAAATCCCACGTAAGATTTTCGTGAAAAATAACACCCAAGAATTTAACTGAATTATCGATAGGCAAAGTATGATTGCTGTATGTAATATTAATTAGAGGTAGAGAACTGTATTTTGGGCAAAATATTACAACTTTACTTTTTAAAAGGCTAACATTTAAATCAAGTTCTGAGAAGTAATCTGCCAGCTTCACTAGATTATTATTTAATGTTAATTGAATATCTAATACATTAGTACCTTTACAATAAATGACAAGGTCATCAGCAAACTGAAGATTGTTGACTAAATTATTATTAAGAATGGAATTTAGTTTTCTTATATACAAAATATACAGAATAGGACTCAAGATGCCTCCTTGACATACACCTTTGCTCGAAAATCTAGGGCCTAAAAATTTATTATCTATTTTGACATACACTTTTCTATCCGTGAGAAAAGCATATATCCAATAAGCAATTTTTACAGGTAAGAAAGATAATAGAGATTCAAACAAAATACCATGATTAACGTTATTAAATGCACCTTCTATATCAAAAAACACTGCTATTGTATACTCCATATTCTTTTGAGCTGTAGTGACGTCCAAAAAAAAATGTGCTAAGCTTTCTTGAGCCGAAAGTCCTCGCCTAAACCCAAACTGGTTTAAAGGTAAAATTGAGTTCTTTTCTATGAAGAATTCCAATCGTTGTTTGATTAGCTGTTCAAATAATTTACCAGCACAAGACGTTAAAGCGATAGGACGATAAGAATCGGGATGAGAAGCAATTTTTCCAGGTTTTAAAATAGGAACCAAGCAGTCCATTTTCCAATTAGGAGGAATTGTGCAATCTTGCCATAAAATATTATAAATTTGTAAAAGCTTATAAAGATTGTCAGTGTTAAGTAGCTGAAACATCTTGAACGATAAACTATCTAATCCACAAGCAGTGTTTTTTCTAGATTTCAGAGCTGCAGTTAATTCGTCAAAAGAAAATGGATCAGTGAGGAATGACTGATTATCTGGTAAACTATTGTCCTTCACAATTGGCCTGTTATTTTGCACAAAGTCAGGCGTGTATTTACGTAAAAAATCACTGACCCACGAAAAATCACTATTTTGCTTTTTATGTTTTATGTGTAAGTTTTCTCATGTTACCCCATACTACTGAAACTGGTGTCAATCGATTTAATTTTGTACAGAATTCTATCCAACTACTTAGTCTTTCTCTCTTAATGGTAAGTTTTTTAGCAGCTTGTAATCTTTTGAAATTAATATATTTTTCTTGAGAAGGATTATTCTTAAAATCAAGATAGGCTTGCTTGCTTTCCTGGACAGCTTTAGCGCAATTACTATTCCACCAAGGAACTGTTCGATATTTTGATTTTAAGTTTTGAGTAGCAATGTTACGTGATTCGGACCGAGAGGTACGAGAGGGAATTGACTTTTGTGCAGCTGTCAAAATGATTTGACAAAAAGAGTTGTATGAATCTATTGGATTACTAATAGGGTTACATTGAAAATTATCTAAATCCTTATTAACAATTGAAGAATACGACTTCCAATCGACTAATCTATGATTAATGCGATTGTTAAAATCATTTTCATCCTGAAAATTGTTTTGAGAGTTAAAACATTGTGAACTACTATTGAATGTAATCTTAGTAAATGTTGGCAAATGATAACTGCCCAATGGATCGTCGTGAACTGACCATTCGCAGCGAAGAGCTAATGAAGGAGATACCATAGTCAAGTCCAAACCATTGGGTCTCCAAGAATGAGAACCGACAGTTGTGACCTGACCATCATTCAACAGGACTAAATTGCATTCATCTAAACACTCAAGAATATCCTTACCTCTGGAATCCGATAACGGACATCCCCAAATTGAGTGATGAGCATTGAAGTCACCAGCTATAATCGTCGGCCTATGGAGAGAATTCAAGAAATGTTTAAACTTATTTTTAGAGAAACTGGGAATACAATTTGTTGGACAATATATACTGGCTATTGAAATAGTGTTCTGATTTAGTTCTAAATGTATTACAATTGTTTGAAGAGAGTTGTCAAAATAAGATGTTACTTTTTGATATTTTAGTGATGTATGGATTAAAATAGCAACACCATTATGCTTGTTGCCACAGTCATTACGTTCAATATGATAACCTTTGATTTTAAACTGCTTCTGAGGCTTTAGCCATGTTTCACATATAATTGCGATATGAATAAAATGGTCATAAAGAAATTTCGTAAAAATAAGTTGATTGCTTAATAAGCTTTGAGCATTCCACTGTACGATATTCAATTGATTGGGGGTGAATTGTGGGGATTTGATTGCTTACCAAAAGTATTTTTTAAGACCTCTAAAACACTTTTAGAATTTATAGAAGTATTTTGAGTATTATGCAAAGAAACACATTTAGTTATGGTTTCAACTAATAATGAGAGACACTTGCTGTCAGTATTGAGCAGTGTAAACAAATCTACATTATTTTTTGTCTTACTTTCTAATTTGGGAAAATTTAAAGGATTTGTAATATCTGCATAAGAAGCAGGCTTATATTTATTTCTATTTTCAATGATTTTCTGTTTTTTAACTGGGCATATTGGAGACACACTAGTATGATTGCCATCACAATGAATGCAAGTAGCTTTTTCGATAGAAACTGTACAAGTCTTATAGTTATGATTTTCTTTACATATACTACATTTTTCAGAATTTTTACAATATTTTGCCAAATGTCCGTATCTCAAACATTTGTAACATTGCTTAACTGGTGGTATATATTGAGACACATCATGTCTCCAACCACCAATATCTATATGATTTGGCAAAATGGAAGTGGCAAATGTCACTATTACTGTAGTTGTAGGTTGTAATATAAAACCCTCAGTCACATTTATTTTTTTCATTATTCTTTTTATTGTTATTATTTTTTTTGTACTTGTTATCATAGTAAATATTCTCTTGTTTGATATAATGGTAGGTACATTTCTTATAACTCCGGACACCTCAGTTGTAGCAGCAGGAATACTGGCTTTGAATTTGTATTCTTTCAAGAAGGTATTATTATTTAAAAAGGCATTCGCCAAGTCTGGTTTTTCAAAATAAATACCTATCTTAAACTTATTGATATTTCTTAAAAATTTGACGCCTTTGTTAAAGCGCTTTAAACAAGTTGACAAAGAAAGAAGATCTCTTGTTCCAATTGGTTTCTGGATGTCTGATGACTCAACAAAAACCACAAATTCAGTGCCGCTAATTTCTTCCGGATATCTGCGTATATAGTCAGTAACATAATAAGGCTTGTACCTATCTGCATTGCTTATTTCTTCATCACTGTCCGAAGAGGACATATCCGTTTCTACCAACCTTACCTCATCTGTCTCCCTATCTGCATCACCAGACTCCGGTTCATCCTCCTTTTTTTTTCTTTTTCTCGAACTCCGCTTCCCCATATCTGCTTATAATATTATTTAATGCCTATATGTTATATACCTCTTTTGTTTGTGTTTTATTAAGTAACTGACTACAATTAAAAAATTACAAATAAAATATTTTAAAGAGCCCGCCTTTACTATGTGAAGTTCCCGCGCTTTTCTTGAACCGTTTATTTATTTTCCTTTTGACAGCTCACGCCCAGTGTTGCCAGGTGGCCGTTTAAATTTCCCCCCCGATCTCACTCAAAATCCCCCCGAAAATTACCATTTTTGACAAAAAAAACCTCCAAGTACTACTTACTAAAAGAAATACAATTGAGATATGAAAATCAAATGTAAATTTATTTACGAAATTTTGTTTATTATATTTCCACCAAAGCTTCCAATATTAAATCATATACATTCTTGTCTGTGTTGGTTTAAGAATCAGATAGGATACATTTCTTCCCAGGAAAACCTATTTAGCATTCGAGTGTGTGTAAGTGTGTTCTCATTCATTTCGACATGTTCTCACATATTTTGATTTACTGGATTTTGATGTAGTTGATATTAAATTGCACGGTAAACGGGTACTTATATTATAGCTGGCGGCCAAATTTAGACTACCTGCGAATACAATAAATCATTCAAACAGTGAGTAGGTAAACCAGTGAGCAAGTAATGAGTAAGCAGGGAGAAAGAAAATAATACTGTCTTGAGACGAAATAGTTAGGAACCACACTTTGTTGCTTTTTACCCCTTTGAAATCCCTTCATGTTCCCTTCCCGACGTCAATTCTATTTCAGCCCTTATAGCTGAAAATAGTATTGATATTTATAAAATTATTTTATCCTTTTTATGTGTAAATAATATCCACTCGAACGTTCGCCACGCGAAGCGTGGTGGGTTTCAAAAGCAAAAAGTAGTATATCTCAAATATCAAAGGTGCCGCCATTGCGGAATGACTCACCCCGGCGCGTACGGAGTGTTCAAAAAATTGCGGAGAGTGACATATACTGTCTACAAGAGAACAAAAAATACGTATGGAAAGGTAATTTAATATAGAAGGAACTTATAACAGTTAATTAGATAAGGATTAATAATTAAATGAATGAAGCGCGAAAATGTTCGGAAGGTCGCGGAAGACCCGATTTTTTTAAAAAAAATTTTTCACAAAAACTATTTTATAAAACTTTAAATAACCATATATATTATTATAGCCCTATTCTTGAAGATTATTTTGATATATAATAGTTTTGGGTAATATTTTTAATGAAAAAAGAAAAAAATAATAAAATCGATTAATTACGTAATTATATACGCGAAATGCGCACGCGCGACCTCAAATTTAAAAAAATGCAAAAAATAAATTATTGTGTCTAAAATTAAATAAAAAATACGTATGGAAAGCTAATTTAATAAGGAATGAACTTATAATAGTTAATTAGATAAGGATTCATAATTGAATGAATAATGACGAGAATAGTAACTAAAGTGCTTAAAATTTCAAAAATACTCACTTTTTGAAAAAAAACGTTTAGTGTGGCTGGGCAGATCCGATTCGATGAGACTACTAAATTGTGACGATGGCTGTATGGCTATGCCTTTGCCTTTGACTTTTTTTTCTCACAAAAAAAAGTCAAATAATGTCAAAAATAATGTCAAAAAAAAAAATCTGATTTGTGCGCTTGGTCTTTTTTTTCTTATTATAATTTGTGATTTAGTCATACAATTATCTTGTTTAGGTATGTGTCTTTGATAACTTCAGATGATTAAATGCCTAATAAGTTTGTTGTGATTAAAATTGACAAAATTGTAAAAAGGATAGTGTGCAGATACATTGAATTTAGTTTCCCACATTCCTTTGTATTCGCGTGTTGTAGGTAAAATTTATCACGATGACAATGGGGGATGAACTGCCTGTTACTTCTTTGGTTTTACCAGTACTTATACGTCCTGTTTTAACACAGGTGAGTATAATTGCTTAGTCCACAATTGTGGCTTTTTAATTACTACTAATCAAACGCCTCTGGCTTTGCCTTGCCTAGATTTCTATTCTAAGTCCTGTATTTCAAAATGTATTTTGTTGCACGATTTTATTTATAAATTCATAAAGCATTTTATAGTTAATAGAATTGTAATACCTATTAAGTTATGTGTTGTTTAAAGTTTTGAACTATCATTTCCTTTGCCAATTTTTGCCTTATAATGTGCATGGTCGTGTTGGCCTTTTTCATATATTTTTAAATTATAGTTTCTGGTTTTTAATGTTAAAGTGTATTCTTACACTATTTTTCAGCTGGAGAAATATGATTTAGGAGCATCCCAAACCCTTAGAGCTGCTTTGACAAAGGCAGAGGCAGCAGTACCTGGGCTCAACTATGATTTGGTCGCAGGTATCATGCGAAGAGCTGACATACCTGTTAATATGAACGAAAGCTTGTTAAGACTTCAAGGAACACTTACGGAGGCAGAATGTAATGTATATTCAACTTTTTGTATTATCATTATTTACTGAGGTGGTGAAAAAGTAACTTAGCAACAGATTTGTACATCTAAAGTTCATAATTTATTTCAATTCAGGTGCCGATCTTCGTCTGAACAGGACGGAAGAAGCATTTCAAGAGCTGAACAAGAAGTCTGCTGCCCTCAAAAAAATTCTTAGCCGCATTCCAGATGAAATAACAGATAGAAAGACATTTTTGGAAACAATAAAGTAGGATAATTAATAATTAATTTGTACTCTTACAACATATCTGATTTCATATGTAACCTTCAAGTGGTGACATTCTGTTAATTGGACATCACTTAAGTATTACTATATCTATACACTTGAATAGCTTTTCATGCAACTGCAACCCTCAGTAGCTTTTTATTTCTCATGTTATTAGTTTGTGTTTTGGTTTTATAGTGGTATATCAAAATGATAGTATAATGGTAATGTACTGTGATTCAAATTCACATCATCAGAAGTAGGTTAATGTCTTAATTTAATTTCCACATACTTGGGTATATTAAAATAAGGAATCATAGGACATTGTTTAAAAGTACCCTAGATCCCTATTTGACATTCACATTGATTTATTATTAGCTTAGAATTTAATATTTTACAAATGGATTCTTGGATATGAAAACTAAATGGACATTTATAGTGATATTAATTTTTATCACTAAAAGACTTTTTTTTTACATACTATAGGGAAGGCCTTGGCCTTCATCTCATCTGATGGTAAGTGATGATAAAGCCGAAGCTGGAAGCAGATCAACATTTGGTGTGCACAACTAGACCACTGAGGCAGCTAAAACTACCATCAATCTTTCATGACCATTATGATAAATAAATTATCAATAAGTAACCACATAATTTAAATAAATAAATTATCAATTACCCATTATTATAAAGAACCCATTATGATAAATAATTTATCAATAAGTAACCACATAATTTAAAAGATAAAGTATGATATTTTCATGTATATTTCTAGTTAATAGTTTTGTAACAAGTTAACTGTGCTCAAAATGTCACAAATAAGTGTTTATTGATGAAAATTAAAAAGGATTTTTTGCAGATAAAATAGAACACTATAATTATACAGGAGTGGTGGACATACAATTAAAAATTTTCAATAGATCTTAATAATTTTTATTTGGAAATGAAACAACAATAAGCATAAAACGTTCAATGACTTATAATTTATAAAATAAAAAATATATAAAATTCAGTTCATAAAGCAAAATGACTTTTATACTTTTAACAATAATAGACAATTACAACAGAAAAATGCACTGAACATGTATAAAGCCATGTAATAAGTATTTATACTATTTATGTGATACTGTTCATAGGCTACTTCTAAGTTATAATTTTATTGAGTTGTTGTCAATGACAGCTCTGCAACAATGTGGCATTGATTCAAGCAATTTCAGAAATTTCTTGAGTGGAATTGTGTTCCATGCTTCTATAAAAGCTTTGTAAAGTTTGTTTTGATTGGAGTTACGTTTGTTTGAGATGTTTTTGTATTGAAATGATCCATCGTACCTTTAATCTTTATTTTCAATTGTTATTACTTATCATCGTCTTCTATGTATCTATGTATATAAAATAAAATGGATCGCCAAATAGATTTTGTGCTTAGCAGCTAAGCGCAAAACTCGAGAATGCATAGACTGATTTGTTTAATTTTTTTATTAAGGCACAAAGAAGGTTCATAATTGGAAAGAAAAAAGATAAAAAATGCGTGAGAAATAGTAAAAACAACACTTTTCTTTTCCCATACAAATGACAGAGTAAATAACTTTGGACAGAACATAGTCTGTCCGGGCAGCTAGTCTCTAATATTTATAAGGTGCATTTTATGTATATCGAGTTGAAAGTGTCTTGAGTTTAATCTGGAGCAATAGTTTAATTTACATGTAGTATACTACACACACATGTTAAAGATCATATTTCAAATTGTAAAACATTATATTTTTCTATAAATGTTTTTTTATTTTATGTTATAGGGAGATTGCATCTGCCATTAAAAAGCTTTTGGATGCTGTTAACGAAGTATCTACATATACTCCAGGGCCAGGAAAACAAGTTCTGGAACAAAGAAAAAGAGAATTTGTGAAATATTCAAAAAGGTTCTCAAATACATTGAAAGAATATTTTAAAGAAGGACAGTAAGTATTTTAATAGAAATTATGAATTTGTAACATTCATTTGAATTTGGATTGGTAAAGCAGTTCATTCAAATTTTTGGAAAAAATACCATTTAAAGATTTAAAAATATGTAAGTAGGTATAATTTGAGTTTTCTTGTTTCAGGGCAAATGCAGTGTTTGTAAGTGCTTTATATTTGATTCACCAAACTAATCAGATCCTTTATACTGTTAAAAGTAAATCTGAATAAGAATCAGTATTAAAACATCTATTGTTTGTTTAATGAAAGTAAATATTTTATTAAATTGTTAATGTAGAATTGGGTATCATTTGTGAGAAAGTATAAAACCCTTTATAATGCACATACTAAATTATTTTAAATAAAATATAATCATGCATAAGTAATACATAAAGATATTTTAGATTCTAGACTGAATATCTGTATGCTTTATATAGTATTAATAATTAAACATTAACCACTGACATGTTATTTTGTTACACTACTACTGATGTACATATGACATACGTCTGTATTTTTGTGCAGTAAATTTTGTGATTATTGTTTTCAATTTAGTTAAGCATATTAAAATCGAAAGTAGGGATATAATAGAAACAACCACTATTATTACATGTGTCTTAAAAGGTCTTTTTTCAAATAGCAACCCTTTAGTTTTTCTGATGCACTGTCAGTCTAAGGTCATAACTGGATAAGAAAAGATTTAACTATACTCTAGTCAACTTATGGAAAGAATGTTTACATACAATTATGGACGCTGTACTCTACTCAATAACCCGGATACCCCTAAAAACCTCAATACACATTTTCAGTACCTATGTACCTCCCATAATAGGATTCTTCGTTCTGCCTTTAATGGTCTCCTCAAATGTCCCCCTCACCATTCTGATACAGTTCATTCTTCCTTTTTTGTTCAATCTATTCTTTTATGGAATGCCCTCCCTCAAGAAGTGAGAAACTCCCCAAGCAAGCTTAGCTTTAAAAATAAGTTACGCAAGCTCTTCGTCGAGCAGTCATAGGCAAAAAACTTAGGTTACTCTGGGATAGGCTTAAACTATTCTTTAATTTTTTCAAAGTGAATTTTAGGCAAATATACCGGGTGTAACGGAATACCGCAATAATATTTAAGGTTGTTGATTAACAAAAAAAATGTTTTATGACTATTCTTTGTATTTTTATTGTATGCCTACATTTGATTTAATATGCTTAACTGTTAAGCTTATTAAATCGAAAGTAGGCATATAATAAAAATACGAAGAATAGTCATAAAACATTTTTTTTGTTAATCAACAACCTTAAATATTATTGCAGTATTCCATTACACCCGGTATATTAGTGTATTTTTTCATTTTATTTATGTATTGGGATTTTATTTTATTTTATATATATCAAAATATAACTATTTTAAAATATGTCGTTTTTTGTTTTTTTGGTACATATACCACATTGTTTCTCTGCATCACCCAAAGGTTGACTGGCAGAAAATGCCTCAGGCATTAAGTCCGCCGTTGTACATAAATAATTGTACATAAAGTGTTAATAAATAAATAAATAAATAAATACAAATCGTTGTTAGGATTACAATTTAGACTTGCCATAATAATCTCAAAATCGTTATAATGACAAAATTAGAGCACATTACACTATTTATAATTTATAGTGACGATTATTTTTCTAGCACATTACCCTAATTTACACAATCCCTATTTCTTTGTTTTAAGACAAACATGAATATAAAAATCATAAATAAAGTATGCCAAATGCTGAAATAAAGTACGCCGCATTTTATACGTAGAAGTACTTCACGTTCGTCAAAGCGGTTTAGTAACTGTGAGTCCATATACAAACGGACGCATCGTTTTCCAATTATCGTCGCAAACAGCGTTTTTTTTAGATCTGTCATCATATTTGGTCTTATACTCTATTAAATTTTATGAACATTGCTTTGAGTTACTAATAAAGCCAAGAGTTGGACGTAACACCTCCACAATCCGGCGGAACCTGAGGTAGCCGTATTACAATACAGCGACGATTATCAACCCGGCATGCCTACTCGTAATACGGCGTGGTATACGATTGATGTTTAGGGTTTAGGCTAAATAGGTGTATCAAGTCGAAAGGGTGAAAACGTACACACAGTTGTGATGATGTTCTAGCACTTTTAATAAAAATCGATATTATTAAAGTAAAATATTTTCTAAAAATTTTGAATATATTTCGCTGTGGCAGCCCTAGCCGCCAGCTGTTGTTTCTTTACATTGCGGTTATTCCGGGGTCAACCAAATGGCCTTATTTATCATGCCCAAATCTATGCGGCATGTTAAGGATAGTCACCTACCATTCGAAATATTTTATGATACGTAAGTGCCGTCCTAAGCTCTGCCAACTTTTAGGGTTGTACATTTTTTATTTTATAACATTTTTATGGTTGTATGAGTTAGGCGGCGGGCCTAACTCACATGCTATCGTTTTATACGGGTGGCGCATTTATTTAATCGCTACTCACTCATTTTTCGTATAAAAAACTAATTCTGTCAATGTTCACAATTTTTCACGTACTATAAATTCTACATTCAAAACTAAAAACGCGTTGGTTTTCATTGTTGTTTTGTTAATAAGGAGTTTTATGATGAAATTTTATTCGTTGTTGTAACTTTAAGTTCTTGACTTCTAGTTAACTTTTTGTTAACGATGAGTGACCCGCAACCTGGCCCAAGTCGTTTTGCAGAGGTTTTTTGCAGGTTTTACTGCCGAGTCATTTTTCATTTAAAGTGTTAAATCTAAATTGTTTTTTTTTTATTAATTTGTGTCAACAATGGTTTTGAATACATGCCTGTCATTGGATGCTAGGCATTTAGGTTTTCATTAACCATTCCTTCGGTAAGTTGACTGGTATCATAATATTGTGAAGATTAAAGATGGATTACTTATCTCTTCTTGAATTGAATTATTGTCTCAGCCGTTATGTTGTCGGTAGGTATTGCTTCGGGCCATTTGGTGACTCGGTCAATCATAGTGACGAGATAGCGATATCCTTGTCGTGTTACAGGTAGAGGTCCAACTATGTCTATATGCACGTGTTGAAATCGGTCGGTTGGCGGGAATCTTGATGTATCCGAGTACGTGTGTCGTTGTATCTTGCTTTTTTGGCAGTCGGTACAACTTTTTGTCCATTTTCCTATGTCGGCATTCATTGATGGCCAAAAGTACTTCTGTGTCATGAGCTTGCGAGTTGTGCGAGTACCGGGGTGACTGACGTTATGTACACTTCTGAATACTTCTCGACGATGTTGCTCTGGGATGTATGGCCGAATGTGATGTGTAGACGTTTCACAGTAGAGTTCTATATTCGTGTTAGGTATGATGATTTTTTTCATGGAGAGATTTTCTTGTCGGATTAATGCTTGAATATTTGTGTCTTGTTCTTGTGATGCAGCGATTTCTTCGTAGTTTATTGTTGATGGGCAAGTTATTGTTTCTATGCGGCTGAGTGCGTCGGCGACGATGTTTTGTTTACCGCTCACGTGACGGATATCAGTCGTAAATTCGCTGATAAACAAAAGCTGTCTTGTTCTTCGTGGAGTTTCGGTATTTGACTTCGTTTTGTTCATTGCGTATGTGAGTGGCTTATGGTCAGTGAATATAATAAGTTGTCTTCCTTCGAACATTTTCCTGAAGTATTTTACTGCCATATACATTGCCATTAGCTCACGATCATATGTAGAATATTTTATTTGAGCTTCGGAAAACTTCTTGGAAAAATATCCGAGTGGTTGCCATCTTTCTTGAACAAATTGTTGTAGTACGGCTCCTGCTGATTTGTCGGATGCGTCGCAGAATAATGCGTAGGTAGCATGTAGAGATGGGTGTGCGAGTAAAGCAGCGTTGCTGATGCTGGTTTTACAGGCTTCGAATGCTCGTGACGCTTCTTCAGTCCATTCTATTATCGTTTTGTCTCGCTTCTTGACGTTGTGCAAATAGGCATTTAACGGTGCTTGGGTGGATGCAGCATTAGGGATGTGATCGCGGTAAAAATTTATCATCCCAAGAAATCTTCGGAGTTCTTCAATAGTCTTGGGTTTGGGATACTTGGTAATGATGTCGACTTTGTCGGCTGGAAGTTTGATGCCCTCTTTCGAGACGATGTATCCGAGGAATTTTACTTCTGACTGCCCGAGATTGCATTTTGCGGGGTTGATAGTGATGCCATTGTCTTCCAATCTTCTGAGTACTGTGGTAAGGTGCTCTCGGTTCATATTTTCGTTTGGGGATGCAATCAAGACGTCATCCAGGAACGGGAAAACGAAATCTAACCCTCTGAGTACTTCGTGCATGTACCTTTGGAATGTTTGAGCTGCATTCTTAAGGCCTGGACACATTCTTGGAAATTCGAAAAGGCCCATTGGTGTTATAATGGCTGTCTTCTCAATGTCTTCTTCCCTCACACTTAGCTGTTGGTATGCTCGGTTGAGGTCTAGTGTTGAGAATATTGTCTTGCCGGACAGCTGGTATGTGAAATCTTTGATGCGAGGTATTGGGTATCGGTCGGGCTTCGTAATGGCGTTGAGACGACGATAGTCCCCACAGACTCTTAAGTCTCCGTTTTTCTTGGGCACGATGTGAAGAGGTGATGCCCAGGGACTTTTGCTTGGTCTGCATAGCCCTTGTTCGATCATGTTTTCGAACTCCTTCTTGACTTTTTCGTATCGGTGAGGTGGTATCGGACGAGCTCGGCAATGAATGGGACGACCTTCGGTTTCGATGTAGTGTTGCACGTTGATATTGCTGTTGAGATTCATAGATGTTAATCTTGTAATTCCAGGAAACTCGGCCAAAATCTCGTGGTAAGATTTCTCTATGTCGATACTGCGTATTGTTGGTATGTTTGTTGCTTGAACGGGTGCGTTGATTTTGAGGTTTGTAACACTGTCGATTAGTTTCTTGTTTTGAAGGTCGACGATGAGCTTGTGGTGCTTCAAAAAATCGGCTCCCAGAATTGGTTTTGATACATCGGCGACTATAAACTTCCACTTGTATGGACGGCGTAGATTGAGGTCGAGCTCCAGAGTTTTCTCTCCATATGTGGAAATTACTGTGTTGTTGGCGGCAAACAGCTTGAATGGTAGCGGACTTGCATTGCTGCCTTTAATCCTAGGTAGCACGGATATATTTGCCCCTGTGTCTACCAGGAATGAGAGTCCGGTTTTCTTGTCGGTGACGAATAGGCGGTAAGAGTATTCGTGAACGCCGGTTTCCGCCGCTGCCAACGTTCGGTCTAGTTTTCCGATGTTTTGAAATTGCACGGAGTGGTACATTTTCTTGCTTGAGCTCCAAATCGGCGGTGGTAGTAGCAATGTGGAGACGGTGAAGGTGACGGTGAAGACGCGCGGGATCGAGACTGTGAGTGCCGGTTTCGAGACTGAAATCGATTTCTTCGGTAACCATCGTATCTTCTGGTTTTCAATTCTGCGACTTCTAGTGATAACTTATGTATTTCTGCTACTAGAAACTGCATGTCGGCTTGAAGTGTGGGAGGTGAAGATTGTTTTGGCTGAAGATTGACCGCTGACACTTCGTGGGACTGTTCCATCATCTTGTCAGCTAACAAAGCCAATTCTTCCAGTGTGGCTTTTGAGCTGAGCGACTCGCTCACGGCCAAAACGGAACGGACTTGTAGCGGCAGGTGGTTGGTCCACATTAGACGTAGCGTTGAATCTGGTAGGCGTTCTCTTGCAAGATCTTTCATTCGTCGCAGTAGTTGTGACGGCTTTTGGTCGCCTAGTTCCATTTCTGACAGGAGCTTTTGGAACTGCCGGCTGTCAGATTCTTCATACACCGCGATGAGACGCTCCTTAATTGCAGTATATTGGTCGGCTTCCGGCGGGTTGTAGAGCAGGTCGGTGATTTGCTCGATATCTGGCCTCTCGAGCTGTGCAATGACCATTTGCGCCAGTTGAGCTTGACTCTTCTTTAGTTCGTGTGTTGCAGCTTCAAAACTGAAGAACCATAGTCGTGGTCTGTCACGCCAGAAAGGTGGTATTCGCAGTGATAGCGATATATTAGCGACTTCAGCTGGTCGTGACGTGATTGGTTGCGTTGCGTTTGGTGATTCCTCCATTTTTCTGGTTTCTGTCTTCTGACGGACGGACGTAGTAGCAGCTTGTTGTTAGGCAGCGGAGTAGAGCTTCTGGGCTGGCTTCTTTTCTTCAGTCGGGGTCACCACTTGACTGGTATCATAATATTGTGAAGATTAAAGATGGATTACTTATCTCTTCTTGAATTGAATTGATTATCTCAGCCTACTTACCTACAGACATCGTCGAGTGAAATAGTAAGCAGCTCTGAAAAGAGCTATGGTTTGAAATAAGAGCAGCTCTGAAAAGAGCTATAAGACAGCTTCCAACAGTTTTCAACACAGCATCAAATCTTCGTGTAGTAGTATTTCGCTGCGCGCGCGCCGCTGTTCCGATATCCGCGCGCTGCCTCCACACACGTACGCACCGTCTCGCTGTCGCCGCCAAAAAGAGCGCGCCTACGTCATCGCAAGTATTTATATCGCGTCTGACGTATACGCCATGAGAATTCGCGCCTTCGCCGGCCGCTGAATTTTGATTGGCGTAAAATCCTATTTTTTGATTGGTTTTAGTATTAAGTTTGTATGTATAAATATAGCTCAATTTTGTAAATAAATTCATTCCTATTCTACACACTGAACACGGATTTTACTCAAGCAACCTTCTGCCAAAGTGGTGACCCCGACTGAAGAAAAGAAGCCAGCCCAGAAGCTCTACTCCGCTGCCTAACAACAAGCTGCTACTACGTCCGTCCGTCAGAAGACAGAAACCAGAAAAATGGAGGAATCACCAAACGCAACGCAACCAATCACGTCACGACCAGCTGAAGTCGCTAATATATCGCTATCACTGCGAATACCACCTTTCTGGCGTGACAGACCACGACTATGGTTCTTCAGTTTTGAAGCTGCAACACACGAACTAAAGAAGAGTCAAGCTCAACTGGCGCAAATGGTCATTGCACAGCTCGAGAGGCCAGATATCGAGCAAATCACCGACCTGCTCTACAACCCGCCGGAAGCCAACCAATATACTGCAATTAAGGAGCGTCTCATCGCGGTGTATGAAGAATCTGACAGCCGGCAGTTCCAAAAGCTCCTGTCAGAAATGGAACTAGGCGACCAAAAGCCGTCACAACTACTGCGACGAATTAAAGATCTTGCAAGAGAACGCCTACCAGATTCAACGCTACGTCTAATGTGGACCAACCACCTGCCGCTACAAGTCCGTTCCGTTTTGGCCGTGAGCGAGTCGCTCAGCTCAAAAGCCACACTGGAAGAATTGGCTTTGTTAGCTGACAAGATGATGGAACAGTCCCACGAAGTGTCAGCGGTCAATCTTCAGCCAAAACAATCTTCACCTCCCACACTTCAAGCCGACATGCAGTTCCTAGTAGCAGAAATACATAAGTTATCACTAGAAGTCGCAGAACTGAAAACCAGAAGATACGATGGTTACCGAAGAAATCGATTTCAGTCTCGAAACCGGCACTCACAGTCTCGATCCCGCGTGTCTTCACCGTCACCTTCACCGTCTCCACATTGCTACTACCACCGCCGATTTGGAGCTCAAGCAAGAAAATGTACCACTCCGTGCAATTTCAAAACATCGGAAAACTAGACCGAACGTTGGCAGCGGCGGAAACCGGCGTTCACGAATACTCTTACCGCCTATTCGTCACCGACAAGAAAACCGGACTCTCATTCCTGGTAGACACAGGGGCAAATATATCCGTGCTACCTAGGATTAAAGGCAGCAATGCAAGTCCGCTACCATTCAAGCTGTTTGCCGCCAACAACACAGTAATTTCCACATATGGAGAGAAAACTCTGGAGCTCGACCTCAATCTACGCCGTCCATACAAGTGGAAGTTTATAGTCGCCGATGTATCAAAACCAATTCTGGGAGCCGATTTTTTGAAGCACCACAAGCTCATCGTCGACCTTCAAAACAAGAAACTAATCGACAGTGTTACAAACCTCAAAATCAACGCACCCGTTCAAGCAACAAACATACCAACAATACGCAGTATCGACATAGAGAAATCTTACCACGAGATTTTGGCCGAGTTTCCTGGAATTACAAGATTAACATCTATGAATCTCAACAGCAATATCAACGTGCAACACTACATCGAAACCGAAGGTCGTCCCATTCATTGCCGAGCTCGTCCGATACCACCTCACCGATACGAAAAAGTCAAGAAGGAGTTCGAAAACATGATCGAACAAGGGCTATGCAGACCAAGCAAAAGTCCCTGGGCATCACCTCTTCACATCGTGCCCAAGAAAAACGGAGACTTAAGAGTCTGTGGGGACTATCGTCGTCTCAACGCCATTACGAAGCCCGACCGATACCCAATACCTCGCATCAAAGATTTCACATACCAGCTGTCCGGCAAGACAATATTCTCAACACTAGACCTCAACCGAGCATACCAACAGCTAAGTGTGAGGGAAGAAGACATTGAGAAGACAGCCATTATAACACCAATGGGCCTTTTCGAATTTCCAAGAATGTGTCCAGGCCTTAAGAATGCAGCTCAAACATTCCAAAGGTACATGCACGAAGTACTCAGAGGGTTAGATTTCGTTTTCCCGTTCCTGGATGACGTCTTGATTGCATCCCCAAACGAAAATATGAACCGAGAGCACCTTACCACAGTACTCAGAAGATTGGAAGACAATGGCATCACTATCAACCCCGCAAAATGCAATCTCGGGCAGTCAGAAGTAAAATTCCTCGGATACATCGTCTCGAAAGAGGGCATCAAACTTCCAGCCGACAAAGTCGACATCATTACCAAGTATCCCAAACCCAAGACTATTGAAGAACTCCGAAGATTTCTTGGGATGATAAATTTTTACCGCGATCACATCCCTAATGCTGCATCCACCCAAGCACCGTTAAATGCCTATTTGCACAACGTCAAGAAGCGAGACAAAACGATAATAGAATGGACTGAAGAAGCGTCACGAGCATTCGAAGCCTGTAAAACCAGCATCAGCAACGCTGCTTTACTCGCACAGCCATCTCTACATGCTACCTACGCATTATTCTGCGACGCATCCGACAAATCAGCAGGAGCCGTACTACAACAATTTGTTCAAGAAAGATGGCAACCACTCGGATATTTTTCCAAGAAGTTTTCCGAAGCTCAAATAAAATATTCTACATATGATCGTGAGCTAATGGCAATGTATATGGCAGTAAAATACTTCAGGAAAATGTTCGAAGGAAGACAACTTATTATATTCACTGACCATAAGCCACTCACATACGCAATGAACAAAACGAAGTCAAATACCGAAACTCCACGAAGAACAAGACAGCTTTTGTTTATCAGCGAATTTACGACTGATATCCGTCACGTGAGCGGTAAACAAAACATCGTCGCTGACGCACTCAGCCGCATAGAAACAATAACTTGCCCATCAACAATAAACTACGAAGAAATCGCTGCATCACAAGAACAAGACACAAATATTCAAGCATTAATCCGACAAGAAAATCTCTCCATGAAAAAAATCATCATACCTAACACCAATATAGAACTCTACTGTGAAACGTCTACACATCACATTCGGCCATACATCCCAGAGCAACATCGTCGAGAAGTATTCAGAAGTGTACATAACGTCAGTCACCCCGGTACTCGCACAACTCGCAAGCTCATGACACAGAAGTACTTTTGGCCATCAATGAATGCCGACATAGCAAAATGGACAAAAAGTTGTACCGACTGCCAAAAAAGCAAGATACAACGACACACGTACTCGGATACATCAAGATTCCCGCCAACCGACCGATTTCAACACGTGCATATAGACATAGTTGGACCTCTACCTGTAACACGACAAGGATATCGCTATCTCGTCACTATGATTGACCGAGTCACCAAATGGCCCGAAGCAATACCTACCGACAACATAACGGCTGAGACAATAGCCGACATTGTGTATACGAACTGGATATCACGTTTCGGTTGCCCCACAACACTGATAAGCGACCAAGGACGACAATTCGAGAGTCACCTATTCACTAACCTAATGAAAATATTAGGTGTGATGAAGAATCGTACTACTCCGTATCACCCACAAAGCAACGGAATCATCGAACGGTGGCATCGTTCATTAAAGACTGCTCTACGTACAAAACTGTCTGATACTACAACATGGATAGACGAATTACCTACAGTGTTACTCGGATTACGAGCCGCTCTACGCACAGATGCCGGAGTTAGCGCAGCCGAACTTACCTACGGATATAACTTACGACTTCCGGGCGAATTCTTCAGCGAAACATCTATGTCTACAACAATGGACTATACTTACGTCGAAAAACTACGGTCCGCCATAGAAGAAAATAAACCAAAATGTTCTACTGCACATCACAACAATAAACACATCTTCGTGCATAAAGATTTACACAACTGCAGTCATGTGTTTATTAGAGTCGACGCAGTAAAGAAACCACTTCAACCGCCATACGAAGGCCCTTTCAAAGTTGTCAAGAGAACAGAAAAAGTATATACCATCCAGTTACCTGATCGCCAGACAAACATATCAATAGACAGATTGAAGCCTGCATACCTTTTAGATGAAGCCCTAACATCAAACAGAATCGAAGTTACCATACATCAAGACATAGAAACAGTACCACCACCGCGAAACCAAGTTACCATGCAGTTACCTCAGAACCAGACAAATACCAAAAATACCAACACTATACCTCAGCAACAGTGCATCAAGCCCACGCCAACGGCCACCATGACGACCCAACAAGAGCACAAGAAAACGCGCTCAGGCCGTGTCGTCAAGCTGCCGGTACGTTTCACTTGAAGGGGAGCACTGTAGCCTACTTACCTACAGACATCGTCGAGTGAAATAGTAAGCAGCTCTGAAAAGAGCTATGGTTTGAAATAAGAGCAGCTCTGAAAAGAGCTATAAGACAGCTTCCAACAGTTTTCAACACAGCATCAAATCTTCGTGTAGTAGTATTTCGCTGCGCGCGCGCCGCTGTTCCGATATCCGCGCGCTGCCTCCACACACGTACGCACCGTCTCGCTGTCGCCGCCAAAAAGAGCGCGCCTACGTCATCGCAAGTATTTATATCGCGTCTGACGTATACGCCATGAGAATTCGCGCCTTCGCCGGCCGCTGAATTTTGATTGGCGTAAAATCCTATTTTTTGATTGGTTTTAGTATTAAGTTTGTATGTATAAATATAGCTCAATTTTGTAAATAAATTCATTCCTATTCTACACACTGAACACGGATTTTACTCAAGCAACCTTCTGCCAAACTAGCATGTGGGTTTTAGACATCAGTGTGCGAATGTGCCTCGAAAGGTTTGCAATTTATGATTGTTTACAGAGGTGCGTTCAGAATCTATGCAGCAGTGCGCACCGAACGGCCACCCAAGCTATTGTCCTTTCGGAGTAAATATCAAACAGAATGTAACGTTCTGTATAACATTGTATTGACAAAATGGAAATCTTATCCAAACCTTAAAATTATAATATAAATCGACATCTGCTGGAATCAAGCGACGGTGTCATATATGACGCCGTTGCTTATACATAAACAGTAAGGCTTTATACGGGTGGACTGCATTTCAACTGCATTACTTCTACAAAATTTCTGTTTGAAGGCAGTTAGCTTGATTCTAATGAAATTACCTACCAACCGAACAGCTCGATTGCAGTTGGTGAGCAATTGGCGTGCAGTTCTATTGACTGCAAGCTAGCTGCGTGCTGACTTGAAGTCAGCGTGCACATAGCTTGCACTTGCTAACTGCATGCTAGCTGCACGGGCGACTTGCAGTCCTAAGCAGTTGGTTGTCAATTTCATCACAGTCGTTCTAACTGTATTTAATCTACAATTTGGCAGTCGGAGTGCAGTTGAAATGCAGCTAATCTATATAGAGCGCAAGGTTAAGCAATTATGTATTGCAGAATCGCCTGCTCGGAATAATGAATGTTAACATGTGCTGTGAGTACAACATGATGATCATGAATAATATGATATTGAGTAGCAAGCACTGAAAAAAGACGGACGGAGCGTTGTTGAATCAAGAGTGAAGCATGCAAATGACAGCACATTGTATGTGTGCGTGTCTTGTTCTTTGAAAAATGACAACTTTTTGTCTTACCTGGTACATCTGTGTGAGTGTAGGTCGTATACAAACACATGAAATTGTCTTACCTTGCATGCTTCACATTTGTTTAATGCCATACAACAAATGTATCGGTAGTTCCGTGTATTGGTTATAACGACTAAATACAAATAATCGTCAACCTGCTAAACATTAAATTATTATTACAAAAATAAACGGATTTTTTTGTAGGTCCATGGTAGCAAGTTACGTTTTTATAATCAGTCACTTAAAAAAGTTGCAAGTGCGTGCGCTAGTATAGAAAGCTATGGGTACCGTCAAATAATTTAATGTTTAGCAGGTTAACGATTATTTCTATTTAGTCGTTAAAACCAATACAGGGAAATACCGATATTTTGACATTTGTTGTGTTCCATTAGCGCTCATTTGTTTTTGTATTACGACAAAATCGAAAAATCCTTAACGCGCTAAACATTCAAAATCCGTGCTTGTACATTTTTTTTGTGGCATTGCGCATTTAGTGAGGCTTTATAATGTAGTTGGTTACCTTCAGCCCTTTTCTTTCGTTCTAGGAATAGGGAAATACGTGGAGCAAGCTTCCGCCGAGTGTTTTACTAGCGTCTTTTATCCCACTTATATACTATTTGTTGTGGAGAGATGTTAGTTACTTATGTTTTGTAAAAAAAAATTAAAACTAATATATTCATGGTTGGATAAAGGGCATTGGTCCTCAAGGTACAAACTGCGCCAAACTTCTAGCTAGCTCTGAAGTTGTCTCTAGCAGGGGTACCTACTGTACCTCTTAATCACGTATATAAAATATTATCGTGCTAAAGCTGACATTTAACTTGTAGACAGAAATTATAATTTAATTAAAACATATCTATATACTTAATTCGTCAGTGCGACGTGAATTGTGCTGTGTTCAGAGCAGACTAGAAGTTTGGCGCACTCTGTAGTAGGATTATGATATTAAAAAATATTATATGGTTATTTTGTACTTACATCAAGTACTAGTAGCTATGAATCTTTAGTAGTCAAGATGCATACTGCATACAATATTTTATTAATTCAATCAGAGGACATTAACGTTGTAATATATCACAATATATCAATTGTAAATTGCGTATTTAATCACATTTGCACTATGATTTTGTCATTTTTAGCTGTCAACATCTTATGCAGATTACGTTTGGACTTTGGAGGCTATTATTAATAATGTTGTATTAATCTAACGAGAACATAGATTATAATATTATGGTTATCTAATCTTCGAGCACCCTACTGTTGATAGGTTGGATAATAGAATTTTAATTATAATATACCTACTTAAATATTTAAAATAAAGCCTATTTTCCAGTCGTAATGAGTTTCAATGTCGTATTTACCCTATAGGTCCTAATTAATTCTCAATCTGATGCGTATTTTTTTTTGTGTGTAATCATCATCATCACAGCTCATATACGTCCCCACCGAGGGGCACGAGCCTACCCTGACTAGTTAGGGCGATTAGGTCTTAAGGTTCGGTCAAGGTTCGGTCAGATAGCGGGCGGGGCGGGACGGCGACGGGGCGTCGGCGCGATATAAGCAGTTGTAATGTATGAGTTATTATGAAAGACGTCACACAGCGCCGTCCCGCCCGGCGTGTCACGTCCCGCCGACGCCCCGCCCGGCGTGAATACAACAGGCGGGCGTGAGCGCGACGTCGGCGTGGCGGCGGCGGCGTATTACGCGTTGTGTTCTATGAGTTTTCGCTTTCGTGTTCACACTGACGGCGGGGCGTCGGCGTCAAGGTCCCGCCGGCTATGTGACGTCCACGCCGCGTCGCCGCTCCGCCGACGCCCCGTCGCCGTCCCGCCACGCCCGCTGTCTGACTGAACCTTCAGATAGCGGGCGGGGCGTCGGCGCGATATAAGCAGTTGTAATGTATGAGTTCTTATGAACGACGTCACACAGCGCCGTCGCGCCCGGCGTGCCACGTCCCGCCGACGACCCGCCCGGCGTGAATACAACAGGAGCTCGGCGCGACGGGGCGTGAGCGCGGCGTCGGCGTGGCGGCGGCGTGGCATTACGCGTTGTGTTCTATGAGTTTTCGCTTTCGTGTTCACACTGACGGCGGGGCGTGTGCACGTCACGCCCGACGGGACGGTAGCGTTGTATTTAATTACAAAAATGGATAACGAAACGGTGGAAAAATTTATTGAAATTGTTCGTGGACACGTAATTTTGTACGACTTGAGCCACCGGCAATACAAAAACAGTGCCTTAAAGTCATCTATTTGGGAATTTATAGGAAGGGAGCTTAATCAAAATGGTAAGTTATATTATGGATCATTTATTCGATTATTATTAAAGTAAGTAACAAACATTTCTCGAACTTTGAATGCAGCGTTTGGACATCGCTGATTAAAGTAAGCGCTCTTGATATGTCCGACGGTGTTTCATCATTGGGTACAAAAGAATAGGAATCACCCCTTACTTTTAGGTAATTATGAAGACAACAGGCTGCTTTGAAAATTTGTATGGCAGTATCAACACTGGTTTCTATCGGTCTGTGAAAGATTCCGTATTTTTGGACCAATATACCAAAACTGTTTTTAACAACTCGCCTGGCTCGACAAAGTCGGTAATTAAAACTTTTCTTTCTATTATCCCGTATAACAGTTGCTCTAGGAAAAGGCCGCATTAAATATTCCTCTAAAGCAAAACCTTCATCTCCAATAAATACATGAGGTGTAGGGTACTCATTCCCTGGAAACGGTTTTGGGGGTAACAGTGATTTTCCATTTGGGTATACTTGATAAAAAGCAGAATTATCGAAGATTCCGCTATCACTTAAACGTCCATAGTTCCCGATGTCGACAGTTATAAATTTATAAAATGGATCTACAATCGCAAGCAAAACAATAGAAAAATAATTTTTATACAGGCCTGCATCATTTTAAAAGTAAGTATAAAACTTATCTTCATGTGTTTCCAATTCCCGGCATAGTCTATGATATTCGCCCACCCACTTTCGTTTACGTCGTTTTTTTAGCTAAAGCAATCAAGAGTAAAACAGCTTCCACGTCTGAATCACTTGACATCTTGATTGTGAATGGCCGCACGCAAGTAAATTAAATAATTTACACATAATTAAATCTCGCGACAATCTTTTATGTCATATAAATTGTGTTAAATGTGAAATAACGTTACAAGTAAAAGTTTAAGTGTAAAAGTATATTTTTTCTTTTTAGCGCATTTAAATAAAAGCTTGTTTTTAAAAAGGTTTTTTCAATCTTGCCCAGTTTTTTCTATCTTTTACATTTAATTTTTCTGTTTACGGTGGGGCGGCGCGTGAAGCGGCACGCATAATCACACGTGTAAACACAAACATATGGCAATATACGATGTTGTTCATAGAGGTGCGAGACGAGAAGCGTGGCGGCGACCGCCGCGTTGCCCGCCGCGCCACCCGCGGCGCGTCCTCAAGCGTGTAGCGGAGCACGCGGCGGGCATCGCTTCATCGAGAATGGGGATGATGACTGAATTCTAATTCTTACGTCTCGTCATTAAATATTAAAAAACCGTGGAAAAAGATGCAGTTCTGTGAAATTAGAATTAAGTTGTTTATTTGAAGGCGATTAGACAGAGAGATCCGACATCAACCGTGACGTCATAGTTGAGTACGGCCATATAAACTCCTTGTAAATTAGCGTTTTGCTAGAAAGAGATGGAGAAAAATCTTTAATACCTTATATCTTAGTACAGTTTTCTACAGCTGAGCCACACATATCTTCGAAATGTGCTAGCGACAAACTCTAGAACTTGTTCTACAAACTACCGCTTCACTATTCCAGCAAACAGATTTTCTCTAGGTCGCTTTATTTTCGAGATCCAGCTGGCTCAGCTGCAGCAATTTCCGCTGCAGGTGAGCTCTGAAATGGTAGATCGACAAACTCTGAATTTGTTCGACAAACTGACAGACTGCCGCATATCTATATCAGCAAACAGATTTTCGCAAAGTCAAACGAAAATCATAGGCTAGCCAGCCCCCCCCTCCCCCTTAAAACATGGTAGATACGCCAATAATCTAGGGTTCGATCCTGCTATGTACCAATGTGTTTTTCGTTTTTATAATTTCTAAGTACCTACATTTGACCGACGCTCCTAAGGTGAAGGAAAACATCGTGAGGCAACCTGCACATCTGCGAGGAAGATCAAAGGTGTATGCCGTGTATGTGAAGTCAACCAATGCGCACTGGGTCAGCATGGTTGAATAAGGCCTAAAAATCCTAACTTATTTATTATTGAGCAAGATTTTAAGAAAAAAAGTAGGCGAACGGTGAGAACTTTGGCTTTGTAGAGAGTAGTTGTTGGGACAAGTTTTAAGTAAGATTTTTTCCTTATAAAATGCTTATTTCTAATAAATCCAATACTATGAACATAAGATGGTAATTAATATTGTTTTTGGAATTGATAGTGTAGGTAGGTTCAATGCATAAACGCCTTAATATTTTGTAACCACAATAAAGGAATAGGTGGGTAACGTGCGCGATTGCACGCACAAACTCAGTAGGCGAAGTCAATAATATAAGTTGAGAAACTTGACGGAAAGATCATTTTAAGCATAAAAATATCTTGGTTAAATTAAAAAGCTTTTAAGAAATTGTACTAAGCCACATTATTACGTAGGCACGATTTAGTTTTTCAAATAAATATCTAAAAATGGTAAGTATGAATTTATGTCAAAGTAGAAATTATTAAAACGTTATTATAATTATTAGAAATTATTAAAACGGCCCAATCGCCCCCTCCCCCTCTATTTTCACCTATGTCCGCGCCAACTATTTGTATGGGGATTTTTAAATTAATTTTAAAATTTTGAATTTTCAATGACGCATAACTTTTATATGACTGACCAGTGACTGACTATGTTAACATGGGTAGGTTTCGGCTTGATGGGGTATATACCAAGTGGGGTGCGATGTCAGACAACCTCCTTGTGGTGCACCCTGGGCAACCCGGCAGATTCTCTGTCGCGGGCTAATAGTCTGACGAGAGGACCCCCATAGTGGGGGGGTGTGGGATGGCCGGGTTTAACCTGGCGGGCCCCTTCGTGTGGCCACCCGCTTCATGCGGGGAAGGGCGAAGTCCCCTTCTTATGTTAAGAAGAGGTGTGGCTCTCGCTGGAAGCCGATTCCGGCGGCTACCTCTGGTGGTAGAGGGTCGAGGCGAGTTTTCTGCCGTGGCGCTTCGCGCCCGTTGGGGTTCTCCCCGAGTTTCGACTCACCCGCGCGGCGGTGGATTTAGTGGGGTCCGCCGTCGGGCAACCCGTTACCCGCACTGAGCGGACCGCGTGGAAGACAACCACAATAAAAAACCAGTTTCGGGGTGTAGAGCGGCGCAATCGCGCCGCTCCACAAAGTAGCAGAGCCAGGAGGGGAGTCCGGCAACGGACATGTCACAGGCAGGGGGTCAGCGGGAATAAGGCCTGGCTGTTCTCCCCTTCCCCCTGTCTTGTGATCGACGGAGGAGCTGCTGGGGGGGTTTTTAGTGGGTAGGCCCGGGCCATGTAAGGTCTGGGGAGTCCCACATATCCTCGTGGTTTGGCTCGACCACGGGGAATGCGTCAATCCATTTTCCCCCTCCCAAAAAAAAAAGATCCTTATGTGATCTAGTCCTTCAGAATAATTTTATTTACACAAGTAGGTATATTCGGCGGCGGCGTAGGGCTGAGGCGCGTTCAGAGCCCTTGGGTGTAGTTGTCCGGTTGTTTTTTAACTCGCTCAAAGGCGTTAAACGGATTGCAGCAACGAAATCTTTTTCACCTCTCCAGCACGAAAAGGGTGCTTTTGGTGCGTCAAAACTCCCAGCAAAATCGCTTTTTGCTGCGAGCGAGAGGCAAAGTGATTTCAATTTCGAACACCACCTTTTGGCATTTACTCGGCGCTGAAAAAAATAAACTAGGCGAGGTTCGTTCAGAAACTCAATTTGGCCAAGCGATTCAACTCATTAATATTTGTTATTAATAATTATTTATTGAAATTTAAGTTAATAAATTATACTATTACCTTTTTAAAGACGTAATATTTAAAATAAATACCAGTGAACATTATATCGCTTAAAAATCATGTTCGCAACGCAACTTCAAAAAAAAAATTAGAAAACGAAATGGTGGAATTGGCGGCAAATCCATTTCATTCAGTATAGGGTCGTTTGAACTAATTTAGTGGATTATACGAATAATGAGTGCGAATGAAATAATTTAGTGGATTAAACGAATAATGAGTTTGAACAAATTTAGTGGATTATACGAATTATTGAAAGACCTCCAGTTTCACTAGGCCCTTGTGCAAACCCTCCGTAATGCACAAACGTAGACACGGAAATATTACACAATACGCAAGTAAATAATGCGACAATCACAGTTCCGAACAAAACTTATTTTTAACTTGCATAATTTTACTTTTAATTTTTAATAATTATTGTTATTTTTTGTGAGGGTTTTTAGATATAAATAAAAAAAAATGTAAATATTGTCTTAGTGGTTTTCTTACCTATACTTTTCTCGCTGGTAGAGGTGAAAAGTTGTATGTTCAACACGAGAGCAATTTTTTTTTATGTCGCGTGCCCTTAAATCACTCACTGTGCTCAGTAGATATTGTGCCCATCAAATTAGCTAAACCTAGACATAATTCAATAACTGTAATTTTCTTTTTCTATAGTATAGTTTCTAAAGTATTGTTAGTTATAGATAAAATAATAAAAATTAAACACTTTAAAACTCCGCGTCAATGAAAAAAACAAAAAAACTACATTTTAAAGACATTTTGATTCCATAAGTGCAGCATAATAAATAACCTTGTAAATGTGCTTCTGTTATGTTACGATTCTTGCATTCCAGTTAAATAAATTAAAATTAAACTAATTAGGTAATCATTCGGGACTATCATTAATAAAGAGGATTCGGTAAGTTACAGACTTTTTGGCTTATCTTACCAAAAATAATAGATAACAATCAATTCTAGACTACTTCGCTAGTTCGTGATTTAAAGTCAGCACTCGCAACAAAAAATAACTTTGCTCACTTGTTGTACAAATAACTATTATCTCCCTCTTTCACATGATTTTTATTTCTCTCTCTTTCTAGTAGATGACATTATAGAGAATGGCCGCCAATATCATCCAATCACGTAAGAGTATTTCAGTAATATAAACGTCAGAGCGTTTTACAACCATCAAATTCGATGGTTGTTCGGTTGTAACTCGCGCCGACACTCTAAGGTCTTGAACGGGCCGGTTGTTTCACCCGGTTGTCACGATCGATTGAACGCATTGAACGGGGTTAGAGCGAAAAGTTGTACTTCGCGCGAAGGCGTTGAACGCGCCTCTGTAAATCTAACCGGGGCGGGGCGGGGCGGCGCGGCGGGGCGGTGTGAACGGCGGCGTCATCGGCGTGAACATTTTGCCACTGTGATCGGTAGGGTAGTGATTTTTCACAGTAAATAATAAATGTGAAACTTAACAAAAAACCACTTCGCTTGTCCTTAGATAATTTCTAGCAGCTTTGTTCTTAGAAAATTTCTAACAGCTAGCTATAATCCATACTAATATTATAAATGCGAAAGTAACTTTGTCTGTCTGTCTGTCGCGCTTTCACGCCAAAACTACTGAACCGATTTAAATGAAAGGTTCACTGATAGGTAGTCTAGAGCCTGAGAAAGGACATAGGCTACTTTTTAATGCGAAAAAAGGGTTGTAAGGGGTTGAAAGGGGGGATAAAAGGCTGTATGGAAGTATTGTCAAAACTACTGAACCGATTTAAATGAAATTTGCGCTACGGACTCGTGGCCCCACTGCGATGACCCACTGGTGGGCCCACGAGTAATTTTAACTTTACTCGTGGACCCACCGCTTATTTGGTACACACATAGTCTAGAGCCTGAGTCTATGTCCTTTATAGGCTACTTTTTAATGCGATATAGCGACTTGCTGATAATAACCGAATTCCACGCGGACGAAGTCGCAGGCAACAGCTAGTAATTATATAAACTAGTTGTGCCCGCGAACTACCTACTTTTCCCCATAATAATTGTCTAAAAAATACTTACAAAAATCTGGAGGGCCACCTTTCGACATTCTGACGAACGATGAAATGACTACAGATTGTTTTCAGTTGGTCCGATTTTCAAAACATCAGACTTTCTTTCGAATCGACATTTCAAATGGTCAGAGTAACAGACACAGTCACAAAAACTAAGTGGTAGGTAACATACAGCCATCATCAAATAATAAAAATATATATAGACATAGAATACCTAGACATTGAATGGAAAATTCTTGTTACAATATGAATGAATCTTCTATCTAATATAAATGAAGTGCCGAAATGTATGTATCGCGCATAACTTCCGAAAGACTGAGCTTAATTGGATAATTCTGTTTTTGTGTGTGTTATTATCAGGGCAAGGTTTGTATAAAAGATAATTTAAAAAAAACTGTATTTTTAAAAAATCTCATATTTATCAGCCAACAGTTGTTAACTTTGAACATTCAACAAATATGCATAATTTTTTTTCACAAACCCAACAAGTACATTATATGTACTTTTGTATGTACATATAAATGTATTTGTATGGGGGTTTTGAAAATAAATTTTTGCAATTTCGAAAGGAGAATGCCGGTTTTTGTATGGAAACCTGTACTCATTGCTTTTAGATGAAATAACCTTTACTGGTCAGGGTATCGGTTAATATTACCACCGTCATCAAAGATTTTTCTTTTCGAATCCGCAGTGCTGAGATTTTTTCACAAAACTATATTTTCAAAGAAGCCCGCCTAAAATAAGCAATACAGCAAATATACCCACCTTGTTCCACATAAGCATTTTTAGCCACAATTATTAACATTTTTAGCATCAGTTTAGTTCATATATACGGAAATAACAGCGAAATATAGCAAAACCAAACAAAACACAAAGGATGCGTAGGTAAGCTTCACTTCACTTCTTTAGACTATGGCAATGCGTAGCTAAACGACGACGGGAAATCACAGAGTATAAAGGTTAGCTTTAGGCTGCGGTCCGAAAACCGATAAAAGTTATGAGCAGCTAGATCACTACCGGCCTTATTAATAAAAATTTTACTCCTTGGATCATCCTCGGATTAGTTACTCCGTGTTTTGTCTTATTTTGACATATGACAGCCGACATGTGCGGAAACAAGACAAAACACGGAGTAACTAATCCGAGGATGATCCAAGGAGTAACATTTTTATTAATAAGGCCGTACATGTTTATTTAGTCATAACATTAACATAATATCAAAAGAAAAATTATTTCAACCGTCGTCCAATCAAATATATAAAATATTCTGGAGTCGATTTTTCTTTTTTCGTTGCTACGATTCGATTTTTTTATGGCAATGCACATACTTTATCAAATTCTTAACTAGCGGAAGTCAGGAATTTGGGTTAACTTTTTTAAATTTATAATTAAAACCCGGATTTAATAATTATTCATAATTTGCTAAAAGTAGTATACAAATGTTAAGATATTAATGGAATCAAAATCATTTTTAAGCAATGAGTACAGGTTTCGGCATTCTCCTTTCAATGACGCCTTATTATTTATTTTTATGGATGGCCCGGCAAATGACCTCCTCCCGCCTGATGTGAAGCGGGGAAAGAGGCCCAAATGAGTTGACAGATAAAGTAGGGACGACATCCACTCTCCTACCTGCCCGCCCCTTGCCGGCCCAAAAGATGCTTTTTCACGCCTCTTTTGAAGGAACCCATGTTGTAGGATGGAGGAAACACGTGCGCAGGTAGAGAATTCCAAGTGTGGGATGAACGACAGAAGAAGGAATCTTGGAATTTCTTGGTACGGTGTGAAAAGGAGGATACAGTGTACGGATGACTCAGAAGGCCCTTACGCGTGTTTCTGTTAAGGAATGGAGAGGGAGTGATAAGGTTAAAGAGCTCCTCAGAGCATTCCCCATGGAACATTCGGTAAAAGGCGCTAAGAGAGGCGATGTCACGACGAAGTTGTAGAGGCTCGAGGGTGTTAGTTGCCTCTACATCGCCAATTATACGAATAGCGTGACGCTGCAATCTGTCCAGAGCATCGAGGAGGTACTGAGCGGAGCCGTCCCAAAGGTGCGAGCAATATTCCACGCAAGTTCTAACCTGAGTTTTATACAACAAACATAGTTGGTCCGACGCAAAATACCTACGCACCTTGTTCAGGAAACCGAGTTTCCGTGAGGCAGTAGTTATGACGGATTCGATGTAGTCTTTGGGGTTCAGATCGCAGCGAATGTTCATTCCGAGCAAGGTGATGTTGCTCTGTATGTGAAGGGTTGTGCCCTGAAGAGAAGGAAGGGGGAGGAAAAGTGACCTTTTCGCCGAGAACGCGCACACCTGTGTTTTCTTAGCATTGAACTCAACAAGATTGTTGGAGCTTCATTCGGAGACGAGGTCCAGCGTCCTGTTGAGCTCGATGATAAGATTCTGCCTTTCCCTACCAATATCACCACGAGCAGCCCCTGAGCTTCCGCGATAACCCCCATGCACTGTACTGTCGTCTGCATAGCAATATATAGCTCCCAAGGAAAGCATGTCATTGATATGCAGAAGAAACAATGTTGGGGATAGAACGGAGCCTTGCGGAACTCCTCCGTTCACTGCCACGAACCGCGAAGCGCAGCCGTCAGCGACAACGCGAATTCTACGCTCGTGGAGGAAGCTGGCAATCCACATACAAAACTGCGCGGGTAATCCGTATGCCGGAAGCTTGGAAAGAAGACCCTTGTACCAGACTCTATCAAAAGCTTTGGCGATGTCGAGACTAATAGCCACCGATTCGCCGCGCTTATCGATAGATTCACCCCATTTGTGCAAAAGGAACGCTAGAAGGTCACCTGTTGACCGTTTAGGACGAAACCCATACTGTCGGTCATTAAGTAACGAGTGACCTTCCAGGTAACGGATCAGCTGGGTATTAAGGATCCTCTCCATGATTTTACACAAAATGGAAGTGACGACTATAGGACGATAGTTAGCCGGAACAGAACGATCTCCATTTTTGGGAACCGACTGGACATTGGCCTCTTTCCAAGATTTCGGCACACAACCAGCAGAGAACGACAGACGGTATAGACGCGTAAGGACCGGAGTCAACTCCGCTGCACACTTCTTAAGAACAATCGCAGGAATGCCGTCTGGTCCACTTGCTTTTCGAGTATCGATCGACTGGAGCTCCGCCCGCACATCACGCTGTCTGATACGGATATCGGGCATGGTGCTGCCACAATGGGACAGTTTCGGAGGTTGTGCACCACAGTCATCGACACGGGAATGAGCCGCGAAGAGTTTTGCCAGGAGGTCGGCTTTCTCCTGCGGCTGATGAGCAACTGAGCCATCGGCATGTTTCAGCGGTGGCAGCGAGGGTTGCAGAACTTTGATTGCACAGGCGCCTGGCCAAAGGGCCAGGCGCCAGAAACTTTTATATGACTGTTAACATGGGTAGATTTCGGCTTGATAGGGTATTATTGACCAAATACGGTATATACTTATTTGGTCAATAATACCCTTGTACCGTTTTTTATTTGTTTCAACAGCAATGATCAGCGACCACGGTTAACAACTCGGTTTTACAATGTTATACTAAATTATAGATATTTATTAATTTTAGGCAGTTTAGAGTCTGATTATATCCATTACGTAGGTACCTATTACGTTTTAAACAGCTTATGTCTATCTATTTTCTGAATTGTTCTTTTCATAATAAACTTCCTTAATTGGACTTAAACGAAAGGTTATAAATAGTTCATTCAAATTGGTCCAGTCGTGTCGTGTTCTTTCTTACGTAGGCGGGGAGGGGGTGAAAAACTAGCAAAAATAGTCTCACGTAATAAATGAATAGCCCCTTGAGACATGAGTTTGTACTGGATTAGGTACAGGCGCGCTGCGTCATTGAAGTTGAGCAAAAATTAAAAATTATTTATCTTTAAAGAAACTAGTGACTTATTTAATATTATCAAATTCAGTGTAATGAGTTAATTCCCTGAAAATCTATCCTTTGTTATATAACCTTTGTTAAATAAGTCAGATTTTCTTCTGGAAACTGTTTTTGATGGGTGTCAATGTTTTGGGGACATGGATATTCTCAGAGATATTTTCAATAGTAACATATATTTGTTTTACTGCGGTGTATTAAACAGGTTTTGCTAAAAAACAAGTTTTAAGTGGGGCTCGTTAAGCTCAGCTCAGAGTTGGCAGCCTCTTAATAGCCAATAGAAAAAAAGATTTTTTTCTGCTGCAGACATTTGCCCATCATTTGTCAAATCAACAGACGAGCCTTTGACGGGAAAATTAATCCAAAATGCTTTTCTTGATTCAGACATCAAACAAACAAATTTATTTAGTCCTTTTTATTTTGTTTAATGCCTCTTGGATTGTCAATACTGTTACGCCGAAGGGATAGGAAACTTCCGGCATGGTTTTCTTGGCCTTAGAAGCGTTTTCAACAGCCTTAAAACGCAGTTCAGCGCGTTTCAGGAGGTGCTCTATCACATACTAGAATATCGAAATTTTACTCAAGTTGCCGTTGTTTTCAGGCGCCTGAAACAAGTTTTCAGTTCAATACTTTAAGAAAGGAATTGGGATGATGACTGAATTCTAATTTTGACGTCTCGTCCTTAAATATTAAAATACCGTAGAAAAAGATGCAGTCCTGTGAAATTAGAATTAAAATCGGCTAAGAAATACATTAGATACAAGCATTTTAAGTTGTTACTTTGAAGGCGATTAGACAGAGAGATCCGACATCAACCGTGACGTCATAGTTGAGTTCGGCCATATAAACTCCTTGTAAATTGCCGTTTTGCTAGAAAGAGATGGAGAAAAATCTTTAATACCTTATATCTTGGTTGTTTTTATAGTTATTCGAAAACCATTTTTTTCTATCTGTTTATTATATGAATGAGCTTCTATTAAAGCAAAAAAAAAATTTTTTGTCATCTAGCCTATTGTAAAATTAATTTTCTAATACTCCATATATTTTTTTTCAACATATCTAACTAATAATTTTGAAATCCCCCATTCAAATAGGATGGGGGATTTCAAAATTAATTTTAAAATTTCGAATTTTCAGTGACGCTATTTCTTTTATATGACCTTGTTAACATGGGTAGGTTTTGGCTTGATAGGATGTTGACCAAACACGGTGTATGTATACAAGTGTTCCAAATCCCTATTCGACTCTATGAAAACATACATATACGGCGTTAACAATATCACTAGCCTCTCACCCAGCTCGAGCTTCATGCCAGAGAACACTTGTGGCATAATCTGCTGAATTATTTGCTAATGGAGCAAATGTCAAATTCAAGCAACTCCAAGGGTGGTCCCAAGGTCACCAAAATTAGGATCTGATGATGGGATCCCATAAAAATCGAGGAAAACCCTTAAATTTTGAGGTGTGTCCAACCCAACGTGTTTTGTGTGTAGGTATGTTACGCGATTACTCCGCCAATTCTGGACCGATTTTCAAAATTCTTTTTGTATTCGATAGAGTATAGTCCTGGGGTGGTGGGGTTTTTCGTAAAATAATTTTTATTTTTATCTTTTTAATGAATGAAATCTTTTTAGTGAATTGAGAAACCCTAATTTAATACCAGATCAGCTTCGGTGGTATTAAATTAAGGTTTCGCTCGATTTTCATGGGATCCTATCATCAGACCCTGACTTTGGTGACCTTGGGACTGCCCCAGGAGTATACTCTTTCGAATACAAAAAGAATTTTGGAAATCGGTCCACAACTGGCGGCGTGTATGTTACATACAAAAAACATACGCATCGAATTGAGAACCTCCCCCTTTTTTGAAGTCGTTTAAAAACCACGCCAAAGTCAATCATACGTCAAAATCATGTTGACTGTTCTGGGGGTGTATTATTATGACATCTTAATTCCAATTTTCTGAATTGCTATTAGTGCTTTCTTTGTTTCTTTCTTTTACTCATTATAAAAAGAGAAAGAAATGGCATTATTTAGAAAACAGCCTGGAATTAAGATGTCATAATACACCTCCTGTTCTTTGACTATCGCGATTTTGTGCACCCGGAATTATTGCCAGAAGGTCAAGCGGTAAATAAAGAATCTTATTTGAGCGTTATGCGGCGTTTAAGAGAGCAAATTCGACGAATAAGGCCAGATTTGTGGAAACAAAACTTTGATTTTGCACCACGATAATGTGCCTTCGCACAAGACCATCATTGTGAATAAATTTTTTAATCAAAAACTACAAATACCATCAAGCAACCACCTTTTCCACTAGATATCGCTCCAGCGGAGCTCTTTTTTTGTCATTAACTCAAATTACCTACCACTTCGTAACACCCGGTTTCATTCGGTAAAAGAAATAAAGGAGAATTCGCGACGAAAAATGAACTCAGTTCCGGAAAAAGCGTTTAAAAATTGTTTTGATGATTGGATTATTCGTTGGCGTAAATGTATCCTTTCAGAAGGAGCATACAACTTTGAAGGCGATAAAATAAATTTGGATGAATAATTAACATTGTGTGTATTATTGATCTTTTCCGGGTACTTTCTTGACAGAGTATTAATATTTAAGTAGAGGAGTACCTACATGTACTTGCTTTTGATATATTAAAATGCGCGTGTGCATGTACGTATATTTTTATTATTTTAAAATGGCCCGGTGGCTGATGGTATGCGTATTAGGTACTCTAAAATCATTTAAGCTCTTAAGTTTTTAGAAATGGTTTGTATCATTATATTTTTTAAAGTATAATGTTTAGCTGAATTTGGAGCGGCCGCGGCTTTTTTCGTATCGATCGCTGTGAACCTACAAATTAGCTTTCTTAGGTCGCCATTGAAAAAGAGCGAGCCGCCGCGGCTTCCACTTTATGGAATACCATTTTATGTCGGCGTTTTTACCGTGGCCGGTGGAATGGAATCGTAGTGCACGTTTCGGAGAGGTAAAAAGTTGTACGCGGAAATATGTGGAGGTCGTGGGACGTGGGGTCCTGTGTCAAGTGTCGCGGGCGGGCAGAGGCGACGGCTCGGGGGCAGAAGGCACGACACGACACGACACGACCATTGTCCGCGGCCGCACGACGAGACGAATCACAACGCAGGCTTCATGACCCATTAAACGTGGTCACGAAATCATTCTACAGCCTCTTTCTTTCACTGACACCGAGCAAAGTGGAACTGCCAAAAATATCTATAAAATAGATTCCCACGAACGATCGACAAACGACTGTGAAATCGGTGCAGCTGACGACTGCCATTGGTTTTTTTTATTTAAGTATCTTGCTATTTTAGTGAATGAGCATTGAAGCGGAAAATTTAAAACTCATAATTACTGGATGAGTAATGTCTTATAACGTGTGTTTAAATAGGAATTATTAGGTAACATACATTAGGTTGCTTTTATAACTTAAATAACTGTGAAAATTGAACTTAAGTAACTCAAGAAACTGTACGTATCTTAAGTATATAAAAATAAGGGACTTCTGTATTTTGAAATGACCTATAATAGCGTTTACAAACATTTGTATGTACTTAATAATAGTACATTACGATATAAGTGCGGTATGTTGGATACACACTCGGCTGGCTCTATTACGCCCTCGCCTTCGGCTCGGCTTGAATTTCCGTCTCGTGAGTTATAGGTATAACCAATATACGCACGTATATCGTACGACGTTTTTCAACACAACTGTGAGGAAAAATATCCTAAATAAACTGTATTTTTTTTATGAAATAACACAAATCATTGTTTATTTGACAAACTAAATAATGGTATGAGAATAATCGTTTGAAAAATCAATGTAGTTCGTTGATGTCTTTTATATTACCTCTAGCTTTTTAAAAGTGGTAAATTTAGATCCAGTTTACGAGCAAGTGTGTTGAAAAGTTACTTTTATTTAGATTGGAAACATCTAATTAGAATGGGTAAGGGTAGGAATGAATATAATATAATTAGAGAAGAAAAGAAATAACAGGTTTGAATGGTGTAATATGGGCATATGCCTTTTGTGTTTGTTTCTGTTATGTGTTGGTATTTATTTTAAATTGTTTTTGTGCAATAAAGCCCTATATATTTCATTCATTCATATGAGGATGTGGAATGAGAGACATTACTAGAAGAATGAACAAGAATTCATAATTTTTATAGTATCACTACAGTTGTACCAACGAACTACGTTTCGCCATAACGATTGTAAAAAAAACCCTTATTACCTAGGGATATAAAAATAGTTTACGACCTATTCTCAGACCTACAGAATATACACAAAAAAAATCATAAAAATCGGTTTCGTAGGAGTTCGGTTACAAACACTGTGACACGAGAATTTTATATATTAAGATTTATTTGATACTTTGAAATAAATGAAATAAATGCAAATGTGTGCGTGGAATCTAGTAGGGCTGAGTGCGCGGTTATCAATCGAAATGACGCGGGAAGTGCAGCGACTGCCTTCTTTTTCACGCGCATAGCGCTGTCTCTGTTATCGGCCGGCGCTCGCGTCTACTCGTCCGAGCGATCGCGCGCGCCCTTGTTTATGTGTCAGTGATGTCTACAACGAAATGCCGGGTAGGACGAGGTATTTGAAATGAGTGCGGGGAGGTGAGTGGCCGTTCTGTACGTAGTACTATTATCTATTCTGTGCTAAAAGTGTGCGACATAGCAAACATGGTAGGCATTTCAAAAATGCTATACATCGCATATTGACTCAAAATTTGGACACGAGAAAGCTGTGCACAAGATAATGGGTGCAGCAATTTGCTCAACATTGAACAAAAGCAGCCTCGTGAGGATGTTTTAATCCAGTGTTTGGAGAAATTTTAACGTTTAAAACAGAGTATTTACGACGATTCATAACGATGGATGAAACATGGGCCACCACTTCACCCCTGAGAGAAAAGAACAGTCGAAAAAATGGACTGAAAAGGTAGAACCGGCTCCAAAGAAGGCGAAGTCAGTTTCATCTGCTGGTAAGGTAATGGCGTCAGTATTTTGGGATGCGCATTTTTACTGATTATCTTTTACAAAGGCAAAACCATCAACGGCGAGTATTATGCAAAACCATTGCAGCGTTTGAGTGATGAAAATAAGAAAAAAAGGCCTCATTTAGCGAAAAAGGAAGTGTTGTTTCATCAGGACAATGCACCAGTTTACACATCCCCTATTGCATTAGTTGAAGTTCGAATTGCTTCCTTATGCACTTTATTCGTCAGATCTAGTTCTCTTGAATTATATTCTGTTTCCAATCTTGAAAAGAGACTCAGCGGTAAAAGATTTGCCAATAAAGAAGAGGTAGTGTCTGCTGTTTATGACTATTTTCAGGAGCTCGACACTGATCACATAAACAGGGTATCTAAGCTATTGACCATCGCTGGGAAAACTGTATTGCGTTAAAAGTAGATTATATTGAGAAAGCTTTTTTCCAGTTATTTTGTGTTATCATTATTAGGCCGGCTACTTCTGGGACCACCCTCGTAGTATATAATTGTGTATGAATATATAATTAAGTATGTCTGTATAATATATGTCTACATGTAGACTTTTATTTAACTTTATCTTTTAATTAATCCGCTTGTGTTTTTCACAAATATGTACTATTTTTCCGACACGATCTCTGTTAGAAATAACTCTACCCTCGTGTTCATTTACTTTAACTTACGAGTATATGTATGTACTTTTGCGTAATTATTTATTTATTTTTTATTTATTTATTTATTTTTATTTGGAAAACAAACAGCATTTAAATTATATCAAATAGACTTAAGAAATTTAGAATACAAATGCTCTAAAAAGTTTTCGCTTATAGAGAGAATACTATTACTAACATATTAAGTAATTAAATTTATATATGCATGCAAATTAAATAACTAAGAGTGAATACAATGTAAGCTTATGAAATAATACTATTATATCTAAAAAATACAGTAAATAAAACAGAAATAGATACCTACCGAAACCTAAAATATTTATGTTTAGCCATGTCAATTCATTCAGGAAGCAATGATTAATGTAAGTTACAAGACTCCTTGCACAAAAAATAAAACATTTATTTGTTTTTTGAAATAATTTTGTTTTTCAGTGAACAAATCCATATTTGTTGAGAATTTTTTATTGAAATTTCTAAAAACTCTATTAAAAAAAGAGTTTTGTCTATAGTTTGTTGTGCAGGTATCGGCGTGAAGTATGATATAGTTTCTTCTAGTTACAGCTCGACTAGGCACCTGTATTGTGATTTTTGACAGAAGGTCAGAACAATCTATATTACCAAGAATTAAGTTTTGGAGAAATGTCAAGTCAGCCGCCTCCCTTCTCAACGCCAATGGAAGTAAATGGTGATGCTGGCAATTTTTTGCGTAATCTGAATTTAAATCGGGATTCAACCTATGTTTAAAATTTACGAACCTTAGAAATTTTCTTTGTATTTTTTCAATGTTATTTATGTAAAAATTATACAGTGGATTCCAACTCTGACAAGCATATTCAAGTTGACTTCTTATCAATGAACAGTATAAAATTTTTAATGACTTAACAGTTTTAAAATATTTGGTACTTCTAATAAGAAAGCCTAAGGTCTTTGTGGCTTTAGACGTTATGTTTTCTATATGTTTATCAAATAGGAGTTTTGAATCTAAAATTACGCCAAGATCTCTGATATGCTCAGTACGCTCGAGTGGCTCCTTATATAGAGTATAATTAAAACACAGTGTATTTCGAGACCTACTGAATGTAATACACATGCATTTAGAGACATTTAATTCCAATTTATTATTAAGGCAGTATTGTTGTAATCTATCAAGATCCCCTTGCAATAGTAAACAGTCATTTAAGGAGTTGATCTTTTTGAAGACTTTCAGGTCATCAGCAAATAATAGGAACTCAGAATTAACAAAACATTTATAAATATCATTAATAAAGATAATAAATAATAATGGTCCTAAAATTGAACCCTGTGGTACACCAGAGGGAATGTCCGAAAAGCAAGATTGAGAGGAAAAGCCATTAAGGACAACAGTCTGGCAACGTCCTGTCACATAAGAAGTAAACCATCTGAAGAGGTCCCCATGGATGCCCGCAGATTGTAGCTTATCAAGTAAGATCATATGATCAATTCGATCAAACGCTTTGGTATAGTCTGTGTATATAGCATCAACTTGGCCTCCAGACTGCATTCCAAGTGACAGCTGTTCTGTAAATACTATAAGGTTACTAATTGTTGACCGTCCCTTAAGAAATCCATGCTGTTGAGATATAAAGGTGTGTTTAAGAGCAGCATATACCTGTTGGTGAACAAGTTTTTCTAAAACTTTAGCTAGTATGCATAGTTTCGAAATTGGTCTGTAATTAGTAACTTCTTTTTTGGATCCCTTTTTATGCACTGGTGTAATAATTGCTGCTTTCCAGATCTTTGGTACAACACCTTCCTTAACAGATCGTTTAAATAAGAGGCCAACAGGAAAAGTCAGACTACGTGCACATTTTGAAATTAAGATTGGATGCAGACCATCAGGTCCCGCGGATTTTTTACAGTCAAGGATCTGCAACAACTTTAGAAGCTGATCATCAGTGATCTCTATGGAACTTATGTCTTGGGAGGTGCCACACACAGCTCTATGGGTGTTTACGTTCTGCATTAAAGTATTAACACTATGATCAGCCTGTAGAAAATTTGAATTAAAAAACTCTGCGAAAGCATTACAAATATTTTCACCGGACGTCAATTCTGTGTTATTATAGTTCATTGTAGATGGATATGCGCTATGTTTTTTATTTGAATGAATATAAGACCAGAATGCTTTAGGATTTTCGCGAATAGATGATTCGGTGTTATTAATGTACTTAGTGAAGCAATCCTGTTCCAAGCATTTAACTCGCTGTCGAAGAAAATTAAAGGTGTTGCGATCTGTTTTATTACCATATATTTTTATTTTCCTGTGAACCCTACTCTTTTCCCTAAGAACCTTTATTAACGCAGGTGAGTACCATACCGGGTAACGATTTGGATGAATATATTTAAAAGGTATGTATTTATCTCTCAGTTCACACAATAAACTATTGAATATATTAACTGCGTCATCCAATGTGCCACAAGACAGAAGGCTTTGCCAATTCTGTTGATCAAGTTCATTACACATAGCTGTAAAATTTCCCTTATCAAAAAAATATTTTAATCTTGCCTGAGACTTCAGGCCCGGCGCATCAACAAACCTTAAATGGCAGAGTAAAGCTGGATGGTAGGAATCTTCCTCTACCAATGGCTCAGTACAGTGTGATATTGATACATTTTTATTCGAGAACACCAAATCTAATAGACAGTCCAGGTGGTTTCGGACATTATTAAATTGATTAAAATCACATATATTCATTAGGTCGTGAATCTCACTATGATTGATATTGGTAGTGTGAAATGATGGAATAACACAGTTGGAATCCTCAGACAAAGACCAGGTTATGTCACTCAGATTAAAATCCCCAACGATAATGAATTTGTCTTGTGGATTATTAGCACAAGCATTTATTACTTTATCGGAGAAATTACACAATTGGGCATTCAGAGACAATCCCCCGTTTTGCTGACAAAGATATATACATGCAATGTGCAAAGTAATAGTTTTCGTATCTTTTGAACTCATTAAAAGTGAAACCCATATGTCCTCCGCTGTTGACTGCCATTCGGGCCGCACGCGCGCCTTAATGTCACACCGAACTGCAATAAGAACCCCTCCTCCACGCGTCTGCCCCACACTCGAGTAGTCGCGGTCGCGCCGCCATACCGTATACATGTCAGTGAATAACTCTTCGTTGTATATTCCATCGAGTAACCAAGTTTCAGTTAGCAACACAATATCATATTTGTATAGCTGAATATTTCTTTTAAATTGAGCCGTCTTCGTCCGCAGACCCCTGACGTTCTGATAGTAAATGTTAACCATCAGAACATGCGATCCCGCCAGAACAACGCCTGACAGGGTCGCGCTTCCGTATTTTTAATGTGTTGATGTATTGATAAATAATGTCAGAAGTCTGCGGTACAAAGACGGAACTGTGCAAGTTAAACATTATACTAGTATAAAAAAGAAAATCATTCGTAGGCACTAGTGTTGATACTGTCAGCATAGGCTGTTGATAATATGAAAGTAAAGGAATATTAAGTAATTGGCAAGTGGCGACTACGGTTAGAATACAAAATATAATTATTGAATAGTGTAAAAAATAGTATGAATTATGATTATAAAAAATAAAATGAGGGTAAGTAATGCATAATGTTTGGATATTCATGTAAATAAAATGTTTATGACCATTAAATGAGGTGAGGTGACAAACATTTAAATATGTGATTATATCCAAAACTATTTGGCAGGTAGATCGCTGAGATATACTACGAGTATAATAAAGAATTTGTAAGTAGTAATATGAATGATTGGTTACTTGTACTGTATATAGTGAAATATAACGGCAAACACTGTATAGATTCATAAAATGATATGTAAAAATAATGTTTAATATTTTGTTAACGTAAATAGTGCATTGTAGGTTAATATGGATTAATGAATTCAAACAATAATAGGTATACCTATTTATCATTGCTCCTTCAATACCTTGACATGGCTTACACACAAAAACAAGACTCATCGACTGCGACATAAACTTCAAACATATATAAAAAAATAAAAATTGCACTCTTATACAAACTAGTCACTTAATTTTACAAAGATCACTATCGTTTTTAATGTTAACTATAGGTGTAGTGTCATTTTTTCTAATAAGAATATTGCAATTTTGAACCCATACATATTTATAACCACACTCTTTTGCCAATTTTTTTGTATTCGTAAGTAGTTGTTTATTATGCGTGGTGAGGTGATCGTTGACATAAACATTATTGGTATCTCCGGGGAATCCTAAATCTTCTGTAGTAATGCCTGGTTTCTTCGATCTGGCGGAGGCTACGAAATCTTGCTTTTTGTACCGACATATGAATCCCACTATGATATGTTTCGGTTGTGTTGATGAACGGGCTCGAGTGATGAAATTAATGTCTGATTTGACAATATGTTGACCTATAATATCTCCAATGTTACATATAATTTCTAGCAAATTTTCGCTTTTCTTTATAGGAATACCCTTGATCTCGATATTATTCAGCCTTAACATTTGATCTTTTGTACAAAGCTCAGCCGATAGTTTCGTAATTTCGGCCTGTAGTTGGGGGTAATCAGCGTTCAATGAGGGTTGTTTTTCAAGAATATCAATGCGTTTGTCGACTTCGGCAAGTTTATTAGAATTATTTGCAACCTCTTGTTTCATACTGCCAATAGATAGTTCCAGATTTTGAAGATTTTCTTTTATATGTTGTATTTCGTGTACTATAGGCGGTAGTTGCTCGAGACGAACATTAATTCCCTCAATACCGCTGCGTAATTCCTGCAGGATGAGGTCAACAGTAGCTTGCGGCTTAGCGGGAACTCCGGGAGACATCACAGATACTTGGGAATTCATAACTTTACAACTGGAACACTGAACAGCTGCTTGTCTTGTTGAGCCAAGTTTTCTGTAATTGACTTCAGATATATTCGCACAAGAGAAACAGTAGGTCAGACCACACTTAGAGCACCGAACTCCATCCGAATATTGATTTTTGCACAATGGGCATGCAAACATTTTGGTAATAATAAAGTAATAAGTGTATGTAATTTCGCGCTGCGATAGGTTCTTAACGATCGATAGCGAGCGTAAGCACTTGTATGTACGCACGGGTTTAACGCGCGGCGCGGTATTCGATGTAAAGATAAGTTTAAATTATGTCCGAATTATCGTTACTTTTATAGGCACAGTAAAAAATACTTACCTTTATATAATACTAGCTTTAGCCCGCGGCTTCGCTCGCGTTAATTTCGGGGTAACCCGAAGATTTAAAAAAAAAATAAGGCAGGTATTTTTCGTTGGTAACAAAGAGTCTGTGTTCTGATTTTTAGCTTCCTATCTTGAAAACTGCAAAAAGTCCCATATAAAATTTCACCCCCTCTTTTAAGGGGTTGGGGGCAGATTTCCAAAAAAAAATGATGTTCGATTTTTTTTGTTACACAGATAGTTTGCATACCAATTTTTAGCTTTCTACCTTGAAAATTGCGAAATGCTCCATACAAACTTCCACCCCCCATTTTAGGGAAGTGGGGAGTTAGAAAGAGACAAAAAGTAGCCTATGTCACTCTCCATCCGTTCAACTATCTCCACTAAAAAAATCACTTCAATCCGTCACTCCGTTTTGCCGTGAAAGACGGACAAACAAACACACACACACACACTTTCCCATTTGTAATATAAGTATGGATAATCACAATAAGAACTATTGTATTTATGTACCAAGGTCTTAAAGTGATAGTATTTACGTCTTATAGGCCCGCCACACTATGCTCCTCGCGCTGCTCATCGCCTTGCTCCTCGCACTGTCGCGATGTTGCCCTCTCCGCCCACACACTGCTCTTCTCGCGCAATTAATCGCGACGCTCCGCACTTGGTTATTTGCCTTTGCTTTACAATAAATGTCTAAACTTGGTATAGCTAGCTAATCATGTCAATGTCATACAAAGAAATATAAATATAAAGAAACATCCACACCAACAGAGATGGCTGTATGACATATATTAACAGCAATATAACGATGAAGTACAAACTGTACAAGTAATAACATAAGACGGTTTAAAAATATGTTGCATAATTCCCGTCATTTAATTTTTATGTACGTGAGCGCTCGATGCGGACTGTGTTCGCGCGATTATGTGGCCAGACACTCGCGCTCATATTGCCGGTCCTTTGACTCGCGTCCAAAAACCGACAAAATAGGGAGCGGTGGGCATGACGAGGAGCATGACGTGCGGCATGACGAGTAATGCTGCCACACTACGTCTCTGCCTCCTTTCCTCGCTACTTCCCATACCACTCGTCGAGTGTGTGGCAGGCCCATTAGAAAACAATATTTTGATTACTTGTGTGACATCTAGTGTTGGATGATGGTGTTTATAACTTGCTCACATTTGAGTGCCTGAGATAATACCCATTCATTCATCACAATAGCTCACTTTCTTTCCGGATCAACTCCGAACGTTGGCTATATGACATACAGCTTTAACAATGAGTCAATCATATGGATCAGTTAAAATATTCATAGCTTGAAAGTGGAGGCGTAATTGATTTTAGGTTCGATGCGTCCTGCGCGGCGCCGAGATGCGGCCGCGATCCAGATGAAAGTGTATGATAATACGTTGGCTTCGCAGTCTTCGCACCTCACAATGTCATACTGCAATGCATTGGCAGTTGGCTAAGGTAATTTATTCTGACATTTTATCATAACTAATGATCTTTAATCTTAATAAAGATGGATACAACGTATAATGCAAAGTAAATTATTTACAGATCCTCTTGACTTTATGTCACCCTCCAGCACTGATAACATATTAGACAATGTTATTGTGTTGAAAAACAGCTTTTGCAAGTGAAGCGTATCAATAAAATGATAATTAAGTCCAAGATAAAACAAAATGGGACGATGGATGTTTGTGCTGAAATCCATTAGTTATCATCGCTGTATTAGCATCGCAGACTTCAGAAAAAGCTATTTGTCGATGCAACACATTTTGTATGTATGTCGAAGGAGCATCCTGTAATTGTTATACATCAATCTCACTCCTCGTTGCAAAAACAAAGCATTTGTTATTGAAGATATTATCATTCGATAACCGAAACTGTTAATGTGATTTATACAGATGGCTCAAATTGTATAAGTAATGTAAATAAAACGAAATGCATGAAAGTTCAACGACGAGCCCTCTCAAAATTCAGAGATTACATTTATACTGATCTGAATTATATCATTTAAGTGTTTCAATAATACATGATTTTTGATTTGAATTTCACCAGGTTGTTACTATTATCATTTTTTTACATACAGGTTATAGGAGTTAATGAGTCTAAGTACAATTTATTATATAGGCCTCGGTCTAAAATGTAATATCTTTAAGATAGCACATTACTTTTATATGGTTTCATAGTAATACAATGAAATAAAACAAAGGATTGATCATTACTTAGCTATTTGTAAAAAATCTATCAAACCACTGCGTTTTAGTATTGATTTTTTATCAACACTGTCCCCAAAATCATCGATCCCAAAAACATCACATTTTTACCCAAACGGGTTGCCAATTACTTTTTAATTTTAACTTATTAAAGGCTTTTACATAAAGCAATAATTATTACCAGGATATCATGGGAGCCAAATTTCATTTTTAGTAGCCCTTCTTTCCCAAATATATCTACCCTAAAATAAAAAGTATTGATGGTAGTTTCTCTATTTTCTAGTTATTTGTTTTTTTCGCTATATTTAAGCTTAAGTACTATTATATTCTTATTATATTCTTTAAAAAGAACTATCAACATTATTATTGAGCTTTGAGTTTTTTTTTCTATAATAAGTTTACATTCAACCTGTAAAAATAATAATCATTAAATATTTATCAATTATTTAGTGACTCATGCATTAAATTTTTTTAAAGGATTTTTTGTTCATATAAAAGAACATTTAGGAAATTTATAGACTTACCACGGGAAGGCCATATATTTCCTTATCTGATTTCAGAATTGATCGATTTCCATGTTTCAGCAGACAGATGTGTCGATGAAAAGTGACCGTATAGCAACCGGATTATAAATTGTGTTCAATGTTATGCGTGATACAATATTAATAGAGCATCTGGTGTGGCAGGGGCAGAGACGAGGGCGGCAGCGGGCGCATATGCAATGGCGTTTCATGCTGCCATCGCCAGGCAAATCCATGCTAATGCGATACACCGCGTATTGGTAATGCGCTGTTTTGACGGGTCAAGTGTCTGTTTGTTGTATCACAATTTACTGTGAATACAGGCACTGCGCATCATTTAAGATCTCTATCAAAAAATATTTTTTTTGCATTTTAATTTCAATGTTTAACTGGTTTCTAAGACTAGTGTCTGACTAGTGAAGACTAGTGACTGTTTCTAACACTAGTGAAGACTAGTGACTGTTACTGCTAGATCTTAATTATCTTGTATAGTACGTCTATAGATTTTGTCAGCAATAATAGTCATTCTTATTACACAGTATCATGACATTAAACATAATCTAAAGAATTCTTCAAAACATTGTGGAAAGGAAAGTTATAATGGAAAGTATCTACCCCACAGGTTTTGATTGTCTTGTGAAATTGTAACATTTGTAAAAATATGCGACATAAACGGTCATATCTTTTTATCGTGTTAACTAACAAGTACCTAAGTATGGTTTCTTCACAGCTGAAAGAGACTAGACCCGAGTATTTGATATACTTAAAGGACATTGCTCTGCGTCCATACACTGTTCGCCCCAATACCAACAGCAGTGAAAAAATGCTTTTCGTATAATTAGACATTAGTAAATACTGTACGGCCACATCAATTACTACGGACAAGCTTCGAAATCTAATTATATTATATCAAAATTAATCCGATTTTGCGGTTGGTTGAAGTAACACTTTATTTTGTTACAGCAATACACATAGTCGATACCTATACAATTATTAAAATAATAATTATTGCAATCAATCAAAGAACGTTATTATAGCTACGTAGTAAAAAACAAGAAATCTCTAAATTATAAAGCAAGTCAGAACACAACGAACTAACAAGCGACAGCGCGTGAGTAGTCAATTGACGTGTGTTAACGTTGTAAATTGTTAAAAACAAGTTATGAAAAACATAATTTATACAATAAATAAATGTCCGTACCTACATAAAATCAACTCAACTCTATTCAGTCGAGCAAAAGTAAAAATAACCATTCGTAAATTTTACTTTATTAGGTTTTGTTTCTGAAAGTACTTTTAAATATTTTTGATTTGTCCGTCGCATACATATATTTGTTATGAGTGCTATAAAATATGCATATAATTATGACGTAAATCAAATCTTTGTTGGTGATAGGACTATATTCGATATTGTCCTTTCAATTTGATATCTCTACGCGTTCCCGACAAAAAAAGGTCTTGACGGACGTCTGTATCGGCGGACAAACGGACAGACGGACAGACGCACAGGCGGACAACAAAGTGATCCTATAAGAATTCAGTTATATCATTTTGAATTACGGCACCCTAAAATGCGATGATCGTAATACCGTGTAAGAAGAAGCCACATGTTTACAGAAGCTACATATTAGGTATCATCGTGAAATAATCCCAGTCCCACACTATCTGTGCATTCCTTCAATACCTTATTCCTTCCACAAAATAAACTAAGACAAGGTAGGTAAGGTAAAGGTCTTGTCTTTCGTCGCATAATAGACGTCAAAGTACGTTGCCAACTCGGGACCTAAGATGTCAAATCACAGTAAGTACCCATACACTTATGGACACAACCGGAACACAGCAATGCATTCTGACTAGGTTCCTACTCGGAGCTAGGGTTAAAATCGCAAGTCCAGTTTTTTGGCATTCTGAAGGCCTACTATTGGCCTACTCGAAGTTAAAATCACAAGAAAAAATAAAGTATTTATTGGGGGGCATCCTTCATCATCCTTCTACCGCTAATCCCTATTTTTTGTAGCGATATTAGTATTTTACTGGCGAAACGTAGTTCGCGGGCACAGCTAGTACCTATCGTATATTATTTCTCCCTAAAAAACAACACAACTGCAAATCTTTGTCGAATATTTGTAAAGAAAAACAATATATTTAAAAAATAATATGGTATTACATTTTATAGCGAAGAGCGTCGGTGGCGCAGTGGACTCGGCACTTGCCTTCCAATCGGGAGGTCGGGGTTCGAGACCCGCCATGTACCAATGTGTTTTTCGTTTGGAATTTCATATGTACATTTGTCTGACGCTCCTACGGTGAAGGAAAACATCGTGAGGCAACCTGCATACATCTGCGAAGAAATTCAATGGTGTATGTGAAGTCGACCAATCCGCACTGGGCCAGCGTGGTTGACTAAGGCCTAATCACCCTAACATAGGGTAGGCTCGAACCCCTCGGTGGGGACGTATATGGGCTGTGATGAATGATGAAAACATTTTATATTCACAACGTATATTAACACAATAGTTAGGTATTGTACTATAAGTAAATGAATATCTTGTTAACCGCGACTTCAAAAAAGGAGGAGGTTCTCAATTCGATGCATATGTTTTTTTTTGTGTGTATGTTACGCGATTGTGGACCGATTTTCAAAATTATTTTTGTATTCGATAGATTATACTCCAAGGGTGGTCCCATGGTCATCAAAGTTAGGATCTGATGATGGGATCCTATGAAAATCGAGGAAAACCCTTAAATTTTTAGGTGTGTCCAGTCCAACGTCATTTGTGTGTATGTTAAGCGATTACTGCGCCAATTGTAGACCGATTTTCAAAATTCTTTTTGTATTCGATAGAGTATACTGCTGGGGTGGTCCCAAGGTCACCAAAGTCAGGATGTGATAATGGGATCCCATGGAAATCGACGAAAACTAAAAAGATTTCATTCACTAAAAAGTTAAAAATATTTTACAAAAAATAAAAACCGACTTCAAAAGCACTGAAAAGTTAAAAATAATATAAGAATAGGTACAGACAACATCACACTTCTATATTGAAGTCTATTTTTAACTTTTCAGTGTTTTTGAAGTCGCTTTTCAAAGTTTTATTTTATAAGTAAAAAAAGATAAATTTTTGCTTATAAAATAAAACTTTACATTAGCCTAGAAGCGTTGAAATAAAAAAAGCGGCTTAAATGTCAAAGGGGGCTATTTCTTCCAGGCAACCTGAGCGAAGAGCTTAATTTAAACTCTTATGTTGCAGGTTAAAACCAGTAGGTAATAAATTGTCATTTAAATTTATATTAGTAAATATATACATTCTACATATACTTACCACAACAAATAATATAATGAACAACATAATCCATAAACTACATTTACTAAAATAAAAATACAAAATTATAAATAGTAATGAAGAACATAACTACAAAATGTGTATTGATCGCTCGGCTAAGTCATGCGAACATGCACGGCTTATGGACTCAGGTAGGGAGTTCCAGAGCCTAACGACTTTGACTGTAAAGGACTTGTCATAAAATATTGAGGTGTGACGTGAAGAACCAGATACAGCTCGTTTAAGGAATGAAGGCTTTGATTGATTTATTGTTGAGGAGTGAAGAACAGAACGGAATTCGAGGTAAGAAGGAGTATGTGGACTAGTAAGCAAGGAATGGAGAGCGGAAAGGATGTGGCAGTCTCTCCGACGACTTACGGTAGCCATCGAAGTTTGGAGCGATAGTATCATAAAGTATGAGATAGGAGATATGTATGATCAAATTTACGTAGCCCAAAAACGCGAACCGTATACACAGATATTAATGGTTACGGATGATATAATACAGTCGATACATAAAAAGCTTTTCATCAATTGAGTAACACATATTGTTATAATAAAAGCGTGTTAACAATTCCGGAATGATATTGTACAATATTGTTCGAGTCTTGATGTTCCCATGGGCGGTATTAATTCCCGTTGCTCCCACGAGGGTCAGTCGTGAGACAATATTGACAGGGACGGTGGCTGCGGCTGCGCAGGCGCCGTCGCCCCTATTTCGCGTCGTGGGAGTGCGTGCGGAAACTGATCGCACCGCGTCAACAATAACACACAAATCAACCGGTGCCCGTGACAGGTCCACTACCCTTCGCTCACCCCTCTGGAAGCTGTGGGAACCGTTCAATTAACAATATCATTCGCCAAATCCCTATCCAAATCTAAACAAACTGCACTCGAAAGATGGGGTGGGATAATGGTTGCGCTGAATGAACACTGACCGGAAACGGTACTACGCGCTTAATGCAATCTCTGACTTAATTTTATAAAGGAGCTTTATTATTCTTCATAGTTTTTTTTAATAACAATAAAAACATATTATTTTAATATAATATTAATAAGGAATAAATTTGTTGAGAATATTAATGAATTCAAAGTGACTCAGATTATTCTGAGTCAACTAATATAATACCAACTTCATGCTATAATTAAAAACCTGTAATATCATTGCATTAAAACATATCCTCTAATAATGTTCTCAAGTTGTTGACTAATGTAGATTTCGTAATAGTACATTATCATCTTCATCGTCATCATCATCATTTCAGCCAAGAGACGCTTACTGTTGGACTGTTAGAGGGAGACTCTGTACTAGGTTCTGCACTCATTGCCGTAAAGCAGCAGTGAGTGCTTGCTCCGGCTTTGCTCCGGTTTGAAGTGAAAGATATGGCAGTGAAATTATTGGGTACCGTGACTTTACATCTTATGTCATAAGTTGGCAACCTACACTATGGTTCTTGTGGGGCTTGCTGATTTGCTGCGAACCTCACAAGTACCATATGCTTGTTTGCCAACTTAGTTGTATAAAAAAATAAAGAATTCCCAAGAATCTAGAAACGGATCGGTCCTGCTAGCGATACATTATCATCATCATTATTTCAGCCAAGATATGCTTACTGTTGGACATAGATCTCCCAAGGATCTAGAAACGGGTCGGTTCTGCTAGCGATATATTATGGTCATCATCATTTCAGCCAAGAGATGCTTACTGTTGGTCGTAGTTCTCCCAAGGATCTAGAAACGGATCGCTCCTGCTAGCGATACTTTATGATCATCGTCATTTCAGCCAAGAGACACCTACTGTTGGACATCGATTTCCCAAGGATATAGAAACAGATCGTTCCTGCTAGTGATACATTGTCGTCATTAGCATTTCAGCCAAGACATGCTTACTATTGAACATAGATCTCCCAAGAATCTAGAAACGGATCGGTCCTGCTATATACTCGTAGTGATACATTTTCGTTATCGTCATTTCAGGAAAGAAAAGCTTACTGATGGACTGTTATCTTAGCAACATGAAATGGTGACTCCAAGCGTTTCAGACCCACAGTATGCCTCTGACGATATCACTAGACATAAGAATGAACACACAATCATGAAAACGACGCTGACTGATTTTGACATAACCAACTCAAAACCCAACCTTTTTTTTACAATAACAGTTTAAAAACTGATGAAAGATGTGCTGGGTAAACATTAATTAATAAATTGTTAATATAAATCAAAAATAAGTGAATTAGTGCAAACAATCTACCTTTCAATTTTTTGAAGTTTATCTTTTTTTATTTTATCTTTTAAAAACGTCGCCCCACACGAGGATTTTCTCCTGTGTCGTGGGTGCAGTTACAAACATAGAATATCACATGCACATACGCCCAGACCGGAACAAATTTTGTAGGCCATACAAAACATTTGTCCCGTACGGGAATCGAACCCGCGACCCGTTGCGCAATAGGTGATCACTCGACCTCTGCGCTAAACGTGTCGTTGACTATATAACAAATATATATGAAAAATTAAATAATTTGTGAATGTTGTGATACAATTAATATTAATTTTAAATAACTGGTGCTACTCGTTAAAATATTTTTTTAATTTAAACTTATGTAAAACTCTATACTGAAGGTTAAATGAGCGTTCGTATGTATTTCCACAATGTTACCATTACTAAGAAAAAAATAATTAATGAAGAACATGCTATAATTTATTTAACAAAGTGGAAATGAAAGAGGAATGTGTTTGGTATTGTTCATGTATCAGGGTGCGGTCACCACCTGACGCCGCGATCAACTCTGCGTGACCACATTTGTCGCGTGCGCACATGGTCATCACCTAAATGGTATAAATGTAAATTACAGACAAGTCGTATTGTTTCATTTTGTATAATAAAGTGGGTTGTCAAAAGCGATTAGGGTGATATTTAATAACTTCTGATGGATTCAATGTTTGTTTTACTTGTTTTCGTATTAGGTATTCCGTGGATTGTTTAGTGCCTCCCTACTATATTTTTTGGCAAATTCCGTTAGACCACAGAAATTACTTCGTCTGCTAGATATTGGTCATCAATAAAGTAATGTGTTAGTATGTTTATAATATTGAAATGATGACTAACAAACAATAATCGAAACAAGCCTCTAACAGTATCATCATTGATGTACATAAACTTCGTTACGGGTCATAAGTTTTTCGATTAGATCGCAGAACGAGCGGCGCGGGCGCAGCGGCAGGCGTGTCGACTCTCGCAACTGTCAGTGGTCGCGTGCCGCTTAATAAGCTCTTAATGAAATTAACGACTGAGCGCCATATTGTTGGGGATGACCGACAAAAACGTAACAATTACAAATATCGTATGTTGTCCATGACGCTAGCTGGTCATCGAATAAATTACTGCTAATGTTACCTGCGTGCGCGCGACCCCAAAATAATTGAAAGTATTTATCGCATTGCAACTACGACTGACGAAGTAGGTAGGTACTTAATGTTTTTAGATGTAAATATGTACCAAAAATTCAGAAACTGCAGTGCTTACAGTGGTATGGAAATTCAAAATATTCTTATTGGTAAGCATATCTTTTGAGCCGTTCATTTCTGTATCGAAATTTAATTGAATAGAACAAAAGTAGAGTCATAAAAAAATTACAATAAAGAAAAATATGAACGCTTTCAAAAGTCCATTCGACGAAACTATAATATTATGAGCTATAAATTTAAGTGTAGGTATCTTATTAAATTACTCTAAAGATGATCAAAACAAACGGTCTAAAGGTCAAATTCCGAATTTTCAGAAAATCAACCCACCTAAAGGGGGGCACGGGATTTTGGGGGAAAAAAACTATCTTTGTAGACTAGGCCAGGATAACCGCGAAAATTTTGTTTATGCACAAATTGAATAATGACCAAAGATACTTGCAAATGTCACTAATGTGACGTGAAGTCCCCAAGGGGGAGTCCTATCCCCACTTCTGTGGAACATAGTAGTAGACAGCCTCCTAAGGAAACTAAACGAAAGAGGCTACACTACTATTGGATATGCAGATGACCTGGCAATACTGATAAATGGGACTGCAGAAAACATATTGTGTAAAGAAATGCGCGCAGCCCTGGTATTAGTGGAACAATAGTGTGACGAACATCAATTGTCAGTAAATCCAAATAAAACAGAACTTATACTTTTCACCAACAAAAGGAAGTTACGAAAACTACAGCTACCAAAATTATTTAACACCAAACTCTCCTCTCCCACCAAATATCTGGGCATTAACTTCAATACTAAATTAAACTGGGCGAGTCACATGGAAACAATAACAAAGAAGGCATGCTTAGCATTTAACCAATGCAGGAGACTCGTTGGTAAGAAATGGGGTCTCAATCCAAAAATCACATTTTGGCTATACACTGCAGTTATAAGACCCTCTATAACCTATGGATCAGTGGTTTGGTGGCCCAGAACCCAACTGACCACAGCAAAAGCCAAGCTCCAGAGTCTGCAACGCTTAGCAACTACATCGACCAGTGTATGTATGAGAACCACTCCATCAGCCTCCGTAGAATACCTCTTACAACTGAGACCTCTAGATCTAGTCATACAAGAGGAGGCGAAAGCAGCAGCCCTAAGACTAAGATCACAGGGACTATGGAAACGCAACATAGGAAAAACACACACGATAATCCTAGATTGGAGTACGAAAGAAATACCTCTTCTCGATGCCCCAATCGATAGAATACCATGCCACCATGTCTTTGACAGAAGATACGATATCCAACTTACAGCGGAATCAAAAGATTGCTCTGACATTAAAGAAGTTAGGATATATACAGACGGCTCCAAGACCTCTTGTGGAACTGGTCTTCTCAAATGACCTCAATATCAAATTATCAATAATCCTAGATAGGCAGAACACCATCTTCCAAGCAGAATGCATTGGCATCACCAGAGCGGCACAGGCGATTGCAGCTAGAAATGTTAGCAATCTTAACATAAAGATTATCTCAGACAGCGCATCTGTCCTGCAGGCCCTCCAAAATAATACTATCAACTCTATCCTTATACTGGAATGCCATAACATGCTCCAGGCCATAGCAGCTACAAACCGGGTAACTCTGCAATGGATAAAAGGACACAGTGACTCACTTGGCAACGACGCAGCAGATGAATTGGCTAAGAGAGGTTCAAACACGAAAGTGTATGGACCAGAGCCCTTAATGCCCATTCCACAGGCCCAAATAAAAACCTGGCTGCGTGAGAAAACCGAGGAAAAACATCTAACAGAGTGGAGAGCCAATGAGGGATGCAAGCGAACAAAAGACGCAATCCCGGTACCATCCAAAAAGCTTGCCCGTTCGCTCATCAGACTAAGGAGAGACAAAATCCGAAAAGTTATAGCTACTATAACCGGACATTGTCTCCTAAATAAACACCTATTCACAATAGGGGTGACAGATAGCCCTCTATGCAGAGGATGCATGGAGGCAGAGGAAACGCCACAGCACGTCCTTATGGAATGCACAAGTGTGGCCGATCAACGGGCGAGACTTCTCCATTCCCCAGCATCCATGCCGGAAGCATGTAGTAGCCCACAGAGGCTGTTGGCATTCTGGGAGGAACTGGGATGGATGGAGTAGGATGGAGGCTGACGTAACGTTAGGACGCACAATGGCCCAATCATAAGGCTAAGTGCGAAAGAGCCCAGCCAAACTAACTAACGTGACGTGAATTGACGTTGACGTTGACAATTGACATTGACACTGCGAAATTAATTGACAAAGTTGTTGTAATTATGATTTTACTTGTGAATTTTGTGTTAAAACAACAGTGAAACCAGTATTTTTGCAAAAATTGTGTTTTATGAAATTTAAAGAAAAAACGGTGTAACAGTACCAAATGAAAATGCGTGCCACAAAGTGGTAATTTGAGTATAAGAAAAAGAAAGAGGTCTGCTGGAGCCATATCTAGTGAATAAGGTGGTTGCTTGATGGTATTTTATTGAGTTTTTGGTCAAAAATTCATTCACAATGATGGCTTTGTGGTACTTTGTGCCGGGGCGCATAATCGAGGTGCAAAATGCAAGATGTTTTTAACATACGATATGGAAGCTTTTGGCCTCCATCTCACCTGATGGTAAGTGACGATAAGGCTGAAGGTGGAAGCGAGCTTCACCTGGACTCCCCAACAACTGAGGAACTGCCTGTCTTGCCTCTAATTATCGGAACACAACAATACTATCAACATGGCGACAAACGGGTTGCCGATTTTCATGAAATTTTTTGTGTATATTTGGTAGGTCAGGTCGTAGGTTACTTTTTATACTTCTAGGTGATAAGGGTGGCCCGCTCCATATTTATTTTGACAATTATTATGGCGAAACATAGTTCGCGGGGGTCAGCTAAGTATAATAGTATAAAAGCTTATCGCGTGATTTATAAAACATACCTACTTATATTTTTTTATAGAATCCAATATTAAGATCAAGTTAATTGATATTGTATTATTGTTTACCCACATCTGTTAATCTCACGGCAAGCTTTTATATTATCATAAAAAATGCGTCATGTAATAAATGAAAGTTTATTCTCCTCCATAATGTTTTCTACTATTAGGATAACTTCTATTCAATTTCCTGTCATGATTATAAGCATTTATATGTCTCAATATTTATAGAAATTATGTTATTTTTCTTGAGAAGAAAAGGATGTTTTGACGTAGTATGTCAGCTAATTAAGTTGGTAGAATGATGTAGGAGGCTTCGGTCGTCAGGTTTTGAGAATGTCGTATACATAGACAATATTACGGAGAGATAGTGTGGTAATTTAAGAATGTTCCATAACTTTTTGGTTGTATAAATATCTAAGAGTTCTCGGAAATATATTTATTGTATTCTAAAAATTCCAATGTAAAAAATTCAACTTGATAGTCAACTTAATTTTATAATCCTTGTGGCAAGTTTTTCTTGAAATATTATCAGCTCAGGTGTTTATGTCACTTTACGCTATCCCACGAGAACCGAATTTAAATATAGTCAATAATACATCGATTTTCAAGGGGTCACTATCACGGTTTACATGTAAATATGCATAGGTGACAATACAATCCTTTATACATATTATCAGGACAGTCGGTGTCGCAAGGCGTCCGGAGGGAAGGCGCATATTGAGTGTTTCATAAACACCTTTTTATTTATTTAACCTACATAATTTAGTTTGAGTTAGTAAGGTATTTGTAGCATACCTACGTTTTAATTGTAATAAGGACCTGACAAAGTCGCAAGTTCGTTATAATAAAACAAATAGAACAACCAAACGCCGGATTAGTTACTCCGTGTTTTGTCTTATTTTGACATATGACAGCCAACATGAGCGGAAACAAGACAAAACACGGAGTAACTAATCCAAGGACCTTCAGGTTCAAATCGACAACTGTGTCAAAACGTCAATTTCCCAAATGGTCAACTTTTAAAATCAAGTTCCCAAAAGGACAATTTCCCAAATGAATTTTTATTAATAAGGCCGTATAGGTCTTGTAGTATTCTTATTTATTTTGTCGCTCTCGTCTCATTCCGTATAGTATAAGGTATATGGGCGAAAATCCCACTGAGCTTTGGTTTTTTTGGCACTGCAGTACTCAAGCACATTACCTCGTTATTCGTTTTTTAAAAAATGTTGTTCTTTAAATGTTTGTTGTGATTTTATATCTTAGTAAATCTATCTAGAAAAGCAATGATTAAAACTGATATAACCAAACAAATAACGACGATGTCACGTTATATTATGTCATTCGCATGACTACAGGTCACTGGTACAGTACATCAAGATAAAAAATGGGCATCGGAAAAGATCGGAAACAATCGTTTTAGTTATCAAATACAATTGACAAATATTAGCTTGGCTCTAAAAATCATTTACAATCACATGAGCAGCTCTATATCATTATTCTGCCTAGATGTGTCGGTCATCTTCGGAAATACGAAGTTAGCCGATGCCCATCACCGATGCCGATGCCGATGATTAGGTCAGACTAGTCTGACCATCAGTCTGATCACTGGGAAAAACTGATTATTTATACTGAAGTACTGTACTATATTTGCAGGAGGGCCCCTGCCGCTTAGTAATATAATAAAACACGCTAAAGTTACCTTTGTAGTAATGGTTTATTTATTACTTTCAACCGTTTAGCTTTCGAGCGCAATTGTCAAATCTCATACATTGTCCATTTAGCGATTGCGTTAGCGATTATCGAAAGACATCTTGTCTAAGGGGGCTGGTGAGAGGAAGGCCAAGAGCTTCCCTGTCGTATGTAAAAAAAAACTATATTACTTCTAGAGCTGTCTATAATTTAAGAAATTAGTTTATTTTAATAGTGTGGTTATAAAATGAAACGATTTTTATGAACTATTGATTCCAAAAAGTCGAGTCTCCCTGTAGTTCTTCTCTGTGTTGGCTAGATACTTGAACACGTGCGCTTGCGCAAACATGTGTGTCGGTATTTAGTCACACCGGTTTCATTCATATACGATAGATAAGATAAAGAGAGGGTTGTAATTCTATCTCACATTCAGGTGCGGTACAATTATTATTCTCGAATATGAGTACGCGTCATAAACATTAATTATTATTATAGTAGTGACAGATGCCTACAGCGCACTTGATTACAGATGTTAAAAAATTTATATGTATCAATGTCTTTAAAAAGTGTGGTAAGTATATTGGAATATGCAAAACTAAAGCTATAGCTTCTGCCTGTGACTATATCTGCTGCTTTTATTTCAGATTTGTATCTGGTTAGAAAGTATTCTATAGGTATTTTTAAGTACTACTTCAGTAGTCTACGTATCTGTGATTTAAATTTCACCTCAATCCGATAAATAAACTGTTCTGCGTAATTGAGTCACAAATATATTCGTACATTCCTTCGAGATAGAGAGAAAATATTGAACATTGTGTTTAATTATTTGTGTGTATGTTTGAATGGATAACCTCACTTCTCTTTATGCTTCCAATGCTATGGTTTAAAATATTTTAAGGTACTAACTAACACTAACATTAATATATTAATGATGTTGGTAATGAATTAGGATATTTTATAGCATTGTAAATGCTTAAAGAGAGACCCAATTTTATGCAAGTTGTAATTCTAGACATTTTAAATTGTGGATTCTTCAGTTAATAATTAGGAGTTTAACGTATGGTATTACTAATATAGGATTTTATTATTATTATTGACATTTGAAGATGATATATATTTTTTTCGGTAGCAGGAACTCTGCAGTATTTCCCATAGTCATTTAAGTCCTAGATGTCATGGTAATGTCGAAGATGCTCATTCCACTCATTTTATTGTGCTTGACAATTTTGTGTTTCAATCAATCTAGACTTCTTTTTAAACCAATTTCTATTTGAGGCTTACTTTCATTGGCACGCATGACTCGTTTTTTCCTCTACGAGGTTGACAAAAATGTTAAAAAATTTGACATAATTTATCAACGAGATTTCTTTTGATTCACCTTATATTACGACGTAGAACATTGTTATCATGGAACCGTCAATTTTAATTGTCCTCATTGCAGTGAAATTTAATTTTTTGACTACATATGTAGGGAAAAGATGTAATGGGGTTAAGCACACCTGCCTACAGCTTCCGATTGCTTATTAACAATACCAGTTCAGTTCAGAGTTCAGACAGCAGCGCCAGACACAAAAGGAAACTTGTTTTTTAATTAATTCAATATAAATATGCACTAGTTTCATGATCCGGTCCCATTGTGATTGTAACTAATCGAATTTATTAATGGTATTATCAAGTATTAGCATAACGGTAGCACATTATGAAGTATGTAAAAATAACGGTTATTTTTATCTACTGCTCTTGCTTTCTCTAAGGGGTTGTATTACTCGTATAATATGAATGATCATTACTTAACTACCTTGTACATAACATTATGAAATGTATAACAGTAAATTACGAAGTTTGGTAGTTCATTCTAGTACTTGCAAATAACTAGGTATAATATTAAACTTATAGGTGTTAGGTATTTTGATTAAAGGATTGATGATATTTAAGTATATTTTTTGGGGAAATAAACAGTTAAATGTCACCCAGTAAGAAAATATGTTTTTTTTTAATTTTAGTTAAATGTACGAGTAGGTTATATCGTACTAGTAGGTACAAAAACAATATAAATCTATTACGAGATTTTGCCCAAGGGTCCTTCCAGCTTCCTAAAAATTTAGCGCTTAGATCAATAATTTACTGAAATAAATAATAAATTTGACTTCTTTTAGATGTTAACTTGGAATATAATAGTTATTTTGTAGAGATTTAGTTTGTCGAACTAGCCAGCTAATTATGTATTGTCTACCGAAGACTAACGAAGAATCCCATTTTTTGTTGAATACTATATTTTAAAATAAATTACATATTTTTGTAATTGGTATTTTATAAAATATTTTCACTAAATTAAAATAACGTTGATTACTTAAGTAGCCCTCGACGAATTTGAGTAGGTACCAGATCATATTACAACACATACAGCGGATAGGAAGTCATAGGCAGGTGTGTTTTTATTGATATCCACGACCGGACCAAATATCCACCACTCTGCTATCAATATTAGTGCGCCTTTTACATATACCACAAGGGCTACAGCATGCTGAAAAAAACGAAATATGTAAATAGACAGAGATGACTTAAAAGCTAAGCACTACCACTAAGATTACTCACATTTAAAGGGTCTTTCGTTTTTCGAGGCAATTTTTATAATTATTCTCCATGTAAGAATCTTCCTTGGACTTCAACTAGTATATTTAAAAAAGAAATTGTCAAAACAAATTATGCAACTTATTTTTATTAAAAAATATAAATAAAAAATATTAAACAGAAACCTATACTTCTATATTAATATTATAAAGAGGAAAGATTTGTATGTTTGTATTGAATAGGCTTCGAAACTACTGGACCGATTTGAAAATATCTTTCACTAATAGAATGCTATAATATCATTGAGTAACATAGGCTATAGAATATTTCCCTACGGGAAAATATGGAATTTCCACTGGAAATACGAAGATAACGCGGGCGAAGCTAAGCGGAAAGCTAGTATACGGTTTCATGTTCCGGATGTAAAGACTTCAAATATGGACGAGAAAAAGCAGTGGTTTTAGTAGGGAGACCAGTTTAACACTAATATTTTTATGAATATCTCAAAATAATTTACTTACCTTTAAATATCCGTGCTCGACTTTTAAGGCATGAAAAATGTTGTCATTGAAAATTAAACAAGGGTCTTGAATTTTTTTAGTACCTTATGTACTCGCATATATCTTAAATTATTGAATTTAAGATATATGTGAGTACAGCAAAAACAATAATCAAGAAAGCTCAGGCTATTGTGGGATTACTCAAAATGAATTTTATTACAAATAAACAATATCAATGTTTTTTTTTCGCTCACTCTAGTAAATATATTATCAAATATGCCCTTTTGTTAATCTACCCTGCTTGCTGACTTTGGGTGGACTTAAAACCAGCTGTGAAATAAATATCTTTGCATTCGTATTTGTACGTGGATGTGTTGGATACTTCTTTCTCTTGCATTTCGATGCTGGATGTCTTAAAGTAAGTGACTCGAATTGGAGTCAAGTCGCTGTCAAGCCGTGTTGTGGGAAGTCCCTTATGTCCGTTATGGCTGTGCCGAAACGGCAATATATCTCATCTCGGACCTAGTATTTCAAATTTACGGATTCACAAGCCTTTTCAAGTTAACATCGGTACTAGCTGTCTCACTATCTTATGTTGATTTGGAGAACCTACCGAGGAACCATATTTACGCACGACGTCGGCACATATAACACGTGCGGCACATAGATGCTCAGGTAGGTACGAGTACGTAAAGGGGAGCGAACAGCTGTTTCCACAAGCAACATTAAGCCGCGTTGTGCAATGCTCGTCGGTTCGACAAAAATTGATATTGTTCATTCAGTGAGCTTCAGCTGCGTTTCCATTTGATCCTTAAATCAAATTCTAATATCTACATTCCACATTAAAAATAACCGTACCTATCTATTATGAGGTTTGGAGGTACTAAGTCCTATACCTTTTAAATGTCTGCCCTTCTTAATTAATAAAGACATGTTCATGGTAAGCTATCTTTCTCACCAAAGTTTGTAACCACAATATGTCATAATAGATTGGTGGTAATAGATAATGACAGTTGAGAAGCTTATTTAAAATTGGCTTCCAATTATATGCAAGCCAAAGCGCTTCCCTGGTGTGAATTAACAAATGAAATACACTCACAATATGCCGCCGTTTCCTCGTGGTCATACTAGTTTGTCATACCAGTATGACTATGACTAAGTTAGCCGTTGAATGTAAAATATAGAACTTTTGGAAAAGATTTAAATCGTTGTAAATACATACGTATGTATGCACCTTAATTTTTTTTAAACTATAAGATCGGCTCCTTTAACGCCAAAAGAATGCTAATGTTCGGTATTTCTAAGAATAACCTAAGGTTGATTTGTCATGGGTTCAATCCGCGCCACCTATCTATACATTGTTGTATATCTGTCTCTTGTTTTCCCATTCTAAAGAGAAGGAAGAAACGAGAAAGAAGTCGGTGCAATGATCCGCAGATCGTATTTTCATTGAGTTTCATAAAAGGTATCACAATGAATGAATGGAGGTTGTCATGATTTTACGACATTTTTTGCACTCTAGTTTGGCGAGAGAGCTTTTATTTATTTTGTACAACAAAAATTCGATTTCATTGTGCACAGTATATCGCTACCTACCTGTGTCATCGTAGCACATGCCGGATTTTTTTGGATGTTTCTCGGAGAAAAATGCTCGTCGAAGGATGGTAAGCCGCTATATTCGCTTATGCAAAATGAATCTTGTTATTAATAATTAAAGAAAGTTACTGGGAAAATATCTCCTGTTAACGTCGCAAAGGTAAGATAGCTACACAGATATGTCCCGGGCCCTGAACCCGCTAACCTAATTGACAAGCGGGCCCGCACGCTTCACATCATCGATCAACTTGACCACCTCACAATCGGCTTACGAAATTCACATTCGTCTAGATACAGATTCTGTCACAGTTACCGTAACAGTGGCGAATTAGGTAGAACTCGTTTTATCGAACTTATATTGTACTAGCTGAGCCCGCGAACTACGTTGCACCTCAATAACGTTTAACACTATTTTAGTTAGTTTTAACCCCTATTTCACTCTTTAAACTTTTGACTTGTTAGGCGGTTTTGTTACAAATTAACAAACTTAATTACTCGGAATGAATTACTAGGAAAAGTAAAATTTCAATAAAAATTAGTACTGAATATAAATTTACGAACCACGTAAAGTTAAGGAAATATAAAATCATTGCAGCTTCAATAATAATAGTAATGCCTAATTTAATTGCAACGTGTTGTGAGGTGTGAGTGTGAACTCAACGTTGGCATTTGCAACTACGGAACCCTACATTGCGCGTGGCCCGACATGCACTTGGCCGGTTTTATCTATAAAAATACAAAGATATACAAATTTACTATTAGAATTAAGTATCGACCTACCCATCTCATCTCAAAAAATGTAGCCTGAATTAATGGATTTGATATAATTATAGTATATGCGGATAGATAACTTGGCTAAATAATGGTCGTTGTTAGGCGGTGGTACCAAAACTGGACACCGCTTCCGCAATTTTGCTCTGATTGCAAACAATGGAGCAAGTGGCAGCGCAGTGTCTGCGGCAAGCTTAGCAAATAACTTACAGCAGGTTATTAACATGCCGCGCACATTGGATGGTAGACGGTACGAAGAACTTTAATCAATGCATAAGTTGGTAGCATCACTACTTTAAAAAGTTCCAGTTGAAAATACCACTCACGATTCTTTTACTGTTAATGAAAATGACAGTGATAATAAAGGTTATTTGTGTTAATTCACAGATACATTCCATTTCATTATTGCGGCTGGGTCATTGAATGGTTTTGATGAAAATTTTAAATTTTAAACAGATCGTTTCATGTCGGGGATTTAAAGACGGAACCTTTGGGAAAGGGTAAAAAGAGCCAATTTTCTTAGCATTCCATGGATTCACCGTGCGAGTGCTGGGTTCATCGAGTTGCAGAGAAAGGAGTGTGAGGCAGCGCCTGGGACTTGCGACCCAGGTATATGTTTAGAGGGCCCTCTTAATACTACACTACCCCTGCTCCTTCCTCTGCCTAAACATATCAGCAGGCCTATTCGCTAACTACGGTTGGTAACTAGAACTGTAATTTTTGAAAGACACTGTATATCAATTACTGGTTTAGTTATCTTATGTGTTACGAAATCTTATGTGTTATGAAAACCCCTCACTTTAAAAATGATAAGGTCAGATAATGGATGCGATATGTCATGTGACCCGGCTGACGCCCGGCGCCATTCGGTACCCGGGCTGGATGGTGGCAAATATGCTACCGAAGACTCCAGCGGGTCGACGATCTGGAGCAAAAGTAAATTCCTCTGTTGGCACCTCTCAATTTAACCTGCGGAAAGAATACCGCATTGGGACCTGGAACATCATAGGCCTTGTGCAGCATCCTGGCAAACTAGCTATCATCGAGAAGGAGATGCAAGAGCATAATTTGACAATACTCGGTATTAGTGAAACACATATTCGAGGCGCTGGTCATTTTACCACAGAGAATGGCAATACCGTGTACTTCGTTGGAAAGGAGAATGAGAGCACAAATGGAGTTGCCTTCATTATACCACCCCAAATTAATAAATTCTTCACGGGATACAACACCACCTCGGACAGAATAATATAACACTAAGAGTTAACTCCAAACCTTTGATTCTAAACATTGTGCAGGTATATGCCCCGACTGCATCATCAACAAAAGAGGACATAGACAACTTTTACGAGCAACTGGAAGGCACAATAATAGCTATTCCAAGCAGAGAGCTACTAATGATCATAGGAGACTGGAACGCTAAGATTGGAGACACCACCAGGGATGAGCATAGCCGAAACGTGGTTGGCAAATATGGCTTGGGCTCAGGAAACGAAAGAGGTGAACGTCTCCTCGACTTTTGTATAACCCATAAACTTACAATACAAAACACGCGCTTTAAGCACCACCCCCGTTGTAGATATACATGGATATCACCAGGAAACCGGTACAGGAATCAGATTGACTATATAATCTCAAGATCACGTTTTAACAGCTCAATAACCAACGCCAAGACTTTCCCTGGAGCTGACTGCGGATCCGACCATAAGCTACTAGTATCGTGGATGAAACTGCGATTAAAAGCAGTTCGCAAGATTACACCACACGTTTGCAAAAAACTAAGCGAATTGGAACGTAGAGAATTCCAGCACCGAGTGGAAAAAGTGCTTCAAGTCCAAGACAAACCATCCCCAACCGACACCGCTAACAGCATGTGGCTCCACCTCAAAAGTGCGATTTCCAACACATTGAAAGAAATCGTAAACAAAAAACCCAAAGAGAAACGCAAACACCTGATTACCGAAGCCATCTGGGACGTTATCCAGAAAAGGAAGGAACTTCTAACTTCGGGAGGAAATAGGGCTGAAGCTTCCGAAGAGTACCAACATCTAGATCTAGAAGTTAAAAGAATGTGTCGCCAGGACAAGAACCAAAATCTCGACGACATCTGCACTGAAATTCAGAGACACGCGGACAAATTCCAAACAACAGATCTATTCATGAAGGTGAAGCTCATCACGAGAGATCTCAAAGCAAAAACTTGGGTTATTGAGGATGCAAACGGCAATCTAATAACTGACCTACATGATGCAACAGAGCGCTGGCGGCAGTACTGCTCCGACTTGTATCACGATAATAATAACAGCGAAGAGACCGTGAGCCTAAGCGATGCTGAACAGGAACCTCCAATACTGCGTGCAGAGATAACCCAGGCATTAAAGACCATCAATGACGGCAAGGCGCCTGGAATTGAACAAATTACCTCGGAAGTCTTAAAGTCACTAGGCGAGAAAGCCCTCGACCTAATACACACCATTTGTAACAGAATCTGGTTGACGAAAGAATGGCCTGAGAAATGGACTGCGTCATGCATAGTACCGCTGCACAAAAAAGGTTCCACCAAAAAGTGTGATAACTACAGAACCATTGCACTGATTTCACACACCAGCAAGATATTACTTCATGTGATCAACAGACGCATCAAACATTTTCTCGATGGGCAAATTCCGCAAGAACAAGCTTTGTAAAAGGTAAAGGCACGTGAGAGCAAATCTTTAACCTACGCCAAATCATCGAATCATGCCAGGAATTTAACAAACCAGCTGTTTTGTGTTTTGTTGATTACAGGAAGGCTTTTGACTGCGTGTCCTGGCGGAAGTTGTGGCTCGTGTTGCTAGATATGGGAGTACCTCATCATCTCATTATTCTCATTCGTAACCTATACAGCAACAGCAAGGGCAATGTAAAGTTGGAAGACTCGATATTCAAACCCTTCGCATATAAGAAAGGGGTACGACAAGGATGCATTTTATCGCCGATTCTCTTTAACATCTACGGCGAATATATCATAAGAAAGGCCCTTGAAGGATGGAAGGGAGGAATTGTAGTCGGAGGACAGAAGATATCTAATCTCCGTTATGCGGACGACACAACGCTTCTGGCCGGCAGTGCTGATGAAATGGCTGAGCTCCTGGAAAGGGTTAGGACTGTAAGTGAAGACCTCGGTCTGTCCATCAACAGTAGCAAGACGAAAGTCATGATTCTGGATAGAGCTGAGAAATTAGAACAAACAGATGCCATGGACGAGTTTGAAATAGTACAGGAGTTCAGCTACCTTGGCTCCCTTATCACAAACAACAACTCGTGTGAAAAGGGCGTCCGTCGTCGCATCGCAATGGCAAAAAACGCGATGACGAAACTAACCAAGATATGGAGAGACCGCAACATTCGGCGCCAAACAAAAATCAATCTCGTACGCACCTTTGTTTTCTTTATATTCTACTATGATGCTGAAACTGCAGATTTGTCTCGCATCGATGCCTTTGAAATGTGGTGCTGGCGACGGATGCTGCGCGTGAGCTGGACAGAGTTTCGGACCAACGACTCTATATTGGAGGAGCTAAAAATAAGAGAACGGCTATCAACACTGCTAATACGTAGAGCCCTCCAGTTTTTTGGTCAAGTGGCGCGGAGAAACCCTGACAATTTAGAAAGGACCATCATGCTAGGGAAAGTGGAAGGAAGCAGACCGCGTAGCCCCAGACTGGCTCGTTCGACTGACCTTGTTGCAAAGACGCTGAAGATGCCTATACACAAAGCACTGCATCTGGCGCAAGAACGTCGTTCATGGCGAGCAGTAATCCGAGACTCGACCTAGTGACAGGTGTCACGATCCTCAGCATTGAGGGACCGATTGAAGAGAGAGTGTTACGGCAGCGTTCATGATAGCAGTAATGGATGTTAAGTTCCTTTCAAAGTTGACAGTTCTAGTTAGCAACCGAAGTTACAGAAATGGCCTGCTGGTAAGATCATACAAATGCCGCTTTAGATATTCTTTGCAAAATAGAATTTACGGTTGGCCGTGACAGGCCAATATCTTTCAGTGGGTAAGAGATTCGGCTGATATACCTCTCGCTCCCACTTCAACTGCATAAAGATTTACAGTGTAGCGATTATTTAGAGTTCATTTTTCAGCGTAGTATTTGTTTGTTTCTATTGTGTGCGGTTTTGGGGATGTTAGTTTCCCACGTGACAAGTTTAGAAAAATTACATATCCGTTTCCTTTTATATCATAATTCGTGATATAAAAGCAAACGTGATATAAAAGGAAACAAAAAATGAAATTAAAAAATTTAAAAAATGCAAAAAAATCTCTAAAAATGCTGATCTCAACTAGTGCAGCATTTTTTGGATTTTTTGGAAAATTAATATAAAATTAGTAGTGAGTTATTTTTTTTATTCATATTTAAATCATTCTAATACCATGTCGTGAAGCGTCCCCTAAATTTTCCAGAGTGATAAAAAATAACCGTGTATATTGGTCCAAACAGTTGGTGGTCCATGGCTAGACAGATATTTTGTAAAATGGTCCTTCATCACAAAAAGATTAATAATCTCTGTTCTAGAGGGACATAATAATTATGGTCACTACTATCACAGCGTAGTTGTTTAGACTGTGCTATAACCAAAGTTCCTTAATTTCACAGGAGATGAGAACTGTGATGCTGTACAGGCATAGAGACCATTGGATTGTGATCTGTAGGGTTACTCTTGAACCGAATCCGATCGATCGGCATTGAGATTGTGATTTCTCGTACGCTTTTATTGCGCATTGGCTCCAAATTGACCCCGTATTGTGTGGATTTTGGGTGAACCAAATTCGGTATTATTAAATTTTCTCAAAATATGGATCGAATTTGGTGCTAGTGTTGTTACACAAGCGTATGAAAAATCACAATCCCAATGACGATCCATCGGAATTGGTTCAAGAGTAACCTTACAGGTCTAGAATTCGATTCCCTTTGGGGGGCGGAAGTTTTTTTTGCTAGATTTAGTTGAAATTAACGCTGTTGAGTCTGGCGAGCAACTTCCTTAATTACGTTTGTCGACATTATAACAATGTTAATCACATTGATTTTCAGCTAACTAATTAGATGTAAGATAGCCTCTTTGCGATTGAGGATTCCAGTCAATTCCAAATGATGTTTCGCTTAAATCTTCGGTTTTATCGTCAGTGACCATATTTACCATCAAGTGAAATGAACACTATTACCCGCGTTGAGATTTTCTGAGTATAAGATGGTGATATAGTCAAATTCTATTGGGATGGTTTTAAATTGATTCGGTTAATTGACTTCCAATCGGGAGGTCCGGGGTTCGAGACCGCCATGAACCAATGTGTTTTTTGTTTCGAATTTCAATGTACCTACATTTGTTTGACGCTCCTACGGTGAAGGAAAACATCGTTAGGCAACCTGCATACATCTGCAAAGAAATTCAAAGGTGTATGTAAAGTCGACCAATCCGCACTGGGCCATCGTGGTTGACTAAGGCCTAAACGCCATGTACCAATGTGTTTTTTGTTTCGAATTTCCTATGTACCTACATTTGTTTGACGCTCCTACGGTGAAGGAAAACATCGTGAGGCAACCTGCATACATCTGCGAAGAAATTCAAAGGTGTATGTAAAGTCGACCAATCCGCACTGGGCCAGCGTGGTTGACTAAGGCCTAAACACCCTAACTTAGGGTAGGCTCGAGCCCCTCCATGGGGACTTAAAGGTGCTGTTATGATGATGATGATTGTATTTATAATGATACGAATAGGTATTGTTTTATTTTGACGAGTTCCCGTAATTGAGTGTTATGTGCGCTATTAGCACATAGTTGCGATAAACGAGTATGGCGGCGGCGCTTGTCGCGACGTGCCCGCGGAACAATCGTAGTCGGCGCCCGCGCACGCCGATGCGATCTACGCATCGATACGAGTTATGCGCCGCCGCTGGATGCTCGGCTGGACCTTTTTATTTTACACTATTTTGATTTAGAAGAGACAAGCTTTTAACGTCTTACAACGACTGTAAATAAACTATACTAACAGGTTAAAAATTGCGACATGTGCTGGGTTATATTACAATTAGGACACTATACTGCAGGATATTGCTGACTTTTGAAGACTACTATTAATTTTTATTTTGCTGCGTTCCGAGCATGGAAATGAAAAAAAAACAATTAACAGTCAGGTCTCAAATTTCTATTCACGTCTTCCAAAAATAGAACGGAAAAACTACAGACTGTACTATAACTAAATTAATTAGTTGGCTCTAAATATAAACTTACGGCCATATCAATCAAATGTCATTACGTAGTTTTAAAATTTGCAACTTTCATTGAATCGAAATGATTCCATGTAAAGCTTATGTCTTGCACCACAGTTATTCATACAGTATTGCTTACAGTCACTTGCTACACTCTCCCATTCATGTTATACCTAGACATACAGTTACATCATTATTTCTCAGCCAGACAGGAAAAATAATTAAGCGGAGAGGTTATCGGATATTTTATCGTCAGGTGTAGCGGTTCGAAATGAAAAGATTCTAGTGAGCTCTGTGGTTTTATGTGCTACTGTTTTTTTATGTTTTAGATATATTACTTATTCCATAATATATTTTTCAACACACTTCCTCATAAAGTGGCTCTAATCCCATGGCAATTAGGCACATAAAGACACCTATAATCAAACTGTGACTTTTTCATTACTATTATTCACGAGTGAGTAATAGTTTTTTTTTAATATTATTGGTTGAGTTACGCTTACACTTGCGCTAAAATGATATCCGCGAAAAGCCCAAAAAAAAGAAACCTCATTTTTTAGTCTATGGCCGATGCGCGCGCATAGGAAAACTGATTAATTTTTCCCGCCATTACAAAACATTTTTCACAACTCGTCTCGTTTTCTCTTTTGAAGTTATTTAGTTAGTTATTAATTAAGATGTCTGCAAATACAATTTATGAAGAAAATGATTTATGTTGTACACCGCCCGATATAAGATGTGAAGCCCAGAACGTTATGGAAAGTTTACTACCAGAAAACTCAAAGGAAAAATATCTATTAGCGTACCAAAATTTCATACAATGGCAGAACAACAAGAATACGCAGTCTTTTTCAGAAAATGTGTTCATGGCGTACTTTAAAGAATTATCTTCTAAGTACAAACCTAGCTCTTTGTGGTGTATTTACTCAATGTTAAAAACTACAGTCCGAACAAAGAATGGAGTGGACTTAAAAACATACTCGAATTTGTCAGCTTATCTAAAGAGACTATCTGATGGATTTAGAAGCAAAAAATCAAAGGTTTTATCATCTGATGATATTGAAAAATTTATTAAAGATGCTCCAGATAACCAATATTTGGCTACAAAGGTTAGTTAAATTAATTTTAATTAAATATTTAATAGCAGCTTGTGTTGTGTGTTGACCTTAATTATTGTTTCTTTTGTTTCAGGTTGCTTTAATATTTGGTGTAACCTGTGCCTGTAGGATACAAGAATTAACAAATATAACTGTAAAAGATATAGAGAACCATGGCCAGATGCTTTTAGTGAAGATACCTATCACGAAAAATAAAATACCTAGGTCATTCACCATACACGGTCCATTCTATGATATTGTTAAGAAGTATGCAAGTTTGCGTTCGCCAAAAACAAAAAATGACCGTTTCTTTCTAAATTACCAGAATGGTAAATGTACCTGTCAGCCTATAGGTATAAACAAATTTGGTTCTATGCCTAAAGCAATCGCTAAGTTTTTGGGTTTAGTAGATGCTGAGAGCTACACTGGACATAGTTTCAGAAGAACTTCAGCTACATTGCTGGCAAATTCAGGAGCTGATATAATGACTTTGAAGCGACATGGCGGGTGGCGATCTAGCAATGTAGCAGAATCATACGTAGAAGATTCCATACAAAACAAGAAGGAAATTTGTGCAAAAATCACAAAAAGAATTAAACTTGATTCTGAGACGCATCCTACTGGCGAAATACCAAGTACGTCCAATGATTGGATTTCACCTACCTACACGAATAATGAACCATCACAAATAACAATAGAACATGAAAGTATTTCAATAAATAATCTATCTGATGAGACCGCTATGTCATCAAAAATAGTTAATTATAATTGTACTAACTGCACATTTACTAATTGTTTCTCTAAGTAAACTATTTATCTACTATGTAAAATGGTTTTTTATTTAAGTATTGTTTTATTCAGAAGTGTGTTGAAAAACGTTGTATGATACACGTGTGTATTGATGGTTACCGTCCTCGGCTTCTTAAGACCCTCGCCTGACGGCTCGGGCCTCAATGCGCCTCAGCGGTAATCACCAACATTACACACTTGTACCATAATGTACTACCTTTAGACATATCTTCTTATATATAAAATCGAAACGCTGTGTGTTAGTCTCGCTAAAACTCAAAAACGGGTCGACGGATTCTTACGAAATTTTCGATGTGTATTTGAATAGGTCCAAGGAAAGTTTAAACGTAAAGTTGGACCCGGTAGGTGGCGCTGGAATCGGGCAGGACAACGTCTGCCGGCCCCACTAGTCTTCTTCTTATATATAAAAATGAAACGCTGTGTGTTTGTCTCGCAAAAACTCTGAAACGGCTCGACGGATTCTTACGAAATTTTCTGTGTGTGCTTGAATAGGTCCAAGGAAGGTTTAAACGTACAGTTGGACCCGGTAGGTGGCGCTGTAATCGGGTGGGACAACGTCCGCCGGGCCCACTAGTGTTTAATATATGTAAATCTTGTGTAAACTAAGTAAATTATACTCACGTTTATGGTCCTAGATGTTCATTATTTGATGAACGTCATATCAACGATTACTCCAACTTGGATCTTTTGAGTTTGATTTCATTGGGTTACTAACAGTAGACTAAATAGGTCCTGTTTATCTACATTATTGACAAAACATTTATTAGATTAAACGGGTATAATGTACAAGCGATATTGCTCCACTAATAAAACGTAAGCTCTTAAGCTTATTCGACATTGTTATGAACAATTTCAAGGTCTTAGTTTATTACTTATAATAAAAAATTACTTGGTATAAGTTACTCCTACAGCCTCTCTAACCATATACTTTGAAAAAAGTCCTAAGAAAATTGACGTTCCAAGGCCGATTTTAGACAATTCAGTTGAATAAAATTGTTAGTCGTCGTCTGTTAAAATCAATTTATCACGATAGTCAATCATTACATGTGAAGTGAATTTCATTAAAAAAATTAAGAGTGCCTGTTCTTTTGCCTTAAAATCCTTTCACGGACAGAGATGTCCACTTACTGTTACTGAAACGGTTTTTGTCTTGATTTCTTCGTTACAACATTAAAAAAAATGGCGTACGGCTTCGGGGTTGGGGGGGGGGGGGGGGGGTTTGTATCTTTACTTACGGACGTCTATGGTGTGTTATTTTTATATTTTAACACATTCCGTAGATTATAGAATTAAGGCTGGTATTGCATCTCAATAATGAGATAGATCTTGAGATGTTGTTTTTGACAGATAGTCCGCACATTAAATGTCAAAACAGTATCTCTAAGAATCGATATTAACTTTGAGATGCGTTTATTAGTACGAGCCTAAATGCACTTGATACGAGACGCTGATTTCAATACAAAGCCAAGCATTGAAGGCCTGGTTTAATCATGCCTATTTGTCCATCATTAGCATCGGATCTACGAATTAAATTGCAGGAGGCTTGTTCGATATTGGACCGGCAATCGATAGATAGTGCCTGTAAACACGTCGCCTGTATCGCAACAATCTATTTATAATCACCGGCCGGCGGGACCACTGTGTGTTAAATGTCTGATATTTACGATTACGAGCCCAAGACGCCGGCCCTAGTGATGCGTGATTAGAATAATTCTATCGATAGATATAGCTTAGACCACAGATACACTCTCAAAAGATACGTCATTATCTTACAATTGTGCATCGTATTTCATTCACTAAGTCATATGATTAAAATTATAAGTATATAATAATAATAATAACATATTATTTGTTACTAACTCTATAACTTTGTTTCCGAAATAAATGTAAAACAGAACAAGCCAACAAATAGATTATTATGATGGGGATCTATTTATTACTCAGTCTAATATTGCCATATTTATATGACTTGATAGACAATATTAGCTATATGGGATTTATCTCATATTGAGCAAATTGTTTTAATGTTGGGCACTGGAAATTAACAAAGTTTAAATGCCAGTGGCGTTATACACGGTTATTTTTTTATCATCCTGTAAAATTTTAGGGACGCTTCAGGACACATCCATTATTATACAGGGTTAATTTTGAGGTACCGGCAACCTCGCAGGATTAGATAGCTAACATCATTAACTACAACGTTTGTTTTACGAGTTTTAAGATAACTCAATACATTGAACAAAAATCAATTTTCAAGTTTTTATTGCGCTGTCGTTACATTGATAAGTCTATGTTTCATTTATAAACGACGACGGAAGACAACGCTACGCTCGCGCACTGTGCGCGTAGAATTATAAACATTTTAGAGGTATATTAAATGGATTTTTGTATGAAAGTAAAATCTAACAAATTATCAAAAGTCGTAGAACAAATGTTGTAGTTAATGATGCTAGCTATCTAATCCTGGGAGGTTGCATAACAAAATCTCAAAAAATGCTGCTCTCAACTAGTGCAGCATTTTTTGGATTTTTTAGAAAATTAATATAAAATTAAGTAAGTGAGCTATTTTTTTTATTCATATTTAAATCATTCTAATACCATGTCGTGAAGCGTCCCTTAAATTTTCCAGGGTGATAAAAAAATAACCGTGTATAATATATTAAATGAGATAATTATAATTAGTGATGGCTTTCAAATTGAGATGAGTTTATAATAACATTATCAAGTAGGTACTTTAATTACTTTATTATGATTGATAAATATTAATATAATAAGTTAACACTAATCTTCACTTTGTAAATTTATCGACATGATTGCTAGGTGGCACTAATCTCGAAACGATTAGCGCACCCGCGGCAGTACCGGCGCGCGCGCACGTGCGCCCCAGCCGGTGAGTAAGCTCGTAGTTACAATCAGCAAAGTTTACATTTCTTTGTACAATTGCTAGTCAAAGTCAATTGCAACCTCAGTGTGCACAGCTTAAGGGATAAAGTTGTTTATATTGTCGCCATTGCAACTGTATACAGAATATTGTGATAACTACACCGGCCCTTAGCACAACTATCTCCAGACTGTCACGCAAACAAAATCCGAGTAAATAGTCTATAAGAAAATGTATTTGGGCTGTTTATAGTATAAGATAATTGACCAATTATTATATGCAAGTATATGAATAACTTGTTAGCAAGTTTGTACTACAGATAGATGAATGTCATGTCAGAAGACTTATTTAATCGATTTTAGGTAGCTAATAAGCTTTTTTTTTAAAATCATATATGACTTAAAAGATGACTATATAAATTTGTTTAACGACGCAAAAATAATTATACTTGCTAATATTTATGTTCAAATACCCATTATAAATACCAAACTTTTCATTTCGACTACAGGTGGCCTAAATCAGTGTAAAAAGTCTGCATTGAACGAGATGGTATCAAAGTTTTTGTCACTGGTTACCCCGCCGGCTGTTAAGGACCGTTACAGTTTGGCACTGAACAATAAGCTGGAAAAAAAGCGTGATACAAGCTGTAGGTAAAGCGTTTGGTCGATCACCTGCGCTCGCACGTGCGCATCTGGGCAGACGGCCGTGACGTCACTGACAAGATTATGTGCGTGCGTATGTTAGATGCTTAGAAATTATAAAACCTGGATTGTATAGCAGCCAGTTCTTATTAATAAGTACCTAAGTACCACTTATTATCACTTTTCATCATTTAGCACCTACCTACACCTAATAAGTCTTCAAATCCCATATCTGGGGTAACAATTTTTATTTTATTTCAAGGCTTACAGTATAAAAAATACTTAAAAAAATAAATATATTATAACATAAAACCTATAACAAGCCTCAAAATATAGTTATTTACTATAATGAATATTATGATTCACTACTTAAAAACTGTATACTTTGTATGTTATGCATTATAATAATGCTAATTATTCTTATTTTAGACAATTATGTGTGAATTTCACTAGGTCGTTGGATATAAACCTTTTTATACTAGCTAGCCTACTACAAAATAGGTTCAACTTATCCAGATGTTTCTTGCGTATCTCATTAAAATTCTTAAAAACTAATTGAATATGAGTTACCATGATACATAGTAGGTAGCATAGCACGTGTGGAACATGAAGCAGATTTCTGGGGCGATAATGGCGAGCGGGACATGTATATATAATTCTGACAAAGGTTAAGGACAGTCAATCTTTGTTTGGGCTATTTTTAATAGCATACGCATATCACCAATTCTTCTCCAATGCGAGAAGACATATGATTTGGGCATAAAACGTATCTTATTTTCGTACTTTGTTATATGCCAAATAAGTCTCTTTTGTACGTGGGTGTTCTTTTCATCTATAATGTAGAGTTATGAATAGAGCATGTGCATGAAGTAAATGCAGTACCCTTGTTAAATATGGAATTTTCAAAAATTCGACCTGAGAAGATGCCTATATACATCATAATGACTATCTGTGTGTTGATATAGGTCGGTCAGTCACTCTTTTCTTTGATGTGTACTTACAACTGAAATAACGAATATCTTGAATAGTCATTAATTAATTTTCAAATTTATGTCTGGAATGCATGCGTTTGAAGCATATGCACCACTGGAAAAAAACCAATAACAATACCTACAATTTGTAGCAAAAATCTGAATACTTTTCTAGTAGGCGTAGTGAGGCTAATTTTTATATTCAGCAATCCATCGATTTCATTGGATAAAATTATTAAAAACTTTTAGTGTTACGATTATTTTTTTTCGTTCGAGGATTTTATTTCTTGATCATAAAGTACCTACAGTCTAAAAGTTTATTAATGCTTATGTAATAATTTTAATACGAGCACGCTACCTGTGGAAGCGCAGGAGGGTGCGCTTGCATTATCCACGCTCATCACACCAACTAGGCCACCCCTTCGCTTATCCTGTACGATTCATTTATTTTCATTAACCGACATCCATTTACAACGTTAATGAGTTTAAGATGATTGTTGGGCATGTTCCGACCAAATCAACTCTATAAAGATGTTATACAAATCTAAAAACAACTTTTTTAACATAAATGTTAATTATTAAATGATTGGTTGTCAGGTATAACTGATCGCGGTTTTTGTAGATGACGACCAATACTTATATTTCAATATTCTAACGTAATAAAGAAAAGTTTTTTCAATACATCACACAAAATAATATATTCTACGAAGTGAGTGTTAGAATATAATTAAGTAATAATATATGTTCCCACAGCTATCGGTAATTGTAGTAACCGTTGAGAAAACGTTTGCTCTCATTGTTGATTAAATAGTCAGATATCGAATCGCTTAAGTATTATACGGTCATGTTGTGAAACGCTTAATGTAAGCATAACCCGTTATTACAATTTCGATCCCCACATTAGTGAACAATTGAAAATTTGAATAAAAAATAAATAAAAATATTCTCAAGATTCCAAAAGCGTCGAAATTGCTTCATTTGAAGTTCACAGGGGAGACCGATTTAGTGGTACGTATCGACAAAACACTTTGGTATTAAATGTAATTGCGTCCATTGTGTGGAACGTATCAGAGTCAAATAATAACTGTGGACGGCGGCGGCGCTACAATGCATTCAACTATTCCCAGTCATTTTTTTTCAAATAATAATATGTATATTGCATTCATAATAATATGTTTATTTTAGTGAAAGATTGGTATTATTTTACGTGATTAACTAAATTGAATTACTTGTATAAACATACCTGTATTTCAGTCTAAATGTCCGTTGGGAAAGCGTGCTAGATAAGTAAACATCGCTATCTTGTTGCCCATTTGTATAAAACTAAAGATCGGGATTTGTATCAATTATAATGAAATTCTTGAGCGAGCACAAATGGCTATTACCCAGTTCTTTGTCAAATGAGATAAGAGGCCAGTTCTGAGACGGTAAATAAAAGATAGAAAGCGGCTTTATTTCAGTACAGGAATAGAATCGGAGCGAAGTGTAGTGGTTAGGGCCCGCCGACGCGCTGTCTCTGTTGTTTGCCTTAATTGACAATTCATTTAAAGAATTTACGTTTCTATTAGTTATAGCTTAATTACACTACTTTAAACTAGTTAAAACTGATAAAGATTAATATTAGGGACGTTTGGTAAATGGAGATATGTAAAAAATCTATAAATATGTATATTTCGCAGGTATAGGATAACATCAAATTTTCAATATTGAACTTAGTGTTTTGATCACGACAGAATGTTAACGTAATGAGCTTTTTTGAAAATACATTTAATTGTTTTTGTTAGAAAGAACTATGGAACAACCAATGCACTTGACACATTCTTTTCAGACTAAACTGGTTGATTTGTTGTTTAAATAGTAGGTACCTAGAAATAAAAAAAATATATTTGCGGTCAGAATATACTTACTTACTATCAAAATAAATGTGCATATTTTTGGCTTCGTGTTTGCACATGCGTCAAGTTAAGTGAATCTCCAAAGGCGCAGGCGCAGGCGCCGCCGGCGGCTGCACGCGATAAGTGTGCGAGCGCTAAGTGCGCACGATACCGCTGACGAATCAATCGCACCTACGCACTGTCCTCGCCTCAGACGCTGCAGTACCAACACGCTTTCCGGTGCTTAGCTTTACATATTGAATATTTAATTCCAAACAATGTTGTACTTCATATAGTTCCATTTATTGTTCACAGAAGTTTAATTATGTCCTATTCAAAAATTAAACAATGGTATCTTTTCATATGATACTGGCTAGCGGGATTACTATGTTTTGATTTCATTTCAGGATTTTTTTTTCGTTCCAACAGCTCAGCAGGGTAGAAAAATCATTAAGATAACTACTACTAGACCTAAATACTTGAGTATCTTAAGAACAAACATGAAAAACTTTGGATGTGCATATGAAATTTAAGATTTAAGTGTTTTCCTTGATGTTTCTGTTATCCCTTCACCAGATCCTGACTTGGTGGCGAGGGGACTAGCTCGGTTCATATACACACAAAAAGACATACCTACGCGCCGAATTGAGAACCTCCTCCTTTTTGGAAATTCTTTTAAAAAGTTTAAAGAAATGATTAATGATAGGTACCTTCATTAACCGTATTTTACCGTAAATTAAAACCGTATATTATGTATCGTTGGGATGAATGTATAATTGTACATATAAGGAATAAGTAATTAATTATCAAATATCATTATAATTTAAATTAGTTTAATGGTTAATATTTTTTTTGTCATTTTGTTTGACGTCAATAATTGCTTGCCCCCTAACCATAATCGCCCAAAACAATATTAAAACCGCACTGAAAGCGAGATGGCGCTATTGGCTATACGCAGCAAAAGCGGTGTCTCTTGTTTCAATATTGCTTTAAACTCGCAATAAGCAGTCACAGTAAGGTCCCTTTATATTGAATAAAGATTTTTAACCGACTTCAAAAAAGGAGGAGGTTCTCGATTCGATGCGTATGTTTTTTTTTGTGTGTATGTTACGCGATTATGCCGCCAGTTGTGAACCGATTTTCAAATTTTTTTTTGTGTTCGATATACTCCAAGGGTGGTCCCATGGTCACCAAAGTCAGGATCTGATGATGGCATCCCATGAAAATCGAGAAATACCCTTAAATTTTAAGGTGTTTCCAACGTGTTTTGTGTGTATGTTACGCGATTACTCCGCCAATTGTGGACCGATTTTCAATTTTTTTTTTGTAATCGATAGAGTATACTCCTAGGGTGGTCCCAAGGTCACCAAAGTCAGGATTTGATGATGGGATCTCATGAAAATCGAGGGAAACGCTAATTTAATACCAGCTCACCGAAGGTGACCTGGTATTAAATTAGGGTTTCTTTCACTAAAAAGTTAAAAATAAAAAATATTTTACAAAAAATAGACACACACTTCTATATTGAAGTCGGTGCCAAATTTAAAGACTTTCTAGGAGATCATCGTTTGGCACCGACTTCAATATAGAAGTGTGATGTCTGTACCTATTCTTATATTATTTTTAACTTTTCAGTGTTTTTGAAGTCGGTTTTTATTTTTTTTAAGTTTTAGGACATTGTTGTTCTAATTCCCCCACATACCCTACTATTATCCCTGTAGTGATCCAATTTTAAAATTCACCTTCGGGGTTTCACTAGATGATGAACCATGGTTTCACTAATATTGATTTTTTTAGGTTCGACCTTAGGATCATGCCACTTACATTTAATTTAATACATAATATGGTTTGAAGCAACACTTTGAAACAGTATCTGATGCTGAGTATGGAAATATTGATACAGCACCTTAAGACCTAAAACAGGAGTATGCCTGATCCTAATTCCGCCCGAATTTGATATATGGCTTGAGGCACCTCGTTTAATTCGTTTTTTACAAGCTTATATTTAACTTGTAATATGTGTTTGTATGTTTGCCACGTGGGTCAAATTTAGGATTTGACCCACGTGGCCGATTAAGATGAAATTTGGAATACACTTTTAGTTCTCATGACAACGTGCTTGACTTGTAAAATACAGTATAATAAATTTAAATCCAAGATGGCTGCCCTCACAAAATGGCTGATTGAATTCTTTTCTACAACTCCCATAATATAGGTATCAAATGAAATAGCTTGACTTGGAAAATTCAGTAGATACACCATCAAAACATGTTTAAATCCAAGGTCTTCATTATAAAATGAAAAAAATATAAAATAAATTCATAGTAAAAAAACATTAAGCAATATCAATATCAAGTTAAATAGGTACCTATTGAATTATTGTTTATCTACGTTCTCGCGACAAGCTTTTATATTGAAAAAGTTATTTTCCCCTTTTTAGGTCATTAAAATATAATGTTAATTATTAAAATGAAAGTAAAGCTTATTTTCAAAAATTATGCTGAATATCGAAGCACTAATTCTAGCTCCCATTACCTCGCTCTAAGCTCGTTTACTACATGTTTTCTACTATGTTAGGTACTTCATTTTCACATACTTATTCAACTTCCTCAAATTACTTTCCTTTGCGGCTTTATCGTTGTGGATTTTAATTTCAAAATAAACCCATCAGCATTATAATTTCAGCCAAAAAAGTTGTATATAAACTTATCTAACTAAGTATGTAAGTTCCGAACTACGAGTATGTAGGTACAGTAAGCTCCCATTCAAGCTTTACATTTACACTACGAAAACTGTACTATTACGAGCGACATAAGAACTGTCCAAAGGTCAAACAGTATAGCTTGACAAGGAGCTTACTGTACATACATATTTATGGTTTTTCCTTAATATGTGCTCTAAGACCTTGCTTATTGCCAAACATGACTCTAGGTCAACGTGAAGTAGCCTATAGGTTTTGATTCCCTTATAAAATCGCAAAATTTACGAAAAAATGCGCCAAAAACGGTTTTATCTTTTGATCTCGTTGACTAACAAGTATCATTTTTAGCTAAGTGACCATCAATCTGAGTATTTGATATATAGAATTTCAGTTTTCTATCTCTACACGTCCCCGAGAAAAAGGGTCTTAAAGGACAGACGAACAACGAAGTGATGCTATATTTTCCTTTAGATTTTCATTTTTTTCCTTTTGACGTACGGAATCCTAAAATTCGATTTGCTTTTAAATACGTTAACCCAGATGCTCCAACTGGTGATACTTGATAGCATAACCACGCAAAACTTTGAATCACTGTGTAAATAACGTGTCTTTTAGTGTTTTTTGTTCCTGTATTGCTTACAAAAGAGTAATGTGATTCCGATTACATGTTAAATGCGTTTATGGCGTCAAAGGCGCCGCCCTGCGCCGGGCGCGTAGGAGCCTAATGCAGAGTCTATGTACGCGGATAGCCTACGGCTATCAGCGTGGTCTGCTGCGCGCGCTCAGTCGGCGGTACTCGCACGGAATAAGCAATCGCTTATCTACTGCAGATAGCCTCGACACTTTTCTGCATTTTAATTCAGTTTAAAAAATACGTTATTGTTAGGCTCATTAACGAACAATTCTTTGTTTAATAAAAATTAATATTGTTATGTTTACTATCTACATAGATATACCGTAACTCTTGATCAGATTAGAAAATTTGTCCTTCTCAGAATGGCGAGGAAAATTCATGTAAATCATAATGATGTAAGCAAAGAAATAGACAACTGAGCCAGTGCAACGCGTGTTCGGGTCAGGTTAATTTTTTGATTCATATAGATCTTTTATACCTTGCGGTGTCTTATTGGATTCCTATTCTCGAGAAATAATATTATATCTCCATAGTGAACAGAAGTTTGTTTCAGCATTTGAACTATACGAGTGGATATTTATAAGTCAACATGTACTGTTAACGTCAGTTCCGATAGATTAGACACGATCCTCTGTGTTCATGGAATCCAATAGAGACAGCCTCTATTATTAATTTAATCGTCAATATTTACAGAAGCGGAATGAAGGGCACAAGTTTTCTTGCTGTGGAAGATACTATTACTATTATGATATAACGAAGATATTATTTTTTCGTACAACATGATCGTTTAGAGGGCGATTTTATAGAAGCATTTTCTTTCAGTCAACCGTTAGAAATAAAGTGTAGACGTACTGAATATATAAAAAAAAATATAAAGCGTAACATAATAGAATAATAAATCCTAAAACATCATATTTTTTCCTAAAAACATTGCGAATATGAAACTATTACGAAAATGCCTAAATGATATAGCTAGCTGATTAAAATATTTATGCATTCTGTTTTCACGGTTAATTTACTGTATTGTAGTGAGTGGTGCTATACACCACTCACTACAAAACCTTTTATCTGGTCTGATGATAGATACTTTCCGTCTTATTATAAAACATGGTCTAAACATAGTCTTGGTTTTAACCTGACGCTGTCTCTGTCTATGAAAACAAGTAAAAGTACATCAGGTTTAAACCATGACTAAACCAGGTTTAAGCCCGGTTTAGTAATAAGACTGTTTGTGTTTTATGTAGTTTTTCAGGATGAAGTGAATGTTTTATTTAGTACAAAATCTATACAATTGCAACGGCTCAATATTAACACAATTGAATCACGACCTAGCTCTCCGAGGAGGCTTCGAAATAACTCTGGCGATACATTGTGCAGATGTTGTACTTATGTGTTCATTAATTGAAAACTGATTGTAACACGGCGTGTGGCAAGAACCACAATTATCTCGTCATAGTTCCGAGATCAATCAAGCCATATCGCGCTATGTGGGTCATTAATTACTGTAAACAGTAATTACTTTAATTATTCCTGACAGTCTTTGTGTGAAGTCGTGAAGTCGCCGCACGGCGCGAAGGTCGCGAGCGCTTGCAATAGAGATGATATGACGCTAGAAAGCTCGCGCTGCCCCTGTAATAGCACCTCGTGAATGAAGCTTCGATGTTGTGAAATTGACTATAATATAATTGTACATATTAATATACAGAGGTATTTTGCTTTGATGTCAATGTCTCAACCTTTGCGTTTAAACATTTATCAGTCAATGTAAGGCTTCAAGCAAAGAATAAAAACCTTTCATTCTCAAGCTTTTGACTTGAATTCGGCTCAGTAACTTTTAGAAAATCATTTTGTTTTTATACATACGAACTCTAACTAAAATGGTTACGTTATAATTATATGTCATGGTATACTTATGAACAGTTGCTGAGAACCTCTCTTGGGCTGTTAATGCTCAGTTTTTTAACGTCCCTTTTTTGTTTCAACATGTAAACGTTAAATTGCTACCTTGTAGATAATGGTACCCTCGGGGGTAGTTTAAAGTAACAAGGTGTGAATTTTTGTAGTTTGCTACTAAAGTTTAGATGGTTAAGATTTATATGCGGTTTTATGGTAACCATAACGCGATATTTTTGATGTTAATTTTGCTAATAAGATAGTTTGTGTAATTTTATCGATATGAGCCCATCATAAAAATCTTTCATAATTAACCAAATTAAAATACTTGAGACTTATTTAATTAATTTTTTTGTGGATAGAATTATTTAATTTATTGTGGACTAGCTGTGCCCGCGAACGACGTTTCGTCATCAAAATACTTAACACAGTGTTTAGTTTTTTCCTCCATTTTATTCCATAATGATTCAACTTTATTCTGCCTTTCTTGAGCATCGGCCATTTCGAAATTAGGACAATTTTCGTAGGTTCGTAATGCTCTTTTTCTAACAGTCCACAGAATTAAATACATTACATATTACTATAAACACTAAGTATTATTATTGTTTTAGAGACATTATTGATATTAATTAATTCTTCTTCAGTAGAAAGAACTACACAGTTGCAAGAATAATCTTTATCGTATTCATGTTTCGAATAAAAATAAACAATTGTTAATAAATTAGAACTGTATACGAATAAAGTTTAGATTTTATAATGGGTGTTGGTAACTCCCAACAAAATATATTTTTTGGATATGACAACTTGGCCAATTTTGACTGGTCGTACAGTAAGCTCCTTGTCAAGCTATACTGTTTGACCTTTGAACCGTTCTTATGTCGCCCGTAATACTGGCGGTTTTCGTAGAGTTAATGTATAGCATGAATGGGGGGGGGTTACTGTACAAATACGTTTTCCGTATTCGATATCCGATCGGAATACAGACACGGAGTTCCGTGAACGTAGCGCAGACGTTCGTTTCTTCTCATTCGGGATTTCTACCATTCTACCTAAACGTACGTATAGAACGTGTTCCGTTCGTAAAATAAAAACGAACGTGTGCGGCAGTCAATGAGTATTTTGTATAGATTTGATGCATTCGGATGCCTGCATTCAGAAAACGAATGCGAAAAAACGTATTTATACGGTTAGCCTTAAAATGTATTGAGACTTCCGTTTTCGGTAACGTGTACTGTGCGATATAGTGTTGCTGGCATAGTTCGGTTAGCAAACTCGCCGTGATGACTAACATCCAACACACAAACTTGGAGTTATCGTTAGTTAGTTCACGATCGTTGCATTATCACGGTCTCGAAGGACACTAAACACAGGTAACATCTAACATCGAACATCCAATAGGCCCCGAAGCGGTTCTCAAACTTTTTTGGTGACGGAACCCTTTTGGAAAGTGAAATACTTGACGGAACCCTAAAATAAAACAATAGTTTTTAAAAGTGTATTCTTTATTAATAAGCATAATGAAAGTACGACCAGAGAGGGTGTTTTGATTTTTCTAAATTATTGCGGAACCCCTTATAAGGGGTAGTGTGGAGCCCTAGGGTTCCGCGGAACACACTTAGAGCATGGCTGCTATAGGTACCCTTCAGGGCCTACTTTCATTTAATACCCCTATTGCTGGGTTTGAAAAGCAACTGTTATCCGTCATTTTTGAGCGGCGGCCATGTTGAATTTACGTCAATGTTGCTACGTTCATAGTGCTCTACTGATCAAGGCCTTTCATATGATACCCATATTGCTGGGCTTAGAAACGAACTTTTATGAGTTTTTTTTTGAGCAGCTGCCATATTGAATTTTGTGCTATTTTCCTAGGTTCATATGCTCTACTCTTCAAGGCCTTTCATTTGATACCTATATTGCTAGGTTTGGAAACGAACTTTTATCCACCTTTTTTGAGCGGTGGCCATGTCGTATTTACGTCAATATTGCTAGGTCCATAGTGCTCTACTCTTGAAGACCTTTCATTTGATACCTATATTGCTAGATTAGAAAACGAACTTTTATCCACTTTTATTGAGCGGCGGCCATGTTGAATTTATTTCTGTGTTGCTAGGTTCATAGTGCTCTACTCATCAAGGCCTTTCATTTGGTACCAACATTGCTCGGTTTGAAAACGAACATTTATCCTTTTTTTGAGCGGCGGCCATGTTGAATTTAGGTAGATTTTCGTAGGTACCTAATGCTCTACTCTTCAAGGCCTTTCATTTGATACCCATATTGCTAGGTTTGGAAACTAACTTTTATCCACCTTTTTTGAGTGGCGGCCATGTTGAATTTATGTCAATGTTGCTAAGTTCATAGTGCTCTACTCATTAATGCCTTTCATTTGATACCCATATTGCTGGGTTTGGAAACGAACTTTTATCCGTTTTATTTGAGCGGCGGCCATGTTGAATTTAGGGCGATTTTCCTATGTTCATAGTGCTCTACTCATCAAGGCCTTTCATTTGATATGCATATCGCTGGGTTTGGAAACGAACTTTATCGGCAGTCATGTCTAATTAAGTCAACGTGGCTAGGTTCAATGTGTTCTACTCTTTAGGTTCTTCGTTCGATATCTATGTTCCTTGGGTGGATCCAAAAAAATATGATCCGTCATTTTAGACATTAGGATCAAGAGTCCCGTCCCGTCCCTCTACGCGTAACCCAGAACATTGCAGTGAGATATTTTTTTTAATTATCAATATTAATCTATTACTTTTAAATGGATGAAAGAGTTTGATTCCTTAGTCCTAATGTAAAAACATATAACACCTTTCAAAATACCTTGAAAAGAGTATCTTCATTTTTCAACATTTCAAATATTTCAAAAATTGTACCGATTTTGTGAAAATTAGTCAAGAATTAAACCAATCTACAAATTTTATGGTCACTCGATAAGTATTATCATAAAAAATGCTTTATACATTGGTTGTATGGCTTGATCTTTTTGCCTTACCACCACGGTACGACATAAGAAAAAGACAATTTGGTTGGCGAAATCCAGTTGGGCACAGCCATTAACAGAAAATATTAAATTTTATTTGTACTATGTGAAACACTTCATTCCTGCCTTAATTTTCGAAATCCAATTACTTAAGATCAGGCTGTATGGCGTAGTTCCATTGCCTTTCCTTCGTGGAAGAAAATACCTTCTCTCTGTACTATGTGACAGACTTGTCAAAATAATTTCACGTGCGCCATGTTGTTTTTCTACCTAAAGCCAATTCGAAAATTTTATATGGTATTTTTTCACTAAAAATAAAAAGTGAATTTAAACAAACGAAATTATGCCTAAATGTTCTTCCGGAAAATTCTAAGCATTGTGGTGTAAGCCATATCAAATTCTGTCCAGTAGTTTCGGAGATCTTTCCGGACAAACAGACAAACAAACAAACAAACAAACAAACAATTTTTTTTAAACTATTCTATCGTGTTCTGCTAATGATTTTAAGGCGACCTGTGTATTTTTTTTCTTAATATTTCGCAATTACAGATTTTTGTACCCCTACGATTTTATTATATATAGAGATATAAATATTATGTCTGAAAATTTATAATTAATAGTAACTATTATGTAGCTATATAAACATTTACAACATTTGCTTTCAAACATAATCATCATTGCCTCAATGTGTTTGAAAAAACATTATTGATAAAACGAAACGAATAGTTATAAACACAAAATTACACATAATATCACATTTTTATAATAAAGTCGGTGCCAAGACTTAACTTTTTTTTTATTTTAATTTCTCTTAAATTTTTCCAGGCTTATCTTATCACAGACTTCAATTCAAATGTGTTGTGTGTATTTTAATATTATTTTTTACTTTTTGTGTTACTGAATTTTTTTATGAATTTAACGTGTACCTATTTAACGTTGTCAATACGAATTGACAACAGATAAACTAAAAAAAAACTTCACACATCTTTCGCTCTATCTTAACTTAAATAAGTATTTCCGAACTCCTAACCTACCTAATTGTTAAGGAGTTATACAATTCTCCATCAGCTCACATGAATCACTTGAAAGAATAAATATCTTTAATGAGAGGTACTGGACCATTAATTAATAATTATTTTATTATATTTTTAATTATCCTACAAACTGGGCGTATGTGCATGTGATATTCTATGTTTGTAACTGAACCCACGACACAGGAGAAAATGCTAGTGTGGGGCGACGTTTTTATAAAAAAAAAAAAAAACTATTATTACTTAGAATCAGCTGTTGCAATTATTCAATCGTATGTAATTTAGCGTGAATACATTCCCATTATATTCAAAGAACTGTCCCCAAACTTCTAACCCACAAGAAACCATCCATCATCAGCTCAGTAACACGAGAGGATGATTACCAGACGCAAATACCTGAAAAAGCTTCAGAAAAATCATGAAACACGTTGGATATATTTAAGGGTTTGCTATGATTTTCTGGGATCCCATCACCAGATCCTAAAATGGTGACAATGGTACCACCTCAGGAGTATATTCTTTCGAATACAAAAATAATTTTGAAAACCAGTTCACAATTGGCGGAGTAATCGGTGAATATACAAAAATATATAGATAGAGTCGAATGAGGAACCTCTTCTTTTTTGAAGGCTGTTATAAATCTACATAGTTCAACGAGTTGCTACAAACTGTGAACCATATATTTAATGTGTATGAAAATAAAGATTTTTGGTACCCTACCTTAAGGGTCGGACCTAAAAACTTCAAAATGAGTTAGAGAAAACCCGAAGTTTCTAGATGGTCTGGGGCCGAGATTTATCTTAAATCTCGAGAAGGATAGAACAGACAGACAGACTGAAATATGAATACATAAGTTTGGCAAGTTTGGCGTTACTAAACAAAGTTTGGCTCACACTAAAAATAAAATCGTATGTTTAATTTTAATGAATGAAAGGTTTTTGCTGTATCTCCTTATAGTGGCATTGTATAATCAAACTACTGATCGTCAGTTTTTTGTAATGATTCAAATTTGAAATTCACTCACTTCAAAAAAAAACATCCAATGTAATACGTTTTCTTTGATTTTACGATTTAAAATAATTATTTTGCAACACTTTTGTTTTTTATTTGAAAAATGGAGCATGATCCTAATTCAAGAGGTTTCCAATTAGACTTCGTCGAAATGCTCGTATCCTTATGTAATATCCATCCTAACTACGCGATCGCTTTTATGCCTTTTTTTTTTTTTCGAGGGGAATGCGTGACCGCACCGTACTCGCCGTTGGCTAGACGACGAGCGTGTGTGGGGCTCTCCCGGCAGAGTGCCAGGCCTACCCACTAAACCCCTCTGTGTTCTTCCTGCCCTTTTGGACGCGCGTGGTAGGGTCCACACTGCGACTACCACTACCAACGCGCCCGGGCTAGCCCGACCTAGCTGGTCGGGCTATCGCCAAGGGGGGATTGCCCGAGAACACCAGGGCAATCCCCAGACGGAGAGCCTTACGGCGGCGTACACTGGGCCAACCGTGCACGCAGGCCCCCACGGCAGGGTCATTAGACGGGCATTGCTTGCGCGAATGCCCGCCTTCGCCTGCCTGTCCGTCTGCGGCGGATGGGAGCGGCTTGAGGATCATTCTCCCGCTCCCTCTCCGCGGCCTCCTTCTGCGAGATGACGTCCTCGCAGAAGGAGGCGACAGCCCCCCATTCCGCCTCGCCGCGGAGCATGGCCACGACCATGCTCGGCAGCGAGAGGTCTCCGCCTCCCAGCGCAGCGTTGAGTTCGCTGCGCTGGCGTCGCCAGGCCGGGCACACCAACAGAGTGTGCTCGGCAGTATCGTCGGGAGCGTCGCAGTGATGACACTGCGGCGTTTCCTCCCGACGCGCGACCCGGTGCAAGTAGTGACCGAAACAGCCATGTCCGGTCAATACCTGCACCATGCGGAACGAGAGACTGCCCTGCCGGCGCCCTACCCACTCCTCCAACACCGGACGTATCGCTTCGATCGTCCGGTGGCCAGCAGCTGGGAAGGCGAGTGCCTCACCCCATTGACGCAGAGCCTCCCTCTGCGCTTGGGTACGAACCCGCTCCACTTCCTCGGGAGCGGATCGTCCCCCTCCCGTTCTCTAACGGCAACCCGATGTCGATACACCTCTGCATGTACGCGTGCATCGACATCCCACGGCGTTTGGCCCGCAAGAACGCAGGCTGCGCCGTGGCTGACCGTGCGATAAGCTCGCACGGCCCGGGTTGCTATGACCCTCTGCGGCCGTCGCAAGAGGGCCATCGTTCGGGGGGAGAGGCACTCCGTCCATACCGGGGCTCCGTAGAGTGCCATCGACCGTATCACCCCGTGATACAGTCGACGGCACGCCGATCCTGGCCCTCCTACATTAGGGAGGACCCGTCCGAGTGCGGCTGCGGCGGCACATAGCCGTGGAGTGAGGAGCTTGAAGTGCTCCTCAAAGCTCCATCGGGGATCCAAAACCAGGCCGAGGTATTTAAGGTGTGCCTCGACCGGTATGCGGACCCCCTCCACTCGGACTCGGAGCCCCGGTGGGATCCTGCGACGAGAGGCGTGGAACATCATGGCCCTCGTTTTATCGAGGGCGACGTCCAGGCCTAGGAGGCGGATGCGTCGAACGACGAGTGATGCGCCGACCGACACAAGGTGGGCCGCCTCCTCCCCCGTTTTTGCTCTCGCCGCGACAAGCGTGTCGTCGGCGAAGCAGACGACCTCCATTCGTGGAAGGAGGTCGCCTCGCACGACCCAGTTGTACCCCAGGTTCCATAGTAGAGGACCTAGTACGGAACCCTGGGGCACACCTGCCGCCATTGCCCACGTATGGACGCACCCGTCCGGCCCCTCGTAGAGGATGGACCTGCCTTGCAGATAGTCCTCCACGAGGGCGCGGAGGTACGGAGGCACCCGGTGGAAGCGGAGTGCCTCCTTTATGCACTCGTGGGGCAGGCTGTTGAAAGCATTGCGGATGTCAAGAGACACCGCAACCACAGTCTCCCCACGAGCTGTGGCCCCCTCCGTCCACCCCTTAAGGAGGGCCACCGCATCCATCGTGGACCGGCCGGTGCGGAAGCCGAACTGGTTGTTAGCCAAATCCGGCCTCCGGTCCTCTAGGTGCTCGACGATGCGGGAAGCGAGAATCTTCTCGAAAAACTTCCCGGCCTCGTCGAGCAGCACCACCGGCCGATACCCAGTCGGGGAATCTGCGGGGCGGCTCTCCTTCCTTAACGAGCGGCCCGAGGCGATGCATAGGTCAAGCACCTCTCGGAACCGCTCCTCGAGGTGTCCCAGGGCGAGGGCCAGAACCCTGCTTGGGACACCGTCCGGTCCCGGCGCCTTCTTTTTGCGCCGGAGCCGTTCCCTCACCGTGTCAAATTCCACGTTCGACACGGGAGGGATAGCGATAGCCACTTCCTCCGGAGGAGCATCCGGGGGGACCATTCTGGGGGGCTGGAACGGATCGGGGAACAGAGTCCTCAGCACCCGGTCCAGCAGCCCGCTGTCTATAGCGGAGGTAGAGGGAGCGGAAGCTTTAAATTTCCCCCTCACCAACCGGTACGGACGCCCCCACGGATCATCGTCCAGGAGCCGTATAAACTGCTCCCTGGACTCCTCCTTGGCCCTGCAGATTTCGTTCCGCAGGGCCTTCTTGGCTGCCGCATACACCCGACGAAGTTCAGCTTCCTCGTCAGGTGTAGTTCTGGCACGCCTACGACAGCGCACGTAGGCGCGCCTGGCCCTCATACTGGTTGTCCGCAGGTCCGCAATCTCCTGCGTCCACCAGTATACCTGCCCCCTTTCGGGGCAGGCCTGCGCCCTTGGATCGCTTTTATGCCTAGCTATAGCTACCTCGTCGTGCTCAATAGGCGATCCGTACATATGGTAGTAGTCTAAATTTAAGAGGATTGTGAAGCTGTAAACTTTCATACAAAAAGCGATAACGCTTTTCTCCCTCTTTACATAGTCCAATTTTTATAACTTTTGGAAATGTTGTAGATATAATGAAGATCTAGGTTTGTAGGTTGATTTTGAAGTAATATTGCTCAGAATATAAATTATTTGCATCTAAATATCTATATTTTAGTCTTAAAAACTACCTCGAGCATTTTTACAATAGAAACGTACAATAAAAGGTATACATAGATTAAGGTATACTGAATCTAATGAAAATAAAAGTGTCTAATTTCTTAAAGGTTTAGGGGGTAAAACCGTTATCGCCCGAAACAATATTTCATTAAGAAATGTAGGCACTTGCCTCGGACAACTCAACTCAACTCTAAGCGGTGTGCAACAAACTGCATTTTTGAAAGTGCATACTCGAGCCATGAATTGGCACTTCACGTTCCTATTAAAGTAGGTATTTAATTGTTCGTACCAAGCGTATCTTATCTAATTTACAAGTTTTATCTAATACTGAGTACCTAATCAGATATCAAGTAGGTTCTTATACATAGTATGAGTACATAGATCGTGGCGCGCGTGCTGTCTCGCGAGCTGTCAGCGCGGCACCCCATCAGGTGATCTCTAGCCGTGACTCAACTCAGCTCAGCAGCCCCGCGCTAACGAATAGCTGCGACGGCGCGGGCGCGTGCTTCTCTGCCTATTATCTATCATTATCTCGCTTAGCCTACATACGGACGTATTCAATAACGCGTGTAGCAATATGAAACGTAAAACAATAAACTTTTAATAAAGAGAATGATTACCGCAACTTGTATTGAGCCAGATTAATGCGTTGTGCAATCCGAACCCGTTGTCATGAATGGTTGTTGCGATCGGGTGGGTACGTAATGACTATTGTGGTGCGAGATTAAATTGTATATGTGTATGCTGTTTATACTTACGTGCTTAGTTGTATTTGTGTAGCTTCTTGATGTCATTGCATTATCAATTTGAGCTGTATAATATTACAATAATTTGACGTCAATTACAGTGGTCATATTATTAAAATACGTCTACAATACAAATTATCACACATTTTATGGAAGGAATATTTCGTTCTATGTATTTGTACGGTTTTCTTTTATTGGCGTTTAATTGAGAAGTGTTAATTTAATATAACTTTAAGTGTAAGTCAAGCAGACTAATGCTAGATTAGTGAGTCAACGATAGTTTGACTTAAAAGCTCGCCTCCGAAAAGATATTCACTCAGACCGACACGACACTGTGCGAGCGCTCAGATAAGCAACGACATCTATTGAGCGGGAATATAGCAGGTGAAAATAAATCATTCAAAGATTAAACTGCTCTCCTTTACTCGGTCTAAGCGTTTACGGCCCATGATTAATTCTATTAGGTCTACCTTACGATACTTATCGGCAGTTATTACGTTTCATTAGCGCGGTAAATATCGGTGCGGCTGGAGCTATCAATCACGGTGTTGAGTGGAATCATCGGCGTTTTGGATCAAAGTAGCGATCGCCTATTTAGACGGCCGGAACATCACACCTGCCATCGATATCCAATTGTAACGTATGAGGTGCTAGTGTATTCATCGTTTATATTTAAATCATCATAATTTATACAGTGTGTTGTGTAAAGCACACCTTATCAAGTAAAGAGTAACATATTTTTATTATTTTTACTACTGTGTAGACAAAAATTAGTGCTTGTAAAAAATAAATTACATGTCTAATGTATACTTTCATCAGGCATATCCAGTTTGTGAAAATACATTAGTGGATATTTTAGTCTTATAATACAAAACTTGCAACGGACGCACAAATTCTAACAGTGCGAAGGTACGCTATATCTCAACTTTTATCGATTTGACTAGTTAAAAGTCCTATTAATTTTATTATCTTATTTAAAAATGTTTGTTATAAAAAATATTTCTGCGTTTTAAAATAATATTTGAAGTTTCAAATATAAACGAAACGTTATCAATATTTCAAACCCAATTTTCGATGTTAAGAGCTGCAAGAGCTGGCAATAGTATGCTATGTTATTATTATATTGTTATAATAATTACCGAATTTGAGGAAAAATACAAAAACGGACCATATTATGCTAGACAGATACGCTTAATAAATTTTCCAGTTTCATTGACAGCGGAAATTGAGTTACAATGGATTTAGAAATTATTTATTTATTCGATTTGAAGATGTTTAACTTGAAACTCTTGAAAGCACTTGCCCCGGTAAAATTTTAAGGCTTAGGAGTGGTATATTTTAGGTAACTTTTACTGGAACATAAACAGTCGTAGTTAGTAGTTAAGTTTGGTATCTTTTTAGATCAGCCTTTACATACCCAAACTCGTCATAGTTTTACAATGTAGTGATGACGCGTTGATTTAAGATACGAATGTGTATCTATATGCGAGTCGGTATAATAAAACAAAACTATAACGAGCTCGTTAAGGCTAGATAGCATTTACGTGCATTGGGTGTGAATAAAAAAACTGTTATTTATTTCATACATTTAATTAAAAACATATTATCCACAATACAATGTATTATGTTAAAATAATTAACTTAATTAAAAAATGTATGAATTTAGAACATCTTATTTTTGTTATTGTTGTTCTAACAAATGAGGTTAATCTTAGCTATAATCAATTATACAACGCCAAAAAATGATTGTCCGATAATAAAAAAATTATTTTAGAGACAACTCCGACGATAGAACAAACGTGAGTTTCATCATCATCATCATCACAGCTCATATACGTCCCCACCGAGGGTTCGAGCCTACCCTATGTTATCCTAGGGTGATCGTGAGCTTATCCCAACTTAAAGTTATGAGTGGTATACAGGAAAAATATAATATTATAAAAAATGCACTAGTTAAGATTAGTTGGTTAGTAAACCATTCATATTATTATGCAAAGAACTTTATTAAAAAAAGTGCGTCCGCTGCGCGTGACTGGCCACTGACAGCAGCTTGGCACCATTGCAATGCATTGGCACTCGCCACAGAGACCACTCGATTTTGTGACGTCTAATTATTTCAAATATCAACTCGCAAATATCAACAACATTCAGTTACGATGACAAAGGATGTGTAAATAGAATCCTTCTTGGTAAAAATTAAAATAAAACTGGCATGACGTATAATAATAAAAATGAGTTTTCTTTTTTAACAGCAAAATCTTTGTTATATAGTAAGTTATGCTGTTATGAAATATACCTAATCACGTAAAACCTAAAATAGATTCATGATAAAAATGTTTTTTTTTTATATTTCGTAATATAAACAAAAAGCATAACTTACTATATAACAAAGAAGATTTTGCTGTGAAAAAAGAAAACATAATTTTGACTGTGCATATTCTTAAAATCAAGTGCTTAAAAATATTCTTCAAATAAAAAAAATCACAACACTAAAAACTACACAACAACAAGTAACAAGTGTCGTTTTCTTGCAGGTGGAAACACAGCCTAAGGCCAGAGCGCGAGCAGGACCAACTTACAGCTACTGTGACATTTCAAAGCATTACGCGAAAATTATTGCCTCGGCAATAATCTGGATTCTCAACTTCCATTCGAGTAAACGATGAACCCAAAACGTTAGTCACGATCAGAAGATTAATAATTTGCTTTTTATGCGATGTCGCCGAGATTATCGGGGCGGGTGGACGTAGCTCGCCGTTTTCACAACGCGATGTGTAGTTGTGTACACCGGTGCAATAAGGAGGCTAAGTTCGCCATCACGATGTCGCTACTCAACTTTCGACTGCGGCCGTCGATTAAAAATCACTTGCGACAACATTGGATTGATCGATGTGGCCCTTGGCATTTGTGCGATATAACTGTACACTTTATAACAAATAGATGACACAGATAGTTAGCGAGCTGTTGAATCGACGCCGCGCTTAATTTGATTAAGTAAATCGCTATACTGAGACACAATTAGAGTGCATTATGGACCAGACTAAGAATAGAAGTAATCTCGTACAACCACTAGGCGAATGGAATTAGCTCGACTGCATTTATCCAGATGCCTTTGAAACGGCTTTGCGAGTGCATTTTTTGTTGCATAAACAACCGTAAAACGAGTAGCCTCTTCTTAATAAGCTTAACATGAGAACGGGTTGCGACCGCACGTGGATAGCTGCGCGGTCGGCACATCAAAGCAAACACTCGTTTAAGCCAATTGTTGCGTGCCGGCGCGCGCGCAACTACAACATATAATTATACGGTTATAGGGCGCACCCCCGCGCCTGTATCGCTCGCCCCATATCGTCGACTCAGAAAAAACAACCATCTGTTGAACCACAACCCGGCTAGCGCCCGCTGGGTCAGTAATTGACCGCCGACATCGTGTTTCCGAAATTGAAGTTTTTTTATGAAATCCACAAACAAATGAGTAAATATTAGAAATAGGTCAATAGTTAATTTCGTGGAATCGATGAGTCATTTTGGTTTTGATAAAGACATTTATCGCTTATAATGTTTATGAAATAGCTACGATAAATGTATAGAACACTGTTTCTAGAGATTATTTCTTAAGCATAGGCCATAGCATAGGATTATATTATTGTATAATTGATATTGCAACCTATTTGTAGCATTAACTAAATGAAAATGAAATAAAGGTGACAAAAGTTAAATAAGTGATTAAGAATTAAAATTAAGAAAAAAAATTAACAATGAAAAAGATAACCATTCTCGAAATGAGCTTATATTTATTACAATATAACAGCGATAAATTTCCATCAAATACAAAACTAACACACAAGTTTGTTTTTCCAATTAAATTTGGTGTCTGAATACTAATAAATTTTTAACATCATTAAGATAAAATAATAGGGTTCGTCTCCTGTATTTTTTCCGGTACTACCCAGGACCATTTAAAGGATGATTCCATCACTTTTACTGTAAAAACTACCGTCGTTTCTGTATCATATTAATATTATAATAGCGTAATTTAAATCAATTTCCGTTGCATCGCTAACCCTTTTAGTGAGGGCGTTACAAGCGTTTATTGTATGGTAGTGTGTAATCAAATTCGTTGTCGGATCTATCGGTACCACCTGTGATCCTAACGTGATTCGGTTTTAGAAGACCATGACTCATGACGAACCATGTAAATTATGAAATGGACTTTTGATGGTTATTATCAATCGTATTACACACATGATAAGGTTTTGTGTTATTAAGTTATTTTAAAGTAATTGTAGAATAATGAATTGTTACGTACGATGCTTACAAAATCTATTACAATTACAAAAATGTTTTCGTTACTTCTGCACTGGAAACTTAGGAGTCTAGAATTTTTTTGATATAAAATTCTTTAGCGTGAGAATTAAATTATATAAGATGTACTGTCTACTCTATTGAGACTATATATGGAGAAGTGTCATGAGCTATCACAACGGTATATTTAATTTTGACACTAGAACATTAATCTTCTCATATGAGACTGCATTATTTGACCTAATTTAAATAATATGTTAAATAACTAAATGATATTTCATAGCTTATTTATCATATGTTTGTAAAATTTAACTTAACATCGAAAATATAATTTTAGTCTCTACGATGTATGTATTGATGCTGATAACTTTAATTGATGTCAGTGTTCCAATTGTATTTAAATACATGTGGTACAACTCACATTTCTAATTCCCATACAGCTCAACGTAGTCACAGTTTAAGTAGTTCCTGTAAGAGCAGCAAATTTACAACCCCTACAAAAACGAAAATGTAAATTTATAGACTGGCAATTTTCGTCAAAAATGACCATGTAACCAGTACCCAGAATTTTTTATAACAAAGTTCCACAAAGTGTTATTGACTTGCCTTTTCATAATCTGAAAGCGCACGTAAAAGTCTCTAGTGATTAAAAAGTTAACGATTATTTGAATGATGCCAGTGATTGGTGTTCATTTGTAAATATTACTCGTTAAAATGTAGGTAAAGAAATGTTATTGTGTAGGCATAACTATGCAAAAATGTTATCGTGAGTAACGTCATAATTTATTGTAAATGTTGTTACTTCTGTTCTGGTAAAGCTGCAGCTTTATCAGAAGTAACAACATTTAACGTTATTGCGTTAGTTTTATTTTTTAAAGCTAGAGGTAATATAAAAGACATCAACGAATTACATTGATTTATCATAGGAATGTGGATATATTATTTATAGCGTCCGTGTCCGAAAACAATCTATAGGGTAAAAAAATAAAACAATAAATAAATAGTCGTATTTTTGTTAATAAATAAACTCTATTTCTTAAAATATAATGAATAACGTTTATTTTTATACCATTATTTAGTTTTGTCTACAAATTAACAATGATTTATGTTATTTAATCAAAAAAATCAGTTTATTAGGTATTTTTCCTAACAAGTGTGTTGCAAAACGTTTACTCTCGATTCACAGCTACTAGTAAAATTTAAGGTGGGAGAATTCCTCAACTTTAGATCCTGAATGCGGCATATGGATACCTGGTTTCCTTAAGAACCCGGGTTGCAATTCCCAGTATCGTACGATATACGTAAATATATTGGTTATACACACTCGTCTCTATTACGCCCTCGGCTTTGGCTAGGACTGAAATTCCGCTTCGTGGGTTATAACCACTATAACGCACTTATATCGTAATACACTATTTACTATGTAGAGTTTTTCTCACAAATAGAAATAAATTTTAATTTTCTCTCTTATAAAGTTTGATGTATTTATATTAATATAATATAATTTGTATAAGTCCTATGTGTAGATCTAACGTTATAGTAGGTATATATGATAATCTCGGGCCCTTGCTCTGGAACGTCGGGTACGACTGGCTCCTCAGAGGCGCTCTGCCGACGGGGGTGCGTCTCTTTTGCTACGCAGACGATACCCTCGTCGCAGCAAGAGGAGCCAATCTGAGTGACGCTGTTCGTTTGGCCTCCGTCTCAGGCACATTGATCGCGGGCCGCATAGCCATGTTAGGCCTTAAGGTCGCCCTGCCTAAAACGGAGGCTCTAGCCTTTTACGGCCCTCGCAGGAGACCCCCCGCGGGAACATTTATTACGGTGGGTGGTGAGGTTATCCCATTGAAACCCCACATTAAATACCTGGGACTCGTAATTGACGGCAGATGGGGCTTCGATGAACACTTTTCCTCACAGCGCACCAGTCTGGCTTCGTGTGTTGGCCCCGACCTCTCTCTACCATCTCTCATCTCAAAGATGGTCGAGAGCGAAGAGGCCTGGGATGCGGTAAACTCATTCTGTGTGGAGGTCATCACACAGAAGGAGGTGGCAGAACGGGCCAGAGAAAATGACCCAGCGGCAGATCCCTGCCGCCGCAGAAGAACGGGGCGGAGGAGGCGGCAGTTCGCCCGCCTTCTTCCTCCTGACGGTGACCAGCGGGACGCGGGCCCGGAAAGCCCGAGTTCTGCATTGCACAGGCCACCGCCAGTCGTCGATACTCCTAATGCCCAGGAGCATCGCCGGCCTTCCCATTTTAGGGAGGTGAGAGGGGCTCGCCGTAGGCGAGCAGACACTGACGAGGTCATGGAAGTGTCCGAAAGGGTTCCCATGGCCTTGTCCGGCGACGGGGCGTCCCTCCCCGACGTATCCTCTTCGTCAGATGACGGGGAGGATGCGGCGGTGATGGGCGTTCTCGTGCCAAGGCGTTTGTGAGTGGGGCATCGTTGGGTTTTAGTCGGTATGACGCGGTTTCTGGCTGGCACTCTCCCCCAGGGACCGCGGAGAGTCCGACATAACCCCGTGCCTTCCCGAGCGCGGGGTATGTGTAATACATTTCCTAAGGTAAAAAAAAAAAAGGTATATATGATAAAAATTGAAAGTAATAATATTGTACAAATACTATGTACTCACGTTTAAAAGTTTGTATTCTGTTCAGCAAAGTTTGAAACTAATATTGAGTCGAGTATAGTAACAGTTTTTGTGCTAGTCAACATTGTGATCTATCTCTTTTACGTTATGCGATATAAATTATTGGTCGGTCAGTGTCTATTATTACTTATTTCATAGCTTACCGACAAAGACGCCGCTTTTTTGAAAGACTTCGACAAGTATATCACTTACATCGCCGCCACCCTCATGTTAAAGGTTGCAAAGGATAAAATAATTTTCCGGGTGTTCAGAACGGATACTTATACAATATTATCCTCGTAAAGAACACTGTAGACAGACTAGGTAGATAATTAGATATTATAATATTTAATAATTGTAGTGATAAATAATATTATGTATATTTTGTGTGGATATACCTAAGTATTTATATTAGACAATACACTGCAAAACTCGATTTTTAGAAATGTGTGATTGTAACACACTAAAAACGAGTGAATATGACGTCATCTATTTGATCATTATTGTACAGACTTTTAACACGCGTAAAACGAGCCATAATTAAATGGGTGTCGTCATTTTTACGCAGTTTCAGCCTTAAAAAATCACTCATTTCCAAAAATCGAGATTTTTTGTGTAGGTTTATTAACTTTTATTGTACCGTTGTAGCAAGTAGGTAAGGTACATAAATACAGCAGGCAACGTACAATTAGCTCCTTGTCAAGCTATACTGTTTAACCTTTGGACTGTTCTTATGTCGCTCGTAATAGTAGCAGTTATCGTAGTGTAAATATAAAGCTTGAATGGGAGCTTATTTCACCAAAAGAGGAACACAATAAAAGTCAAACAAATTAAATTTATTACAATGGGCTAATAGGTAATCGCAAGACTTGTGAGACTCACTACAAGACCGAGACCAAGGACAAGTCTGAGAACGCAATATCAAGAGTCAAGACCAAATCGTAGACCAAGTGAATTAACGGCGACGCGAGCAAGACCAATCAATACCAAGACTGGCTAAGTCTCATATTGGTTTTTAATTTGGGTAACTCTTAGCGATAGTTAGGAATGAAGTTTTAATGCTGTTTTATTATTATAAGGTACGGAACAAACAACTACTTTTTACTTTTAAAAAAATGTAATTCCTTATTTCGAAAGTATGATTCTATTTCCATTATCTGGTATAATAACTTTTCAATAGTAACTTAAAAAATACATAACATGTAAATAGTATGACAGTTCAACTTTTGGTGAAATAAGTATTAATACTTGAGTAAGATTTTCAACTTCTATTACTATACTATACTTAATAAAAATAGATACACATTATTTTGGACGCCGAAATATCCAACATAACTAGAAAATAAGTAAGTGCTTAAGAGAACCAAATAGTGAAGTAACATACAGATTTTACATAAAATCAAGAATTTTCTTTTAATGTTTATGTCGAATAAATGATTTTTAATAACTTCATTATTTTCATTTAAATTCCACGTTGTTTTCTTAGGTGTAAAAAATTTGGGTCTCTATATAAATTATGTTCAATTCATGTAGAGACCTCATTTTTTTTAATAAACTAATTTCATATACTTTCCGGTTTCATTTCTTCTCAATAAGCTGCAATAATACTCGTTTTAATCTAAGATTTGAAGGTGTGATTTTTGGAAGATGTTTTCCTTTAATAATAATAAAAAAATATTTCTGAAGACGGCGATATTAGTATATGATATAGTCGTTTCAACTTCTTTGTTGAAAATGCAACGATTGTTGTCGCTGTTTGCATTGTAAGGTACAACTTGTTGACACTTCCTTTAGTTATTTAATATGACCAGATGTTGTTGACGTTGTTTTTGGAACAAAAACTGACCAGAGTCCATAAACCATAATTTAGTTCCTGTCGTGTTTGGAAACACCAATTGTAAAGTAATTAAAATCAGGTGGTGGCAAATTTTCTAACATCTAAGCCACGTGGTACGCAACAATGGAGCGGCTGGCCTAGAGCCCATTGTTCCGGCAGTAAGGCACCGCGCCGTGCGGCTGCGGCGCAGGTGGCGTGCAGATATCCTTGTTTCAAATGAAAGTCGATTGTTTTACGGTTATTAGTTGACATTCACGAGAACATTCGTAAGTTCGTAACTGTTCGTTTGTGGGAAACGTTTGACGTGAATGAGGAAGATGCTGTAACTAATAGAAACCAGCTCTTAACAATTCAACCATTAAGCGATATTCAATTTAAAATACGAGGATGACAAAGTAACGTCGTTCCATATCGAAACTCGGAGCCATTGCGTGGGTAAACTATTAATAATTCGTGGGTCATCAATCAAGCTGAGGTCAAAGCTGTGTGCGGAATCGAAGTGATCGCTTGGTGTTTTTTATTTATGGATTGTTTTAGCGTTAGATATCATTAGGCGTGGAAGTGAGGCGGGCTACGTTGGTGGGCGCCGGAGTGACACGCAGCAACGGATTATTTCGATGGACTATTTATAACGTGCGGCTCGCAGACACAGATCGCGGACGATGGAATCTGCTCCTTTGTCATTGGAGCAACCTGTTCTGGCGGGTTCGGAGTCACGAAGAGCACAATGTAATGTAACGGGCCACCTGATTAGCCACCACTCCGTCCAGCTATGCAGATATCGGTCCCGCCGCGCCGCGCCGCCGATCACTGATCATATTAATTCAAATGATAGATTGCTTTTATATAGTTAATGCCTTATTATGATACAGATAACAATATCAAGGTTACCGAACTTTCTATCGCTTTAACTAGTCATAATAGAGAGCGCATGACGCTGTTGTGATCGATTAAGTACTGTGGGAACGAAATATTCGAGTGTGTGGATGAGATTTTTTTGAAGCGATGTAACCAGAAGCGTTTACGTTTCTCTTCCTTTTCATGTTTTTGCTTATGCTTTTTCTAACTTGATCTTGCGGCAGGTGCTAGTTAAACAAGAGCAATTCACATGAAATGTAGTAGAAATAAATATGATCATTACAAATAATGGGTAATCTATTATTTTTAATTCCTAACTCTTTTTTGAAATTTTATGTGAGGAAGCACTGACATATCTATCCCACTTTTTGGACTACGTACCGTTTGGAGAATTTTTAAATATTTAGATATACATAGTATAGTTTTGAACTCGGCTAGTGACACATTTATTGTTTTTATAGATAATACGTTTCCGTAAAACATTTGTTTTGGAATATTAGAGAACGTTTGTTTACAATTACAATACAGCGCATTAAACTTGAGAAAGTAAAAAAAAATAATTTGGAATTACACCCAATTTATTGTAATTTTGACTTTACTTTTCGTATGGTGACATCACATCTGGGTGTGATCGACACACCCCATCAAATTGTCTTTTTTCCAATTTCCTCGTTACGCTCTCATATGACGATATCTGTGAGGAGCAAGTAAAGAAAAAATGTCTTTTTACATCCGATTTGAGGCGGCAAGGAGTCGGATCACTGTTAAATCTGAACTTCTATCAATATGTGGCACTCGAGTAAAAAACAGGCACCTTTCGCAACATCCGTTCATGAGATTCTCACGAAACAGGTAGTTGTTTCCGCCGAGACTCTTTTATTGAATGTCAGGATTGGTATAATTATAATGTGCGTATTATTGTAACTGTATCAACCAGGTAGGCGACGTTGACGGCTTTTGTGAGCTTAATAGTAACCCGTCCTTCCTAAGCAGTATGCTAATGAATATTAATTTAAAATGAGTTTCTTGTCTATTCACCCTTTTACCCACGGAAGTGTTTTGCGAGACAAAAAATATTCATATTGGAGTGTGAAATTATTTTTCGCATATAAATATGTGCATTCATTTGAATTTTAAAAGAATAATTTGAATTTAGATAATTATATACATAGTCGTTTTTTACAGTAGTTTCGCTAGTGCTCGTCATGGCCCGTATTTAAAGATGCAGCAGACTACAACAAAAATGCACTTCGGACATTAAATTTGCTGGTTAATTTATAAAATATTCGTGTCTAGATTTTTGCGTCATTAATTGTTATTTATAATAACAATGAAATGTGACACGGATAATATTTAACAATATACGTTTTTGTAACTATCGATTTCTATGTTATTCATTATTAATATTTTCACAATGAATATGTAATCATATGTTAAATAAATATATGCAAGGTGCAGCTTTGGTGTGAGTAATTCAGGAAGCAATTTGACAGGTTCCGTGAACTGGTTCACGCAACAAGTAGGACGGGAGCTTGGGACCCGACCCTTACCCGCACTGCGCTTATTGTGAATTGGCATCTGTGCATCGACATATTTGTGTCAGTCAGTAAAATATTAATTTATAATGTGGACTTTTTAGGGAATATAATGAAATTTCGTAACGTATTTGTACATATCAGAGATTTATTTTTTGCATATTTTTGTCGTAAATAATTCGTTTACGTCGTCACATTTTCTAAATAATATTGAACGGATGCGGCATTACTTTTTTTAAAATATAATGTATTAATTCATAAAGCATGAACTATAGTTAACTAAATTAGTAATGAAAATTTTTTTCGCAACCTTGTCTGGTATTGTAGCTGTGGTGGTTAATAGAACAGTAAGTAGCCATTTCAGAGTGTGGTGGCTATAATACAACTCTCAGCCGCAGCTCAGTTCAACCCTCCATCCGCGCTGTGATCTATTGTTTGCCGGAGAAATGGATCGAGAAAAAACGTCGTTCCCAAACCTATCGTGAGAAATTACCAATGCGCTCTGCATTCATTAATGTGACGCTCGGGCAGAAATCAATAAATATCAGATTACGGTTCGCTAGCCACCAGCCAGACCATTCAATAGTCATACAAAAGATGCCTCGGCAAATTGTTTTAGCTGCATTATCTACATTACACAAAGTTTCTATACATTTACATCATGAGATTTCATAGAAATGCTATTTAGGTAAAATATAATAATAGGTTAAGGTTTGATCGAAGCATCGATGCTTAGGAAACAATTATATCTACAGACTTATTTTAACGTCTGAATAAGTTTTACTAGTAGACGACAATTAGGTAATGTGAATTTTATGATATGAATGTTTATTTGGAAATAACGTATGTATAAACAAATATAATACAATCATGATTATTTTCATAAATGTGCCACGCACAATAGATTGACAAGCTTAATAGGTACTTATTTGTAAAAGCCGTTGCCTGGACGATATAGATTTCAAAGAAACCCATGCTACAGGTCACTAGAACCCCTCGACAATAGCATAATTTTGACAATTTAAAGGTGATGGCATTAATATTGTATAGTATAGTATATATGAGCTATTAACCGTATCGTCGTCTGTGTCTGTGATCTTCGGGTGAGTCGAATTTTTTACTGTTTTACCACAAGTCCTTACAAAACTACACGACAAAATGTAGATGTATTTCTTGCGTTATTTAGTGTTCTAGTTAAAAGCTAAGGGCCCGCAAACTGTTTTTATTTCATGGCCGTATCTTTTGAAGTTTGGCGATGTAGAGGCAACTAACACCCTCGAGCCTCTACAACTTCGTCGTGACATCGCCTCTCTTAGCGCCTTTTACCGAATGTTCCATGGGGAATGCTCTGAGGAGCTCTTTAACCTTATACCTCCCTCTCTATTCCTTAACAGAAACACGCGTAAGGGCCTTCGGAGTCATCCTTACACTGTATCTTCCTTTTCACACCGTACCAAGAAGTTCCAAGATTCCTTCTTCTGTCGTTCATCCCACACTTGGAATTCTCTACCTGCGCACGTGTTTCCTCCATCCTACAACATGGGTTCCTTCAAAAGAGGTGTGAAAAAGCATCTTTTAGGCCGGCAAGGGGCGGGCAGGTAGGATAGTGGATGTCGTCCCTACTCTATCTGTCAACTCATTTGGGCCTCTTTCACCGCTTAACATCAGGCGGGAGGAGGTCATTTGCCGGGTCTAACATAAAAAAAATAAAATGTTTTTATTTAACCTGCACTGTTCTTTATAAATAAGTGAAATTTATTTCATGAGGCGCACTACGATTCTCTCTGTCGGTGGGCTTAAAATGTGTATTCTAATTCACTCAATGAAAATAAACATGTATCAAAATTGTATGATTCAAAGTTGAACAGCATAACCGCCGAAATCTGTGGGCTTATGATCGATTTGAATAAGTAAATGGTAATGGAATTCGTACAAGTAGACAACACGGGCGCCGCCGCCCGCCGGTCACGGCTGCGCTGACGGGCGACGCGGCGCGGACTCCTGCGCGCCGGCGCCGACGCGCTTGCGACACCAGACGTGGTCACAACTCACAACAGAGGCGGCAAAATTAATAACAATAAATAAATAGATTGATAGAGGTGCCACTTTGTGTCAATTATAGAGGTGTAAGGAAGATAAAGGATTCAGTTCACAGAGGTAAAGCTAATTAGGGAACGTCGATTCCTTCATCTGCATGAAAGCAGAGTGTGTAATTTTTTCTTTACCGAATGTGACGTAATATCGTCTCCTCGATACATTTCTAAAATTTCGGTTGACGGCTGTTTCCGGTAACGGTGGAGCGCAGAATGAACGAAACGGTTTCAAAAGAGGAGCACTACTTTTCATTCGCGAAGTATACTCATGGCGTCTATTTAAAGTCATGTCTGTTGTTCAGTTGAAAACTTGGAAACCAACGACCGAGAGATGTAAGGATAGAAATAAGTGGTCAGCTAATACCAGTCCATTGGGAATTTCAGAAATAAATGTAGACTATTTATTTTCTATGTCTTTAACCATGTGGTCGAATAGGGTAGTTGACTCATATCAAAATTTATTAAAATATTGTTTATTTCTAACAGTATTTGGCATAAGGTTCCACAATATACCGATTTTAATAAATAACAATGAATGATTGCTGTAAAATTTTAATTTGAAAATGCTAGAAATAATCTTTTTTTATCTCACGCCGTAAACGCTTTGATATCCTGTGGTCAGGGCCGTGACGTCAATCATATAGTAAACAAAGAAATGTCAAATTTGATTCAACAACTCGTCGATTTGCACTATTCTTTCCTAAAACTGGCAAAAAATCGTCCAAGTCTCCGTTATTATATTTGTAAATATCGTAAATTATTTGTATTAATAGCAAAATCAACCATTGATGTTGGATTTGTGGGAGCAGATAGTACAAATCTTGCGAAAATAGACAGATTGATGGTCAGGAGATTCTTTGTGTATCGCTCTAAACAATATAAGTACAGTTTCAATACTGTTATAATGAAGAACGGTTACAAGTGTACTTGTCAAGATTGTCACGCGGCAGAAGAGAGCTGCAAACATGCATTTTTGGTGTGGTTGCACCATCACAGTGAGGAGCTATTTTGTACAGCAGTTGAATGCTATTGGATAGAATTCTATCTCTCAAAAGTCAAATAAACACTAAAAATATTTACTTCAAGAGAAATGTTGAAAAGAAAACATCAGGATCATGTGTCAAATACCAGTGTAGTACTGCAAGAATTTGTAAATGAACATAAAAAGAGAAAGATTGGCAGTTGTTCATTTGTCAAGCATGAAGAAAATTACTACGAGGAAAAATATATATACATTCACAGACACAGATTGTGACATATTTCTTAAAAAATAAAAGACCTCTTCAATGAAGAAAGAATAAAGTGCATAGAAAACTAAACCACGAATCATCAATACAGAAGTGCTCTTTAGTTCGAGCTTCGTTATAGACAATAACAGCTTCCATGTGCTATAAAGTCAGCCAGTGCATAACACATGATGGTTCTTTTGTTGGGAAGATTTTTGGTGGGAAATCTTGCAGACACATACGAGTATAATGAAATGTGGATAAAAGTTGAAAGATGAAGATTTGGGTTGAAATTTGCAAAATGTGACCTCATTTCTGATTAATACCCTGTAATAGTCTATTCAACAAACGGTATCCATAAAATGAGATTAATACAAAATTGTCATGCTCTTTTACTGAAGATAATGTTAATTATCAAAGACGGAAAACTGTGAACAGTATGCTTAACTCAAGTATAGATGCAGATGTTTTGTGCCAAAGCAAACAAAACTTATATACTTTTGTGTTGCTAGCAGTATGTCATTTTGAAAACACTCAAAAGGTAACAATATTAGCTATAATAGGTATTTGTTCTAACAATCTGAATGTCAAAAAACTTATTGATCAAATAGTGTCATTTTGGAAACTATACTACATTTTTCCTAAATTATATGAAAGTATTACTTCATAATAAATCACTTTACTATTATTTTGACTTTTATTACCTGCGACCTTAAGGCAATATATACAAATTAATAAATTTGATCTAACTCTATTCAACCTATTTGTACTTTTGGAACATATACTATATTTGAGTAAGAATGATAAAAATGAGCAACAAACCTATAAAATATTATAAATCTTTTAAGGTGTAACAGAAAAATAAAACACATGCATTTCAAATTAAAATATTTTGATTCAACTTAAACCTTTACAAGTCATTATTGTCAAATAAACATAGAACATTTTTTTTGTGAAGAACATAATGACTAATGTAGTACAAAAATTTATTATGTCATCTTTAGATGTTAGTTATGTATAAAGTAAAGAAAAAAAAATTCTTTATATTATTTATTTAATAAGAAGGGTCTTGTAAATTAAGAAGAGCACAGGCTGACAACACAGCAATCACATTTAATATATTTGTATACGGCTTTAAAATGGATAACTTGCATATTCTTGCGTAAGCTGTTCTGAAATTTACCAGCCATGGTGGCCAGCAGGTTTAATCAGTGAAGATATAACATCTTTCAGTTTTACCAAACTGGATCTATTTACTTCTATGGTGCTTTGGTATATGAATACTTGAGTTATTTTGTTGACATAATGTTGTTCTAGTTGACGGGTCACATTTTGATGTTGTGGCTGAGCATGCACTGCTTTGTATTATGTTGCACAACTTTTACTGCCTTATCAATCTCGTTGTCAAGAGGAGAACAGGTTAGTACACAATAGTTCTCATTAAGTAACCACTGAAAGCAACAAATTTTAATTAGGTACTCAGTAAATTCAAGTAAAAGTTGTTTAGATAAATATATTCATTATGAAACTTTGATATTTTTGTTTGTATTACATACTTTTTAATTAATATTCAATTACATCATTATTCAATTGGACATAAGTACATATTCTTTTCCTTGAAACATCATCTAGTGTCAGTGTATAACTTAGATTAAATCAAAAAGGCGTAAATGGTCAAGTTTTCTCTCAGTTATCTGGTCAAGTTAAAATTTGGTTGGTCGGCTGCAGTCAGTTTTCATTCTAACTGAAAGATAAAAATTTAATTAATTTACATACAGATTTGATTTTACATACAACCTAAAAACTTCTATATTGTTTAAGTTGAAACTGAAGTACCTACACAGATTGAGTTATTCAGTTATAGTACTTACATTAATGTTATTTTCGCAAAAATACATTTGAGTTTCAGTAGATAGTTACAGGATTTCTTTAAGCGAGTGTTAACCAAATATTTCGCATGTCTATATCACTGGGTACGTCTAATCCACAGATTTCCTGGAGTCTTTGAAGGGGTATTTCTATATTACTGTTCTATTGTCCCGTTCCATATACAGTTTTACTATATTTTGTGATATTTAATAGAAAGCATTGTTTTTGTGAGGTTATTTCGCCCCCGTGCTTTGTTTACTATAAGACTGACGTCATTGCCACAGATAATGAACAGACTATCATGGCTGACCGTGTTTTCGGTCCAAAATTGAAAATCTTAATTTAAAATAGATTTTTTGCACTTTTTAGCCATCGAAAAAAATAATATTCATGTGCTATGGTCTAATACAACAATTATGAACATTTTAAGCCCTACTTTAAAAAAGGGTCAACTAGCCTATTGGACTCGCTCACGAACCGCAACGCATTTCCCTTCAAATCTTCCGATATTTCAATAAGGTAAATAAAAACGAATGTAGAGAAACCTAACTAAAAAATACAAGTTACGTCGTATATCAGCTATGGTTGTAGTCCATGTAACACGTTTCTAAACTAAAAAAATATTTTTTTTGCACCAGAACGAGTTAGGTAAAACTTTAACTAAACAAAACGTCGGTTTTACGAAACGGAATGTCGGTTTCACGAAAATGGAACGGCGTTTCGGTGCGTTCCATTCCATTTCGTCTTTAAATATACATACCGAAATTTATTAAAATCCGTTTAATAGCTTTTCCATGTAAGAGTAACATATGGGTATAGCCGTTTTCTTTCACAAGCTGTCGCATTTTTAATATAAGCAACCTTTTTGAGTTTTTTTGATTATTTTTGAGATGATTTTTGAGATATTGAGATATTGGCAACAAAACCTTTTAATTGGGTCCATACGTTTTGTTATTGATCAAATTATTTTTTTCATTTGACTTCCAGCTTCCCAGCTTCCAGCTTCCCCAAAACTATAAATATGGTGAATATGGTCCTAAACTAAACCAAGGTCCATATTAAGATCGACCTTGGTTGATTGATTTCATGTTTTATTTATTTGAAGGTTAGTTTTTCTGGCGTAAGTACTTCGTACTATAGGTACCTACATAATATACTCAGTAGTTTTATACCATATTACCGGTTAACCAGTTTTCCAGTGAAAAAAAAGCAATCTCTTCCTTCCTTAAGAGGAAACGAACGCATAGCGTTTCTAACCGACTTTGAAAAAGGAGGAGGTTTTATGTTCGGCTGTATCTATTTTTTTATGTATGTTCACCGATTACTCCTCCATTTGTGGACCGCTTTTCAAAATTCTTTTTGTAATCGAAAAAGTATAGGTAATCCCGAGGTGGTCCCATTGCCGCCATGTCATGACCTGATGATGGAATCCCATGACAATCGAGGAAAATCTTTGAATTTCATAGGCCCGTTCAACGTGTTTCATGTTTTTGCTGAAGATATTCAGGTATTTGCATCTGGTAGTCATCATATCATGTTACTGAGCTGATGTTGGAAGGTTCCTGGTAGATTAGGAGTTCGGAAATAATCCTTTAAATACTGTTTAGAGCGAAAGACGTTTTATTTTAAGTTATTCTGGTGTTTGCCTTGGCTCAAATTCTAAAACGCATGTATTAAAACTAAAAATATTGAACAAAATACCTAAAAATAAAACCGACTTTAAAAACGCTAAAAGTCATAAATATAGTAAAACATACAGCATCACAGTTTTATATTGAAGTCGGTGCCAAGCAATCATCACCTGGAAAACGTAAAATTTGGCACCAACTTCAATATAAAACTGTGATGTTGTATGTTTTACTATATTATTTATGACTTTTTGGTGTTTTTGTATTTAACCGACTTCAAAAAAGGAGGAGGTTCTCAATTCGATGCATATGTTTTTTTTGTGTGTATGTTACGGTATTACGCCGCCAACTGTGAACCGATTTTCAAAATTCTTTTTGTATTCGATAGAGTATACTCCAAGGGTGGTCCCATGGTCACCAAAGTCAGGATCTAATGTTGGAATCCCATGAAAATCGAGGAAAACCCTTAAATTTTAAGGTACGCGATTACTCCGCCAATTGTCGACCGATTTTCAAAATTCTTTTTGTATTCGATAGAGTATACTCCTGGGGTGGTCCAAAGGTCACCAAAGTCAGGATCTGATGATGGGATCTCATGAAAATAGAGGAAAACGCTAATTTAAAGAAACCCTAACGGTGAGCGGGTATTAAATTAGGGTTACTTTCACTAAAAAGTAAAAAATAAAAATATTTAAAAAAAATTAAAAAGTCATTAGTCATTGTTAAAATTTATTAGTGATTATTTGAGTGATCACATGATATGGGACTCTTAAAATATGATATGTCGTGTTTTGTTTGGTAACAGCATTATTTATTGCATAATGTTCCTAAGTGTTTTTAACATTCAAAGTTTATTTTTTTATAAATCAATAGTGCACGTGAAAATCTACTTTGTAAACGACTATTTAAAAGTGGAGACAAGGAATAGACCCTTCCGATTTTTTTGCCTGTGAAAGCTCTCCCAATTTCCGAACAGGTGTAGCCATTTTTTTGCCATGTTCTACTTGTATATTCTGGCATCTTGGGATGTATGTTTGTACCTACATGAAGGTTAAATAATATGCTTCTAATTAGATTTTTTGCAATTGTAATTGAATTTGAATTTAATAATTAGTGCCTATACAGACAGTCTTATGTTGAATAAAGATTTTTGATTTTGGTTTAAAAATAATATTTTTACGCTAACCCTACGCCATTTTTTCTCATCCCGTGTAATTGGACTATGTCCCGGTCACGTATTACAGACTTAAAAGTGCTACTAGGAGAAATTCTTAAAGAACCAACGTGGTAGTAACATGATTTTAAAAGCTTATAAATAATCCAACATTTGAATGTTATTTTCTATTTCGATCAAATTGCATTATTGTAACGAGTAGTTGATTGTCTCTGAGTCCGACCCTGGCTACGTCGCTACCGTAGCGCCACTCTCTGTGACTCATGCCCATGGATTCCTGTCGCCGTAACTACCGACTACCGCTAAAACATTGAACTTATAATCACAGTAACATAACACCCAAACAATCTGTCAGCTCATTGCTTTTGAACTCAGGTAAATAAAGGTGTTAATTTATAATAATAGCTTTGAGTGGTCTTATAAATATTTGAATGTGAATTGTGAAGTAAATGCCTGGCTATTTAATCTCGAGCACTTGAAATGACTTAATAATGAAAAATTGCTGAACGGATGAAGATGAAATCAGGTTTATGCCTTGTCTTGCACACCGTGTAATGTTATGGTTTTTATCCTGGTAATGACTCAATTTACTTTCATGTGGAGAAAATCGCCGGCGTATCTAAGTAGTCAAATAATAGGTAAATGAGTCATGCACTCACACCTATTATGGAAATTAATAGAACTAGGATATAATACGGGTTATTAATAAAAACTTAAGTTACAGATGAATGATGTATTGTACTGTTCTGAAAAAAAATACTATCTTAACAATTATATACAATAAAAAACTAGTCAAAATGTTTGTACAATAGTCTTAACGTCACTGTATGGATACGTACGAGTACCTACTTACTTTTTTAATATTTGCAAGCAGTTGTTAAATTGCGTACCTAGATTTTCGAAGAGGACTGTATGATTATGTGTATGATTAGAATACATTTTTTGTTTGAATAATTGCGATTGTGACATCACGAGCCCGTTTAAGCAACATGCCAGAAATTCGAACCATTCCCGACAGATACAGATGAATACTATCTCTTTAGTATTCGAAAGCTTTTCACACCAACAATGTGATACTGACATACAATACATTTTTGAACAATTGTTCATAACTCACACTATCACATCGTAACAATAAATATTAAATCAACATACTCGGATATTGTGATATATCTTCTATAGAAAGGTACTGGCTGTAGAAAGTCTGAATTGGATACGCTGACGACATAAATATGCCGTCTGGTCAGGCTTTGTTAATCAGATTAGCTTATCACCGCATTTTAGGGTTCACTCGGAACACAAACCTTCCTGGTGAAATTTTAATGTATTCAGCGAGCATTGTTTGTTTGCAAGATATGGTTTGCGAGACGCCGAGCAAAATGTAGAGCACAGGTGCATACATTTAAAACTGGTTCAGTGCACTATGAACAAGCTCTCAAGCCTAAATATACTACAATAACGCCACAATCTCACTTTATTTGCTGATTGCGGAATAAGTGCAACTTAGCCTTCCTAAATTACGTCTAATATTTATTCAATACGCGTCTTGCTTATTGTAGTTATGTACTTTATTTCGATCTTTAACAAATGGTTGCTATAAAAATAAGTAGTTTCAACTGTAAATGTGAATCTTTAATGATAATTCTCATGCAACGAGTGGGTTGATGTATTAGGTTGATATATTATATTTTGTTATCATAAGTTTTTGAGAGAACAGACTAACAGCTGTTGCTAAATAAAATCATTCCATCAATCGACGAGGACACATATAATATAGACAGTTGTTTTAAGTCTAATTAATCTGTTCTTACCCTTTTAGTTGGCTAGTTGTCAGTACTTAAATTCATAGGTATATTAGAATTATGATATGCGTACTAACAGTACTTACCTAGCTTAGTTGTTTGAATAATTGCGACATCATGTCCAAACATGGCGTTTGCATGCAAGAGCAATGCGATAATGTAGTTAAGTGCCCAATATCCATAAGTCAAAGGAGACCTCCCTCCTTATGCATCGTTGTGTTCTGTCGGCCCTTGTCTAATGGAGTGTCCCGTTACTGTTAAAACTTGAAACTTTGACATGATTGTCGTATCTATGTATTTAAATATGTGTTTCAAATTGATTAATTGGTTTAGCTAAGCTTTGTTGTAGTTGCTAGTTCAACATTATCGTTAATAAACCACTTATTAGTAGCGCTTATATTGTAATTGCTACGAAGAAAATTATTGTTATTATTATTAATTAATTTTATTTACCAGAGGAAGACTTAGTACTATGGAGTCATTTACCTCTATCTTCCTTTTTTCTACCGCTAAGCAGCGGTGCTTGATTGACTGTTTTAGTTTGAAGGGGGAGACAGTTAGTAAAATTACTGATACAGTGACTTGGCATCTCATATTACAAGTTGGCAATACGTCCTACAGTCCTGTAGGGGTTGTCTATTTGTATATTTGCAAATAGTACACTAACTATATGTACTATAGGCGACTGTTGCCACTTACCATCAGATGGGCAAACGAGCTATTTGCTAATTTTATATCAATATGTAATCGATTTGACAAGATAAAATTCTTTATTCCTTCGCAATAAATACAAACTTACGCGTCTTTGTGACCTTTAAAACTGCAAGAAAAGTAATGCGCTCAAGTAACAAAATGTGTTACACAGGTCGAGATCATTAACCGTCACTGCCCACACGTGATTTTGTAAATGTCAGGTTGCGTTTATCCATATTGTATAGCCATATTACATTTTCTCATCTATCATTTGTCAGTTTTAAAAGTTTTGCAGGTAAGTGATAGCTATATTGAGTTAAAATTATAAAAATAATAGACTAGGCACACAAGGGGCAAGTGGTCGATGTGGTCCAGTGCTCGCTCGGATCAGAGCCGTACCGATTTTATAGCGGTCTTGATTAATATTTATGATTCAATTCTTTGTCCGGATCGTGAATTACATATGGTTCGTGCTGGCTGCGAGTGATAAATCGTTTTAGGCAAACTCTAAAGTATTTGCGATTCGCGACGCATCTCTTCAGTCAATGTAGGTGTTGTAGAGTCGTTAAAATCAACATGAATCATAATTAAGTGTTACAGGCAATTTAACGAGATATTTTTCTCGACACTTAATATTTACAAGCACGTCATTCTAATTTGTGATTAGGCAAATGGTTGCTGTCAAAAAGATCGTTTACAACTCGTGCTATCAATAATTGTGTATTTAAAATATAGTTGCATCGTATGGGTATTTCTTTATTTTACTTTATCTTTTAATATTCTCTTCATCCAGTCATTGTGTCTTGACTTTGCATACATGAAAGCAACTCGTAAAATTTAGCACGCTAAGTCGAATTATTTTGTAGTTTTAAATGAAAAATACAAATTTTAGTAATTGTACTATTCGTATTAGGACGATATTAAGTTTTTAAAAATGCCATCAAAAGTTTAGTAGTGACCTATGTTATTTTATGAAAGTGTATACAATAACTCTTAATTCTTCTATAACTCTTAAGCAGCCCACCCAGTAGTCTCTACAATGGAACGACTTTCTAGGATTTTTTGTTCAAATTAAAGGACTAATCTGACGTGCACGAGCATTGTGACAATTGTCAATCAAATACCGACTTACAAACAAATCTGAGATGCGAATAATTATTTGCCTAAATATTTATGCAAATCGTAGCATGCTTTAGAAAGTTACTAGGAAATAGTGGGTTGTATTAGCCGATGGACAGGTGATATGTATGTGGAGATGTAGGAGGATGGAGGACAGCAGCGGGAGGTTCGTAGTGGTATCTCAGCGCGTCGCCCGTCACAAACAAACGCTCCCGTTTGACAGATATAATCTGCGCCCGCGCAACACCGACTGTCAGCGCACTGCTCTATTGTGACAGCCATGAACTGTGCCAAAAAGAAAAGTAATTACAGTTAACCGGTTACCTTTACTAGTTCATCGACTATATTACTCGTAGAAACTACTTTATATAATCCGTTGTTCGGATACTACCTTATTTTTAATGCATGCGTTAATTATATTCATCAACACTGTCACCACTCATTTTATCCTATGGATTTCAATGAAGCCTGCAAAGAAAGTCTTTCGCAATGATATATTTGCAAGTGATATGTAACACGAAACAAAATCCGTGTGGTAGATTAAAAAGTCTTCTCGTGTGATGAGAGGTGACAGCATAGTGTGAGACATGAGTGTGTGTTGATATGGGAATTATATTGGACTTTATTTCAAATATCCATCGATAACTAACTTAAAAACTGTATACGTTTCCACAAAATTGTTTAACCATAAAACAAGTATTTATTAAAAATATGTACAGTGTACCTACAGTTGTTTCTAATCCATTTTTGAAAATAATATCTTTTAAAAATGTAAAATTACCCATTGAGGTTATATTTCCTAAAATCCAAAACACAGGAAATGGGTACAATATCCATACTAATATTATAAATGGGAAAGTGTGTGTGTGTGTGTGTTTGTTTGTCCGTCTTTCACGGCAAAACGGAGCGACGGATTGAAGTCATTTTTTAAGTGGAGATAGTTAAACGGATGGAGAGTGAAATAGACTACTTTTTGTCTCTTTTTAACCCCCCACTTCCCTAAAATGGGGGGTGGAAGTTTGTATGGAGCATTCCGCAATTTTCAAGGTAGAAAGCTAAAATTTGGTATGCGAACTATTCGTGACTAACAAAAAAATCATTTTTTTTGGAAATCTGTCCCCGACCCCTTAAAAGAGGGGGTGAAATTTTATATGGGACTTTTTGCAGTTTTCAAGGTAGGAAGCTAAAAATCGATACACAGACTCTGTTACTTATTTTTTTTTGAAATCTTCGGTGTTACCCCGAATTTAACGCGAGCGAAGCCGCGGGCAAAAGCTAGTATAACATATTCCTCACATAAAAATTATGATAGGTGCTCTTAAATATTTCATAGCACAAGCTCTTAAATATTTCCATGCGAATGTCCCAAGCGCTGTATTTGAGTGACGAAAGCTGACCACTTCGTGATCGACGGTGCTCCCAAATCAATGGTAAACACAGTTGTCTCAAGATTATCTCTCCAGCCCTGTTATGAGGCTACTTATGTTGGAATTTTAATTTGTCGTGAAGCTGCTCTTTGGATTTGGTAATGGAATGTTTACGGCTGTAGCTGCTTTGTCAACAATAAACAATATGAGAAGTCGTTTGACCTTTAAGATTCTATGCATAATAATGACAATAATTTTCTATTTGCAGTTGTTTAATGTTCGTCTGTCTGTGTGATGGGATTGAGGTTGTTCCTTATCGATTTGTATTGTCAGTGCTACTCAAATGTTTGTAACTGTTTTCCCTTAAATATCACAATGGGACAGTTAAGCACAGCTAATAAATACATAATAGAAAATGTATGTACAGTGTTTCGCGTATAAGTATACGCGATACTGTTATAAAAATAATAGAGGTCTCGAGAGAAAAAATATTGCTATAGATTATATTTGAAAAATAATAAAGAAGAGGATAAATTAAAGTTTGAATAATTTAAATTTTCTGGAAGGTGTGGAAGACGTACGTAGCATTAATTGAATAATATCCATCTGTTTTGTCTGAACTTAAACTAGGAATCCTTTTCAACCATTTTAGGAAGTTCTTCGGAATTCGACGCGTATGTTATTTTTTGTGTGTATGTTACATCATTACTCCATTATTTAGTTACCGATTTTGAAAATTCTATTTGTATTCAAAATCGTATACTCCCGTTGTGGTCCCATTGTCACAAGTCAGGATCTGGTGATGGGATCCCAGGAAAATCAAGAGAATCCTTAAACTTAATAGACACGTCCAACATCTTTCATATTTTTTCTCAAGCTATTCAGGTATTTGCGTCTAGTGTCATCATAATAAGGGTTCTTCCACTATGCTGAGTTGATGACGGCTCCTTACTTTTTAGGAGTTAGAAGTCAGTTTTTAACATTTTAGTGTGTTTTCGGTTTAAAATCGGTTTTTAATTTTTGTAAAAAAATATTTCAATCTTTTAGTCAGTTTAATATCAGATCCCTAAAGCAGCAAAACATACAGAAAAAAATACATTATTTATTGTATTTTTTTACATCTTCTTGACTCCTAATGTCAATTACTGGGCTCCCTCTAGCAATTTCAGTCAATCGGGGTACTTCTGCCAACATATGCAGTTAAAACATTTGTGGCGATGAAAAAAAGAGTTTCACTTTAAAAAATGCTAAAATAGGTACAGTAAGCTCCTTATCAAGCTATACTGTTAGACCTTTGGACCGATCTTATGCCGCTCGTAATAGTGGCGGTTTTCGTAGTGTACATGTATAGCTTGAATGGGAGCTTACTGTACACTTAACAACCAACATCATAAATTAAAAAAAATAATGCGCACACTTTACAATCTTTGTAATTGGGATGATGACTGAATTCAAATTTTTACGTCTCGTCATTAAATATTAAAACACCGTGGAAAAATATGCAGTCCTGTGAAATTTGAATTAAAATCGGCTTAGAAATACATTAGATACAAGCATTTTAAGTTGTTAATTCGAAGGCGATTAGACAGAGAAATCTGACATCAACTGTGACGTCATTGTTGAGTACGGCCATATAAACTCCTTGTAAATTGCCGTTTTGCTAGAAAGAGATGGAGAAAAATCTTTAATACCTTATATCTCGGTTGTTTTTATAGTTATTCGAAAACCGATTTTTTCTTTCTGTTTATGTTATGAATGAGCTTCTATTAAAGCAAAAAAAAATTTTTAGTCATCTAGCCAATTGATAATTACTACATTTAACATTATTTAATTATACTTAACGAACATTTCACAATAAAAAATAAATTAATGCTAATTACATCAGTTTGTCTAAATATTATCTGTATCATGATAAGATTTTATAATTCAAATTTAAATGGGTACCTTATATTTGTTTTACTATTATACATTTACATTGATTTACTCAATTTTTGATTGTATACCTACTTGTGCGCTTGCAGTTATAAATATGTTCCCTGAACATGTTTTACTGCCCTGGTAGACTACATTATTGCTGATCATATGATATCCCAACAGGGCCTTTATCTTTATTGCCTTTCTATCTCTGTTTGCTTTCTATCTAAATGTCAATTCAAACTAAAATATACGCACCCAAGATTGAATCAATTGTATGCTGGCTGGCCATATAGTTTTTAATGCATTCCGTAACTTGTGCAGTGTTGGTATTTTATTATTGTAGGTCACACGATTTGACATCGAAATAGATTTTTTACACAAAATGAGGACTAAGTGAAATTACTGCAGCGATTTTTCTGGGCACACAAGCGAACTAAAAAAGTGGAGTCAGTTAAAAGTCGGCGCGGAATAAAAATGAGATTGTTGCATGTTGCTATGCTGCTAATCAGCCGATCGACACATGATGACGATTTCTATACGTGTCCACGTTGTTATCGGTTCCGCACGTACCACTGACCTGAATATCTGTGCGTAGGTGATCAGGAAAAAATCGAAAGGGTTATACGTGTCAGGGGTTGTTCGCGCACGGTCATCGATTTACATTCCTCACGACTGGGGTCGGAATGTTGGGTCGGAATGATTAGGAAAAATAGAATTCTCGAACTAAAGGATATGGCAGAAACATGACGGAGAGAGTTAATTGGACGAGCACACGAGCCGACATACAATAAAATTTTTCGCTGGAAAAATTTTGACTTCAGGGATGGAAAAGACAGCATTTATGATACCTATTATTAAGGTATAGACTAAAAATGAACGGTTGAAAAGTATGCTAGACTTATTTAGAGAAAAGATGGACATTCTAAGTTTAGTGAATGTTTGTTATAACTTTAAAACAATAGTATTATGTAATATAAATAAAAAATACTATACTTTCAAGTATTTATTTATATAAATTGCAATTTTTTATAAAAATGCCCACAACTATTAGTTTTTTAATGAGTTGTAGTTACATATTGTATTAACTGGCAACCCTGGACGGATGTTGCCAGCAGGGAGCAGCATGGCTCAGGTTCAGGAGGTCAGGCGGCGAACGGCCGCCGGAACGGAGTCGTGAACCCTCACTACCGTTTAGGTTTTCGATCACCCACTTGGCTTAATACTCAAGTCATACGATAGTTGGTTGATCTTCTTTTGTCGAGTTAAAATTGAGCTGTTTTGGTAATGGGTACTATTCTTAATTTCCGTATAGACATACGGAAACAGTTTAATTAAATTAAATTTAGATAAGTATTATTCGTGAACGTGGTTACACTGAGGCATATTTTCAATTCTAATTTATAGTAATACACAATTATTTATTCCTAATTCATATTATGTTTGTGTAATACGCATTTTTTATTTCTTGAATGACACTATGTAGTTTGCCGCAGATATTTTGCAGCGACACATAAGTTGACAGTTGCACATTAAATGATACTTTTTATTGGTTGCGGTACTTAAATGCAAACTAATTATAAATCATATAATAAGATTGCATAATCCTAATTAGGTATAAATAAATCATAGTTTTCTTCAGTATCTATTGGTTTGCGAATAAGACACCCAACTAATTCTAGCCTCGGGCCCCGCACGTGCCCATTCCCGGCTCGGACCTCGGTGACGTAGCACTAATCGCGCATTATTCTCGTCGTGACTAATTTATGATTGCAAACAGTGGTCCAAGACTAGAGAACGACTTATTTAATTTCGAAACCATATGCCGTTGCATCCGTTTCTTTTTTTAATGAGCAATCAACTGTATCAAGTTGGTAAAAGAATGTTTTTGGCACCCCTTCAATAGCTTTTCTCGTATAAAATAGGCTGTCATTTTATCAAATAAGGACATTAAATTGTCAATAATTAAGACAATATTATAATTATTTCAATCTTGTTTGCACATTACAAAAAGAAAATACAAAAAATAAAAACCGACTTCGAAAACACTTAAAAGTTGAAATACAAAACGTTTTGTCTACAAATTCACTCAGTGTCCACATAATGCAGTATTTTTTTGGATATTTTAGAAAATTAAATTAATGTCAACTTAAATAGGTGAGTTAATTTTATTATGAGTATTAATGTTATAATCATTCTACCACTGTGTCCTTTAGCGTCCCTTAAATTATCCAGGGTGAAAAAAAAACCCGTGTATATAAGTAGATATTTTTAAGTAAAATAATTTTTATGAAACGCACCACCACTAATTCTATGTTAAACCTAATGGTTCACTGGTTGAAAAAGTTAGATGGCGTTAAGTCCGTCGTTTGTACATAAGTACTTATTAACCGACTTCAAAAAAAGGAGGAGGTTCTCAATTTGATGCGTATGTTTTTTTTTGTGTGTATGTTACGCCATTGCTCCGCTAATTGTGGACTGATTTTCAAAATTCTTTTCATTTTCGATAGAGTATACTCCTGCGGTGGTGCCATTGTCATCAAAGTTAGGATCCCATAATGGGATCCCAGGAAAATCGAGGAAAATCCTTAAATTTTATAGGTACGTCCGACGCGTTTCATGTTTTTTAACCGACTTCAAAACAGGGATTATTCCACTTTGAGCTCCTGGGTGATATCACCCAAGTGATCAAATTCCAAATTTTTGTGTACTAAAATCACCCGGCACTAAATCACCTGGGTGATCAAATTCCACATGATTTTAATTTACTTATTTAGTTTCCTTAAATCTTCTGGGTGATCAAACTCAACATAGTTTTATTACGTCTCCTCAAATGCCTTGGCCTTCTATAAAAAAAACATCTGGTATGGTACAGGTACCGACCAAATCCGATCATTTACCAAATGATACTCTGGTAACTGAGAAGGTTACGTTGATGGTTCTGTTTCACCAGCCCCCTGAGACAATAGACACATGCTTCTTTTTCCGCAGTCATTCCGCAGAAATAGTTTTTGATCGGTTTTGTTGGCCGAAATGGATGTAGTGAACTAAAAATACCGTTTACGCAAAAAACAAATCATTGAAATAATGTCTCTTTCGACAACAAGCAAGTACGGGTATGTATTTGATATGTACCTAAGATAATATCTAAGACTAGCTGTGCCCGTGACTTCGTCCGCGTGAAATAGTAACTTTTGTTCAGGTTGACAAAAAGTAGCCTATGTTATACCTTATATAATTAACTATCTATTAGTGAAAGTCCCGTCAAAATCGGCCCAGCCGTTCCGGAGATTAGCGGGAACAAACAGACAGTTAGACAGACAGACAAAATTTTTTAAATTGTTTTTTTGTTATTGGTACCCGATAATCATTCATACCCATTTAGTAAAAACTTGTTATTTTGACATTACAAACAGACACTTCAATTTTATTTATTTGTATAGATTATAGATATATCTACCTGTACCGATGTTACGCGATTGCTCCACCAATTGTGGACCGATTTTCAAAATTCTTTTTGCATTCGATAGAGAATTTAACTCCTGCCTGGGGTAGTCTTCTTGTCACCAAAGTACGCTTAACATAAACTTTTATAGGTGCGGTCAACGTGTTTCATGTTTTTTCCGAAGCTATTCACGTATTTGCGTCTGGTAATCATGAACTGAGCTGATGATGGAGGGATCCTTAACTTTTAGGAGATAGAGGTTAGTTTTTAAATTACATAATTATTAAATTCACTAAAAAGATAATAATAAAAAAAATACATAAAGAAAAAAGTTAAATATAATATAAGAATCGGTACTGGCAACATCACATTTCTATATTACAGCCGGTGCCCAACGATGATCTCCCTCTTCCTATTCTGGTATTTGTGTCTGGTAGTCATGAACCGAGCTGATGATGGATGGAACCTTTACTTTTATGAGTTAAAGGTTTTAGTTTTTTACATTCAATAGGCATTTATTGACCCTTTGTCATATTCTCGCAAGTAACTTCAGCGAACCGGTATTAAATCCACTAAAAAGATAAAAAAAAATTGTGTGCAGTAATTTGATCGCTGAATTGAAAAATGCTGTTCAGACAGACACCCACAATATTTTTGAAAGACATCCAACGACCCCCCGCACCAATGGTAGGTACCCACTTTACATGCTACAATATTTATACCCATGCTGAATAAAAGCTTTCTAGTAGGTAGGTACTTACAGCGGAGCTAAACTGCGGACAGACAGAAAGACGGATAGACAGACGGACATTATAAGGGTTGTTGACTACAGAACCCTAAAAATATAAGGCTAAAGAAACATAAGGCTAGGGATAAGGAAAAACATAAGACTTAGGAAGAACGATGGAAGACGACGTTAAAATAATAGATTTTTAGTTCAAAATTCAGTTTCACTAGCCGAGAGTTTGGCACAGTCTTGACGATCATAATGGAGCATCCAATTTAGATGCAAACTAAAATAACTAAGGTGATGGGTTTGAGCTGGTTGTAAATTACGCTGATCCTTACCTATATCACAGTTTATTTTTTTTTAACAATATATTGTTAAACTGTGCCTATATCAAGGCGCACAAAAACCTGGTTTCATTAATAGAGTAGAAATAGAAATATTTTGACTGTAAACCTATTTCATTTTGACTAAGTATAGTGAAATTTTATTTTATAAGGAAACAATTGAATTTTTTAATTTGAAATGTCAGTAAATTATCTTATTATCTATCTTTTTAATATCAAACATAACCACAACATAACATTTTGTACTAAGTATTCTTCAAATCTATATTTTTTCTTTAACTATCCCTCTTCAATGTTTGTCTGGAAAGTGAAAAATTTGTTATGTGTAGGGTCGCAATAGGGTCTCCTATTGCGAATTTTGTAGTTTATATGTATTCTTTATACATACATGTTATATATATTTTCACGTTCATACCTAAAACAATTACATATAGGTATGCATCTTAGGTCATTCCAAAATTATTTTGATCTACGATTATAAAACTTGTTGAAACAACAAAGCCGTATTGTCTTTGAATAGCCAACGCAAATTTTGCAAGCATTTGTTGGCGCCATTAATCATTACATCGAGACAAAAATGATAGCCAACTTTGTCAATATAACTTGAGTCAGCTTGTGATGACAATCTCGCCACCCACGGAAAAAATATTCAATGATTTATGCGATGGACATAATACATCGGTATCGTTTGAAGTTTAACAGGTTGTCCATAGTGTTATGTAATATTTAATTTGTCTTCACGTTTGCTTAGTTCAGTAAAATAAGGTCACTATCCCAATATCTTTTTATCTAGATAATTTAAATTATATATTTTCTTAGTTATAATTAATTAATTTGCAATCTCAAGGGACACTAATTTTTTAAACTAATAAAATCATACTCGCAATTCCAAACAAATACCAAAACATCCTTAATAAGTAGTACAATATTGTTCTAGTTTTCGCTTATTTATTGTGATTTTAGGGTTGCAACTTTTTGCTAATACGGTTTGCATAAATAGGGAGCCAATCAGCAGTAATGTGAACGATCAATTATTATGAAAAGTATTAATTAGATGTGGCAAATCTACTTTTAATCAAGCACTTAGGTCTTTTATATTCTGCACCAGATCTAAAAGCTTATCTTTATGACTAAGATCTTTTGAATGTAAGAGCTTTAAAAATATATCACTAGATGTAAAAGACTATAAGTACCTATATCTACAAAAGTAAAGAAATAAACTTGAACTGCATACTATATTATATTAAATTACCAACTAATCTGTATTTCTCTAAAAAATTGTAATGGTTTAAAGTCGAAACATAAAGTTTTAACAATCTTTCGGTCTAGCTAGATGAATGAAATAAACGCAAATTATGCAACCTTGCTACGAGTAGCATGAAGTTCAAGGTTCGTAATAATCAGTGCCGGCGATAACCCGGTGAAACGGTGGTTTAGCTATTATGCCAGCAGTCTAATTAATTTTTAGTTTAAAAATATAATTATAATTGTTGAAAGTAAGGAATTCATTATTAATGTCGTTATAAAGCTTGTGGCGGATAAGTTTTTATTTACATGTTTATCGTTCTCCGCTACATTATCACATGTTACACTTGTAAAACGCAATAACTTAAGTTATGGATTCAGTTACGTTACAATACGTTTTTATTGTATTTGACAGTTCACTGCGATAAACCTTTTTATCATATCGTGTATTGGTCATGTTACGGTACGGGGGTAGCACGTAACTTAACTACACAAACAGGTGTTTTTACGCAAGAGAAACTTATTTCAAATAAAAGGTAGGTAGTTCTAAAACCTAAGAGAAAGAATATTTGTAAAAAGAATTGATATAGGTACATACTCGTAGGTACTCGTAACATATTAAATTGTTATTGTTTAATATTAATATCAAAAACTTTTCATTGATAGGTACTCACAATTTCTGCTCGAAAAAACTTTTTTACAATTAACTATCATCATAATGTATTCTTTCTGTAAAACGCATTACAAGATATAAAAGGACCGATATAACATTAAAAAGTACAACTTAAACCGTATTTAATAACCAGAGTGCCTTAAAAATGTTTTATATTAATAAGCGTCGGTTTTAACATGTATGCTAACTAAGCAAAATTTGTGTCTAGTATAAAAATATATTGAACTTTAAAAAAAAAAACATTAATGGTAGTAAAAAAAAGCATGCTCCAGGTGAGGCTCGAACTCACAACCCCGGCATTGCTCACGAACACTGTCTTATAAGTACCGTGCGCTAACCAATTGCGCCACTGGAGCGTTGGGCACACTGACGAAATAGCGGTATCAAAATCACGAGGCCCCTCCCGCCGTCATTCGCCTCATCCTTGATACGTAACTTATGATGTCACCGAAGTACTTGATGAATTTATCCGCATCTTACATTGTCATTGCGATTGGCTGTATCATTAGCATTTATATGTTATGAAAATTAATTCTTTGTGATAAAAGAAGCAGATACCTACATAGATACTTTTATCGTTGTGATATTTTACTAATTAGACACCAATCAATGACTGTCTAAATACTTATGAGGTGTGGGTATGCAAATTGGGAAGTGGACGTATTAAGGGTCCCGTACATCGAAAGGAAAAAAAAGGAATCCTTATAGCAAGGATGATATAAAGAAGATCGTCTATGCTTATAGTATCACCTCGTTCTCAGTCTATCTGTCTGTTAAGAACCTTTTTCTCAGGAACGCTGAGTTGAGTTGTCGTTATCTACTTTTAATGGGCGTGTAAAACGGTTGACTAGATGGGTACCTACTTAGTTGATAAATTTTGTAATATTCTGGTTTTAGGCCTTGCATGCACGTATTATTGTGCGTTAACGATTATATAGCACTGTAATCATAATGCACATCATAATGGTATTATTAGGTAGATGTACTCATCAGGTTTCTACCAGAAAATTGGAAATGTAAAGTATTTATATAACATGTACGAAAAGTGTTGAGTCACTACCCTCTACTTACTTGTTTCACTGTGGTTATTGTTGCTAATGATAATAATGTTGACGTGCAAAAGTGATTATGTAAGTAATAATCGAATTTGAATAAACGATATTGAATTTGAATGTCACACATTGTAGCATTGGTTGCAGGTAGTATGCAGCATTTATTTAAAACTTGGTGGTTTCTTAATTCTGTAATAAAATTGTGTTAACCTTAATTATGTTTAGTAAAATAATAAATAAAAAAAAAGATGGTATACTGAAGAGCGGAATCCTAAAATCTTAATGGGAGAATTCCCCCAACAAATTTTTTGGTATATAATTATATTTCTATCTACAAGATTACTTTTGAAGCAGGAGCCAAATGTAAGTTTGTTCAGAACAAGTGAACTGAACAATTTACTCTATTAGACCAATCTTGAAATTGCAAAAAGAAATGATTTTATTTTATTGATGTTCCATAGGTACGGTCAAGGAAGTGAATTCCCGACCCATTTCGTTAACATACTCGTATTGATAGACTCTGACAATGCATGTTAAATGATGCCTCGTTACGTGTAAACAGTGTATGCAAAGAAATATTTGCTCTTATGGTGCCATAATTGCTTTACGATATTCAACCTTAGGTGGGTCGCAAATTAAATTCCTTGACTGCATAGGCGTAGGTATAACTTTTCAATGGGGGGAGGGGGGGCCATAGGTTCCAGATTAAAATTTCAGTTTGCCTAGTTCATTATATCAAGTGTGAGGAAAAGTTCATTCTCTCTAGTGTATGTTGATTTTCAATGTGGGGTGTCCGGACCCCAAGCCCCCCCCCTCTCCCCTTATCTACGCCAATGCTTGACTATTCATCTAGGTTCAATGAATGTTAAACATTTATTTGTATGGGACATGGTTCCATAGTAGTTGCTCAGCTTGCTTGTCTGAACAAGCACACAAAATTTGTCATCTGCTTCAAGAGTAACCTGGTATTTAAACTGAAATTTATATAAAATTCTTCATATATAGGTATTGAGCTTGAGTTAAGGACTCTTTCAGCTGTGAAAAAAATCAAAGTTATAAGTCAACGCAATCAAAAGATATGAGCGTTTATACCGGGTGTAACTGAACACCCCAATAACATTTAAGGGGCATATAAGTGAGATACTAAATGGACCTTCGGTGCTTGTCTGAGACCTGGAACCCCAATACTTTCAGAGTTATTTGATTTTAAACTGAAAGCAAAAACTTTCAAGTGACAACCATAATCAGCTCTTAACACAAAAGAAATTTGAAAACAAAATGATACGTGACAGACGTGAGCGTAGTATTCCTCCCATGCTTACGTAGGGCTGTCGGCACTTAATACCAAAAAATAATTTATTTAGTTTGTATAGGAAAAAAAGTAGGTTATTTCCTACAGAATCTCTACTTCTGATGGATACATAGGTACCCTTAAATTCTATTGGGGTGTTCAGTTGCACCTGTATGCCATTTATTTTGCAATTGCACAAGGGAATCCAATATATATGGAGATACTAAGTACTAGAATCATGACAAGAAGCAATGTCTTATAGCATGACGTTATATGTTAAGGACAAAATCTGATAACCGTAAATATGTTAAGGACAAAATCTGATAACCGTAAATATGTAGTTAGGAATTGATATATATATAGGACAATTTATACGGAATCCTTGGTGCACAGGTCCAACTCCCACAAGGCCGGTTTTTTTACAAGCTTTTATTAAACTTGACAATACAATTATACATATTTATTATTGTTGTAAATCCAAAATGGCCGCTGCAACAAAATGATGGATTACTTATTTTGTACAACTCTCGCAATATGATAAAAGGGCTTGACTTGCAAAATAACAGATTACATATTTTTGTGCAACCACTGCAATATGGGTACCAAATAAAAAGGCTTGCCTTTTAAAATACAGTAGGTACGTATGTAAAAAAATAAAACCCAAGATGCTAGAATCCAAAAAGCTTTTATGCTCGTAAAGGAAAAAATAAGCTTATGATAATTTTTTTATGATAATATAAAAACATCTGCAATTTTTTTATTATCCAACTGACAGACTTATTATTTTTCACTTTTCATAACTAGTCCGCACCCCTATTGATTATGTTATTATAATATATAATGAAATAATATACAATAATTTATTTTAGTAACACGATATCAAGTTAAATAAAAATCGGAAATTTCCTACTGTACCATTATTTATCAACAAAACTATTCGTGCGATGCGTATGTTGCGAGGTGTTTATGATTTTATCATATGACAATAACAGCTATAAAATAATATACGTAGGTAGATATGTACCTATTTGCAGTGTTGACGACTGAAAAATTTACCGCAGGAAAATTACTTTGTATTGCTATTACATGACAGTAGGTACAGTCGATTTTAAACATATAATAATAATACTTCAGACATACTTTGAGGTCTGAAAATTCAAACTGAACCACTATGGGTAAAAGCTGTTTTATAGATACCTACGTATACCGACCTGTATCTTGGTTTGGTGACAATACGTACTTACCTGTGTCTTGTTTTGGTGACAATTAGACCACCGCAGAAGTATATTATTTAATTCGAATACAAAATGAATTTTGAAGATCGGTTTCCTCCGACGTGCGATATGGTACAGGTAGCAGTGTCTGAACAGAACCTGCACCTGCCAGAAAATGAGGCTCTCCTGCTGGCGCCTAAGCAAGACTTTTCGACGTTGGACTAACATTCAGTGGCTGGCAGCTGGGTGAGCGAACATCTCTGGCTGCCGTATTAGGGCAGTCACCTGATTCTTGCCTCGGAAAGCAGGCACGCTTTCCGATGGAAGCAAAAGTCTACACCAACCCGTCTTCCTCCTCGTCTAGAGGCGATCTGCCCTCTGATTGTGTAACTAATAATTCAATTTTGACAGTCAATATGTATCCATCATTTTTTACAAGTTATTTGGCACTAAGTCTTTATATTGACGCAGCAATTACTATAAAATTAATGGCGAACATGATAGAATTTAAACTTTGCCAGGGGCAGGTTCACCTAGTAGTGGGACATACATAAATGGGTTGAAGATGATAGTGATAATATGGGGTTGTTGTTTACGCTCGAGAAGGAGCGAGTAGTCTGTGCGTGTGCTGCCCCCCTAGACAAGATGTCTTTCGATAATCGCTAACGTAATCGCTAAATCGACAATGTATGAGATTTGACAATTGCGCTCGAAAGCTAAGCGAGGGCTTATGTCAAATCGCATACATTTTCCTTCTAGCGATTGCGTTAGCGATTATCGAAATGCGTCTTGTCTAGGGGGGCTGGTCTGTGGCGGCCGGCCGCTGTGACATGTCTGTCGAGTCGAATTTGTATTGTCATTGAATTGAGTTTTTGAGACGTGAGACAGCAGCCCTTCAGGAGCCGCGACTTCCTTCGAGCTAGCTCAGGAAGTCCACGGGCTACATACGGAGACCGGACCGGTTTAGGGGTAAGCAATAATATATTTTATGAGATTGTAGTTGATGTATTATCCGCAAGAAAATAATCGGCGATACGCCGAATTGGTTGCGTCGACTTTAGGCGCCGACTTTAGGTTTTTGAGAACAAAATAAGAACATATTATTATATTGCGACAGTTACCTTTTATGAGTTTAATAGTAATCGAGTTCGATTGATTAAACTACCCGTTTCGCTAAGGTATATGGACTAATAAGTAATCTCGCTTACTTACAAAAAATTGTAGAAATAAGTACCTAAGTTGATCATAAGTATTATCTCTTTAATGACATGCTTGTCAAATTGAGTATTTTTAACCGACTTCGAAAAAGGAGGAGGTCCTAGTATGTTCGACTGTATCAATTTTTTTTTATGTATGTTCACCGGTTACTCTGCCATTTGTAGACCGATTTTCCAAATTCTTTTTGTAATCGAAAGAGTATACTCCCGAGGTGGTCCTATTGTCACCATGTCAGGATCTGATAATGGGATCCCATGAAAATCGAGGGAAGCCCTTGAATATCATAGGCACGTCCAACGAGTTTCATGTTTTTGCTGAAGATGTTCAGGTATTTGCATCTGATAGTCATTAATCATGTTACTGAGCTGATGATGGAAGGTTTCTGGTAGGTTAGGAGTTAGGAAATAATTCTTTCAGTATTGTTTAGAGCGAAAACGTTTTATTTTAAGTTTTTCTGGTGTTTGCCTTGGCTCAAATTCTAAAACGCATGTATTATAAACTAAAAAGAAGTCGGTGCCAAGCAATGATCACCTGGAAAGTCTTAAAAAATGAAAAGAACAATTTATATACCTACTTAGTAAATTTGCCACCAACTTCAATATAAAACTGTGATGTTGTATGTATTCTAAAATTATTTATGACTTTTTGGTGATTTTTAAGTCGGTTTTATTTTTTTGTAAAAAAAATTAGTTTCATGCCATCTGTCAGCATCAAAGATATACAGTAATTAAACATTACTCAGCGTTCTTAGAGAAGAAAAGTATGAAAAAATTGTATAGCTGTATATTTTTGATGCTGACAGCTGCAAAATACATATGAAATATATATGCAACGCAAGTACAAATTGTTGACCCTTCGGTACTAAATATTGAGGGAAATGCAGCGACTTCCTAGTATTTGGAAATCAGAAGACGCATTTGATCGAATTCGAATACTATTAAACAAAGAGATCTGTCAAAGCTTTAAACAAAACCGATAAATAAATGACCGGTGAAAAACCGCAGTAGGTACTTCATTAATATGATTATCGATAGGATCTATGCAACCCTTGCATTGTGGTTATTGATTTTCGATTAGAGATCGGCTAAAGTTAAGAAAATATTTATGTTCGGAGCTAACAAACAACGTAAACATGTTATTAAAGGTACAAAAACTTATTATTAGAGAGGTAGAAACGTTAGGGCCAGGGTACACGTGGACGGCGGTGGCGGCGCGCCCGGGGGCGTTCGATTAGCGCTCAGTAAAATGATATGTTAATGGGCTATCGAGAAATATGGCTTATTGTGTGATATTCTGAGCCACTACCTGTATACGTATCTCGCTTCCGATTAGAACAAAACTCGGTAATAGAACAAAACAGTTAATAGCTTGGCTGGTTGGTACTTCCAGACTATTCAATCGGTACATCCTATTATATCAGGTGTTCCAAAAAGTTATGACGATATTTTTCGAGCCTGTTCAGACCACCGAATTAGATCTTTACTATGGATTCAACTTGAATTCGCGAAAAGATCTAATGTTTCATACATTTTATTCCACCACAGTGAAAATTGTTTAGTTTGATGTTTTGATAAACTTCTTCAAGTATCAACACAACTTTTTGGACTACCTTCTCTTTAAAAAAGAGGTATCTATTTTTTTTGGTAACTTTAAAGTAAATTATTTTTAGGTTTTATGAAGGTTAACTGCACGGTTTCAATTTTTATAATGTATCAAAAATACCATATCTTCGAAGTTTAAAACTCTGACTTTAATGAAAAAATATTTTAAGATTTCGTCGATGATTTAAATCCATCGTCAAAGTTACGTCTTGGAGTTATTGATCTATGAGCGACAAATTCTTGATTCAGAAGTTAATAGCCACCTAAATTATGAACACAGGACTATTTAATTTCATTTCTCGAATTCAACAAATAAAACCGACTTCAAAAACACCGTAAAGTCATAAATAATATAGGAATACATACAAAATCACAGTTTTATATTAAAGTTGGAGATAAATTTTAAGGGGATTGTGAAGCTTTAAATTTTCATACAAAAAGCCGATAACGCTTTTCTCCCTCTTTAAATAGTCCAATTTTCTGAATTTTTGGAAATGTTGTAGATATAATGAAGATCTAGGTTTGAAGGCCTTGATTTTGAAGTAATATTGCTCAGCATATAAATTATTAGCATCTAAATATCTATATTTTAGACTTAAAATCTACCTCGAGCATTTTTATCTTTTTTTGGACTAAATTATACTGAATTACAAAAAAATATTTTACAAAAAATTAAAACCGACTTCAAAAACACTGAAAAGTTAAAAATAATATAAGAATAGGTACAGACAACATCACACTGACATCACATGATCACATTTTACTGAAAGAAACCCTAATTTAATAGCGTTTCCCTCGATTTTCATGGGATCTCATCATCAGATCCTGACTTTGGTGACCTTGTGACCATCCTAGGAGTATACTCTATCGAATACAAAAAGAATTTTTAGAAACGGTCCACAATTGGCGGAGTAATCGCGTAACATACACACAAAACACGTTGGAAACACCTTAAAATTTAAGGGTTTTCCTCGATTTTCATGGGATCCCATCATTAGATCCTGACTTTGGTGACCATTGGTCCACCCTTGGAGTATACTCTATCGAATACAAAAATAATTTTGAAAATCGGTCCACAACTGGCGGCGTAATTGCGTAACATACACACAAAAAAAAACATACGCATCGAATTGAGAACCTCCTCCTTTTTTGAAGTTGGTTAAAAAGCAGAACGTACACATATTAGTAGATTTAAGTTTATGGAATCTAATGAGACCAAAAATGTCTAATTTCCTAAAGGTTAAAGGGGGTAAAACCGTGGGGGCTGTCGCCTCCTTCTGCGAGATGACATCTTCGCAAGCTGCGGAGAGGGAGGTAGATCCTCATGCCGCTCCCCTCCGCCGCAGAGGCAGGAGCAGACGGGCATCCGCTCAAGCAATGCCTGTCTGATGACCCTGCCGTGAGGCCTGCGTGCATGGTCGGCTCCCGTGCACGGCGCCGTAAGGCTTCTCCGTCTGGGGATTGTGCGTGGATTATAGAAGAGAAAGTGCCTAACACTCGTCCCGTCTCGCGTCATTATTATAAAAGAGAGCGAGAAGAAACATCTTATTTGTCTCTTGTCCCGTTTTATCCACGGTCCGTGCTACGCCTGCTGGTGTTCTGAGACAATCCCCTCTTGGCGACCCCCGCATTTCCCCCCGAAAAAAAAGGGGGGGGGGGGGTTAAACCGTTATCGCCCGAAACAATATTTCAATAAGAAATTTAGGCACTTGCCTCGGACTTTCAACTCTAAGCGGTGTGCAACAGACTGCATTTTTGGGCACTGCACAGTCCTCTTAACTAACTACATGAGCCAAAGCAAACACTAGAATAACTATCCTGGAATGAAGTGAATCATATACCTAATCGTGATTGAACTTCACATGAGAAGTTTATTTAATCATCTAAACCCGTCTTTCGCTCTAAACAGTATTGAAGGAACTATCGCATTACTCCTAACATACCAGAAACCTTCCATAATCAGCTCAGTATCATGATAATATGATGACTACTAGATGCAAATACCTGAAATTCCCTCCATTTTCATGGGATCCCATCAACAGATCATGACATGGATCATCAGATCATGACATGGATCATCAGATCATGACATGGACCATCATATCATGACATGGATCTTCAGATCATGACATGGTGACAATGGGACCACCACGGGAGTATACTCTTTCGATTACTAAAAGAATTTTTAAAATCGGCCTACAAATGGCGGAGTAATCGCTGAACATAAAAAATACAGCCGAACATAGAAGAAACTTTTTAAAAAGATGCCCCTCACATAAGCCTTGGCGCAAGCACGTCCATCACCGCCGCATCCTCTCCGTCATCTGACGAAGAAGACACGCCGAGGAGGGACGTGTTGCTACCGGACAAGGTAACATAGAAGAACCTGCTTCTTTTTCGAAGTGGGTTAAAAAGGAGGAGGATATCAATTCGATGCGTATATTTTTTGTTTTTTTTTTGTGTTTATGTTACGCGATTACACTGCCAATAGTGGACCGATTTTTAAAATTCTTTTTGTATACGATAGAGTATAATTGACCCTTTTTTAAATATAATAGGTATGTATTGACATTTTGTATACTTTAAGTGTTTTAGTTTGTTTAAGTTACAATATCTTTTTAGTGTATTTTTTATGGTATTATATCACTAAAAAAATAAAAATATTTTAACAAATTATATAAACCGACTTCAAAAACACTAAAAAGTTAAACATTATACGAGAATTGGTCCCTTCACATAGTTACACCACAGTTTTACAATAAACTGTGGTTACACTACATACAACATAACATTTCAGTATTGAAGTCGGTGCCAAACGATGATCTCCTAGAAAGTATCAAAACTTGGCACCGATTTTAATATAGAAATGTTTTAGATAGATAAATTTTTTATTGTACTCATCACAATTTAAATACAGTAGGTACAATACGGTTCTTAATATTAATCAGGGCTAAGGTGGTCTTATCGCTAGAAGCGATTTCTTCCAGACCTTTGGTTTAGAAAATTGAGAAAAAAAAGAGATGAAAACAAGTTAATTATTATTATTTTATATATTATTTTTAACCTTTCAGTGTTTTTGAAGTTGATTTTAATTTTTTGTTGTTGGATTGTTTTGTTACAGAATTACTGAGATTCAATCTAAGTTTAGTCAATTGAGTTAGGGTATTACAGTCATTAATAGGTCCATGATTACAGTAGTAACGTAATAAAAAGCAATATATCAATTGGCGGCAAACTGACTGATCAGTCGATGGAACAGGACAATCGCTCTTAATGAAAGTAATTAACATGACGCGATCGCTCGGTACAGATAGCGAATGCCATGAGCCGACATCGACACCACAATGTGTGCCTAAATCAACCTACACGAAGTTACTAATTACGAAATAAATCCGTGTGCTTCTTTTGCCGGAAGCAAGAATAGACGACATTCGAATGGGAAAATGAAAAGATTCATGTCTTCTTTTGTATCAAATGCCCATACAATTTCTTCAAACATCCAAGTTCAAAACTTTCACGCAACCCACGTGTAAATTGGGGAAAAAAAGTATCGTTTCCAGAACACATCGACATCTTGCGATTTCGCTTGTAGATTTACAAAAAATAATGGTTACACGAAATCAGCTGATGCAGGTAAAGAAATTGTATAAGGTGCATTCATTTGCAGATGATTTTGAGGCAATGCATCTGACAAACCGTGCGACTTAATTCCAAAGCCGATGGGAAAGTGAGGCGAGTGTTACGTAAGCCTGACTTATCAATCACTTATAAATATGGATCACTGTGTGAATTAACTCACCTTTATTTACTTTCATTTCAATATATCTGGACGTGTGTAGATCAAGGTTACGGCTGCATTTATCTTTGAAGCACTGTAAATCAAGAACAAATTTATCGATAAAGCGGTGAAAAGCTAACAGTGCGACTTGTTGGAATGTTTGTATTAGATATTACTCAGATACCTATGAAAATGTAAATATTCACAACAAACATCGCCTACAAATATCTCCTCCAAATTCTTCAAGGTTATCCTGATATTTCGTTTTTATGCCATGTTACAGAATACAGTATAATAAATAGTAGGTACTGGTGCTATGTTATGACTTGATAACACGCTGTATTATATTATTAGGATATACTTTTTAGATTTTCTTCGTAGTCGACCGTAAAATGTATTTAGACAAAAGTTTGTTATGTAAGGGAACTTTTTAAAATACCTACAATGAAATCGCGCCCATAAATCTTAGTATTAGGCACATATGTTACTGACAGGTGTCAAATATCAGAGTAAAGTGCCTCATAAAATGATGGTTTGGCACAAGACGATGCCCTGTAAAAGGACGCTATTCGGCACATTCTCAAGGTTTCCAGCACGTGACTTTTGTGTTAAGTAACAGAACAATCCGCATTGTCACATAGAAAGTCACGTGTCGAAATCGAAATTGATGTTATAATCACGCATCATATTTCAGCTTGCTCATTTAATAAAATCTAATGGACTCAGAGCTAAATTTGCAGTTTTATCTTATCATATGATTTAATTTTACGTTAAATCTATGTATGGTTAGTAAGTATAACTCGTGATCAAACTTCTCAGTCACAGGACCTGTAAGACCAACCAAGAGCTCTCCTTTAGTTCACATATCAAGGTAAGGTGAATCCGGACAATAAAGGCAAGCCGGGCTCGCCCAAACATAAAAGCATTCCATGTCGTTGGATGAATGAATCGGGCCATCATTCCAAAACGAACATATCGCTCGTTTTGTTTGTTCCTAATGAAAAAGTGTACTCGCTCTCAGGTGCACACCTGTTGAGGCGCCGACGCAGTGGAAGCTGGATCATTCAGGTAAAGATTATGCGCAAAAAGTAAGATTTCTACTTGCGGCTGCATGCTACACTAATCGTTCTCGGTGAATTCAAAGATTAACAGGATTAAGGCGAGAAATCAATTAAATCTATAATTTTCTTGATGGATCTAGACGTTTCAATTTATTTGTTTATTAATTTAATCTACTATCTATGATCTATTTCTATATTGAGATTCAGTTTTATTTGCTTTTGGTTTTCCTACTTTCTTTTGTTGCAATAAAGGTTAATAAACACAGAATAGAATCTTGCGGGCGTGAATCTTAAAACGTTTCTATATTGTTGTTTTCCACAGTCACAGTCTATATAAAAGTTAGTCAAAGATCCTAATATCCTCAACTCGTGGTTTTAAACTTTATTTTAATTTATCAATCAGTATCATGATTATTTGAACGTAGGATTACAAAACTGAATAAGGTAATTATTTACCAGAGAAAGATATTATAAATCAGAGTCGTTTGCGTGGGTACCTCCATTTTACCTTTTTCTGTCGCCAAGAAGTGTTCCAGCTTGAAGAGTAAGACAGACAGTGAAATTACTGGGTACTACTTAACATCTTATAATATGTCACAAGTCGTGCCTCGTATCACCAAATATCATTAAATATAAGTACCTACTTACTTATCTCCATATAATTTCATAGTATATTATTAACCAAGGGGACAATGCAGTGTCTTATGTCACGGGTACAGACTTGAATCACGAGCGTAACGAAGGATAAAGTCCTTCGTTAACTCCTGAGCGCAGCAAGGATGTTAAATAATTAAATCCTGATGTAGCGAGGGATTTCAGAATAGAGTCCTGAGGGTAGCGAGGGATTTAAGCTCACCGAAGACTAAGACTGCTTTATCCCCGAGAAAAATACTCTAGTTTTCGCACCACTTGCAAGAAAATAGAAACAAACACGAAAAAAATACAGCATTTATTCAAAATCAAGCTATATATAGTATAGATAGTAGATACCGAACAAGTGAAAAAAAGGTGAATTCTTTTCGAGGCACTAAGTTGTATCCCGAAAGGAGCGAAGGATTCTAGAATAGAATCCTGAGCGGATCAAGGGATACAAGAGCCGAGATGATTTTTTTTCACGTGTTAGGTACTCTACTTTTTATAATTGACTAAAGAAATAGAAAATAATTACGAGAAAATAATGAGTCTGTGATAATAAATCAAATTTTATTATGGGTAATAACAATAGAAAACAAAAGAACTTGAAATTAATTGTAAAATTAGAACAGTTTTTGAAAGTTATTACGTTTTGGTGGTTTTAGTATGTTTTTATAGCAAGAGTGTACAACCTCTTTGCACGTTTTCCTTTTTAGGGTTCCGTAGCCAAATGGCAAAAAACCCTTATAGATTCGTCATGTCTGTCTGTCTGTCTGTCCGTCCGTATGTCACAGCCACTTTTCTCCGAAACTATAGGAACTATACTGTTGAAACTTGGTAAGTATATGTATTCTGTGAACCGCATTAAGATTTTCACACAAAAATAGAAAAAAGCAATAAATTTTGGGGGTTCTCCATACATAGAACTAAGACCCAAAAATTTTTTTTTCATCAAACCCATACGTGTGGGGTATCTATGGATAGGTCTTCAAAAAATATATTGAGGTTTCTAATATAATTTTTTTTCTAATTCATTTTGTCAATGGTAAACATTACTATATTACTTTAAAAAGTTACAAAACGTAAGTATTGTTTGCTTTTTTAACCTAGAAAACTAAAACCTACAAATGTAAAAAACACGGCGAGATTACATTTTTATTTGATTTTATTATTTTTTTGCATAAAATTCAGACTAATTTTTTATACTTAATAAAAATGTATCATAAAACTCAGACATTTTTTGCATAAAGTTTTAGAATAATTATTTTTTTCATTTAAAAATATAAAATGGGTTTCTATCAAATTTTAATACTTTTTGTGTTCCAAATACAAATTAATTCTATCCCTAGGGAACGAAGGGAATTCAGTACAATATTCAATCACTGTTTTTAGAGGTTTTATATGACATACTATAAGTAAATACTATTTGCGTACGATTTCTATAAATGATACATACATATTCTAAATTCAAAACAGAAAAAAACTTTGCTCCCACTTATAGAGGAACAAAGCGACACTTTTCGAATACAAGGGATGAATATTATATTTTCTATACATACCTAAGTAGCCCTATCCTATATTCATTCATACTACTGAAAGCCTACTTTTATTTACCTAACTGTTGTGTTTTGTAACATAATAGATAAATAAAAATTGAACTTTACGATAATCAGTTATTTTTCGGAACCTTAATAAATTAGAACTCCATTGAAATCTAACACTCGCCCGCCCCTGATCTAGAGCTTGGTCTTTCCGTAATCATATCCAGTAGGTGAGTAGAAGTGGGTTGTAACGAGAATACGTAGTACGTATACTACAAAAAAATGCAGACCCTCCAAAATAATGCATCGTAGTCGTATAATTTAAGAATTGACAATTGCGGCAATAAAATTCGGAATGGCGAGGAATTCAGATCACCGGGCAGATTTTATTTCCCTCACAAGGGCTAAAGGAACATAAAGAAAGCACGAAACGCATTAAGTGTAGGTCGAAACCCACTCAGATGTATGTTCCGTGTTTCAATTTTTGCCCATATCTGGTAGCGTGGTGCCTCGTGCGTCAGATGCAGATATGCTAAGAACGTGCGGCGGCGCGGCGGCCGGCCAGCGGGCGCAGGCTCCCGGCGGCGGCACCCGCTCCGTAGGCGTAAACATCGCGCCCCGGCGCTGCTTGAGCTTCGGATTTATGCGTATATCTGCGACACTGTCCGCACAACTTTCCAAGCCCACACCGCGAACAAAACACGACGTGTATTACGCACAATACCTGCTTCACATCTACACCTATTTTCTTTGTCTTTTTTCAAAACGCAAGGCGTGAATATTCTTTAACGGACACTATGGAGTAATCGGGTATGTGTGATATAGTGCGTTGTTGATTTTATCCACATTCCGCGCCGTTGTACAATACGCCGAATGGCGCAATGCAAAATTCCATTAAGCTTTTTGAATGGGAATAAAGGGAGATTTCCAAAAAAATGTGTAGCCGCTCTTGAGCAGGTCATTGTTTGTGATTCGGGGAGGAACAATCGCAGTGTTGTGTTTGCAGTTAACCGTGAAAAACTGCGATTACCTGTCGTGGTAACATTGTGTAGCATGCAACAAAAGGTCTTTTAATGAAATATCTACTGATTTTAAACGATAATATAAATTTGAAAAATAGTTTTTTTAAGCCCTTATATTATATAATTTTACTGTAGAGTTCGTTATTTACCTTAAAATGAAAAGAAAGGTTAACAAACATTAATTGACATCAGTATAATAGTACCCACTAGTTAAATTGCCACTATATACTTTGGGGTCACAGGCCGCGTAAACTACAAATCTATAATTTATCGCTATCACGTGTTGTATCGATTGATTTTGCAATCAGCATTGGATCAAGTGCTTAGTCTGCGGCACGCGACGGTGCACCACTCAGCAGCTGATTCAACGCAGATTTGCAATTCAGCCTCACGTTTTTTATAACGTGGATGCTGTACATACAGATATAGCCTGCATCGGTATTTGAGACAGACAGGAACGGAATTAATGGCTGAGTAAGGAAAACTGCAAAAAAAGTCAACCATAGTCTAGCTCCACTAATAGCACCGTATAAAAAAATCATATAATTACATAATATAAAATTTGTATGAGTATATAATTTAGGCACTATTTAAAATCTGCAGGCCAATTATGGATCTTTCATCGTATATGACATGGTATAAATTTGAGAAAAAGAAGTCCTGAAATGCTGCATTTCGTATTACCGATCTCTAATGATATCATCACATATGGCATAATGTCAATGATGTCATCATTAATTAATGAACAAATGATCAAAAATCTGACCGGAAATCGTATTTTTCGTCTTGCTCTATGATATCATATGATATCATTTGCAAAACCATGAGATCGGTAATAGGACTAACTAGTTATAGAACAAGGACTTGAACCGTAGATAGGTATGAATTTTACTAGATAACTTTCACCCTATTTGTATGAAGTGAGCCAGTGAGCCACATTTTCTCTGAGAAGCCACAATAGCGTTTTAGTCATGGGAATTCTCCGCCTACGTGAAACCAATCCAAAGATACCACAGAGGAATGATAAATCTAATTAATTAACATCAAAGAACGAAAACATTCACGTAATAATACTCTATTATAGGGCTCCTACATTAGTATACAATTTTTTTCCATGTTTGATTGTTCGGCGGATACATTTTTTCATATTGACTTACATTCACTTTATGTTAGGGAACTTTTATATATACTATTCGATTGTTAAGTTTTTATTATCTAATATGTACCTATAAATGTGGTTTCCCATGACTAAAATAAAACATTATCATTTTTATATCCGATTTCATGCAGATTTAATTATAATTTGTGAAATTTAAAATTACCCGCATAGGCTTCCCTGTTTTCGGTCGCACAAATATGTAGCTTGGTGGTGCTTTGGTGGTGTACCTAATGTTCAGATAACGATATGTTGTTTGTAAGACACACGTTCAGCAGTGCGGATGTCCGAGGGTATAATCGTAACCTGTTCTTATCAGCTTGTAGCTTACGCGCCGTGTATTTTTTCGTTACTATTGATAACGTTAGCATAACCGCTCACAAATGACCTTTTAATCTTATTATCAACTTTTGGGTGTTTGGTAAGCACAATGGTCAATTCAATAATAATAATATGTTGATTAGCATTTTACATTCATATTATTCGTAATGACTGAAAATTGTTTTTCGAATAACATGCATTTTATACTACGCAAAAGACTATAACGATTAGGTATAACTTTTTTGTGCGTTACAGTGAGTATTATCCCGTTAGTACTGCTTAGTTTCATTTTTCAGTAGTCTAGCGCGTTGTTATGTATGGGATTTGATTATATACACGCCTTCTATTTTTAGCAGAGGCATATAGAAATTGCAATGAACAAAATGAAAATTTCTTATCATTAATTACGATGTGTTATTTATTATTGAATAACAATAATACGGAATTATTGATTTAGTGCGAATATGTATAGTATTATCAATTAATATTACGATACCGGAATATCTCACTCATCCCATTACCCAGATGAACCTATTGATGCAGCATAAACGTACGCGTGTCGATAATATTTTTTCTGAAATAAATTTGTGATCAAGGGAGTCCTCAAGCATATGCGTGTGAGCATCCTGCCCGCACGTGCCAGCCACGAGGCCGGAAGCAAACCATTGGCATACTTCGCTTTGCTATACATTGTGTTTTCACATCTCAGTTTTGACAAAAAAATATTCTGTAGTCATAGATCTCCATAGTAATTCGGGAAATTCTTCAAATGAGAAGTTGACAGTTATTTATTTATAAAATTACGTACAATTACAAATTTATAAAATGGAATCTTTAAAAAATGTAACTTTGTTGTAAATTCTTCTCGATTTCATGCAAAATATTTATATGAAGTTAGATGCTTTATCTATTTTGGGGAAGCACAAAGGATCCTTAAGGGTCGAAGTGCAGGGCCCTCTGGGGGCCCCCCCATTATAAGATAAGATAGATGCTTTATCTAACAAGCTACTTCGTCACCAAAATGTGATAAAGGAACTTAAAAAATTTATTAGAATTGCATAACATTATTTCTTATAAGGTACAGTAAGCTCCCATTCATGCTTTACATTTACAATACGAAAACCGCCACTATTATGAGCGACGTAAGAAAGGTCCAAAGGTCAAACAGTATAGCTTGACAAGGAGCTTACTGTACCTAATTTTATCATTAAAAAATTATACAGCTAGCTTGGCAAATAAGCAGGCTGCCCACCTGATGTAAGTGGCTACATTCACTTGTAAGATTAGCAATATATCCTCCCCTTGTTTTTTTGGAAGGGGGAAAATGTCGAAGCCCTGTACCCCGCCTCTCCACATTTTTTTTTATAGAAGGCCAAGCAAATGACCCCATTCCACCTGGTGGTAAGTGGAAGTAGAGTCCAAATGCGAAGGTAGCTAGTGCGAGAGAGAGGTTAAACGTCGCACTAGTCACCCTCACCTTGCCGACCTGCAAGATGCTTCTTCACGCCTCTTTTAAAGGACCCGGGATTATAGGAAGGTAGCCTATGGCGCTCCGATCTACCTCGGCCTTGCAATCTACTCTTAGGTGCCCCGTTTTGAGGCATTTAAAACACCGCATCTCGCGGGGCTGGAGCGGCTTCACCTTTACGGAGGACCAACCCACTATAGTAGAGATACAAATATGGAAGTATGATCTTCGCGTAACAAGTCTAACCTAGTGTGATGATCATAGTAAATTTACTTTGTACTATATTTATTTTGTTAAAATAAATTATTCTTATTCTTAATTCTTAGCCTGTTGGCTGAGACTATCTTTTTGGCGGCCTCCGCAGGGCAACATACCTACGCTGTGCCCATGGTGTAGCGGCCCTGGCGGATCTCTTTTTCAAAGCTTTTACCAAAGACTTTTCCTTTTAATTGCGGTCATAAATAATATGTTATAGTAAAACTAGCTGTGCCCTTGAACTAGTACGTTTCGCCATATTGTCAAAAAAATCTGGAGACGTCTTTTATCACTTAAGGGTATAAAAAATAGCCTACGACCTATTCTCAGACCTACCGGACCTATCAGAGGAGTTCCATAACAAACACTATGACACGAGATTTTTATATATTAGATATAATATGTTATGTCGGATTAATGTTCTAAATCACAGTGGAATAGACTGTAGCATAAAGAAATTGTAACAAAATGCTATCTATGTACCGGATGGTTACCCAACCTAGATATTGGTGATGTTGTCTCGATAACTTAAATTTGTTAGAAACTTGTGAAACTTTCAAACCATCATTGTCCTATAACAATAAATGATAATTTGCGATAGTAAATATTGCAGTAAGTTTGACCAAATCACATACAGTTAGCCAAATTTAATTAAAATTGATTAAGTAGTTTCGGAGTTTCGCATCGTGAGCGTGACGCGAGATTTTTATACAGATGTTTTGTGCGTTAATTTTTTTTTAAATTTATGTTAGATTTAGATGAAGTAGCCCTTTATCTTATCTATGTCTGCCCCAAATCAAAGCTGCGGTGCCTGTATTGCTGTATCCGGTTTGAAGTCTAATTATTAAAGGATGTGAAATTATCGGGTACTGTGACTATTTATATCTCAAGTCCCAAGTTTTCAACGTACACTGCTTTCCTTGTGGGGTTGCAGATTGGCTGGTGAATCAACAGGGTGGCTGGTCTGCTTGTATGCACAACTTTGTTGTTTAAAAAAAAAACAAGTCAAACCAATTAAGCATGTTAAGGAAAATGTTTAGCTTCCATAATGTTCCAATGAAGGCATCGTTGGACAAGTCACAGTGTGAATGCTTTTCCAAGGCTCCGGGCTCAATTTCCGGAACAGGTAAATGTTTATTTGGTTCGTTTCCGTTGCAATGTTTTGCAATTGGTTAAGTATGTTACATGTTTTTATGTTTTACAGGAAATGCTGTCCAAACTAGACCACCATACCATAGACATCAGACATAGACTTAACTCTACGCAGTTCGGCGGACAGATTCATAACCACTGTCAATAGCACTGTCAATACCTGCCACAGCATTCGGCGAATGCTATAAACATATTGGATCGCAATTTACGACACGTTGACGAACTACATGTATATTGTTTCACCAGACGGATATTTTTCGAATAAGTACTTTTTGTAACAAGACTTGCTTTTTATTTTGTGTTTTTTAATCTGCTGGGATAATTTTAGTGTTCTCAGAACTGAGTGGTTGCAGGTGTATGCAAATAAAACTTTACTGCTATACCATTGTGTATCTTGTACAAGACAACAAAGCTGTAAGCGACACCTACTTTTCCTGTGGGTAGCATTTTGTACTCTCGTACAATAATGGTGTAATCAATGGAACTATAAAATACTAAGTTGCAGATAATATGTTGAGCCGTATTCTGGACATAAAAGAAACAGGTGAGTTGAAATTTTATGTGATCTTCAATTCGTGTACTTATTTATAATTTTAATATTATAACATATTTTAATATGTCGTTTAACTGACTTGTAAATTGATTTTTACGTCATGTAACTTTTTAGTTTAGTTCACGGGCTTGTTGTTTTAAGTGTCACTTTTCAGGAGTTAAGGCTAGCTATAAACAAATGTAAAATTTAACCATTTGAACTGTCCTTATTATAAGTACTGTGTATGCGTAAGATGTAAATATTTGGGTATACTTTAACTAGATAGAAATGCATAAACACAATATATTTAAATTTGAACCATTCGACAGTAAAGCATGTATTTCTACTCTTTTGGCTTTACTTCCGTCGTGAGATACAAATATGGAAGTTCTTTATTCAACACAATATGCATATTTCTAAAGTGTTTACAGATGGAAAATATTTATACATATTGCACTTCCTTCTCGCGTCAGTGAGGCCACGAATGATATATTCATGAATTCGTAAAGGTGTTCTATTTTGGGTACCCAAGATAGTCATAAAGCACGACAATTTACAATTGAAAAGCGGTTACGAAAACGCAACATAAGAAGGAATAATTCTCTCTCCGTGTGATATATGGCGACATTCATACAAGCGAAGAAAAAAATTAATTCGTGAATTCCTTAAGTTATTGGCACAAAAAGGGAAAATTTAAGACGTGCCAAGCCAGACAATGCGGAGTGGTGTTAATCTTGCCGCGATCAATAAACTCTCTGATTACACATTCATGGAATTCTTCGCGTCTTTTGGATATGTTTGCCTGAACCTCGCGGATGTGTTTTGCTACCAGGCTCTACAGGACTGTAATGATCACCACGATTTTTTTTTCAACTTTACTTATTTATTGTGCTTTATCAATATAAAGACAAAACAATATTATTATCTTTATTCTTATGTCTCATGATTAAAAAAAACATACACATATTTGACACGGTACAACATACATAGAAAGAAATATTAAGAAGTTTCGCTAGTTATTGCGATATTGCGCCTCCTCGTAGAAGTTGTCAAACGTTACAGTGTTGATAATAAACCTCGTAAAAAAACTTATTTCGCAGCTTTTATTAAGATTTTTTTGTGTTACTGACCACTTACTTGCAAATGTCAACTCTGTCCTCAGATTAAATAGAAAATCAACAATGCGTTGAAAGATGCATCGAAAAAAACAGCGTTATGGTGGTCATGGGTCGCATTGATAAGGCTAACAGCAATTTTGTTGGCTCTGTAAATTTGATTAGACCACAGTATTCTACGAGTACCTGTGGATCGATATACGCGAACGTTTTTTGTTTGAAAAGTAAAGATGCGCTTTATCTGATACGCACCTTATCGATATTTGTCTACGTGTCCTTCTCCGGGACACGTCTCAATGAGACATTTATTTGTGTTAACGCTTTTCAACGCTTGTACTATTTTAATTTGTGTGATCTAAATTTTGCAAGAAGTCATATTGTACGTACGTGGTGATTAATTTATAGGTACCTACAGTATTTACAAAAGGAATCTTTGTATACTAAGCTAAATGTAAAATGTTTTCACATTGATATGATTTTCATAAGTAAGCATTATTCGATGTTGGACTCGTATGTTGTCTAGTGGAGGCTAAAATTGGATTTCTAGCCGGGGATTAAGGTCACCAAAATTCATACAATATTATTAATTATGGATTTAATTAATGGAATGGAATAAATGAAAATATCGACTGTTTTATCTTTGACGACTTAAGTCGATGTTTATGCACAACCTACATTATGCACATTTTTTTGTCATATAATGGTGGCAATTCTGTTGGCACTAATTCGATTAAACTAAACTAAATTTAGTTTTAGTGCTGTCAAATTGGGTTTTCAGTTAAAATTTTCAAACAAAAACATGATTTGACAGTACTAAAACTAAATTTAGTTTAGTCTATTCCAATTAATTAATGCCAACAGAATTGACACCATTATAGCTCACTATAATGTGACATACAGTCTGGATTCCTTATTAATTAACTTAAATTTATTGATTCATTACCTTATAAATTCTGTACCGTGTATTGATAATTAGAATGACTTAGAGGAGATCCGTTACGATCGAGACATATGGGTCAACAGACGCATAAAACCGGCCGACTGATCCAGATATATTGAAAAAATATGCCAGCTGACCGATTCCTACACTAGCGTCGTTAATTGCTCGTCTGTGACACACGGTTGTGGCCGAATTTGGCGCATCTGTTTGGGACTGGCCGGTGGCTATGCGCCATATGGGCCGTGGAAAACAAAGACATAATGAGAGCAAGGTAGAGTAATCACGATTTATTAATCTCGGACTATAAGTTTTAGTTGAGAAATCGTTAATTTGTTTTACATTTTAGTTTGTTAAACGACACGGCACACATTTTCATTCTACAACTATGTATAATAATAAATACATTATTATTGTATTTTATTAATATTGTTAATTTGCATTGTTAGTGTTATGAGGTGAATTGTTATACACATCTATTGAATTAATTTGAATTTTAGAAATATTTGATTTAAAAATTTACTGATTTTTCTAAAAAAGAAAGAAACTCTGTTTTGCTGATTAATTACCTTCGCTCAGTCTCTAAATACTCCGACTTCGAGTGACCTAGAGTTCCTCCTTCGTCGTTGTCACTTATATTATTATCGTCTTTTTTTATTGCATGACAAATAAGATAACATAAAAATATTAACAAGTGTTTACACATCTCTAATAGAGATTTCTTGCAGATAATCTATATTTCCATAGAAGATAGTGCATTCTATTACTTAGGAAACACAAAAAACATACATAATAGAAAACTATTATGTAATTTTAAACACTACAACTTAGTAGGTATAATAACTTTTTCAAACATTGTACGAGTTCGTTTGAACTGATATTTTAATGAAATATATTTTAACGGATATTTTAATAAACTGATATTTTAATATTAAAAATAAAAGAAAGCTAGAAATGTATACTAATCTAACATCAGATTATTAATTATTGTTAAAGTTAGTTGTAATACATATAAGATTCTTGATTTACACTTATTAAAAACACTAGAACTACCTACGCTTTCTCTTAAAATTTAAGCTACTTAACTATTATGTAATATCCTATATATTAATAATAATAGGAACTGATTAATAAATGATACAGGCAAGGAATTGAATACAAATAAAGCCTTTACTTATAAGCATCTGAATGAAGTTAATAAGCCTTTATACGAATGCGTGTCCACGAAATCCACCGACGATCTCACGATACGACAACGTTTCGGCGTTTGAAAAACATGTCGCTCTCTATAGAGTTCCGATGACACATCTCGTCTTCTCATCGCCCATTTGAAGCGGGTGACCGTAAATGATAATCTCTTGTGGTATTTTATCGTTTTATTATTTCACAATAGCCCACTAACTTCTTTCAGTGTCCTCCATCGAAATACTTTTTTATTGGATAGTAGTGCTAATAGTCTGGTCTTGATCGACAGGTTTTGGGCGAGAATACAAGTTTTGAAGGTGTTGTCAGGTTGAGTCAGGTGTTATAAGGTGTTAGGTAAGTCCCAGTAATTTTTATTTGTCGGCGTAGTATCCTTATCTTAAATCAATTTGGCTCAAAAATTTTTTTTGCTTTAATAGAAGCTCATTCATATAATAAACAGAAAGAAAAAATAAGTTTTCGAATAACTATAAAAACAACCAAGATATAAGGTATTAAAGATTTTTCTCCATCTCTTTCTAGCAAAACGGCATTTTACATGGAGTTTATATGGCCGTACTCAACGATGACGTCACGGTTGATGTCGGACCTCTCTGTCTAATCGCTTCAAAATTAACAGTTTAAAATGCTTGTATCTTATGTATTTCTAAGCCGATTTTAATTCTAATTTCACATCATTGCATCTTTTTCTACGCTATTTTAATATTTTATGTCGAGATGTGAAAATTAGAATTCAGTCATCATCCCAATTTTGCTGATTGATGTTGATGCTGCAGTTCCTCGAGGTGGCATTCATTCCCCTTTTCTTTTCCCAATTTTATGTATTACCCACCACATTCGCTGTGTGTTTCAAACTCAGTTTCTAAAATATTATGTTGTTAATATGTTGAAGGTTTATTTTAAATAATTAAATTGGTATGTCATTTATGCATTAGGTTAGTTATATGTATTAATTCCTACAATCCCGGGTTCATCTATCTTGGCAGTTGGAGTCTACTTCCATTTACCACCAGGTGGAATGGAGGCATTTAGTAGCCCCACTATAAAAAAATATCGACAGAAATTGTTTTCGGGATCAGCATCGTTCACTGAAATACGCGAGAAATGCTTAATGTATTACGAGGCGTAGCAATAATGTCGCTCTTACAATCTATCTTCTATACTTATTAAATAAAATGTTCTAATTCACTGACTGACTCACTGTTTCATCATCGCCGAGTGTAAACTATTAAAGGTAGACCCATGAACTTTGTTCAGTTAGATCATTTTATTGAGTAGACACCCACTAAGGAAGGATTTTTGGAAATCTGCGGTAAAAATCCTTCCTTAAAGGGTGAAATAAGGGTTTTAAGATTGTATGGAACTCCGTCATTTTTACAAGCTTTTATTTACTTCCACCTGTCCCGGTGTCTGTAATTAAATCTTATAAGTTAAATTTGACCTACTTCCCGGTTTCCGATTAAGCTGAAATATTGCATGCATTTGTATATCTCGTGACAATGCAATATTATGATAACATAGAGCTGGGTGGTGATTTTGTAACTCATCGATTGATCGGCAATCGTTATCAAAATGAGTGAGTTAATGATGAAAAGCGAAATTATGCTCATGAGCTATAAGTATTGCATGATTTATTCAACAAATATACCAAGATGACTCATATGACGGCGTTAGAGAATGTTAAACAAATTATAAATCAGTTGGAATCAAACAGAATCATCAAATCTATACGATGGCCGATTACCGATGAGATCCAAAATCACCCACCTTATCTGATGCTTGATCTGGAAGGTGGCCATAGGAACTCCGCAATAAAACGACACAACCCCATCGAGTTTGGGCTCGTTTGATTCGTATTGACGAGAACTAAAAGCTTGTATTTAAAAATGTTTTTTTTTTCAATAATTTATCTTGTTTTCTTTAACCTATCTCGGTGTCTGTAATGAAATGTTGCAATTTAAATTTGACCCACTTCCCGGTTTCCGATTGAGCTGAAAGTTCGCACTATTTTATAGTATATCGTGTGACAATGCAATATTATGATGACATGGAGCTGATCTAATGCAGAAGCTGGAAGGAATTAAACTATTGCAAAGGAAAAAAGAGTTTCCGTGTCTAGTAGGTATATAGGTATTGTGCGGGAGTGTATTCCATAGTTTGACTGCATGCGATCCAAAAGAAAAGAAATAGTTTATGTTCAAACTAGTGTATTATCAAAATGTATGTAACAATTTTGTTTATTTTGTTCCTCGCTTATGTTATAAATAATTAAAGTAACCATAAGTGAAATAAGGATAAATAGGATCACTATCTGTATGGAAACAGGATGATAGATTCTTATATAAGGTGTAACAAAAGGTGTGTAGATATATAAAAATCTTTTGAAATTGAACAACGTTATTCTATATTTCGGTCGAGTATGTGTTGAAATGATCATATTCCTATGAATGAAAAATGATCATTTCTGAAATTGCAAAAAATATAAGTAACTGTTTCAACCATGCTATTTTTTATTTCAACACAAACTCGACCGAAGTGTATGGCTCAGCGGTACCTATAGAACAAGGTATAACACGCACCTGCCAGTTGCTTATACTTCCAAATCTCGAACACAATAAGGTCTATTGAAATGTTAAACAAAAATGGCGTTCGATAGACAGCAGCCCTATATTGAATTAACTCGCAGGCGGAACAATGCATGATTCGATATCTCCGTCTACTTTCTTTTGGAGAAAGACAACTAAGTTCCTTCTTGAGACGCTGACAAGCGAGCCGCGACACAAAGAGGATCGACGGCGGTCGCCCGTAGCGCACAAAGGTCAACTCGCTCGAGATCACCTTACGGCGCAGCGCACCGCCCGCGCCCCGCGTCGTGCGCTCGCGCCGGCCGCGCTGCCAAGCCGCCGCACTTTTGTGACTCCACCACGACGAGCATTATCGCATGATCTGGAAGCGGAGATGCTCCTCATAATGCGTCCAGATAAACCGCTTTGTATGTGCTCTATAACAAGAAGAATATTCCATGAAAGGAACGCGCAACGCAACAGGTACATGCCCCCGCGATTATCTTTTACTTTAGATGACACGCAATTGTCTCTTTTCAATTCGCCGGCTCAGCTACGGCTTTTGATGAGCTCGATTATGAAAATGGTATAATATGGACACGAAATAAATCAGAATTTAAAAATTTGTAGTAAGTAGGTACTAAGCATTTAGCAAACAACGAAAGTAAATTCAATGATGCAATTCAAGATGACTGCATACGTACTTCGTACTTACAAATGAATCAAACTTGTTGTGACTGAGCGCATGCGCCACGAACGACGTGTTTGGTACTACAACGGAGTTAAACAATCGTCTGACTCACAATACCGGTTGACTACAGAGACAACACAAATTATCTTTGTATAGTTTATTTCGCAGACAAAACGCCATGTTGCTCTGATAGCATATTTCATAGTTGTTTCACCATTAAACATGGATTTTGTACGATTTGATTATATTATTCACGAGTCTGGTGGAGCAACTAACCGTTGTAAATAAACCTTAAACTGTACACGTCATAGTCATTGACTGTGGAAAGAGATCATTATACCTTTCTCGTGTCGTTTTTGTTTCCATTTTCAAAGAGTTCGGTGTATGGCCTTATCAATCCTTTAAGTAAACAGGATTTAAACTGGAGCAAATTGCACAACGTGTATTGTCTGTTCGATCGAGGTGTGTGGTGGTACCTGCGGCGTGCAATATGGAGCATGCAGCGCGGGCGCGGCCACCCAGCGCGGCTGCAACAAGCTACTAGACTTATTCATGCAAACTGTTTACCCTCTAATAACTCACCGACCTACTGCAACATCACAGATTCCTCCGGGAGTCATTACCTTTACTTGTCAGGACTTTCATACCATTCCTTCATTTTATAATGTTACAGTATTATCAGCAGATGCGGAGATAGCAAAATGAAGGCTCATATAATAGCTACACGCAAGGCTGTGTATCTCCTGCCTGTACAACATGTATTTGATAGTCCTGTATATGGGAACTATAAATAAGCGGCCGATATGAAACCAGTGTCTCAATTAGTTCACCTATCCTGTGTCGGGCGCTTGCTTCTTGTTATTTTTGTTTCTTAGGGTGAACTTCAATACGTACCCCTTAGTTCATACTAGTTTTAATGGTGTTCAAGTCGAGCAAGGTTTAAATTTCATTCCATTTGAATTTTGCCATAGCAAGCGCAAGCAAGCGGTCAAAGTATTCTAAGCAAGAATTTGTTCTCATTAATGTGTACAATATTTACTGTAAATTTAAAAATACATATTCAGAACTTCGTGCAATGATTGCCAGATGTATTTTCAGTTATATTTTCATAAATAAACGGCATAAAGATTTTTACACACTTTATATAATTCAGACGCTTTTAATATATTATACACCTCAAATAAGGGACCTATAGACAGAAAACTGCAATTATCGTCGTTCTTACTGTCTGATATAATAATGAACAACGTCCGTCAAGGAACTGATTTTGAATGATAAAACTTCCAATGAGTGAATCTGATTTTGTGTAGGTCAGGAAATCGGAAAATGTCATATAAAATGTTTCAACAGGTTCTGATGATATTAAAAGGAGCGTCAAAAGAATGAGATTAGGTCTAAAAACGAGAAAAAATATGCTTAAAGATTAAAAACCCTTTTCACAACTGGTTGCGAAACTCATTTGCCATGGTGGCCAAAAGAGTTCAGAGAACGTAATTATTGAAATATAGTCAAGAATAGCTCAAGGCATTAAATTACACTCTCTAATTGCAACGTGGCTTGTCATGGAAATTAATTAACCTAAAGATATTGATCTAATTATCTCTAAAAGCATATTACAAGCGAGTTGGCTCGGGCATAGAGGTGATTGAATGTGACATGCAAATAGTGGTAGGTTTGCATACACTTGTAACTGCCAAGTGGCGAGAAATTGTGCGGCGAGGCAGCCCGCGCCCGCGCGCCTTCTGTCTGTGCGGTTCAATTGAATCATGAAATAGTACCGCTTGCTGGCGCAGCTCCCGGGGGCACGGCGGCCTACGTTAAAGTTGACCGCTTATTCCGACTTGCAAGAACAGTCGTCTATTACAAGTAAATGCTATCATATAAAAATACGATAAACTCATTACTAATGAAAGCTTTGAAAACGGGATCTACGAAAGATTGATTTTTCAATAGATATGTTGACAAGTGATATGTTACGTGAATGTTACATCATTGGCGAGGCATGCTGTTGGATATTTTGATAAAGTTCACATCTTTTTAGTGCACAATTTTGGACGGTTACTATTTTTTATTGCCGTTATACAATTAAACACCGTAATTAGAGCCAATCACAGTTTTGTTATCGAAATGTAGAGCAAGTGATGCGGTAACTCGATGACGACGGTGCATTGATTTCACTGTTTCATCGGCAAAGCATCGATAATCGTTAGTTGCGCAAGATAGACCTCGGACTGATGCCGGCCTCTGTGCAAATCGGTTCAGTGATGCAAGTGACTCGCTTAGAAAATAAGATGGCCCGTGCGATATTCCGACTCGATTGATTTGATACGTAATCGATGCCGGAAACAATGACAACGTTAACAGCAATTACTGGGCATTATTCGTATTTACCGTGCAATGGTAAAATTGTTATTTAACAATGTTTCCAATTGTAAACACAAGCGTTTTTGTGATTTGTTTGAAGGATATTGTACAGTTTTGAAATGGCGCGACAACCAATAATTGTTTGCTGGAATTGAGATGTACTTTAAGATTAGTTCAATTAACTAATTACGGTGACAGTTCTACCTTTTTATTAGCTTGTTCGATATCGAAATTATTAAAGGTTCACAAAATAGTTCCCTTTTATGTACAACTTATTTTAAGTATTTCCAAGTTTTGATACATAATAATATTTAAGATCTACATTAAGGCTAAATGATAAAATTTGTTTGTCCAATTTACCTGTTTGTCAAATTTATTTGTTCGTATAAGGCTATGTTTGATGCGTTTGACAAACAAACTACTATGAAACAAACAAAGTTTGTCAAGCAAATTTGACAAATTTTGATCGCTTACAGGGTGCTAAAGAAAGCATTATGATTTTTCATAATCCATTTTCTTTGTTAAACTTTACCTATATGATAATCTTTTACGTAAATTGCAAAACCACACAAAAACAATACTTTTTTCTAATTTGATTTTGAAAAGGAAGAAGTGACTTACTTATTTTTTTTAAATCGGATTCGGTGCTTCAGCCTTCACACACCTTATTCACATGGAGGAAGCGAACATTACCGATGACGAAAAAAAGTACGAGGAAGGTCAAGAACATGTGGTTCCGATATTTTTGAATGGTGAGAGGGGAACTGAGGTCATTGCTCTGCAACGAAAAGGAGGGTTGTCGCCGGTGTGTCGCAGAGCGTCGTGAGATGTGAGGAGGGACGTCGCACCCCGGGAAGCGTGTGCGCAGGTGAGGCACGAGGGTTAAAAATGTTTCATCTTGAACTATTTTCTTATACTCGTACATAATGTCGACGTAACACATTTGGTGATTCATACTTCATATATTCTTCATACGTTTATATATGTTTTTGTAAAAACAAAGATATTCATTCAGTAGATACTAGGCAAAAGAATATGTAAGCATTACCAAATACTAGGCTGAAAAAAAAAATTCTTGTCGAGGTATGTACATTTTTGTACGTTTCTACAATAAACACCCAACCAATATTTAAAAATTTTGCTTAAATAAATTTAAAGTTACAATCAAGAATGAACTTATGAAAAAAACACTTTAAAGTGTCTGCTATACTATTGTTTGTGTGTTGTATTGGCATACATATTAATTAAGGTTCGGGTATGAATGTACATACAAGGCTTAAATTAATAATGCATTGTTTATTACATTTTTGATTAGATTTTTGGTTAATTAGATTTCCGTATTTTGTTTGATGTCAATAAGTGCCCGTATGGAATATATATGAATATATTGAATAAAGATTTTTTAATTTGAGTTTAATACAAGGGAGAGTTTATTATATAGTTTATCATACAGATTTTTGAGATTAAACCGCCTTTCTACTAAATATATTTCTTATGCATTTATTTGATTTATTTCAATGACGAAATGGTAGAATAAAAGTAAACTATAGTACTATAAATATTCAATATTTGTAGGTCTAAGCATAATTCAGATGACTTTGTAGAAAGGAAGAGGCATGTTCTTCTCTTTCACTATGTTCTTTTGCATTATATAAGGTTATACAATTATACAGTGCTTATCCACTTAAAGAACGTTTCAAAAGCTTTAATACAAAATTTCCAGAGAAAGTATACGAAATTTCATTGCTTTTGTATAAAAAATTAAGAATAAAGTCTAAAAAGTTCAATTACCTTTCTTATATAATAATTATTAATATTATATAAGAAAGGTAATTATTGTATAAGTAGCATTCCCCGAAAAAATGTTATTAGAGTTCATGTTCATACGACATACTTGAGAATCGGTGACGCTGTGGACTCGGCATTGGCCTTCTAATCGTGAGGTCCGAGGTTCGATCCTGCCAAGTACCAATGTGTTTTTTGTTTCTTGAATTTCATATCTATACATTTGTCCGACGTTCTTACGGTGAAGGAAAACATCGAAGCGAAGAAATTCAAAGGTTTATGTGAAATCGACCAATTTGCACTCGGCCAGCGTGGTTGATATTACATTTTAGTCATAAGATTTATTAACCGATATAAAAAATACAAAAAAAAAATCTGCAGCTTACAGTACTTAAAAACTCGTGGAGCTGTTGAAACTCAATTTCAATTTCTGTGGATCCGCCTGGGAATAGTTGTATGGGCGGTATTTTTTTGAGATCAAAGGATTTGTGGAGCGCTGGGAATTTGCCGACTAAGGCCTAAACACCAACATAAGGTTCCTATTATTATGAGCTATGGTGAAACTCAATACATCAGTCAGTCTAATCGTAACAAATTTTTATATCAGTTATTATTTATGAGACTTTCCTGTCAGAAATTAGTAAATTGCTAACGATTATGAACGCGTGTTCTTCAAAAAGTCCAAAACACTAATTTTGACGTAGTTACTGCAAAATTTAGTCATGTTTAATACTGTATTTGTATAAGTTGGTGCTAAGTGAATCTATGAAGTAGAAAATTAAATGGGAATACTTTTGATGTTTTGGTTTATATGTATATTAATCTCTACTATTATCTCTATTAGAAACTAGCTTTCCGCTCGCGGCTTCGCCCGCGTTATTATTGTTTTCCCGTGGTAATTTTATATTTTCCATAGAAACTTTCAACCCCTATTTTGCACCCTAAGGGGGTGAATTCCAATAAACCATGAAATACGTCTTCAATGAAATGTTTTAAAAGCACGAATCTCAAGTTTTATCAAAATCGTTGCTAATTCAAAGATTTTTCCATATAAACTTCCAACCTCTATTTCATCCCTTCAGTATTATTTTTTTTATATCCCTTCTAGTGTGCGTCCGCATTTTGTTACTACCATTAGCGGTCACAGTTGTGCATGCGTATGCTATGGATGGGAACTTCTCCTTTTATATATATAGGTAGATGAAAAAGTACAACTCTGTCGGTCTCTCATGCTTCCACGCCTTACCGCTGAACTAATTTTAATGAAAAATGGTATAAAGATAGCTTAAGTTAAGCCCTGATAAAGGACATAAGTTACTTTTTGGATCGAAGTCACGGGCAACAGCTAATGTATATGTGTATATAAAAATAAGTTACTGCTTAAGCAATACAACTTTTAATGCAACCGGAACACAACAAAATTCTTTTTCTGAGCATTAGGCGACTCTGTGCAAGTGATGGAATTATTTAAGCTACAAAGTAATTCATTCGTCAAATTATTTTTTAGGTTGAAGTGAAAGCTCAAATAAGATAAACAATCAAATTCTATCAAATTGATCGTGCAATTAGTAACAGATTATTTATTAGCGACTAAACTGTTACCGACACAGAGTATTGCCGATAATAATTACGTAAACAATTGCAGGTTGTTGGAGATGGTACGGTGCAGACGAGACGGTGGAAATAATTAATTATCTTATTGAAATGAGAATAACGAAATATTCAGTGAATTTGTTATTTTTTGCTTTATGTTTGATTCTCTAAGAACTTTCTTATACAAAATACTTATTTTGGCGGAGAAGGAACGAAACAGAGGTTGAATCCGTACGAGTAAGTATTATGTGAATGTATAGCTTGGTTTGTCTGTTTTCACGCTTTCCTAAGCCGCCTAATTTTAATGAGATTTGGTCAAGAGATAACATCCTGAGGAGGAACATAAACTACTTTTTATCCCGAATTGGTTCGGTTATATCACAAACCCGCGATATACTCGTAACTGAATTACACGTAGACAAAGTCACGGACAATAATGTGAAACACTTAGAAACCATTTTGATATCTATTTGTGGATTTGGTTACTACAGTTCAGCCTGCTTAAAATTTATTTTCGAGAACGCGTTTTATATATTCCATAAATGCCCCTTATTCCATCTAAAAAGTTAATCTTCAAAACTGTAGGCCAACGGTTCATGGTTCAATCGATTTTTCGAAACCGAAAGATTTTTCTAGATCACTAAAAGAAGTAATTGACTTATCTTAAGTATCATCAGGTAAGGTATACAAGTGGTCAGGAGCTTCCGCGCACCGCTCGAGAGAAGCCGCACCCCGTCACCGGCACTTGGAGCTCATAATCTCCGCACCAGTGCTCTTTATAATCGCTTGTATTGTTTTCCAAACCATTATATTGTCAGATATTCTCCTTCGATAAATTTAGTCGTCGTGAAGCAATATCATGTTTGATTGAGCAGAACATGATGCCTACTCAATTTCCTGAGGAGATTGATACTTGTTCAGTATTTTAAAATGCACCTTTATATTTATTAAACGCAAATTCTAAGTTTAATATTGTGTGACGATGTCTGAAAAATGCAGGAGCGTAGTTGCTCACGCAGACAAGTACCCTGTGAAAGCAATGTAAGTTGTTCGCTGTGGCGAGATTAGATGGGAGATGATGGTGCATATAGTCCATCAACGGAGACACCGAAGACGCTGCGATAGGTGCGCGGTGACAGTAATTGACAGGTCGGCGCAGGCGCAGGCAGGACACTTGACGCACGTGCGCATGCGGACCCCGGCCCCCGCACTAAGCAGGATGTCTTTAAATAGACTAAATGCCTTTGTGAAGGCATGCCCTTCGAAGGGTGGCGGCATCCGGCTACGATCGCGCACACGATTTGCTTCTAAGGAGGAAACTTATAAATAACTTCTTCAATTATTCTGAGCTATTCAACTATGAAGACGGAGTGGCTGCATTCGCGCTTGACTCACCGGTACCGCGCACCAGGGGCCCGCTACCGGACCCTTATCAAGAATCTAACACACTGTTTCGCGGAATGTCTATTGTTTGATTAATAATCTATGCAATATCTGAGACAGCGTAGACTATTTTCTATTTAGATGTTTCTGGGCTACAACTATGTTTGCGTCAAAATTTCATAATAAACATTGTACTACATTGTTTTAGTTTTCTAATAAAATATAATCCAATTAAACCATGTTATACAAGAAAGAGCACAAAACTGGAAAGAATGATAATTATCCTTAATCTAATTTAATCTGATAGTAGAAAATAGGCGTTTTTCAACTGCAACAACATGACCTAGTAAAAAGCGAAGCAACAATGTATGAAATATAATAGTGACATATTTTGCCATTTGCGGGGCGTACTGATGTGTAGCGAAAAAACAACTGATTCCTCTTTGTCCTATAGCCAAAAAGGAGCTTAACAATAACTCTCAATATCTCAGTTTAGGTTTCGCTTCGCGGATTTTTTACGATTTTGAAACAATATTTTGACTATAGGTTAGTTAGAGATACTTTGCAAGGTGTGCAATTTAGTTGAGCATAGCTTTTTGCAAGAAGAAGACAATGCTTTTTCTCCTAATTATATTGCTAACTTATGACAGTGTATTATCTCAAAAACACTTTCAGGATTTTTTTTTACAGTTATCACTGAAATTTTAAAGTTGATATTATACACTTGGTAAATAAATCTTATGTTCTAAAGGTATTCAGCATAAACAACTTTATTACCAACTTCATACGCATTATGTTAAGTTAACACATGCGCATTAACAATCTACACAAAGGGCTCCAGGGTTGACTCATCTTCGTCGAATTGTATACATTAATGATCAGAGACGCAATAAGATCCGGATCTGAATGGACCCCGGCATAAGTCTTACACACAACTTGCACGTGTGCGGGAAGATTCGGTGCGCAATTGCGATGGGAACAGGGAACGTACCTGTGAGCGGGCAAACAAGTGTTTCCGGTCAGGGAGCTACCGAATTCGGTGGGATTGATAATTATACATTCAGCTAACTATTGCCTGTGGTTTCTCTCGTGTCTTGGCAAGAGATTTTGTCATCCTAATGGATATAGGTACATAACCACCATGGTATCTCTTTTAATAATGTAAAAGAATATAATGCATCTTTTAATTTATTTTCAGAGGAATGTGCCCCATGTCGCAAGTGCAGTGGCCAAGTTGTAAGCGTTTAGGAAGTTGTCATGTCAGTTTGTATATAAATATTGTGTAGTTATGTGTATATTGTGTAGTGTATTATTTGTTTTAATTTTTTCTTATTGTAAATGCTTATGCTTACCTTACGAGCGCTTTTCAAGCCTATTGATGCTGCACCTGTTAAAGGTTTCCACAAAATATCACTGTCGTGGCACTCTTTGTTACGAGTATCACGGCGTACGCTGAGTGGTCTTATAAGTAGTATTTGGTGTAATGCCTGTATCCTGGGGAGTTATTGTCTAAGAAAAAATCTACCGCGATCGCTTACATTTGACAGTCGCCGTCCATCCATCGCTCCTTTATAAAAGGATGTCGGCGTAGAGTCTTGTGTAAACGGCGCAATGGTTATCAAATTGATGGCGCTTGTAATAGATTTTTTCTTAGACAATAAGCCACCGGATGTATCAAATAAATGTTCTATCTATCTATCTATTTTGAACATTTGAATTTTTCTCCTCATTTTACTTGTTAAGCTTACCAAACGTTGTATTTTTAAAAATACATCGTTTACATACATAGATTGATATTTTTAATTATCGTATTGTTTATGGAATACTTTCTGTTTATTAAGCTTGACATAACAATGGTTACGACGGTTTTTTGAAACTGGAATATTTACAAATGTTTTAAGCAAATCGAATTATATATCGTCAGCAATTAGGACTGTTTAAGATTTTTATTCCACTGTTTCCAATTTAGTTCAAAACCAATTAATGTTGTCTGAAACTAGAATCATATACCTGGAAGCTATGTTGCGCTCCGGTCGGATTACAAAATTAAATGCTACCTATATTACAAATAGCAGGCTGTCATATTAAAGACGATTTATTGCTATGATTCATCGAAATATCAAAAGTCAATGTGACTGTTAATTTGTTAACATACTAATACAGACATAACTCTTAAAGCTCAACAATAAATTTATTATCTATGAATTTATTAAGCAACTAATGAGAAAGACCGCATAACTACTCCTATAACTCGCCTTAGGAATTATAGTGCCATTACCTAAATAGAGTTTAATAATAAATTAAATAATATTATAATAAAAGGATAAGTTTCTTAAGGCTAAATATTAAACATTTTCGCAGCTTCAGAGAGATATGATAACATAGTACACGTATAATATTCCACAGATTCACCGTGAAAGTGCCGAATCTATCGGACTTACGACCCAAGTGTCGATTTGAGTAGCTATTTTACGATGCATCAATAATTAAGTTCACTATCCTATCTTTTAATAAGTATGTTGTTTAGAAATTGGATTTCCCGCCTTTTTAACCGACTTAGAAAAAGGAGGAGGTTTTATGTTCGATTGTATCTATTTTTTGATGTATGTTCACCGATTACCTACTCCACCATTTGTGGGCCGATTTTCAAAATTTCTTTTTGTAATGGAAAGAGTACACTCCCGAGGTGGTTCCATTGTCACCATGTTCTGATCTGATAATGGAATCCTAGGCAAATCAAAGGAAACCCTTAAAATTCATAGGCACGTCCAACGTGTTTCATGCTTTATCTTAAGATAGTCAGGTATTTGCATCTGGAAGTCATCATGTCATGTTAGTTAGCTGATGATGGAAGGTTTCTGGTAGATTAGGAGTTAGGGAATAATTCTTTCAATACTGTTTAGAGTCTTAAATCAGAATTAACATACTTCTGAGTAATTTATACAATAATAGTATCAGTCTTTAAAAAACGAAATTCGATATTGGTGGTTTTCTTATCGAATACCAGTTATCTGTCCGGGAAATTTTTAAAGCAGAAGTGTCTGAGCGTATAGGTGCATCTTCAATTCTTTATTTACTTTTTGAATGTTTAAGAAGTAACCTGACACTACCAGGGGAAGCAAACGCATTTTTGGTTAACTTTATGATATCGGGAAGTCTTTCGTAAAGTACTGTACTTATCGCTTAGCTTTAAAATGTTAGTGCCTAATTTTGTTTTAGTAAATGAAATATAACAAAGTTTTTGTGCTCTTTTTCAGGCTTCGCTTGTGCAGTTTCCATGTCATTTGTACAACAAGAGAGTAAAATATTTTTTGCTACGAGTGCTGAAATTAAATTAGGACTAGCGAAGTAGCCTAGAAATGAATTACAAGCGAGGCTGGTGATTCTAATAAAGGCAAACGAGTGTAAAAGGCATGAGACATAAAAAATTTGCTCTCTTAAACATAAAAGTTATCATCTTAACCAAAGAGAAAAGCAAGATTGTAGGCAAGATAAGATTGATAAAATAGCTAAATATTTTTCTTGACGTAGAGTAATTATAAAAAGAGGTGTTCAACATTCAACACAATTTTACTTATTTCAAACTCGTACTCGACGTGCAAGCTCTTAGGCAGATAAAGGATAATGTTCGTGCTCGATAGGGGAAAATTGTATTAGGGAAATATTGGAATTACAATTTACATAAAAACAAAGAGAAATGAACACTAATGGATTCGTATAAGTTTAATAAGATTTATCAACAATTTACGCCATTGTAAAAAAATTGTGTTTGTGTTATTTTGTACAAAGACCGGTTATATATACCAATTGAGAGCTGGGAATTTACATAGTGATTTGTTGAGCTCGGCTGCCCGGGGCGTCTATAGAGCTCGGGTAGGCCTCACAATACAACGGGTTCCACAGGTGACGACCAACTCCAATGGCACTGATTACACCTCCATTCAACACCGCGCCTTACCTGGCCAACCTGTTCTCACAATGCTAACTTTGATATTAATAAGTCACCTATTTCATTTAATTGGAACCGTTAGCTAGAGACGATACCTTTCCATCTATTATTTTTAAATGTGCTCACAGTCGTCATAGTCTAAACAATGTAAGTTCTCTTCAATGCGCTGAGGTTTTCTTTAGATCAATTACAGGTTGTTATGTTATTTTTAATATAATAAATACTTTTAAATTTTAATATTAAAATATATTAGGTACTACTAGTTTTAGCAGCTTTGCTGATTTTTGTTATTTTGTGTACGTTCTCCTGAGGATGTCAGACATTTTCGGAAATAATCTTAGCAAACTGAGAAAATGTTTACATTTTCATACTTGTTGAATGAAAATATCGATTGCTCTAAATAATTTTCATCGCGGTATGAACATTTCTTCACGAATCGAATTTTACCTTCACGAATGGAGCAAAAAATACTACGATAGTCTTTCTTTCCGGGTATAGGTAAGATGCCTAATACTAACTGCCATATATAAATTTTAAAATGACTATTTTCCCTATTGAAACTTTTTTGCCCATTTTCATCCTTAATGGAATGTAATTAGAAAAAGAAATATATCGTGGTTAAATGTGATCAGGGGTATACATGTAAATTTTCACACTTTTGCGTCCAAAAATTACGTTGTTCCGTAAAGACTTCCTTAGATTTGGAGAATCTGCTATTTTGAGAATCTGGTATTCTGCGAATAAAGCCCATTTTAGCCTTTTTACTTATAATCTAGCTGTGTGCCAAAATTCATCTTCATAGGTTCATTAGTAGATTTCGTGATTGGTCAGTGAATGAATGATTTCCTTTTACCTTTTAACCGACTTCAAAAGGAGGTTCTCAATTAGATGCGTATGTTTTTTTTGTGTGTATGTTAGTACGCGATTACGACGCCAATTGTGGACCGATTTTCTAAATTCTTCTTGTATTCGATAGAGTATACTCCAAGGGTGGTTCCATTGTCACTAAAATTAGGATCTGATGATGGGATGCCATAAAAATCGAGGGAAACCCTTAAATTTTAATGTGTATCCAAAGGTATCCAAAATGTGTTTTGTGTGTATGTTACGTGCTTCTTCGGCCAATTGTGGACAGATTTTCAAATTTTTTTTTTATTCGATAGACTATACTCCTGGGGTGGTCCCAAGGTCACCAAAGTCAGGATCTGATGATGGGATCCCATGAAAATCGAGGGAAACGGAGGGGAATGGGTATTAAATTAAGGTTTCTTTCACTAAAAAGTTAAAAATAAAAAATATTTTACAAAAAATAAAAACCGATTTCAAAAACACTTAAAAGTTAAAAATAATACAAGAATAAGTACAGACAACATCACACTTCTATATTGAAGTCGGTGACAAATTTTTAAGACTTTCTAGGAGATCATCATTTGTGGCACCGACTTCAATATAGAAGTGTGATATCATCATCACCATTGAATTTCTTCGCAGATGTATGCAGGTTTCCTCACGATGTTTTCCTTCACCGTAGGAGCGTCAGACAAATGTACATATGAAATTCGAAAACGAAAAACACATTGGTACATGGCGGTCTCGAACCCTCCCGATTGGAAGGCAAGTGCCGAGTCCACAGAGCGCCACCGACGCTCCGTGTGTGATGTTGTCTGTACCTATTCTTATATTATTTTTAACTTTTAAGTGTTTTTGAAGTTGGTTTTTATTTTTTGTAAAATATTTTTTATATTATAGATTTTTGTATATGATACAAGAACAATATAACTTTTCGATTACATCAAACGCTAACTCTTGTAGAAATATAAACTTTTGTAAGGAAATTACAACAATGCAATCTTGAAAGAAAACATAAACTAGGCATCAGCAATTTCTATATACTATGTACAAAAGTGAACTGAATGCCAATGGCATTCTCTGCCAGTAAACCTGAGGGTGATTCAAAGAACTTTTAGAGAGAGATTTACTTACGATTTACTTTTAGAGAGTCTCATTTTTAAATGTGTAAATAGTACTCGAAGAAGAATTGACTCGTAATAGGGTCTACTTTGGCTTAACAAGGTAAAAGGAGAACAATTGAAGTTTCACTCGGTCACCGATAATTAATAGGTACCTAATATAGACATATTTAAGGCGCAGGCTCATCTGCCTGCCTTAATATTGTTGCCTTAATATTATTGTTGTGCCTTAATATTGTTTGAAAATTATTAAACAATTTTAATGAAATTTGTATTTTTATTAAAACTGTTTAATATATATCAAACAACTGACGACTGATACTAAATCAGAGAATTGCAGAACATTTAAAAAAATAAATTTGTGGTAATTTCCATTATCACTGTCATAAAATCTTCATGGAAGTTATAAGTTCAGGATAAGCGCAATCAAGTTTTAGTCAAGTGGCAATACGCGTATGCGCGCCGCGACCGACGTAGACAGGCGCGGGCGCACGCCTGTAGGAACCCCATTGTTTTCATATCATTAAGCCCATTATATTTGCTTGTTCAAGCGTGATCTTATCGTTTGTTATTATAGCTTTGATCGGTGGCTGACATCTTCATAATGATTTTCAATAATCATTGTTTTATGAATCACAAACAATAGCAGTAATCACAATGCCAATAATAACCTTAAGTCTTTGTAGATTGTCCGGACAGTTTTGAATGCTATCAAAGTGAATATGTTGCGACGTAGGTGTAGTAGGAAGTGAGTGTCTGATGAAAGTAGAAAACATCTATTGTTAAAAATTCGGTGACCTACTTTTTACAAATCCTTTTAGAATCGCTTCCAAACTAAATTTCATCCGACTTCACAAAGGGAGGAGGTTCTCAATTCGATTGTATGTCTTTTTATGAGATTTAAGTTTGACCTTTGTGTCAAAGGTAATAGCGACGATTTTGTAGTGCAAGTACGTAGTACTATTTAAATTTGATCTGCGGTGCAAGTGTAAAAGTTGACGAACTGCGGACTGATACCTATTAAAAATACATTCAAAAATACTTATACAAAACAAAAAAAGTATGTTAACACCTAACCAACGTAATTGAATTTATGTAATAAATCTTGCGTTTTTACATTAATTTTATGCAATCTCTATTAATAAAGAATACCTACTGTAAAATTACACTCGCACAAGTTTGGCATCGATTTTGCTGTCGAGCTCTGAAATAAGAGCCCCAGACGTACTTCGTATACAGGTCAATGACAAAGGTAAACAAAACATTATGTAATACTTACACAAGCATTTCATAATTTTAGGTACTATTGAATACATTGAACTGTGTCTGACAAAATTGTAATACGATATCACAAAATTTTGCTAAGTAAACTAATTTTAAACATTCACTTATTCGTGTTATTTGTTATTACACAATTACTAAATAGACCGTTGAAAATACCAATTAATAACACTTGTACATACCTACTATATATGATAGTTTATCTGCTCACGTTGTATAGCAAGTTTATATGTCGACGAGATTTTTTAATAAAAGGATAGGTGAAGTCTTGAAGTGTGATAAGGTCGTTTTTTACCTCAAGAAAAAGTAATTCTCACAAGAAATTTGATTTTTTAACAATTTTAACAAATTTTATTATCTATAAAAAGAGCAGTTTCGTCACCATTGCAAATTAAGACATCGATGCAAGTAGGTCAGCAATATTACTTAAACATTATACGAAAATAATTCAAATTGTTGACACTAAATTGATACAAAAAAAGTAATAAAAAAAGAGTAAAATCAAAATCGCTTATTTGTGTTTAAAAATAGTCAAAAAATATAAGAATACATACAACATCACATTTTATATTGATGTTGGTGCCAAATTTTAACTAACTACATTAATTGTTCTTATATTTTTGAAAACATTCCAGGTGATCGTTGATAGTTCTTATATTTTTGAAGACTTTCCAGGTGATCTTATATTATTTTTGACTTTTTGGTAATTTTGGATATCGTTTTTTTTTCTGTAAAAAAGTTTTTATGTGACAAACGACACATTTTGATTGACAAGAAAAATTATCAAGAATCGTTGCTAGGTCACGGTTTTGGTCTGATGATAGACCTCCGCAGACAATTCGAAGAACCAGAGGAGCTGGGAGCAGCTTGTCCAGATGCCGGATACATACTCGGCCGCTGTCAGTCTCTATCTCATAGTGGAGGTTACCAAGGCGGCGGGTCCCTGTGCCAAACTACCGTTTCCGTCCAGTCCCTTAAGGCAAAAGCCAAACGCTTATTTATCCCCAGCCTCCCTAGACAAATGCCACACGCTAACTTTTCCGCAGTCGTTCCTCAGAAAATATGTATGGAGATGACATTAGCTGCGGAAAAAATAGCGTGAGGTTGTCGTAAGCTAATGTCATTTCCATACATTTTTCTGCAAAACGGCATTTGTCTAGGGCCTCAGTAATTGTATAGAAATAACAAACATTGGCCTGAGACAACCTCACGCTATTTTTTCCGCAGCTGCTCTGGCGGTACTCTTGTCTGTAGGTACGGCTTTACTGTCTTAATCCGCCAATTTAATTTTGATTGACAAGAAAACTCATCAACAACCGTTGCTAGGACACGGTTTTGGTCTATGATACTACTTTTATCACTTTTAACTTTTCAGTATTTTTGAAGTCAGTTTTATTTATTCTAAAATATTTTTATTTTTATCTTTTTAGTTAAATTCAGGTCCAAGGTCAGGTCACGTCAGGTCAAGTCCAAAAGATAAGGATCCTTACACCATCAGGTCGATTCATGACTACCAGACGCAAATACGTAAATACTCGTAGCTTCGGAAAAATCACGAAACACGTTGGACGTACCTTTAAAATTTAACGGTTTCCTTCGATTTTCATGGGATTCCATCATCAGTTCCTGACTTTAGTGACTTTGGGACTACCCTATGAGTATACTCTATTGATTACAAAAAGAATTTTCAAAAACGGTTAACAATTGGCGGAGTAATCGCGTAGCACACACATAAAACACTTGGACGTACCTATAAAATTCAAGGGTTTCCCTCGATTTTTATGGGATCCCATCAATAAATCTAGACTTTGGTGATTTTGGAACCACGCCAAGAGTATACTCTATCGAATACAAGAAGAATTTTGAAAATCAGTCCACAATTGGCGGAGTAATAGCATATACGATTTTATGGGATCAACATTTTAAGACTTTCTAGGAGATCATCGTTTGGCACCGACTTCAATATAGAAGTGTGATGTTGTCTGTACCTATTATTATATTATTTTTAACTTTTCAGTGTTTTTGAAGTCGGTTTTTATTTTTTGTAAAATATTTTTTATTTGTAACTTTTTAGTGAAAGAAACCCTAATTTAATACAAGCTCACCGAAGGTGAGCTGATATTAAATTAAGTCAGTTAGCGTTTCCCTCGATTTTCATGGGATCCCATGATCAGATCCTGACTTTGGTGACCTTGGGACAACCCCAGGAGTATACTCTATCGAATTCAAAAAGAATTTTGAAAATCGATCCACAATTAGCGAAGTAATCGCGTAACATATATACAAAACACGTTGGACACACCTTAAAATTTAAGGGGATCAATTTTCATGGGATCCCATCATCAGATCCTAACTTTGGTGACCATGGAACCACCCTTGGGGTTTACTCTATCGAATACAAAAAGAATTTTCAAAATCGGTCTATAATTGGCGGCGTAATCGCGTAACATACACACAAAAAAAACATACGCAGCGAATTGAGAACCTCCTCCTTTTTTAAAGTCGGTTTAAAATCGATCCACAATTGGCGGAGTAATCACGTAGCATATACACAAAACACGTTGGACGTACCTATAAAATTTACGCGTTTCCCTCGATTTTTATGAAATCCCATCATCAGATCCAGACTTTGGTGACCTTAGGACCACCCCAGGGGTATACTCTATCGAATACAAGAAGAATTTTGAAAATCGGTCTACAATTGGCGACATATACGCGTAACATACACACAAAAAAACATACGCATCGAATTGAGAACTTTATCCATTTTTGAAATTGGTTAAAAAGGAAGATTAATTCTAACATGTATGACTGAATATGCGTTCAGTATTTAAACTACATATTACTCTTGTATACTTATACATACAAGAGCCATTACAATTTCATCGGCAATACGATAGTAAATAGGTACTAAGCGCAAAATGTTAATAAGTACTAGTCGAATGAAACATGTGTTTTTATTTAAGTAACGCAGGGCATTATTTCTGCGAACCCAATGTTGGAGTGCTCGTCAAATCACGAATTTAAGTTCAAGACACGTCAACGTGATATACCTTTCTTTGGCACTTAAAATTCAAAGCCATTAAATGGAACGAGAATTCGGAGACGATGGCCCGTAAAAGTTTCGCAAGAGTCGCTCATAACCCATTTTGGTTATAACTCGCCGTGACGACGCGAACTTTTAAATCGCGAGCGGAGAAAATAGGGAGACCATCGCCGAAAACAACAATGAGGTACTGTTACTATAATGACACTTTATGAGCGCAAACATCGGGCCTGGAGAACACGAGCGGCCGCGGTCGCGGTACACGAATGTGGCCCGGCCCGCACATTGTTTCCGCCTTGAGCCGTCGAGGACGACAGTGATGCCTCGCGGACAAAGGCGCCCATTGTACCGCTCGACTTATCGATGCCGACCTCCGCTGACATTAGCTCCGATTCTAAGAACCGATCAGATTTGCCAAACGAGCAACTCCACTGAAGGTGTCGAGATATGCGTGTGTCGAAAAATTTGTCAACAGAACAAATTCTCTGCCCAAGCACTTTGTTTTTAACACGTATGGGTTACGTTGATTGAGGTCGCAGGGAACTGTGTCAGGTTCATTGAAATACTTCTAGGAAATAAATTTTGTTGTGTTTAGTCGTAAACCATATTTTTTAATAGAGTAAATAATAAATACTTGTATGTAACCGAACTGAGTAGAAAATTAAATTTAGCAACAATGTATGCCATCTATGTTTTATAAAACAATGCATTATTTTCTTTATTTTCAAAGGGCTACTGCAATCGGCGAAACAGTTAATTGAAACCCATGTTATAATATGAACTTTAATGAAGTCTGAAAGGCTTATTTAAATTTTGCGCTACAAGTAATTGTAAATAAGTGGTTAAGTAACATCATCGAAGTTAAATGGTAACCGCAAATTTATTAGTGTGCAAGTGTGATCTCGTACCGCAACCCAGCTCACGTCTGCGTGCATGTTTAAGGAGATGAAGCTGTAAATAAACGCGTGCATAGCCACAAAATTGGATGATTTACTCTTTGCTGTAGCCGTGTCAACGGTAATAGCTCAGAGTTAAGACATCGACTTTCTTTTGAGCGTAGTTTTTGCAACTTTCTTCGTTAATGGTTTTGCGGTAAATCATCCCGGGTCAGTAGTACACGTTGAAGGATATTCAAAATGTTTTAATTTAAAAACACAATTTTGCCGATATACTCGTATTTTATTCCTCAATTATATTTTTGGCTCCTCTCTTCGTGTAATATTAAACAATGAGTCAATGTGTAATACTTTTTCGTCAATCAGTTTTTATTATTTTGAGATTTATTCCAACCCTCAAAGAGTATTTTATTACATAACACTAGTGGGTTTCAGAAAGACATTGTTAAAACCATAACCAACCAAATAATTAAATGTTTGGAATGCAAAGTGAATTTAGATAAATACACATGATTTATGTTAATAGTAAATTAAAAGAAAATTATTTTTCAAAAAATAAAAACCGACTTCAAAAACACTGAAAAGTTAAAAATAATATAAGAATAGGTACAAACAACATCACACTTCTATATTGAAGTCGGTGCCAAATTTAAAGACTTTAGATATAGAAGTGTGATGTTGTTTGTACCTATTCTTATATTATTTTAACTTTTCAGTGTTTTTAAAGACGGTTTTTATTTTTTGTAAAGTAATTTTTATTTTTATCTTTTTAGTGAATGATATCTTTTAAGTGAATTGAGAAACCCTAATTTAATACTAGCTCACCGAAAGGTTTTGCTCGATTTTCATGGGATCCCATCATCAGATCCTGATTTTGGTGACCTTGGGACGACCCCAGAACTATACTCTAATACATAAAGAATTTTGAAAATCGGCCCAGAATTGAAGGAGTAATCGCATAACATACACACAAAACACGTTGGACACACCTAAAAGTTTAGGGGTTTTCCTCGATTTTTTGGGATCCCATCATGGGATCGTAACTTTGGTGACCATAGGACCACCCCTGGAGTGTACTCTATCGAATGCAAAAAGAATTTTGAAAATCGGTTCACAATTGGCGGCGTAATCGCGTAACATACACAAAAAAACATACGCATCGATTTGAGAACCTCCTTTTTTGAAGTCGGTTAAAAAACGTGTAATGTTTTGTTATTAGTCTCATTTGTTTTTTTTTTATATTTTGAGGAGCTTCGGATTAATACTAGAATAAAGCAACTTATGTGAAATATAATAAAGTGATTCATATTGATAATGTAGCAAAAATTTAATGCACATGTAAAACGAATAGTTTAGTCAATTGTTGGCTGACCCACTTTCATGAATCGCATCGACTGGTGCCAGTAATATGACTATGAAGTTTTAAGAATGCTGAAGAGTCTGTAGCTGTAATTGTCGTATTAAACATCCGTATCACTAAGAATCTGATGATTATTATCATGTGATGTTGTTATTGTTAACATAAGTAGGTCATCAAGATGAAAAAGTGCATTTCTGGACTGTATTTGGGACAAATGCCCTTTTTGCATCTGGAAACAGATTTCGAGGATAAGGCTCTTTCGCATTTGATATTACGAGTAGGTATAGAGTATCAACATACCTAAAGAGATAACTTATAAAACTTATCTAATCCAGGTAATATTACGGGATTAATTTGAAGCAGTGCATTGGAATAAAAGCAAAAATTAACAAAAAAGGCTGAAACTGTTTTTAAACAACATCTTACAAATACTTTACATACATGTTAATCCAAAAATATCACAAATAATCATCAAGACAGTCAATTCACTGCAGCTGATCCAATTGAACTAAGAGCTTCGGGGTACCTACTCGAACGACTCGATCACTGTGGCACCTATTGCTGTATATGACTAAGAAAACATTGTAACATACTAAATCCAAATCTTTAAATACCAACCCACGCATGAAGAATATGTAGTCTAAATTTGTGACGTGGACCACGGCGGCGGTCTCGCTGGGCGGTCCATAGGCTGACATGCGTTCCTGAGGAGCGCTGAGTTCACGCACGCGATTTGCGCTCGGAAATGTGCAGTGCAGCGGTCCCACGTCACACTACTGTGCTGCTTGGACCACCGCACTGGTGCACCGCACCGCCTGCAGCTGCAGCCATCTAGGGATCTGTACTTTGTAAAACATACTTTTTTTCCCACTAGCTGTGTGTGACCGCGATTTCGTTCGTGTGGATGTCGGAAAATACAACATTATATAGTCTTCGTTAATAAGTGGACTATCCAACACAAAAAGAATTTTTCAGTTTGAATCAGTAGTTCCTGAGATTAGTGCATTCAACCAACAAACAAACTCTTCGGCTTTATAATATTAGTATAGTATTAGTATTAGTATACTTAGATTAAATAATATTACGGACACTACGAGTATTACTATAAAAATGACAAATTGTCAGTTTATATTTATTTAGTTATATTTATGATAATGTTTAAAAACTTGTAGATTATTCCTTATCAATTTTGTTTTATGGGAACATCTTTACATTTGCTCTCTGTCTGTACCACCTGAACCAGTTGTAACCTGACTGGCATAACATAGTAATTTTCACATATCGGTGAGATGATGAAAGCTGCAGCATAAGCTAAGGAAGCTAAGAGATAATACTGCAATCCATGTGTGTACTATAAATATTATTCATAGGAAAGAATAGTTTCAATCATTAATGATTTTTAGAAGTAATTCATAAATGTCAATAATTACAAAATGTCGATTGCATTTTTCCAATGAAAAAATTTATATATTTTAAGAAAACTTGTCCACAAAAACCAACAGAACAGATCAAGAAAGCAGATAAGTATTTTAAAATAACATAAAAGTTATAAAATGATGATAATAGTCAATATTATATTCAGTTCATTCAACAGCAACGGACTTTCCATTGCTGTTGTTGAAGTCGCATCAAAAATTCTAGTCTGAGCTTCCCCTTTTTATTAATTTTAGGCATTGAACTTTTACCTATGGTATTGTTTTTCGTAATGCACAGAGGCATATCTTAAAATGTCGCATCAATCTCTAAAATGGAATGTATGTTCTTTCTAATGAATGTTGACTAGCCAGTCAGTCACGGTAAATCGTCAAATTTTTAAATTTGTATAATAACCCAACTAATACAAACTTATAAAACTGTAGCCTATTCATGGTAATCAATGGTTAAATACTATGAATAGACTTTATCGCTGAATGTTTGATAAATAATAATCAACCTATTTGGAATTTATTTTGACGTTAGCTAATTTAAGTGGCCGATCAACAATTGCAAATAGGAACAAATAAGAGGCGGCGATCCATCATCAGTCCATTAGTGCGGCGTTTTCAAAAGAATTCACCGCTCACAGATATTCACGGAATTTGCTGTGTCTATTGGAGAAAGAAAGTAGGCATCGGTTATGATGTCTCAGTAGGATGAAAATTAAAGTGTCAACAATAAATAATCAACCGCCTCCGCCGGTCCAGTGGTTGAGACCACCCGGTATTTCTGGACGTCCTGGGTTCGATTCCCCGTGGGGTCAGAAGTTTTTCTCGATGGTTTGGTTGGTGGTAGGGCTTCTGAGACCGCTTGGCTAGCTCCTGCCGTCTCACCTAAGTTTGTCGATATAATAACATTGCTGTGTTCCGACGACTAGAAGTAAGATAGCCAGTTCCTCAGTTGTTGAGGAGTTCAGGAAAAAAAGCTCGCTTCTAGCTTCGGCCTGCCTTATCGTCACTTACCATCAGGCGAGACGAAGCTTCCCTGTTGTATGTAAAAAATAACATAGTATGTGTGGTTGCACACAATTAAGCGGTAGCGTATCATCAGATGTTGGCAGTAAGCGCGCGTGGGCCAGGTGCAATAATCTCGGCAGTTGTCGCGCCGCACGCGCACCCTCACTGAGCTTTTAATAAATTTCAATGCACGTAAAAAAGAATCTATCAAAAGATGGCGACGAAACAGACCGGTGTTCGGGTGCAACTATGCAGCACTGCTTTGGCTCTGGTCGGTCGCCCTCCGCGAACAAAACACCGTTTGTTGGGTGTGCAAACAAGTTTTGATTAAATGAAAAGGTGTCCCGGAACGGGTGTGTTAGCCGTTTGCTCTAAGTAATTACATTTCATTTGATACCTAGCGGTGGAGTCACAATCTAAATGAAACTTATTATGCTTTTGATACAGATTGAATTGTACTTTTAGAAAAAAAACCCGGTAACTCCCTTCGACACGTGCTATGAAAGCTGTTTTCAATATGCAAATAGCTTTTTCCGGTCTACGCCGGATGAGATTTGAGAATTTTTAGGGTAAGGCAATCTTATTATATAGAAGTTTCCTTGCTGTTGCTAATGTTAAGATGACAAGAAACACGGTTTGGTAGTTTGATAAATGAAACTACTCAGATACATTATCTATTTACAGGTATTCTTGTTTCAAACAATTCCATATTTACTACGAGTATAATTGTTATCCTATATAGTATATTTTGTTTCGCAGTGCAGTTAACATCGGATTATTGTCCTTAAAACAATAGCTATTTCAAACGCCACATAAAATTGTATAAATTAACGTGCTACTGTATTAGAATATTTTTAGATACTCTCGTGAATTTTTACCATGAATACCTTGTTATCAATTCAAGATTTTCAAGTTCGTTGACTTAACAACTTTATACGTTTTTAGATATATATATATATATATACAAACATATAGGTATATGTGTATAGACGAATATTATGTATATACAAATACAAAACATGGGATTCCCTTCCCAGATAAACTGAACAGGTGGCCCGATTATTTCATTGTAACATACGTGGGTAAACTAACGTTAAACGCACGTAAGTATGGGTGTGGATGAAATATAATAACGGAACCGTTACTCGTCATTTACGGTCGCGATAATCCGAGCGATCAACTTGTTCGGTCCTGCGCCGCACCGCAGCTGCCCTCGCAGCGACCCCAGGTCTTCATCCCCTTCCTTGCAACACTATAAATACATTCCGTCAGTGAGGAATGCAAAAAATCTGTGTAACGGTGAGATTCACCAAAAAAATCGAATGTGGGAAACGTACGGTGTGCGTTTCCCTAGATAAAGTTTTTGTTAGTGTATCGCGTGACTAAAACCATGCGAAAGGAGGAAAGAAAATAAAGTTCGCTTAAAGCGGCAAAGAACGTTACTTCGAATTCGATCAAAACTCTATATTCAAAAGAAAATATAATTTCTTGATTTTATCATTATGTCGATACCTAATTATGTAATATATGAAATTCTCGTGTCACAGTTTTTATGAAAATTTTTGTGTAGGTACATTCGGTAGGAATGAGAATAGGTCGTAAACTATTTTTTAAACCCCAAAGTGATAAGGGTATTTTTTTGACAATTATTATGGCCTTAATTATTCATACTTAACATTGTAAATGCGAAAGTAACTCTGTCTGTATGTCTATCGCGCTTTCACACCAAAACTACTGAACCGATATGTATAATTAATGAATCTATACAAATAAATAAAATTGAAGTGTCTGTTTGGTAATGTCAAAATAACAAGTTTTTACTAAATGGGTATGAATGTATACCAAGAGCAAAAACACATTTAAAAAAATTTTTGCCTGTCTGTCTGTTTGTTCCCGCTAATCTCCGGAACGGTTGGACCGATTTTGACGGGACTTTCACTAATAGATAGCTATTTATATAAGGTATAACATAGGCTACTTTTTATCAAGATCTTCAAAATGCTGCCAAAAGTTATTATTCCACGCGGGCGAAGTCGCGGGCACAACTAGTTAATAATATAATAGCCATAATTTTTTTTTTTTTCAAATAAATAATAACACTGGTAATATTGACAACTTTTTGCTTTTTCATCATTTTTTTGACTATCACTTTGATGACGGTAAAAAGAAAATATTTGAGAAGTTCACGGGTTTTGAATAGATAACACATAAAAATCGCTAATTTTAAGGGTGTAATTTTTAGGTTACCGAAATTTCATTAATAACTAACAACTGGATTATATCACCTTTTTGAAATAAATTTTAAAGTGAAAACAGAAAACACCATTAAACACCGAGCGACGTGATAATGACCTTACATTCGAGCTCAACTCACAAAATAAACAAGCTTGATTGGCACTGTGAACTGAGCACACCTAAGCTAGGTAAATTGATGGCTGCAAGTTCATTCTAATAAAAAATACTGAAAATGCATTAAAATTTAAAGCAAAAATTTATAATTAATTTAGATAAAATGTTACAATTCTAGTCTATAACTACCTTAATATTGATGTCTAGAAAAAATATTTTAATATATTAAGTAAGTATCTATTGGTTCTTAGAAAAATTAATGTTATAAGGTAAACTCATTACTTACACACTTGAGATGAAGTTTTGCTTGCGTATAATCTAAATCACTGCACAAAATATTCAGTTCGAGATTGCCGTAGATCATCATCTATTTTAAGAAGTGGGTGACTAATCGTCTCGGAAACGAAGGACTGAAACGGCAATAAAGACGTCATCTGAAAATTTATTCGTAAAGAACTTAACTATTAATACTATTTATAATTACTATTTATAAGATTCAAGCATTTCGGTATCTATGGAAGTAAATATGAAATCATCAAAAATAGGAAGTACTGAGTACTTTGTTCAATGAGTCTACAAAGTGACCGATTACCAAGGAGGGTTTGGTTTCAGGCCACTCGACCTCGACCACTTTCTACTCGAGTGCCTTGACCGCGCCTCGGTCCTCATACATCACAAAGTTATACAGGCTTATATTATTGAAGTTTATTTTATACTAGCTGTGCCCGCGACTTCGTTCGCGTGGATGTCGGAAAATGACAACATCGTGATGTTACACAGGCTATAGCCTTGAATGGAATATCCAACACGAAAATAATTTCCTGCGATTAGTACGTTCATCCAAACCAACAACCAAACTTTTCAGCTTTATAGTATTAGTAAGTAAGTATATAAATTATTGAACTTTTTACTGAAATTTTCATAAATAGAAAGAATATCTTTCTCGATTTTCCAATATAAAAATCAAGTGATAAAAAGTTTCATCAAGTTTCAATGATTCCATTTCCTAGCATCAGCAACAACAACAATTATTCCTAGCAGACCTAGTAGAGGCGAGAGTACCACTGAGTATGAAGGCGTGGGTATTGAGTCATATCACAAGAAGTATATAAGCGGTAAAGTATCGAGTAAGTACTGACCGAGACAAGTTTTACAAAATGGAATCGTAAGTCTTTGTACAAGAGAACGTGAAGTACTACAGTAATAATTCTATTAAGCAAATGAAATTAGCATATTAAGCAAAACATACGGCATGGAGAGAAACTGACGGACAATTCTCGCATTATCCAGTAAGACTGCTCGCTGGATTTTATATAGAGATTCAACCGCCGTAGGTGACCTTTTAGGCTATTTTGGGACTAGATCATATAATATGAGACTACAACTGGGATAATTTCAGTTGTCAGCAATAATTGAGTTTTCATAAAATGTATATTTTTTTTCACACAGCACTTGGCCTTCAGCACACCTGATTAAGTAAGGATGAGACTGAAAATGGAAGCGAGCTTCACCTGGACTTTTCGACAACTGAGATACTGGCAATCTTACCTCTACTTGTTTTTAAATCAACGCGCTTAAAAACATAATGTCCTCGCTTAATAAAAATGTTGTAATATTTGTTTTTGACATGAGTATGGTCTACGTTGATTTTTTAAAAATTTGAGTGAAAGTAAATGCTGATTGGTACTTATATTTAGCCATCGACGCTGGTGTGGTGACAGTACGAGTCTAGCATGTGTGCTCAACGAGACGAGGGGTGAAAGGTGGGCGACGCACCGGCCGGCTCGCTGTAGCGTGTGCCGAAATCTCAGCTGTTACCCTCCGACTATACAGTGTGTTGTATTTATTTTAACATAATTTATAATTTTAACGTTTTAATTTAATAAAAACATATTTTTAAAACACATTACTATTATTAACAATACAATTATTTGATTCAGTGTAGTAATTGTAATTTATATTAATAATGGGACTAGTTAATATTAAACGGTTTTGTGAGATTTTTAAAAATTTAGGTCAACTAAAAGTATAATTGGAATGTATGCAATATTTGATTGCATAATTATAAGTATATTTTCAAGTAAAATATCAATTTTAGTAAATATATTCAACAGTATTTCCATTAACTGTTTAACTTTCCATTAAATGAACACGAACAGCCTGTATAACCCTCAATCCATCTGTATTAAAAGTGTTTATAAAAGCGTTGAATGGCTCTGTGTGCTTTATATAGAAAATCTACAGCAATGCCATTATTTAAAATTAAACTACTCACCTACCTGCAGACTTACACACGTGAACATTTGAATGTCGTAATTCCCGTCCCTGTACACGGGAGCCTCAACCATGTGTTTGTTATTAAGCTTGCGCAATGCGTGAATTACAGCTCTATCGTAACGGGCTACGGTATAGTCTGATTGAGCTCTGATTGAATCGTATAAAAAGCCTCGCCTTAGAATTGGACGTTTCTGCTTACAGTACCGCTGTAAGCTACGACCTTATTCCATTGAGGTAATGAAACAATGAATGGGGGAGACCCTAATCGAGGGATGTATTTTGAAAGGTCGTATTTCGGTAGACATTATTTGGTAGAGCGGTGACTGCGCGGAGTCACTTGCGACCTTTTGAGTATTGCTCCTTGGAGTTCGTGCAGATGTGACGGGTACAGTACAGACATGTGATTCTGCATGAGCAGCCAGCTGCTGGCATAGCTGTGCACTGATTTAACACAATGCAGGGTCGGTCTCCACTCGTGGGTGCCTACCCATGTTTTGTGCAGCGTTATGTATGTAGTAGGTACTTATACATATGCCAAAAGATATCACAACGCTCGAATTATTATGTAATTGAATAATTGCTGGCTTTGTGTTAATTCATTATGTTTATGTAATAAATATTTATGCATAATTGTAAGTCCAGAAATAAACTTCATCTAAAATACTCATATAGGAAGTGTGAGAAGAGATATTGTTCTAGAATTTAAACTTGTCGCGTTGCATACCTAAATGGAAATTTGCAAAATAAGTAGAAACGACACGTCCCCGTTCCCCGTACAAAGTCAATAACTTCTTTCTTATAAAAGAATAAAGTTATTGACTTTGTACGAGTGAATACTAATAATATTAATCCCATTATGTAGTAATTATGTAGTCCCTTTTGATTTTACATTTAAGTACATGTTTTAAATGTAATTTTAAGAAAGGTCAAACTGTCATTTATTTATTATTCGGAAAAAGAACAAATCGGTCCTTTGCCATTTGTATTCATATTTTTTTATAAAAAAAAATAGTAACCCAAAAACTAATAAACTTCATATACTAACAACGAAAGATACGACTATGTTAAATATCTTATAATTCCGCAACATATTATTTTTGTCCTCAATTATACATAATTATGGGTAATATACAGCGAGTAAAATCAAAACATGTAAAAGGTTCAATAAGTACTCGTATATATAGCTAGTACACATGCCTATTAATGCGGCTCTTCGTTTAAATATTCGCACGTAATGTATGAGAGGAATTAACCGCCAATTGTGCGACACTGAGAGCTGGCATATCGCACCACCTGCCCAGCGCCCCTGTCCATCGCTATTTCCGCCATAGCGCACGTCCCCTGCGCCGGCGCAGCTCGTGCCGCGACCGTTACGCACGCGCCCCGACTCCGCGACCTGCCACCTGGCCGACGCAGCCGCTCGCGCCCGTCACCCCGACACCCCGCGCCGCCCTCTGATATAACACCGTGATAGATGGGCAGATGACACTTCTAATCTGATATTTTAACACATTCCGCCGATGGACGCATAAAACATTAGAATTCATTTAAAGAAGCAAATCGTCAATTACAATTATGGTCTCATTTCAATTAGTTACCTACAACTTATTGTTACATTTCATAAACATGAAATAAATAATACTGTAACAGTAAATTCTACTTGTGAAAACATATGATTATAAAATGAGATTTACTTAATTACCTATTGTCGAAAAATGACCGTGCTTAAACAAGAAACGATATTGACAGAAAGTAAACTTCTCTAAAGGTAACAAATAAGATAAATCACATATTTATGTCGATAAGTAACGTTAATTAGTCGGGAGTGGCATTCATTCAGTTAATAGATTTCTTTAATGTGTTGTTTGCCACTGACCGACCGATTGTACTCTTGTTTACTTTTCCCAGCCATTTACTGATATAAACATTCATTCACAAAACAAAATAATGAGTGCCATTTGTTTACAAATCGTATCTTTTCTCACCGACTACTTATACTTACCTACGAATAAGGCAAGTGGTTCGAGTATCGATGAAGGATATCTATCATCTCTACATTCTCTACATTCTCTACTTAATTTTATTCATATGTACTTGTCGATTCCTGCTATTAGTCATGGTCATGATTATCATCGTACCACGATGTCCATTTCATGTCTATTCCTTGACACATTTACAGGCTGAGTCACGAGTTTCTTCGCTTGCAGTCCTATCATCATGATGTGGATGAAAAGTAGGTATGACCGATGACCATGCTGAGCAGACGTTTAACAATTTGCGATTCTACACCGCTCTTTGTGCAAGCGATGAATAATTAAATGTTCGTTTAATCGTGTTATTTTGGTGTCTTATTACAACGGCGTTATTCAGATGATTCAGTAGTAGCTAGTTTGATGAACATACCTAAGGTCACTATTACAAGGGTCTTTGTTCATTGTCAAAAGTGTTGACATTATTTTCATTCTCTCATACTCTTACTTAGAGGCAAGTAACTAGTTTTGTGAGAATCGCCAAATTACTCACGACACAGGCCGACCTGTGGGAATTAGCAGTGGTCACATAAAGATACAACAAAGACTCAGGAACGTTACATTTCCGCATTGCGGAGGGGTTGTTATCTTGTTTGGTTTGATTCACACACGAAAGTCTTCCTGTGACACCGAACGAAACGGGTTCCGAACGATTCCGGTTCCGCAAAATGTTCAATTATTATTACTTGAATACGTTATGATTTTTTCATTAACAATTTATATAACTAAATAAATATTACCTTCTAGGAATCTTTGTAAAATCAAAATAAAATCAATTACAATCAAAATATTCTTTATTCAAATATGACTCGATAGAAAGCTCTTGAATGGAATTGTAAAATTTTTTTACCTACCACCCAAATTAATATGGATATAAAATGGATTAATTTTTTGTGTTTTATAAAATAAATTCAATTCTTATACACAATAAAATAAAAAGGTTTAACATTATGGTGTTCAACTTTTTTTTTATTGCGGTATAAGTAGTGATAAAAAAAATAAGAAGACGCTCCGAAGCTTCCATAACTGATAAACAACACTAGATAGAGCCTTGAAATAAAAAGCTTTTTGTATTTTGGTGTCTTTAATTTTAAAATTGAGTTGTTGAATCCTTTTTACCAGTACGAGTGTGTTTAGGTAGATTTGTTTTGATATATTTTACTTCATCAATAAACTGTAAACTTTTAAAGCATGCTTTAACTTTATTAAGCCTGTTCCTTTTATCATTGTTAGTTGCCTATTTCTTATCTTCTTCTTATATATAAAAATGAAACGCTGTCTGTTTGTCTCGCAAAAACTCTGAAACGGCTCGATATATTCTTACGAAATTTTCTGTGTTTGAATAGGTACAGGGAAGGTTTAAAAGTACATTTGAACCCAGTAGGTGGCGCTGTAATCGCCGGGCAGGACAACGTCTGCCGGGCCCACTAGTTTTAAATATAATTTCAATATTAATTTATCGTAGCTCCAATAAATTGCAATGAACTTTCAATGAAAAGTTTATTGTTTTAACCGTATACAATTACATATCTTATGTAGCCCTTAAAAGTTCCTTGTTTACTTATTTTAGCTCACCAGTATACTATTTTTATGTCGGACGATGATTATCCATAATATACATAAATACTAATACTAAATACATAATACTAAAGTTGATTTTTGTAAAATTTTATCTTTAAAAACAGGATAGCTGCAATGGATGCTTTCGTCATAATCAAGGATCGTAGTTTTACTAACTGTCGTAATATGGACCGTATCAAACAAATTGGCTCAAATAAATTTGATTAGAAAAAGTATTATTCAGTACAAGTTATATTAGTAGGAAATACAACAATTAGGTTACCTGACTAATATTCCGAGTGTAAGGTCAACCAAAGTGCTTATAAGTGCTTTCGTTCCATAACAAACTTGTGTGTCATCGCATCTCATATAACACACCATTTTCGAAGTAGGTCGATTTATACACGCAATGATTTTATTGGTAATAATACAAATACATATACCATACATATACTATTATGATTTATGATGTAAGTAATACTCGTACACGTATACGATGCATTTCATATTTTTATTGACATTTTAGAATTTTAGGTGAACTAATTCTGTTTGTGATATGCAACTTATTAGCGTAACGTAGTACGACGTCTTAATAATTACCCTGTCTGGAAATTGGAAGTGAAACTGAAAGTAATTTTATTTTCAATTTAAAATACCTAGTAACATAGTGGGAAAACAAGAATGCCTGTGTTAAATACTGTTATTTGAAGTAAATATAGCCTAGAAAAAAACAAGAATACTAATAAGGGCACATTATCATTTTTTTAACACAGGCGTTAAACACTATTATTTGAAGTAGATGTAGAGTAGAATATAATATATCTGTCCATAAATGTTTCTCTCTCTCTCTCTCTATCTCAATACGTATAAGCGACAGTCATGTCAAAACCATAAAACTATTGATTTCTTTAAAAAATGTAAAAGAAAGTTTTTCGGATGCAGATATTTCATGAACAAAATCATTGCCAGCTGCCCGTCTTGGTCGACTTTAGAATACAATAAGCTGGCTGAACAAAGTAAGAGACCGTTTCAAAAAGACGCTAAAGCTCAGTTCAAAGGTGCTTAACCCTAAGATTGTGCAAAAAATTGTTTCGCTCATGACCGGTGTGATTTTGAAGCTGGGCATATCGCACTGAGTCTGCGCAGCCGGGTGCGGAGGCGCAGGTGCCGCCGCCGCCCCGCGCGGCCGCCGCGCCTCCATTGGCCGACGCCCCGCGCCCGCCGCCGATTGGGCACGGCGCACGTGCGCAGCCTACCCGTTGCCACCTGGCCCTCGCCGCCGGGGAGCGCTTATAAGCGACGCGCTTCCCTCGCCGCACCACTCCGACTTTGGACGTCGTACCGTGAATGCGTATACGCCTGTCGTGTACCATCCGACACTTTACTCCGACTCTCGCGCAGATTGTGTTATTTGGACTGCTACATTAGTGATATTATAGTGATACGACTTAGAGACGTTTTGAACTTTGAAGTGTTTGTGAGATCAGTGCAAGATGCTTGTGGAAGATTCTCAGACCTCTCGGTTTGTGTCGAAGAATTACGCACATTGCCCGCTCAAGAAGCGGCCTGTGCTAGTTCGGGAGGAGCGGCCGGCGACACCGCCCACAACACCACCGCACCCCGCCCACCTAGCTACACGACTTTATCATGATTATCAATGTAAGTTTAATATATATACATAATTTTATAGCAGGTTGCATGAAGTTCAAGATTTCATTAGGAAACGCAAAAAAGTGTATTTTGTTTTTTTAAATTTAATAAAGATTAACTTTTTATTAAGGAATGACTTTTTATGTTTTCACATAAAAAGTAATTCCGCTTTTGATAAAATCATTGTAAAAAATTATAGAATCATGAGTAAGTTATTCAGTAGACCACCATGTAAGTGATTTACTAAAAGTAACTTTCTTTGTCCATAGATGATACTGAGAACGATGAACCAGAAAATCTGAGCACTAAGCCTGAAGATTTGTCCAAGACTGGAAATTATCCCAGCAAAGCATCGTCACCTGTTTCGACCACGGCCGTCAAAGTGGAACCCCGCGAATGGACTCAACAGCAACTTGATTACTTGGCGGCGTGCCGAACTCGCCTAGAACCAGCGCCGACGGAGCTTGCCCGCCCAACACCACAATATGCGTATCTGCCGACTCTTTACTCGCCCTACCCTATGGAAGAGTTGTATCCCGCCGCACCGGCGCTGTCCCCGCCGACTCATGCGCAGCTATATTCTCGTTACTCCCCTGCATCACCACCGTCGTCTTGCTCGCCTCCACCGTGTCCGGAAGACTTACGCTCGCCTGGATCCGTGTCTTCTGACTCGGGCGTTTCTGTGTCCGCGCCGCGTCGCCCAAGATATCAATGCCCTGACTGCGCCAAGTCCTATTCTACGTACTCTGGACTGTCCAAGCACCAACAATATCACTGCGCGGCGGCCGAGGGCAGCCTTGCCAGAAAATCGTTCAGCTGTAAATATTGCGCTAAAGTGTACACATCCTTGGGTGCTCTTAAAATGCACATCCGTACACACACACTCCCATGCAAATGTCATTTGTGCGGAAAAGCGTTCTCCAGACCGTGGTTGTTACAAGGACACATTCGCACCCATACGGGAGAAAAACCATTTTCATGCCACCACTGCCGCCGAGCTTTCGCAGATCGATCAAACTTGAGGGCTCATCTACAGACGCACTCGGACGTTAAGAAATACTCTTGCACTGGCTGCGGGAAGACGTTCTCGCGCATGTCTCTGTTGAGCAAACATTTGGAAAGTGGCTGTGGAACCCCTGGAAGCAGCCCTTATGAGTACCGCCCCGAAACTCTTCCACCAGCACACGGACACCAGACCCTGCCACCGTCGGCCACAATTCATGCCTATTAAAAAGACTGACATCCCGCAGAATGCACGATCTCGTTTTAGATGTAGATATACCCAACAACAATCATTATCGCTATTATAATTCCTATTTAATTTTAAATTATTCTTGTAAATGTTTTTAAATTTGTGTGCATACTTTTCTTTAGTGTAGGCTGTCTATGATTGTATGGGAGCCAATGTACATTTTGATATTTTAGATAATAAGTTTGTAGAATTAATTTATTATTATTAGTCGTGTCTATCGCGGCTTCACTAGTCATGTGGCATTTGCCGAGTGTCATACACTTATTATATATATTAACATATATTTTGTATCCTAAGCCATGTACAAAGTGCCTTAATGATAAAGAATGATTAATATATTTGTAAAAGTTTATAGCAATTACAATCAAGACGCTATTATTTTAATGTATTGTAATGAAATAGTACCTACCTATTAGAGGCTAAAATAGCCATTGCCTTGTCGCGTTCCTTTCTGTTACCTCTTATACACAGAAATTAAAACAACTACTTTTTATGAAACTTGTACTTTTAATTACCTCAATCCTTTCTTTAATTGATTAAACATTACAATTAATTTTTACATTCTTATAAAACTTCAAACTATAATCTTCTTTAAGGTAAGCTATAAAACAATTTGCATTATTTTAACCTTCATCTATAAATATTAGTGAAATTAGGCAATAAAAATATATCAGATATAGTTTCTTACAAGTTTGATTTAAAATTTAAGTTTTAATTGTAAAAATATTATATTGTACTTTCAATAGCTCTCTGAATTACTAATTTAGAAAAAAATAACATTCCAAAAACCATTTATGAATTACGCATTAAGTATTATATTAATCCTCTATTTTTTTCTATGGCTAAAAAATTTAGTATGGTTTAAAAAAACTATAAAGATAATAAAATTAACGTAGATGGAAATTATTAAATAAAAAAAAATGACTATACGACATACCTACTTATAAAATTTTACAGAACACGATATCCACCCGGAGATAAATATCGTGTATAGAGCAACTTAATGAAATATTAGAAATATTATTCTAATTAACAGAACTACCCTGACGCGACTTTTAATCTACACTCATTGACGTTTTTTATCTTTATGTAGCTATCTTACAAGGTAAATTATGATGTAGCTTTTTAACAAAAAGTGAACAACATACAAAAAGACTTAAACGGACGATAAACGCATGAAGTTTTAACATTTTTTAAAAGAATACTGTTATTATTTGTAATTCATTAATAAAACTAAATTAGTGACAGTGAAAGTAAAAATAATAGAAATTACGTAAAAGGGCGTTTTGAAAACTGAATGATTTTTTAATAAAAAATGTACAGACAGTTAATGCAATGAGTTCGCTATTTAAAATTGTCTTTCCAAATTTGCTTTTTATTCAAAAACTACATCTTATTTACTAATGAGTAGTAAAAGGTTTCGTCGCAAGTAACTAGAACATATATTTGTCCGTCAGTGCATAGATATAACTTTTGCAACTCAAAACAACGACTACTTACTTAGTATGTGAATGTGACTATTTTTCAAAATCTAACAAGCTGCTATTATGTCGTTATCTGTAATCATAAAAAATACAGTTCTAATAGGACTACCAAATAAGATTTATTGTTTCTAACTGGTTTGACTCAATTTGTGAAATAAGTGGCTAATCACTTAGTGCGGCTTATCGAGACAATAGCGGGCTCCGGTCGGATGTGGGTCGGCGCCGCGGTCACCCGGCCACGAGGTCACCAGCCCAGCACCCGCATGTTTCCTAGTACTCCGGGCACATTTTTTTAACCAGAATTTTTTTTAACACAATATGACGAAATGTAACGTTATTTTGAAACAGCGTGCGTATATTGAAATCGGTGACAAATTTAACCGACTCTATTTTCTTCCAATACTTTCAATACTTTCCAGTAGATCATCGCATCAAACCAAATGATTATTATTTTTAATTTTTTTGTTTTAAAAAAAAAATATTTTTGAACTAAATACTAGCCATATTAGAGTTTGACTCGACGTAAACATGTAACTTACTTGAAAGAATACGAGTAGTGGTTTAAAGAAACCTACTGAAACAATTAACCCTTAACTCTTAACAGTCGCGGCAACTCAGCAACATGAAAAAAAAAGCAAATAAAATCCCCGTAGTACTACCAGTAGTACCAAACTAACGGCAGTGCCACGGGTAAGCACTGAAATAATCACTGCCAGATGCAAATAACATGGAACAACTTGTTTCAAATTGTTTTCCCTTTAAATTTGATTTTAAAACCTTCATCTGTGTTATCTCATTATCTGATCTTGGCCTAGGGACACTAGAACCATCAAAGAAGTATAGATTTTTCAATACAAAAAGAATTCTCCAAATCGTCGGTCAATTTACGAAGCGATCGGTGAAATGCAATATGTACTTAGATACAGGCGAATATAGAACTTCCTCCTGTTTTTGAAGTGAGGAAAAATTGAAGCAAAACATAAATATTTTTTTAAGTAATAAAAATGTGTTATTGTTATATTCGACCTATAATAATATAGTTAAATCTTCAAAAGTTTCCAAATACAAAAATGTTTTTTTTTTAAAAACTTCGCCCCACACTATGATTTTCTCCTGTGTCGTTGGTGCAGTTAGAAACATAGAATATCACATGCACATACGCCCAGACCGGAACAAATTTCTGTAGGCCATACAAAATATTTGTCCCGTACGGGAATCGAACCCGCGACCCGTTGCGCAGTAGGTGATCACTCTGCCTCTGCGCTAACCGTGTCGTCGAATGAAATTGAATGTTAGATGTATAAAAATTAAAACAAATGGACTTTTAATTAAAAAAAATCAAAGTTTTTTTTTCATCATCAACATTTTCTTGTGGATATAGTTTTACTGTTCATGGTCATTTATTAAATTTTACCTCATGTAAAGCTTACAAAAATATGGAAAAATAGAACTGTTGTGGTTTTGGTCTTGCGGAAATGCAAGAACAACCCCAAGACCGATTTTGGCCTGTAAGTATACCAATACAGAATCGTTTCATTGCGTATATGGATTTTAACAAGTGGAGCTGTAATGTTGCATTTTTGCGATTGGAAAAACAATTTGGAGTTGATTCAAAGGGTATCCCTTTGAACCAACTCCAAATTGTTTTGCCACGTGTTTTTGTAACGATATTAGGCTAAACTAGGCCTCCTGAATTCTAAAACCTCATGAGATATACAGAAATCAGAGATCCATTCTAAATGTGTCAAGGGTAAATAAAATCTCGCAGTTTCATGTGACTTATAACTACAAATTATAATCTAATAAATCGGTATCTTACGGGTTATCGGAACATAATGTCATTATCGTGTCATTTGCTCATAAGAAAGTTATCCAATAAGATAATAATCGTAGCCGTTAACCTCTGACCCTGTCAGACAAGTGCACGTTTTTCAAACGATTAGATTTCTTACCATTGCACATTGGCACTACCTATAGAAATGTTTGGAATATTAAGATCATATCGTACTGCTTATATAATTCAAAGCTGATTAGGATAAAAAGACGCGAATAGCGATATAGTTCAGTGGTTTATTAAAATCAATAGTGTTTAGTTGTCTAATAAGAATATTTTGTTCAACTACCATTATGAAGTTGATCTACTTATATAATTGAGTAACTATATTTGATCTATCTATTTATATAATAAAGCTGAATATTGAACGCCTTTTACAGTTACATACATACTTTTTAATAGTTGAGCGTATAAACGCTTATACTTTGAGAGGTTAATAATGATGATGTAGATCAGTGTTTCTTGACCTTTTAGCGACGAGCGAACATTTTACAAATTGCTGTCTAGCCATGGACCACCAGGTCTAGACCAATATAGAGTATATGAGTAAAGGGTTGTTTGTTATGTATAATATTATTTTTCGGAGGACTTCGCGAAACACTTCAGCTGCTTCCTGAGACCACCAGTGGTCCGCGGACCACCGGTTAAGAACCACCGATCTAGATGGACAGTTTACATTCTATATTCCTAGAACTGTCTGTATTATAGGTATCTCATTTTTCCTAGTTTGAAAGCGAGGCGTGAACAATAACTCTTCTCTCTTTCACCTTTTTACTTATGTAAAAACGTGTTATTAAGGCACAACTAAGCGCCTATTTGAAAATTTCCTTGACTTAGTCGATATGTTGCAGAAGGTGTAACGCGTGGTGCGATTGCGTTAGTGATCTTATCCGATTTCAGATTAGCTAGCAAACTAGACCGTCGGCCTACACGAGTACCAATTAGAGGTGGCCAGTAAAGACGTGTACGCGTGCGCGCTACTCTTGGCGAATGGCTGCGGCGACGCGTGCGCAGCGTCCCAGCCACCACGGCCAATCCAATGCATTCTCATTAATTAATTCTGTTCCTATTTGCATCGTGATTATCTAATCCGATATCGCCTGCCGATATGCCGTACCAATTAGAGTTCACACCTAATAGTCTAATAGAACTTTGAACTTTTCTATTACTTATTAGCGATCGCCTTACAGATAACACAAACGGGTTTCAACACTAATTTGACCTCGATTGTGAAGAGTTTGTTATTGTTGCATTTAATTATTAATGTATTTTCAATAAAGAATGAAATTAATACAACAATGCGACAGAGCCAGAATAATGATTGATTTATTTAGTACCTAATGCCAACAAAATACTGCCAGTTTTATTTGATAGAAGTATAGTGAGATGCGCACAATGGCCGCGGGTGAGTAAGTACGCAAATAGATCGTTCAGATTTAAGGTTGCAGCGGCAGTGGACCAAGTCTAGACCGACCGATAAGCATGATTTGTAACGTCGCGCGTCGTCGGCGCGTGCGCACAAATAAACGTGATTTCAATGCGCACCTTTCAATAAATTACCTAACCCACTCTTGTTACGTCAACGTTATGATATATATTGTTCTCTTTTTGACACTCGCTATGATTTTGGTTAAATTATGTTATATGTATATTGTTTTACTGAGAAATCATCTTTATTAGTTCTTTTTGCTTTTGTGATACTATTAAGTTCAAAATGTTAAAACATCGGCTCATTTTAGATCGTCAATAAAAAGTTATTTATATCAAGGACAAAAGAAGCTTTTATAGATTTATCTTATTATATAAAAAGCTCGTGTCACAATGTTTGTTATCGAACTCGTCCGAAACGGCTCAATCGATTTTTATGAACTTTTTTGTATTTTTTTTGGCAATTTTTTATACCTACCCCAACCAAACCACTCTTGGTTTTGAGCTTTATTAACGCGAAACGTAGTACGCGGGCACAGCTAGTAATGTTACCTATATATTATACTAATAAAACGCGCGAAGTCACAAGTATTAATATGTGCAAGGAATATTTGACTTCCTATTCTATAATGCACAACAAAGAATCCTCATTCTAGGTTCTATTTCAATATAGCACACTGGAAAATAGAAAATTGTGCGTTTGTTTATTGAGACAATAGAGGTGTAGCGGCGTGTTCCTGGACAAGATAGCCGCGCCGCGGTCTGGCACCGCGCCGCCACGATAAATCGACATCGCGCGCCGAAACCACAACCTGCCACAAGTGCTTATTTTTTACGACTCGAGTCATTGTCCGGTCTTAATCGAATATTACCTAGTCTTAATAAACATGTGTCTTCATTATGTGCCCAAATTAGAATAGGAAAAAGGTTGTACCTAAAAATATATTAAAAAATTACATATTCTGTAGTTTTTTTTTGTTCATACCTGATAAAAACAAGACAGAAATGACTATGATGACAGAAATGTTCATTATTATCTCCATGTGTTTTTTTTTTATAAATTTGACACTGTTCTGTTTAAGCATTCTTCCACTGTAGATAATGTTTTTTGTTCACAAAATCATCTATACGATCACATGTGTAAAAATCATTTATACGGTTATATAAGTAGAGAATACTCGTGTGATATGGTATCCCATTCTTGTAAAAAAATATATACATCCTTTTTCCGTGGTGTATCTAGGCAATGAGTTTGCATTGCTCTTCAGTAGATAAGATTCTCTATACCTACTGAAATTCTCAAAGAATACTAGGCTGTTAAAGTACATTAACTTACGACACATTTGAATTAATTAATTTTATTAAATTTGTATGTTTCTATATGAAAAGGAATCTGCCCAAACAAAAATCTGTTGAAAACGGATTCGAACGGAGTCCAAAAACGGAATCAGGCGAAAAATGCCTCAATCCCTTTTTAACAATAAACGTTAATAAGCTTTGTTTACATTTCAGGGTTCCATACCTCAAAAGGAAAAACACGGATCTCTTATAGAATCACTTTGTTGTCCGTTTGTCCGTCAAGGCCGGACGGAAGATCTATTTCAGTTGTAAAAAATTAACCTTGTAAGTCAACACAAGAAATCAAGAAATATAATTGCTATTTCACAAGGCAATCAAAACCTATAGGGCAGGTCATGGGCGTAGGTATATATTTTTCTATGGGGGGTGTCCAGATTATAAACTTCAATTATTGTTAAGCTCCTTGCAACTCCTTTGAAATAAAATAACATTTAACGAATTAATGTTCTGTTTTTCCTTTTGAGCTGCGGAACCCTAAAATGAATAGAAGTAGTCAGTTTCTCTACATTTGTGGGTGAGTATCTCAAAAAACTAGGTACTTAAACTAAGAGAAAATGTTGCACTGAACATAAGAATCTCATTTACAGTAAATATGTAACTCTTTGAAGAGATCATAAAAACAATGTAAATATTCGATTTTGAAAATGCTCTTTTATACTTTATTTTTGGTTTTGTTTGTAACTGATAAATTACTGTTATAAACTCTCCACTTTTAAACAATTTTAAGAAAGCGTAGGAGTTTTTACAATGCCTTTTTTTTATTTCAATATAACTTCAGTAGGTACAAAGAAATCATATGTAGTTTAAGCGAATGAAAATAAAATTCTCTACAAAATACTATTTATTCTAACAATTTAATTTGTGTGCCGCAGAAGTAATTTTATGTTAAAAATAACTGTTACAAGAATAGAGGAGTATGTCTGCAACGAAACTTAAAGAACAATTACAAATCTCTTTTAATACTAATTTAAATTTTATTTAAATTTTAAGCTGTACCTTAAACGTCAAATAATTTTTAAATTATGTTATAAGTATAATTTTAATGTTTATATCCGATGAAGATGACAGTTTTATATTAATCAAATCTACAAAACGATTTATAGTTGCTTATCTGTGGTCTAATAGGGACGAAATAACATCGCAAGCATTTTTAGCTTTTTGATATGTTTTTTTCGTGAAAATTTAGGTTTCAGCTGTTATTCGAAAGAGAGAGTAGTTTTCAATTGAATCATTGAATAGTAAAATTATACACTTTTAACTTAGTTTCAGGAAATTATCTTTGGATTTATTTTGCAGGACGCAAAGTGAGAATATGTGCCAGTAATATGTAAAATACGAATACATATGTAATAGGTCTAATATGAATTAAGCATCATTATAACCAAGAGACGCCCGCTGTTGGACACGGGTCTCCCCCAGGGATCTCCAAACCGATCGGTCCTGCGCCTCCCGCATCAGCGGCTTCCCGCGACCGTCACCAGATCAGTGATCCACCCTTTGGGGGGCCTACCGACGCTGCGTCTTCCGGCACGCGGCCGCCACTCGATGACATTTCCGCCCAAACAGCCGTCAGTAAAAACTTGACTTACTTATCATTTAACCATGACAAAGTATGAATCTGGAGTGGAGACACATATTAGATAATAAATCAATTTTCTTTATTTTCTGAGGCATATTGAAAGCGACAAAACGTAAAGAATGCATAGAAGAGGTATCAGTTACATTGGAATACGCTGTTTTCAGAATCGCTGAATCATTAATTACATAAAGTCGTTAACCTGCGGAGAGCTCGCTTGAGCCACACGTGGGCGGCGACCGTCGCGCTCCACCAGCCATGAAAAGATTATTCGCTACTAGCAATGCTTTGTGGATCCACCTAAATGGATTCCGATGGTTTATTTCCATAAGCCCGCTGCGCAATCTCGCTTCCTAAGTGATAAACAAACGAAAACACTAAGCCGCCACAGACTAGCGCGGGCGATGCGAATAAAGTTCAGGGTTTTGTGCTGCAAATTTGTAGAGCTTCGTCATTACCGGAATAAGCTATAAATTTATTATCCAAGTTGTCTTAGAAATTTTTAACAAATTGAATCATTAATCTAAATTTTAAATGTATGACCTTGTATTTATACAAATATTTATAGAACTCATCTCAGGTAGATGAGTTGTATAAATATTTTAATTAATAATAATTACCTACTGACACATCTGAGAAAAAATATTATACTCTTGAATGTTGTTTCTTGATTCGTTTAATATTAATTTTATCATTGTATACAATATTATTAACAATAAATATACGTTTGTATTAGATTTACTTTATTCTTGAACAAAAGACATCAACGGGCACCAACACGTTCATTTACATGTTATTTAAAAGTTGAGTGGGCTTTTATCTAAAAACATATCCACATGGATTTTATTTTAATGTACAAATATATAGTATATGAAAAATATTTTTTAGTTCTCATTTTATTAAAAAGTTCCGTGGTTTCGAAAGGTAATTTGAACATATATATCTCATCAAATTTATTTCCGCAAATAGAAGTAACAGTCACAGGTATTATCTATACATAACTTTTACAGTGCACTTCAAAAATACGCATCGGCTTAGAAATGAAGCTTATAAAAAAGCTCTCTTAAATCGAAGTTAAAACAAAGTCATGCAACGTAGTGGTATTAATTAAGGATTTTGAGGAGATTTCTTACAAAATCTTTCAGTTTTTAGATTTTGCTTATAGATTTTAATTCTGAGTCAATGGATACATGTTATTACTAAAATCTATATTCAAAAAATACATTATTTTAATTTCAACTACAATATGACAATAATACGGTAAAACAAAAGTTTAATATACAATTACTGATTCAAAACGAGACACTCAGAAACTGCCATATTATTTGTGAAAAACAATTAAGCTGATATTCCGATCCATTAAAACGATTACGCCGAGACTGCCACCTTAAAAGTTCTAGTTTTGTAGAGTAAAATCCATAAATTTTGCGTTAAGATGCCCATATATAAGTAGAACAACACTCTGCATTAATTATCTAATTTTATAGAGTTCAATGAAACACATGTCTGCAGTTTCTATAACCATGAATTACCAGTGATAGAACTGAATTGGTTTAGTGGCTCATTTTAATTAAGGCTTTATATCGTGAATATGGTAGGCTGTAATGAAAATTGTATACAAATGCGATGCAACGTGTTCATTAGACAGCAAGAAAGATGGTTTCAAGTTCAACGGCTCACGAGGGACTTGACAAAGAAATTTGCAAAACTGTGTCTTTATAAGTGCTCATTCAGACGAAACTTTTTTCAAATAACCTCTTTGTAAGGTGTTTATATTGGGCCGCATTTTATCCAACTATTTTACCGACTAGAAACCTGCCCACCATTACCTCAATAGTTTATCGCTTTTATATGTGCAAGCAGCTACGAATATTCAATAAGTAATCGAATGTGAACTTTCGACGTCTTTTTACAAAGCATGCACTTACTGTAGAAAATTTGGAACATAAATTTCTTTTTTTTTTCGATTTATATTTTTTTCGATGCTTTAAGATATTGTAAAAATGTGTAAATATAAACTCTGTATTTTTTTATTTTATATACCTATACAATTTGAAGTTCGTTATAATTTGCCGAGATGTGACATTATCCTATAAATAATGAAATATTACAACTAAATAATTAAATTCTTATACACAAAAACATCAAAAAGCCAAATAGACTTATTACTTACAATATTAAAGCATACACCAATTCATTTCAATATTAAAGTATACACAAATTCATTCATTAGGTGCAAATTAGAAATTCACATTTCAAAGTTCGCATGTAAACGCTTACTGAATTGATGTGTTATCACTCAATAACACGTCAACTCAAGGATAAACACCACAACCTAAAACAAACTTTAAAATGATACCGGAACGTAAACTTGTTGGCGGATAAATATCAAATAAAACGTTTTCAGTTTTATTTAATTTAATAAGTAACACATTTAACGACAGTGAAGAACTTTTCAATGAGTTATGATAAATCTCACAAAAATTGAGCTGTGATTGATTAATTTTTTTGTAAGGATTATGAAAAAGTACCTATTTTTCAGCTACTTCAAAAAAGAAAGAGGTTCTAATATGTTCTACAGTATCTATTTTCTATGTATGTTTACCGTTTGCTCCGCCATTTCTGGGCCGATTTGTAATCAAAAGAGTGCTCTCCTGAGTGGTACCATTGTCACCAAGTCATGATCTGATGATAGGATCCGAGGAAAATCGAGAACAACCCTTAAATTCCCTTAAATTTCATAGGCACGTCGAATGTGTCTCATGATTTTTGTAAAGTTATACAGGTATTTGTATCTAATAGTCATCATATCATGATACTGAGCTGATGATGGAAGGTTGGTATTTGCTGGTGGGTTAATTGAGAGTTAGGAGATAGTTCTTTCAATATATGTAATGGAAACTTATTAACGAGTAGTTCTATTCTTTCAAGTGATTTAGTTGAGGTGGTGGTGAAAAGTATAATTCCTAAGCAATTAGGTAGTTAGAAGAATACTTCCAGTACCATTTAGGATGAAAGACGTTTTAAGTTGCTCTGGTGCCTTGGGCCTAATTCCAATAGGTACAATAATAATATTTTACAAAAAATAAAAAGCGACTTCAAAAACACTAAAAAGTCAAGAATACTATAGAAATACATCACATTTTAATACTGAAATCGGCGCCAAGCAATGATCACCTGAAAAATCTTAAAAAAAAATGAACATTTAATGCAGGTTGTTAAAATTTCGCACTAAATTCAATGTAAAAATGTTATGTTGTATGTATTTCTATATTATTTTTAACATTTTGGTGTTTTTGAAGTCGGTTTTTATTTTTTGTAAAATATTTTTTAAAGGTAGGCTAGGCGGTAGTCTTCCGTCTGCACTCTAAATAACGTCACATGATGAATAAGCTTTTGCACTTTCATACATTTAAACATTAAAAACCTATTACGTTCTATTAAAAAAAGAAACTACCGAATCATGACCATTTCAATCTTAAAAAACTGCTAGTGAGTCTGCTTTAATTTCCCAACGTTAACTAAAAAGTGCAAGTTTTTAGGAAAATATGTTACTGTGCACATATTTTTATAAAGTATGTTTCTTTTTACGTAAATTATAATACAAATACAAAAAATTATAATAATTTTAAAATAAATCTTCCAGTAATAGACTTTGCACGACTATCATTTTAGACTACTAATATGATCTCTCAATATAATTTCTAACGCAAGTTCCCCATTGAGGAACTCCTCATTTCTTAGTATCTTTAAAAATAACATGTACTTATTTGTATATAATTTTATTTGATCAAAACTTTAAATTGCTTCAAAATATCTTTTTGTCATTTTTCTTTTCTTTTCTTTTTGTCTTTTTCTCTCATGCCATACTACATAATTATACTCACATGATTTCACTGACTTTCATTGACTGAACACTTCAATGCTTGTCGTTCATAATACAATAGCTCCTCCTTTGTTGATTCTCAAGAACGCTCTTCAAGCTCAGCATTCTGATAAGCTGCAAGAAAAGCTCCGCGATTATCATTGCTTTCGCCTGTACAAACAATAAATTCAATAAATACTGAAATGCAATTTAATCGTCCTATAACTGTTCATTGATTGAAGTCGTAAATATTGAATGAATCAGTGTTACAAATATGCACTTTCTTCGCACGTTGATACTGCTGTTACACTAAAATACAAAAAAATATATATTGTGACAACAAGTGATGTTTTGAATAAAAATATATTTAAGCTTTATGAGTTCTTTGTTTCGGGTTTACTTTTAACATAAATTGTACTTAAAATATTTCTTTTCCATGTTTATCATGACTCATTTGCTTTTTCGTTCTAACATGATGAGTTTTTAGGTAGACATTCAATTTTATCAAACTGTTTTTGTCATGTTTAATATGTTAAGCTATGTTTGTTTGTACAACTAAGATAGCGGGATTTATTAAATTTTGCTTTCCTAGCATAACAATTAAACTTTTTTTTTATTTTATATTGTAGTGTAAGATATGCTGTTGGTGCTATCCCATTTTAAAAGACAAACAAAAATCAGATGAAGACGTTGGCTGCATCATAATAAATTATCAAATGGCTCTCACTCTCCATAATTTAAAATTGCAATTTACTCAATCATAATTACTTTTTCGTTACAATAACTTCTATAGTACTACAATTCTGGTGTCTCAGTCACTATGAAAAGCAATGAGTCATAGTTTGAATGCGTTTAACTACAGCGACTATAAAGAAACATTAAGTAACTGCTTAGCATAGCGATCGTGTTAATGTTGGAGCGACGCATATTACCATCCAATGTTAATTAGACTTGTCTACGGCGTACAGAAAATATTATACTGCACCTAATTAAATAAGATGCTGGAAACCGGCACTAGTGGTAACTACTGCAATTTTGTTTAATAAGTCGTTCGTTGGTTAATACGCTGCCGAGAAGTTGTACTATATTGTGTATTTCTGTAGGTGTGTAAACGACGAGGCAATTGCAAGTGTGATAAATGTCACAAAGCTTTGTAAACGATTAAGGAGTTTCAAATGTCACGTATCATCGGGGCTATTTTCATCACTAAAACGTTTGCAGTTGGTGTTAAGTATTTGAAATGTTGTGATGTCTAAGAAAATATACAGGATGTAAAAATACCGGTCCCGAAGCCGAAACCCACGTATTGCTCCCATCATCACTATAGTTTTTGTCTTCTAGGCCATGGTTGTGAAAGTAATAGTTGCCGAGATATTCAAGTTTAAAGTTACAATTTTTTTTCGAGATCTTTATACAAAACTGTTCGAAATGTATTTTGATAATTTTCGTCCAAAGCAACATCTAGGAAAAAATCTGTATTTCTTAACAAAATTTATGACTGAAAAGGAATCACTAGCGCGGGAAACTCTTCTTGCTTTACACGCACTCACATTGATTCACTAACACCGACGCGATATCCGGACGCGCAAGCCAGGTCGCGGGCACGCGTTATATTGCGTAGTATTTATTGTCGTTGTTTTTTTTAGTCTAAAAATTAATTTTATTTCACGTCATTGATTTTTCGTTATATTGCTTTATTTAATGGTCTAAATGCGTAGACGCAGGCTTCGGTATACGTCTTTTTACACCTTGTATAAAAAAATTTATTAATGATTAGAATTATGGATGTTTTCAGAAGTTTCTCAATTATAATGGAATACATCGGGGGCTGCAATTGTTTTTGCACGTCAAAACGAAAAAAAAAGCTGTAAATAAGGTTGTCACATTGTTTTTATTTTAATTTACTTTCTTCAGAATAAGAGGTTCTTGTTCATATTTTATTCGTGTTTTTCTTAAACCCACACGATAAGCTCCACCACTTTTAAACAGCATTTTTCCACACGTTAATATACGAGTAGTATTACGCTAGATAGTTTATTTGTCGTTGAGAAATCATTACAGTTGTGCTTTATTCGACAGTCATCAGGTCAGGTACGATGATGGCCTCGCCATTGAGAACAATAGTGCGACATGACTAGAAAATATTTTTTGACACATAGGCGTAATAAATCTTCATCAGGAGCCGAAATATAATATCCACTGATTAGAGAACTTTACGATAATTATATTTAATCATGATATTTTTGTAATAACACACGAAAAGATAAAAATATCCCAAAAAATTGTAATAGCGGCTTAGTTTTGTATGCTACAGTGAGTGCTATAGTGAGACAGTAGAATACGGAAAAGCGAGCGAACAATTTGGTATAAACCAAATGTTCCACAACCAAAGACAAACAATCAAAAAAACTCTTCGGCTTTATAATATTAGTAAGTAAGTATAGATTATATTTTGTTACTATTTAGGATTCAATACAAAGAAAAGATATTATTCCCAACAGACATGAGGGCAGTTCATTGTAATGTAGATAGCTCGCAGTTCCCGACAGAAATTATAAGTAACAATCTTACATTAATAATTATATGTTTCAATACTTTAAAAATAAAAAGGGTAAATTCCTCTCGTAAATGGATCCGTGTGCGTCACAATCGTACGTGCGTATTAGTTTCTTACATCGAGCGGTATCGAGAGGGCGCGGGCGTTAATACAATAATATCGCGCTTGTAAAAATTAACCGGTGTAACGGTACGGCGCGTGGGCACCTACGACCGCCGCCGGTGCATGTAAATCACGATCACGATGACATGTCGTACTATTGCACACAATTATTATTTACTTGCAGGGATTTCAAGTCACAAATGTACACTTTAATGTAAATTGATTTATGATTTTAATATATTATGTGTATAAAACTTTTGAATTTATTTTTAAAATTATAAATACATCATATTTTCTTACAATACCAAATTAGTTAATTTATTTTGATGTGTGTTCGTTGATACTTTCCGAACTTTTTACTGCGCCTTCTAAATGAAATCGAAAACTTGCTACCTACCAAATTATTTTTGTGCAGATGTCTCCGCATTGCAATTACGGATATTGAGCAATAATGACAAATCCTACTTTCTTTTTACACTGTATATCAGGAAAATTAACAAACGTAGGTAATCATATCAATTAAATCGGCACCGATCACTAAAGATGAGAACATTACACTGGCGAATTTATAAGGAGAAATCAGCACAAAGATACGCTCTCATCATTAAAAGTCATTCGTTAAAACCTACAGACAGTAAAATCTGTAACAAGCAACGTAATAAATGCAATAACAATGAATAAAATGGCAATAATAGCAGGTGAAATCGCGACAGGTCCGGGTCTCGGGTCGTCGTCCGTAATTATAAATAAAATACGGCGAGGCACCGCCGCCCGCGCAGGCGCGCCGCCCGCCGCCCGCCTGCGACCTCACACCGCACCTTATATTGCTTTGGACACTTTTACACCACAATACTCCATTAGGATACACACTTGTATGGATTTTTTATACATTGTTACAACTTCCAACGATTACGACAGCCTTACTTTTTAAGCGACGCATATTCGGAGCAAAAAGAGTGATAAACTGCGAACATCACGACTCTCAATTTATTTTGACGTTTTATCAGTAGTATGATGTTGCTGTGCCTCAAACTTTTTTGGCTATAGCCTGTAGGCGCGAGGTTCAATGACATAAAATAATGTGATGAGCATGCAAAGAGAAAATATTTTTGTAACTATGTTCTTCTTATTGTAATGTCGTATAAGGGCGCCTTAAATTGTAGAGCAGGTTAACAGGAGGATTCAAACGCGCTTGTAAAAAATCATGATTAATAAAGATTTTTCTGTCTCCATTTTAGATTTAGTAACGCTTATGTTTTCGCATTTACTGGAGTAAAAATAGAGCTAATCCGATTTACTGGCCAGAAGCGAAGCGAGACGTCCCTCCACAATTACCCATCTCACAATTAATTACATATCCCACTCAATTCAATTGTCTTATCATCGTCCAACTGTTGTGCACATGACGGTTAGAACAGTGTTAGTATGAGTTTGGTAAAAAGTGGTAATGTCATGTGTGACGATAGGGGTTGAGGGTGCAGCGCGCCGGAGCGTGGAGTGCACGCGCCGCTATGTCCGCTTGGCACGTGACCATCGCTCAAATTATTGTTATGACCTTTCATTCACACGAAGCTTCTATTGTCAAAAAAAATATTATATTAGACCATTAAACAATAACACATTACATAGTATTGTTGCGCAATATCTTTTGCATGGTCTCTGATAACCTTTGGCTTTGAGCGTAGGCGATCTATGTAGTTGTTTATTCGCCTCGGCCACCCAGTGTGTCGATATTATCCTTAATATTTTCGTATCTCCCACTGTGTTCTTATGTTTTATTAGTATTCTTTGTAGACTTTACGAGATAAGAAGCAATTTGTAAACCCATACTGGTAAACAGTTTGACATTTTGCGTTAAATAGTCAATTGAGCTGCTAGAGACAGTTTTATTTATGCTTAATATGGATCCGCGTGTAACAATCGCTTCTTTCTATGGTCTTTTATATAAAACAGTTGGCAAATAAGCAACTTACTATCACGTGTGCACGTGATAGTAAGTTGGTACAGTTACTTGTTTGACTTATTTGGTTGAAACCACCGGGTGTTGATCGGGAGGTTCGATTCCCCAGGGGGGCAGAAACTTTACTGCTCGGTTTGGTTAGTGGTAGGGCTTCGGAGCCCGCCTGGCTAGCTATCACTGTCTTACCTAAGTTTGTCGCCATAATAACAATGTTAATAGCATTGTTGTGTTCCGGCATTTAGAGGTAAGAAAGCCAGTTCCTCAGCTGTAGAGGAGTTCAGGCGAAGCTCGCTTCCACCTTCAGCCTTATCGTCACTTACCATCGGGTGAGATGGAGGCCAAGAGCTTTCCTGGCATCCCCCTAGGACCCCAATATTGCCAACTTTTGATATGTCATGTACCCAATAATTTCACTGCCTCTTACCCTTCAAACTTTAAACAATTCAAACACTGCTGTTTTGCGGCAGACATAGTTAAAATCGACGACTCTAACAGTCGTACTAAGTCTCCCTCTGATAGATAGTTTCAAACATAGCAAAAAATTACTACATTATATTTAATAGTAGAATAGTAGCTAAGGGCTGTAAGGCATCAATTGCAGCCCGAGATATTATAGCCCTATATTTCGAGGGTGCAATCGGTGCTTACACCCGAGCTAACTACTCTGCGTTACATCTCGATTGTGAGGTAAGTAGGTCCTTATTACCCCCAAATGGGGCTTGTAGGTGACCAATTAGCGCTCTAGGGTAATAATGTAGCTTGGAAAGCCCTAGGGCGGTAAGTAATAAAAAAAACCACTATTTCAAAAAGTTCGTGTACATCTAACCATCATACTGGCAATAAATTACTTTCAGCCCTAGGGCTTTTCTAGCTACATTATTACCCTAGAGCGCTAATTGGTCACCTACAAGTCCCATTTGGGGGTAATAAGGACCTACTTACCGAACATGAGAGATGTAAAGGATATTTTCATGTTAAATAACTCATGTAGAGTCGACAAGTTATTGACCAAAAGCTTGTCGACTCTACATTAGTTATGAGGTCATGTATATGTATACGAGTTTTATATGTTTAAAAAATCGTTATTTTAGTTATGTTTATTGTAGTAAAAAGCTTTCAGATCTATCTTTAGTTGAGTTAGGAAATCAAATATAAAAAAATCAATTTCTCACATCTAAGTTTTACTGGCATTTAAATACAATATTACCTATATTGAGCAATTAATTTAGCTATGTTAATTTTTCTTGACCCGATTGAACTCGAGATCCCATCCTAGCAGTAGCTTTTGTGACTTGAAATGTGAGTAACTAGATTAATGAGGCAGTCGTATCTACATTGCAATAACAATAAAATAAAGATCAATTATAATTTTAAATATAAGCATCTTAACTTAAAAATAAAAATTATTAAATTAAATATTTTACAAAATAAAGCAACAAAACCACAAAAACTAAAATTTAACAACAGATTTCTTAACGAAGTCGGCGCCAGATTTTTTACTCACTTCTTTTCCTTACATTTTTAACGGACTAAAAGTTTCTCAATTCGACTGTATGTTTTTTTATGTTTGTTACCTCATAACTCCATCATTTATTAACCGATTCGGAAAATTGTTTTTTGATTGAAAGTATACTTAATTTTGTGTAACCTGCCAATTGGTCCCATTATAACCAAGTCAGAATCCGGTTATGAAATTTTAGGAAATCCAAAAAAAACCCTTTTTTATACGCAGATCTAACGTGATTCATGTTTTTTCTGAAGCTATTCAGGTATTTTCGTCTGGTAGTCGTAAGAGCCGAGGTGATGATGGAAGGATCCTTGATTTTTAAAAGTGAGAGGCATTAGAAGTTCGTTTTTTAAATAGAGAAGACACGTATTGACCCATTGTTGTATTAATTTACGTTATTTGATGACCTGGTATAAAAAATAAGAACCGACGCTGCGAATGATTGAATGATCATGAATAAAAATTTGGCGCCGATTTCAGAATTAAGAGTCAGTTTTTATTTTTTAACCGACTTCAAAAAAGGAGAAGGTTCTCAATTCGTTGCATATGTTTTTTTTGTGTGTATGTTACGCGATTACTCCGCCAATTGTGGACCGATTTTCAAAATTCTTTTTGTATTGGATTTAGTATACTCCAAATATGGTCCCATGCTCACCAAAGTTAGGATCTGATGATGGGATCCCATAAAAATCGAGAAAAAACCGTAAATTTTTAGGTGTGTCCAACGTGTTGTGATTTTCAAAATTCTTTTTGAATTCGATAGAGTGTACTCCTGGGGTGGTCCCAAGGTCACCAAAGTCAGGATGTGATAATGGGATCCCATGAAAATCGAGGAAAAGCCTAATTTAATACCAGCTCACCGAAGGTGAGCTTGTATTAAATTAGGGTTTCTTTCACTAAAAAGTTAAAAATAAAAAATATTTTTCAAAAAATAAAAACCGACTTCATAAACACTGAAAAGTTAAAATTAATATAAGAATAGGTACAGACAACATCACACTATTATATTGAAGTCGGTGACAAATTTTAAGACTTTCTAGGAGATATCGTTTGGCACCGACTTCAATATAGAACTGTGATGTTGTCTATGCCTATTCTTATATTATTATTTTTAACTTTTCAGTGTTTTTGAAGTCGGTTTTTTATGTATGTTTAACGATTACTCAGCCATTTGTAAACCGATTTTTAAAATTCTTTTTGTAATCGAAAGAGTATACTTCCGAGGTGGTCCTGTTATCACCATGTCATGATCTGATGATGGGATCCCATGAAAATCTAGGGTAACCCTTGAATTTCATAGGCACGTCACCGTATGTTCACCGATTATTCCGCCATTTGTGGACCGATTATCATAATTCTTTTTGTAATAAAAGAGTATAGTCTTGAGGTGATCCCATTGTCACCATGTCATGATCTGATGATGGGATCCATGTTAATCGAGGGAAACCCTTGAATTTCGTAGGCACGTCCAACGTGTCTTATGTTTTTGCTGAAGATATTCAGGTATTTACACCTGGGGCCTTATTCTGCTAGCGTTTACGCATTTGTGGCGTGTCAATAACGCTTCAATAGCATCGATTTTTAACCGACTTCGAAAAAAGGAGGTTACTCAATTCGACCGTATATATGCTTGTTTTTTTTTTATGTTTGTTCGTGGATAACTTCGTCGTATATGATCGATTTTGATGATTATTTTTGTATTCGATAGAGGATACTCCAAGGGTGGTCCCATGGTCACCAAAGTCAGGATGTGATGATAGAATCCCATGAAAATCGAGGAAAACCCTAATTTAATACCCTAATTTAAATTAGGGGTTCTTTCACTAAAATGATTTCATTCACTAAAAAGTTAAAAATAAAAAATAGTTTACAAAAAATAAAAACCGACTTCAAAAACACTGAAAAGTTAAAAATAATATAAGAATAGGTACAGACAACATCACACTTCTATATTGAAATCGGTGACAAATTTTAAGACTTTCTAGGAGATATCGTTTGGCACCGACTTCAATATAGAAGTGTGATGTTGTCTGTACCTACTCATATATTATTTTTAACTTTTCAGTGTTTTTGAAGTCGGTTTTTATTTTTTGTTAAAAAAAATTTTTGAGACAGTTATTGTTGGTTAACCGGTCACTAACTAAAACATTTGTCACTGTTGACTTATCAAGACATTGTAGTACAAATAAATTGCACTAGAAAATGCGCATAAAAGCGACAAAAGCAGTTTTATTGAAACGCTATCACGACGCGACAACGACGTTAAGGTTAGCGGAATTAGGCCCCTGGTAGTCATCATATCATGTTACTGAGCTGATGATGGTTGGTTAGGAGTTCGGGAATAATTCTTTCATTACTATTTAGAGCGAAGGACGTTTTATTTAAAGTTGTTCTGGTGTTTGCCTTGAATAAAACGCATGTATTATAAACTAAAAACATTGAAAAAATGTTTTTTTTTACAAAAAATAAAACCAAAAACACCAAAGTCATAAATAATATAAGAATACACACAAACTCACAGTTTTATATTGAAGTCGGTGCCAGGCAATGATCACCTGGAAAGATTTAAAAAATGAAAAGAACAATTATTATAGTTACTTAAAATTTGGCACCAACTTCAATATAAAACTGTGAGTTTGTATGTATTCTTATATTATTTATGACGTTTTGGTGTTTTTGAAGTCGATTTTTAGTTGAAAAATCGGACAACACTAACTGCAATACTTGCAACCAAAAGTTACCACCTACTGATGAAATATGACCAGAATGAGCCGGAGCGTTTGGATCTTCTCCGGACACTGGAACTCAAAAACTCGACTGCAGGTAGTAATAATGTATAGGCTTCGTTATTATGTTTATTTATTCAGAAAAATGATGCCATTGTAAATTAGTAATAGGTACACATGTTTGTATACATACATAATATTTTTTTATTTGTTAAAACCATATGTGGTGTATGGGTTTTACAGAATAAAAATGACTTAGATTTTTTGAAAGCCTCTTAAATATAAGCACCTAATTCTTTGACCTACTTTTAATATTGCAATAGAGTATAGAATGTAGGTGGATAGGAATTCGCATCAAGTTTTTGTCTGCCTATGTTGCGTGGACTGTGCGACACGGTGTGGTGCCTCATATGGGTCCTGTGCATAATTATGGACTTCGTTTGCGTCAATCGTCATGGCAACCAAGCACACACGTCAGGTGCCTGGCTGGCGGCCAGTGGGCCTGGTGGAGCATCAAGTGGCACGGTCGAGGTGCGCCGACGGTTGGCACGCGCCGCGCACGCGACAGGTGGACGTCACGCGCCGTTACGCCGCCGCCGCCCGCCGACGCCGCGCCCATGCATTACTACTCGGCCACTTGCACCTCAACCTTAACCTTTCGTTAACTACTACCGGCAACAGTCGTTTTCGACAAATAGGTATGTGTTGTCAGGTGGAATCGTTCGTTTGGGAAAATTGTGTGTTCAATTTCCTTGTTGCGAGGTTTCTATCGTCGTAATTTTGGCTTGAAATTATCATTAACTTGCTTTACCAATATTTCATGCAAAGTTTAGAAGAGAGGAATGTACGAGCAATATGACTGCAAATTATCGGTGTCGCTGAATTACGTCCAAAGTGGTTTTCTCAATTCCAAGCCTATTTTTTGGATGTGACCTCCTTATTTGTATTTTTAACCGACTTCAAAAAAGGAGGAGGTTCTCAATTCGATGCGTATATTTTTTTTGTGTATGTTACGCATTTACGCCGCCAATTGTGGACGGATTTTCGAAATTCTTTTTGTACTCGATAGAGTATACTCCTGGAGTAGTCCCAAGGTCACCAAAGTCAGGATCTGATGATAGAATCCCATGAAAATCAAGGGAAACCCTTAAATTTTATAGGTACGTCCAACGTGTTTTCCGAAGCTATTCACGTATTTGCATCTGGTAGCCATGAACCGAGCTGAAGGACCCTTAACTTGTGGACTTGACCTGACCTGAACAGATCTTGGGCCTGAATTGAATACCAGCTCACCTTCGCTAAAAAAGATTTCATTCATTAAAAAGTAAAAAAAAAATACAATAAATAAAAACCGAATTCAAAAACACTGAAAAGTTAAAAATAATAATAAAGAATAGGTACAGACAACATCACATTTCTATATTGAAGTCGGTGCCAAATTTTATGACTTTCTAGGAGATCATCGATTGGCACCGACTTCAATATAGAAGAAGTCGGTTTTTATTTTTGTAACATATTTTTTTTATTGTCACAACATAGAACAATACTAAAAGTGAAATATTTATTGTGAGAAGAATATCTGATAAAGACATGATTTTTGAGTAGTTTAGAGTTTCATGAGACATTACAGTTTCAATTACAACCATTGATGGTGCTTGTCAATGGTGCAAACGAAACCGCGGGAACAATTAAGTTATGAAATGACATTTTGTTCTACCTCTAAGCTATTGAACTTTTTACCTGCCAAGAAGTTGTCAAAATATTGGAAAAGTTGAATTTAAGCGCAAAGTCTGGTGAGTACGGTGGATAACTCAAAACTCTCAATCCTAGTTCTTGTAGCTTAGAGAACATCAGTTGTGCCACGGTTATATGGTTGTGCCGTGTAAGAACAAGCGTTGTCATGCGGTAAATTAATACTGGTGGGATATTAATAAGTTCAAATTCAAAAATCTTTATTCAACTTAGGCCTTTACAGGCACTGACGTCAAAACAAAGCAAAACATTCTAATTTAAAGGAAACATAATTTAACCTTGTATGTGCATACATCCTGAATATACCTACTCAAGATGTCTGCAAATACAAGTAGCAATGAAAAAAAAAGTTGAATCTACACCTGTTCGAAAATTGGAAGAGCCTTCTCGAGAAGAACAGGCAATTTTTTATCCCCTCTTTTAAATCGCCATTTACAATTTTGGTTTTGCCATAGTCATTGAAAGTTTTAAAAAAATACAATCGGTATGCTTAAAATGTCAAAAAAATAAGTTATAGACTTATACACTAACTAATACAATAAATTATGTTGTTACCAAACATTTGATAACTTAGTCTAATTCAAAATCAGTGTCAGTCCTTTTCTGCCAACAATATTTGTTAACATCAATAGCTATACACAACAACACGATTATTGCCATTATAACAAATAATAACTTCATATTAACACCAGGCATTGGCATCATTTAAAAAATCGTTGACTTAATAATATCCTTTACTCATAGTCTTTTTTACATGCGCTTTAAACTTATGAAAAGGCAAGTCGGTTACACTATGTGGAACTTTGTTGTAAAAAGTTATACATTTCCCCATAAATGAGCCTCTAGTTTTTTGGAGTCTTAAGCTTCTCTATCATTGTGTTCTGTTCCTTGCAGTTCACATCCGCTGTAATGCTCGTGCCATTTGGACAAAGGTTGTGATGACAAACACCAGCGCTAGTCCACCAAACATGTGGCCATCATTTTTTAGGACTAAAGCATTGGCTAGATATTAAACCAAGGTTGTCCGATGAGGGCCTTCGTGATCCCGAACGGAGAGGGTTCGAAGGGTAGTTTAGTCGGGGACACCAGTGCAATAACCACAGTTTGACCAAAGTCCTACGGTATACCTACACGGTATATACCTAAATGAACGGTCTAGTAAACTTAGCCCCTTGGCATCGTAACATATTACCCCACCTCAAAAAAGATATTGAACTAGGGTCTAAACAACATGATAACCACTGACGATTATCAGGAAGAACCCATTTCTCATCGTAAGTCACAGTGCGGTTCAAAATCCCCTCGTTCCAGTGTCTGTTAAGCAACGCAAGGCATACTCGTACCTCAACGTGCTTAACGCAAGTTGTTACTTGTGGTCCCGCTACTTTGCCCCACTGGTGGGACCACGAGGAAATGTGGTTCCTCGTAGTCCCGCCGGCCAATGAGACCACGCGGAATACCATTAGTCGTTCGTTCGTTATAGTACTAATTATGTAGTACTATAAACATAAGACAAAAAAGAAGTAGCCTTACAAAAGTCACATAAGTATATAGAAATTCTTGTGTTTGCTTTATTCCTAATCAATTTTTACTTAATCTGTTAAGATTTTATTTAATCTAAATTGAGTTATTAGCAGTAAAAAAGTATACTCTGGCAGCCATGCCAGCTGGCATAACAAAGTACAAAAAGAAATCAATACAGAAGAAAATTCGTCAGGGCGGGTTGGTGTGTTGAAAACATGCAAGTAGTAAGTGCGCTAATGTTAAGCTACTGCAATCACCTATAATATAAAAGTATAGGAGTTCTTGTCATCATCATCACTAACTCCTTAGTCGGCTCTTACTACGACATCCACTGGAAGAAATAGAGTGACGGCACGTGTATTCTAAATGTAATATTTGCAAATCTGCAACCTCTTGTTATCGGGCGCTGTGGACCTGGCACTGACCTTCCATTCAGGAGGCCCGGGGTTTGATCCTGCCAGGTACCAATTTTTTTTCGTTTTTCGAATTGCATGTGTACATTTATCTGACGCTCCGACGGTGAAGGAAAACATCGTGAGGCAAGCTACATACATCTGCGAAGAAATTCAATGATGTATGCGAAGTCGACCAATCCGCACTGGGCCAGCGTGGTTGACTAAGGCCTAATCACCCTAATATAGGGTAGGCTCGAGCCCCTCGGTGGGGACGTATATGGGCTGTGATGATGATTATAAGTAAGAATGTCATGTTTGGTAACAACATAATTTTCATCCCTAAAAACACATTGGTACATGGCGGGTCTCGAACCCCGACCCCCCGATTGGAAGGCAAGTGCCGAGTCCACTGCGCCACCGACGCTATAATAACTTAGTCTAAACTAAGTTGTTACCAAACATGGCATCTGATGAATTAGTTTATGTATCTCAGACAGAATACGGTTGTTGTATATAAACAAGCTGAATCTTCGCCTAGACCTCTCGGTCACTAACTTAAAACTCGACTTTGGTCCCTAAACGGACGACTATGTCGGGGACATATCTCCCAGTCAGCTGTCGCTTTGATTAGTCTATCCCTTCCCCAGCTGATTAGGGTAGTTGGATACCGCTTGAGGTGGCTCACGGCGTCCACAGTGGACCGGCCGGTAACGAAACCGAACACCCTGAAGATGGCTACATCGACAAACGACGTGACCCTAAAAAGGATTTTAGATCATGTTATTTTTGTCCCCTTGGGCACTTAAACAATAAATAAAATATGTAATTTCAAAAGCGTTGTAAAAGGCAAACGACATTAAAAGTATCGAATTAAGAAAGAAGAACTATTAGAACATTTATAAACAATTGTGGATAAGCCAAGCACCTACACCACTTATTAATTTTATTTATTATGATTGAGGCATTGGAGATGTGAGCGTAAAAATCTTCCAATAATCTAATATTTTACTTATACTGATACATTTTTGAAATGAGGGAAAACTCTTAAAGACTCGTACATGTATAAAAAAATACACCAGGACTCAAATATAGAACATTACAGAGTTGAGGTATCAATTTGATTTAAGTATAAAGATAATGTTTTGATATTGATGACAATATACTAATAGAATGTATTGATGAAATAAATTATAACCAATCCACTAACCGGTTTCAAGCAATCTATCATCGGCGTGCGACTCTTAAGCTAATGGAAAGATATACAGTAGCCGTTTAATGAGCCGATCATGTTACATTTAAAATTAAAATTTGAACATGAGAGATGTGGAGCAGATCAATCGTGAAGTCACTCGACCAGTACATTTGCGCGGGGAATTTGGACAATTTGACGGCAGGTAATATCCATCAATCGGGGGCAGACGGCGCGCGCTCAGCAGACGTCTCGCCTCACGATCACAGCTTCCAAGCAGAGCGGTTCAACATCACGTATTAAATTTACATCATTGCCATCCGTTATTATTCTTAATAACGCGCTGTACTGCGACAACACATTAACCTCATAAAATTTCGTAACATTTTTAAAATTAATTACGTTACCATTTTTCGAAAGGAAAATCGATCACACGGTAAATGATTCGAGTGTCTCTTTTCAATATAAGAATCACGATCACTCACTTGGCGAGTTACGGCATTTCTCGACTTAATCGTTTTGGGAATATGAACATAAATCATATTCTACCTGCGTAAAGAGCATTTCCAAGAAGGAGTACTAAGGGCCGCTGCCGATAAGCATGTCCAGTAATATTGTATCCGCACATCTCCAATCTTCAGATTAAGATCCTGTCTGTTTACAGAGTTTTTGAACACGACGTAGCCGAAAAGCTATTTAAAACTCATTACATCACCGTTATGGGTCGATAAGAGCGTGAAATTTCGGTAATTGGTAATTTTCTGTTACATACAATCTTGAACAATATTTTATATGAAAAGATAACGATCTTAAAGAAATTCCAAATATTATTATTATGAATTCACTTAAAATGTTACTTAGCTACATTACTCGTGTACAATGAATGTAGGAACCTTTTTAATTTCCATTATCAATAAATACTAACTCTTAAAATTTAATCTTGATAAAAATAAAGATTGCAACTAATAAAAATTTATACATTTAAAATAACAAGTACCTTAAAATGCCACTCAAACATAACTCAAGCCAAAAGAAAATGATAAGAAACATTCCAAAGTACAATAACAATCGATAAACGGGCACGCCATAAATACGACATTGTCGCATCAGTATTTTTTGAGTGAGTTGCTGCCATGTGTCGGTGTCCATTACGTTGTAATCAATCATCGTGCCCGTGCAAGTTTCAATCTGCGTTTGCGCCGCTTTTGGTCAGGCGAAGCTTTCGACACGGGCACAATCAATGTGGCAGATAAGTGCGATAAGATCCGGCGCAGGCGCGCGCCCTCAGCGTCATCCTCCGCCATGTTGCTGTCGTACCAAGCCTGCGGCTAAACTTCGATGTCTTCATTGTCCCCTTTAGTCATGGCCGTCATTAATTAAATAGTATAACATTTTAATCTCAATTCCATAATTACCAATTCACATAAATTGAACCAATTACCACGTATCGGTCGTGCCTACAAAACGAACAAGTATAATACTTAAGTGTATGTCAGTAGCGCGTGCGCAGTGTTATGTGAAGTGCCCTTAACGACTTAAGTGTTGATGTGGCGGAGTGGAATCATTTATTATTTTATCTTAAGATTGGATCTTGTTTTCGATTCAGTCGAGACGAGTCGTTCTGTATTCGCATGTGATTTTATAGTAGCTCGTAATAATGATAAATATTTGATTTTAATTCTTATTTACCAATTCGCATAGAAATAAAGATTTGGTACACGTGCATTTATCATACCTCAAAAAGCTAAAGTGAAACTATCATTGCTAGCCATTTAAGGAATATAATAGGTTCATCAGGTCATGTGTCAGTAGAAGTCCATTTTTGTAACCTGAATGCATCTGATAGTAAATGATAACCATCAAACAGCGTGATCACCAATAGTAACTAAGCGGGTATGCGGGCACAGGTGCACATGCGCCTCTTAATATAAGCACTGTTTGCCCCTATACGCTTGAGACCTTGTCGCATCCACCTGTAGTGGCCATCTCCAATCAAAGATTTTTATAAAAAATATGAGATTGAACAGATGTTGATAGTTAAGTCTCCTTCAAAGATTATATAAGTACTAAATTAATCATAACAAGAGTGTACTTGTTTCGCTTTAAGGAAGGCTGTCTGTTACACAAATAAATGTCGGATGGATATTGTTTCAGAATGCGATTTGCCGACCTATGTACCTCAAGTTATTAGCAAAATGAGATAATTAGCTCTTAAATTACAATTTGAAATGTTGTTTGAAGTCGATTCGTAATGGAAACGATCCATTAAAGAACGACATGAGACGGCCGCTATCGTCGGCAATAAGTTAACTAAGCATTAGTAAGCTGGGAACTAATTGCGGAGGCGGGTAGATTTCCCAGAGAGTGCTGAAGCAATTAATACTCACAACGTGATCGACTGTTTGATGATTCCTCCTTTGTATGACTTTAAATATTGTTATTATCCTAAACATTATTTAACACCATTGAAAGGAGGAATCCAAAACTTTTACAGTTGACTTTTTTACGCTTTACATGACGCCAAAGGGATAAAAGTGTGAAATAAAAAACAGGAACCAAGGTGATGAGATGACTTGACATGTTATTGAATGAATTTAAAACAGGTTGGCACGTCCGATTTTTTTTCTCTTGCTTGTTATTGCATTGTTTTGTCGGCTCAACATTTCCAACACGTTTTTGCACTTATAAAAAAGATTGCACCATATGGGGTCCTACACTTTGAAAGAAACAGTTTAATGAACAACAACGAAAACATATGGCCAATTAATTTCTGCTAGCTCGCAATAAATGAGCACAGTTGGGATGAACTCAAAAAAAAAATTAATATTACTCACACTTAATATTTTTTTTCTGTCTCGAGAGACTCTACTTTTCGAGCGTGTGACATAAGATCTAGTCAGTCGTTTGCTTGCTTATTTTACTGTTTGGTTTACCCTTTAAAGTGGAATACACATTTAAATTTGATTGTGTACACTTCCCCGGTTATCTTGTTACAATCTTATTACACTTGCTAGAGTTAGCTGATGAGAGCGCGATGGCGCTATACGCACCCAAAGCGGTGTCTCTGTTTTAATATTGTTTTAACATTGCTATTAGCCATCATGGTCCCTGAGCTTTCCCTAACTTTCACGATACGATGACGAAGTGACAACTCATCGGATCACTTATCGTCGCGTACCAAACCATTGGGTTCGATTATGGCTGCTCGATGTGCCTGATGAAGGATACGGTAATAAATTTAAAGAAGATATTAACTGTAACTATTCTTTTGTTTTATGACGCTCACTTCAAGAAGTACAATCTAAAGTAATTTCTATAAAAAAAAACAGTTGCAACATTAGTAACATTACACATTTTAGTGCAGACACATCAAACTAGCTCAAGATTGAAAGTCATTATCCGATTAACTATCAGAAATCAATAGAGGCGAAAGCTGTCTGACTTTAGTAATCAAAACTGGACGATAAAAACAGTTGTACGAGTGTGTGTATTATTGATGTGTTGAACACTTTGTTAGATTTCGTTATAATATTCAATCATTCAAATTTCTAAATATAAAATTCAATTACTTTTTAAAAAAAATACATATTTGTACCCAAAAATCAGAAAAGTACAACATGTACAAGGGCATCCTTATCTTTATAAAAGACCTCTACCAGCTAAAAGTAGCAGGTGTAATGAGAAACATGAATAAAATAACACAAGGAAAAAAATTGTCTCGGGCGGTAATGGAACCCACGACTTCAACATACCATGTTGATGCCTTAACCACTGGGCCACCGAGCTTTCGCCAGTCCCGACGAAATTTCAACTGTACTAATCTCTTTTGTACATATTTGTTCCCAAAAATCAGAAAAGTACAACATGTACAAGGGCATCCTTATCTTTATAAAAGACCTCTACCAGCTAACAGTAGCAGGTGTAATGAGAAACATGAATAAAATAACACAAGGAAAAAAATTGTCTCGGGCGGTAATGTAACCCACGACTTCAACATACCATGTTGATGCCTTAACCACTGGGCCACCGAGCTTTCGCCAGTCCCGACGAAATTTCAACTGTACTAATCTCTTTTGTACTTTGTTTAGCCTAAGTAGACTTTCATCATTATCATAACAGCTCATATACGTCCCCAACGAGGGGCTCGAGCCTAACCTAAGTTAGGGTGTTTAGGCCGTAGTCAACCACGCTGGCCTAGTGCGGATTAGTCGACTTCAACTTCGAATTTCTTCGCAGATGTATGCAGGTTGCCTCTCGATGTTTTCCTTTATCATAGGAGCGTCAGACAAATGTACATATGAAATTCGAAAAACGAAAAATACATTGGTACATGGCGGTCTCGAACCCCAGCATCTCGATTGGAAGGCAAGTGCCGAGTCCACAGCGCCACCGACGCAAGACTTCATCCACTGTTAATTACTACGTATCAATATACTGTTGATTCCCGTCCGCGACAAAATTTTATTCTGAATGGTTTAAAATGTCGTTTCAAATAGACAAATCCAAGTTATACCAAAATTTATTCGAAATGTCCAAAAAATGTCATACAAATACAAAAGTACAAAATGTACAGAAGTTAGTTAACGAAGTATGGCGAAATATAAATTACTAGCTTTCCGCCTGCGGCTTCGCCTGCGTTATTTTTGTTTTCCTCTGGGAATTTTATATTTTCCCGTAGGAAAATTACCCTATGTTCTTTCCCTGGTCTCGATCTCTCCCTATACCAACTTTCATCAAACTCGGTTTAGTAGTTTCGAAGCCTATTCAATACAAACAAACAAACAAATCTTTCCTCTTTATAATATTAGTATAGACAAGCAAAGTCCGACAAGGAACTTTATATTATTATGTATGTATTAAAGAAGAATTAGGTACAAGCAGTCCAGTCAAATACAATACAAATCCAGTCAAATACTTTTTTTCATTGTGGGTTTAGCCTTAAATATGCCTAATTCATGAAGGATACTTAATATCGAGACGATAAAATTGTTACCTACGATTATTTTATCGGCTATTTTAATCATTTTTTGTGTGTGTTTATTTGTTAACGTATGGGGACGTATGGGTTTACGTAAGAGCATTGCTTACTTTTGCTGCTGAGGGGGAGAAGGGGGTTAATAATTGTAACAGATCTGGCTTACGTAATACTTGAAAGGCCTCCCAAACTCCATTATATTGCCCCATTTTCGACATCAACTCTTTTTTTTTTTTATTTGGTTCACAACTTGAAACATACACAGGAATGCTATAATGTTAAAAATACAACAAAAAAGCACGCACGGTGTAGTTTCTAATATTAGTGAACACGGCATGCATTATAAATTTTCACAGTGAAAGATCATATTACAATTCAACAAACAACAAAACTCATAGGGGCACTTTACACTCACAAGTCATCATCAAGGGCTTTAAATATAGCAGTCCTTACTGAAGCTAGAGAACCAGAGAAAATGTCGACCTTTGCTTGTATTTTATTGTAACACGAGAACGATCTATATAAAGGGCAGTGGTGACCAATATTTGTCCTGCAGTGTGGAAGATGGAAACTTTTACGGTTTAGTATCCGGCTACTTGGACGAGGAATTTCTAATTTAACCCGAGACAAGACCTCCGTACAATCAATGAGACCATGAATAAGCTTAAACAAAAATATTATATCGGAAGCCCGACGCCTAACCATCAAGGATCTCATTTTATAAAAGCTTAGCCTATCCTCATACGACTGTAAACTTTTACATTTGTTATTTGCATATGATAGATGGTATAAGATTTTTTTTTGGATTCTCTCTATTCTGCCCTCATCGTATAAGTCTCATCGTATAACTCTCATCGTATAAGACCAAACTTTTCCCCTGCGCCCAGTAACTCATGGCCGTTTCCGTTTTTCCGGCCACTTTATTCAACGCTGGTGACAAACCAATTACCAAACAATCCAATATTACTTTAAGAGCTCCGTCTTCTTCTCGTGACTCGAGGAAGAGATCGCTACTCCAGTCCGGGCATGACTGATTCTAAATGCTGTAACTTGCAGCATTTCCTTTTCTTTCTGTCGCACACAATGCTTTGCAATCTTTAGAACATGAGCATCTTGATAGTGCATCAGCATTTCCGTGCGACTTTACGCTACGGTCCTCAACCTCAAAATTGAACTGCTGTAGCTGCTCGAAGCTACGTAGCGTGCAATTTACGCATATATCTCAAAAACAACACCGTCAACTATTGATACGAGTAACAAGAAAACAACTGTCGAGCGGGCATGGCTATCTTTCTCTCTTCCTCGAGTCATTCACTTCAATTACGATTGCCGATCAGTCACAAAATCTGCACTACCAATAACCAATAGCTGTTCTACGTTTCAATCTAATTACGCCTTGGAATGCTTCTAGTTCAATTTTCTTAAATATTTATTACGTTACTTTATTATGTAATTATGGTTAGGTGATATTGGCTTTTTTTGCAAAATCTAGCGGGTCGTTGCCGAAAATATAAAAAATGGTAACAGTAACACGACAATATACGGTAACAATCGAAATAACCAAAAATGCAAGAATTGTATAATCATTAAAATGTATCATCAATAATAAAAAAGCACTAAATAGATACTGATAAACACAAACTCTATGAGGCTATATAGCTTTGCTATCATAAAAGATATCATAAGGTAAGCAAATATAATCCACAACGCTTATCAGTAATCAATTTAATCATTGGAATAATTTATTAGTTTAGAAATGCTACCCTCTGAGTCATATAGTCATTATTCATATTGACAGATAGTTTTGAATGGTACGTATCGCTTGTTTGTTATAATGTAGCCTGATTTCAAATAACAATTAATTAAATGTTACGGACAAGTGAAAATATTTTGACACAGCACTATCTTTATGGTCCAATCATCAATTAGGAATGGATAGTTGAAAGTTATGCAAAAAAGGAAGAAAGGATAAAAGATTTTTTAATTGGTAGATATGCTATATTTTTCCTTTAACTCTATATAAGAGTCTAGAATGTCGAACAATATAATTTAGTTCGTAATTGTAATTTGATGTTTTTCGCCGTCGCCCTATTCTACAGCCTATATAACTCAGTGATATTATAGCATTCTATTAGTGGTGAGCGTCGCGGTGGTGCTGTGGCCTCGGCACTGGACTGTGCCCCGAGTAGAGTCTGGAGGTCCGCGATCGATCCTGCCATGTACCAATGTGTTTTTCGTTTCACGAATTTCATATGTACATTTATCTGACGCTCCTACGGTGAAGGAAAACATCGTGAGGAAACCTGCATACACCTGCGAAATTATTCAAAGGTGTGTGTGAAGTCAACCAATCCGCACTGGGCCAGCGTGGTTTAACTAAGGCCTAATCGCCCTAACTAGTTAGGGTAGGCTCGTGCCTCTCGGTGGGGACAGATATGAGCTGTGATGGTGATGATGATTACTGAAAGAATTTTTCAAATCTATCCAGTAGTTTCGGAGCCTATTCAATACAAACATACAAATTTTTCCTCTTTATAATATTAGTATAGATAAGATACATTGTCCAAATTGTCTTTTGCTTTACATTTTTCAGTTGCTCATCTAGTTGTTCGTAATTTATTTTGTTTATTCATTATTCTATAAAATAGACGATCTAACAAATAAAAACGTAACAATGAGCGCTAATAAGGTTTGCTATTCAATGTCCTCCACATTCAAAAGCGCAAATGAATATACGTGGTAAGTCACAACCTGCTCAAAATCGGGTTTCTCGACGAGGCGACCATCTGGTGGGCGAACACTTTTTTTATTTTCCAAACGTGTCGTCTCAGATTCTTGTTTTTTGCACTGGCTGGCGCTCGCTCCTTTTTTTACATAGCCGAGTTGCAGTTAACAGGTGGCTGGCTGAATGCAGGTGAGACCTGAGATTTTAACTCGAATCAGGTTCAATTCAGTGTGAAAAGTCACGGCCTGCCTACTTACTTAATTGATTTCGCAATAAAAATCAATATTGAATTTTCGTGTTAATTTTTTCGCCGACAGGTATGAGGTTGAGTCAATAAAATAATCTAGCGGCTTTCGCGACTTCGTCATCTATAATACACGTCAAAAAATCTATAGGTAAAAACAAACATAGATAATTTCATGGGCTTAAATTATTAGTATAGTAGTATATGTGTAAATAATATTATCTACTACGCACATACATTGCTTCGTTAACGATGCTTATTAAGAGGATTGTTAAGCTATAAATTTTCATACAAAAAGCAATAACGCTTTTCTCCCTCTTTACATAGTCCAATTTTCATAATTTTTGGAAATGTTGTAGATATAATTCATTAAGATCTAGTTTTGTACGTTTTGATTTTGAAGTAATGTTGCTCGGAATATAAATTAATAATTAGTATCTAAATATCTATATTTTAGAGTTAAAAACTACCTCTAGCATTTTTATAGTTTTTTGACTAAATTATACTGAAATACAAAAAAGCAAAACGTATAAACATTGATTAAAGTATACTGAATCTAATAAGACCAAAAGTGTCTAATTTCGTAAAGGTAAGGGTAAAACATGGCCCCCAGTTCCCGGCCGCTCGACTATTCCCAGCCACGGCGGCGGTCGTGGTAACGGTTGGGTAGGGGGTGCTAAGAATCTCCGGGTTACGGTAGGCCGCCAGAAGAACAAACTGATCTTGGCTACGTATAATGGACGTACGTTGCGACTTGATACTCACCTGGCACAGCTGGAAGAAGAACTGAGGAACATAAAGTGGCACATCATAGGTCTATGCGAGGTCCGAAGAGAGGGCGAGGATACTATCACATTAGATTCGGGTCATCTTATGTATTTTAGAGAGGGTGATCTTACGTCTCATGGTGGCGTGGGGTTTCTAATCCATCGAGACATGGCTGTAAATGTTGTTGAGGTATCGAGTGTGTTGACGAGGGTTGCGTACCTTATAATCAAATTGACAGAAAGGTACAGCCTTAAGGTCATTCAGGTTTACGCTCCCACGTCGACCTACCCTGATGATGTTGTGGAGGATATGTACGAAGATATATCCAAAGCCTTACACACTACCTCCAAGGCCCATTTCAATATTATTATGGGAGATTTTAATGCCAAAGTAGGAGTACAAACTAGCGGTGAGACATTAGTAGGACCTTTCGGTATTGGCAGCAGAAACTATAGGGGACAGATGCTGGTCAACTTTCTTGAGAAAGAGGGATTGTTTCTCATGAATTCCTTTTTTAAGAAACAAACTCAGCGAAAATGGACGTGGCAAAGTCCCAACGCTATGGTTAAAAATGAGATTGACTTCATATTAACGGACAAAAGACGCATATTTAGAGATGTTTCCGTTATCAATAGATTTAAAACTGGAAGTGATCACAGACTAGTACGAGGCACTCTAAATGTGAACTGCAAACTGGAACGTGTCCGTTTGACGAAGTCAACGCTCCGGCCGAATATGCTGCAATGCATGGATGGGTCCGAAAAATTCCAAATCGAACTGAAGAACCGTTTTTCTGCTTTGGAAACTATGAATGATGTGGATAACGAACTCAACAGGGTGACTGGAGTTCTTCGGGAAGTGGGCGCAAAATTTTTTAAACCACTACGTACAGGAGCGAAGTTCAAGCTATCAGGGGAATCCCTGCAGCTGATGCAAAAACGACGTGAAGATAACTCAGTCACTTCGTCAGAACAGCGGACGCTAAGTAAAACAATTACAAAGCTTGTAAGACGTGACCTCCGCACCGCCAATACACACTCAATCAAACAAACTATCGAGCAAAATCGAGGGTCGAAAGTCTTTGTGAAACAGCTAGGTCGGAGTCACCTGACGAAGCTGACCACATCCAACGGAGATACTATTGCTTCTGTTCCAGGAATACTCAAGGAGGTTGAGGATTTCTATGGCCAATTATACGCTTCACGCGCAACCCAATCAGAGCCAGACCCAAGCGATTCCAGAGCAATGTTAACCCGGCACTATACAGAAAACTTGCCAGAAATAACCCTTGACGAAATTAAGATAGCACTGAGACAGCTGAAAAATGGAAAAGCCCCAGGTGAGGATGGTATTACAACAGAGCTTTTAAAAGCAGGTGGTGCTCCAGTTTTAGAGGAATTGCAGCAAATATTCAACGCTGTACTGTCATCTGGGAGAACTCCAAAGGCGTGGAATAGAAGTGTGGTCATCTTGTTTTCAAAAAAGGTGACAAGAAGCTTCTTAAAAACTACAGGCCGATATCACTCCTAAGCCACGTCTATAAGCTGTTCTCAAGGGTTGTTTCGAATCGCCTGGCACGCAGACTCGATGAGTTTCAACCCCCGGAGCAGGCCGGGTTTCGAAGAGGCTACAGTACAATAGATCATATCCATACAGTGCGACAAATTATTCAAAAGACCGAAGAATACAATCAGCCACTGTGCCTAGCATTTGTGGATTATGAAAAAGCATTTGACTCTATTGAAACCTGGTCTGTTCTGGAGTCCTTGCAACGCTGTCAGGTCGATTGGCATTATATTCAGGTGTTGAGAAGCTTATATGAAAGTGCTACGATGACCGTGCAAATATAAAACCGACAGACCGCGCCTATCTTCCTAAGTCGTGGTGTGAGACAGGGAGATGTATTATCACCCAAGTTGTTCGCAAACGCTATGGAGGATATGTTTAAGACTGTGGACTGGACTGGACAAGGAATTAATGTTAATGGGAAGTACATCTCACACCTGAGGTTCGCCGATGATATTGTCTTGATAGCAGAATCTTTGCAGGACTTACAACGGATGCTGAATGATCTAGCTGACTCTTCCGAACGCATCGGTCTCCGCATGAACTTAGACAAAACAAAAGTCATGTTTAACCAACACGTAACACCGGAACCGATCGATATTAGTGGGGTCTCGCTCGAGGTTGTTTCCGAATATGTATACCTCGGGCAGACTGTCCAATTAGGTAGAGGCAACATCGAGCGAGAGATTAATAGAAGGATACGGCTTGGCTGGGCAGCATTTATAAAATGACATCGAGTCTTTTCATCGCCTATACCTCAGAGCCTCAAAACTAAAGTTTTTGATCAGTGCGTCCTGCCTACCATGACTTACGGTGCCGAGACGTGGACGCTAACGGTGGGGCTAGTCCATCAGCTTAAGGTCGCTCAGCGAGCTATGGAACGGGCTATGCTTGGGGTTTCTTTGAAGGATCGCATCCAAAACCAGGTGATCCGACAAAGAACTAAGGTTACCGACATAGCGCACCGCATTAGCAAGTTGAAGTGGCAATGGGCTGGCCACATCTGTCGCAGAGCCGACGATCGGTGGAGTAAGCGGGTTTTAGAGTGGCGACCGCGTCTTGGCAAACGTAGTGTAGGACGCCCTCCGGCAAGATGGAGCGACGACATACGAAAAGTGGCTGGTGGCGGCTGGATGAGGATGACCGGAGATAGGGATAAGTGGCGTGCCATGGGAGAGGCCTATGTCCAGCAGTGGACGAACACGGGCTGATGATGATGATGATGAAGGGTAAAACCGTTATCCCCCGAAATAATATTTCAATAAGATATAGGCACTTGCCTCGAACTTTCAACTCTAAGCGGTGTGCAACAAACTTGGCACTTCACATTTCTTTTAAGTATTAAAAATTTGGTTCAATCGGAAGTCAAATTAATCATAGACGACAACTTAATCGCATTGAGAGTCTGTGATGCACTTTTAAGATGGTGTATTGTGGCGCTCTTTACTGATTTACATCTCAAGTATCATATTGATTAATTGCATCATCATCATCATTTATCTCACCCAATGGAAAAAGATTATAAGAAGAATGAAATGAAGGAAGAAGATGAAGGCGAGCTTCCCCTGAACTTCTCGACGACTGAGAACGGGTCATTTTAACTATAATTGTTAGAACACAACAATCTAATATGAGTCAAGTCGTCTCAAATTTTGATTTATATGATTTGTTTTGGCATGGTCTTTTATTGATTGAAGTGGATACTTTGAGACACATTTGGGTCATCAACTATTTTTCAGCTATATAAAAAAAATCAGTAAACTGGGATCGTAACTTACTCTATTAAAGTAATAAATAAATATTTAGCCAAATGCTCTTAAACTTATTTAATACTTAACAGTATATAAGATAGGGCAATCATTCTTAATGGACACTCACAATAAGTTAAAAAAAAAACAACCCTAACACACATAAACTGTAACTAGCTAAGTAGGTGTAATTAATATTACCATTACATCATTGAAAAAATTTAGTGTAGGAGCCATCTTGTTAAAAGCTTTCTTTAATATTATGTAATTAGTGATAGAAGTTAGAGTATAGACGCGTGACAAAGACGTGACCATATTCAACATTTCAACTTCATAGATTTTTGGCTTAACAGGTATTAGTCGAGACTTATGTGAAAGCTTGAAAAATTGTGCCTATTACAGAGAGCGAACTCAATAGGCTGGCGAACCTGCACCGTTAGACTCCAGATCACGACGCGGCGGATTATTTGAGAGCACAAAGAAAGAGCGAAGCGACGGACGGACACAATCACTCATAGCGTTGCGTTGTCATAGCGGGCGTGCGACCATCGCGCGTCGATCACACACCGACATGCTTTGTCAGCCGCCCGATTGTAACACTGCCTGGTGACAGCCGTGCGTAAGCTTCAAAATATACACGCCCGATGGTACCTGACCAGAACCTCTAATAATATCGATATCGATGCCGATCAGAGTTTCTAAGCATTCGTGATTCAATAATCGCTCGTAGTTTTAAGTGTTAAAATTATTTTGCAAGACAAAATCATAGCTTCAATCCTCACTCGCACTAACTTATTTACAAGTACTTAGTGAGCTAATGACAGATCTCCCTAACCATTAACACAACACGTGGTGTTAAACAGTAGCTCTAAGTGGCGTGTAGAACGCTAGGACACGCATAAAGGATGCAATGCCTTTTTAACCAACTTCCCAAAAAGAGGAGCTTAAATCGATTGTTATGTTCTTTTTATAAGTTTGTCATAATTCTGTCATTTAATAATCGTTTTAAAAAATCTTTCTTTTTTGAGAGAGAATACTTCCTGATTTTTACCTTTAAACCTTTAAATTTATAGGCACTTCCAGCGTGTTTAGTGTTTTTTCGCTATTCAGGTAGTCACAAGCAAAACTGATTATGGAAGGATCCTTAAGTTTGAGGAGTTAAATATTAGTTTTTTTAAATACAATAGGCAGGTATTAAACTTCAGTAAGCTGGTATTAAATACACTTAAAAGATTTAAATAATTAAAATAATAACGCCAATTTGTTTTATACGACTAAGTTGACAACCTAGCAAACTGCTCACTTGATGGTGAGAGATAACAGTCACCTAAAGTACATGTCATTCTTGCAAGATTCGCAACGAATCTGCAAGCCCAACAAGAACCACAGTGTACATTGTCAACTTGTGACATAAAATATAAAGTCACGGTACACATGTAACTTCACTGTCATATCTTGCCCTTCAAACCGGGACACAGCAATGCAAGCACTACTGCTTTGTAGCATAAATAGGTAAGATGGAGGTAGGTACCCCAGTCGACCCTGGGACAGTCTCCCTCCGATAAAATTTTAACTCATATATTATCGATCATCCGCACCGACTTCAAAATAAAAATGTAATGTTATAAATGTACTCTTTTATTATTAATGACTTTTTTGTTTTCGTAGTCAATTTTTATAATATTCATTATTTCTGTTGGCTTAAAAATTGAGATATCACAGCGTATCCTTTACTTTTCTATGTAAGAGATGCTAGATACCAAACTTTTTGAATGCATTCTCATTCTAAACTTTCCCTCGAGGTTACTACGGATTTGGATGTGACTAAAAATATTTCAACGATACTAATCTGAACAAAGGATACAAAAAATTTTCAGGGGCAAGCCATGGCATTGGGACGGCAAAGAGCCAAAGTAAGTAGTCTTCTAAAGGTGCTAACTTTGATTTTCTAGATATGATTTTATTGTTTATGCTGTTATAGCTTAATCACCATAGTAACATGGACAGAGCTTTATTTTTTCACATTGTTTGATTGTATCCAGTCACGATACGATAGTTTCGATATACTTACAATTAAGTATTTCAACTTGTTACAAACAAGCATGAGCTGTGTGGCGGAAAAGCCATAAACTCGAAACAGAAAGATGATGAAGTGGCCTCGCAAAACTGACTGATGTTTTCGAAATAATTTCAGAAACTTTCTACAGAGTCGTATAGCCATTTGGATTGTCCGCGAAGAGGCTGTAAAAATCGTTCACCCATAAAATGAAATATAGGTTAAGACGGTCTCTCTCAAAAATTCATTCAAAGTACCGTAATCTCGTCCTTTTATTTTGTAATTTCTTCTTACCACCAATTTTGTGCAGTCGTTTAACATTTTAGGGCTTGTTTTATGGTCTCTTGTCTGATGAACATCCTCCTTTATTTCTCGTTTTGATTGTTTCAGTACAATTCCACGAAAACATTCGTATCACGATTTCTCTTTTCTATGATGATGACCATGTATGGTCGTCATCATAGAAAAAACTAGGTTATGATTTTATACATATCATAACCTAGTTTTTGATTATCTTCTGATTAATAGTTCGTTATAGTTTTTTAGGGTTCCGTAGTAAACAAGGAACCCTTATAGTATCGCCATGTCTGTCTGTCTGTCTGTCCGTCTGTCCGCGCTTTTACTCAGAGACTATTATTACTATAGAAAGCTGTAATTTGGTATTGGTATATATATTAATCATGCCAAAAAAGTGGTGGAAAAAAACATTGAAAAAAAAACATTTTTTAGGGTAGCTCCCATACAAGTACCTAAAGTGGGAGTAAATTTTTTTTCTTAACTAAGCCATCGTGTGGGGTATTGTTGAATAGGTCTTTAAAAATTTTTCAATTTAGGGATCCGTTTCTAAAATATTTGGTTTTAAAGCAAATTTTTGTTAGAGGTGTCCCCCCCCCCCCCCCTCTATCTGGTAAACGGTATAGACACGTGGAAAAAATTACAACAGTAGTATACATATATAACGAAGTTTAAAGGAAAACTATCAGAGTTGAGTACTAAGTACAAACTAAAAAGTTATAGACGACTAACTTGTACTCGTAAAATGTACTCGGAAAAGTAAAATTTCATTGAAAATTAGTACTGAATATAAATTGATGAACCACGTAAAGTTACGGAAATATAAAATCATTGCGGCTTTAATAATAATAATAATAATAATAATGCCTAATTTAATAGCAACGTATTTAGTGATCTGTGGCAACGTGTTGTGATGTGTGAGTATGAACTCAAAGTTGGCATTTGCAACTACGGAACCCTTCACTGCGCGTGGCCCGACACGCACTTGGCCGGTTTTATCGATAAATTATAATGTTCAAATTCAAATTCAAAAACCTTTATTTAACATAGGCCTTTACAGGCACTTATTGACGTCAAAACAAAGCAAAACATTCTAATTTAAAGAATAGTAGATTGTTAACCGAGGGTTGAAAGAATCAATTCCCGAGGTATTTAGACCGAACGCAGCGAGGGCGGCTATAGTCCGAGTAGGAATTGATTCTTTTACCCATGTTAAACACTCTACTTTTCATTTCGAATATGAGGAAAATAAAACTAATTGTTTATCTAAACTATTTATTGATAATATATGATATATCTTTCTTTTGAGATTTCTGGTAAAAGATTTTCGATAATACAATTTGTCTTGTTTGTTTTATGTCGACTTTTTAAATTTTAAATATGGAACTCACTCACAGAAGCAGCATTTTCCACCCAATAATCAGATCAAAACAACACTACTTTCCGAATATGAGAAATGAAAAACATATTTAACCTTGTATGTGCATACATTCTGAATATAGGTTCTCAAGATGTCTACAAATACAAGTAGGAATGAAAAAAAAAGATATAGACTGTAACTACTCCTTGGATCATAGAAAACTGTTATTAAGTAATTGCATTGTGTATGTTTGTTACCTCATAATAATTCCGGAATTTATGAACTGATTTATTTATTAAAATATTTTACAAAAAATAAATACCGACTCCAAAAACACTGAAAATAAGAACAGGTAATGACAACATCACATTTCTATATTGAAGTCGGTGATAGAACTCTGCATGTTCCTTAAAATGCCAAATAAATTGAAAAATAAATAAATCCATAAGGAAAAAAGTTCGTCTTGGGCGAGGATCGAGCCCGCGCCCCTATCATACCGTGTTCAAGACGCGGTATGTTGTTGTTCAACAAGATATAGTGAAGACGCATCATTCACATGAAATTTGTCCCGCAGCGTCCTTTTATCACGCTTACACCCACTGAGAAAGGATTTTTGGAAATCTACTCTAAAGGGATGTCTAAAACTCCGATATTACTAAGCTAGAAGCATGAATCTGGCCACGTGAAGTATAATGTTCCCGTAGTAAAAAAGCTCGTAACGTTGTGTATGTACGGAATTAATTAATTTTGCATATTAACAACCCGTTGAATAACTTGCATCTAAATAAAATATAGCTCTCTTGTTACAACGTCTAAGCTAAGCTGCGTACGGACTGAGTACTGAAATATAAGAGTTCCTTGTTAGGAGTTAGAAATAGAGCTGTCACTTTTGAGCTTTAAAGGGTAAATGAAGATTCAATGTTTATAAGCGTATATATCAGCCTTGAACTACACTGACTGATCGTTGGTTAATAATAGTTTCCATTAGTCTGAATGTCGAATAGGGTAACTTTTACTTTGAGAAAGTATAGCATTCATTCGGAAAAAACGAAAAAACGGGCAAAGCTGCGGAGGGAAGCTTATTATAATCTAAGAAAAACAATTCTGTTAACTGTTTTAAATAAACATAAAGCAAGGCGTCCAAGAAAGTGAGCATTTAAATGAGCTTAATTTGTATGTCAATGTTTAGATGTAACAATAGGTTGGAGTTTTCGCGGTGGCGATGGCGGCGCAGCAGAGTATTGTCGGGGCGGCGGACGGGAGCCGCGCGCCCACGCGGCCCATGTCCACGTCAACGGCACAGCCGACAACCGACTTAAATATCTTACTTTCACAATTGTAATAAGCCAACGTCAACTCATCATATCGAGCGACAATAAGGCACGTGTCTCGTTTCTCGGTTAACCGCATACCTCGCGATTTACATTCTATACATTGACGCTTGTAATCACGTTTTTTCTCTTGTCTGATTACCTGTTAATCTCGAATCGTATGATGTGTCATGTTCGACCTTATTTGATTACGTTGACAATGTAATAAAACATGTTAATGCACGTATGGATACGTACCGATGGATCATACGATAAGGGAAATGTAAATTTGTTGGATGGGTGTCAGAATTTTCCCGCGAAAGATTCTAAAAAAATGTCTCATAATTTGTGTGTCATTCATATTCAACGGCTCGTTTGATATTTAATTAAAATGAGTTGTGAATATAGAATTTTAAATCTCTTGTCTTGTTCTTTTTTCATTGCAGGATCCTTGGAACATCTATAATAATCTATAACAATGGCATATCATATAAATATGATTAATTAAATTTCCTGCAATTCGCTAAAATTACATAAACGATATCTTAATGTGGAATAAGGATAGAGAGAAAAATGAAAAAATATAATTATTACAACATATCAAAATACCACTAATCAGACATAATAATATAAGTATAGGTACAGGAATTCGAAGTCATTGTTTAAGAGGTGATAATCGTTAGAAGAGGTGTGCCTATCACTCATATTTCATGCACAATACTTAACGCATCGAGATTGCTGTCTCTATCACGAATTAATGTTTATTGCATTATTGTGCCGCAGACGCCCGGCGTGATAAGCGTCGCGTTTAAGATATGCAAAATAAAGAACTTTCATTTCATCGTCGGGACAATGGTGATGATTTCGCGGGGGTTTGACTGTAGATATAATGAATATTTAATAGTGTGAAAGTTCATATGATCATATTTAAGACCACGATCACTTGTGATTGTGATATGTAATTCAGAAGTTGATATCACTTTAATGCGCGCATAATTTGCGATGCGTGTTTATTTTTTAAACTTAAAAGGATTTTAATGCTTTTTCAAGTGAATGATACAAGTATAAGCTTTTTAGTACATACCTTTTCAAGACGAAACCTATCCTTGTTAACATAATCATATAAAAGTTATGGCGTCATTGAAAATTCGAAATTGTACCTAATAGTACATTGTTAAATAAGTCTTTGACCCGAGGTAAAGACTGTGCTTTTTATTACTAATACAGGGAAAGTAAAAACAAAAACATGAATTAGCTAAAGAAAAATGAGTGAATTTAAATTTAAATAAATCAACAACTTCTGCTTTAGCCTCTTCTCTTATGAAATCAGGCGTTAGATCCATATCTGAATCAGATGAATTCATTGTGTTAATAATACAAATATCTGCTATACGGAACTATAAATCGATTCTCCCTAGGGCTGAAAAGTATTACTTTCAACCCGCTCCTCGGGCTACTTTATACCTACTTTCCGAGTATGAGTAATGAAAAATTAATTTTCGAATTCCCTATACATTTTTTTAGAGCCAACTATTTCTATTTCAAAATTTATTTCACATTAACTCAGTTACATTAATAACGATAAGCCTAACCTACGATAGCGAATTTTTCAACGTACACTAGCAATTAATACGAATCTGGGATAGAGGCGCAGAGCTCAGACAAGTGGTGCAGTCTTCGATCGCGCCACGCCCGCTTCCTCCGTCGAACAAGTGAGACGCTAATGAAGCCTTGCTCATCTAAATATTCATGAGGCCAGTCATCGCGTGCTCCCAAAACTGGAAGCTCGGCGCATCCACCAGGGCCGAGGGATATGGGTTCTATCAAACATCTACGCATGACTTGACAGAAACAAAGCCTCCTTAATTGCTGTTGCACGTTGGTCCATAAATAAACCCTGGTTACATCGCCGGTTGATGGTTATGGATTAACAAGTGAACTTATATGATGTACCTATATTTTCGCTGAACCATTAACAGTTTCGAAATAGATACGATGAAAATAGAATATCTTTTGTTCAAACGAACAACAAGACAATGTTAAGATTTATTTAAATGGTGAATAAACGCCTCAAAACAGTGAATAAATGCCATTAGTAGTGCCACATACCAATTAACACGCTAAGCTGTTAGCCATACCTTTATAAAATGTCAAAGTTATTGCGTTTGCTTACGAGTGACGAATTACGATGCAAGTGGAGCCCGCATAAGAAAGAGACGGATATGTCATAAGTGAACTCGCAGTGAAGTCTTGAGAATGTCCTAATTGGGACGTTTTATCTTCAGTCCGCGTTAAAATAATAGTGGAATGTGGCATTGTTAGCAGCGTTAAAAAGACGAACATGTTTAGGGCGTACGGTAAAATGCTTACATATAAATATCTGCTCAACATTATAAATTGTAATATTAAGAAAATCATTGCAATATCCTTATAAATCGAATTACATACTACATGTCTATTTACAAGTGATAAGATGACTAGTGAGTTATGACCATTAAAATTTACCTTTTAAACACATAAAACAATATTTTTAATACCACAATGTAGTCTTGTTGCTCTGCTTTCCGTCTTGATGCGGACTGAAAACAAAACGTTCCAATTGGGACCTTTTCCAGACCATTACCCACACGCTCTTTTCTTTATACTATTCAACAATAGTTATTTGTTATACATGAGTGCAAAGTTGCTTTTTAACCGCGTGCTCAACTTTGATGACCGAACAAGCGAAGGATTCAAAAATTGAATCACGAGCGCAGCGATTGATTCAAAAATTAGAATCCTGAGCGTTAGCAAGGGAATCAAAAGAGCACAAGGTGAAAAATCTTTGCACTCTTAATTTTCACACGTAATTTTTCATCCCCCCTCAGCGAGAAAATGAAACAAAGCAAATTAAAAACAAAAGTACACCAAGGAGGTTCAGAGTCTGAAAAAAAGTTGTATGATAAATTCGGCACCATGGAGATGGAAGTAAATAGGTTTAAGATAAGATATCGAATAGCAAAAATACTCTTTCCGAGATGGGGGGATGAAAAATATATTGTTGGTAAATAAATAATTAAAAAATTGAGAAAAGCACTTTAATATGTGTTTCATAATTCGCTGAAACATTCCTGCTTAAGCCTATTGTGAAGGTTAGCTAAGTGCATTATTTCATAATGTTCAGTTAAACACAAACCCTTCGTATGGTTCACATGACTTAGAAGAATCTTCCGGTCAGCGACAGCGGAATTAATACTCAACAAATCTGGGGTGTGCTCAGTAAATCAAGGTGTTTATGAGTCATTGAAATCACCGGCCCGAGACTGCGCGACCTCCGCACTGATTTGCAATCTCGAACGCTTATATACCTACTTAGAAATCTCGTTTCTCTAATATCCTATAGGTTCTCTTATGCATATCTCTTATACCCTGGTTAGTTAAGGTGAGGTTTCCCAGCAAATCCAATCGTGCACGGCGGTTGTTTTATTGCAAGGTAATATAGTTGATAATTGCATAGATAAAGATATGATAACTGAGTCTAGCTTGTTCCATAATGTGTGATCACTTAAATAGATTCACTGATAATAACTGCGTATCAATAAAGACTGCTTTGGCTTAACAGAGTTCGAAAAGAGATCAATAGGTTAAAGATTTCGTCAGGGCTGGTAAAAGCTCGGTGGCCGAGAGATATATGCGTCAACACGCTATGTTGGAGACGCGGGTAGAAATCCCGCCCGAGACGAATTTTTTTATTTATTGATTTTATTCATTTTTAGGGTTCCGTACCTCGAAAGGAAAAAACGGAACCCTTATAGGATCACTTTGTTGTCCGTCCGTCCGTTCGTCTGTCTGTCAAGACCCTTTTTCTCAGGAACGCTGGAGGTATCAAGCTTAAATTTATATCAAATACTCAGGTCTACTGTCCCTTGGAGCTGTGAAAAAAATTAACTTCTAACCCAACGCAATCAAAAGATACAGCCGTTTATGCCACAAATTTCCGCAAATTTTCAACACTCGCAAGGGAATCAAAACCTACAGGGTACTTCCCGTGAACTCAGAATCTTGAAATATGGAGCTCCGTAACCGTAACCGAAACTATCGGATATCTGAAATAAAATAATATCCGTAACCGTAACCGTATCCGTTTCACATGTTTCGGATAGTTTCGAATAAGGGCGGAAAAAAACCTATCGAAACATGTCGTTTAAATAAAACGACATGTTTCGATAGGTTTTTGTTTCATCGCTCGCGCGCCACGTGAATCTTGCAGTTTGTTTGTTATTTCTACTCATAACATACCCTCTTCCGTAATTAGTTAGTTTTTTATTTAACAGTTGACTATTTGTGTTTATATTTTACTTCAATCTAATATCCGTAACCGAAACTATCCGAAACTATCGGATAATCCGAAATAATTACATATCCGTAACAGATATAATTTTACTCCTATATTGTAGTGCTTTTTCTTGCTAAATTGTAGAAATATAGGGAAATCTTAAAGTTGAAAGAAAAAAAACAAACTTATTCCTTTAGTCCGATACAAAATGAAAAGCTTTATTCTTGTAGGTACATAATTATAATTCACTTATGCATATGTTACTGAAGTACAGCACTTAACTTAATGTTTAATCAATACAAGCCAAGGGCAGGATGGTTCAGGTTTGTTTGATCAATCTCGGCAGGTAAAAATCAGGTACAAATTGGGTACAAAACTATAAAATGAGGGGCAATAAAGTACACCAACAAATAGTTATAGGTTTCCTTTTTTTTAAAGAAATTAGTTCCCCGGAGCGGTTGTTAGTAGATCGTACCTTCGATGCTAAGTTTCTGCGATCACGGGTCAGAGATATAATATTCCAGTTCCTTAGATTTGATGTATTATATTTGGACAATTCCACAGAATTCCTCCTTGATATCAGGTTATTTTGTTATGTTTTCTAGCTGTCAATTCAAGCAGCGGAGCCCTACGGCCTCCGGTAACTGCCCTGGAGAGTCATAGCACAGTGTTAGGTTAAAAAAATATAATTAAATATGCCTATGATCTTAGGGTCAGTGGGTCTAACACTGAGTTCTGAAGGAACCCCAGTCAATACATTTGAGCTTCATGTAATAAACATAGCAAATGAATTCTAAAACATAATTTTTAATAAATTGACAAATTGTATTAATAGTTGATTTATAAAAAGGACACATGGAGGGGAGAGCACATATTTTATGTATAATTATTGCTATTAATAGAAAGAAAACAGCTTAATTTGTGAGTTATTTGCCAAAGTATGATGTGAAACTCAATATAGTGAAAATCTAGAATTTAACATGAAATTCGCAAGTGTTACTCAATATATGCATTAATCCCACTAAAATGCCGCTTACTATCAGGTTTTTTTAATGAAATAGGGGATGAAAAAGGTGAATTTTTATACAGGTTTGTACAGAACCCTCGGTGCGCGAGTCCAACTCGCACTTGGCCAGTTTCTATATATTTAATTAATGATTTCATACAATACTAGATTCGACTAATTTTGAAGCTGTATTACAATCTGTGGTTGAAAACGCTTCGGCAAACAATCGACAAAGCAATGCGCATTATAAAAATAATGTCATACATCTATCTAAGTCTAAAATGGCTTCATTTAATCACGGGTGGCACGAGCTGATCAACATAAAGATATCTTTCTTTAATGTTAAACTTTATTGTCTCATGGGAAAACGAATTCGAGTTGGTAATACATCTATACAGATGACATTATCTATTGCCGTTATTTATGGATGACATGTATATTTACGTATCTCACTTTTGTATACCTACTGCGTTGTGACTCTTAAGTAACAAATCTTTTACCTCGAACACTATTCACAAAAATTTAATAATCATAATAATAATATGATATAATAGTCATATAATATATGACTTCTTTAAAAAATCTTTTGTAGGTAGGGCTATGAATTTGGGTAAATGGTTTACTGTGGGTTGCTCATGGATTGTGTAAGAATTTCTTTTGAGGAATTATAAAAAACTATTTTTGCTCTCTATAATACGTACAGCTACGAGTAATATTGACGTCGGATTGCTATGAAATTATGACAATTCGAAAAACAAGCATCTCTCTGATTTGTAAATGGATAATCCATCCATTTCTATACAAAACTGAGTTAGTGTATTTGCTGAAATTAGACACACGCCGTCTCTCCGGCCGATTTTCAGTCACTTAAATCACATAAGAGGTTTACTATCTACCCAACCATTACAAATTATAGTGCACGATGGTATGCTTTAATACCTCTGATTTGGTTATAAGTGGTAGATTCTCATTTTTTAATAATCTCTTTATTTCAATGAATACACTGAAGAAAAAATTGATAATATGTATCAAGAATGTGTTACCTTCATTCATGCAACTTATTTATATACGAGCGCACAAAGTTGCATGATTACAGTAATAAAGTATAGTTGGTTGGCCGTATTAAGATTACTTTTTAATGTCACTATGATGTTTGTGGATTTTATTAAGAACTTGATCACTTTTTTCGCAAGTCGCAAAGCTTGATATGATTAATCATTTCATCTTATTAGAATTAACAATTGGGATGATTGATTGAATTCTAATTTTCACATCTCGACATAAAATATTAAAATAGCGTAGAAAAAGATGCAATCATGTGAAATTAGAATTAAAATCGACTTAGAAATACATAAGATACAAGCATTTTAAGCTGTTAATTTTGAAGCGATTAGACAGAGAGGTCCGACATCAACCGTGACGTCATCGTTGAGTACGGCCATATAAACTCCATGTAAAATGCCGTTTTACTAGAAAGAGATGGAGAAAAATCTTTAATACCTTATATCTTGGTTGTTTTTATAGTTATTCGAAAACCGATTGTTTCTTTCTGTTTATTATATGAATGAGCTTCTATTAAAGCAAAAAAAATTTTTTAGTCATCTAGCCAATTATAAATGTTTACAATGGTAATGGTGACGTCACCAAAATTAAATAAGAAAGTTTATTGTTTTGAATATGTTTTTCTTATTAAGCGTTCAATCATTTCAAATTGATTGTCATAATCATTTGTGATTTGTAGTTTTAAAAATGTTGATGATTAATTTTATTATATTTTACTCAAACAAGCAAAATTTTAACTTGATAAGCTACCATTTTTTTCAGTATAAATATTGACGTTCTCGAGTATATGCTTATATAATTTCTATGAAATAAAATTAACTTCATTTCGTAATTTTAACCGTAATACTAATTTTTACCAAAAATTTGATCCTTTTTCGTCACACGCCAATTTATACTTGATACTTGAAAAATATATTGTATCAATCAATAACACCTATGTAGCATTGCTGGTTAAGTGAACTTTGCTTAAACGAAACTTCCATTTACCTTTTAGCACAAATAGCACGATATCATAATAATGGGATTCATTCAATGATATGTATCGGAGCACTCTTACAATATTAACTCGATACCATTAGACAATCAAGTTTTGATAAGGCTTTAAATATGAGTGGGCACCAAGTAAAACAGGTATCAGTTCTTTATAAAGAAAAGGGTTTCAAATGTACTACGAAGGACTGGACATATAGAACTTCTAAACATTATTTATTTATTTATTTATTTTATCTTAGGAAAACCAAAAGCTCACAAACACAGATAACGCTAAAATATGTAACAAAAAGCCAATAATAGGTTTCCACTAATAGATATAACATAACATAGAATTGCTAAAAAGCGATCAAGTTCCTATACCGTACACAAACGTAAAAAAGTGAAATATAACATGCTAAAAAAACTCAGAACAAGTATAAAATAACATAATATTAAACAACAATATATAATAATTGACTATGTTAAAAAAAATGAAAAATTGCATAATATTTATTATAATTACAATACAAGACAACCTTACACATGTTATGTGCGAAAATAAATTGGACAATATAGCCAGTTTTGAAACACTTACCTGCCAATAATTCACAAAACAAGTAAACGTCGTGCTGTTATTACACTGGTGTTAAATAAGTCGAGATCGAATCTTTTGCTCAATTTATTAAAATTGCTGCTTGCTCGTCGTACAAACGCATTCTGCCTATAGTTGGTAGACGCTGAAGAAATGTTAAGTATTGGCCTATGCCGCAGACCTTTGGAAGGGATATTTAAGGCCAGCAGCGATAACAATTCAGGACAGTCTAACTTGTTTGAGGAAATTTTTAATAAAAATAGAATGTCAGCTATTAGACGGCGGTTTTCGAGCGTAAGAATATGGTGTTTTTTGCATATAGCGTCATAATCATTTGAATGATAGCTTTCCTTGGTGCGGTAACACAGATATTTAATGAACTTACGCTGTATTCTTTCAATACGCGACACGTAGGTAAGGTATTTGGGATTCCAAGCTTGAGACGCATATTCCAGATGGCTCCGAACGAAAGTGCAGTATAGTATTTTAAGCGTTTTAGCTTTTGTAAAGTCACTAGATATGCGTCTTATGAAACCCAGGGCCTTACTGGCCTTCGCGACAATTTTATCTATATGTAAGTCAAAGAGGAGCTTAGAATCAAAATGTACACCAAGGTCGCGTATTGAACTTTGTCTCTGTATGATTGTATTTTTTAGTGTATAGTCAAATTGCTTTACTAGGCGTTTTCGGCTAAAGGACACCACGCTGCATTTGGAGGCATTAAGGTCTAGGTGGTTCTCTGCACAATAGTTCTCTAGACTTACGAGATCTTGCTGTAGAGCCAGAGCATCACTGGAACTTGAGACCGGAGAGTAGATTTTCATGTCATCGGCGAAGCATAAGACCCGAGAGGATCGGAAGCAAGTTTCAATATCATTTACGAAGATAATAAATAACAAGGGACCCAACAGGGATCCTTGAGGGACGCCGCTGGGTACGCTGAGCCATCCTGATATATAGTTATTTATAACTACTGCCTGCGACCGATTCCGAATGTAAGAAATGAACCACCTTAGCAGATTGCCACATATACCAAATGTTTCCAGCTTCATGAGAAGTACCTCGTGATCTATTCGATCAAATGCTTTGCTGTAATCAGTATATATGACATCTACCTGCTGATCACTATCCATTGCGAAGGTGACATGCTCATAAAGTAGTACAAGATTACTCACAGTGGAACGTCCTTTAAGAAAGCCATGTTGGGAGACACAAAAGTTTTGTTTCATAGATGAATAAACTTGATCGTAAACAATTTTTTCTAGTAGTTTGGAGATAATGCATAGCTTAGAAATAGGCCTGTAATTGACAACCTGATTATGGGCACCTTTTTTGTGCACAGGGGTAATAAAAGCGCGTTTCCATATTGCTGGAACATAACCCTCTGTGAGTGATCTTTTGAAAAGCAATGCAATTGGTAGTGAAATTGTGGTCACACAGTTCTTTAAAAAGATAGCTGGCAGCTCGTCGGGTCCGGCGGACTTAGAGACGTCGAGTTTGTGAATAAGTTTTTCGACTAGTTCAGTTGACACACACACAGATGATATACCCAAACTAGAGTCAGAGTGAGATGTAAATGAGTCGTTTCTATCAAAAATATTTTGTTTTTGATTACCCCTATTTAAAAAAGTAGAATGAAAATAGTCCGAAAAAGCCGTGCATATGGAGGGCCCCGTATTAAAGATCGTGTCATTCCATGTCATACTGCTAGGCATTGAAATGAGTTTATATTTTGACTTAACATAAGACCAAAAGTACTTTGGGTTTTTTTCAATCGAAGCTTCAACAGATTTTATGTAATTAGTGTAACAGGATTAGTGTAACAGGATAAAGTGTAATCTAGATCAAAAAACATAACTTCCTTAGCGCTAGCGTTTAATACATTAACTCGAGTTTAGTACATATGTAATCTATTTCCAACTGACAATAGCTACGTCTTTATTGTAACTCTATATAAGAATTTCATTAAGAAATAATCGAACTTCAAGTCTATATAATTGTTTACAGAAAATTGTAAAAAAATATACTAAAACACGAACCACGGAGAGTATATTTATATTTAGTTATAACCAATACACATCCACAGTACAGAATGACATCAATTTTAGTCGTAATTTCATTGTGGGCAAGACTTCAATCGACAATCAGACATTGTCAGTACGCGTGCCAGGGCGTTGGCACCTAGTCCCAGGGCATAAGCAAATTGAACCTCGCCGTTCGTACACTTTGCAACATTTTTATGAGACCATCAATCTCAGCTAACGCCAGCTTTCCTTTGGCCGTTCACCACGTAATTAATAGAGTAGGTGTTCCACTAAATTTATTAAGATCAATTTACCGCCCTCAGTAGAGAACGCTATATTGTCCGAAGTTATTTAAGCGCTCTAGATTTAATTAATATCGCACTTAACACATTGTAGAGAAGTCGTCAATACCGTACAGCCTAGATTTAAGCATTATCAAGAGCTTGATATATCAGTAAGTTAAGGTTATAATCATACATATAGTTTACGTGTGTTACAACTAATTATTATTAGATAGGTACTAGATAATCCTGCGCGCGTGTTCTGTGTTTTTTCCTATTACGAGTATACCTAATAAAATAATAAAAACATTACGTTAATGAAAATAATCAACTAAGTTTATTTATCTAAATAGTTCTTGGGTGTCGGCGGCATTGCAGATATCCATCGTATTTTATTAAATACTAGTTGTGTCGGCGATCTACGTTTCGCCATAATAAAAAATAGTTTACGACCTATTCTCAGACCTACCGAACATACACAAAAAAATAAATAAATATCGGTCAAGCCGTTTCGAAGGAGTTTGGTAACAAACACTGTGACACGAGAATTTTATAAATTAAGAGGATTTCCGTCTCCAACATCAAACATTTTTTATTTATCAAAATTATTATATTGTTTGCAAAGCTTATTTTACGGCGATCAGATTTCAATGAACTACCGACGGATATTACATAAAAATAATGTCTCAAACAGTGGCTACATCTACGAAGTTTGATACAGAACTTATTTACGTCTAACGCCACTGCCATATTATACCAATTAACGCGCTAAAGCTGCTGTGTGATCGAAATTATTGTGTTTATTAACGCGTTACGTCGTACGTGGAGCTCGAGCCTTAACGTTGTTCTAGTAGGTATTCATGTTAACCAGTGTACCTAATTGCGCTTTTTTATTAACGAATCAATTAATCTGAACCCTCGTTAATGCGAAATTGCGAACTCGTGACTTGAGCAATATTTTCTCGTTGTGCAGACGTTGCATCAAACGGTATTACATAACGCACTACGTTAAATATCAATGGATGCGTATTGCCTCGTCTTTTCCCCGAATTAAAAAAAATTCATGCGCATAAATTAATATACATATTTTCCCCGTAATAATCGCTTGATATATTGTTCTCGCTTGATGTGTTTATATGCTACAAAGGAATACAAACACACTTTCGTAAAACGGGTGGTTTATATAAGATTTAATTGACGTATCCATGCATTCATCAATATCAATGTGAAATTATGAAACACTGTACCACTCGGTTTATCCATGTAAACAAGTAATCACACTCAGAACAATTTAAATCTGTAAATACTATGCCTGGAATGCTTTGAAAAAGATAAAACAAATTTATTAATAAGGTTACATTTTAAATTCTAGGGAGTCGAAGTTGCGACTAGTGCGCCAACATAAAGCCTCGTATTCATAGTAAACATTTGTTTAGCAACAGTTGATCAACGTTGTTGATGAGCGGCGAGAATGTTGCTGGAAACTTTGTTTAAATCAATACAGATTGTCCACACGCCAGTCTGCGTTAAAATGTTGCCCGAAAAAGAAATTGCTTTATTTTATCATTGCTCCATACTACTGCCATGTTTAAATAAACGGTTGCAAACACGTCCACACATGTAAACAATTGTTGATAAACAGATGTTGTCGCTCATCGGGCGAGAACTTGTCAACATGCCGTTCTCAACTTTGCAACATATAGTGTTGCCAGCAACTCCGCAACACGATGATTCAACTTTGTTGCTAATTAAATGTTTACCATGAATACGAGGCTTTACAGGTTACAGGTTTATTATAGTATTCGTTAGTTTCTGCCGATGGCTTCGTTCGATATTTAAATATTTGTTAGTTATTCAAAAATATTCGACCTCGTTATTGAGTGCGGCTGACTGACGGCGTGAGCTATTATGGCCAGTCGCTTAAGGAATTCAACCACAGTGCTTTGATCGACATCTATTTGAGTTCTCAAGTTAGAGTAAACACCCATTATTATGCGAACGTGTTCCAAAAACTGAATAGTGAACTTTAACCATCGTAGTTTATCTGAGACCGTTATGACGATCACGGTCAATTGTCTCAGGGCTTTGTTGGTTTGGTCTATTTAATGTTATTAATTGCTTGTAGTTGTTGATAAAGTATATCGTCAACTGTATTCTTCTTTTTTGGCGTTCATTCAGCGTTGTCGAGGTCGGTTTCTTGATGAAACTCAAAAAATCCTTTTCAATAACTGATCATACAAGTTACAACATAAACACAAAAAATAAAAATAAGTTTATCGTTCCAATTTACCTATATCAAGCTTCATACAACTATAGTGGCTCGTTTCTGGGGAAGTGTGTAAGCTTTTTATAATAAGCTTCCACAAAGTGTCACCGTCTTACCAATTCATAAACTTAAAGTTCAAGTCAAAAAGACTCTCACGAGCAAAGATTATTACAAAGTGAGAGTGATTATTTAAGTGATCACAAGATACTCGTATATTGATTGTATGTAACCATACCGATTGTATTTTTTATCTTGCAATACTTATCATGACTATGTAACAGCCAATATTGTAAATGGCGATTTAAAAAAAAGAGATTGAATAATTTGACTTTCCGAGTTTCGTACCTATTCTTGCCTGTTCTTCTCGAGAAGGCTCTTCCAATTTCCGAACAGGTCGACTTTTTTCTTTTTCTTTCTTTTCTAATTGTATTGGCAGACATCTGGAATATATTCAAGATATTTACGGTTAAATAAATATTTGCTTCCTTCTAAGTAGATTGTTTGCTTTGTTTCGGCGTCAATAAGAATCTGTAGAGACCTGTGCTGAATAAAGATTTTTGAATTTGATTCTTTTTATCCCACGAACCTAGAATTTCTACGCCAAATGCTACCAGCAAGCCAGCAAGTATTGCGCACCTAAAAGATTCTCTAAATCCAACCCTCTGTCTGTTTGCCTGTGGTCGGCCCATTTTCGGTTATATACACTGTATATATATATACTGTAATGGACTGCCAAATGTAATAAATAAAAAAACATGTATTGTCGAATACTTTATTGTGCCGCGCACCATAATCGTAAATGGTTTATGTGGACTATATCTCTTCAATGGATTTTTATCCTGGTAAATACTCCCCCAGTACCACAGCAAATATTTTCTCAACGGCAAATAGATGGCGCTGTCGCCATTAAAATGATAGAGGGATGATTTTTATTTAATCCAGCGCACATTAACCGCGGACCGTCATGTTTATCGACCGTAGATTCAGATCAGCCGCTATTACTGAGCCAGCGTGCGTTAATGTACGGATTCATTCTGCTATTCATTATTTATTTACTAGCAATAGAAGTAACTTTGTAACCGATGAAAACAAATTTACAACAAATAAATTGTTCATGGCTGTTGTCATTTTCTTCCAATATATTACACTATAAGAACTTATATACTTTGTCTATAAGTTTAGTTTAATCATCAACTTCCGATCTAATATCAAAAGGCAATTATTTGAATGTTAAATTAAATGTATGTCTATAGGTACTTGAAAATATCAAAACCCTACTCAGAGGTGGAACATACAAAAATTATAACTAGCTTGTATATGAGTGCAAAGTTGCTTTTTAACCGCGTGCTCAACTTTGATGACCGACCAAGCGAAGGATTCTAAAATTGAATCACGAGCGCAGCGAGTGATTCAAAATTTAGAATCCTGAGCGTTAGCGAGGGAATCAAAAGAGCACAAGGTGAAAAATCTTTGCACTCGAGTGCAACACGTAACTTTTCATCCCCCCTCAGCGAGGAAACGACTAAATGCAAAATTAAACATTTACAATCACAAGATACTTTTATTTCAGTTTAGGTACATATTTACTACAACATTATGATAGGTAAGTGTTACAGAAAAATGTATAAAATGTGTGTTTTATATTATGTATAAAAAATAATACGTTATTTTTCTTATTTTCAAGTTTCTTATTTAAAATAATACGACGTCAAAACAAAATGGCGCGCGCAAAGCAAATCAAAAACAAAAGTAGGTACACCAAGGAGGTTCTGAGTCTGAGATTTTAACAAATTTAAAAAAAGGTGTATGATGAATTCGGCACCATGGAGATGGAAGTAAATAGGTTTTATGATGTTTTGAAATCACATACCTAGTTGCACGCGATGTTCTTAATTCAAATTTACTTTAACCTCGAGCGGATAAAAACGGCTTTGGCAGTCAGATATCGAATAGCAAAAATACTCTTTCCGAGATGGGGGGGATGAAAATATTTTTCTTTTGCTTTAGAAAGTAACTGCCTGGTTAGTGACCACGATTGTACCAAGCTTTATTGCTATAAAATAGTTAATATATAATCTATCGTGTTGCTAGAATTATAGCCGTTTCTGATGCTCCACATCCAGCCTCATCATCGCTTACTTAAGGTCAGATAGCATTACAAAGCACGTAAAAACTACCCCGCTAGGAATAAAAATACCTTTACAAGAATTTTTCTTCAAATTCTAGCTTAGTCTATACTAATATTATAAAGAGGAAAGATTTGTATTTTTGTGTTTTTGTACTTTTGTATTGAATAGGCTCCGAAACTATATGACCGATTTGAAAAATCCTTTCTATACTAATAAGTATTATAAAGAGAAAAGATTTGTATTTTTGTATGTTTGTATTGAATAGGTTTCGAATGCTACAATATCACTGAGTAACATAGGCTATAGATTGTTTTCCTACGGGAAAATATGGAATTCCCACGGGAAAAACTAAGATAATGTGGGCGAAGCTGCGAGCGGAAAGCTTGTAATTAATATTATTAACAAATGTTGATTTAAGAAACTTATATCATTTGTGAAACAGGCAGCTTCTTCAGAATTAATTTGACGGACGAACTATCTAGCTTTGTATGGAACCTTTGGAGTGCAAGTAATGGCTTGGCACTTGGCTGGTTTAATCTGAGGTTTCTATACACATCATCGTTGTAGATACCAGCCCCTCGTTGCGTAGCCAGGTCAGGAATGACGGCAGCATTTCTCCGCTCATGTGTCGGGAGAAAGCAGTGCAGCCACGAACCTGACACGTGTCGCTGCGTTCAATTAGTATAGAGTGTCGACTAGCGGCCTCGACCGCAGGTACGGTAATGCGGCGCAAGCGCAGCCGGAACGTAACGCGATCATACGACGCCATTTCATGTTTTCAAACTTCCTGAACAGCATTCATTGCAAGAGCTTAAAGAAGTATTTAACTAGTTTCTACCGGCAGCTTCGTCTGTATTTTTACTCAACATGGATGACGATGAAGTATACAGTCTACCTATAGAAGCTTGAGACTAGACGGCATGAAGTTGAGGATCAAAATCCTGTGCCGCCACGCCAGTATAGGAATTTTTAAACCCCTCTCCCTTCATTTTAATCTCCATGAACGACTTTTATTAATGTCCACTAATCACTTTGCGTTTATCATCGAAACACTAGTTTTAACACGCTATTTTGTCTGAGTATACGCTACAGTCTCTTAAATCGATTGATACTCGTATGTCTGCATTGACCGTGATTTTGGCAAATTAAATTCGTTTTATCTTAATGATACGAAAGATGTTCCATTTCATGCTCTCGTCTTTTTAAACGACTTCAATGAGGAGGTTCAACTGTATCATTATTCTTATACACGGTTATTTTTTATCACCCTGGAAAATTTTAGGGACGCTTCAGGACACACCCAATATTATATAAAAAAAATAATTAAATAAAACATTTAAAAAAAATATAAAAAATATAAAAAAATCTCTAAAAATGCTGCTCTCAACTAGTGCAGCATTTTTTGTATTAAAAAAAAAATATAAAATTAAGGAGGGGGATTATTTTTTTTATTTATATTTAAATCATTCTAATACCATGTCGTAAAGCGTCCCTTAAATTTTCCAGGGTGATAAAAAAATAACCGTGTATATGTCCACCAATTTCTTCGACAATTTGCTATTTCCTTCACCAGTAGTTCTTTCCGTAGCTTCCCTAAGTACGATCAATTTTTTTCTATTCGAAATAGTGTAGGTACTCCTGAGGTGGTCCTATTGTCATCATTGCAGGATCTAATAAAGGGATCCGAGGAAATCTCGAGGAAAACGTTCTAATTTCATAGATACAACGTATTTAATATTTTTTTTCCAACCATACTTGTATCTGGTAATCATCTGCTGAGATTTTTTACAAACGATAGAGAAGCTCTTGGCCTTTATGTCACCTGATGGTAAGTGACGATAAGGCCGAAGGTGGAAGCGAGCTTCACCTGGACTCCTCAACAACTGAGGAGCTCTTATTCTTTAGGGCGACAATCTTAGATAAGACGGTGGTAGCTAGCCAGGCGGGCTCGGAAGCCCTACCACCAACCAAATCGAGCAGAAAAATTTCTACCCCCACGGGGAACCGAACCCCGAACCCCCCGATCAACACTAGGTGGTTGCGACCACTAGACCACGCATCACAGAGTCCGGCTATGCTCAGTTGGGCTTGTATAATTCTATTCTCAAACGTGACTAAATTTCAACAATAATGTAATGCGATAATGCTTCAATAAACTCAAACTCAAAAATTCACTACAGACCTTGACGGACACTTCTTGACGTTTAACAATTAGTTACTGGTTTAACTTTTGTAGCCATTTCATCGAAATACTCGTAAGTCAAAAAAAAACGTTTTCAGGCAGTGATTTAGATTTCTTTTCATTTTTTTATTCATTTTTTTTACGTTTTCAAGTAGGTACATTATGTCCCTCGATTTTGGTGGTAAATTGTTGCAATATCTTTTGTCACGCAGTGTCAAAATATCTTCATTACTGGATGAACTCATTTTATACAATTGAATATAATATATGAACAATAATAGGTATAAAAATAGTAAAGCCTCGTGCAAAAACCGTTTTGTTTTGTTTTTACTTTTCTTCTTAATTCATTTAACAGAGCATTCATTTTGTCGTGCCAGTTCAAAATTTAAATAAAGCTTAGCGAGTTACCTCTCTGGCAATCATATACTTAAAGCTTTAAAAAAGTTCGTTCTATTTTCAAATAACATTCAAAATAAAAAGGTGAATGTTATAGGTATAACATGTAGGTATTCTTATATTATTTTTGACCTTTCATGTTTTTGATGATAGTTTTTATCCTTTATTAAATCATTTTTGACGTTCTTAAATCAAAATCTTCACGGTTTTTTTAGCCGACTTCAAAAAAGGAGGAGGTTCTCAATTCGATGCGTATGTTTTTTTTGTGTGTATGTTACGCGATTACGCCGCCAGTTGTGGACCGATTTTCTAAATTCTCTTTGTATTCGATAGAATACCTATACTCCAAGGGTGGTCCCATGGTCACCAAAGTCAGGATCTGATGATGTGATGCCATGAAAATCAGGGTACGAGCTCACCGAAGGTATTTAATTAGGGTTTTTTAAAAATAAAATAAGAATAGGTACTGACAACATCACACTTCTATATTGAAGTCGGTGACAAATTTTAAGACTTTCTAGGAGATCATTGTTTGGCACCGACTTCAATATAGATGTGTGATGTTGTCTGTCCCTATTCTTATATTATTTTTAACTTTTCAGTGTTTTTGAAGTCGGTTTTTATTTTTTGTAAAAAAAATTTTTTTTCTTTTCTCCCTTGGCATATTATTATAAAAAGAAAGGAAGGAGCCATCCTATTTAATCATTTTACAGTAAAGGAAGCAAGTATTGTGCAGAAAAAAATATAGACGTTAATTGATTTGAATATAAATGCGATGGAAGCAAAGCTCGTATGAGTATTAAATAAGACAAGACCTCTTGACACATCTAAATTAATAAGGCACGCAGACCTACTTGTCTAAGAATAATTATTACGATTGTGCAACGGAGCACAAAGGCATTCATTATATGTTAATTTTTCACCGATGAATATTTTAAAATTAATGATTTTAAGATCAGGTATCTGGAACTTCTTTGTATCATGTCCGAATTGGCGGCTATACACCGAGTTAAGTAACTAAGTTGGCTAAGTCACGTTTAAGTTATCTGTATGACCTCGGATAAATTGTGCAAGTAATCCATATATCTCTACGCTTAAAATTTTGGTTCTGAAATTAAATTATAATAAAAACAGCAAGCATCAATTCTGTAATACTTTTCACCTGGATTTACTTTTCGATCAGGTGCCAAATTTGAAAATATCGAGAGTTCAATTTATAGAGTCGTTTATAGGGACTTGAATTCCGCGATACTTGGAATGCTTTGGAAGTCATATAATTTACTGTCGTACGGATGTTTTCACTGAATATAATATGGTGTCCTTTTCAAATCATGTTGGTGATCTGAACCACAATTTTCGGAACGGTCTGTTCGAAAACATTGAATCATTTTGCGTTTCAAGAAATGCATTTTTTATACGAAAAGTACCAAATTCTTAGAGTACTTTCCAAATGCATTTAGTATCCCTACGCTTTATGCCAAAATCGGAAAGTAAAATTGATTTATTTAAATTGGGTTTCAAGTGTTTTTATCGACATTGTCAGTTTCTCCGAGTATTATACTCGTATTGATTTGATACCCAAATATCTATTATTGATTCAAAATAACATATTGATAACTAACTGTTTGATAACTGGTTACTTACAAAGAAATTTTTTCACTGTTCATAACTAGTTATCAGGGAAGAAAATGATTTCCATTTAAGTAATTTTTAGTAACTATTAGTTATGAAAAAGTATGTAAATATTTTTTTGGAACTGCCTTTGCCTCCGCTACAAACGGTAGCTTAGTCGTCTATCTAACGAAGTAGGCATTTTTATAGTGGGCCTAGTAAATGACTACATTCCACCATTCGATGGTAAGGGATTAGAGAAAAAGCTTTCCAGAACACTCGCCTTGGTAAAGAGGGTAAAATGCGCTTAGTGATGCAATATCTGCTCTGCAGCTCCAGTTTTGTGCCCTGAAGAGAGGGAACGGGAAGGAACGGTGACTTTTTGCCGAAAACGTGCACACCTGTGTTTTCTTGGCATTGAATTCGACCAGGTTTTCTGTGCCCCATTTGGATAAGATGATCTATCTCGTCTCTCCCCGGTGTCCATCCACCCAGCCGTCGCGTGTCCGAAATATCCCGTATGCATTATACTGTCATCTGCATAGTAATGAATATTCCCAAGAGGAATCATTATCATTGATATACAGAAGAAAAAGTGTCAGGGATAAAATGGAAAAGACTGTCGAAGGCTTTATATATCTAGGCTAATACATAGGCGTAGATTCTATTGGCGGGGGGGGGGGCGCAGGCCAAAACAGCCCTAGAATATATAGTCGTAGCCAAGATTCTTTCTTGGGCACTGACGGGTCAGTTGATTTAAAAGATGACTCGGTGCCCAGTGGTTTTGGCGCTCAGCTGACAATTGCTAAATTTAAGCAACTTCGACATTTGTCAGGTCTAACATAGTAACTAGTTTGATAACTAGTTATAAAACAGTAAAAAAAAAATATTTTCGAAGCTGGCAAATTTTATGTATGTAATGTTTGATATTAATACTAGTGATCTAACATACAAATAATATAATTTGAATTCATATAATTTCATTTCATATAAATACTGATTTAATATAATAAACATTTGATATAATTTTAGACTCTCTAATATCATGCGATATAATGAACATTTGATGTAATAGTTTTTTTTTACTTAATACCAGATGATATAAAAAACATTTTGTATAACGCCTGTTCGTTTGCAATGCATTTATTAACTGGCATGCAAGCAAGGAAGCACCATGTAAGCAAACATACAACATGCAAGCAAGCATGTAGCATGCAATCAAGCAAACACCATGTAAGCCAACATGCAGCATCCAAGAAAGCACGCAGCATAGAAGCAAGCATGCAGCATCCAAGAAAGCAAGCAGCATAGAAGCAAGCAAGCAGCATGTAAGCAAGCATGCACCGTGCAAGCAAGCAAGCAAGTACCATGCAAGCAAACATGCAACGTGCATGCTTTCTGTCACGGCTCCGGCGCTGCGGGGCTCCGGCGGTCCCGCGCGAGCTCATCGTCGCAGATGGTTTTCGCTCACCACCGCAGCCTCGGCTTGCTGGCAGCCGGCCAGCCTCAGCCGCGGCGTCGAGCGTTAAAACCACCTGCTCCCCAACTCGCGAGCCGCCTCACCCCTCCGCGCCTGCGCGGGTTGAAATTACACTCTTGGGGTAGGACAAACAAGACTACGTGGAGTCGGTTTTGCAGCGATGCGTTTCTGTCACTAGTAGTATGAATAAATTACTTTGCTAATTATTATTTTAGATCAATTTATGGTCAAAATGATATTTTTATAGGCAATTATTTAGTAAACAATGTAAAAATTATATCTAATGAAAATATAGGATATGATTATTATAGCAGTGTAGCTTTATGCAAAATGTTGTTATAGAATATGAGTATTATATCAAATTAATAATATATACGAAATGTTATTGTAGGAAGTGTCGTTAGACCAAGTTAAAATTATATCCAATGAACGTTATTTGATTTGAAATTAGATCATTTGTAATTATAAGAAATCAAACGCACCCTAGTTAAGAATTTGGAAAAGTTTTCTCCTATAATAACTAGGTAGTTACGAAACAGTGAAGTATTTTCTTTTAAAATAACCAGTTATAGAAACAAACAGTTGGCTGAAGGGCGTTTCGTAGGTAATTAACGTAGTTGGAACTTTTCATATTGAATTTACAAAGTTGCCACTTTGACAAAATTAAGGGTTTGGATATACACGTGTGTTTTCATTGTGCGTTGAAGGAACCGGGCCTTCAAAATATAACAATATGCTCTGTTTATAAAACTTTATTAAACAAATTACATAAAATTTCTTCAAATGTGATTTGTTGCAATACATATATTTCATATTATTTTATATGAAAAATTTATTTTTTCCCATTATGTTCATAAATCACAATTCAAAACAAACGTTACTCGAGTCATCATGTTATTTGATAACAACTTATTTGATAATAACTTAACCATAAATCATTAGCAAAACTATAACATGTCTGGCAGTAAAACGTGAAGCCTGAATAAGGATAACTCTTATAATTGAATTGATCTAATTTATTCGGTCACTAAACGGACTTCACCCAAAATATGAATATCGACTTCTCGTTTGTGAATATTCCACTAATGCCACACCTGTCACGAGTATCTATTTAATATACAATATAATTTAATATCATAGCTATTACAGCGCTATTCTATTTCCCACATAGTTGGAGGTCCGCATGCAGTAAAAGAAATCGAAGGTGGTTCGATATAAATCGTGGGAAGATCTACATACACCAGTGGCGCTGGATCTGAGGGGCTATTCTCATGAGCTCATAATCAAAGTTTAAAATTCATAGTTTTCTGCATTTGTCGTATCACTGTCACTGAAACTCGGAAGAAGAGTCTTGCCTCTTCTTCCGAGTTTCAGTAACTCAGAAGTTCTAAATTATATTAAATCATCATCATCATCATCATTTCAGCCAAGAGACGCCCACTGTTGGACATACATAGGCCTCCCCCAAGCATCTCAATACCCATCGGTCCTGCGCCTCCCGCATCCAGCGGCTTCCCGCGACCTTCACTAGATCGTTGGTCCACCTAGTCTAAATTATATTTAATAATTAAATATAATTTAGAACTTCTGAGTTTCTTGCCTCTTCTTCTCGTGAAAGCTTTAGCAGGTTATTTTGCTTTCTTTTTTTTATTTAATATAGGACATTTGATGACTTCCTTGTAGTGTTATACATACATCACAACAATGTATACGCATAAAAATACAGACAGAGTTCTGTTGTAATTAGGTTTTTGTGTTGAATTGTAGCGGGCTGTGTTGAATGAGGATTTTTTAAATTTATGGTTGCGTGCTTTCGGAGTATTGTACTGCGTATTGAAAATATTGATTTCAGGTTCGGAGAATAGCCCCTCTGATCAGCGTCGGCGCGTGTTGTACGCCGCACGGGGTGAACGTCTCACTTAACTGTATTTGCACCTGAGCTTAGAACTTAACCGTTCATAAGTATTGCACGTAACACGTAACTCGGCCTGTCGATAAAAATCAAGATAGGTACCTAATGCTTTAAATGTTAAGGTGATGAATGTAGGTACGTAACTAATAACTTAGTCATTTTTTAAACAAAAATGTTTTTTGAACTCAGGTCTGTACAAAATTATATGAGGATTCTTTGTCAACATGTATCTTTCAGGACTTATATGTAATATTTATTCTTTTATTTAAATTACGATAAGTAAGTGGAATCCTTCGTTTTGCCGATGATGAAGTACTAATTGCTGACACCTTGGAAGACCTGAACACCATGCTCGGAGATCTCAGTAGTGCTTCCCAAAGAGTGGGTCTTAAAATGAACATGGATAAGACAAAAATCATGTCGAATGCCCATGTTGTATCCACTCCAGTTAATATTGGGAACACTACACTTGAAGTTGTAGATAACTACGTATACCTGGGACAGATAGTCCAGTTAGGTAAGTCCAACTTCGAGAAAGAGATCTCTCGTCGAATCCAGCTCGGATGGGCAGCTTTCGGGAAGTTACGAAAAATCTTCGCGTCCAAATTACCTCAGTGTCTCAAGACGAAAGTCTTTGACCAGTGTGTGTTGCCAGTTATGACCTACGGAAGCGAAAAGTGGCCATTCACTATGGGTCTCGTCCGAAGGCTCAAGGTCGCTCAGCGGGCAATGGAGAGAGCAATGCTTGGGGTCTCCCTGCGTGATCGGATCCGAAATGAGGAGATCCGCAGGAGAACTAAAGTAACCGACATTGCTCGAAGGATTGCTCAGCTGAAGTGGCAGTGGGCGGGACACATAGCTAGAAGAACCGATGGCCGTTGGGGCCGAACGGTTCTTGAGTGGCGACCACGATCCGGACGACGCTCAGTGGGTAGGCCCCCGACCAGGTGGACCGACGATCTGGCAAAGGTCGCGGGAAGCCGCTGGATGCGGGCAGCGCGGGACCGATCGTTGTGGAGATCCATGGGGGAGGCCTATGCCCAGCAGTGGGCGTCGTGCGGCTGAGATGATGATGATGATGATGAAGTAAGTGGAATGAATGTTTCCAATATTTGTATGATTCAAGTTTTAATAAAATATCAATATATTTTTATCAATAAATTCCCGCAGTAATGTTTATCAAACACAAATTAATGGATCCTATTATATTACAAAAAATATAACAAATATTTTTTCGTCGGCACTACAATCAAGTTCGGTGCTTTTGAGATGACATTCCAAAGAGTTTTTATAAACATATTTTAGTAATTAAAGCAACATTTAAATTGTAAAGGCTGGCCTTGATTTTTATAACCGATGTATATTGAGTAAATTTTAAACAAAATCCAAATCTATTCTGTTCGGTGAAATAAAACAACTGTACTAGGATGTAGGTTACAGGCAAGCTATTCATTAGAACTACAGTTCTTTGTTCAGATTCTCGGAATCATCGTGGAAGCTAATGTTATGCTGGTATCGAAATTGGCACCATATTCGTACAAAGTAGATATAGCAGACTTGCGAGAGCTCCCAACAAGCATTATAATAACGTATCATTACAAACCCAGTACTTAAAAATTTAGTTCGCGAATAACTGCATTCGAATATTTAGAAATTTAAAGACTAGGAATTTTAGCAAATGCATTGTGCTAGACGAAGACGAAAAAAGTCCATGGGTAAACGACAATAGGACTCGCTCCTTCGCCTGGGACTTTGTTTTGGCAGTAAACGGCATGAGGTCCCGTTACTTTATTTTTAAAAAAATATGTAAGTGTTAAAAATGAATGCAAGAAAAAATTCTAAGCAGTGCAGCAAGATACCCGCATTTTTTGTATAGATGAGCTTTTAATTTGACAAGCAATACTTCCTCAGGGTTAAGCAAGTGTTTAGTGTAATGCATGTTGGATTGTCGCTGCGGGGCCGCATGGTCGTGCGCGCGCCTGCCCGATGATCATGCCCCGCGGCTCCTCGAATGCTGACACACGATCTATTTAATATTGATCCACAATTCACTTCGTTTGCATGCTTTGTCGAATGCTAAAATAATCGCTGCGTTACACAATCATAGAAATAGTCCTCGCTGAGAAATAACCGATAGTTACTACTAGTGATTACATACTCTCTACTTACTTTCTAAGATTCGTCGATCTTTTCTAAGACGAATAGTTATGTACGAAAGAAAAAATATTTTGTAGGAACACAACCCAGGGCAAGTTTTTTCTGATAAATTATAAAAGCCTTCATATTATAAATAACTTAAAACCTTTGTCATAAAATCTGTGTAAATTTAATTACGTGCGCGTTGAAAACAAAGAATAAATTATATAAAAAATATACGTATAAATTTTCTTTTTCTCTCTTAGATCAGAAATTATCCATAATCAGTGTAGAGGGGAGATGGCGTAATACCTTTCAATAATTATTAAAAAATAATAATACAACAGAAGAGTGAAAGCTTAAAATTAAATTAAAGCAAGAGAACAATTTGTTCACACTTCCTAAGTATGTACCTACCATTTCATTCATGTATCTAGGCTCGTAATAAAATGAAGACATTCATTTATTTCATTATTGAAACGTTACGACGACTGTGTCAATTCATTGACAAAAAATTATTTCATTACAAGGTATCAACAAATTAATTATTATTAAAGTAAACAACATAAATAAATAAGTAGGTATAATTTGATTAAATTACAATCATTGGGAACACAATGGTAGTACACTACTCGTACTCACTATTCGTTTTATAAAACGATTCCAATGCTTCAAAATGACAGACACAGTCCTACTTTTATACATTATTAGTGAAAGTGCATTTTAGGAACCGAAATGGCGAAAACTTAAACGATTTCACACTGACCTTTTCTATTGTTCGTGTTGTGAAACAAAGGAGATCGATATGGCCGAGATATAACGACGCAATTAGTGTAGTCCGAAGCGCAATAATTTATGCTTAATATTTGAAGTATCTCGCTCGCGCGGTCGTTCTCTCGTTTGGATAATAAGTTATTCTTGTGATGGTATCTAAGAAATTTGTTTCTAAGAAACAAAATGTGTCCGTTTCACAAATATTAACATAATTACATGCCTTGTTCTAGCTGTCGAGCTGTTAGAATTTTACGCATAAGGTACATATAAGGACAATTATAACATCTTAGTTTCATAAGGAATATACCTGTAAAATCTCTCAGTTCCATATACAACGGTATACCTGTAAGCAAAGGTCGCTACATTTGTCAATCCGTACAGCAAATCCACAAGTCATCCACCCACGTATAGACGCTGCTCAGAAGGTGGTCATTTAGACCAAAAAGCAATAAAGATGGACCAATAGACTGGTCATGCCGCGACAACTTGTTGCGTTGTTAAAAAGGATCCGCACAAAATTAATAAATCCTTCGCGCCACTTAATAATGAAAACAATAAACAACTAAATATTAAAAATGCTTATTAATGCTGAAATTACTGCTGTAATATTAATAAAAAAAATTACGTACTTATAAAAGGTGATACATATTTTCAAAATTAATTTATTAATGAATGACGGTTGATTACACATGGCCATTGACGATGAAACTTTCTTCTTCATTGCAACACGCGTGGCTGTGACATTATGTTAAGGAAACAAGGCATTTAAATGAGCAAAGTTAAGTACAATGTGATGAAACATAATTGCCTATTCCGTCTGAATGTCCATCTAAGGTGTCCGAATGTAATTACCAAAAGTCAAAATCGTCCCGCCCACGAGTGCTCTCACGCGCCGTGAGGTCACCTTCTCTGACAACCTGCTCACAAAAGCAAATTACACCACTATACTTAGCGGACTGCTTGTTGACTGTTATCTTTATTATAGGTTTGGGAGTTAATGGCTCATTTTTGTTAGTATTACCAATAAACATTCGGTACTCACGATCGGCGCTGAATAAAAGCTCTCGTGAAAGATAAAAGCGTACTAAGCGTAATTTTATATCCATCGAGATGTACGTATCGATTCTCATGGATGTGTAATCTCACATAAACAAATGTTCTGGTCAGAACGTGCGCGTAACTCCAGCGGAGTGACAAGACAATAATTGCTCCGGGCCGCGGCGACGCCCTGCGTACATCTCACGAGACAAATTTACGTTTACTCCCGTGATAGACAAACAATCCTGCTGGAAACGTTTACCTCACTAAGAATCTCTAATAAAACTTCATTTGCGAAGACACACTCATTTATTTAAGCAGGTAGATAAAGTACACTGACAGTATCATTTCTAGTGTGAACCTGTTCTAGGACCGCTCCGCTGTGCTCTTAATAATTGGAATGAGTGTTTAATCGGATAATGATGACAGATACTTAATAATCTCGGGACCGTTAGAATAACTAAGCATTTTAAAATAATAATAGCTGCAAAAATAAATCCCCTGCCAGTTCCAAAAGAAGAAACGAATGACCCGTTTGATGACACTAAGCACAAAATAATATGAGTTGCTGCTATTTGAGTCTGTAATACAATCTCATTACCTACTACGAGATGTATCAAATTTTTAGAATAGATTTTTGCCTCTTAAGTCTGGGCACAAAAAAATCTTATGTATTTACTTCGAGTATTATTTAATTACGAATAATCACGAGTCTAAATTGTCAAAGCTGACTTTATCTTAATATTTAAAATTCTCGTGTCACATTGTTTGTAATCAAACTCCTCCGAAACGGGTTGACGGGTTGAATTTTTTTGTGTACCTATATTTGGTAGGTCTAAGAATAAGTCGTAAGCTATATTATAACCCTAAGTGATAATGGTGTTTTTTAGAAAATCATTATGATGAAATGTAGTTCTCCGACACAGCTAGTCTAAAATATAAAAATCACGTGTCACAGTGTTTGTTATCCTACTCCTCCGAACGTCTTGACCGATTCTTATGATTTTTTGTGTATATTGACAATTAAAAAAAGTTAAAACACACTTCTATATTGAAGTCGCTGCCAAATTTTAATAAGACTTTCTAGATCGTCCTTTGGCACCAACTTCGATATAGAAGTGTGATGTTGTCTGTACCTATTCTTATACCTATTATTTTTAACTTTTCAGTGTTTTTGAAGTCGGTTTATATTTTTTGTAAAATATTTTTGTTATATTTGTTTGTCAGGATATAAGGTTTGTATGAAAGAAAATGTTTTAATAAGACTTTCTAGATCATCCTTTGGCACCAACTTCGATATAGAAGTGTGATGTTGTCTGTACCTATTCTTATACCTATTATTTTTAACTGTTCAGTGTTTTTGGAGTCGGTTTTTATTTTTTGTAAAATATTTTTGTTATATTTGTTTGTCAGGATATAAGGTTTGTATGAAAGAAAATGTTTCATTAGGTTGAAAAATTTTCCATATCATCATCATCATCACAACAGCTCATAATGTCCCCAAATAGTCAACCACGCTGGCCCAATGCGGATTGGTCAATTTCAAATACACGTTTGAATTTCTTCGCAGATGTATGCAGGTTGCCTCACGATGTTTTCCTTCACCATAGGAGCGACGGACAAATGTACATATGAAATTCGAAAATGAAAAACACATTGGTACATGACGGTCTTGAATCTAGAACCTCTCGATTGGAAGGCGAGTGCCGAGCCCACAGCGCCACCGACGCTCCGCTTACGTTTTTTATGACATATTGGCTGCCCGCTAGTTTAAGTTTTTTAATAATTAAATTGTGAAGTCTTTAAATCTTAGAATTCCTTTCCAGACATTTTTAACGTCCAGCCCCCGTAGCACGTCCATCAAAACACGATATGATAAAGCGATTTATCGCTGTGAACTGTCAAAATACGACGAAACCCTATTGTATTTTGAGAGTTCGCCGCGATAAACCGCTTTATCATATCGTGTTTTGGTGGACGTGCTAGGGGGGCAGGGGGCCTAGACAAAGTAACAATTCAAAAACGATAACGAGGTTATATAAGAACTAGCTTTCCGCTCGCGACTTCGCTCGCGTTATTTTTGTTTTCCTGTGGGAATTTTTTCCTTCTCCTGGTCTCGAACTATCCCTATACCAACTTTCATTAAAATCGGTTCAGTAGTTTCGAAGCTTATCTATATATATAAAAGAAGAAACTGACTGTCTGACTGACTGACATATCAACGCACAGCCCAAACCACTGGGCTTAGAGATTCCAAATTTGGCACGTAGGTTCCTTATGAGGTGAAGGGGTGCACTAAGAAAGGATTTTTTAAAATTCACCCTCTAAAGGGTTGAAAAAGGGCTTCAAAGTTTGTATGGGGAAACCAAATTACTTGCTCTATTTTAATCGAAACTGCACATGAGTACTCCAATCGATAACTAAGTTAAACCTGTTTCAGGATTTTCCAAATTTCAACCCCTAAAAGGGGGATATGGGGTGTCAAAGTGTGAAAATTGATAATATCAACGCACAGCCCAAACCACTGGGCCTAGAGATTCCAAATTTGGCACGTAGGTTCTTTATAAAGTGAAGGGGTGCACTAAGAAAGGATTTTTTAAAATTCACCCTCTAAAGGGCTGAAAAAGGGCTCCAAAGTTTGTATGGGGAGACCAGATTACTTGCTCTATTTCAATCGAAACTTCACATGAGTACTCCAATTGATAAATAAGTCAACACCTGTTTCAGGATTTTCCAAATTTCAACCCTTAAAAGTGGGATATGGGGTGTCAAAGTGTGAAAATTGATAATATCAACGCACAGCCCAAACCACTGGGCCTAGAGATTCCAAATTTGGCACGTAGGTTCCTTATGAGGTGAAGGAGTGCACTAAGAAAGGATTTTTTAAAATTCACCCTCTAAAGGGCTGAAAAAGGGCTCCAAAGTTTGTATGGGGAGACCAGATTACTTGCTCTATTTTAATCGAAACTTCACATGAGTACTCCAATTGATAAATAAGTCAACACCTGTTTCAGGATTTTCCAAATTTCAACCCTTAAAAGTGGGATATGGGGTGTCAAAGTGTGAAAATTGATAATATCAACGCACAGCCCAAACCACTGGGCCTAGAGATTCCAAATTCGGCACATAGGTCCCTCGTGAGGTATAGGGGTGCACTAAGAAAGAATTTTTGGAAATTCCACCTCTGAGGGGGTAAAATGGGGATGAAAGTTTGTATGAAAGTCCGTCAGTTTCGAAGTTAGGATTTCCAAATTTTGGATTTAGGCTGGAGATAAATCTCCAGCCTAAATTGCCTCCAGCAAGTGCAAAAAGAATGGATTTTTCAAAAACCACCCTCTACGGGCTTGAAATGGAGGTCTAAAATTTGTACAAAATTAGACTATCTATATAAACGACACACGAAAAAACACCGGACCGCCAGTATCTAAATGGGGCCATCCCCGCGATATTACAGAAATCGGCTCTCAATCAACTAAGTTCCACAGTAGCGAACATAACTGAATTGACAGCCCCCTCCTTTCTGAAGTCGGTTAAAAATGCAATGCAGCCAGTGCCAGAAGGAAAAATATATGAATGTTTTTATCAAACTCACACTTCACCGTTTTTCATAAGTACATTAGATTCCTCCGATTTATCTCTTGGGTCCAGGGATCCAAAATTTCGTTATTTTTTAAGTTCCGACGCATACTTTGGAGATATTTGTAAAATCTCTAAATTTCTCTACATAATAGGGCCCGGGATGAAAAATGATTTATTAAATATAGGTCTCGGCTACATATTACTTATTATCTTCTATCTATGTCTGTATATATAAAAGAAGAAACCGACTGACTGATGCACAGCCTAAACCACCGGGTCTAGAGATTTAAAATTTGGCACGTAGGTTCTCTAAGAGATGTACTAAGAAAGGATTTTCCAAAATTCACGCCCTAAGGGGTTGAAATGGGGCTCCAAATTTTGTATGGGGGAACAAGATTAGTTGGACTATTTTATTCGAAGCTTCACATGAGTACTCCAATCGATAAATAAGTTAACACTTGTTTTAGATTTGTTTCAGAATTCACCATTTTAAATGGGGGATATAGGGTGTCGACGGCTGAAAATTAATATGGGTATTCTTTGTATGGTTTATCGGGTCGCTGGTTACGAAAACAATAACGATTTCTAACGATATCTAACGTGTCGTGAACTACCATCATCGTTTTCTATCTTCTTCTTAATATGGAAAAGAAGAAACTGACTCACATATCAACGTACAGTCCAAACCTTCGGGTCTAAAGATTTCAACAAGTAGGTTTCTAATGAGGTCTAAGGGCTATGGGCACTAAGAATGGATTTTTCAAAAACCACCCTCTAAGGATTTGAAACGGAGGTCCAACATTTGTATGAGGAAACAAAATCAGACTATTTTATTCGAAATTTGACAGGAGTACTGTTATCAATAAATGAGTAAACACGTGTTTTAAGTTTTTACAGAATGCAACCCCTAAAAAAGGGAAATGGTATGAGAGTCTGAAAATCAACATGGGTATTCTTTTTGTGGTTTATCGAGTCGCTGATTACGAAAACAGCAAAAATCTAACGTGGCAGACGTGAAATATCATCACCCATATAAGGGTTCTATATATTTTTTCATTTAAGGTATGCCATCTCCATCGTCGTCAATCGGGTACGCGGGCGCGGGCGGCGCGGCGAGACGAGAGGAGTAGTTATCAGGAATAATTCTGCATCTATAATTAGTACAGTTCAAGGTGCTGCTGGAAAGTGGTTGCCTTACCCCGAATTTGACATTTGACGCGAGCGAAGCCGCGGGCAAAAGCTAGTTCAATACAAACAAACAATCAAATCCTTCCTCTTTATAATATTAGTATAGACTAAATGTATGGGAATGATTCCACATTACGAATCATTCTCATACATTTCCGTTCGATAGGTACAGAGCGTATAAGGTAAACGAAACGAAAGCGAATGTTACTTTGTCTAGAACCCCTGAATTACCCCCTGGGTTAAGAAATTTGTTTATGAACTTCTTCATGGAAATAGACTTGCTGATACTGTATCACCTAAGACAGTGTTTTTTCAATCCGTGTGTCGCGACCCCTAGGAGTTTCGCGAAGCCTAGGGTCGCCGGTAAAAAAAGGCAAGGTTCTACACTACAATGAAACACAATTTCAATGAGAAGAATGGTCTTGTTTATTATAACTTTTTGACTGTTTATGACCAAAGTGGTCGTCAAAATTTGTCAACTTGTAAATGTGTCACATATTCAAATTTATTTTAAAACACTGACCTCAGGTATCAAAAACTTTTTTGTGGCTTTCTATCAAATAATATTAATGAAACAAATATGACACTAGATAGTGTAGCGAACCAGAGAGTGCTTTCATAAATTTTCTTTCCTAATAATAATAGGCCTGCTATTAAAGGTCGACTAATGGCAGCGTAAAACACCGGCCATTTACTTTTTTGATCTCAGCTTAAAACATCACGACATTGTTTCGATTGAAAAGTAGATCGTATCATCAGCGCAGCGGTCGCTGCTGAGTGGTGCGGAGTGAACGCGAAGCGAACCTCTAGTGCTGTATGAATCAACTGATAACGAGCTACTAATTTAAAATGAAATTTATATTTCATGACATAATCATAAACTTAATGCGATTGCTTGAATAAAAGTTCGTTTTTATCCTTCATACGTCTTATAAATGCGTTTGCTTCTTTTTGAGCATTCTATTTATATGCGGTTGTTTAATTAAATAATTAAACTTTATCGAGGTAGATACATATTTTTGAAGTGTTGATTTGAACTTTATTAAAGTTTTTCACTATCTGTACACTAACATTGAAATAGAGATAGTTAAAATACCGTTACTAAATAGGAAAAAGGAAAAAACTTACGATACATTCTCACACTGTTGGAAATCCCAGAATTTTATAATTTCTGTAATAAATACAAAAACAACCAACACATTTTAGTGCAATTTTTCACCATGTCTTTAGTTTCTTAAGGTTTTACAAAGTTGACCAATATACGAATATATTACAAGGTGAATTCGCATGACAGTGCGTAATAAACGTACCTATAGCATTTCTTTAAAAATAAATAAAGACGTAGTTTTTGTTTTACATGTTTTGGACCTAAATATCGAAATAGCACTATTCATGGTCACTCTATGTGCGCTTGCGATGCTTCTGCGCCACATGAGCAAAATTCATGTGTGGATACCGCGCGCCGGGCGGGCTTCTTGTCTCGATGGCCGCACTTCTGTGGCCTTCATTCACTCCTGAGCGTAAAGTATTAGAGTTAATAAATTTTTGTTCGGGCCTGATAAAATTTCAAATTAATATTTCCCATGATGAAACTGATTGTATGGAAGAAAAATATAAGTTTTGCATTTAAAGCATATATTTTTTGCTAATAGTGTTCTTTATAAATGACAAAAATGGATTTTTGTAATATGACTAATTAACTGAGTCAAATATACTGACTTTGTATAATTATCTTGTCGATATTAATGCAAAAGCACAACACTAATCATAGGAATCTACAGCCGTCGAAACCGAGCGCTCAGCGACAACGCCTGGCGCAGTCGCAGCGACAACCGACAAGTGAACGCAATCACTAATTGAATCAGCCGATAGCGGCTGCCAAGTACGCAGCGCTACATCACTTTCTGTTGATTAGCTTACGCTACCAATATTTATTTATATATGATTCGTCCATTTTCTTATTTGGCTTGTCTACGTATTAGATTGTGTATTTTGTAATACTGAACCATTTAAACTTGATTGAATTATTTTATTATGTATTTGGCATTTTAAGTTATGAATAAATTACGAAAATTGAAACTTATTTATCAGCGGTTAATTGAAATTCGTCATCAACGATTTATTTAAGCTTAAGACTTCAAATTGCAATACATATAGGTATATGTATTAATATCGACAACTTAATATCCAATATATACATTATATACATAAATGTATATGTATTGGAGCCAGAGTCCTGGCATTACATGCCCCTACTCTACAAATTTAATAAAAAATATTTAAAAAAAAATAAAAACCGACTTCAAAAACACTGAAAAGTTAAAAATAATATAAAAATAGGTACACACAACATCACACTTCTATATTGAAGTCGGTGCCAAACGATAATCTCCTAGAAAGTCTTAAAATTTGTCACCGACTTTAATATAGAAGTGTGATGTTGTCTGTACCTATTCTTATATTATTTTTAACTTTGCAGTGTTTTTGAAGTCGGTTTTTTTTTAATAATTTTTATTTTTAACTTTTTAGTGAATGCAATCTTTTTAGTGAAAGAAACCCTAATTTAATACCTTTAACGCTAATTTATTAAATTAGCGTTTCCCTCGATTTTCATGGGATCCCATCATCAGATCCTTACGTTGGTGACCATGGGACCACCCTTGGAGTTTACTCTATCGAATACAAAAAGAATTTTGAAAATCGGTCCACAATTGGTGGCGTAATCGCGTAACATACACACAAAAAAAACATACGCATCGAATTGAGAACCTCCTACTTTTTCGAAGTCGGTTAAAAAGTGTGACTTAGATTAGACCCTTTTCATTGTGCCAGAAATCATTTATACAAAAATATTGTCACATAATTGTTTTCTGGCAATAAGCTCATGAAGTTATATACAACCTTTCTTTCAACTCAAATTATAAGGGGATGAAAGATGATTTTTGAAATGCATCTTAAAAATTACATTCACGTCCACATATCACGGAATGTGGAATGCGAAAAAAATACATGTTGTCTTATTTCTTTGTTGTTTAGGTGAAAAATTACAGGATTTATCCATAACAGTTTATACATCAGCCAGTGACGAACTCTGTTATAGAAATCAAAAAATTTCATTAGTTAACTGTTAACATTATATTCTAGGAATATTGAAATCTCTAGACTTATTTCAACTTCAAGTATTAGAATACAAAATCTCTAGAATGTATTTCTAGTCTTGGAATTAACGATAAGTGATAGATAAATATACGATGGGAAGTGAGTTCCAATAAGTAATCCTGTTCACCACATAATCATTTGTCCGATCTGTGAGTCGAACCTTTTTTATTATAGACTGCTGTCGCATCCATAATGTTATTAGCGCCTTAAGCATTAGCATTTTCATAATTTACTGAAATAAGAAACAACAAATTTGACAAAGGTTTTGCTGTAAATCATGTCCTCTAAATATGCTCTAAATATTGTCATGACAGCGATTGTGAGCTATACATATAATACATTTTTGTTCTATTTCCACTTAAAATTTCACAGTAGTTTAGTAAATAATTATTACACTCAAATAATAATATTACACTCAAATGATAATGTTCCTAACTACTCAATCCTCGTCTGTAAACCAAATAAATAAACAAATCCAAAACAATTTTCCACGAAAACAGCCAGCGACCGTTTATGAAAATAGTTATGTATGCTGGAACAGAAACTACATAGTTATTTATGCAGTCAACGTACCTAATTGTTATGTACCTATGTTACATATCTACATTCAAGTTTAACGTCCAAGTTTACATATACATAATAAACAAATTACAATTAAGTCCGCCTTGTACACAATTGTACTAAACAATTAATAAATAAATAAATATTGGCATCTCGGCTTTTGATGTAATATCTTAGCGAAAGCTACTACTTCGAATTCTTTCGCATTAAAGCCACGTCAGATTTCTTAGAATCCGAGATGGATCCATGATAAAATGACAAAGTGGACAGATATAATTGCTAGACTTAGACCTATTATCACACTCTTAGCCCTTACATAACAATCTTACTACCTACTCAATTGGGAGTAGGTGTGCGGTTATTAACTTCAACAAGTCTTAAGCTATTATCTATCGATCTTCTATCTATCTATCTATATGAAATATATAAAAATCTCGTGTCACGATGTTTGTCCGGGATAAACTCTGAAACTACTCAATCGATTTTGATGAAATTTTGTTCAATGTAATATAATTGATCTAACTTAAAAAATAGCATAGTTTTTATCTCCATTACCGGCCGCAATTTTTAGTTGTATATTTTTTATGACTGTTGTTAATTGTCTGATTCAGATTTAATGTCTTAAAATGCATAATACTATAATTGTGTAATTTTTTAAGACATCTGCTTCTATCAATCACATATGATTATAGACGATCACTGACACCAACAGATTTCTAAAAAATATAGGCATAAGTAGGTGGCTGTTTTGAAGTGAAATTTTAAAAATAACCAATTTGCGTTCTGTAATACTTATAATGAACAAATAAAAGCCAGTATCTGTACGGTAAAAGATTAATGCTCGTTTCAACTCGTACGGCCTTATTATTAAAAATTTTACTCCTTGGATCATCCTCGGATTAGTTACTCCATGTTTTGTCTTGTTTCCGCACATGTTGGCTGTCATATGTCAAAACAAGATAAAATACAGAGTAACTAATCCGAGGATGATCCAAGGAGTAAAATGTTTAAATCAAATCAAATCACTTTATTTGCCTTAAATAGGGTACATTGTGGTGGTCTTATATATTTTATGTCCTTTACCTATTTAGCTATTTATAAATAGCATGCAAATTATATTGTCTATTTTAAAGTTATTACAAATTCAAAATATTTTTATATTGTTTAAATTTATCTTAACATTATCTTTATACAATTTCATTATCAAATCTTGAATTCATTTTTGTCACCATATTTTTTAAAATATTTATGTATATTCTAAGGTATTTCATTTAAGTGTAAGTAAAATTTTTTTATGTAATTAAATACATTATTATATAATCTTAAGATATTTTCATTTCAATAATAATATTCTATGTCATCAATAATTACAAATATCATTACAAATATAAATGGCAGTACCTACCTACTTTTATTAATTAATTATATTAATATTTATTATTACATATATTCTTAAAATCAATGTCATAGTTAAAATGTCAATACCTAACTAATATCATATAATAAACAACTATAACTAATAAAACCAATAAATAGGACAAATTCTTGCATCAAGCACTACGTATCTTTATAATTTAAAAATTGGTTTACCGTGTAAAACGTTTTATCTATTAACCAATTTCGCAACGACAACTCGAAACTATTTAAGGGTAGTTCCTTAAATCGATTTGGTATTTTATTATATATAGTCCTACACATTGAATAACTATTTTTAAGGAACCTCTTAGTTTTTGGGACTAGTTGTAATACAAGTCTATCAGGATTTCGCCTTGTTCTTTGAGAGATTTCACCAATCGCTACAAATTTATTCCTATTTTGTATGACAAAGAGTGATACCTCAAAAATATACAGACAGGGAAATGTCAGTATACGAAGCGATCTGAAATACGGCTCACAAGATACATCTGGTACAATATTTGTGATAGCTCTGATGCACCTCTTCTGAGCTACAAATACTTTTTTAATGTCGGTACCGTTACCCCAAACAATTAATCCGTATCTTAGGACTGATTCGACATATGCGTAATATGCCATAATAGCCGCATTTACACTAGCAACCTTTGTCAATCTATACAGAGCATATGAAAAACTATTTATTTTGGAACACGGCTTATTAATACGGCTGTTAGGATATTCCCTTTTAATTGAATGATTCGTCTGAAAGCAAAGGTATTTAATTTAAAGCTTTAGCAATATTTTCTGAAGTTGTTATTATAATTATGAATTGTAGAATATTAATGAATGAAATTGAATTATGAATTTGTTCAGTATTGTAAGCTTGAAATTAAAGAACCAACATGACACCAATAGGATTATGAACCCCACTTAAAAAGATTTCTTAATCCAATAGGATCCAATAGTTTGTTTACCACCATAATAGATAACATAATATTTTGCACTATGTTAGTTCCTAAGTTGCACACTGCCACTTTTTGCAGCGATACAGTCGTTCTCATCGATGTGCCCGCGTGTTCGCATCGTGACTGTACCTGGCTGTCAGTCAGTATCAGTAATAGCTAGCCGTCTAGCTGCAGCGATAGTAGCGATACAGTCGCGATATAGTCGTGATGCAAACGCCTGTACAGTTGTATTGTGTAAAGGGTCATACATGTTTGCGCGATTCATAAAAACATGTGTAAAAATGTAGAGCTAATTATTTCGGCGATACATACACCTTTTTTAATAATAGAAGTAAGTATGCTTAATAATGAAGTATCTCTACCCTATGGTAAAAAAATACTCCTACTCTTCGTTATTTATGCATACTTCATGTGCCAAAATTGCTGTACAGAGGCGGAATAATGCCTAAAGCATTATCTGCCAGACAACCTTCGGGTGATGCTGAGAAACAATGTAGTAGATGTACCGAAAACATATAAAACGTATTTTATGATAGTTATAAATATGAAAATATGCTGATTATGAAAATTAAATAAGAAAATTAAATTCTTAATAGGTACATAAAGGAAATATATAAAATGCACTAATATACACCGTGTTTGGTCAATAATACTCATCAAGCCGAAACCTACCCATGTTAACATAGTCAAATAAAACTTATGGCGTCATTAAAAATGCGAAATGATATAATTAATTTTTGAAATCCCCCATACAAAAAAAATTGGGTCTGTGAAAAAACACTTAATTTCATCTAAATCGGTTCAGTGGTTATTGATTCCCCATACTTTTCTTCCCTGATTGCTGCGATAAGAGCTATCCTATGCCCGTCACCTGGTTCTAAGCTACCTCCCCACCAATTTTCAGCCAAATCGGTTCAGCCGTTCTTGAGTTATACATAGTGTTACTTACTATTAACACGACTTTCTTTTATTGAATAGGTATAGATATAGATTTCATGATGTTTTCTAATAAGTGAAAAAAATTACTTATCAAATTTTCAGTATAGCTTGAAAGTACAGCTGCATACATACCACCCTGAGCAAGACTTTTCATTCCGCCACATAATCATAAAAAATTTGAATGAAAATGGAAGATGACCGCGATTTCTCGATTTCCCTACCTACGCTATGTCGTTCGGCAGTTGAATAAGCACCGACAAGCGCGTGGATTTGTTACATGCCGGTGATAATTATTATTGGCCGACAAATCTTCACTTAAGGGAACCGTTACTCGTGTTTTGTTGCAGTGAAAACATTCATTACTTCATTTGCATACAATGGCTTGGTGCCAAAAAATATTGGAGTGTAAACGGTTACCACGAACGCATTTATGAAAGCTCTCTCCGTCTTCGAGATGAGAGATTGAAATTGTTGACATTATCTACCTACATTACGTAGACAAATGAGCGTGTAATTAATATTAGTGGATTTTAATCGTTACTATTTACATATATAGCACGCTATTGTGCATTTTTACTATATTATTTTTAATACGCATATATTAGGTATTTATATATACCATACAAACTACTAAAACAATTTTAATTTTCTTTCATATTTTATAATGCCATTAATTATTTTAATGTACAAGTTATCTTTTTTTTTTTTGATGCTTTATTTTTTATTTTTTAACACAGTAAAATATACCAAAATAAGACTTGAAATTATTTCCTTTAATGATCTGTGCGGTAAGAAACAGTCATTAAATATGTGTAAGGTACACTCGCTTAAGACCTGCTATTAATTCACACAAAAAATGAACCGTAATTAAATCGACCATTGTAGTTGCCTACATATGTATGCAAATTAGCTTTTTATAACTCGATTCAGACACAAAAGTATGGCGGCTGCTTACATGTATAAATCTAAAGAATTAAAAACAAGCTTCTCGAAATTCATCTTATTTACAACTGATGGTGATATCAAAGTAGATATTGATTTAACAATTATGAACCAAAGTTTATCAAAAAATATATTTCGAATTGCACTTTGCCTATTAATAAGAAAGTAAGAATTACATTAATATGAAAGTAACAATACCTATTACGAATTTACTTCAAAAAATAGATTTATTTACTCAATATTAACAAAAGCCTTTTCCACGTGCGTCGAGCAAACTTTTAGAGGATTTCCAAGCGTTCGATACAGCGATGCCTGATAAACATATTTCGGCACAGAGCACTCTTGACGCAGATGGAGTGAACTAACGGAGCTTTTGTAAACGCAATTGTTTTAAACTATTAATTGTACCGATAGTGCCGCGAACAATACACGCACCGACTAACAATGAAACCGGAAAAATCTTTAGCTCTGATGTAAAATTTCGTAGTCGCTTTAAATACCTCACAATAGGATGGAACCTCTGGGATATTTTTACAGATCTCCATAGTCAATTCACACAATGTACAAACGGAACTATGCTACCGGAATGAGCACTATAAGAAATGACTGTACTGTAATGTACTCTGAATTACAACTTGACTGTGCGGTACCAGTTTATACTGAAATTAACGTATCGCTTATCTGCTCAACTGTGTAATGCAATTCAGCTTTTGCATGACATCAGCAAGAATTTTTGTCTCTTTCTTTATATAATAAAATAAATCTGAACCTCGATATCATATACATGGTATAAGTCACGGTGTCCCATTTCTTTTAACAGTGAGTTCAGACAATGATCCTAATTTGAAAATCACTGAAATTTTCTCCCGGAAAATTCATAAATTTTGCGAATGTTTTATTATTTTTTCTAAATTTTCTGGTGTAACACAACTTAGTTAACGTTTACAAATCATATTCTGTAAAAAAAAATACAATAATTATACAAAAAATTTACTTAGCAATGTAAATCGTATTACATTTACATCATACTGCGCGCGGAATCAGCTGTTTGGGTCATCAAACGTTAGCGCACCGGTGAGTGGAACAAAAAGTTACCGGCACGCTATAAATTGCGTAACATGAATAAAAATTAAAACTCCTTTTTTATGCTTTAAAAGCTTTTCCGGGAAAAATAAACATCGTTAAACAAATAATAACATTGGTCTGAACTCACTGTTAAAAGAAATGGAACACCGTCACTTACACCCAGTATGTTAAGTGGTTGCTTGTTAAGATATTAATGGTTATTACCTACATACCTATAGATAGAATGAAATTACTTTTTTATTAGAATTATTAGAAATAAAATACGTATGTACGAATCAAAGTATATTGTTGAAACTGTAATATAATAAAAACAAAGAATGGATATTTAGGCACATAAGAGGATATTTAACTGATTCGAAAATTAGTAAATACATAAGAGGATATTTAACTAATTCGAAAATTTCAAATACCTTTTTACAATGAACAGATTCTGCTTTCAGACCATACCCAACGCAATGGTGGTTCAGTATAAAGTACTCTGTGTCCAGTATGAGCATGTTTATCGCGACTTTTAGTTGAGGCAATGCGGGATCGAGACAACATTAAGTCATTAGTACACATGTCCTTGCTTTCCAAACGAGAGACCCATAGTGATCACGCATTGGTGGCCACAGATAGAAGCAGACCATACCTAGGCTATCATAAATGATGGAAACGCCTGTCTTCTAATGCCCAATGCCCAAATGCCCAACCGTCTGAGCTAGAGAAGAGCAGCATAAGTATTTTAAAGAAATCTTCCATCACCAGCTCCGCAATACCAAAATGATGACACAAATACTTAAATACTATATCAAAATATATCAGACACATTGCAAGTAACTTAATTCGTTTTTTCTAAGAGCCCAAATAATTACCTTCTTACTATATTGGCGAGATAGTCCACCAGAGTACTCTTTCGAATAGAAAACCAGCAGGTACTAGGTATTCCATTAAACATGAAAATTTCAATCCGCTGCTGGTCACATCGAACATGCATGCGTACCTACTGCTCCAGTTAAGACTTATCGTCACGATATTTAGACTACAGGGGTTCAATCCCTGACAAAAAATTAAATGTCTATTGAACTTAGGGCATTTAGCCTAAACTTAGGCTAAATGTTCTAAGCTATTGAATGTAGATATATTTTTATTTGCATTTACTTCGCGTTTTAAGACAAGATTGTCGGCAAAAAATTACTAATTTTATTTATGTAACATTAAATTTTAATGACTTTAAATACAGATTAAATACAGATCAGTAAACTATATAATATGTATATAGAATACCTATCCATATAACTTTTTATACTGAGGATACGACTGATAATAAATGTTAGAATACTGCCTTAATAAAGACAGTGCGGCGCTCGGTTCCGTTTAGAGGCTTTATCGCTTGATAAATTTAATAATAAAGTCATAACCGACAAACCAGTTGACGCGTGTGCAATCAGTGCTATATCGTTAAGATTAAGAGTGTGGGGCGCAATGTTTCGGATTTGCGGGCGGAAACGGGCGCGCCCACGCGCGGGTCAGAGCCAGAGCAGTGACCCCGCTCACCTCGCCAGGCGCTAGCGCACCGAGCATTGTTCCATCTTCGGCGCTCACGAGCTCGGGTAGCCCATATCGAACAGGTTCATTAATTTAGCTCCCCGGCCGAAACGTCACCGCGCTGCAAAGTGGCCCATCGATAACAACACTGCGTGACTACTCGGCTCCTTGGCCCTGTCCTGTTAAGAACCTCGTTTCGATTGGTTCACAATTGGCTACTTCACCAGATTTTTGTTTCGTTTTTGACAAGCTACTGTAATATAGGTAATAACACTTAAGTATGAAGTGTATTCGTCGTACATACAAAAGAGCGAATATTTTTTTAATCTTTGCCATGGTCAAAAAACTATTGGATCTCAGAATTGAAAAAAAAAGTTAAATAAGTAGCGCCTTCCTAATTCGTCACAAAAATTAATAGCGGAAGTAAAATAAAAACATAAGACTAGCGCGGAACTGAGAATACATTTCATAGTGATAGAAAGATAGAAACTTTATGTGGTCTACAGACATATAACAAATTTAGTATAATAAACGAAAGAACTATAGGAAGGAGGGGCAAAAAATAAATGGCAAAAAATACAAAAATATGACAGAATTAGGATCACATAACCATCTGTCATACCATTATTATCTGTGTTTACAGCAGCAGCACGAAAAGGCTATAGTTCTACGTCAATATCTGCTCATGGAATTTAAAGAAATCACTGGGTTTTGGCTAGGTACAACCTACGTAACTACGTCTACAACACTCAGCTGAAGTGTTGTACGTTTGTTCATGCGCTCTATGTGCTCTATATAATTATGCCATTATGTATATTTCAACACACTTGCTCGTAAACTGAATCTAATTTCACAGGTTTTAGATACATAAAGCAGCTCATACAACAGCGGGTGTTATAAAGCAAATAGTACAGCTATATACCAAGAACCGTACTATATGCGTTATAGTGCTACTTTTTAAGAGTTAGAGGTAATATAAAAGACATCAACGAACTTCATTAATTTATCATAGGAGTGTGGATACGTTATCTATCGAAAAAGTGCGGGAAAAAAATCTATAGGGTAAAATTAAATTAAATCAGCAGAGTTGTCTTAAAACCAATAGGTAAATATTTGTATTAACAAATAAATTCATACTTAAAATATAATAAGTGAACGTTTTTTTTTCATAACATTATTTAGTTTTGTGAGCGGTAATAGTTTACTCCGTGGTTACAAATTAACAATTATGTGTGTTATTTAATCAAAAAATTCAGTTCATTAGGTATTTTTTCTCACAAGTGTGTTGAAAACCTCGTACGATATACGTGCGTACTGCGTATATTGGTTAATAACCACCATAACGCACTTATATATCGCAATGTACTACATATTTTTAATTTGACAATTATATGTGTAAAATGGTATAATTAAAATTATTAAAAATGTATAAATTGTGTAGGTTGCTTGTGAATAAATTAAATCTGATTACTTTAAAATTGTTAATTGACTATCGTAATCGAGACATGGCATTGGAGGCATGATAAAAATAAGTCTACAGCAGTCATTTTGTAGATACGCGTTGGACTGAGCGACTAGTTTTATGAAGAAGTTGAAACAAGAACGCCTCTGTAGTACTGTTGTTGAGACCGGAGACCGCCCTGAGGATTTGGAGATCCGGGCCATGTTTCCCCATAGGGGCAAAAGCTGCTTGGTTTAATTTGTGGCTTTAGGCTTAATTAGGCTTATAAGATCATCTGACTTACTACCACCGCCTTACCTAAGTTATCATAATTACAATGTTAATAATATTGGTGTATAACAATTAGAGGTATAGCCATATTTCTCAGTTGTTAAGGAGTCCAAGTGTATGTCGCTTCCATCTTCGACCTTCAGAAACCTTCCATCATCAGACCCCTTAGACAAAAGTCACACGCTAAGTTTTCCGCAGTCGTTCCGCAGAAAAAATGAATGGAAATGACATGCAAGCAAGCATGCAACATGCAAATAAGCATGCAACATGCAAGCAAGTATGCACAGAGCACGCAAGCATGTACCACGCAAGCAAGCATGCACCTTGCAAGCAAGAATGCACCTTGCAAGCAAGCATGCACATGCATGGTTTCTGTCACGTTCCGACGCTGCGGGGGTTTGAATTACACTCTAGGGGTAGGACAAACAAAGACTACGTGGAGTCGGTTTCGCAGCGATTCGTTTCTGTCACTAGTAGCATGAATGAATTACTTTGTCAAATAAAAAATCAATATATACTATGAAAAAATATATCAAATGAAAATATAGAATATTCGAGTATCATATTTGAATAAAATAATATATGAAATGTTATTATAAAAAGTTTACTAAAACAGAGAGTAAACATTGTATCTAATGAACGTGATATCCCTTAAAAAAATCATTTCTAATTATAAGAAATGCCCCAAAATATTAGGGATATCATTAATTATGACACTTAAAATTATGGTTAAACATTTTAGGACTACCAATATTATGTCAAAAGAAATTAGGGATTTCATTAATTATGCTTCATGAAATTATGCCTTTGGATAATTGTGCCTTATACAAATTGTGCAAAGAAAAAATTATGTGACGTTAATGTTATGCTTTTCGATTATTATGCTTAGTGATTTATGCCAAGCGCCTTTATGACAAACAACATTATGCCAAATGAAAGGTCTCCGACATTAGCTTGTGACAACCTCACGCTATTTTTTCTGCAGCAAATGTCATCTCCATACCTTTTTCCTGCGGAACAACTGATGTGGAAAGTTACGCGTGTGTCATTTGTTTAGAGGGGCAGGACAGTAACATGATATGATGACTACCTGAAAATCTCTAGCAAGAACATGATACACGTTGGACGTGCCTATGAAATTCAATGAGTTTTCTTCGATTTTCATGGGATCCCAACATCAGATCATGACAAAGTGACAATGAGACTACCTCGGGAGTATACTCTTTCGATTACAAAAAGAATTTTTAAAATCGGTCCACAAATTTAATGGCGGAGTAATCGGTGAGCATACATAAAAAATGATACCGCCGAACATAGAACCTCCTCCTTTTTCGAAGTTGTTTAACAAAATTAGGCCCAAGAACTTCTCTGTTATGTGTAAAACGACAAGGTTTGTGTTATTTCGACGCTCTACCAACTTCAGTTTACAATTAATAAAACAAAAATTTTTCAATTGGTGCTTTGGAGAAAATTCAATTTCAATTTTTGTATTTGGGTATGTAATATGTATACTATATAATATACATACAAGTTTGAAGATTTTTTATTGTGCCTATGCTAAGGCCTTTCAGTTGTCTCCTTCTGTGAGGACGTAATCTCGCAGAAGGAGGCAGCGAAGAGGGCGCAGAACAACGATCACCGCTCCCCTCCGACTCGGACGGTTAGATGGTACAAGGCGAGCCTATGCAGTCCGTCTTCCTTGACCGCCCTTGAAGTGGCCAGCGTGCTAAGGTGGCTCCTGATGCGCGCGACTATAGGCCCCCCTCGTCTGCTGATTACCTCTACGTTCAAAGTAATCCTCCACAGGCATCAACACCTGGCCCGCAGCTGACCGGACTGTCTAGGGGTAGTCCAGGGAATTGGGGCTACCCACACCCTGAAACATCTTCAATATGGACAAGATGGAAGTAGGATTGGTTTAGTAGGTGTGCTCAGCACTCTGCGGAGAGAATCCACATACGCCTGTTAGCTAGCCACCGGTGGTTATGGTGAGCAACTCGATAAAGAAAGTAAAAATGTTCAATCGTTTTGTAAATTTAATACATGCGAATTTCAGCCAAGGCAAACACTAGAATAATAACATAAAATAAAACGTCTTGCGCTCTAAACATTATTATTGTATTGAAAGAATTATTCCCTAACCTACCAGAAAACTTCCATCATCAGCTCAGTAATATGAAATGATGACTATCAGATGCAAATACCTGAATATCTTCAGCAAAAACATGAAACACTTTAAACGTGCCGATAAACGTTTCCCTCGATTTTCATGGTACAAAAAGAATTTAGAAAATCGGTCCACAAATTTAATGGCGGAGTAATCGGTGCACATACCTACATAAAATATAGATACAGCCGAACATACACGGAAAAAAAAGAGTCCCGGGATTTCTTTCATTCAAAACATTATATTGTCTTGAACATATTTTGTTGAGACAAAATAATTTACTTTGAAACAGTATGCCATGGAATTGACTTAAGAATGTTCATTTTCTTAATTCAATTCGAACATATTATTTTAACCTGAAGTTAATTTCGTTGCTTCAATAACATGAAACTTACTTGACCGAAGATATCTCAAATAATTGTTTCAATACTTTCATGTTCTTGTTTTACAAAATATTCCTTTAGATCAAGTATTTATAAATATGCAACAAAACTCAGTTATAATATTAAACGAAACCAATAGAATATTAATATAATTTAATATTTCTTTAACACAAGAAAACCGATGTCTTTGATCTAATAGAGTGATGTTTTTCATCAGAATTCTCTCTGTTTTCGTTGAAGGGTGTGTGTGCTTCATTTCAATACAAAAACTTCTTGGACTGAAATACTATTCCAAAATTTTGTTTTATCACAGCCAATTGATCAAAGTAAATTTTGTTTCCCGATGAACTTTTATTTTTTGATGAAATTTAAAGACATTATTGAATGGAGTCAACAGATTGTTAATAGAATGCAACATTACTTTAACACAAGAAAATCATTGTCTTGGTTCGAATACACTGAGTTTTTTTATCACAACTCTCTTTGTTTTCGTTCAAGAGTGTGTATATATTATTTTAATGTAAAAAGTTCTCCAATTAAAATATTTGAAAATTTTGCTTTAATACCGTAGTTTTCTTTGTTTCAAGTACATCTTTTGTCCGTCCAACCTTTTATTTTTCTTAGACGAAAATTTATGACTGTTTTAATGTAAATAAATTGTGAATTTTGAATAGAGTCAATAGAATTTTAATCTAATGCGATATTGCTTTAGCACAAGAATTCTTTTATCTTACTTTGAAAACAAATGTTCTTTTCAACTAAGGCAATATCACTTTCGGTTTACAACTTTTACTTTCAAACAAGATGTCAGATTTTCATATGTAATACACAATGCTTGGATGAAAAACACAATTTCCACAGAGAACTTGTAAGAGTATTCTTCCACAATGCGTCAACCATACCACACTACGCGTTCCTGATTGACTGATTCAGTGAAGAAGCCTTCGTCTGATGAATTCTTTCTGTGTTTGCGACTGGTTTGGAGTATGAAAACCAACGAATACTGTGCCAATATAATGTAAATGTATAAGTTTAGTGACAATTTTAATAGTTCTCAGATCAAATTTAGTGAAACATGAAGCAAGCAGCGCGCTATTACAATGATCGTACCAAAAAATATTATTGCTGTTCTTTTGGAGTCCTGGAAAATTCCGAAAGATTTAATTCAACGTTTTGCAGTGAGTATACCAATATACTTAATCTAAATTTGTTTTGTAGTCGAAATTTTTCATATTTCGATAGATGTTACTTTGGAAATTTTTAACATTCATTCACTTCCTTGAGTGTTAATGTAAGGTACTTTGTTACACCTCGTATATGACATATGACGTTTCCAAATAACATTGAAAATATAAATTTTCAGATACAAAATTACCAACGGAGTTGACATGGATTCGACGCAAGCCTACATTATCCCACCCGTCCCAGGATCCATGGAAAGACATCCTGGGAGTCATCCAAGACTGGGAAACTTTCACTCAAGAATGTCAGAGAGTATCATGATATTAGTTGAGGTGAGTCAACACGTATGCCACGTAGAATACAACTTCTTTGAATTCTTTTACTTTGCTTTTGGAAATCATAAAAAATCCTTCAAAACTTTTTAAAAACCTCTAAGCTTACAATAATATGCGGTTGCATCTCTATAATGTTACTGGAACCCTCGGTGGGCGAGTCCGATGGCTCATGGTCGTTTATACACTCCGGAACACCTAAATCGAGTCACCTTGCACCTTTGGATTATATTGTCCATAACATAACTTTTAAAAAATGTTTGGTCGACCAAAAAGTGTTATACAATTTTATAACTGGCACATACATAATCAGCAGATCGGACTGAACCTGAATATGTCAGCTACAAAATTTCATAAAAACTTAGTCATTTGGACAAAAATAACTTCGCTGTGGACTCGGCACTTGCCTTCCAATCGGGAGGTTCAAGGTTCGAGACCGCTATGTACCCATGTGTTTTTTTTTCGAATTTCATATGTACATTTGTCTGGCGCTCCTACGGTAAAGGAAAACATTGCATACATCCGTGAAGAAATTCAAAGATGTATGTGAAGTCGACCAATCCGCACTGGGCCAGCGTGGTTTACTAAGGCCTAACCACCGTAACTTAAGGAAGGCTTGAGTCCTTCGATGGGGACGTAATGACGTAATGTAGATGAGCTGTTATGGTGATGGCAAAAATATTGTATTTTACTTTCATTTTTCTTTCAGAATCCTGGTGATAATAGCGCCTCTATATAAAAGCAGATGATGAAAAAGGCGAGAAACGAAAGAATATGTTATTGTGTATATTGTGTTAGTTAAGGGAAACTTGAGTCTAGATTTAAAGTTTAGTCTGCCAATATAGACTTATTCTTTCAAATGTAAGGTTTGTAGATTAAGACCACAAAAAATGCAAAATTGTAGATAAGTGATCTACCGCATAGGGTATTGCACGTAGGGATCATCGAGATGGCTGAGGTCATTAGATCTTTTGATGTATGTGGCACAGTAATATTTTATTGCATTTGTAAAAAAATATCAAAAAATATATTGACTATATAGTTAAGCAATAAAATTGTATAAAAATGGGAATTAATTTATTGTGTATCTTAAGGAAATTGCTTACTGTAAAGTTAATTTTTAATAAAAAATAATATTTTATACTTTATTAAGAATGTTTTCATTTTTAAAACTCTTTCCCAGAATGAATTAAATAAAAAACTGACAATACTAAAGTAAAAGAATGTGTTTTTGATGATCGAAGTACTTTGTAGTGATAATTATTTTTGTTGTTTCAGATCCAGTTGTACCTCTACTTGGCTCTATGGAATGAATTTATCAGAGCAAAACCCCACTAAGCATTACCGTTTAACATTCTTCTCCTCATATATATTATTTTTTGTGGCATATTGTTTCACACATCAGTTACACGACGTAACCAGAAATAATGCAAGAGCTCCGAAGATGTTATAGTACTGCTCAGATGCAACAACTTTATTTATCGTATCTCCGAATCGTCGTGTAGAAATCTAAGCAGTGGTGTAAGCCCTTGGAGTTCTTGCATTATTTATAAATACGCCGTGTAACTAAAGTGTACGTAACAATAGCAATAATGCCACAAAAACATTTAATATACCTATGAGGAGAAGGAATCTAAACGGTGCTGTTTAGTGGGGTTTTGCCCTGATAAATTTATTCCATTAAGTCAAGCTTTTGTCAGTTTCTTTGAAGATCATTTATACTTTAAACCGAGAGAATATTTTCTTCTAAATAGAAATTATTCTTTTAAGACAATAAAAAATTATTTTGACTCGAATACCTAGATTTCCATCAGATAAGTCGATATGCTTGGTTCAAAATGTTAAATCTTACGAAAACAAAATATTGTGTTGAGCTAATATGCTGATGTTATAATGCAAAACAAATAATTGTTCAGAACAATAATATATCTACTTAGTTTAAAGCAGATGGTATTTAGAACCAAGATTTCAGTAATATTGGCTGAAAGAAGTAATGACTTGAATCAATCATATCGATCATGTTGAACCAAGGCAGACAGAATCTCCATTCAATACTTTATATTTAATTCATTTAATTGTGTAGAGCTGAGCACAAGATAATATTATCTTGACTGAAAGAAATGATCGTCTAAATAAAGTGGTTTAGAAAACCGATATCATTGAATCAAAAAAATATTTCATTCAATTTAAGGCAGAAGAGTTCAGGACAAAATCTCTGTTATCTTGACTGAATGGCGTGATAGTATTATACTAAAGTATTATTGAAAACCAATTCATTGGAATAAGACAATCATTATTTAATTCAAGATTCTGTTATGTTTAGTGAATCGACAGTGTTATTTTGATTGAATGCAGTTTACATTCGTTCAAAATGATATCATTTTTGAATTCAAAAAAATACATCGTCTTAATTCAAGACATTTAACTGCATAGTGCATATATAACCGCATATTTTCTTGAATCAAGATATCTTTTTTTCCGTGTAAAAGCTCCTTTTTTTAAGTCCGTTAAAAAAGGCCTTTCAGTTATACAAAACATCCTAAAACATAGACAAACAGATATCGGTCAGATTTCATATATCTATCTATAATATAAGCTATAACCGAAAAGGATAAAATAAAAGGTAATAAACATAAAACATTTGAATTTCTCCGATAAGTCTACTGTACTAGTATGCAATATAAGCTGCAAAAGGTAATGATAAAAGCTAAGTACGTGACTTCTGCCATTGTATTATTTGTATTATACAGAACCTAATCCAGAATTACATCCTCGTAGATAACAATCTAGCTTCCAAAGTTACATAACCGCTCTAATGAAACTGAACTCTATAAATTATGAACCACTTATATAGCACTGATTCATGCAACCCGATTAAAAGATACTCTCGTGCTCGCGCGATATGAGGCGCTTAAATTAACTTTCGTAATTAGAAACACCTATAAGGCATCGCCCATCTCACACAAATTACACCTGCGTTACTAATTATGTCCGACTCGGATACATCTTCCCACTTGTAATTCTTATACTTGTAACCGTGTTAAAATTGTATTTATTACATCCATCTGTCACCGCCATAATGACATAATGACTACTGCATGAAACCCACCTAACGCCTCAAACAATCAATTAAGTCTCGTCGTCTTAATGGCCGTGCAGAAAAAAGTGGCTTTGGAAACTCGTGATAAAGTACCCCGAGAAGTATGAGCATGAAGAAAGGCAGATGGACCGTTACACCGTAATGCCCGGGATACACGCGGCTAGAATATCAAGCTTAATAAAATATTTTTCCTGGCTAAACTATATTGTCTTGACATGCTATCCTCCAACCTTAGAACATGCAAGTGGGTGGTATGGTTCAGTCCCACCCTACCCCCAGGGTAGTGCCAGGGGTATGGTGGGTCCGGAGGGAGCAAAATCAGTGGCGGAGGGCTGTGTACTTGTTCAAAAAATAAGCTGTATAAATGAAACCGGAGTAACCAGCTCACTAGCTTATTAACACTAGTTGACTGCCTTAGCTCGGAAAAGTCGGCCAAGTGCGAGTAGGACTCGCGAACCGAGGGTTCCGTAAAAAAAGTATAGTTCCTAACTATGTAATTACATATTTACGGTTTTGATTCCCTCATGAAATCGCAAAATTTGCTAGAATTTGCTACATAAACGGTCATATCTTTTGATTGCTTTCACTTACAAGTATAATTTTTTCGCTACTGGAAGAGACCGTGGAGCCTAGTATTTGATATACCTATTTCAGTTTGATATCTTTACGCGTTCCTGAGAAAAAGAGTCTAGATTGACGGACGGACAATGACGTGATCCTATAAAGTTTACGTTGTATCATTTTGAGATGCGGAACCCATAAACCTCATGTTGTGTATTCTGAACGTAAGTGTGCATAGTCCAACCAAATATCGGTTACGTACATAAACTTGGTCCTACGTAAACCGTGGCATTACAATCAATATTTCCGAATAAGCTGCAGTTCAGATCATGATTTATGGGGGACGGTTTAAGCTTGCGGTATTATTAACAAGTTATAAATCATCATTCGGAATTAAGATTCAGTGAATCGACCGCTCGAGATTTGTTGACGGAGACATTAAAAGTGCAAGTTTTTACTGCCACTCGTAGTTGATGACTGAAAATAAAAATATGAACTAAAATATGCCTTACCTTGAAAGTTATATAAATTGATAAATTATAGAAAATGTTGTTATCTTAAACAAATCTTGGGGGTTTCTTAATGATATTAATGAAAACACAACGTTATATAGCACTCACTTATTATGCCAGGCGATGGAATATGGGTATACGAGATAAATCTAGCATAATGCCTCAAAAATATTATTTCTTTTTCTGTATATTTTATAACCATTTCACAAGAAATCCTAATATTATTTTAAAAACTGCTACAGAAAGGCCTTTATTGCGATAGACGCAGCCGTAGCAAGTAGTCAGGGCTCAAATAAAGAGAAAAAACTTGTCTAATAGTTAAACTCTTAAACAAAGTAATTTTAAATCATAACTGCTTGGCTAGTTTTTATCAACAAACCAACTTTTTGAAAAGAAACATACCTAGGTATTATATCAGCCTAATAGTATAAGTAGGACAGTCGACCTCAAAAGTAGATCAACATTTTAGTATACAATATATTAACAATATAATAAAGGTGTAATCATACTAAATAAAAGTAATAAGTAGTTGGTGTGACATGATACTAAAATGACCAAATATTTTTTTGTAATTTGTTAAATTTTTGATTTGCTTTAAATAATGGTAACAAAACGTAGGAGGAGGTACAGAATTTTGTGTAGATTATCACATATAAAATTGAGTATTATAATACTTATTGTATGTTTTTGTTGCATCCGCTTTCATTGTTTTCCGGTGGTCAAAATTATAATTTCAAATGAAATACACAGGTAACTGTTAGACAATATCATGCTTTCATTGAGCACCAATCTTCTACAAAATATTGTTTTCACTAGAACTATTTATGTGTTAGAAAACAATGACAGATTTGTTACTATACTAATATTTTTTAAAATCTCTAATTATTGCAGGGTCTAATTCATTGTTCGATAAAAAATTTATCAGTAAAAATGTTATTTATCATGTCATTTTTAAACAAAAGTGCTTATTCATTTATTTCCGTCGGACTCTGTAATTTTCTAACTTGATCAAGAAATTTTCATGCCTACTTCCTTTCGGTCAGTGGTCGGCGTTGGTGGCGCTGTGGCCTCGGCACTGGACTGTGCTCCAAGTAGAATTGGCAGGCCCGCGATCTATCCTGCCATGTATCAATGTGTTTTTCGTTTCATGAATTTCATATGTACATTTATCTGACGCTCCTACGGTGAAGAAAAACATCGCGAGGAAAGCTGCATTCACCAGCGAAGTAATTCAAAGGTGTATGTGAAGTCAACCACTGGGCCAGCGTGGTTTGACTAAGGCCTTATCGCCCTAACTAGTTAGGGAAGGCTCGTACCCCTCGGTGGGGACGTATATGAGTTGTGATGATGATGACTTCCTTTACTTTTCATAGAATAAATGATTATTTTAAAAAAATGTATATCAAAATACAATCATTTATAGTAGTCCTAGTATTAAGAGTACATCCATCTTCGATAGGTGTGTAGGTAGGTACGCATATTCCATGTGTGATTGAGGAATCCAGCTCAGCGAGGAAACGTTGACTATTATTGTCTACTCTGACAGCGGCGCGTGGGGTTCTTTTCTTACAAACAATCCCACTGCCCACCTGATGATAAGTAGTTGTTGCAGCTATCTGCACTGTGGTGTTGATTCTGTAAGATTCATAATATACAAACCCTACAAGCCTGCTTCTGCTAAAAAATAGAGGTACCTCAAGCGCACAAAATTCAGGTACAGAATCTGCCTCTAGTTTTAGATTGACAACACGTAAGTCCATTGATTGATTACACATTTCCACAGACTACGACAACTTAATCAGGGAAGCCACCTGCATGCACCCGTTCACCGCGTAAATGACATTAATATAGTTTTTTATTGATACAAATGTCAGACTTTTTTGTTTCAGAAGATTCAGGTACAGTCTTACCCGAGCAAATCCATTAAAACACTTTTATACAGGCTACTGCAACTACTTAATTAGGGAAGCCACTTGCATGCACCCGTTCACTGCCTGTTTTTATTAATAATAAATTGTGACTTTCTGTTAGTTACTCAAAGTCATCTATCTGCCTTTTCCTCACTTAATTTTAATTTTCGAATATTACAATAGTACTGAATAAATATTTAATAGGAATAGTAATTTTAATATACATAAAGCAAGACTTTCCCAAAATTAAGTAATTTACATAATTTATTTTGATAACGTTTAAATCAGTTATTGATTAAGGTAGTTTTCATAAAAATGTAATCTTAAAGCTGGTGAGGTATCACGAAACTTCCACAAAAAGCTGTTATTCTTGTTAGGACTAGCTAGCGAATGACGTAATAACCTGTCATCAAAACAAAAACAAGGTATCAAAATACAACGACGGTATTCAAAAAAGGAAGACACACTTTATTCAAGGATCCGTATCATAATGTAGTGATTTTACATATTATGTTGTATAAATCTAGGTGTGCAAACAATCACGGTTATTTTAAATGTGTTTTAAATATATAAGAGCAATATATTTTCTGTGGAGTTTAGAAATTGAGTTCAATATAAAGTTGAGTAAGTACAATTTACATAAATAAACGCAAAAATGTGCTTATTTTCCTGAATATCATTGTGTTGTCGTTTACAGAGTGACCTCTCAAGTTTGAAAACTAAACGCAGATCTTATCATTGCCTCTGGAAGACTATAATTGCATTTAATTTATTTAATTTCATTTTGAAAATCGGTACAATCTTTCCGGTTTAGTTTTCAAACTTGAGGCCACGCTGCTACCATGCCATGCTGCTGCTGCTATGCAAGATTGTACCGATTTGATTTGCAATTATTTTATTAAATTCATTTGCAAATGAATTTAATTAAATAATTGCAAATCAAATTTAATAAAATAATTGCAATTATAGGCTTATCATTACCTGTGGTAGACTATTATTGAAAAAAGTTGACAATCTCTTTTCGCGCGCGAGTTGAGTGCCCATTTACTTATTTGTTTGATTATTGTTTTCGAAGCGTATTTTGTTTAGGCACGAAAAAACGAACATCGCCTCAAATATTTTTTCCATTTATCGCATGTCGCATTACAGTAAAACATGAGTTCTTTAATTTCACTACTTCATAAGTATAAGTCGACATTGGTTTGTGCGTTAGATTTGACTTTAAATTAGCGTGGCAGTGGTTTGTTCTTGGTGTAGATCACTGTATTTTTGTTTTTTCTTAATTGCATTTTTGTTTATTTGTATTTATTTTAATTAAGTACTTTATTGTTTTTATTAATTATTAAAGTGAAACTTTTTTTTACATCGCTACAAATTTTACGTCCATCTATCGCATGTCGCATTACTCGAAAACATGAGTTCTTTAATTTCACAAGATCATATAGGACAGGAATGGTCCTATGCGTCAAAGCTTCGTCTTTAAATCAGTCGTGTGGCAGTCGTTCGATCCTGGTGTAGAGCGCAATTTTTTGTTTTTTGATTGCTTTTTGTTGTTTATTTTATTAATTTGTTTTTTATTTATACGTCTTTTTATTATTCAGTTTTTTTATTAATAATTTTCTTTTCAGAAGAATAAGATTTAAGTTAAGATTAAAAATAATTTTCCGAAAAAGACACTGATCAACTTGTACGGTGACTTAGGCCCAGGCAAAAACAATCTTGTGAATAAATTAAACCTAGGTTTATCCATATAAGTAAAGCATAATGTTCGATTTTGAATTTCATAATTTTATCTCAAAAAGGTAAATTTACTTCGAAAACAATATTTTATTTTAAATTAGAGCATTGAGTAGTTATACTTCCTATTTTATTTCTATGAATTGATTCATAATAATTTATTACATTCCCGTTTGACACGAGCTATGCCATCTATGCAGTTTTGGATGGAACTAATTATTGAATTTATTTATAGAAGGTACCTCCGTCTTACCTATTTCTACCGCAAAGCAGCAGTGCTTGGATTGCTATGTTCAGGTTTGATGGGTAAGTTAGGGCAGTGAAATTACTGGCTACCGTGACTTTACATATACTGTGGTTCTTATGGAGGTTGCAGTTTTGCTGCGAATCTCACAAGAGCCACGTCTATTATAGGTGACAGTTATCACTTACCATCAGGTGGGTAGTATGCTTGTCTGCCAACGTGTTAAAAAAAAGATTATTTCTAGCGGTAGCCCATGCACGACAGGATGTTACTGTTATGTAGTAATATTATTTATTTATTTTAGCAATCCCCGCTACCACTCAGAATATGGAATTTTAAAATATTAATTTTATGAATTTTAATTATTTCCCATAGAAAAATGTATCATTCACAGAAAGGTTTTATTTATACAACCACTACAGTGGGTGGCCCCGTTTTAATCAGTGTGCTTTTCAGTTAAATGCCTACAATCCGAAATGAAGTTTCACTTGCATCGTGGTTTCATAAAACCACACAACTTTTTTTTATTTATAATTTTCTTTTAAGAAGAAGAAATTTCAAGATTAAAAACACGATTTAAATATCCTAAATCGAATAATTTTTCAAAAGTTTTCAGTTAAATGCCTACGATCCGAAAAAGTTTCACTTGTATCGTGGTTTCATAAATCCACACAATTATTCTTTTTGTTTTTTTTTTACTCGCAAATGTTATGAAAAACATTGTGTGTATCACGGGCAGTAAGAGGATTATAAATTCGACTAATTAAAATAATAGACTCTCGTTTTTAATCCTCTTCTTACGGCCGTTGGTGCAAAATCTACTATTCCCTGTTTGCAGCAGCCATCTTTGAAATTTAGGTAAGTGTACAATATTTAATTCGATTTTTTAATGAGAATCGGAGGAAACCCTCAAAGTTATACGTCCAACGTTTTTCATGTTTTTCCGAAGCTATTTTACGTATTTGCGTCTGGTAGTCATGAACCGAGCTGATAATGGAAGGATCCTTAGCTTTTATGAGTTAGTGGTTATTTTTTAAATACAATAGGCACGTAGTTTCAATTGAATTTAAAACCAGCTCACCGAAGGTGAGAAGGTATTAAATTCACTAGAAAGATCTCATTCACTAAAAAGATAAAAATATTTTTTTACAGAAAATAAAAACCGTTTTGCAAAAACACTAAAAAATGAAAAATAATATAGGAATAGGTACAGACAACATTACATTTCTGATGATCTCCTAGAAAGTCTTAAAAGTATGCCCTTTAAAAGTAGTGGGGCAACGATAACGATTTTACGAGTGATTTGGTACTTATGTTTTCTCTTCAATATGTAGGTAATGATTAAATGTAACTTTCATTAAGTCTGTTTTATTAAATCAATTTATAGTAGATTATACACCGATGGGATTAAGCACTGTTTTATGTCACGAGCGCGATATTGAATCCTGAACGTAACGAAGGACTCCAGATTTAACTCCCGAGCGCAGCGAGGGTGTTATTAGTTGAGCGCAGTGAGGGGTTCAAGCGCGCCCAAGACAAAAACAGCTTTATCTCCGAGGAGTGTACTCTACTTTTCTCACCTTTTGCGAGACAATAAAAAAGCAAGGCTACTAAAAACAGCGTTTCGTCACTCGACATTTTAACAAAATTTTTCTTCTATTTTGATATATTTTTATAAAATCTTTGCAGTTGTTACGTATATAATTGCAGCGTGTTACAATACTCGCGGCTTTTGTTTAATTTCAAATGTGTTCCATTCAGCTTGCCGTGGCCAGCTCGATTTTAGAAAAAGTTCGATTTTCAAATTACATTCGTTACGGCGCCGGCCTCGGCCTTCGAGTACTAGGTGATCTATTATTACGAAATTAGACTTTAAGGCCATTGCAATAAGACCTATGAAAAGTGAACTGAACTGAAGTGAAGTGTTGAAGTGAAGTGTTGGACTGAATCTTATTATAACCCAGCGGGTTATAATGAGATTCAGTCCAACATTACACCACGGCTAAAGCCAAGGGCTTTAATGACTTGCTTTACGTAAGGTTTGCAATTGCATGATATGTAATTTGGCATTGTCGAGCAAGTGGTGTGAAAAATGAATTAAAGCTGTATATAATATATTAAATACCATTGCAATTCGCTTTATTTGACACTCGCCTTTAAAAACAATTAGACAAGAACAATGGAATCTTGTTTACCATTTTCTTTTATACTGCCCTGGATGCAATAAATATTGCAATATCAACATAATCTAAACATGGAGTGAGGCGGAGGTAATGCAAGTGTATAAGATGATTTGGCAGCGATGGTGGTGGCTTATGCAGGCGCAAATGCATCACGCGCGATAATGAACCGACTCGTGTGCACGACTGCGCTTGCGCACTCGAACGTAATGCGCTATCCGAGCCTCGTCGTGCAGTTACCTGTTAGCGTATAACAGCACCCTCTACGATATTTGGCTATGTGAACGTTACCTTGGATATGTAGACCATATTGGTGATTGTTTACAATTTATTTCGTATCACTTAGCTTTAGGATCGTGCAGCACCTACATATTCGTTCCATGGCAACAATTTACCTTATATTCAATGTCATTTACTAAAACAACATGCACCAAGAAACGCACGCTTTGAAATATTTGTTTGAAAGGCTCGGCCGCAGAATGTCTAATTCGCAAAATGTCTACTGGTTGCAAAAGGTCTCTTTCATCTCTTTCCAGAATGTCGCTTTCTCGGAATACCTTTTCGCAAATCGTCCTTTTCGCCGAATGAGGCTTTTATAAAAGGCTCTCAAATAGTAGAATGCTAATATTTTTTGAGTTTTATTTTGTTTATAAAGGTTTTACTTATTAATGTTTTCAACTTGGTCTGCCACAAAATCTTTGATTAGTGGATTATACAATAATTATTGATTGATGTTTATACTTCATCTGAGTCATTAGAATTGTCTTTATTATATTATCTTCGTCTAGTGGCCACCTCCGTGCTCTAGTGGCTTAGACCACCGGGTGTTGATCGGGAGGTCCGGTTCGATTCTCCATTGGGGCAGAAGTTTTTCTGCTCGGTTTGGTTGGTGGTGGGGCTTCTGAGCCCGCCTGGCTAACTACCACCGTCTTACCTAAGTTTGTCGCCATAATAACATGCTGTGTTGTTGTTGTTGTTGAGGTAAGATAGCTAGTTCTTCAGATGTTGAGGAGTTATCGTCACTTACCATCAGGTGAGATGAAAGCTTCCCTGTCATATGTAAAAAACACTGTGTCTTAATTTAAGTTACGTTATATACATTAGTGTGCCTCACTCAAATTTAAATTAATTTTCTTTGAAACATTCAGATGTTGTGAGTATTCAAATTGTCAATATTAGTAAGGAACTTAATGTTAGGAAATTAAGTAATGGCTTGAAGGATACATTGCCTGTGCAATATCATGTAAAGTACCTGCTTAATACATTTCCCGGACAAAGTTGCAGTGAAAATGGACGCCATTTGTGAACAAGACAGGATCTCGGGTTTCTTAAACTGGCACCTCCCACGTGGTGTCTTGTGCCCTTAACCTTTGGAGCGGTCGTATCGCGGCTTATGCGCCTTATAATGCGCTCTGCTTGTCGACTTATACGGTTGCAGGTTTTGTCTAAATTTGGAGCATTAATAGCCACCATACTATTAAGGCAATTTAAGTAGACAAAAGTTTACTTTACGTTTTAATGAAGACTTGTTATTTTATATCTTGTGAGTTTGCTTTGTTCTTAACCAATTTTCACAAAATCTGTAAAGATTTCTAAATTGTGTGTTATTATGTAGTTGTCAATAGTGTGTAAATTATACTTTGGCTTAACAAAATAAGGAGATCAAAACAGTTGAAATTTCGTTCGAGTCGTAAGTATAAATATTCGGTTGCATAATGTTCATGGCGTCAACTCAACACAGTAGCTATATGCGAGTAACGAACGACCCATTGTAGACTAAGTTCGAATCCTGCTATAGTGGTGATTTTTTTGTATTATTTATCACAAAACTTGTATTTTTACCAAACATTGCTTACTACAAGAATATGTTTGAAATTGTATATTGCAAATTCAAGTGTTTTAAATAGCAACAACTTCATAAAATAGTATAAGCAAAGTATAAGCTTATATACCTAGCGCAGTTTTCAGATCAACATTGAGATTAAGGACATTAAGTGATAAATTACATGGCAATTTAAAGCAATCAGTTGCGACGCCAAAGCACAAGTGTTCGCAGTTTAAGCGCATTTAAGTTTAATGCTATGAAGTTATCGCCTCAATCCGCGACAATCCAGCGCACCTGCGCCGCTCTGCGCGGCTGAGGTTCGACGCCGAGACGCCGACGCACGCTCGAAAAGGTTTACAGTCCAAGTAAGGCAACACTACTGATAGTGTTCACTAGCACGCCTGCGAGGGAAGACAAAGAACAAATACAATGGTCAATTTAACGCTGATCCTGATAACATTATGCTAGTGTTGCAGAAGTCAGAACAAAAATTATAAATGATATTACGGCGCCTACTAAAATAGCGTGATACTCGTATATAGAGTATTTACATATTTTATGCGTATGATATAAATCGTCAATATTTTTTTCATTTTTACCAAGCTTAAAATTATAAAATAAATTCAGCATTATACAAAATGCATTAATTTACTAACGATACCTACATACAATACTACTTAGCACGTAATGCAACGTAAGTATAATACTTGTGTTTTGCAATTTACAGTTTTTTTTTAAATCGCATCGCAATTGCAATATAAAAATACAGATAAGTTCATGATATACACTTCTACTAAATAGCTGAGTAAAATGTTTATCACAAGGTGTAGATTTGATGTTAAAAAACCAACTAGTTACAGGTCGTTGTTATGTGTAAGTAAGTATCTAAACTACTTATAACAAAACTATAAGCCAACAATCGCAATAACAATTGCAATAAATGTTACTATCATCCAATCCAACGAGTTATGTCAAACCTCAAAATGAGATTTCGAGCCGACAAAGACCTGCGGAGGTTGATTTATTGTGATCCCGGAAATAAATATAATTCATAATCATAATCTACCTACGGAGATCACTGTGACAAGATTAACAATTGCACAGATATGGAATATTTTATTTAGCGATGTCGAGTCTCCCACGCGATAGGATTCAATTATGGCGGAAAGGCAGATAGGTCGGCGCGAGTGGTCCGTCGTGACCCGTAAATTGGAACGGTCCGTCGCACGCCCTTGTCGCGTCGGCCGCACCGCCGCCGCGCCGCGCCACCACGCGCAACAAACAACATGACACTCCGATACACTACGTAACCAGTGTGACCATCTCAGAAACAGCAAATCTGCCCGACACTGGCTTGAAATTATGCCAAAATCTGCCAAACGCGACACAAAAAATACCAAAAATATGCCGTCATCTTATTGCCTCAATAGAGACGGGATTTCGAGAATATAGGAATATTTAAGGTGCATACCGATGATTGGCCACTTTATGCCAACATATGCTTTATATTTTTGGGAGATTCTTTCAATGAAGATGCTATTGTAGGTAACTAATTTAAAACATTTGCATACTTTTCAAAATGTTACATTAGGATCGCAAATTATATATACTTCAAAATTTAGTAAATATTTTTAGTTTCCATATTAATAATACATATTCATGAAATCTTCCAAATTCTGCCACTTTGTTAAATCGTCCGCTTATTCCGCCAGAGTTAAAATTTACAAGCCAAATCTGCCAAAATGGCAGAAATCTGGCACAATTGGTCACTCTGTACGTAACGGCCCCGCTCCCGACACAAAACGTCTACGAACGACGCACAACGAACGATATTCCTTCTCACGCACATCCAATTTGGTCACCGATATAATCCTTCCTTTTGTAGCGCTGCAACGACAAATCTAGTAGTGGTGTAAACAAAACAAGTTATAGAAAGTGGTCGACATTAAAGTAAATTACGATATGCATTACTTACGATATGAATTATTACGATATTACGCGATTATTTTTTATATAATTTATTATACATTTCTAATCACAAAAGTTTGCTACTACACTGCATACGTTATTTTTAAAAGTTCGCTTACCCCATTACATCCTTACTCCTACGTATCAAATATCTACCGACGATAGATAAAAGTCCTATAACATTTGTTGTGTGAAGAACTTATCGGTATATTTTTTTATTTTTCCTTTTAAATGTGGTTATGAGACCATTATTGTAATTTCTAACGAATAAAGAATTTGAATTCTATCCTATAATTCCTATTATCTAGGTATATTAATATTTTAAAGAGGAAAGATGTGATTCTTTGTTTGCATTGAATAGGCTCCAAAATTTTTAGACCAATTTAAAAATTCTTTCACATTTAGAATGCTACATTATCCCTGATAAACATAGGCTACAAAATTATTTTCCTACGGGAAAATATAAAATTACCACGGGAAAACAAAAATAACGCGGGCAAAGCTGCGAGCAGAAAGCTAGTCCTATAATAAAGTGACCTATTATCGCATACTTCGTCAACAGGTGTGAGAACCGTTGAAGGACCTAATACGAAACAAACAATAAGAGTGCTGTTCTCGTAATCAATGCTATAAACAGCTTCAATAAATACGCGGCCGTATTACAAAACTTCTCAACAGAATTCAGAATGACTCAAAAGCGAAAACCATACGGACTTGCAAAACAGTGTTGACCCTTTTTAGGGTTCCATAGTCAACAAGGAACCCTTATAGTTTTCATGTCCGTCTGTCTTATTCTTGTATAATAATGTCCTCCTAACCGATATTCGGTCACGGCGGCCAATCTCCACAGAGACTAGCCATCTGCGCAGGAGATATTATAGTGCACAAGTGACTGCGCAAACGCAAGTGCACTCTCTGTTCCTTCACTCGCCTAGTCCGATGGGACGGTTAACCGACACGATCGGGGTGAGATCAGGCGCAGGACCCACTGTTTAACGTGCCTTCCGAAGCACGGAGGAGTTTGAGATGTTTTTTATTTTTGGTCATCCATCCTAGGACTGACCACAGCGAACGTTGCTTAATCTTAGCAATCGTTCGCTGAGCGCACGCGCCAATGCGCCACCAAGCTCCTCAGTTGTATAGTACATGTACGATGTACGAATAGGTAACGTTACCCGGCACTGTACTAAAACAAACGTTAACAAGCGCGAACTCTTAATCTTACCTAATCGTAAGTACTCTTTGTATACCGTATACATGCTAAAGTGGAGAGTATTCAAAAATAGGTATTTGTAAAATGTATTGCTGTCGCGCTGTGTGTCCGAACAATCGTTCTGAGCGCGATAGGGACAACTGCAGCTGGGACCTAAAACACGGTAATACTATTACCGTGCCTAAAATACCTACGAAAATTACACAAAATATACGTTTCGTAGTCCCCTATGTTTTCTCCGCGAAAAATTGACTGATTTAATTACTTTTAGCGTTAAAATTAAAGCAAGGCTTTTTCTGTGTTTCTATGTTTTGCATTTTTTTAAGCTATTACATAGCTTTTAAAAGCGCGGCGACCGAATCAAGAAACTCCGTAACGAAAAAAACCTAACACCTCCCACTCCGACCGGCAGGCCTATTCGCTAACTACGGTTGGTAACTAGAACTGTCATTTTTGAAAGACATTTTATATCCATTACTAGTTAAGTGATCTTATGTCTTACGGCAGCGTTCATGATAGCAGTAATGGATGATAAGTTCCTTTCAAAAATGACAGTACTAGGTGGTAGCAACCGAAGTTAGAGAATAGGCCTGCGGCACAGCGGTGCGGCGTTGAAAGCCGTGCATCGTCTAACGTCGTTTCAGTTCGGCAGACTTCGGCACGGTTTTTTGACGCGGTATTTTCCAGATATTTATAGGATATCAAACTTATGTTTCTTAATTCATACCATAAACCTATAGTTTCGATGATAAAAATTCCTGAATAACCTACATGTATTGTAAGATAATAAAAATATTTTAAACAATATTTATCCCATTTATTCAATAAAAGAAAAAAAATTGTTTTCTTATCGGTCACCACGCTCAAAAAGTGTAACTTGAATTAATATCAAAGAAAAAAAAATACTGCAAAAATAAAATAAATAAATAATTATAATTGCATAAGTTGCTAAAAAATGCTATGCAATAGCTTAACCGCGGCAGTCCCCGAGTGCCTCTTTAATTTTTCATATAATCTTGTTCAATTTGTTTGCGTACACGTTTGAATACAGCAGAAAATGAGGTCGATTTTTTAGGTTTTTGGAGGTTTAAAATCTCTTTTAATAATTAAGTTAATAAAAAAGAAAAACATAGAAACATGCTTATAGTGATCATTGATTTTATTTAAAAAAAAAATAGAACCGACTTCAAAAACACTGAAAACTTAAAAATAATATAAGAATAGGTACAGACAACATCACACTTCTATATTGAAGTCGGCGCCAAATGATGATCTCCTAGAAAGTGTTAAAATTTGTCACCGACTTCAATATAGAAGTGTGATGTTGTCTGTACCTATTCTTATATTATTTTGAAGTTTTCAGTGTTTTTGAAGTCGGTTCTATTTTTTGTAAAAAAATAATATTTTTAACTTCTTAGTGAATGAAATCTTTTTAGTGAAAGAAACCCTAATTTAATACCAGCTCACCTTTGGTGAGCTGGTATTAAATTAGTGTTTTCCTCAATTTTCTATGGGATCCCATCATCAGATCCTGACTTTGGTGACCATGGAACCACCCTCGCAGTATACTTTATCAAATACAAAAATAATTTTAGAAATCGGTTTAAAAATGACGGAGTTATGAAGTAACAAACTTAAAAAAAAATACAACCGAATTGATAACCTCCTCCTTTTTTGAAGTCGGTTAAAAAATAGAGCAACTAGTGCCATTATCCAGGAAGGAAACAGGGGACTACGTTTATATGGAAAAATGGCCAGTACGATTTCCTTTTAACGGTTGACTTTTGGGTTAGGTACAAGTAAGCGAGGTAACGTGCGCTGCGCTCAACGCGTCTACGCTGATAGATGATAACGCATAACATGCCATCTAGCAAAAAACACGGAAAACTTTTGTCCTCTACTCATAGCGTGCTTTTTTATTTTTGAGTTAATTTGATTTTGCCTTGTGTAGCAAAAGGGGTCCAGCACTTAGAAAATTTTTACCATATTCAGTAAGGAGCCGGGCAGCCGGGACATTTTTATAAGGAACTAGTGGGCCCGGCAGACGTTGTCCTGCCCGATTATTGCGTACATATTATAAACCTTCCTTGGGCCTATCCAAACACACACAGAAAATTTTATGAACAGAATCGGTCAAGGCGTTTAAAAGTTTTTGCGAGACTAACACACAGCTATTCATTTTTATATATAAGAAAGAAAGAAGAAGAAGAAGATAGGTAAAAGATTTCAATCTACCATAATTTAAAAAAAATTACAACATTAATTACCTACAAGTATATCTCGGAAACGAAGCATCGGAACTAAAAAATAACAAAATTGTTGACCCCCTAATACTTCACAGCTAATTAGGACATACATAATGCACTATTCAAAAAATGGTCAAGTGTGAGTTTGACCTTTTATCATACTACATTTTGATTGTTATATAAGTTTAGCCCAGATTCCACCTTATGCAGCAAAGGGAGTGCGAATTTTAATTAAACTCATCCATACTAAATACCTTGAAATTTTTCTAAGTGCTGGCTCTATGCAAAAATCAGTTGGAATTTTGGTAAGTCTTTTGACTTTTTCGAAAATCTCTTTTTGATAGCTACGATTTTCGCCAATTTGAGAAACAAATGCGTATATTTGATCTGTGATCTATATTGTTCTGAAATTTCCATCTCTTAGTTGATATGTTTCTTTCCCCATATTAATAAACCGAATGATTCAATCAATATTCCTATTACTACGGTACTATTCATTGTATCAATAGTGGTATAAATCAACGGTACTAATAGTACTAATAACATGAATAAGCTGTACTAGTGCCTTGCTCGTACTGTACGATTACGGTTCTGATATTTTTTATGTGTGATTTTGTGACTGTGTTCGAGATATTTTTTATGTGATTATATTGTAGATTACTATAAACCAATATTTATAAGATGTAAATTTTTATACAAAATATACGTTTAGAATTTTTTCACGTGTATTTATTTATTTTATTAAATTAAGTATATGATTCAATGGGGGTAATTCTGAAGTTACCTGCACTAAAACTAAAACTAAAATTAAACATATAATTTTAAATTAGTTTTAGGTAATTCGTATTCTGAAACGCCGGACTCTCTAAATTTAAACTGTATTTGACAATTGCTTAAATTGAATACACAGATTATAAATACACCTAGTGCTGTAGAAAAACGGGATAATTTAGAAACATTGAAAACAGCTATATTCTACTAATTTTACTATCAGAAATTGTTAATTTAAGATTTGATCGTATTTGTAAATAACAGAAAAGAAATGTTATTATTTATCATTCATTTTATCACAAAAGAAAAATTATTCGACATTTATTCTGCGATTGTGAAGGCTTCGCGCCTATGCCATGAAAGAAAAAATTGCGTGGTAGTCTGTAGTTGTATAGATAGGTAATTCGTGACTTCTTCAGAATTTTAAAATTGCGTATTTTGTTTCATTAGTAATTTTTGTTTTCTTTTTATAATAACCGCTGTTATTTATTGACAAATAATAGTAATTGCTAGGCAACAAATCTTAGATAGGCATACTTCTATCTGCAGATAGAATATTAATTTCTGTTGTAAGAGTAAATACATAAAGTAAAGCTTCGGAAATATTTGTTAAGCGAACAAAAGATTTTATAATTTACTGGCTTCTGCCAGCGACTTCGTCTGCGTGGAATTCAGAATTGGGTCTAAAGCTTCGCTCGTTAACAATTTTAAATTTTCCCTCGGGAACTATGTACTTAAGGAATCGGGATAAAAGGTTATAAAAGGTTAAAGCCTATGTTCTTTTCCATGTCAAAGGCTACATGCATGTCAAATTTCATCTAAATCCGTTCAGCCGTTTTTGCGTGATTTAGTAACAAACATCCAAACATCCACACTTTCACATTCATTATGTTAAGTAGGATTTTTAGAGGAATGTGCCCCATGTCGCAATTGCAGTAGCCATGTTGCAAGCGTTTAGTTTGTAAGTTGTCATGTCAGTTTGTATATAAATATTGTGTAGTTATGTGTATATTGTGTGGTGAATTATTTTTGTTTTATGTCTTTACTTATGTTGAATGCTTATGTTTACCATTCCAGCGCTTCTCTATTGAAATTACTTCGGTAAAAGGTTTACACAGAATATCAGTGTCGTGGTACTCTTTGTTACGAGTGTCACGGCGTACGCTGAGTGTAGACCTTTTTGGTACATTACCTACTTATATTTTGAATTTAGTGTATAAGACCTGTTGTATCATAATGTATCAAATAAAAGTTCTATCTATCTATCTATCTATCTATCTATCTATACATACATAACCTACCTATCATCTAAATGTCAGTACTATTAGACTACTTGGGAACAAACAAATTACAACTCACGACTTGGCAATTGATGCTATAAAAGCCTTTCCTATTGTATAATAAGTTTCCTGGTGCTGTAGGGTGTGTCAGTGGTGGAGCAACAATACCAATATGTGTACCATTTTTTTTTAACGTTGGGAAATGCGTTACGCATACCTCGCGCTTGGGTAGGCGCGAGGTTATGTCGGACTCTCCGCGGCCACTGGGGGCAGAGCGCCAGCCAGAAACCGCGGCCTACCGACTAAAACCCAACGATGCCCCCTCACAAACGCCTTGGCATGAGAACGTCCATCACCGCCGCATCCTCCCCGTCATCTGACGAAGAGGATACGTCGGGGAGGGACGCCCCGTCGCCGGACAAGGCCATGGGAACCCTTTCGGACACTTCCATGACCTCGTCAGCGTCTGCTCGCCTATGGCGAGCCCCTCTCACCTCCCTAAAATGGGAAGGCCGGCGATGCTCCTGGGCATTAGGAGTATCGACGACTGGTGGTGGCCTGTGCAATGCAGGACTCGGGCTTCCCGGGCCCGCGTCCCGCTGGTCACCGTCAGGAGGAAGAAGGCGGGCGAACTGCCGTCTCCTGCGCCCCGTTCTTCTGCGGCGGCAGGGATCTGCCGCTGGGTCATCTTCTCTGGCCCGTTTACCTCCACACAGAAGGAGTTTGCTGCATTCCAGGCCTCGACCAATATGTGTACCATCAACAGCTCCAAGTGTGTTTGGCATTCCATATATTTGTAGAAACCTAAATAGAAAAAGGACGGAGAATGTTAATGTATTTCTTAATAATTATTTCAAAATATGTTATTACTATGTAAGTAGGTGCTCGCTCACTCTGCCTTGACGAGGTCCTTTTCTATTGCTGTTTTAGGAAATTAAATTTTTTTGTGGAGTTAATTTGCGCAATATTAAATCAGTGACAACAGTGACAGCTCTGCATGACCAAAGGCTGGCCTTTAAATGTTCCGGTAATGAGCCAATCTGTACTCCAGTGCAGTCTATAGCTTCTATCAAGTTGCGAGCGGATTGGCGAGGAAAACGAAATATTTTTCTAAATTTACGTTCGGGCATAGTAAATGGGTCTGATTTGTCCCTCAACTTCCTCAATTTTACTTTTTCTTCTTCTATTCTATAACATAAATAAGTCGATACTTTACAAATATATTTTAAAACTAAGAGGCAGGTATTTATCAAATTTTTTATATAAAACAAATATTTTACCTTTCTGAAGACTCTATTAATGCCATAACAACCAATTCATCATCCATTTGGCAAGTTGCACAAAAAAAATGCCTTCGGTAATGTTAGAAAATCGGTAAAAAGTAACAAGATAAATTTAGACGGCACCTAAAAGTTCACCTCCTAAAATTAGTTTGACATATTTAAAATTATAGGAAAAATTAGATTTAGGAAGCATGTCAGAATACGAAAATAACATCTAACACTAAATTGAGTAGTTTAGTAACGTCACTCTTAATTTTAGAGTTAACTTGTGAGTTCTGAATACCAAACGGTGATTGACATTTATATCTCTAATTTTATTTAGTTATAGTTTTAGGTGATCGCTTCAGAATCACCCCCATTGTTAAAGTGAAACTTAAAAATCTGAATTGTGACTCTTTCCAAATCTATGAAAAATGTAAAGGGAGGATAAAACTTCTGGTACACTCTTAAACCGATGGCATCAAATCTGACTGAATAAAGAAGTTTTGACTTTGACTTAGTTATTACCAGCAACTCCAATCACGCTTGAGTACTACCACAGAATATATAATAGTACTACGTACGAGTACTACTACATTATTATATTTCTGTTTCCAAATTGTTTTTGCATAGTTTTCCAAATTATAATAGGTTGATGGATTCAAATTTATTTCATCATCACAGCTCATATACGTCCCCACCGAGGGGCTCGAGCCTACCTTATGTTAGGGTGATTAGGCCTTAGTCACAACCATGCTGGCCCAGTGCGGGTTGGTCGACTTCACATATACCTTTGAATTTCTTCGCAGATGTATGCAGGTTGCCTCACGATATTTTCCTTCACCGTAGGAGCGACAGACAAATGTACATATAAAATTCGAAACGACAAACTCATTGCCGGTCTCGAGCCCTGGACCTCCCAATTGGAAGGCCGATTTGAAGTGCCGAGTCCACAGCACCACCGACGCTTTATTTATTTAATACCAAATTTATTTATTAGTGATAAATAGTAAAAAATGAAGCAGTGATCACTCCGAAACTGCACCTAATTATGATAAAACTTGAATAGGTAATGGAAACAAAACCTCGTTGAAAATAAAGTAGGATTTTAAAATCGGCAACTTGAATTCTTCATAATAATACTCATGCTATGTTAACGAATTCATTTACTTTAATTAAAAAAAATATTGTATACCTTAATAATCTATATACTTATAATTATAAAAGCGCCTACAAACTTGAAATTTGGCAGGTAGGTTTCTTATAGGGTCTACACCCTACATCTGCTAAGAACGGATTTTACGAAACTCTACCCCTAAGGCCTCGTTTACGGAGACGCGGGGCGTTGCGCGGCGCGGCCCGTACAGAATTCAAACATATGGCGCTGTTGGAGAAGCGATTTTACACGCCTTTGCTTGAAATGGCGCGTTTTTCGCCGCGTCCGTCGGTGTTCCCGTCTCGCATCTCTATGAACAACATCGTATATTGCCATATGTTTGTGTTTACGCGTGCGATTATGAGTGCCGCTTCAAGCGCCGCCCCACCGTAAACAGAAAAAACGTCTGACGCGCCGCGAGACGCCACGCCACACGCGACGCGCGATCCCCGCGTCTCCGTAAACGAGGCCTAAGGGAGTAGAACGGCGGTTGGAAGTTTGTATGAAAGTCCTGTTTTTGAAGTAAGAGACTTGAAATTTAAAATGTATGCTCTATAGATAGTGTGGAGGTGTACTAATAACGTATCTTTAGAAATCAACCCCGTTTAGGATGCAAAATAGGGGTTAAAAGTTTCTATGGAAAATATTTAAAATCTATTTAATTTTTTATGAAATTTATTATTCGAGCTCCTAAATAAATAACATTCTTCTATAAATTTTCCTACGGGAAAATATAAAACTACCACTATAAAAATATAAAACACCGGGAAAAAGAAAGTGTTAGTAAAACTATTTATACCTAAGCCTATATCACCTAAGCGTTCATCTTTTGAAGCAAATTTTCAATCCCAATAAACAGCTATTTCATAGAACATTATACTATATTTCATTTAAATAAACACCTCATATGTACAAAATTACCTTTATTATCTAGAACACTATTATCGTAGGAAGACGGTATCTGAACCTACAAAAGTAACTCAGCGCGGTATTTACGGAAATGTTGCAAAGCTTAAAAGCAGCACTTAACCTTAAGTAGACCGTTTTGTTTAAGAATTATGATTGCTTTAATTGCCAGCTCCTGGGCCAGGTAGCCGCTCAGGCGCATGCTTCTAAGCTAATTTTCCAACAACGCTAATGATACACGATTAAATGAGAATGTGACAGGTCTTCGCGGCAAGGAATAGAGACGCGCTCAGAACAATGCTACCATTATGATCATATTTAATGAAACACTGCGTTGGTTGTCAAAGCCAATGGGTATGCACTTTAGAACTATCCCATGTTTATAATGGCACTTATTCACGTGGAATAAAGCTGACATTCCCGCAACAATGCCTCCTAACTTAACACAGACCAACAAGTCAAGTCAGTGCTTATTAACATTAGATATTTGAGACCTTCATTTGAATAAAGTTGACATTCAGAAATGATGTTCAAATGTATAAATATTTCTTATTAGACCATACTTGGACAAGACAAAGGTTATGGAAACAAGAATTCCAAAACCTACAAATATGAGAACGTTCAATTAGATTTACCTTTGTTTCCATATAACATGAACAAATTTAATATGTATGCTTATTATACAGCAAAATTCACTTTGCTTTTTATTGCCTTATGTGTAATGATAATAGATATATCAGAAGAATGGCACGACGTGAAAAAAGTCCCATAATTTGTTTTTAATGTGACTGCAGAACTATTTATGTGTGAGTGTAATTATATCAAAGTGCAGAAAAATATAATATCATCAATGAATGAAGAATATCGATAAATAAATCGATATCGTTTTACAATTATGTATTGTCAATGTTTGTGACCGTTTTATCATAAAGACACCTTATGGTCACCAGTCTTTAAGGAAGCATGTTATATATTAAGGAAGAATGTGTTAAGAAAAAAAAACTTTCATGGCAATACAGTCACTATTTTGCGGGAAGCTATGGACTCCCACATTCCTGTGGACAACGCAACACTATTTAAAGACAATTGAAAAACCCTATCGGCATATGAACGCATGATGTGATAATTTTTTAACATCCATCAATATAGAAAACTACATTTAACATCTCAACTATATCCCTGAAGAAAGTAAACTAAATGTTCTTACTCTAGGCCCTACAAAGTATCTAAATAGATAGTTGTTTTTTTTTGTACATACATTAGGATTATCAAGAAACTGTTTTACAGGACTTTCTAAATTTTGCACATTGCTCTACAAGTCAACAGCAGCCTTTAGCTGGAAATATTCTAGTTGCAAGAAATATTCGACTTGCTCAGTAATAGTGCACATTTAGAAATGCTGAGGGTGGCTAGTCGGTCGCGTGGCTGCACGCAATTAACTAAATTCAACTTCTTTTTATAAAATGATACATATTCTTTTTAAATAATTAGTACTTTTAGCTTGCTCCAAGATTATTGTTCTATCCACCGTGATTTCGACCATTAGTCAATGGAATCTTATCTCGAAACTCACCTGGATGTCGATTCTGTAAAATTCGAACAATAGCTCGCACCTCACTTCGATATTCACGCTCACTTCGCATAAGATACAAGATACCCTTACATAGTCATTATCACGAGTTAGTAGCGATAAAATTCTAATAAATACCTCAGAACTAGTTTTTGTCACCTTCAGAAATAATTTTAAATGTATTTTTAAACTATGATAATAAACTTTGCCTGTTTTCACTCACAAAATAGCAACGTTTTATTTGACACTTTGTTTCGAGTTCATGTGCGAAGTGAGCTTCGAAGTGATAAAGGAATTCCCTTTACGGAATGCCACTTCATACGTCATCCCATACTTATAATGTCAAAATCTCACGGTCACTCTAGTTCCACTCGTTGCCACGCTCGCAAGTGTAGCGCTGTAGCATAGATTGCTTAATAGTTCCTAGTAACTTCGAATCTACATTCGAATTTTGAGAATGCCAATCTAAGAACTCACTGCGGAATCAGATTCGAAGTTTAAAGTGAGGTTTTACAGAATCACACTATAATGCACAATAATGCATTTAATAATTAATTACAGCACTATAGCAAAAAAAAACATTTAGGTAATGTAAGATACTTTAAAAAGTATCATTATAAGCATTTAATAAATACCCATCACAAGTTCAATGCCGGTAATCTTGAAAAATTGGTGAAATGACACCTGACCCACATTTGTCAAAGAAATGTGAACACATTAACTTATTCATCCTTAAGAAAATTAAGAGTAAGTATCAAAGTAATTGAAAGTAAGTATTACTCAAAGATACAGCTTACAGCGAATATTGTCAAAATAAAGGTCATAATTTATGGAAGTCGAACCTCGAATAATAAATGAATCGACGCAATAAAAAATTATGCACATCGTCAGCTTTCCCTCGATACCCGTGTCACTCGTATATTAACATTATACGTAGGTATGTGAATTTTGTTGAACGCCAGTTAACTCCTTTCAAGCGTCCTTAACGAAACCTACCTGTCTATGACAAAACTTAGCTCTAAAGTTGTAGAATACCCTTTTTTTTATAGTATATGGGTAGACACTTGTCCTTATCTTGCCTGATGGTAAGCAAAGGTGGGGACTAAGGTGGAGCGTGCCTACTCATTAGGTGCCGACTCACTCTAGTCCTGAAAAGACCCGGGTTGTAATGAGGTGGGAACACAGAGGACGGCAAAGAATTCCATTCCTTTGCAGTACGCATTAAAAAAGTGGAAGCGAAACGCTTCGTGCGGAGCAGTGGAATTTCTACTACGTAGGGGTGGGTCTTTGCCGTTCTCCGGGTGCCTCGGTAGTAAAAGGGAGATGGTGGAATAAGATCAAACAGCTCTTGGGAACACTCTCCGAAATGTAGCCTGTAAAAAACCGATAAACGAGCCACTGCGCTTGAACATCGCCGTTCAAGACTCTGGAAATTTGAAATTTTCAGAGTGTCTTCACCGATCAACCTCTTCGCCCATACAATATACGCACAAACTTAAGTAAATGTGCGACCCTAGCGGTTATTGGTATATCAAATGTACTGGTTTTCGGTTCCTCTTTGTAGTTTTTCCTTCAAATGCTTTTAATGTGATTTTATTTCTTTTATTGAAAGGATGATTCATTAAATTTAACCTTCCTCGTGTTTTGGTGTATAAAACCAGTACGGGGTTCGATTGCCCATCCAGGTTTTTCGTTTGCTTTGGTTCGAGGTAGGGCTTCTGAGTCCGCCTGGCTAGCTACCACTTACCTAAGATTGCAGCCATAATAATGTTAATAAGTTTGTTGTGTTCTAACAAAAAGGTATGATAGCCAGTTCCTCGGTTGATGAAAAATCTAGATAAGCTCGCTTCCACTTTCGGCTTTAACGTCGCGAACCCTCAAGTGAGGAAGGGCCAAGAGCTTCGCTGTCATGAGTACAAAAATCACGCTCTTTAAATAATACATTATTACCCTAGGAGTCAAAATAACATATTTAGTCCCGAGGCGGGGCCAATAGCTCGAGGGACTAAATAAGTTTTCAACCCGAGGTAAGTAAACACTGTGCTTTTCACTACGTATACCAGGAAAGTAAAAATAAAAACATGTATTAGCTAATGAAAAAATGATTGCATTTTATTTTACTTAAATTAACAACTTCTACGCCTCTTCTCTTATGAAATCAGACGTGAAATCCATATCTGAATCAGATGAACTCATTGTGTTAATATAAGTAAAAACAAAATTCTACAACTCGAAAAAAATATATTTTACAAAAAAAACCGACTTCAAAAACACTAAAAAGCTATAAATAATATAAGAATAGGTACAGACAACATCACACTTGTATATTGAAGTCGGTGACAGTCGGTTTTTATTTTTTGTCAAATATTTTTTATTTTTACCTTTTTAAATCTTCGGTGAGCTGGTATTGGGTGTAAGGCGTCCCAAATAAAATCAATAGCGAGGGCTACCGAGCACAGGGCGGGCTCGGCTGAAGAAGTTAGTCCGAAACAAAGACCGAAAACTCCGCTTCTCCACATTGAATGTTGGTTTACTAACTGAGAAAACAATGGAACTGGCTTGTCTCTTTAAACGTAGAAGACTGGATTTTGTATGCTTGCAAGAAACAAGATGGACAGGATCTACAGCTCGTAACATCGGAGGGCTATAAATTAATGTACGTCGGTACTAAAAACACACAAAACGGAGTGGCTATAGTCACATCACAGACTCATGTCAGTAATATCATCGAGATAACTCGCGTAAATGACAGGTTGATATTTCTGAAGGTACTGATAGAGAGCGAGGTTGTAAATGTCATCTCAGCGTATGCTCCACAAGTAGGATGTTCAGCGGCCGAGAAAGAGACTTTCTGAACAACACTCGAAGAAACTTTACAAATAGACCCAAAAGAGACCGTCATTCTTGGAGGGGATTTGAATGGCCATATTGGAGAAAGCAACGATGCTTTCCAAAGAGTGCACGGGGGGTATGCATACGGCTCGTTGAATGAAGGGGGAAAAACCATTCTTGCTACAGCTGCAGCTTTTGACTTAGCTATTGCCAATTCATTTTTCGCTAAAAAGCCAGAACATAAGATCACATACAAAAGCGGTCAACATGCAAAGCAAATTGATTATCTGCTAACAAATAGAACGAACATTGGCAGAATTAAAAACTGCAAGGTTATCCCCGGTGAATGTGTTACCTCTCAGCACCGCATTGTTGTGATGGATATGACATTTAAGCATCAACACAAAGAGAACCCACGCAGAACCAGAACCAGAACTCACTAAATGGTGGAATTTGAAAGGGAATAAGGCCCGTGAGTTCTGTGCTCAGCTTGAGGATATTGGATTTGACGACAATAAAGATATTGATACCATCTGGGAGCACCTCCAAAAATCCATTACCAGTGTTGCAAACAAAACTATTGGCCAAACTAAAGGCACAAAAAGGCGCAATAAGGAAACCTGGTGGTGGACAGAGGAAGTAAAGCAAGCTCTAGCTCAAAAGAAAACAGCTTTTAAAAAATGGCAATCCACTAATAGCCAGGATGACAAAGAAGATTATAAAGATCTTAAGAAGAAAGCCAAAAAACTAGTCGCTCTTAGTAAAGCGAATGCACACAAGAAATTATATAACGACCTTTCAAGCAAAGAGGGCCAAAAACACATATTCAAGCTCTCTAAGCAGCGCAATCTAGGCTCTAGAGACCCGTGTGCAGCTAAGATAATTAAGGATAGCCCAGGGAACCTTTTGTATGAGGACTCAGATATAATAACAGCCTGGGAGGAATATTACTATGCACTTCTTAACTCCAGTAAAGGCAGTACACAACTTCCAGCAATGAAACCTAATGCGGGTAATATTTGTTTAATTCATCCCGAAGAAACTGAGAAAGCCCTTAGAAAAATGAGTGACAGGAAAGCAGTGGGGCCTGATGGTATTCCAATTGAGGCATGGAAGTGCTTAGGTAAAAAGGGCGTGGAGGTACAAAACTTTTCAACCATATTCTGATAGCCTCAAAAATGCCGGAGGCATGGCGTGTGAGTACTTTAGTCCCAGTATATAAGGGAAAGGGAAGTAAATACGAGTGCTCCAATTACCGAGGTATTAAACTTTTATGCCATGCAATGAAGCTGTACGAAAGAGTGGTTGATAGCCGTTTAAGATCTGAGTGTGAGCTATCGAAGAATCACTTTGGATTCGTACCAGGCTTATCCACGATTGACCCTATGTTTGCGCTCAACACGATTGTTTTGACTTACCGGGATTTCAGGCTGTCGGGACGCTGATGAATTGGGATAGTGGAGCTGAAGATGACTGCGTGATTCCTCAGGCTTTTGTGTCACCAAGAACGCCCTTCACCGGCTGCAGACCTGACACCTCCACAATACTACTTAACACTCGCGAAAATGAGATGGGCTGAATCTTTGGTTAACCGGCCGGTACGCGCGCGAAGAAAATTTATTTAGCCTTCGTGGCGAGAAGCAGGACGTTTTACTCGTACGGGTATCATAGACGAACAACTCGATGCACGGCGCGAGCGCTCGGGAGTCCTCGTCGCTGAGCCGACGAAAGCCGAAGCTTTGAAAGTCAGATCGTCGCGCCTTCAAACTGTGGCGCGAACAACGATAGCCGAGGAATATCGCTCCAAAAACCGCCCCTTGTACGTCGCATTTTTGGACATGGAAAAAGCTTTCGATAAGGTCCCAAGAGATACCATCTGGTGGAGCCTCCGCAAGAAAAATGTGCCGGAAAAGTACATTTCTATTATTGCTGACATGTACAAAAGTGCGAGGTCCATGGTGCGTACACCGGTAGGACTAACCAATTCCATAGCCGTTACGGAGGGGGTTCACCAAGGTTCAGTGTTGAGCCCCTTCCTGTTTTGTCTGGTGTCCGGATGCACTCACTGAAGATGCGCAATCCAAAGCATTGTGGTCCTTTATCTATGCTGATGACGTTGCCATCTGCACAGAGGATAGGTCATCACTCCAGGAGTGTCTCGTTGCATGGAAACATCAATTGCAAACTGGCGGTCTTGTGCTGAGCGCTACAAAAACCCAGTACATGAGTCTCAACGACACAGACGCAAATGATCACCCCATTGTAATCAATGGTCAGCAAATCACGAAGTGTGACCATTATAAGTATCTGGGTAACATGATGCACTCCTCAGGAAAAATAGAGCACAATATTCAGCACCGAATAGCAGCTGCCTGGTTGAAATGGCGAGACGTGACTGGTGTGACATGTTACGCCAAAATGCCCGTCCGACTTAAGGACCGCGTTTATAAGTCGATGATCAGGCCGGTCCTTATGAATGGAAGCGAGACCTGGGCGTGTACTCAAAAACATGTTCATGCCATCCAAGTTGCCGAAATGAAGATGCTAAGGTGGATGTGCGGGGTCACCAGGCGCGATAAGATCCGGAACGAATACGTGAGGGGCAGCCTTGGTGTCCGGGACATCGCAGATAAGCTGCAAGAAAGTAGGCGGAGGTGGTATGGGCATGTTAAGAGGAAACCTCATAATTATATTGGCAACCTGGCACTACATCTCTCCATATCCGGTAAAAGATCCCGTGGGAGACCTAAAACCAGATGGCTAGATGTAGTGCACAGGGATATGGAGAAATGCCACGCTTCCGAATCAGATGTGGGTGATAGGGTGAAGTAGAGAAGTAAAGTGCGGAAGGCTGACCCCATCACCATGTGGGACTAATAGTCAGGAAGAGAGAGGTGAGCTGGTAATAATTTAGGGTTTCTCTCGAATTTCATGGGATCCCATCATCAAATCCTGACTTTGGTGACATTGGGACCACCCCAGGAGTATAATCTATCAAATACAAAAATAATTTTGAAAATCGGTCTACAATTAGCGGCGTAATCGCGTAACATACACACAAAAAAAAATAAAAAACATACGCATCGAATTGAGAACCTCCTCCTTTTTTGAAGTCGGTTTAAAAGTTAGAAGTTAATTATGATAAATTATAAAAAATGTAATACTCTTTAATTAATACTTAACTTTATGTTATTTCAATTTCACATTGCGCTGTAATTGAGTGGCTGTATAGAACGTTGGAACATGGTTCAATAGGAATGTAAAAATAGAACTAATTTTTTTATAATTTGACAGCTATTAGATAAAAACAATTCTGCCTGGGGCTGAAAAGTATAACTTTCAACCCGCTCCTAAGGCAACTTCAGACATTCCGAGTATAAGTAATGAAATAGTACATTCAATGTACTATTTCATTACTTATACTCGGAAAAAAAGGCTTTTTTTTCTCGGGGGGAAATGTGCAACCGCACCGTACCCGCCGTTGGCTAAACAGCCAGCGTGTGTGGGGCTCTCCCAGCAGAGTTCCAGGCCTACTTACTAGAACCCCCCGGTGTTTTCCCTGCCCTTATGGGCGCGCTAGGTAAGGTCCACACTGTGACTCCCCACTACCCACTTGCCCGGGCGATACATTGTTACCCTAGGGGGGAAAAGGGGCTCGAGGAAGTAAATAACTCTTTAACCCGAGGTAAACATTGTGCTTTTCATTACGAATACAAGGAAAGTAAAAATTAAAACATGAATTAGCCAAAGAAAAAAAAGAGTGTTTTTTTTCAATTAGCTGTGCCTGCGAACTACGTTTCGCCATAATAATTGTCAAAAAAATATCACCTAGAGGTATAAAAAATAGCCTACGATCTATTCTCAGACCTACCAAATATACAAAAAAAAATCATAAAATTCGGTTGTTTCAGAGGAGTTCGATAACACTGTTACACGAGATTTTTATACATATATTACATAAATCAACAAATTCGGCTTTAGCCTCTTCTATGAAATCAGGCGTGAACTCCATATCTGAATCAGATAAACTTATTATGTTAATACAAATCTCTGCCATACGGAAGTATAAAAACAAAACTCTACAACTCGAACAAACAAATGAAAATCGGATTGTCGCTTTCCTATCTATTTTGTTTCTTTTTCTTCTGTGACCGGCCAACTATTCAGTCATTACGTTTCATTTTCATTATTTAAAAAATTGTAAATATTTTGCCCAAATTTATGTTATTTTAAAGAAATAGTTGAAAGTAACTTATAATAAAGTCTTTAAAAAAATATATTCTTCAATTAATACTTAAGTTTATGTTATTTTAATTTTAGGTACATCGCGCTGTATAAAAAGTTGAAACATGGTTCAATAAAAATGTCAAAAGTCAATAGAACTAGTTTTTTATAATTTGACAGCTGTCAGTTGAATGCAATTCTCCCTAGGGCTGAAAAGTATTACTTTCAATCCGCTCCTCAAGCAACTTCAGACATACAACAAGACAAGGAAAGTAAAAATAAAAGAATTAATTAGCTAAAGAAAAACGTGTAAATTTTATTTTACATCCCGCCCGCTTTCTCTTATAAAATCAGGCGTTAACTCCATACCTGAATCAGATAAACTCACTGTGTTAATTATAAATATAATACAAATATAATTAACAGTTAATACAAATCTCTGCTATACGGAAGTATTAACAAAACTCTACAAATGGAAAAAACAAATGAAGATCGCATTGCCGCTTTCCCGCTTATTTTGTTTTTTATTCTGTGGCCGGCCAGCTATTGTCATTATGTTTTCATTTTCATAATTTAAAAAATTGTAAATATTTTGCCCAAATCTATGTTATTTTAAAGAAATAGTTGAAAATAAATTATAATAAAGTCATTTTTTTAATATTTATTCTTTAAATCTTACTTAACATTATGTTATTTCAATTTTACACCGCGCTGTAATTGAGTGGCTGTATAGAAAGTCGGAACATGGTTCAATAAAAATGTGAAAAAAGAACTAGTTTCTTTTTAAAATTTGACAGCAGCTGTCAGTTGAAAGTGATTCTCCCTAGGGCTGAAAAGTATTACTTTCAACCCGCTTCTCAGGCAACTTCAGACCTACCTACTTTCAGAGTATGAGTAATGAAAAGGTATTTAATTTTGTGATTAACCGCGCGATCATTGTGATGATCAGCCCCCTTAGACAAAAGCCACACGCTAACGTTTCCGCAGTCGTTCCACAGAAAAAATGTATGGAAATGACATTAACAGGTGACTACCTCATGCTACTTTTTCCGCACCTAATGTCATTTCCATACATTTTTCTGCAGAATGACTGCGGAAAATAAGCCTGTGGCTTTTGTCTGATGGCCATGGTGAGATGATGGCCAAGAGCATCCCTGACGTGTGTAAAAGAAAATCCTTAGTAACGTTAACATTATAATATTGATAAGCCCACGAATACTTCAAAACATTTGCTTTCCAAAGCACTGTGTGAATGAGGCACAACCGTTACGGGTTAATTTTAATATTAGGACAGTCAAACCAATCCAACTCCTGAATTGTTTGTATTGTTTACTTAGTTAGTTGCTTTTCCAAAAGATTTGCTACCTACCATAAAATGTATGAAGTCATATTAGAATCAACTATATTGAAGCAGTCAAATAATTGAAAATGTAACAATGTGATTTATGCAAATCGATAGCTTGAAGTTCAATTTAAACTGTGAGCCACGTTGTGCTCGCGGCGGTGGCGCAGACCGCCATTAGGTTCTTCACGGGACACGCGCTGCCGGCCGATGTATCTTTCTTGTCGACATCGTCGCTCTTGTCCACGGATACATTAAATTTCATATTGTGCTGTGATTGTACTAAAACACCCTTTTTATCATTATATTCCGACCACGGCTCTGTCTGCATGAAGTTCAGAATTCTAGACTTAGTTTAAAAAAACAACTTAACGTATAATGCACATTATAAACCCTATCTAATTTTGATTGAATAACATACATGGAGTTATCGAGATTACATACATACTAATTTAATTGTACATTTACGGCCTTATTCATAAAAATATTTAGGTCATATTTAAGTTCAGCATTATTATTGTCAGAATCGAGAATCGGAAAACATCGTGAGGCAACCTGCATACATCTGCGAAGAAATTCAATGGTGTATGTGAAATCGACCAATCCGCAATGGGCCAGCGTGGTTGACTAAGGCCTAATCACCCTAACATAGGGTAGGCTCGAGACCCTCGGTGGGGACGTTTATGAGCTGTGATGATGATTATTATTATTGTAACTTTCAATCTCCATACAAAAAAAAGGAAAACAAAAGTGACAGCAACGTTATTTCAGTTAAAACGGCCTTTAGAATATATTCGTACTTTAGAACTTTAATTACTGCTTATATTTGCACTTTGCCGATGATTTTAATAAACGCCCACTGCGTTGGCTGCACAACGCCGATTTCTTCGTTCTAGTCTAGGTAGTATCGAAACATTTCGATTTATTTTATCAAACCGATATAGGAAAAAGTTCAACAAGTTTGGTGTCTTAGAAGTAATTAACTTTCAATCCATAATAGTTAAAAATACTAAACACTGTTTTTGACATAAAAATTGAAACGCCAAAATATTCGAGGCCCTTTTTTTGGAAAGGACAACTACTTAGGAATTTCTAAAGAGACATAGAAGTAATAGATGTGTATGAAATAGATGTTGCTGCACAATTGAAGGACTTCATCATCATTTTTTCAGCCAAGAGACACTCACTGTTACGACATACGGACATACGCCTTTCAAGGATCTTCAAACCGATCGGTTCTGCGCTTCTTGCATCCAGCGGCTTCTCATGACCTTCACAAGATCGTCAGTCCACCTTGTGAGGACCCTTCCGCCCATACGGCCGTCAGTCCTGCGAGTAATTTGTCCTGCCCACTGCCATTTAAGGTTCACAATTCTTTGAGCTATTACGGTGACTTTAGCTCTCCTATGGATCTCATCATTTTTGATTTGATCATGTAGAGAAACCCCGAGTATACTCGTAGCTCTCTCCACTGCCCTTTGAGTGCTTTGAGTCTCCTTGTGTATATTTTCTTATAAGCGGTTACGTATAACGGTAAGCACGTCATCACTGACAACACTTCGTCTTGAGACACTGCAGTTGGTGTGCCAAGAATATGCTGCGAAAAGGCTGCGTAGCTTCCTGAACGCTGCCCAGGCGAGTTCGATTCTTCGGTTTACTCTTTCTAGAAGTTGAACTTACCGAACTGGACTATTTGCCCCAGGGATTCATATTCAGAGCATTCAGCCTCGTTCATATTCATTTAAAGAGCTATTAGTTGGGAAACTTTACAGAAGTCTACGAGCATTGTGCTTGTGCCTATAGATCTTCCACGGTCTGAGTCATGACTATCGTAGTCATTAGCAAAACGAAGATGAGTCATGTACTCGCCGTTCATGTTGATGCCAACTGAGTCCTCTCCGAGTACTGGAAGTACTTATAGGAATAAAAAACAGCATTTTTTTATGTTATATAGACAAAATAATATAAAATAATTAGCTTTAAATAGTAAAAATTGTAAATGATACAGAATAAATGTTTGTTTCATAAAGGTATAGCATAGCATGCAGATATGTACCTACGTCATACCTATATAATTTTAGATGATCAACACAGTTCTTTTCTCCATAGGTAAATGTTTTTTTATATATGAGTTACCAAATAAACCAGAAGTGATGCTAATTAAACATCAAAGATATTTAATGTCGCGTTTGGAAATAGGTAAACTGTACACAATTTATGATTTAAATATTTATCATTAGTCATATTTGGTATATAAGAAAGTAAATGTCTAAAGCAGAATATTTTTAAAATATCATAATTTGAATAAAAATACAAATGAAGTTTATAATGTCAGTATATTTTTGGCATCACTTACAACTTAACACTCAATTCATTGTTGTGAGAAAAATATTCGCGGCCGCACATTACTTATAAGCTAACAGAAAAATTCCGATGCTTGCCGGTCGCACCACGCATACTATCAGATATTTTGATCCGGAAACTTTTGAGCTAAGTCGTGTTTCATCTGTATACTTATGTAAACGCACATCGACCAACATGGAAGAAAAAACGCTATTGCTCTTAGCACTATTGTTTAGTTTAATTAAAAACAGAAAAATAAAATGTCGATATTCGATTCACCCTCTTAATGCGACAAAATTACAAGACAGCCAATTTTACTTAAAACATGCCAGATTGGGAGTCTACCCGAGTAAATTTTTTGCTTTCTGCAGATTTATTCTGATAATTTTCATGCTCAAGATTCCAAACACATGGATATTTTTCCACCTCTGCAATTAAATCTTAAATGTCGCTCATTTTTCTCAAGAACAAAACAACAACGGACAAAAACACGTGTACCTACAGCTTGCGCCCGCCGGCCAGTTGCCTGAACTAACGCGAATATCTGATAATGTGCGGGGACTAGTACAAAATCTATGGCAAACACGCCTTCCGCCATTTCTAACAGCAAAAATCTTACTGCTGGGGTGCCATCCTGTGTGCATCCGAAACGGATGATCGGTTAGAATTTTTTTAACAGTGTGCGGAATCTAATACAAATTATCCTGTCTTCGCCGAAGAGATTTATTCCTTAACCATGTAGTAGCCCTGCTACGCGCTAACCCTATCGCACAAGTTTTAAAGTCAGAGAAAGAAAACCACTATATCTTCCTCTGTCTAATCACACCTGACAAGCCTCCGCAGTACCGACCTCATTCTTGTCCGTGCGCGCGCGGCGCTCGCACGAGTGTAACAGTAATATAATTTGTGCATGAGTGTAGGTAACCTACGTAAAAAAAAAAAAAAGGTATAAATTTACGGTTATTTGCTTATTTGTTAAGTATGCCTAAACGAAAACACAGTGAACCCGAAGAAGATAGATGGCTAAGGAAGATGAAGAGATACGAAGAAAAACTGAATTCGGAAAAACGTAGGGGCAAGCCGGAGGCACATTTTGTACTCAGATGATGGCGAAAATGATGTGCAACCAGAAGAATACTTTTTTACATTCCCGTTGCATTCATCGGGAATCATTTTTATGTCCGTTGTATTCTTCGGATAATATTTTATTATGTTCTCGTTGTATTGAACGAGGAATCATTTTTATGTCCGTTGTATTCTTCGGATAATATTTTATTATGTTCTCGTTGTATTGAACGAGTAAGCGGGTGGACACCGCTCGCCTGGGCCGCCGAGTACGCGCGCGGCGCGACCACGTGCAGTAATACTGGTAATGGAAAATGTGGGTATCCTTTTTTCCCCGCTGCCTAAAAATTTCCGTTGCATTCATCGGAAATCACTTTTATGTCCGTTGTATTCTTCGGATCATATTGTTATTATGTTCTCGTTGCATTCAACGAGTGTACTTAATGGAAAATATAGGGGCTGTCCTTTTTTCCCCGCTGTTTTAAAAATTTCCGTTGCATTCATCGGAATTATTTAAAAATATTTTTTGTGTTGCCTAAATTCTCATTAAATATTTATTAGTATCTTTCACATACAAACCAATATGGTGATAACTGATGACTTACAAACCGATGTAGCGGCCAGGTTTCAAGTCCTATTGCAAAACGGTTTCCAAAAGTGACCAAAGACGAGCATTTAAAAAAAAAAAAAAAAAACAATGTATACTATAGTACCTATGGCGAAGGGCCGAACTCTAATTCGGAAGTAAGTGCTATGTTGGTAGACAACAGAATCAACTCGGTAAAGCACTTTCAGCACTGGGAAGGGCACAATCGTGTCTTTTAAAGAAAAATCTTAATATTCCAGATGTAGTTACGTTGAACGATGCAGACACCAATTTCATCTAAGAGTCATTTAAACTTGAAAGGCTCATCGTCCCGAACGCGACAGCAAAGCAGCGGCCAATCCTACCCTCATCGAGCCGGTGGGCCGGGACAGTCAAAGACGTCATACTACCAAGCGAATCGACGGCGAGCAGCCGCGTTCGCACCGCTGCCAGCTTGTCGCCTGCCAGCCCCGCCGCCGCCGCCGCTGCCGCTGGCACCGCCGAGGCACCAGCCAGTCGCGTCGCATCACAACGGTCATCGAACAATCGCGCTACCTGAGCGCGCAGCCGCAAGTACATGCCGGCCGCTTAAAATATTAATTTAGTCAATGAGTGGTGAACTATCACTAGCGATAGGTTTATATTAGACAATGTGTCCAGGATTTCATTTATTGAGGAACCTTAACAAATACCATACAGCCGTGCGCGGCGTTCTTTTTCAAAAAGTTAGTGAATAGCAATTTCTCTCGAATTAAATCATTTATTAGAAATAAAAGCTATTAGGAGATGTAACCCGACAGCAAAACAATTCGTTTATGATATCTTCGTTATTCCTAAAAGCGTGTGCTCTATATATATTAAATCTAAAAATCTGAATTCGAAGTCGAAGTAGGTATCTCATTTCAAAATGGAAGATATCAGAACGGCTACTCGATTTATGATCGAAGACTGATACGTGATTAATATTGATATTTAGGAAGCTTAATTTTTGCTGCCGATTCACAAATCAAAAAAAAGGAAAAAAAAAAAAGAAAACATGTTTACGCTTTTATTTTCATGATATTTTGTACGAGTTTCTAGCACTCCCGTTTAGCCTATGTTCCGCGCGATATATTTCACAAAATATTACAGCCAGCTCTTACTCATTTAAGATCTTATGGTCTGCTATCAGTGAGATATCTATGATATGTTGTGTTTAGCAAACTCTGCTGGAGAGTACCTAGAGAACACAAAAAGAACTATTTAATGTCTGACACGATTAGGGTTAGTTATTAATTAAAAAAAAAAAAACTAGTCTAATACCAGAAAAGCTTTGTAAATTTTTAGGTTTTATTTTAAACTCTAATAAAATAACATACAATTACCAGATTCAAGCCACAAAAATTTATTATACACATAAAAAATATATTTAAATCTAACAGAATTCGAATAAGGTATATGGGTAGTATATACACACAAAATCACTAAAAGTGCTCTTCTTAGAAATACTAACAATTACGACGTTTTTATTACAATTACAGATATTTTATAATAATATGATGATCTCCATTGGTGGCAGATCAATATTCCATTGGCAGTCAATTGAATAAAAAGTCATAGGTACAATTTCGGAATTTTTACGGACGTTTCGACAGCAGGCTAGGGTGCAGCTTGTGCCAACGAAAAGACTGGTGGTTTCTGGACCAACATCGAGCGAACCAATCATATAAACTGACTGGAACTACTCGCTGTATATTGTGGGCTAATTTCATTTGCTAAAAATGTCGCTAATTGTGGTAGTCTTTTAAGTGTCGATAACACCACTGCCATATTCTATATAAATAGAATGGGGAGAGTGTAATACCAACACTTAAGTCAAGTTACTAAAATGATTTGGGACTGGTGTGAGAAAAGTAGGTATATTTATTTTCGCGTCTTATATTCGTTACTCGTTAAATATAGAAGCTAATAGTGAATCGAGAAAAATAAACTTCGACACAGAGTGGCAGTTGGGTATCAGACAACTTTTGAAAATAAAACATTTTTTTGGTGAACCATCTATTGACTTATTTGCATCTCGTCTTGCAAACATTTTTTTGGTGAACCATCTATTGACTTATTGCAAATGTCCCGCGTATATTTCATGGAAAAGGGATCCCTTTGCCTATGATATTGACGCGTTTAAACAGTAGATTAGTCGCAATTTTATTTTTACGCTTTAACACCGTTTGCACTAATTTTTAAAACTATAAACAAAATAGTTACTGATTAAGCCACCGGAATTATCGTTGTTCAACTATAGCCCTCTTAACCATGGTATCCCCTTTTCATATCCCTGGGTGTGACAGAGATTGTGATATTTCCTCCAAGAAAGATCTACTTACTTCCTTTCAGGATGGTACACCATCTGCGCCGTCACCTTTCCCTGCCAGCGTGTGTATTTTCCGGGAAAGCTTTCATGACGTGCCAGAAACAGCCTTAGATGTTGTTATCTTCGATATCACATAACACCGGGTCATAATATAATTCTAGTATAAAGTACTAAAAATATGGTGAGAATTTTGTAAAAAGAATACAACAGATTTTTTTAAATGTAAATACTACATTTTTGTTGGAATTTCTGTTAATGTGTTTTGAAATTTTGAAGTTTAGGTAGAACTATTGTTCTAATATCACGATAGCAAGTGATCGTTATTAGTTAGGCAGTAGCCCCCTGGTATTATAGTATTAGACTATTAAACGATTTGAGAATTATACAATTAATCTTGAAAAAATGAGTAAGAAGTCGGTCATGTTATTAGCTGGACCAAGGACGCATACAATTTCTCTAACAAAAATACGAAATATTAATAAAGCATATGAAGATCGAGTAATTATAACACTTGCAAATTTAATTAAAACATAAGCAATTGGCAAAGCTCAACCGGTTTTAAACTAACTTTTTTTTTATCCCTTTAATATCCCGGTATTTGTCCAGCATCAGTGGTATTAAGTTAAGATATATTGCTGTATCATCTTCAATTCGCTCAGATTCAGAACAAACCTGATCCTCACACATAAGAAACCACGTAGACCTGCTTCATCTCAACCCATTGGGCGCTGGATAAAGCAGATCATGTGCGATAGTGGCATTGACATCTTAATATTCGGAGCGAGCGAGACACGCATCAACATCAGGCGGCGTCTCGTGCTGACCTCAACGTCGATGTAATTAGAAAGACCGCAGGATGTTCGGAAAGATCAGCTGTATTTGCTGATTTTTATAACAGACCGGTATATTAGTTCTGAAACCAATTTTATTGAATCTTTGTCACAATTATAATTATTATTAAGTACTTAAAACAATACTGTCGGTTGATTAGTTTTTTGTTCACAATATTTTGTTGTTTTGAAATTTTTGCTAGAAGCGCAAAAAAAAAAAAAAAAATTTGAAATACGTACCTAACAATTATGTTTTGATGTTTTACTGTAATGTTGTTTATTTTTTATTGTCGCAACATTGATTTTATACTCTCTGAACATCTACATGGTTAAGGAATAAATCTCGGAGGCGAAGACAGGATAATTAAATGATCAAACGAACTTACCTGAAGTGAAGTTCGATCTTAATTATCCTGTCTTCGCCGAAGAGATTTAAGGTCCCTCCCTCCCTGAATCTTATCCCCCTATATATCAATGTTGCTCTATTTCTCTAAAAAGAATGAGGTCGGTACTGCGGAGGCTTGTCAGGTGTGATTAGACAGAGGAAGATATAGTGGTTTTCTTTCTCTGACTTTAAAACTTGTGCGATAGGGTTAGCGCGTAGCAGGGCTACTACATGGTTAAGGAATAAATCTCTTCGGCGAAGACAGGATAATTAAGATCGAACTTCACTTCAGGTAAGTTCGTTTGATCATTTAAATATACATTTTGCCTTCCGGCGAGCGTCAGAATGTTTCTGTTAGAAATTTCTTATAATGTGCGGCCGCGGAATGAAGAAGAACAAATTCAGGCATACTATTTTTTTTTATCACACGTATAAAAGAAAAAAGTAAGTTATTTAGTAATTGGGTTGTTCAATAGTGTTAAGGGGTTTGACGTTTGGTTTCGTGAGGTTTACTTGGTACCATAACCATTGTAAATCTAATGACGATTATACATTCTTATCGGAGAAAAACCAAGCAAAACACTTTACCAAAACAATATGTCAAAAAATTTGCATCTGACGTTTTAGCACACAAATTCAAGAGTTTATAAAATTTGTTTACTACTCTTGCTTAAAAAGTCCGTCATTGCCAGCATTGTAGCGTACCTAGAGTGGTGATAAGTAGCATATTTAGCTCTAGAGGTAAATGCTTTTGGGTGATTCAAACTTTGTTTGATAACGTCCGTCCAGCATCCGTCCGTCCGCTCCATCGAGATCTCGACACTTGAGCCTCTTAGAGACTTTGGGTTTTCACTTTATGATATGATTATTTATCATAGGATTAGGTAGTTTAGTTTATTCTGGAAATTTTGACGATCAAACCCTAAGACCACCGAGCCACCAAGGAATAAAAACACTAATTTTCATATATTAATTCAATATATGCTTTATAGCTACTCGTTGGACTGTATTTTTGATGATGATTATGGAAATGCTGATACTTACACCCTAAGACCCATCTAAGAACATACTCTATCGTGACTGAATTGGCTTTCCTAGCCCGAACGTACCTCCACCGGGGGCGTAGGTTCCGGATGGTGTTTTAACCGGGTAGGGGTACACCAGTAGTATAGCCGCTAGTGAATAAAGTCCCGGCATATTCAAGTGAGCGGTCTAGTCAGCTTAGCCCCTTGGAATCGCAAAGAGATTCCCCCGCCTCAAAAAAAGAGGTTCATACCACTAAGGAATTTGTGTATGTATACAAATATGTGTATGGAAATACACACTGTTCACGAGAGACTCGTAGACGATGAATCCGACACCATCATGGAACAGGTCTTCACTTTCCCGGAAGTAGAGCAGATGGCTAAATTTAAGAGCCCTTTCTTCGGACCTCGGACACCGAATAATCCCCCAATACTCTAACGAATTCTACTCAATTCCTCGGTCCTTTTCCACGGTCCGCAGTGTGCGTACGTGCTAGAACCAAACCGGGCACTTGGGGCCTTTAGTTAAAGTTTAATATATGGGGAGAGGAGGGGTTGGGCCGTCGCTCATCACGCTAGCCCAGTGCGAGTTGGCAAGGAGCTCCAGAACCCCGTCCGTTGAACAGCAGAATTCACCCCATGCATGTAAGGTTGGTTTGGTTCCGTCAGGTGATATTTGGAACCTCTCACAGCCCTGGAACCCCTGAAGGATATTTCTAAGCTCCAAAGCATTCGCACGAGATCTATTTATCGGTCAGAGCCTGTTGACGAATCTGAAAACAGAGGTCGGCAGAGTCATTATGACTTATGGCCCAGACCGAACACTTCAATGGACAGCTTTACGCAACATCGCAAGTAGAATTACCATGTTATTCTAGCCACAGACCTTAGAGACAAATTGCCCCGGCATTACACCGAAAACATCCTGAACGTCAACCTGTATGAGATTAATGTGGCTCTTAAACAGCTCAATAACAACAAAGCACCGGGTGATGATGGAGTTACAGCCGAGCTTCTGTAAGCAATCCGGTAGGCTATTTAACTCCGTCATACTCGAGGGCTATATAACTATCGAATTCTATCGCTTGATATCTTTGTCGAATATTTTAGTCTTACTCGAGTATTCTGAATATTTTCCTTCGTATAATACTTATATAAATGTTGAAATTATGCCTTATACAAAAAATTAAACCTATTCTAAAGCTTAACTGCCTGGCCCTACGAGTATTTGCTCGCAACGTAAACATCACTACAATAGAATGAATCATCACACCGAGTGAAAGTTTCAACGTACAAAGTTCGAGACACTAAAACAGATAGCACCTGACAATGAACAATAAGGCACAGGAGTGTCTGTCTGTCGGTGTAATAAATAATAACAATTTGTAAAAGCAGAACGAATATCGAATGAACGACTACAGTGTTATATTTCATTTTAAAAATACCTAACACGATGTCGTAACAATACGCGTGATCTCGTCAAGCAACCATAACACTCGAGTTCAATGAAAGAAGGAATACACTCTATCATAATAGATGGACAAAGGTTAAGTACTGTAGAACGTGCGATGAAGATCCTTTTTGTTTACAGAGCACCCACGCCTGCGCCACGTGCTTGAGCACAGATTAACTACTCACCGAATAATTCCGAGAAATATAGGTACACCAGTTTTTAAAGTGTCCATTGCCTTCAATTATTGATTTCACATTAATGTAGGTAATACGTAATATTGCAACCATTGATTTCAGAATACATTGTTTGCAAGTTCTTTGTAAAATATGATATTTCTAAAGTACTTAACGTATCCTTAGAAGTACGCTTTCCTATCAACGGTCATCCCCTTATATTATATGTTATAACTACAACAATTTAGTTATCAGAATGACGGACGGCAAAACGGAAATAAATAACTTTTATGTTTTGTGCCAAATCTCACATCATTGATTCAATTAATTGCAATACATTATGAAAGGAAATGCACTGCAAGCACCTATAACAATCAAAGTCGAAAAGATCTTGCGTAATGGACAATTAAAATCCTGTTTAACTTGAAGCGAAATCGTGGTGAATAATATGATTTAGTATCTTCTTTGTACAATGATTGAAGGTCTAACTTATCAGATCCTTTTACATGAAATTATATGAGTATACATCATTGCTTCATCGAATCACACCTGAATGCATACGACGAAGCGTCATATAAAACAGCCTTACAATAGCACCTAATAAGACACCTTGCAATACTGAATAATGTACACTTTCTATATGGTTGATAATAACAAGACCTTGTCTCTTTAATTGAGAGCTACTTGGATGCAACATTTATTGGGATATGCCAATACCACCTTGACACGATAGGTCTCCATTTTTACCGGTGCCCAATATTTAAGTTGACTGACACGAAATCATAGCAGCATTCACCTTTGAACTTATCCAAATGATATGATAGAACTTGCAGATATTTCTTATAATATGTGTCATTCATGTTTTCCAGCGATCAAGATCAAACGTAACGATTTTAGGGATTGGAATTTTATTCAAATAAGATCGATGATTTCATTTCGTTCCCAATCCTTAAATCTAATGAACTGATCAAGACGTAAAGCCGTCAATTTTGATGCAACCAAAAAATACGAGTATAAGAAACTCTTCATTTAACTGTACGGCTCGTCATTTAGCTAAATCAATAGTTTTAATTTCTGTATCAAAAACGATGACAGGAGAAGGGGGACTGTTATTAACGATGTCATTAATTTATGTTACTGTAAATGTCCGAAGAGCAGTGTACCTATGTTAAGATACTCTGGTGTCTGTTAACAATCACCAAGGTTACTTGTGAATAGCCGTTATTTATTCTTTTCGTTACGATTTCGGTTAATCACCACTAACGGTTATCATTAACCACGACGACCTGGTTAATAATGTTAATTATGAGCAAAATCTCTAGTGTTTGTATCAAAAACTACATAGTCTAAGCTTAGCATAGATTCGGGGAGCGCGGTGAAGAGCGTGCAGCGGGAATTGCTGCTCTAATCCAGCGCATGCACCCTGGAGAAATCAGAGTCACGAGGCCCGTGAAACGCATTGATCTGCGTATTACGGGCCTCACGGATTCCTTTAGCAAGGAGAACGTCGCGACATCACAGGCCCGAACCGGAGAGCAGATACGAGTCAGTTAAGACAATAAACGAAATATATAGAAAGTATAAAGTATAAATATAGAAAGTATATATAGAAAGTAACAATTCAAAAACGATATCGAAATTTGAAAAGAACATAAAAATAAAAAATGTTTTAAAAAAAAAACCACTTAAGAAATACTGAAAAGTTAAAAATAATATAAGACAAACAACATCACACGTCTATTTTGAAGTCGGTGCTAAACGATGATCTGCACGTGGGAACATTAGTCAGGCCCATTCTACGCAGATGTTTGTTGAGTTTGCAGTGACCAGTTAGGGCTCTAGTGAGCGCCCTTAATTGGCCCCTGCTTAGTTGGAGGTTTTGTATTGCAACTCCGGGTGAAAATTCCCTAATGAGCAATTTCGAGTGCAGTAGTCCAGGGGAATGGGCCCACTGGAGTCGGGCTTGTGTTTGTACCCAATCTCTGAGGACTCTCTTTTTAATCCCCCTCGAAATGCCACAAGCTGGTTCTGGTCCTATGAGAGCGCTCTCGGAACCAGCCCTCGCCAGTTCGTCGGCAATTTCATTGCCTCGGATATTGGAGTGGCCTGGAACCCAGCCAATCATTACCGAGTTCCTGGTCCCCAATTCATTCAAGGCTTTCTTGCACTCTAAGGTGATTTTGGACTTGAATTCTACAGCATCAAGCGCTTTTAGAGCAGCTTGGCTGTCTGACAGGATGAGGATGTTCTTACCCTCATTCGACATGTTTGCGTGAACGCAGTCGATAATGGCATACATTTCTGCCTGGAATACGGTGGCATATGCGCCCAGGCACGTGGTTCTCCTGGATTTCGCACTACCTCCGAAGACACCTGCACCTGACTGGCCCTCTTTTCTAGAGCCATCAGTGTACCATGTCTGGTTAGCTTTCCTAAAGGGCTCAGGGACTTGCTTGTCCCATTCACCCCTATTAGGAACCATGACCTTGTAGTTCTTCTTGAACTCCAAAGTTTCAATGATGGCATCGGCTGGCATTTCCATGACAGGATTAACCATTAGGCTGCCCTGTAGCTTCCTCATGGTTTGGGATTTCCATCTCGATCTGCCCCCCTCCACAGCTCGGAGCATTGCCATCCTAGCCTCCCCCTGTATGAACAGGTGGAGTGGTGGGAGGTTCAGGATAGCCTCCATTGCAAGGATGGGAGAAGATGAGATAGCCCCCGTAATCATCAAGCAGGCACATCTTTGCAGGCTTTCCAGGGCCTTTATGGTGGTCCCTACTGCAGTCTGCTTAAACCAAGCTATACACCCGTAGCTAACCATAGGTCTTACCACAGCGGTGTAAAGCCAGAGAAGGTGACTAGGTTTCAGTCCCCACCTGGAACTGGTTAGCCTACGGCAGATACCTAGCGCTGCTTTGGCCTTCTTGATAATGTTGCCTATATGTATACCCCAGTTAAGTCTTTGATCCAGGTGGATCCCAAGGTATTTGGCATTCTGAGAGAATTCAATAGTTCTTCCAAACAGTTTAGGAGGCTTGAGGCCGTCTAAATTCCTCCTCCTAGTGAAAGGAACTATTATGGTTTTGCTGGCGTTCACAGACAGCCCCACCTGGCAGCACCATTGTTCGATCTTATTAAGAGCGAGTTGCATGAGACCTGATATAGTTGAAGGACATTTTTCAACTATGTGGACCACCAGGTCATCTGCGTATCCTTGAGTGGGAAGGTACGCATTGTTCAACTCCTGGATAAGGCAGTCAACGACCAGATACCACAACAGTGGAGAGAGCACCCCACCCTGGGGACACCCTCTAGTCACCCTGGCGGTTAATGTGCAGTCCAACAGCGTGGTTTTCACTGTTCGCGTTGTGAGCATTGCCTCTATCCAAGAGATTATTAATTGATCGATGCCGCGGTTTTGCAGACATCGTACAATAACTCTTGTTGGGGTGTTATCGAAGGCACCCTCAACATCCAGAAAGGCACACAAGGCTATTTCTTTATCTTCGAGCGCTTGTTCAAGTCTATCGGTCAGATCGATTAAGGCAGTTTCCGTTGACTTTCCTTTCTGGTAGGCATGTTGCCTTAAATGTAGGGGGTCGCCTGCCAGGTGCGTTTCCCTTACATATAGGTTGATTACCTTTTCCATGGTTTTCAAGAGAAAAGAGGATAGGCTGATCGGTCTGTAGGACTTCGGTTGGGCCCTATCTTTATCCCCTCCTTTGGGAATAAATATAACCCTGACCTTAGTCCATAGACTTGGGAGGTACCCCCATGCTAAACTAGCTCTGAGGATCCTCACTAGGACTGGGAGGAGGATATTCTTACCCTGTTGTAGTAGGGTCGGGAAAATGCCATCCTCACCTGCAGTCTTATATGGCTTGAAGCTGTTAATAGCCCAAGCCACCCGTTGAGGGCCGATAATCAAAGAGGCTTTTCTCCAATCATCCACTTTCGGCCTAGGCCTGGAGAATGACCGCTGCTCCTCGGATGATTCATCTACCCTCGAGTCCGGGAAGTGCACTTGGGCTAGGAGTTCTAAGGTCTCCTTTGCGTCGCACGTGAAAGTCCCATTTGGCTTCCTAAGCAAGCCAATATGGGAAGGAGGCGCCTTGGATATCAATTTGTGAATCCTTGCGGCATGGGCTGTGCTGTTGATCATGTCACAGAACCTACCCCAAGATCTCCTTTTCGCCCTCCTTAACTCTTTATTGAACCCCGTTAGGGTCCGAGAATAGGCTTCCCAATTCCCATCCCTTTTTGCTTTATTGAAGCGAGAGCGGGCTTTTTGCCTAAGGGATTGCAATTTGCTGTTCCACCAGGGCACTTTACGATTACTTTCCCTGGTGGCGTAGGGGCAGTTATTCTCATAGGCTGTTAAGATGCCTGTGGATACTGCCCCTGCCGCATATTCTAGTTGTTCTACAGTTTTCACGGCTGGTATCGTCCCCAGGCTCTGTTTCAGGCTCTCCCGATAGCCCTCCCAGTTTGTATGCCTAGGATTACGATAGGATTCGATTTGTTTGTCAAGCTTAGCTGCTATGTCGAATCTAATGTACCTGTGGTCGGATAGTGAAGCCTCCTCCGAGACGTGCCATCCCTGAATGCGGTTCACTAAGCGCGACGTACAGAGGGTAATGTCTAGGACTTCACTTCGGGCTGCCGTGATGAATGTGGGACTGTGTCCCTCATTAAGCACCGTCAAATTCCTAGAAAGCATGAAATCATGCAAAAACTCACCTCTTGGGTTCGTATTGCTACTACCCCATGATGTGTGATGCGAGTTGTAGTCGCAGCCAAGGAGGTCCACATTTTGCTCCTCGCAGTAATCCACCAGGCCGGCCAGAAATTTTTTTAGTGAATTTAATACCAGCTCACCTTCGGTGGTATTAAATTTACAAGGTCAAGAGCTGGTATTAATTCAGGTCCAAGGTCAGGTCAAGTCAAGTCCAAAAGTTAAGGATCCTTCCATCATTAGCTCGGTTCATGACTACCAGACGCAAATATTATATTGGCCAGGTTGAATCGTATTTCAGAACGAACCTATGCACGTAGTCTATGGCAGTAAGTCGTTTCTTTGTGGTTCTTTCTCCCAACATTCTAGAAGGTTGAGAGTATAAATTAAGATCCTGCTTTAACCATTTCTTTTTCCGCGGACGCTTGTTTCGGTCTTCGTCTACCTACTTCTGGCCTTCGCGTCTCACTTCAGCTTCTGCCTCCTCTAGGCAGAACTAAGCTAAGTACCTCCCTATATCTCTGCCCACGTTGGGCGTCACTAACACGCTCCAGCCGCTGCTGTCTGCCGCAGCTGTGAAGCACGACCAGGGTGCAGAAGAGATAAATAAAAGATATTTATCTCTTCTGCACGGTACACGATATGTTGAAGGCGCAAGTTCGAGTTTTCAATCGATGTAGAATTTTTAAAGAAAATGCAAAGTCACAAATATAAAATTCAATATGATTAGGTGAAGAGAGCGAAGGTAGTGGAAGTGAAAATTGATACATCGTAAAGAACCCATAAATCTACATAGACCCAAAGGCCACACCTGGGTCAAAGTCCCACTGCTTATGACTCTCTGCAAGGCGATGGTAAGGAATTGTTGTAAATATATCGTTCTGTTATCTATAAAACTAAAAACTTAAATGAAGTAATAGATTAGTTGAAACTTCTGCAAAAATATCAACCATTTATCTTATCTTTATGTACACATTTTTTGTACAGAGGCGGACTTTATGCGTGGAGAATTTCCTTCCAGTTATTCTACATCATCTTTTCATATCTTCCAAAGACAAAAACATTGAAAAGATGTTTTCAGAAGTCTAAAAGATGTGTTTGAAATCGATTAGAACGATAATCGATCCCAGGGACACGATTCTCATGCATTCGAAATAAGTTCACATTCGTAAAAATGTTCGAAATTCGAATTTTTTCGAAGGAACCACAGTTTGTGTATTCTCAGAAATTCACAATCGAAATAATTCGAACGAACATCACTCGAACGCAACGAATGGTATGGACCAGTCGAAGTTGAGATTCGTATACGAATTTAGCCGTCAAAAGTGTTTCAAAATTCTAAAAATACAAGGAGTTTGTGATTATTTTTGTATAAATGAGCTCAAACCACGAAGCTGGCTCAAACTGTGTTTTCTCTCTGTGTTTTGTCTCATTAAAATGAATGAGGAAGAGTTTTTGGTGAACTTCTTCCCCAATTTGGTGGAAGAATTAGAGGCAGCAAGCGCCGAACCACATACACATAACATCGAGGATAACTTCAAAAACTTACCTTGCGCCACTCCTCCCAAGTTTTTTTAGCCCCTGTGATGGAGTTTATATCTTCACTGATGTTTATCCGCCGTCTTTTAGCTTCATTCTTAGTGAATGAGCTTGGAAGTTTGCCACATAATTTCAGCTGTGGATCGGTTTCTACTAAATGTACTAGACGAAGCCTTTGCTCCGCACTAGCAAATTTTTTAGATTATTATTATGGAATATTATTTTGCTCCATAACAGATTATTATATAAATAAAATAGTTAAAATTTGTCTCAATTCAATATTTATCTTAGACAAACTTTGTTGTAAATAATGACATTTAACGTCAGAACTTATGAATGTGCTGTCTGGAGCGTTCCGTTTCAATCAATGTACTTTACGAAATATTAAAAATTGAACTTTTATATTTTGTAATATAAGTATTATTTTTAGAAACATATTTTCTATCACATTTAAAAATATATTTTGTGTTAAAATAGATTTTGTAATATTTTTTTACCGAAAAAGAACTATTTTAAGATGTACATTATTAGTGGTTGCCATAGCGTTTTTAAAAACGCCTCATGAACGTCGTACGAAACATTAAATTGTCAATGCTATTTCCGACTTCTTAGTTCGATTGGTAATATTGTTCTATGGGTACCCCAGAATACGGTTCATACGAATCATTCGAACTTTTCAGTAGAATCGAAAAATCGCATACGAATTTACCATGCGGAAAAGTTCTATTACATGAAAATCGGGTCCCTGGCCCTGTATTTTTAGGGATATACGAGTAGTTTTGTTTGTTAGTCAAAAGTAAAAGACAAACAAGTACAGCTAACTAACTGAAATAGTAACTTAATATAATATTGACTTTACGTACGAACTCTATCAATTTGATGTCAATGTCATTATGATGAAACGAAAGTGAAATAGGAATCCATCCATTGCAATTTAACAAGACTCGAAGAGCATACAAATAAACTGACATTTAACCTAGAACTTGTCGTTAGGTCGATGGTCGGCAGTAAATAGAATGAAATGAAGTTCATTCATTGATTAAGAGATGCCTGTCACTTGCGACATATTATTTCTAAATTCGCGCATGTGGCTGTCGCAGCCAGTAGAGTGTGAGCTTCGAAAAACGATGAACTGTTATATTGCTTTCGTATTTCATTTAAAAACGACATTGTTATTTGTAAGAACTGAAAAAAAACTACGATGCAAGTGAAACTTTTTTTTCGGATCGTAGGCATTTTACTGAAAATTTGCGAAAAAAAATTCGGTTTAGGGTATTCAAATCGCGTTTAAAATAAACAACAAAAAAGCAATAAAAAACTAAATAATTTTAAAAAAAACAAAAAGTGATGCTCTACACTGGGATTGAACCACTGCCACTCGGATTTCGAAGTCGAAGACATAGTAACTATTAAGTAATCTGTGGTCGAAGCTCTAACGCACAGGACCAATCCTAGCTGTCATAGTATGCGAAGCTGTGAAATTAAAGACCTCATGTTTTTTTGTAATGCGACGTAATGGACGGATGGATGAAAATCTAGGTGCGTACGTTTTGTTTAGAAATTGCTGAGGACATAAATTATAACCATCTAAATATCTATATTTTTGACCTAAAAATTAGCCGATTTTTCTTTTTTTTTTTTTTGGCTAAATTAAACTGAATAACAAAAAAAAGCAAAACGTACAGACATCGATTAAGGTGTACCTACTGAATTTAATAGGACCAAAATTGTCTCATTGACAATTTTGGTCTCATCGTTATCGCCTGAAACAATATTTCAAACAGGAATTGTAAGCAATTGCCTCCAGTTCTTGCAACTCTATCTATCGCACGGTACAGGTCGGTGTGAAACATAGCATAATATAGATAATACCTACCTCTCGCATAAGATAATGCTATTGAGGCGAAGGCGGCTACTGCAGCTAAAAAGCTTGGCATACTCTCAAAGGTTAGGCGGTATTTCACGCCGGGGCAGCTTCTTACACTTTATCAAGCACAGATCCGGTCGTGCATGGAATACTGCAGCCACCTATGGGACGGCTCTGCTAAGTACCAGTTATCTGCCCTTGACTCGGTGGAGCGCCGGGCGAAGAGGATGATCGGTGAAGACACTCTGAAAATTTCAAATTTCCAGAGTCTTGAACATCGCCGCGCAGTGGCCCGTTTATCGGTATTTTACTGGCTACATTTCGGAGAGTGTTCCCAAGAGCTGTTTGATCTTATTCCACCATCTCCCTTTTACTACCGAGGCACCCGGAGAACGGCAAAGACCCAACCCTACGTAGTAGAAATTCCACTGCTCCGCACGAAGCGTTTCGCTTCCACTTTTTTAATGAATACTGCAAAGGAATGGAATTCTTTGCCGTCCTGTGTATTCCCACCTCATTACAACCCGGGTCTTTTCAGGACTAGAGTGAGTCGGCACCTAATGAGTAGGCACGCTCCACCTTAGTCCCCACCTTTGCTTACCATCAGGCAAGATGAGGACAAGTGTCTACCCATAAATTATATAAAAATAAAAAAAAACATACATAGTTCTTGTTATTACTCATTTGATAAACTTTTCCGTAAAGAATTGCGTCTTTTTATGGAAGTTGATTGAAGTTGTTGTTCAGCGAAAGTTCATGGAAGTTCTTTGCCCACGTCATTCTTCTTCCTTAGTCCCCAAACCCCACTACTCTTTCACATTCCCGTATAGATCAGCTTCTCGCCAATCGGTATCTTATAATACAACAACTAGGCTTGGCTGGTAGATATCTAAAGAGATAAGCTTACTATATGTATAATTTTGAACGAAGTTCGATAAGGGACGTTGAGGAGACAGGGACTAGCCGGCAAAAACTGTACATTAAAAAAATTACGTTAACGTTAAAAAACGTTATTATAACTCGAAAATAACGCATTGATGGGAAAAATATGTTAAAATTAAAAAAGCGGTAAGTATATCAAATAACTTTTTTTATTTTTAGCGAATATGCTAGAGAATATATTGAGATTTTTAAATAAAAATCATATTGATCCTAAAAGGGAAAAAATGTATTCTTTATACAATAAATTTCATAAAATATTTGTCGAATAACATTACGACCTTCGTTGCTATCGTGTGACCCACGACAGCACACGGCTTGTTAATAATTTGTATTGGTTACTCAACCAATACAAATAAATAACAACCCTACAATAAAATATATAAATGGACCGTACATTTACATTATTATTAAGTATTTCTTTACAATTAATAGATAAGTTGAGCAGGATCTTCATTATGCAGCGTTTGAACAGGTTTTATCTTGAACGCCTTAAATTTGTGTTTTTTAGTTTTTTGTGCGACAAGTTATTTTCCGGATTTAATCATTTCTGGTTCGTTCACGTAGAGAAACCTCGAGCATAACCCCCTCAATTGCCCTTTGAGCGACCTTGAGCCTTCTTATGAGGCCCATTGTAAGCGGGCACGTCTCAGTACCTACATCATCGCCGGCAACACACGCGAATTGAAGGCTTTCGTCTTGAGACACTGGTAGATGGGCCGAGAATATGCTTTAACTTCCCGAACGCTATGCAGTCGAATTGAATTCGCCGATTTACCTCTTTGTGAAAGTTGAACTTACTGAGCTGGAAATAACGCAGCTGGAAAATGCATCCATTCATGTACGAACGTCATATTAAATGGTTGCGATGTCTTAACCTAAAATTTTGCATATTTATAGTTTGATTGTTAAAAAGTTACCTATTAGTATGATTTAACTTATTAGGTAACATACTTTTAGTGTCAGTTTAAAGGTTTTTGATATGTCTTATATTTACATTGCAATTACCTGGGTTACAATGCTTATAGGTCTTGTGTTACAAGCGTGTTTATGTCATAAGCGTATTTGTGGCAGAAGCGTGCCTGTGCTACGAGTATATGCGTACTTGTGGCATAAGATCACAGAACATATATATATGCCGTTTGCATAAGATGCAAACGGCAAATTCTTCCAAAATTCATTCACCGACCACTGCCCATCCCAACTGCGGAACAGACGGTCAGTTAAACGAGAGCGTCCAACTATCTCAACATTCAAACCAAAAACTAAAAGATATCAACTATCCTCAAATTTTATTTTATCTATATGTATGTAAGTACGAGTATGCATATTCTTCTTTTGATATCGTTGTTTGTTGCTATTATATGGATAGTGTGTACGTCTATTAGGTATTTAATATCATGTATTAATTTTTCTCCCATACATTTTCCCGTGGTAGTTTGTTACATCTGCTAAAGTTGGCTGTAAGAGATCTCTTAAAGAGATAAGTTTGCCCTTGTTCATATCCCAGTTATGTTATCAACGATAAATGTGAATTGTAAATTATATATTTCAATGAAATAACTATTGCCTGTCCTTATTCTGCAAATCAAAACACAGCAACGCAAGCATCTATCTGTTGCTATACGATAAAAATAGAAAAGACTATATCTGATATGCAGATGATATAGCACTATATCTGAACATTAATCATGAAAACTATTCACATTTATCAATATCAGTATGTGTTGTAATAAATCTTAGATAATACCAAAGAATAACTTATAAGTAGTGGAATTCTTAGAATTACTAAGGTAAAGTGTGATGTTAATGTTATTCGCTTATCGCTTGTTTATAATGTAACAGAGCAACTGCATTACATATACAGTTCTTCAGACTCGTGGTGAGCAAGAGCGAATATGTCATTGCTCAGCAAGATGCATCAGGTCTAGTGATGTCAGGTGTACCTACATCATTCGGCCTGATGCACTAACCTGCTGAAATCGACTATCTCCAGCTGTATTCGGTCAAATATATACGACTCCTATTTCTTTATAGTGATACCATTGCACAGTACCATCGATAGTACTGAGGAAAATATAGTTTGTCATATTTATATTACGTCAACGGAACCACGGTCAACAAAATTCTTAGTTCGTAATACAAAGTAGGTAATCTAGTTTAACGGGGATCACGTATCATTTCTTGTGATACATTATTGTAGAGATACAAATGAAACACAGTGTTTGTAGAGATACAAATAATTTTTTTTCTTTTTTCTGAAATTCCACATAATTAGTCACGCATAAAACCTAGCTCTATTCTTATTATGAACTAGCTTTCCACTCGCGACTTCGCCCGCTTTATTTTTGTTTTCCCGTGCGAATTTTTTTCCCGTAGGAAAATTACTCTATGTCCTTCGCCTGGTCTCGAACTATCCTTATACCAACTTTCATCACAATCAGTTCAGTAGTTTCAAAGCCTATTCAATACAAGACTATAGATTTGACATGCTTGAACACAACAGTCAGTTGCATAACTTATGCTGGGCATACACACTTCAACACGCCACTTATAATCTGCATTATCATTCTTGTCGCTCGCTCTGAGGAAAATGGGTCCAGGTTACGTGGCCGTCCAATGGGCAGTGGTAGTGGTGTCCACCTATCTCCCTAGATAATCACCGATCTGCGCACCACCCACCACCCTGGAGGTTAGATTATAGTTTATACATACCCTGGCGCCATAGGTAGGACGCAAGACGAAGACAAAATAAGGCTTCGTCGGGAGAGTTGTATTTATATTTCGCTGTGTTGCTATCAATAGTATAACCGCAACAAAATACTCTGTTGTTCCATTAATAGATCGAAGGAAAACAATATTTGTCTCAGTCAGTACCATCAGTGGTACTATCTAACCACGGTACCCCGGTAATGGAACGACATGTCCGATCTGTCTTTTGTAAGGCTTGTTAGTCAACCCCGTCCAGCCAGAAACTGCCAAACAAAACTAGACTTCGTAAGTCTTCCAGCATCAAAATTTAGTTCAATTTAAATCATTGTGTCAGATACTTAGGGCAAATTGTCTATCTCAACATAAACGTGTATCCGTCTTTTTTATTTTTGCACCTGGCAACTCTGGAAAAGTAAAAGCGTTTGCGTGTGGCAAAATAGAGAAACTGATCAAAACTGGGATTTAAAACTATTGTCGATAGAGTATGGAAAAACAACCAATAAAATATCGAATGTTCAATGGTGGAAATACCGACTAACGGTTAATTTTTTTATACAACTAAGTTGGCAAATAATCAAACTGCCCACCTGATGGTGGTAATAGTCACCTATAATACATGTGGCTCTTGCTTAGAATAATAATCTAAGGACTCTTGTGAGATTCGCAGCAAAACTGCAAACACCAAAAGAACCACAGTGTACGTTGCCAAATTGTAACATCAGATGTAAAGTCACGGTACCCAGTAATTTCACTGCCATATCTTACCCTTCAAACCGGAACACAGCAATGCAAGCACTCTTTAGGTATACAAAAGTAAACGACGGCGAGTTTTTTTTTTGCCGGTTTTCCATCAGTCACGTCCGTCACTACCATAAAGTCTATTACCATTTATGGTGCACTAATCACTTTATCTCGGACATTAAATTTACAGGTATGTTACTGATACTAGGAGCAAGAAAAAAATGTTAAGACAATGGGATCTAATATGGTGACAAGGTATCACCTCAGAACTAGATACTTTTTCATATAGAAAACAATAGGAAATCGGTCCACAATTGACGGTGAAATCGGTACTCTTCTTATATTTCAAAATGAGTTGCTGTGTGTTAGTCTCATTAAAACTCCTATCACGAACTTAATATAATCATCCTACTATCTGTATGCGGATGACCTCCAGTTTTATGTACGGAGTAGCGTACAAAAACGGCGGACCAATTCTTACGAAATTTTCTGTGTGTGAATAGGTCCTGCCCCCGTAGCACGTCCACCAAAACACGATATGATACAGCGATTTATCGCAGTAAACTGTCAAAATACGACGAAACTCTATTGTATTTTGACAGTTCGCCGCGATAAACCGCTTTATCATATCGTGTTTTGGTGGACGTGCTAGGGGGGCAGGGGCTCTATTTTTGAATCATTCGTCCGGCATCGAGCGCTTTTCAAGCGTCATCTGTGCTCGATTCCTATTAATTTTACGACGAAGATCAATATTGTTTTGATATTCGTCGAAAACAAAACGAAAATAAGTAGAAATCGAACACTGACGAGCACTCGATGCCGGAAGAATGATTCAAAAATAGGGCCCCAGGAAAGGTTTAAAAGTACAATTGGACCCAGTAGGTGGCGCTGTAATCGGGCAGCACAACGACCTATCTACCGAGCCCACTAGTCATAAATAAAAGAAAGATAGATACAGATTTAAACATAGACAGATATAAATTAGTCGAACATGGCCACCGACTCCTACCTATTTTAGTCGATTAGAGTCGAACATATAACCTAATCCTTTTTGTTAAGTCTGTTCGAGTGACACTAGCAAAAAATAGTAATCTATCTATGTAATAAAGACATTTAAATAATTCCAACTTCAACAACCAAGTTCTATAATATAGGTTGGTAAATATGTTTGTTTTGCAAAACTCGCCGATCCGATGGAGTGTAAAGGAATGTTAGCTTTGTAAATAGCAAGCTGTCACGTTAATTGAGGTGAAAATAGACCTTAGGGCACGGCTCGGTGCGTGCTCAGTTGACGGAAACACGCTATGACTTGATGGAAGTGATAGCTGGAGCTTATCTCATTAGATAGGCGATTCTGGAAATATACACAACACGTTACTCTGTATATAGCTGTGAAATAAATTAAAAGTTGTATGTATTTAATTATACTAAATTAATTACCTTTGAATGACTGCATATCATTCAAAGGTTGCCAAAAATTGCCTTCCAATCGGAAGGTCCGAGACCGCCATGTACCAATATGTTTTTTCGTTTTTCGAATTTCATATGTACATTTGTCTAACGCTCTTACGGTGAAGGAAAATATCGTGAGGCAACCTGAATGCATCTGCGAAGAAATTCAATGGTGTATGTGAAGTCAACCAATCCGCACTGGGCCAGCGTGGTTGACTAAGGCCTAATCACCCTAACATAGGGTAGGCTCAAGCCCCTCGGTGGGGACGTATATGAGCTGTCATGATAACTGATATATATAATACAAATATGTTATCAAAATATATGACTCATCTAAACGCTGTCGTGTATCTGTTTAAAACGAAAAATTAAAACTTCCAAATTCATGTCACCTTAGGCTCGCGAGGTAAAACCTACTGCTAAACTTTATAAATCTAGGATTATTTTAATTTCAAACACTAGATCAATGAATACTCATATATTTCAACTAAAAATGGCTTTATCAAAAAGACCAAAATCAACAACTCCATACACAATCTAATTTTCTCCTACGCATATGCGTTAAAAATAATAAACATTAAGATAAACAAACTGTTTTTTATTTTCACGGACATACATTACTTTTATGGGACATATTATGGTAAGAATACTTTCTGTTGATTATTAGGTTTTAAAATATTATCTTACTAAATCGCTTTTATAACTAGCTCTTGAAAGAAACAATACTATTGATTTAAAATAGTATAAGTTTATTATATAAATAACCATTAATAAAAGTAAAGAAATTGCAAATGAAGGACGTTCTAAGGGTAGCGTTGTACAGACAGCCCTCTTTTTAACCAACTTAAAAAAAGGAGGAGGTTCTCCTTTTTGATCAATTCGATGCGTATGTTGTTTTTTTTGTGTGTATGTTACGCGATTACGCCGCCAATTATGGACCGATTTTCAAAATTCTTTTTGTATTCGATAGAGTATACTCCTGGGGTAGTCCCATGGTCACCAAAGTCAGAATCTGATGATAGGATCTCATGAAAATCGTGTTTAATTTTTTTTCGAAACTATTCACGTATTTGTGACTGGTAGTCATGAACCAAGCTTATGATGGAAAGATCCTTAACTTTTGGACTTAACCTGACCTTAACCTGAATATAATATTAGGTCCTTACATATGAAATTGGCATTTTGTATGGGAGGAACATAAAGTCGATTTTTTTATATAATATACTAGCAGCGAAACCCGGCGTTGCACGGGTTAAAATACACCGCATGTTTAATGGTGTCAAAATACATAAGAATCCATTTTTAGTGTAGATATTATAGACTCCTATCTGAGAAATTTAGATATATTCGGCTATTAAACATACGGTGTATATAAAGTATATCTAATAAACTAATTAGCAAATTGAAATAATTTCTTTTTCACTCTGTAAAATCACGTAAATTTATTTGATAACTGTTCACTTTTGATTTCAGTTGATCTTTACTCGACTGTAAACGAAACTAAACTGACGAAAAGTTAGTGAAATTCGGTTTATATACCATTATATATCGAAATTTCTAGTATCAGAACACACCAGAACATTCAGATAGTATTTTCTTTTTCACTCTGTAATATCATGTAAATTTATTTGATAACTGTTCACTTTTGATTCCAGTTGATCTTTACTCGACTGTAAACGAAACTAAACTGACGAAAAGTTAGTGAAATTCGGTTTATATACCATCGGATATCGAAATTTCTAGTATCAGAACATTCCAGAATTTTTTAGATCGATTATTACGAACTTAGCTTTACCCGTTTTTGAATATCCGAGATCACTCGAGAATTTATTAGAACGTTGTAAAATATTTTAAATCGATTATATTTAGTTACACACATTTTGGAACATTCTAGCTCATTCCAGACTTTTCTAGATCTTGCTAGAATACTCTAGATATATAATATTCATCAGCACACATTCTAGTCCATTTCAGAAATCTCTAGAACATTCTAGATTGAGAATATTACGCTGCACACATTCTAGAGCTTTCTAGATCATTCCAGAAATCTCTAAAACTTTGTAGAACATTCCAGATTGACAATATTCAGCTGATCACATTCTAGAGCTTTCTAGATCATTCCAGAAATCTCTAGAACTTCTTAGAACATTCCAGATTGATAATATTCAGCTGATCACATTCTAGAGCTTTCTATATCATTCCAGAAATCTCTAGAACTTTCTAGAACATTCCAGATTGATAATATTCAGCTTAACTCATTCTAGAGCTTTCTTGATCATTCCAGAAATTTTTAGAATTTTCTAGAACATTCCAGATCATAACCACCCACTTCCACCCACCGCCACCAAACTCTCTTACTTTCATCAGGAGACCAAGGGGTATTTACCACCCCAATGGGGGTTGATTGGAGTTGGTGGTTATAGAGAAAACCCTGTCCGTACGTACATTAGAATTTTATATATATATTTAGATTTATTCAATCAAAGTATGTACTATTGCTATCTAGGCACTTTTGCCATCTATGCACTTTTGCCATCTCATAGGTAGTTCATCGATCCCTTTACTAAAAAAACCATTCGGACGGGAATCAATAAAATCTTTGAAGGCGGTTTGGACTGCCCCATCGGAGTTGATTTTTTTCCCTTTCAAGAAGTCATCCAAATTTCTAAAAAGAAGGTAATCTGTTGGAGCAAGGTCCGCAGAGTACGGTGGATGTCTTAGACATTCCAATATTGAAACTCCTCTAATTTGGTAACCGTCTGTTATGCAGTGTGTGGTCTAGCGTTATCATGAAGCAGCAGTGGCCTAGAGCGATTGAGCAGAGGGCCTATTACCGATCTCATGGTTTTGCAAATGATATCATAGTGCAAAACGAAAAATACGATTTCCGGTCAGATTTTTGATCATTTGTTTATTATTTAATGATGACATCATTGAAATTATGCCATAGTGATGATATCATTGGAGATCGGTAATACGAATTGCAGCATTTCATGACTTCTTTTTCTCAAATTTATACCATCCATGTCATACGATGAAAGATCCATTTCCAATTGGCCTGCAGCCTCGGTTGTTTAGCAGATAGCTTTTGCTGACAATAGACGTCTGCCGTAATCGTCTGGCCAGATTTAAGAATGCTGTAGTGAGCGACACCAGCACTAGTCCACCAAACGCTCACAAGTAACTCTTTTGGAGTCAATTTTCGCTTGGGGCATGGTTTGGCTGGTTCGGCAGGGTTCAGCCATTGCAATGAGCACTTCCGATTATCGTACAGGACCCACTTTTTATCACAAGTAATGATTCGATTTAAAATCCCTTCATTATTGTGCCGGTTGAGTAAGGCAACGCAGCAGTCAACGCGCGTTTGTTGATTTGCTTCACTCAATTCGTAAGGTTCAATTTCAACCTTTCAATTCCGCTTCCACAATAGCGTTCAATTCTTTATTATCAACTTTGGTCTCCGGCCGTCCACGGGACTTGTTCTGCAGGTCGAAATTTCCAGAACGAAAACGTTGGAACCAAAAACGCACTGTGTTTTCTTTTGCGGCACCGTCGCCATACACATCATTAATCCTTCGAGCCGTTTCTGCAGCACCTGTGCCACGGTGGAACTCGTACTCGTAAATAACGCGATATTTCAAGTTTTCCATTTTGTAAACTGAGTGACGCAAAGAAAAAAAAACAATTGAAGAAAAACAAGTGAATTATAATTTTCGAAACACAAATACATGAGTAAATAGCTGTATAAATATGAATTTGGAATTTCTAACCATAGGAGATATTTGAGATCAAAGTGGCCAGTACGGCAAATCGCCAATTTCATATGTAAGGACCTAATATTAGTTCACCTTCGGTGAGCTGGTATTAAATTCACTAAAGAGATAAAAATAGAAAATATACCTAATAAATATAATAATACCTAATAATAATAAATAAATATTTTTGAAGTCGGATTTTTTTTTGTAAAATATTTTTTATGACGTTTATCTCTCAATAGATTTAGATTATAGGTATATTGATAAATAGCGTTTCAACACACTTGCTCGTAAAGGGATCTAATTACAGCGGCTTTAGATAGGTACATAAAGCAGCTCATAAAATACGTGTGTGTTATAGCCGAGTCATGCATCACAGATGCCGGCAATGCTACACTTGCCGGCCGCGCCAGTAATGTACTATATTTTTTAAAGCTAGAAGTAATATAAAAGACATCAACGAACTACATTATTTTTCAAACGATTATTATTATTTAGTTTTGTCTACAAATTGACAATGATTTATGTTATTTATTCCTAAAATTCAGTTTATTTGGTATTTTGCCTCACATGTGTGTTGAAAAACGTCGCACAATATAGTACGTGCGTATATTAGTTATACACACTCGGCTCTATTATGCCCTCGCTTTCGGCTCGGGCTGAAATTCCGCCTCATGAATTCCGCCCCAAAATTTTAATGTCAATCATAGACATGATGATGATAATTACTATGATTTACATGAAAATTTTGGGTTGAATGACATTACGTGTAAACACATTTCGATAAAGAATTGATTATTATTTATTGGTTATTTTGAAACATCGTGTATAAGTGTGATGTTGTCTGTGCCTATTCTTATAATATTTTTAACTTTTTTGAAGTCGGTTTTTATTTTTTGTAAAATAACACTAGTTTACATGAGTTTTGTTCATGAAATGGAATACATACGATTACGTTACATTGGGTATCTACATCTCGGAAAAAATATTTTAAAAAATCCAGCACGTCAGTTTTTTTTTATATTTATTTAGAAGATTTTACAAAAAATTACACCTAAATAAACATCTCTCACAACAGACCAACAATAGTCACCTAGCATATTTTGGTCCCAAAAACCTTGATAATTTTGCTCAAATGATTTTTAATCTTGGTGAAATCGCTTACCGTGTTCATGACTCATACTACCAAGATTTTCTGGGAAAAAAATTAAATGGGAATGCAAAAAATTAATTTTCAGTGACATATTTACACCCATACGCTCCTAATTTTGTAGATTTTCAACAATTTCCTTGTACTTATCACTTTTTTAATACCAAAAAATTTTTTAACGACACTTTTGAAGGAGTTCCAGGCTGCTTTTTAACCGACTTCAAAAAAGGAGGAGGTTATCAATTCGGTTGTATTTTTTTTTATGTCTGTTACCTCATAACTCCGTAGTTTTTAAACCGATTTCCAAAATTCTTTTTGTATTTGATAGAGTATACTGCAAGGGTGGTCCCATGGTCACCAAAGTCAGGTTCGGATGATGGGATCCCATAGAAAATCGAGGAAAACACTTTCGGTGAGCTGGTATTAAATTAGGGTTTCTTTCACTAAAAAGAATTCATTCACTAAAAAGTTAAAAATAATTTTTTTTTACAAAAAATAGAACCGACTTCAAAAACACTGAAAACTTAAAAATAATCTTCTTCTATATTGAAGTCAAGTTGACAAATTTTAACACTTTCTAGGAGATCATCGTTTGGCGCCTACTTCAATATAGAAGAAGATTATTTTTAAGTTTCAGTGTTTTTGAAGTCGGTTCTATTTTTTGTAAAAAAAAATTCTACCTCTGTTAAAAGGCTCTCGAATTTTGTATCGTTCAATTTCTCTTGATTTCAGGACCCACAAATTTTAATATTCCTTCCTTTAGTTTAGCCGCAGAAAGATTCGTAAATACAGAGCAGAGGTATTGAAAGGCAGGTTTGGACTTATCCAAAGTTTTGGTATTTTTCATCAATTTCATCAAGCCCAACTTAATGTGAAGCGGTGGTAGGTAATATTATTTTTTTGGGTCAACTAAACATGCATTTTTTACGTTCATTATACCTAAAACATATTCATTTCGTACAGACCACGCCTGCATATTTTATACTATCTTTTTTTTTAATTAAAACCAAAAATGTTTGTTAAACAAAAGTAACAATCGGTTAGGTGGTTAATTGGCTCTCTCCACATCATTGGTTTACCAAATTTCAGTGATCTATTTTTACCTAAATACCAGAAGCTGAGGACCAATCTACAATTGGTGCAAATCACATGAGGAACCCAATTTTTATCTTGATTTGACACCGGAAATCCAAAATAATTTTAATAGGCTTCTTGTAATGGTTTTGTTATAGGGAAACTACGATTTAACTGAACAATTTTTTCTACAAACACAACAAAATCGATTTGGATGTAGCTTACACACTCTAGATGACATTTTTATATAAAAATAAAACTTGAATCATACAGTTGTTTATGAAATAAGGCGATAAACGTATTTAAATAATTGCAGGTAGTTAAAAAAACAAAGACCTGTAAGTATATCTCAGAATTGTGACGTGCTACGAAAAATAAAAAAATACTTTTTCATTACTCTTACTCTGAAAATAGGTCTGAACTTGCCTGAGAAGCGGGTTGAAAGTAATACTTTTCAGCCTAAGGGAGATTCACTTTCAACTGACAGCTGTTCTGTAAGAAACTAGTTCTTTTATCACATATTTATTGAACCATGTTCCGACTTTCTATACAGCCACTCAATTACAGCGCGTATAATTGAAATAAAATAATCATAAGTTTTTACAGAATATATTTTTTAAATGGCTTAAATAATGTCTGAATAGCTGGCCGGCTACAGAAAAAAAAATAAGCTCGAAAGCGGCAATGCGATCTTCATTTGTTTTTTCCATTTGTAGAGTTTTGTTAATACTTCCGTATAGCAGAGATTTGTATTAACTGTTAATTATATTTGTATAACATTGTGTTAATAATTAACACAATGAGTTCATCTGATTCAGGTATGGAGTTAACGCCTGATTTTATAAGAGAAAGCGGGCTAAATCAGAACTTGTTGATTTATGTAAAATAAAATATACACGTTTTTTCTTTAGCTAATTCATTTTTTTATTTTTACTTTCCTTGTATTCGTAATGAAAAGCACAGTGTTTACCTCGGGTTAAAGACTTATTTAGTTACTTTCACCCCTGGGGTAACAATGTACTATTTCATTCCCCCATCTCCGCTTGAGGTTAAAGTAAATTTGAATTTAGAACATCTCATGCACTAGGTATGTTATTTCAAAACATCGTTAAACCTATTTACTTTCATCTCCATGGTGCCGAATTTATCATACAACTTTTTTTAAATTTGTTAAAAACTCAGACTCTGAACCTCCTTAGTGTACTTTTGTTTTTAATTTGCTTTGCGCGCGCCATTTTGTTTTGACGTCGTATTGTTATAAATAAGAAACTTGAAAACAAGTAAAAAAAGACATATAATTTGTTATACATAATATAAATATTTTTCTGTAATACTTACCTATAATCTTGGAGTAAATATGTACCTAAACTGAAATAATAGTAAGTCTTGTGATTGTAAATGTTTTATTTTGCATTTAGTCATTTCCTCGCTGAGAGGGGATGAAAAGTTACGTGTTGCACTCGAGTGCAAAGATTTTTCACCTTGTGCTCTTTTGATTCCCTCGCTAATGCTCAGTCATCAATGTTGAGCACGCGGTTAAAAAGCATCATTGCACTCATGTATAACAAATAACTATTTTAACTACCGTCCATAGCCTATATAAATAATATATGTTTCATTTCACGAACAAAAAAAATTTTTTTTTTTTTGTAAACTAGTGTAATTTTTCGAAAACGAGTCTATATGAACATTGTCTATATGAACACCTATGTAGAACAATGTTTATAAAGAATTTCCAAGTTAGGTATTAAATTTTTGAATGGGAAACCGCTGGATGCGGGAGGACAGGACCGATCGGTTTGGAGATCCCAAAGGAGGCATATGACCAATAGTGGACGTCTCTTGGCTAAAATAATGACGATGACAATGAGTTTTTATATTTTCCGAATAGTTATTGAATTTCTGTGTAATAAATGTTTTTAAACTACATATATACAGGAGTAACTGAACACCCCAATAACATTTAAGAGTATGTATCCATCAGAAGTAGAGATTCTGTAGGAAAAATATTAGGGCTAACAAACCTACTTTTTTCCCACACAAACGCTCACGTCATACAAACTAAATAAATTATTCTTTGGTATTAAGTACCGACAGCCCTACGTAAGCGTAAGAGGAATCTACGCTCACGTCTGTCACGTGTCATTTTGTGTTTTTCTTTTGTGTTAAGAGCTGATAATGGTTGTCACTTGAAAGTTTTTGCTTTCAGTTTAAAATCAAATAACTCTAAAAGTATTGGGGTTCCAGGTCTCAGACAAGCACCGAAGGTCCATTTAGTATCTAACTTATATGCCCCTTAAATGTTATTGGGGTGTTTAGTTACACCCGGTATATAGGTAGATATATTATCTGTGTAATTAATGTTTAAACTATACTTACATATATTTCGATGGCGATTTTTCAATAAACTTAAAACTTGATGCTGCCTAAATTTTCATAATAAAGCAAGAAAAGATTCATTAAAAATTTTGAAATTTTTATTCTAAACTAGCTGTACCCGACATGCGTTGCAATGCTACGTAAATGCCTTTTTTTTGCTAGGAACCCTTACGGGCGTCCCCAGAACACTCTACCAAAGTATCATTACATTTTTCGGAACGCATAGTGGACATACATACTCGTACATAGTACAGTACATGCATTGATTTTTATTTATATCGATAGATAGAATAGGACTTCGCCGAACTCGGACAAGAGATTTATTAAGTGTTTATTTGAAATAGCTAGATTAGCTTGGTATTACGCCGTAGCTTACCGTTCAAAAAATTACACAGTGTGTCTTTATGTTGTGCACAGACATATTGAAATAAGGGGAAAAAATGCTTAATTTTATCAACGATAAACATATTTAAAAAATTAAAATAACTTTCTATAGGTACAAGGTTATTTTTTAGTTTTAGTCTGTGAATGTTGAAAATTTGTATGGAACAAATGTTCAACATTCACAGAACCTAGATGTATGGAACAGCTGATTTTTTTTGCGATTTCAAAGTTACTAAAAATAAACTTGTATATTTTCTACAATTTAAGATAAGATACAATTAATATCAAAGTTAGATAAAGGAGCGGCGTTGAGTTCTATTGCGAAATTTGACAGTTTGTGTAAAGATATATATGCCTGAAAAAATCGCCTGAATTTTCATTTTATGCATAAACTCAGGTTTGTTTCAGTTTGTTTCGTAGCGACAAATCACAGAAAGTCAGTAGAAAACAATTTTTTTAATGCAATTTTTTTAAAGAATTTATCTAGTAGGTAAGTACTCTTTTTTAAATCGTTTTACGTCCATAATATTAAGCATAGTTTCCCTCATTGTATTAATGTACACGTCATTAATGTATAAAGACTCACACTGTTGTGTAGTCCGTATATATAAAAATCGAAAACTACATTTTGTACAAAAAAAAACTACGAATCGGTATGAACATCATTCTATTACTTAGCTCTGAGTTAATTTAAACAAGTTCAATGCATCCACTTCATCGGTTCAGTAGTTTTTTCCAGAACGTGTGGTATGCACAATTAGTTCTATTCGGACTTATAAGACGACGATAGATGGTCTTAAATGAAGTTAATGGAGAATTTATTGAAATAATTATTCACAATCTACTTATAAGTTTACGATACTGTTAGCAGTTGATGCCATACCTAAACCTATAGCAAAGAATCTTACGCAATTACAATTTGCTAATTAATAATGACATCCACGTCAAGTGTGGAGATCCCAGCACTTGCTAATGCGAACCTGCGCTTGCGCAGAGCAGCAGCGCCACCCGCTCCACCACGTCGTGTCACCGCTATCGCTTTCACGTCGTGGTTATCGCTCCAGTGATAATCTGCATAGTGCGAACCGTTATTGAAAGCCACGGTACAAGTTTGTGCGTGAAGGCTACAATAGCGGCACTTTAATCTGATATTTATTGACCGAGAGATCGAATGGGGCTATACTCAACTGTGAAATGACCTAAATCCGAAGCTAATAATATGTGTAGGCAAGACTTAAGTGCATTAAACTTTGGGTAGGTATAAAATTGATATTGGAACAATACTTCAGTTACCTATAAAGATATTCGACATTTCACAAATATAGAAAACAGTTTTATTAGCAATGAGAAAAAACAAGCATATTGGGTGCTATAAAAATAAATTGCCAATTTTCAGATACAAAGCTCGCGAGATGGAAAGAGTTAAAGTTTGTCACGGGGCGTGGGCTGGTGGCAGGCGGCGGGACGCGCGCGCGCCTCCTATCAATGATCAATTTTGGTTCCGGCGAGATTATCTTTTGATCGGAGCAATTTCTCTTCGGTCTTATTCTTGATAACATCGGAAGAACAACGGTTTGCATCGTCCTGCATAATTATAAACCTGGGGTATTAACCAAGTATTCGCGTATGAGTAGTTCTTACGAGCTGCACTGAAATTATTAAATTGCAGAAATGTTTTTTATCTGTGTTCCATTTGGAAATTATTGATGAAATGTTAAATGTTTTCAACGGACACAAATGTATGTAACACGTACTAACATTTCCCAATTCCTCAATATGGCCGTGGCGCGCTATGCAACCATTAGTTTATAAGTACAAAAAAATAACAAAAATTAAAACCAGACTTCAAAAGCATCAAAAAGTCATAAATAATATAAGAATACCTACATACAACATCAGGGTTTTATATTCTTATATTATACTAGTTGGCCCGGCAGACGTTATCCTGCCCGATATCATCGCCACCTACTGGGTTCAATTATACGTTTAAACGTTCCCTGGACCTATTCAAACGCATAGAAAATTTTGGTGGTGGGGTTTGAAGTAGGTTTTAATGTTTATTAATTTTTTTTTTCAATCTTTTTAGTAAATTTAATACATGCGGATTAGAATTTCAGCCAAGGCAAACACTAGAATAACTTTAAATATATAGTCTTTCGCTCTAAACTAGTAGTTCTAAACCGGTGGTCCGCGGACCACTGGTGGTCCCTGGAATACCGAAGTGGTCCGCGAAGCCATCAGCTCAGTAGACATGATATGATGACCACGATTCAAATACTTAAATACCTTCAGAAAAAACATGAGACACGTTGGACGTGCCTATGAAATTTTATGGTTCCCCTCGATTTCCCTGGAGTCCTGTCATAAAATCATGACTTGGTGACAATAGGACCACCCCCGGAGTATACTCTTTCGGACTTTCGGTTACAAAAAGAATTTTGAAAATTGGCCTACAAATGGCGGAGTAATCGTTGAAAATACATAAAAAAATCCTTTGTTGCCCGTGGTCCACCTGCGTAGTTCACCTGGGTGTACCATAGGAAAAAAATATTTCCCGTGGTACACCTGGGTGTACCATGGGAAAAAAATATTTCCCGTAGTACACCTGGGTGTACCATGGGTAAAATATATTTCCCGTAGTACACCTGGGTGTACCATGGGTAATAGTAGATTACTTTATAAGGGTGGAAAGGAATCAATCCCTACGAGGTTGTTAGACATTCCTCATGCTCGGAAAGGAGCGTTTCCTTGATCTGAGTATTGGGAGGAAAACGCTAGTTCCCACCAGCGGGCGGGAAATTCTCATACTATTTACTTCCCTCCTTAGGGCGGAAAGTAAAATTTTGAAAATAGAACTGAATTAGGTTACGTACATACAATCTTTGGTACAATGATAATAAAAGTATTTGGCTGAATGGCCAGTAACAGGTAACGCGATGTGTTCCAAATTTAAAAATACCTGTGAAAAAGATAATTTTGGCGGGAATCTGTTACGCTGCACCGAAATCTTGATTGTGTGATTTAGGTATTTAAGAAAAACAATGAATTCAAGCGATTCTGAAATTTCGGCTCCAGATTCAGTCACGAACGAAGCAAATACAATACTCGAAAATCTTTTGCCAAAAATTTCAAAGGCAAGATATTTAAATACATATTCCGACTTTATGAAGTGGCGAGATGCAAGGAATATAAAATCATTTTCTGAAAATGTATTTCTTATATACTTTAATGAACTATCTCATAAAGTGCAGGCGTCTACGCTATGGAGCAGATATTCAATGCTTAAAAGTACACTAAGTGTAAAACACGATGTCGATATGTCATGTTAGGAGTATTTTTATTAATAAATTTTATTAGAAAAGCTATTTTTTATTTTCCTTGCATTCGAAATGAAAAGTAGAGTGCTACACACGGGTAAAAGGAATCAAACCCTACTCGGACTATAGCCGCCCTCGCTGCGCTCGGGTGTCTAACAACCTCGTAGGGATTGATTCCTTTCCACCCTTATAAAGCAATCTACTATTTCATTTTCATCATAGAAGAAATGGTTAATATTTAGCCCAAATCTATGTTATTTTAAAGAAATAATTAAAAGTAAATTATAATAAAGTCATTTAAAAATATATTCTTTAAATACTACTTACTTTATATAAATGAACAATGTAAACCGTGTTTCATAGCAAATAAATCATATTAATCATATTTCATTTCATTTCATTTATGTTATTTCAATTTTACACCGTGCTGTCCTAATTGAGTGGCTGTATAGAAAGTCAGGACATTATTCAACAAAAATGTGAAAATAGAACGTTTCTTTTTAAAGTTTGACAGCAGCTGTCAGTTGAAAGTGATTCTCCCTAGGGCTGAAAAGTACTACTTTCAACCCGCTCCGCAGGCAACTTCAGACCTACTTTCAGAGTATGAGTAATGAAAAATATATTTCCCGTAATACACTCAGGTGAACCATAGGAAATGATTTTCCCTGTAGGGGTAGTTTTTGGGGATTGGAGTCGCTCACGTCCGTAGGTTTTACCCTCGAGACCCTACACGTGATCCCCGGGTGGTGCTAATCGAGTGACCAACTTCTGGTGGTAGGGCTTGAAAAACCCGACTGGCTAGCGACCACCGTGCGCATGATGTAAAACCCGTCAAGTGGCCATTTTTGTCCGCGTTTCGGGATCAGTCTGCGCACAGCCAGAGCTTGAGGGGTCGTTGCTGCGATTCGTATGGTTTGTGCGGGCTTCCGTCGACCCAGTGCCAGGTTGACTGCGTTGACCCTCCGCCCAGGAAGACCCGAAGAAACGGCTGTTCCGCTGGCCGCCCGTGGTATAGTACAGGGGCCCAAGCGGACCTAACCAGTCCGTGAGGCTGCCCCACCATGCCACGCAAAATCTCGGGGTGGTCCGTCGTGCCGGTTGGTGACCGGACGGTGGGTCCCGGCGGCCACTTCCGGGGGGGTTCGGGGGCCCTTCCGTGCGGAGGGTCAGCGCAAATCAGCTGTCGGCTGTTCCCTGGCGAAACAGGCCTACACACATTAACTATGCGAAGCGCAGCAAGGACACCTCAGTTTCACGCCTCTCACTCCAATAATTATGGCAGCGCAAAATATTAAGACTGGTCGTACAGCGGTGCATTATCCCACCAAAACACCATTATTCGAGGTGGGGCTCGCTAACATCCGCGGGCTCCATTCTAACCTCTTAGCTGTCCACCACCATCTCGAGACAGCCCGTCCAGCAATGCTGTTTTTGACGGAGACGCAAATTATCTGCCCGGCCGATACAGGCTACCTTAATTACCCCGGCTACGCTCTTGAGGAGTCCTTCAAGGCGAAGGCTGGTGTTTGCTTGTTCGTCCGGGCGGACGTTTGCTGTCGTCGCCTGCGCTGTTTGGAGGAACCTTCCTTTTCCATCCTTGCGGTACACGTCGATTTTGGCACTCATTGCCGTGTCTACGTCTGCGTCTACCGTTCCCATCGTGGTGACTTGGAGACAACTCGACTTTTTGAACATATAAGTCGGGTGGCAGATGACGCGCAGGAGCGATTTCCTTCCGCCGAGCTGGTGTTTTTAGGGGACTTCAATGCTCACCACGAGTTGTGGTTAAGTTCCTCTAAAACTGACCATGCGGGTAGGACTGCCCATGCATTCGCTCTCACGCACGACCTGACACAATTGGTCACCCAGAACACCAGGGTACCAGATATTATCGGTCAAGCGCCCTCTTTATTGGACCTTCTGTTGACAAATCGCCCTGACGGATATCAGGTGGTGGTTCGAGCTCCACTAGGATCTTCGGATCACTGCCTGGTATCCGTCTCAGTGCCTCAGGCGTTACGACCGTCGCCTGTGGTTGCAGCACGCCGTCTGTGGCACTATGCGTCAGCAGATTGGGACGGTATGCGGGATTATTACGCATCTGTTCCTTGGTGGCAGCGCTGTTTCAATAGGATGGATCCGGACTCCTGCGCTACCTCTGTTGCTGACGAGATCATACTAGGAATGGAATATTATATTCCGCATTCCAATCTCGTCAGTAGAGGCAGACGTAACCTCTGGTTCAATCGCGAGTGCGCCTCTGCTGTTGAAAACAAACAGCTGGCTTACCGCGCTTGGATCAGAGGCCGAGCATCTAAGGATCCCAATACAAGCCTACTGAAAACAGCCTACAATAATGCCACCAAGTTATGTAAGAGGGCTTACATTAGAGCGGATGCTCAGCGCATTGCACAAGTGGGCCAGGAACTGCTATCGCACCCTACGGGTAGCCGTTCTTTTTGGCGCCTGGCCAAAGCTGTGCAATCAAACTTCTGCCAACCCTCGCTGCCACCGCTGAGACTTGCCGATGGCTCACTTGCTCATCAGCCGCAGGAGAAAGCCGACCTCCTGGCAAAACTCTTTGCGGCTCATTCCCGTGTCGATGACTGTGGTACACAACCTCCGAAACTGTCCCATTGTGGCAGCACCATGCCCGATATTCGTATCAGACAGCGTGATGTGCGGGCGGAGCTCCAGTCGATCGATACTCGAAAAGCAAGTGGCCCAGACGGCATTCCTGCGATTGTTCTTAAGAAGTGTGCAGCGGAGTTGACTCCGGTCCTTACGCGTCTATACCGTCTGTCGTTCTCTGCTGGTTGTGTGCCGAAATCTTGGAAAGAGGCCAATGTCCAGCCGGTTCCCAAAAAGGGAGATCGTTCTGATCCGGCTAACTATCGTCCTATAGCCGTCACTTCCATTTTGTGTAAAATCATGGAGAGGATCCTTAATACACAGCTGATCCGTTACCTGGAAGGTCACTCGTTACTTAATGACCGACAGTATGGGTTTCGTCCTAAACGGTCAACAGGTGACCTTCTAGCGTTCCTTTTGCACAAATGGGGTGAATCTATCGATAAGCGCGGCGAATCGGTGGCTATTAGTCTCGACATCGCCAAAGCTTTTGATAGAGTCTGGCACAAGGCTCTTCTTTCCAAGCTTCCGGCATACGGATTACCCGCGCAGTTCTGTACGTGGATTGCCAGCTTCCTCCACGAGCGTAGAATTCGCGTTGTCGTTGACGGCTGCGCTTCGCGGTTCGTGGCAGTGAACGCTGGTGTTCCGCAAGGCTCCGTTCTATCCCCCACATTGTTTCTTCTGCATATCAATGATATGCTTTCCTTGGGAGCTATACATTGCTATGCAGACGACAGTACAGTGCATGGGGGATATCACGGAGCCTCGGGGGCTGCTCGTGGTGATATTGGTAGGGAAAGGCAGAATCTTATCATTGAGCTCAACAGGACGCTGGACCTCGTCTCCGAATGGGGCTCCAACAATCTTGTTGAGTTCAATGCTAAGAAAACACAGGTGTGCGTGTTCTCGGCGAAAAGGTCACCTTTCCTCCCCCTTCCTTCTCTTCAGGGCACAACCCTTCACACACAGAGCAACATCACCTTGCTCGGAATGAACATTCGCTGCGATCTGAACCCCAGAGACTACATCGAATCCGTCATAACTACTGCCTCACGGAAACTCGGTGTCCTGAACAAGGTGCGTAGGTATTTTGCGCCGGACCAACTATGCTTGTTGTATAAAACTCAGGTTAGGTCTTGCGTGGAATATTGCTCGCACCTTTGGGACGGCTCCGCTCAGTACCTCCTCGATGCTCTGGACAGATTGCAGCGTCGCGCTATTCGCATAATTGGCGATGTAGAGGCAACTAACACCCTCGAGCCTCTACAACTTCGTCGTGACATCGCCTCTCTTAGCGCCTTTTACCGAATGTTCCATGGGGAATGCTCTGAGGAGCTCTTTAACCTTATCCCTCCTTCTCCATTCCTTAACAGAAACACGCGTAAGGGCCTTCGGAGTCATCCGTACACTGTGTCCTCCTTTTCACACCGTACCAAGAAATTCCAAGATTCCTTCTTCTGTCGTTCATCCCACACTTGGAATTCTCTACCTGCGCACGTGTTTCCTCCATCCTACAACATGGGTTCCTTCAAAAGAGGCGTGAAAAAGCATCTTTTGGGCCGGCAAGGGGCGGGCAGGTAGGAGAGTGGATGTCGTCCCTACTCTATCTGTCAACTCATTTGGGCCTCTTTCACCGCTTAACATCAGGCGGGAGGAGGTCATTTGCCGGGCCATCCATAAAAAAAAAAAAAAAAAAAAAAAAAGGCGAAAAATAGATATTGAAAATGACGATTACATCATATTGCGCTTTTGAACTTATGCTCCTAAACGATAAAATATATTCAGATGCAACTAGTTTCTAATGATATTTCATTAGGAGTCGCTTTAGAAAAACTCCGCTAATATTTCACAAACTTTGAATTGTTTGTCTTTTTAGTTGTCAAAACATGTTTCATAGTCAATGCTGCTTCCAATATCAGCCTTTAGCCTTTCTCCGGAAAGCCCTATGCCAGAAAGCAGCCACGGACTTCTACTTCCAGATAAACATCAAGAATTGCATGTATCCCCTACTTCAAAGTCGCAATGATAAGACTTTTTTTGTTTTTTTAGTTTTCAATCTTTAAATGAAAATTATTCGGGAGACTTTTCTTTCTGCGATATTCCTTTGTTATTAAAGAAATAAAATCTCGTTTCTTTCTGCGTTATTCCTTTGTTATTAAAGAAATAAAGTGATATCCATATTCATCTTTCATTTACTACGATGTAATCATGAGGACGTTCCGGTGAACAACGGGAAATATTTTTTTCCTATGGTACACCCAGGTGAACTACGCAGGTGGAGAAAAATAAAGTGATATCCATATTAATCTTTCATTTACTACGATGTAATCATATGGACGTTCCGGTGAACAATGGGAAATATTTTTGTCCTATGGTACACCCAGGTGAACTACGCAGGTGGACCACGGGCAACAAAGGAAAAAAATAGATACAGTCGAACATATACGAGTATAGAACCTCCTTCTTTTTCGAAGTCGCTTAAAAAGTTACCAAAGAAACAAATTGCCTACCTGACGGAAAATATGTCACCTACATGTGACTGCTTTACCGGAGGGAGACTCTGTACCAGGGACGTGTGCTTGGGTAGGTACCTCCGTCTTACCTATTTCTGTCGCTAAGCAACAGTGCTTACATTGCTGTGTTCCGGTTCGAAGGGTAAGATATGGCATTGAAATTCCTGGTTACCGTGACTTGACATCCTAAGTCACAAGTTGGCAACGTACACTGTGGTTCTTGTGGGGGTTGCAGTTTTCCTGCGAATCTCACAGGAGCTACATATATTATAAGTGACTGTTATCACTTACCATCAGGTGGGCAGTTTGCTTGTTTGTCAACTTAGTTGCAATAAAAAAACTATGGGATGTGGAAAATATCACTTATGTCTGCTTGACAAGAGATATAGTGAGTTTCTCCCCATGTCTAGCATAGCGGCAAAGGACAAAATTTATATCTCTCTCAATGACATAAGAAGTGGATAATATCTCCTTTAGCTTAATACGGCGCTAATAAAGTAGCGAAAATTAATCTCTTTTTGACGTTTTCAGTAGAGATATTCTCTTCGAGCTATTGAGGTGCAGACAAGAGGCTTTATACTTAACATTTTTCGTTTTTTACATCTATTACTATGTCGCGAGGATTTTTTATTTATTTATTAGAGAACAATAAATCCCAAATAGGAAAATTCAAAGGTAGATGATTAGATATTCTATGAATATGTTCGAGTTCTCCAACAGCGAATCCAGTCATTTTTCTATTGTTGATAGTTTCGTCAAATAAACAATCCAAAACCAAACTACAAATTGCCTACACTGTGTGCGTTCCAGATACTAAACATCACCAATTTTTGGTCATCATCATCATCATCACAGCTCATATACGTCTCCACCGAGGGTCTCGAACCTACCCCAAGTTAGGGTGTTTAGGCCTTAGTCAACCACGCTGGCTTGGTGCGGGTTGGTCGACTTCACACCTTTGAATTTCTTCGAAAATGTTTGCAAATTCGTGGTTATCTGTAAGTAACGCACCTAATAATATAAATAAATGGAAGTGACAAAGATAATTAATTTGCATTCAATAACATACCACAGACTATGAAATTTCTTGACTTTATTATTATAAAACAAATTAAAAACACATTGGTGCGCATGTGACTTAAATGCGTTGTCAAGTTCTTTCATTTTGTTTGTTCACTTTTCTGTACTTATATTGGTAGCATTGCCGGAAGAAACCGTTTCTCCGGAATCAAGCTAGTCTTTCTCTGGTGCCATGCTAGCTAATAGGACAAAATGAGAAAGGAGACAAAGATTTGTCCTGACCCTAGTTAAACTGTGCCTGTCAGATTCACAAACGTGCATATTACAAGGCCCAAAGTGCATAATTGCTAACTCGTAAGTTATTGTTACTTAGCTATTGTTATAATGATTGGTAACCTACCTACTTAGTAACGTTGTAGAAACGTTACTAGGTATACCTAATAATACTAGCCTGGTGATCGATATACAGCACCGTTTTGCTATTTGGGAAGTGTGTACAACTGTTCACCTCAGATGTTCCACAATATTTTCTGCTACTCTAACGCTGCAGGTGCATTGTATTGTATACTTTCCCGCAGTTATTATACTTACTACACTTACCCATTATAGATTTTACGTGAACAACTCTTTGTTGTTTTACATGAGTAACCTTACAGTTTTGTAAAATCACTTAGATAGGTATTTGTAAAGCTCTTATTTCTTAAATCTCATTTGTAAACCTTTCATTATAATAATCGATACTTATAGATTTATTTCATAATATGTTTCCATTAATTTTTTAAATGACTATCAAAACGTTAGTATTGTGTCCTGGCTATGGTTAGGTTTATTTTCTTTATTTACGTTTGATAGCGGTGCCCATCATGATTTCGCCAAGCTCACGATACTGGCATTGTGTAGATTGGTCTATTGGTGAAGTCATAGTAGGTAGGTACTCGTAGGTACCTAAAATCAATTCCTAGGAGAGCTTTATAGCGTAAAGAACCGTTCTCACGGGAATGGTATATAAAAAACCGATCTCTACGTTATGGTTGGGCCTCGACCGCGGCACAACCGCGTTTAAACATCGATGTTGGTAAGTACTTACTTCTTACTATGTTGAATTGTTGATACCTGCTCCTTATCTCAGTGAGAGTTATTTATTTTAAAATAATTTTATACTACCCTGCTAAAAATATCTCTAAACCCTGAAAATAGATATTACGAAACACATATAGGATCACTTAATTGTCCGTGTGTCCGTCTGCCTGTTTCCCGGCAACGCATAGAGATATGAAGCTGTATATCAAACATGCTTTCCGCTTGCAACTTCGCCTGTGTTATCTTCGTTTTAGCGTGGGAATTCCATATTTTTCCGTAGGAGAATATTCTATAGCCTACGTTACTTAGTGCTATTGTAGCATTCTATTAGTGAAATAATTTTTCAAACCGGTCCAGTAGTTTCGGAGCCAATTGAATACAACCATCATTATATCAGCTAAGAGACGCCCACTGTTGGACATGGGCCTCCCCTAAGGATCTCCACACCGATCGGTCCTGCGTCTCCCGCATCCAGCGGCTTCCCGCGACCTTCACCATCGATCGTCGGTCCACCTTGTGGGGGGCCTACCAACCAACACTGCGTCTCCCGGTACGCGGCCGCCACTCGCGGACCTTTCCGCCCCAACGGCCGTCAGTCCTACGAGCGATGTGTCCTGCCCACTGCCACTTAAGGTTTGCAATTCTTTGGGCTATGTCGGTAACTCTAGTTCTTCTACGCATCTCATCATTTCTGATGTGATCACGTAGAGAAACCCCGAGCATAGCCCTCTCCATTGCCCTTTGATTGACTTTGAACCTTCTTATGAGACCCATTGTAAGCGGCCACGTCTCAGTTCCGTATGTCATCACTGGAAACACGCACGAATTGAAGACTTTCGTCTTGAGATACTGCGGTAGATTGGCCGAGAATATGCTGCGTAGCTGCCCTAACGCTGCCCAGCCGAGTTGGATACAAACATACAAAAATTCAAATCTTTCCTCTTTATAATATTAGTAGGACTATGGATATTCGAGTTTAGTTGTGAAAAATCAAACTTGTAAGTCGAGGCGATCAAAAGATTACGTTAATGTCGTATTTTTGGGTCAATCTTAAGTTGTCTAGATAGCATTAAGACTACCATACACTAATGACTATACCTATCATAAAAATGTGGGTATATTTTCGCATATTTTGTGATTTCACAAGGAAATCAAAACCTATAGAGTATACCCCCCGTTGATCTAAAATCATGTTTGGCAAGAAGCAAGGTCTCACGGCACGTTAGGGAAAAAATCTGACAACCGTAAATATGTCATACCTACCATAGGAACTTATATACTTACTTAGATAAGGTTGTACGGTACTTGGCCTTTGTTTTTTTTTAATTTTGACACTATACCTACCTACAACTATACAAATAATATCTGAAGTAACCTTCCCTTTAGGTATATGTCTGTGGAAGTAACTTGTCACGTTTGTTTAACTCATTATATTTATTCACTACCTCGAAACATCTTTATTTAAGTACCTTAGAGAAATTGGAATTGAAAAAAGCAATAAATACAGTAACTTGCTACAGTACATATTTAAGCATGATCATTACGTTTCCACGGGCTTGATAAATGCGTGGACATAATTTTGCGTTGTGAAATTTTTATTGCGAAATTGGCGGCCAATAAAAACGAGAACGCGGATGCGAGGGATGCGGCCATGATGCGGCCGAAGTAGAGAGCAGGCAATCAGAAACAATTTTCTATTAGTATTTCTCGTTGGACATATTCCGACAACAAACACGATCGTCCCGAGCCGTGGGAATGCCCCAGTCAAGTAACGGACGGACGGACAAATGATGTTGGGCGATCTATTGCCTGTAATTGATGACGACTATTGTGCGCTTTTGAAAGAGCCACGAGTGTTTGTCTTCGTTCTATTACCTTCTGTTTGTATTGCATTGTTAATCGGCGGTTGTTGGCTTAATTCGCGCTGCTATTATACTAAAGACGCTCAAGATTAATTCTTTGGCCGCACTGACGGGTATAAATTCTCAGGTGCCGTTAATCCACTTGACACGGTAAACATTTGACTGATTATCGTTAAAGAGAAATGTTACCTATATGGACCTTTGATTGCAACTTTTTTTAAAGGTAGTGGTAAAGGTATGATAAAAAGAATGAGTTTGCTAGTTTGTTTTAATTTGTTTCGTTTATGTCCATTATAGTTGGTTTATTTAGTTTTCTCAATAATAATGACTGAAGTAGGTTAAGATAACTTTTTTAAGAAAGCTCAATTGTTATTTTCTATCCACGCATTACAAATAAAACGCCTTTTCCATTACAATTCAGGATAATTACGATGTTTATAAAATGGGAAATGGTTTTATACAGGCATTATATTATCTGTGATACAAGTAAAAATTGCCAACGTATTTTATTCCTAGTTAGGTAGGTAGTATCACGGTAATAGTAGGTATATCTATTACCGTGGTAGAAAGTGCCTATAAACTGATTGTACTTATAATAATGTCTTCCTAACCGATATTCGGTCACAACGGCCAATCTCAACAGAGACTAGCCATTTGCGCGGGAGATATTATACCTAGTATAGCACAAGCACAAGTGACTGCGCAAACGCAAGTGTACGTCTATAGGTACGTACACTTGCGTTTGCGCAGTCACTCGGTTCCTTCACTCGCATAGTCCTATGAGACGGTTAGCCCACACGACCGGGTCGAGATCAGACGCAAGACCCACTGTTTTGATCACCCATCATAGGAACGACCGCGGTCAAAGTTGCTTAACCTTGGCAATCGTGTATCCATCAGAAGTAGAAGTTCAGTAGGAAAAATATTGGGGCTAATCGAGCTCCTATTTTCAATACAAACTAAATAAACGTCTTACATTTCTTTTGTGTAGTCAGCCATCACTTGAAAGTTACTCGAAAAGTATTAGGTTTCCAAATCTAAGACAAGCCCTAGGGTCCATCAAATATCTAATCCTTATGCCCTTTAAATATTAGTTAGGCGTTCAGTTACACCAGGTATTGTAAATATAAAGATTGGACTGTTTAAATATGTTTGAACCATAATTACGTTACAAAGGCGACATACCTAAATGCGGCTAACACTATACCAACCAAATATACCTTCAAATATCTAATTCATAAGGCTGTTAAGCGTTCAGTTACACCAGGAATATGTGATTATAAAGGTTGCATTACTGAACTGTTTAAATATGTTTGAACCATAATTACGTTACAAAGGCGACATAACTAAGGTAAACGTACGTAATTCCGGAGTATTATGGCATTCTTGCCTTTCCAAGCAATTTACACTAAAACAGGAAAAATCAATGAATTGAAATTAGTTTAGTCGTAAAGAGAGGTTTTCAGATAGGAGATTTATATGTAACACTACTGTATTAAACTATGTTTTATAAGATTTATCATAATTTTTCTGGGTCTCGTAAATGTTTGTTATTACGTTATAAAATTTGACTCTTCAGTTAATTCCGGTAATGCGTGCTCGTAATTCCGGTATATGCAGTAAAATGCCGTTTTGCTGCAGGATTACACGAAGAGGAAAATATAAATTTAATATAATATATTCTAAAATAAAATAACTTTAATTTATAAGTTTAGGCAAATAGTTTAATAATTACAAATATTTTAATTTAATTTTTTTAAGAATTTCTTCAGATTCATAAATTAAAATGTCATCTTTCTCGGGCAAACCCCAATTCATTCGCCCACTTGACTCGGACCCACTCATAGTCATAGTTTTTTTTTTGTACTTCTTTCCAGATGCATCGTCTATAACTTTCATTACGGGACCCGGAAATTTTACTCCTTCATAAATAATTATAACATAATCTCCTGAAACTATTTTTAATGAGCTAGAATCTATGCTTTCGTCTGAAACTATGGGTGGTGCTCCACTTTTTAAATTTTTTAAATTTTCTTTTTCGTCTTGTTTTTATAATTTGAATTGTGCCTGAAGGACCAGATTTATTAATTTTGTTTGGTATTTCGGATGAGTCGTCACTTTCATCTTCTGTACTTGTACAATTCCTCTTGGTTGATTTTACTGTCTTTTTACCTTTTTTTTCTTTGGCTTTATTTTCTAAGGGGAAAGTAACCACTGCTGAACTGGAACAACCCTTTCGCCACCGCTCCTCCACCCATCCACCACCTTTCAACCAACAAAAAATGCGTTTTTTACACTGTATAAGTATATACATATAAGATGTTAGCAATTTTAATTAAAAACTAGAAAATGATTAATAACTACCTACTTACTAAAGTATTTGAAAATTATCAGCAAAATACAAAACAAAATGAGGGTCCATAATACCTATAAGCCGGGACCGTAATACTATACCGTAATAAGAGACACAGCCAAAAACAGTCTAGGTAATTTGCGGTAGTAAGATAAACAGAAATTTCTAACGAGTAACTCTTCTCAACAACACAAAATTACTTGAATTCTATGGTAATATAATCATACTAGGAATAGGTACCAAAAATAATGCAAGAACATCGAAAAGTATCAAATAAATTGGTGATTTTACACAGAAGATATTGTGACAAATCTGTCCAAAGTAAAAAAAAGTTTCACTATACACGCGTTTTTTTTATAAAATCATGATACGTAATTTGATTAAAAGAGACCATGTTATACTTCAGACCCGTAACAGCATTTTTCGTTTACTTATATCATCTCGGTTCCTGGAAAATTATAAAAACAAAATCACCTTATTTGCCTCAATTCCGTTATTGTTACGTAATAACGGGCATGGTTGGTTTGTAGTGTAGGTAATTGTGGCATTCAGTAAATTAACAATAAACTCGCCAAAACTAACTGGATTATCTTGCAACGGCGATGAATCAGTTCGTTTTAAAGTTCTTAAAAATAATGACGACACTTTGTTATGAAGATACTTACATATCACTCGTAATATCCTTATGAAAATCCGTACGGCAGCTTGCTAGTATATGCACTACACGCACGACCGATATGGCGATTTGATTCTGAATGACATAAAGAGTCGTCAATGAAGAATCGATGATGCTTGCAGTTCTTTTTTACCGTGTGTAACTGACGCTTATAATGTTTACAATTGATGGATAATTACATATTTCTTGAAATAATTAGTAGTTTTCTTATTTTTGGGCCTAAGCCGTAAACTTACGGAATTCCGTACACTTACGTTATATGGTACATCTACCTTAAAGCCCATCACACACAGTGAAGATAATATATATTATAGCATCTAATATAAAAATATATTACCTTAAAGGACCACACACAGCTAAGATACGATAATATATCGCAACTGTATCATTGTATTAGAGGCAGTCTTGCGAGTCGCCGGTTTCGTTCCTTATACAGAGTGTTTTTTTTGCCATGAACCGCATACAAATCTGACTGCTGTTGCTAGAATCTAGATGTATAAGTACTTGACAGGTCGTCTGATGACGAATAGGACAGTGAATTTGATCATACATGTATTGCGTCGAGAAAAAAAATTAAATGTAAAAAACCTTTTTAAAAACAAGCTTTTACTTAAATGCGCTAAAAATAAAAAATAAACTTTTACACTAAAACTTTTACTTATAACTTCATTTCACATTTGACACAATTTATATGACATAAAAGCTTGTCGCGAGATTTACTTGTGTGTAGTAACCTAGAAGTACTTTTAAGTACCTACTCGTATTTACTTCGTTCGAAAATTCTAATGGATAAAATTATTCACATCAAATTATTTAATTTACTTGTTTATCTACAAAAGTAAATCTCACGACAAGATTTTATGTCATATAAATTGAGTCAAATGTGAAATGACGTTATAAGTAAAAGTTTTAGTGTAAAAGTTTATTTTTTATTTTTAGCGCATTTAAGTAAAAGCTTATTATTAAAAAGGTTTTTTACATTTAATTTATTTTTTACTTTTTAGTTATCACTGGACACGTTTCTCAGTCTGTTCATCTCATTCAACGCATCATTGTTGCAAGGTCGTTCGCCGGTTAACTTGGAACAGTCTAGCTCTTCAATAAGAAGACCTTCTAATGATTTTACCCTACTTAAGGCCACGTATGCTTGACCAGCAGCGAAGAGCTTTGAGCCTATTTCAAGTTATTCTTAGCAAGACCTTTTATTTGATACCCATATTGTAGGAGTGCATTAAAAATAATTGGTCCGCAATCTTGGGTATGCCGCCATCTTGGATTTAGAATGACGTCACACAGTTAACCATGCATTTTCATCCAAACTGTATGTGTATACAAAATATCAGCTCAATCGGTTAAAGATATCTACTTCAAATTTGATTTTCAAGCTTTAGAAGTCCGCCATATTGAATTATTAGTGATGCCACATTATTTTTCGAGTTACTCTTAAGTCTTAGCAAGACCTTTCATTTGATATCCATATTGTAAGAGTGCATTAAAAATAATTGGTTGGTGGTGGTAATGATTGGTGGTTGGTTGGTGGTTATCTGCTTCAAAATTGACTTGCAAGATTTCACCCGAACATTCATACTTACATTGCAAGTTAAATAAAAGCTTGTAAAAAGCGTAAAATCTGGGAAGAGGACCACTTAAGAACCAAAAAACAGCGCTAGATAGAACATACTGTAGTTTATCTTAAGATAAATATCGCCGAGTATATTAATATATATTTCAATATCTTAAGATATCGTTGCTAGGCTAAGATATCTTTCACGTATCGCTCAGTATCTTAAGATACTGTAATGTAAAATATATATTATATTAACTGTGTGTGGTGCTCCATTGAAATGTAGGGTTAGCGATACGTCGCAGATAAGATATATTTTATAGTATCTTCATTGTGTGTGTGCTAAATGCGGCTAACACTATACGAACTATACCTACAAATACCTTATGAATATAAGGCTGGGACCGACCTAACTAATGTTTAAACTAGTTTAAAGTATATTCTGAACAGTTTGATTTCTCTTTATGTCTTGGTTACCGAGATCTTATTTATTAGGTCTTTACATATGAAATTGGCGTTTTGCCGTACTAGCCACTTTGATCTCAAATATCTCCTCTGTTGTTAGTCCAAATTCAAATTTATACAGCTATTTACTCATGTATTTGTGTTTCGAAAATTATAATTCACTAGTTTTTCCCTCAATTGTTTTTTTTTCTTTGCGTCACTCAGTTTACAAAATGGAAAACTTGAAATATCATGTTATTTACGAGTACGAGTTCCACCGTGGCACCAGTGCTGCAGAAACGCTCTAAGGATTAATGATGTGTGTATGGCGACGGTGCCGTAAAAGATAACACAGTGCGTTTTTGGTTCCAACGTTTTCGTTCTGGAAATTTCGACTTGCAGGACCAGCCCCGTGGACGGCCGAAGACCAAAGTTGATAATAAAGAATTGAAGGCTATTGTGGAAGCGGATCCATCGCAAACTACGTCCGAGTTAGCTGCAGGCTGCGGTGTTAGTGAAAACATCGCCTCTCTTAGCGCCTTTTACCGAATGCTCTGAGGAGCTCCTTAACTTTATCCCTCCCTCTCCATTCCTTAACAGAAACACGCGTAAGGGCCTTCGGAGTCATCCTTACACTGTATCTTCCTTTTCACACCGTACCAAGAAATTCCAAGATTCCTTCTTCTGTCGTTCATCCCACACTTGGAATTCTCTACCTGCGCACGTGTTTCCTCCATCCTACAACATGGGTTCCTTCAAAAGAGGTGTGAAAAAGCATCTTTTAGGCCGGCAAGGGGCGGGCAGGTAGGATAGTGGATGTCGTCCCTACTCTATCTGTCAACTCATTTGGGCCTCTTTCACCGCTTAACATCAGGCGGAGCTTCAATTGGAATGTCGAAGACATCCACCGTACTCTCCGGACCTTGCTCCAACAGATTACCATTTTTTTCGAAATTTGGATAACTTCTTGAAATGGAAAAAATTCACCTCCGATGGGGCAGTCCAAACCGCCTTCAAAGAATTTGTTGATTCCCGTCCGAACAGTTTTTTAGTAAAGGGATCGATGAACTACCTATGAGATGGCAAGAGTACATAGATAGCAATGGTACATACTTTGATTGAATAAATATATTATACTAGTGGGCCCGGCAGACGTTGTCCTGCCCGATTACAGCGCCACCTACCGGATCCAACTGTACGTTTAAACCTTCCCTGAACCTATTCAAACACACACAAAAAATTTCGTAAGAATGTGTTTACCGTTTCTGAGTTTTAGCGAGACAAACACACAGTGTTTCATTTTTATATATAAGAAGATTTAAAAAATCGACTTTATGTTCCTGCCATACAAAACGCCAATTTCATAAGTAAGGACCTAATTATTATACGAGTATAATACTTATATTTATTTATTGAATAATTCTTTAGTACAATTGTGTACAAGGCGGACTTAATGCCATAGGCATTTTCTGCCTTTCTGCCAATGCCATTCGTGACGCTCAGAATCATCCTTATGATGATTCTGAGCGTGACGAATCTTGCTTATTTCCCCTCTCAGATCAAAAAATAAATATCACAAGGTAAACTTTTACCGAACTAAATAAAATAACCATCAAGATTGAAACGAGGCCAGCTAATTTGAATTTAGCAATAAATACACCTCGAGGTGTATATTTCTCAGGTTGGAATTATAGATGTCTTCATTCAAGAGCGGAGTAGACACGGTAGGCGAATAGTGATAAATATAGAAATGTGCGCGCTGGCGCCTGCGATCGCTATCAGCGACATGAATCTGCGGCGTCGTCGCCCGGCGACCACCCGCGCTCGCTGCCTACGTCCAGCTCCTAGCACTACCCTTTTAGCTGGACTATACAAGTCGATAACTCTTTTAAAAAACCTATCTTTATTAGAAGCTGCGTTAATTACATGCCTTAAGAGGAAATGATAAGGGTCGTCTCTCCATATAAATGTAGTAATCCCCTGTTTCCTTCCTGCCCCCCTAACATGACCACCGAAACACGATATTGATATTATAAAACGATATATCGATATGAACTGTTAAAAAAGTTGGATTTTATAGCTATCTTGAAGTTTTGAGTATGTTTTGGATATTGGTATTGTTCGATAAGGCAGCCATTTTAATATGTAACATAATATTTTGACAGTTCATATCGATTTATCGTTTTATCATAATTATTGTTTTTCGATGTTCATGTTACGACGGCTGGATAATATATATATATTTATTTACAGCAATAGAGAATTTTTTCTGATAAAAATCTATGGCTACTGTTAGCATGTTCCTGTGTTTTCCTTTTTTCTTAAATTAATTTTATTAAAATATGATGGCTAGATATTTTGCTGTATTCAAACACCCATAAAGACGAGATTAATATGAAAAAAGCAAAACATACTCGTAGAAACAGCGTCTTTCTTTGATTTTTAATTTAAAAAGTAGGTAAGTAATTAAATCGGTCTCCAGTTTTAAAGCAGGAAACAGGGGACTACGAAATACTACTTTGTATAGGTACTTTTGATATATTTTCGGTCCGAACTGAAATTATCTATCGCAATATTTGTTTTAAATACCTATTTTTGATTTCCCTAGCCCTTAGTGTTTTCTCGTAGCAAATTGATACATTTATTTACAGCAGCCCTACCACCACTTCGCTATCTATCTGTTGTCACCACAGAATGGTACGAAATCACAAGATGACGTCATACACGAGACCTAAAACGATAGAGAATGTGTTAAGGACCCTGTAAACGATCAACCTGTTTGTCAAATTTACGTGTTTGACAAACTTGTTTGTTCGTGCAGGGCTGTTTGACGCGTTTGACAAACGAACTGAACTAAGTTTTTGATGTGTTTGAAAAATATCTGGATTGACGTCGTGTTTGATGAAAACGTGAAGTTTGTCAAGCAAGTTTGACAAACATTTTTGATCGTTTACAGGGCACTTAGGGTTTTCGTCATCGCGGATAGACCCGACTAAAGACAACATGGATGAAAAGGGGTAGGTATAAGGAGTATAAGTATGTAATTCTACTTACTTTACCAATCTTATGTCTTAATAAATAAAATATTGCACATTATTTTAGAAATGTTTATTAATTAGCAAGCACAGAGCGGATTAAGTTATAAAAAAACAATAACAAAATATCACGATTCACATTTGAAACATACAAACAAACACAATACCAAAAATATTGAGCAAAACAATTATACAATTCAAACACATTGCTGTTTATTCATACTCGCCAATTAGCAAAAGCAATAAGTACCTGATTCATCTTAACAAACAATAAAAAACGTATACCTACTTAGTTTAATAATACTTAAAGTGAGGAATGCATTTTTATCGCACTATACAGTATAAATAAAAAATAATTGAGCAGAGGATTAAATCAATTCAATTAATTGTTTGATTTTCGTTTAGCGATATGATCTGCTCAAGCCAAAAGTTACGAAGCCCAGGGCCCGGGGGCGACGCCAACCGTTGGTCATTAATTTCCTTCTGTAAATATTACCGCCTTCACATTATGCGATTGTTTTGCATCTTACTGCTCTGGTGCAACCTCTATTTTTAGCGTTCCACACATGTAAGTCCTTCTTTGCATTTAATGCCTATATTGAGATTCAAACATTAAATTATAATTAAATTAAAAATTAACGTAAAAAATAAAGATCCTTCTTTAACATTTAGGTACCTACTTAAAATCTTAACTTAGTGATTGTCACTATAACGAGTGAGCAAAATATTTTTATTATTCTTAGCACAAGCGAATAATCCGTAAATATTGAAATATCGATAAACTTATTAGATAATATCGAGTGTTTCTACAGTCAGATTTTTAATTCGACAGAATTCTGAAATTTCTAAAGTGTTGCCAACATTGAAAAATTCTCACTAAAAAGGGAGAACATTTTAGCAAAATAAAAAATAAAACTTTCTTGAATTTAGAAAAACTAAGAATTAAAAAATTACTCATAATTTTAAAATGGTAATTACATTGCTTCATATCATATTATTGAAGTTACAATAATTGCCAAGGAAATTATTCTTCTATTACTGGAATCCCTGTTCAATAATCCATAGGTTGCCAACCGTTTATAGAAACCTCTTCGTTTGTAAAATTTTTGCTTCTTCTAAGAGCAAATATAACAAGATGTCAAATCTAAAATTAAAAAACCATATACGCCGCGTCATGCACCGCGGTCCGAGTTGGGCAAAGTGAAACAATTAATATTAAAGGGCATATAATATCACAGCTGAAAAATGGCAATGCATAAACCATATTATTAAAGAAGAGGATAAAATTAATGATCTGTTAGATAGTGTGTGTGATTCTTTTATAATCCGAGTTGATGATGATGACGACAATGATATAAGTGATGATGATTAATCAATATTTTTATTTGAGAAATATATTATTTTACTCCGTTTTTCCATTTAACACCTAAAAATTTATATTCTAGTGTGCATTGAGTGCACAAAACAAACAAATACTATTTACAGTGTCATTACTTGATCTAATTCTGTTCATATTTTTTGTTATTAAATATTTAAAAAATTCTAAGCAGAAAAGGTTATTGATATCTGATTTGTCTATGGATGACATCTGTCAGAATTCCGTCGAATTAAAAATCAGACTGTAGCTGCTAAATACTAAGACGAAGCCTACGTTGACACGTAGGCTTCCGTCTTCTGGTTTTCCGTAAATAATGAATGTTTCTGCACGCACCTAACATTTGATATGAATTCCACATCACCTATTAACAAAATGTCAATCTACTTATTAACAGAATAATTACGCGCCCACATTTACTGAATACATTCATTCATACATGTATGAATGTAACCTATACAGGGCGTCCCAAGACTATGGGTCATGAAGGGAAAGTACCTTAAATATCGTTAATAGGATATTATGCTGAAAGAAGACTTTGTTATTTTTAAAATTTAGTAATACTGCATTCAAAGATTTTCTAAAAATTACTTCCTTCATCTGGGAATCGAACCGACTTAAATGTGAAAAAAAATCACCCGTACTTTTATGATGCCTCTTAAGTAACATATTATCTTAAAAGAAAGGAATAACGTTTTATGAATCATTTTAATCAAATTAAAAAATACTTGATACCGCCGAAGTCAATTGAGTATTTTTTGTAAATTAATTAATAAAATGCTCAAAATGTGATCCTTCTTGTCTTATGCGAATCATCAATCTTTTAACATGTTCACTGCCTGTTGATTTTCTTATCATATTGTGGTGGTAAACAGAATTGAGCCACATCATACTCGACATGATGTGGCTCAATTCTGTTTGTAATTCGCCCACGTTGTCGTATTGCATTTTGTATAGCAAATTTCATTCATTTTCATTTCAAATTTCATGTATCCCCGTAAGAAGTAATCTAACGGTGTTAGATCTGGGGATCTTGCCGGCCATCTGATCGATCCATTTGTACCAATCCAAGTAGAAAAACATTTCTCCAGAAACTCTGCTGCTCTCCGACTATTATGAGCCGGAGCACCATCTTGTTGAAAAATTAAGTTGTGTTGCACCGCCAGGGAGAGATTTCTTATCTCGTCTCTTAAAATTTGAAGTATTTCTAAATACTTTTCTGTGTTCAAGGTTCCTTGGTAAAAATGGATTAAGAAAACCCAGTTTTTAAAATTCCGCACCAACAGTTGAATGAAACACGCACTTGGTTATTCGTTTCGATGACTCGTAGGGGATTTTCTTTAGACAGGTTGTACATACCGTTATTACTAAAGTTAGATGCATCTGTCCAAATAATATTATCCAAAAAATCAGAATCTTCGATCAAGTGCTATGTTACTTAAGAGGACTTATTGTTTTTTCTCCGTTCTTTCGATAGGCATCATAAAACAGGGGTGATTTTTTTTACACATTTAGGCCGGTTCGATTCCCAGACGAAGCAAGTAATTTTTAGAAAATCTTTGAATGCAGTATTACTAACTTTTAGCAAAATATCCTATATATATTAATGTTTATTATTATCCTAAATATATAATTTAGGGTACTTTCCCTTCATGTCCCATAGTCTTGGGACGCCCTGTATGTTACACATCGAGTGTTCTATGGCATTATCATTCAGCCACTTTTTTAAAATAAAATAATGGTATGAAGTTTACATTAGCAATAATTCGTAAAATAACGTAATAATAAATAGCTACCCTCAAACATAAATCTGATTAAAAGCATCTGAATTGATTTGATTTCAATCGGTTTGGATTAAAATCACCTACTCAATTGATATATGGTCAGTGTTTCGTCAACAGTAACAATCATAATAATGTAGCCGCTCACATAATTGTCATCAAACTTCTTGGTAAGTTCGTTTGATTATCAAATAATCAGGAAATCTTGTTTTCATTTTTGCATAATACATACATAGTGCATATGGTACCACCCTCTTATTTTCTAATTTAATGTGGCGAATATTCAAGTTACCAAAATAGAAGTAAAATTTTAACCAATTCTCACGTGAAACATGATTAAGTAATTAACATAACAATGTAACGCCTATTAAAAGGCTTTCTGCCTTTAGTGCAATCTTAAGTTGATAAATTCATGGAGCCGACCGACGCACATAAGTTTACTGTCAAAAATTACCAAGAATCAGAGGATTAACTGTATCAACGAGCATCAATAATTCAACGGGACATGGAACTCCCGTCTGATCTTGCGAACAATTTATCTGAATATCGCGAGCTGTAATTACGGAACTTACGTTCGACGGCGATGTTACAATTAAACTAGCGGTGCATTCACCAAATAATAAATAAAACTGATTACATCAAAACCATTCAACACGTTCTTGCATTTAATATATGAGTGCGTGTACCATGGAATTTTGTATACGATTTCGCAAAAAGGGACCACATTTCATTTGACGTATTTTTTAAAACAAACATACACGAATAGACACTTCAAAAATAAATAACACGAACATACATGAATAGACACTTCAAAAATAAATAACAGTATCAAAATGAAAAATTGATTTATAATTATAAGGATATTTTTGAATGCACATCAAAGAACTTATCACCCATCAATTTATATTCATCAATTAAATATTTTTTATACTTATCAAATGATTCATTGCAAATGTAAAAATTGATAAACAAAACTAGTACGAGAAATAATTCGAAAATTTACATCAACATTATATTATTATTTTTTCCTCAAATGCGTAATGTACAGTCAGCAACACGTCAAGTTTTACATTTGCATTACGAAAGCCGCCGCTATTACGAGCGACATAGAGGCGGACTTAAGGTCAACATGTAAAAAAAACCTAGCGTATTGCTGTGTGTACATAATTAAAATTTCCATATGAAATAGACTAATTGTCGATCAAGTTTATTTATTAATCACATAATTTGTTAAAATAACGCAAAGCAGCAATAACTTTAAGGCGATACATCGAAAATATTAGTTATTTTTGATGTAGGTAATGCCATAGATCACTGAATAATCTTACATATCTGAACATCAAATATATGTTTCTTCATATATATCTTAATCTAGACACAACAGGAACCAGAAACGCAATTTAAAGATTTTGTCTCGATACATTTTATTTTAGTAAAAATACCTCTTAAAAATAAAGAAAATTTGGGATTACCAGTATTAAGAAATTTCTTTAATAAGTAGATCATAAGTATTCACAATCGTACAAAATCATTTTTTTGGTTTCGTCATAGTTTTTTTAAATAAAATAATTTGTATTTTGTCGCTTAGGTATGTCGGTATTTCTAAACGATTTGAATTGAACCGAAATAGTAATGGCTAGGTAGGTTAGAAGTGCGGTTATATCCGGGTTGCCACCAGAACCGAATTCATCCTATTTCACTTGCTTGGAGCAAATAAAATTCTTTTTACTAACTAGCAATTTATCTACCAAAATTTTGTGAAATCACAAATTTGACATCACTTAGCTATATAAACTGCAGTTATAGGATACAAAAATAAAAGCTTTATTTAAAAAAATATATTTTTTAAATAAAGTTATAAAGGTATTGTGCGCTAGTAATAGATATGCGTCCATAAAATAGACACTGTTTTAAATAAAAAGCGATGCCTCACGAACAATTGTTACTAAAATGATAATATTTTTAGATAATCATAAATCAATCCATAATCCTTCTAATTATAAATCAATCCATAATCATATAGGTTCCTCCTCGTCGGGGGAGATTCGTGCCTACAGCGATGATGATAGGTAAGTTATTGTGTTGCATGCTGACAAAAGTGTATAAAACTTAAATTCCCCGACTTTCTTCCAGATAAAAGTTGACTGCAAAAAAACAATGCTAAGTACATAGGTGTTAGCATTTTATATGACGTTATCGTAAAAAATACGCTAGCTGAAAATTTTCATACCTAATCTTCGACCGGTGTTTCTAATTTTCGTTCGATTGGACAGACGTTATATTATCATTATGAAACAATTAGTAATAATAAATGCGCAACCTAAACAAACAAGAAAGCAGTACCAACTGCATAGTGGGACAAAACTTAGTACTACCAAATATTTTATTTACTTCCTACGATTTTATTTCATTAAATTATCACCTGCCTGAACCATGGCTTGAACCCGATCGCAAATTGTAGAAAATTATAACGCCCTGCATATTTACGATACCGCTCAAACGAGTCAATCACATCAAACAAACAACTAATACGCATTATCTCTAAAATTTATCGAAATCCATGAACATTAGATATATAATCATAAAATCCTGTATAATACCTATACATTATTTAATTTTCAATTCATTAGTTGATCAATGTTCTGTAATTAGAAAGCGTACGAATGAGTTCAAGTATTTTACTTACGTTTGCTCTTCAACTTCAAAGACATACTTACATTTTTTTAAAAAAAAAAAAAACGTCGCCCCACTCTAGGATTTTTTCCTGTGTCGTGGGTGCAGTTACAAACATAGAATATCACATGCACATACGCCCAGACCGGAACAAATTTCTGTAGGCCATACAAAATATCTGTCCCGTGCGGGAATCGAACCCGCGACCCGTTGCGCAGTAGGCGATCACTCGACCTCTGCGCTAATAGTACATACTTACAAATAATAAATATTTTTTTTATAAAAAATACCTGGCACGTCCGAAACTGCTAAGGCACGATTTTTATGAGCTATTATTGTATGTAAACATTATTAAAATTTAAAATAGTTATATGTTTTCTACACTTTAATGTCAACTTTAGTTAAGTAAATTAGCTTGACCTATCTCATTAAATCACATTAGTATCACACTAATTACATGTATGCATACAATTATGTATGTATTAATAATTATTAAATTAAAGCACAGTGACACAATATTAAATTACTGAGTATTATACAAAACTCAAACAATAACTATTTTAGAGTATTTTCTACTATTTCTGCTTAAGTTGCATTTTTTCATTGCAGGCATTTCAAAGTCGTTGCAATAAATGCGAGTTTATAAAAATTGTTCTATTTTCAATTCAAAAAATTTTCGTCGTAGACCACTTGGGTGCGCAAACGTTTTGCCCGTGGTCCACATGCGATCTGAAGAGGTTATAAAGAGGTTGTCTGTAATTTTGTGAATTTATTTGTATATAGGAGGTAATCTCTACTGTACCGTTTTAAAAAAATTCTTTCACCAGTAATAAGCTGTATTCTTAAGTGAATAAAAATATACCATTTGATTCTGATCAATAATACGTTTTAAAGTAAAATAACATTATAGCAGTAAAAACGTTTTGACGTAAAGCTAAGTGGGCACATGAGGTCAGCTCAGCTCGTTGAAAATATTTTGTTTCCCGTAGTTGACATAGGTTGACCACTGAAAATAATGATTACCCGACATCCACTAACGCTACGGATCCACCTGCGTCGTAATGCGTTAATAAGCGCAATAATTTTGACATCACACATAAATCTGGTCAAGAGGTTAGTTAATTAATTGCTATTTGGTGAGACGTTACTAACTTCTGTATCAAACTCCGCAAATGTAGCCACTGTTTATATACGTTATCTTTAAAGAGTTCAATAACGCGTTTTGCTACGTAAGCGTAGCATAAAAAAGGTTTTTTGAAAATTCTATTCCTTAAAGTACAAAATAAGGAATTAAAGTTTGGAAAGTTCTTACAAACTTTGGCTGATAACCCGAAAAGTATACTGAAACTTTGGCTATAATTTTTGATAACATGAAAAGTTGTACCGAGCTTAAGTTTTTTCCTAGCTCTTAATAACACCGAGAAATAAACTTTGATCTTAGCCAAAAGGCCGAGAAGCGAACAAAAGCAGCAAATAAATTTTTACGACAGGCAAGAGGTTAAAAAAGTTTGGTAAAAAATTAGAAATAAGTCGCATCGAAGTACATTCAAAAGGGCGGATTGTAGTTTCGTTTCACGCGTTTTGACAGTTTAATTGATTTTTAAGCATAGCTTAGATTATAAAAGTATCAAAATTGCGTTCCGTTTCACGCACGTTTGCATACGAATTTTAAAAATTAATTAAAAATATTTCGACACATCTCCGGCAGTCAAAATTGTTTTTAAGGGATTTTGGGGTGCCGCTTGAGCCCCCTACACATTCAGCTTCCTCAGATTCAGGCGACTCGATTCTAAAACCAACCCAAAAGTTTTTAATTGACTAAAGAGTGAGTAATTTCCGGTAATAGTTGTGACACGAAGACGTATGAAAATTACATATTACTCCAATATTATTGGCACAACCAAGAAAGTGGCTTCGCATAAAACAAAATATCATTTAAAGTTACCCTGGCAGCTGTCAGTTTGTTTTCGCAAGCTGTGTTGTCCTGAAACAGAATTTCAACCTAAGGGTGATAAACCACCTTCTTGGCCGACTGTGTAAACAACATACCATTGATGTCAGGATATATGCACAGAAGATGTAATAGTACTCCATAATATAGATACAATACAGACATAGCTTGGTTTCAAACCCATCTTAAAACCAACGAGATTCAATTTAAAAACAGCCAACACAATTAACTCTAACATAATAATATAACTAATGTTCGAATTTGTTCTCATATATCACAGCTCGTCGTGCTTTTGTTTCAAGAGGGAGGCTTCAACGAAATTTTTGAAGTCTTGACGTTTACGTACGTACTCCACACACTTAGCAACCAACCGTAGGAAATCTTTGACGTCGAATGAATAGTTAGTAAATTTTGCGTGTGACCCATTTGGACCATGGCCCTGTAACAAATAATGAATAATTACTTTCCATCATACTATAAAACAAATCATATAAAGTTAATCATGGTCTAAACATAATGCTGTTTCATTTGTGTTGATGAAGATGGAATAGACAACGTCAAGTTTAAACTATCAATTACTTTAGTACAAAAAAATAAAACAAAGGGCGCCCTTATTGCCAAAACAGCAATCTGGGAGTTTTGGGTATAGTAATAACCGGAGATTAGGCTGTTCCTTTAGCATAGTTCTATTTTATTGTAAATTCTGTATCTCTGTTACTGCACCTTAATCTTCTTATCAGGGCGTCAAGGTAAATCAACAAATTTACCGTGAAAAGATTTTAAAGAATGCGTTATTATCTTGGGCACGTAAACAGTTCGGTAGAAACCACTGGACGTTTCAACAAGACTCATCACCATCCCATAAAGCTCGTGAAATACAAGATTTTTTACAAGAACAAGTTCCCGGCTTTATTTCTTCAGAACAATGGCCTCCATATTCCCCGGACTTAAACCCAGTGGATTTTTCTACATATATGGCCCATTCTGGAGGCCAAAGTATTAACTAAAAAATATGAGACCGTTAACGCATTAAAGATTGCTCTTCGCCGAGAATGGAACAAAATACCACTACACCATATTCGTGCAGCGTGTGAAGCCTTCCCGAAGAGACTCAATGCTATTATCCGCGCGACAGGTACATTGAACATTGAATTATTTTTCTAAAATTTTAAACAAAATTTTTATGTACATATTAAATAAAACCATAGTTTTCTTGCACTTTTCTCCACTATTTATTTTACTGTTTGAATTTGCATGGTTTTATTTAATATGAACATTCAGTTCCATCAAGAAGTCACACCAATAAGTATAAATGTTAAAATTATTATGATAAATTATTTTAATTCACTTAAGACTTTAATTTAAAAGAATCAAAATTGACAAAATTACAGCAATTTTAATTGGTAACACTTCGAGTGCCTATCCCTGTGTAAAAGGAGATCTATAGACGCACGCACAGCCGTAACCGCTAATGGTAGAAACGTGAAATTTGGACAGTTGTTTTAATTCAAAATGCGAACGCACACTAAGAAGGGATTTTAAAAAATTTTAACCCTGAAGGGATGAAATAGGGGTTGCAAGTTTGTATGGATTTATTTAATTAGCAACGATTTAGATAAAACTTGAGATTCATGCTCTTAAAAACATTTCATTGAACACCGTTTTTCATGGTTAATTGGTATTCACCCCCTTAGGGTGCAAAATAGGGGTTGAAAGTTTCTATGGAAAATATTTAAAATCTGCTCCAATTTCTATGAAATTTTTTATTCGAGCTCCTTAATATAAATAACAGTCTTCTATATAATAGGCTACAAAAATATTTTACAGGAAAATATAAAATTCATATGGGAAAACAATAATAACGCGGGCGAAGCCGCGAGCGGAAAACTAGTTAAAGATAATCTGCGATGTCCGCAGAAAAGCAAATAGCCAAAATCGAGTAGTCCGCTAGCTGGTGTCTAGTATATTTTTTTATTCAGTTCACTGCAGTAGCTCAAAAATATTCAGGAATCATTAAAATACGCGATTAGTTGATGTAGTCCTCTCAATGCCTTCAATGGCTCTCATATACGTAAAGATAAATAATAACTCACCTCATCTTGTTGCGTCAACTTGCTCCTGTCGTCCCATGTTATATACTTGAGGCCTCTCAGCCGTGATAAATCGGAATAGCAATTGGGGTCCTCACAATGGTATCTAAAAAATTTTTTTGTTATTGTTACCGTGCGTTTGCACTGACGAAACATCTACAAAAAAACATGTTTTTTAAACATGTTTCTGTCAATGTTTATGAACGCGTTTCCATTGTCAACATCCCAACAAGTTGCAAAACATGTTTTATGACTTTGACAGTCGAAATTGCGAACACAATCGTGGACAAATCCATAAAAAACGTTGACAGACAACAAGATTTGAGGCGATCCTAACGTAATCTGCAAGAAATCTTAGAATTTGTTCTGAATCCAACACGATTTTCGGCAGTGCGAACGCAAAAGCATACACAACAAGTTTTGAGATTTGTATCATACAACAAGTTGTAAAACATTACATGTTTTATGTTTCTCAGTGCAAACGCACGGTTACCCAAAATGGTATCTAAAAATTGTGTTTTTGTTATTGGTACCCGATATACATTCATACCCATTTAGTAAAAACTTGTTATTTTGACATTACAAACAGACGCTTCAATTTTATTTATTTGTATAGATTTAATTTAAAAATGAAACATAAGGCGACATTCAATTTTTTCGTCAATTTGTTTGTTTCCCGCTTATACTAATATTTTAGTGGTTCAGGCTCAGTCTGAAGAGAAAAAGTTGACAAATATGATAAATTCTCAATTTCTCTAGTAATAGTAAATTAATGCACCGAGCACTAAGTGCTATTAATACCTCACTAACGAGGTGTGTAATCTGCTTTTTCTTTCAACTAGGTACTCATTAATTTTACTCTTAATCACCGGAAAAGGCAACACTAACACCCAGTTTCTGAAAGGCTGTTCAGCGATAAAATTAACTAACAAGCTGTCAATCTAATGCTAACTATGAATTGAGTTGCTGAAAGCTAAATCAACTTATCACTGTGTTAGTTGACACAGCTGTCAAATTTTTTTCAAAATTATTAAGGAAAGACCCACTTTCGATTTCCAAAATACATATGAATAAAACAAAATATATGATTTCAGCAATGTGACCGTGTCTAAAAATACACTCGCGAGCAAAAGTTTGGAATCAGTTACTTGAAATTGGTTCCGCGTGATCTTGCTTACTAAATAAATTTTTAATAATCATAAAAATGACATCATGTTAAAGGTGCAACTGTCCACTTTAAATCGATATAAAATTAATTCATATCGAGCCCGTAATTGTGGAGTTATCCCGGATTAAGTGAAGGAGGTAGGAAAACAAGGAAATAGGGAAAAATAATGAATGAATAAAACAACAAAAATTATTAAATAAAAATTTTATTTATCTTTAAAAATAAGTGTCAATATTTTGTGTTCCCTCTCCTCGCCCTAATAACTGCTCCAAGACGATTCTTCATAGACCTGATCAGCTTCTGAATTGATTCTTGTGGAATACCTTCCCACTCCTCAATGAACGCTGATTTCAGCTCATTCAGACATGAAGGAGCAGGAGTTCTGGAACGAACCTTCCTCTTCAGTTCATCCCACACGTGCTCAATGGGATTCAAGTCAGGGCTGAGCGCTGGCCAGTCCAATGTGGCAATACCGACTTCTTCGAGGTAATCCGTTGTTACACGGGCAGTGTGACAACGAGCGTTATCGTGCATAAGGAGGAAGTCATCACCGATGTATCCCGCATAGGGAACAACATGTTCCAGGAGGATATCGGAAATGTACCGGTCCGAAGTTAGACCGCCTCCTCGTCCCCCGCCAGGCACGAAAACAAGCTCGGTTTCATCATCGAAGGAAATGCCGGCCCACATCATACAAGAGCCGCCCCCTTCCTCCACTGCCACGCCACAACACTCCACACAAGCCACTGTTTCAGCGACACAGCACTGCGCAAATCGCTCCCCTGGCCGCCTGTAGACTCGTCCTCTTCTGTCGCTACCGTGCAAACACATCCTGCTTTCGTCGGAGAACAGGACTTGCCTCCATTACTCAACCTCCCATCACGATGGGTGCGAGCAAACTGAAGGCGTGCTTGTCGGTGAGCTGCCGTGAGTTTCGGGCCTGTGGCAGGCCTTTTTGGAGTCAGATTCGCTTGCTTTAGTCGTCGACGAACTGTCCACTCGCTGGCTGCTACCCCACGAACATCTCGGAGCTCCTGTTGGACGTCGACACCAGTCAAATGCCGATTTCGGAGAGAGGTTGACACGATAAAACGGTCATCCCTCTCCACATCGGAGACCGGCGCCGTCCAGATCTTGGTCTCGGGATAAAGCCACCAGTCTCCCGAAAGCGCTTATAAACTTTCGAAACACAGGATTGGCTTATGTGGAGCCGACGAGCGACAACCCGCTGGCTGAAGCACCGATTAGACTTCACGATCCATCGGGAGTTAGGGCCCTAGCTAGTGTGGTCTAATCGCTGTTAGGGAGTTAGGGTCCCGATATCGTGCGATCGTGGTTGCCCGATCGCCCTAACTCCCTAGTTAGGGCGTAAGTCGGGAGATGTAATCGCTGTTAGGGCGCTCAGTCGCCGCACAGCGCTCGATGTGAGCGGATTGTTGCTGTGTATCGGAAGCGAAATTGGCCTTGCGTGCCAAGAAAATGTCGTCCAAAAAAGAAAAATCTGGTTTAATGAATGTTCTGGACATGTATAAAGCTATACCAAATTTATTTCTCGTCGCTAAAAATTTTAGCGTCACTGCTAATCGTTGTTTAGCACCTACACTTTCTCTAAATAATGTGTCATGTTTCTGAATATAATTATTATTATACTGTCACTTAATTTAAAATATGATCAAATTGTGCAGAATTTATTCGTAAACAATTTTTGAAATTCTGGCTCTAATGAATATAAAATGTTCATATTGCATAGTTTAATTTTATTTTAATTATTTTTTATTTATTTACATCGCCTCAAATTTTTTATCTATCTATCGCATTACACAAAAACATGAGACTCATATAGGTCAGGATTGGTCTATGCATCTTCGACTTTAAATCTGTATGGCAGGGATCCTGGTGTAGAGCGTTATTTTTTCATGTTTTTTTGTTTATTTTAATAATTTGTTATGTTTAATTACTTGTTTTTTATTTATAATTTTGTTTTCAGAAGAAAAAGACTTATGTTAAGAATAAAAAAGGGATTTTTAATCGAATAATTTTCAGTTAAATGCCTACCATACGAAAAAAAGTGTCACTTGCATCGTAGTTTTATAAAAGCACACAGTGATTCTCTTTTTATTTTATTTGTTCACATTTACACCCGCAGTTGCGACAAGGGCGATACCATTTTTTTCATATTTGGAGAGTGCAGGAGCCATCCTTCCAACACCACGTTCGGTTGCCTACTGAGTTAGGGAGGCGATCTAGTGCAGTGTGATCAGAACGCTCTAACTGCCCTAGCTCCCGATGCGACGCCCTAACACCCGATGGATCGTGAAGTCTAATCGCTGCTTGAGCCCTTCTTGCAATAGGGCTACGATTTGTGCTGCTTCTGTAGGTGTTGTCTCCATAGTCGTACAAGGTAAAGGGTCAAAAGTGGCGGAGTTGTGTACCGGTCAACATGTGAAAGTCGACTGATAAAGAAAATCCGATAACAGGTGCTTTTATAGGGGGTCTATAGGTCGCAACTCGTAACGTATCAAACAATTGAAACACGTCTTTTTCGATACACCTTCACTTAATGCGGAATGGCTCCATAAATACTGGCTTGTTTTTAATGAATTCGGTATCAGTTTAAAAGTAAAGAGTTGAACCTTTAAAATGATGTCATTTTTACGATTATTAAAAAAGTATTAACTACTCAAGATAACGCGCAACCAATTTCAAGTAACTGATTCCAAACTTTTGCTCGCGAGTGTATTTCTCACGAGAAATCAAATTATTTAAGATAAGTAAATTTTGGCTAAGCAACGTTTCGGAAACTCAAATTGATTTGACACTGCTGTTAAGATGACATGGATGTTAGTTGAACAATATTTTGATCAGCCTTTCAGAAACTGGGGGTATGTAATACATTACTACCCAGGGAAACTCGAGGGCAGTAACGTATGAAATTTCATAAATGACCTGTTCAACAACTTGAAAAATTTGAAAAAAAAACGCAACAGGGCGTTGCGTTTTTTTTTTCTAATTTTTCAAGAAGTAGCAATAAGATTCGTACAAAATGTAGGCATTTTTCCAAAAAGGATTGAGTAGCTGTAGGTATAAGACAAAGCTTACTAGGTACACATGCGCAAAACAAGTTAGATAGGTCAATGTTAAGAAAATGTTGTTAAAAAAGAGAGGCAATTGGCTGCAATAGCGACGGTTAGCTTTTATTTTAATAATTCAAAAATTGTATTCGAATGAATATTGTGCAGTGAAAGTAGTGTTATTTTGGTGCACAAACATTCATGTTGACGCTAAGAAATAAGGGTTTTGTGGTGTACATGACGGTGAGTTTTTTTTTGTGGATTTTTCACCTCATCTGACTGTTGAGGTGGAAAATCCACAAAAAAAAACTCACCGTCATGTACATGCAAAGTGGTATGTATACCTAAAAGCGAATCTTGAAGGACACCACAATTTAGATTGATGTTGTGCGCAGAGTCAAAACCATTTATAATCACGTGCTCTGTCACACTCTTAAATAAGACCGAAATCATACAAGGATTGAATATCCTCCCTAAGCAAAGTCCCGGATCTTAAATAAGAGAATTATGTGAACGACACTATCGAACGCGCTACAAAATTCTGTGAAAATGGCATCAACCGTAAAACTTACAATTCAAATACTGCTGCCCAATCAGGTAAGAACAGAAGATGAGTCAGGCCGGCGCCGTGCATACCAATAAACACATCGGTATTTCGTGTAATTTCCAACTGCTTCGTGAAGGGCATATGTTTGTCATACACCACTCGCTGTACTTCATATCCTTCAACGTTTTGCAGAGCGGCAATGAGTTCCTTCTCGTTTAATATAGACCTGTATGTTGTCCCTCTCGAGAGTAATGTAACTCGGACTTTATCATTTTGTCTTAAATGCAACTTTATATTTAGAGCATGAAGAATGTGTTTGGAAAATGCATGAAAGAGCCCACTTCTTTCGCATCCATAAATCTGGAAAAAAATGTTGTCCGTAATAAAAAAATATATTATGATGATTGTTAAAGTGATGCCTTTAATAAATCCTCACCAAAGGAGTGTTGTAGTACAGTCCAAAAATCATTCTAGGTAATAAAGGAAACACCACATTTTTAAAACAGACTACTTTTCCTCGAAATATTTTTAAGTCCCATATAGGGTTGATTGTAAAAGCTTTGAAGGTATCCTTAAAAGCGGAGTCGTAGGTAAAAGTTTCCCAAATTAAAATGTGATTGTCTCTTGAAAATGCAGATGGATGTGTCGAGTTCACATGGAGAGATGCATACAAATTAAAGAAATCACAGAAGTGGTGGTACATATTTACAGCTGAAAACAGAAATTTTTATATCTTTAGTGGCAGCATAACACAATGTATGAGGTACTTGTCTTGTATGTTTAGGTTAGGTATATTGTGAGTTTTTAGACATGGTTAAAAAAAATATAAATATAACATTAATTCGTCTCTTATACTTTTATTAATTTATTCATAATATTTACATAATAGAGCTACGAGTTCAATGTATGAACATTGAAGCGAATATGATTCTATATAATAAGGCAATAAATTCAGCAGTTATTATAAACCGTGCGGGAGCCATGCTTCGGCACTAATAGGCCGGCTCGACCAGAGTGATAACACGGCCTCACAGAAGACCAGCGTAAAGCAACGCTTGCGTAGTGTTTCGTCGAGTTAGTGAGGGTACCGGAGGCCCAACCCCCCTACCCCCCCTATGATGGCGCAGTTCAATAGATTGTTACCCCAGGAGGGTACCAACTGCGCTAGCGTTGAGGAATCCCTCTCTAGACGTCCACTTTCAGGACGCAATATACCTTTTTTTAAGATGGAAAATGCTTTATACATACCTTAACGTGATATAGGAGGCCACGTTAAGGTTATGTGGGACTCCCATTATTGATCGATTTACCCACTAAAAATCATCTCTTTCGTGTCATCCGCATATTTGGTTTGGCCGCACGAGGAACCTAGTAGTCGTCCGCGCAGCCACACCTGCAACTACAACGAAGGACGCAATATACCTGGGCGTGGACGCCTAGGCCGCCCCTCGTATTCTGGGGGGGGGAAAACCGCGCTCAAACATACCTGGGGCAAGAGCAAAACCACGGCACCCCCTGCCACACTGTCTGTGGACTTCTGCCATATTAGGGGGTTTCATTCCAACCTGAATGCTGTCCACTACCACCTCGCGACAGCAAAGCCGGCCTTGCTCTTTTTGACCTAAGACCGGTGTGTGCGTGTACGTCAGAGACGATATTTGTTCTCGGCGCCTCGGTCACCTTGAAAGTAGGGACCTCCCCACCTTATGGCTCTGTGTAGACAATGACGACCATCCCCGCGTCTATTCCTGCCTCTATAGGTCCCATAGCGGTGACACCGAAACTGGCCGTCTCATCGAGCACGTCTAAATGGTAGCAACAGATCCCACTCGCAGAGATCGTGATACTAGGCGATTTTAACGCCCACCACACTGAATGGCTTGGTTCAAGCAAAACCGATTATGCGGGGAGATCTGTCTGTTCACGCCTTCGCTCTTGCACATGACTTGACACAACTGGTCACTACGCCCACGCGAATTCCCGATGTGGTGAGCCAGGAACCTTCACTCTGGGATCTTCTGCTGACTTCTCATCCCGACGGCTACCTCATATCTGTCGGCGCCCCTCTTGGCTCTGCGGATCACTGCCTTATTAGGAGTACGGTGCCACTCACGTGCTTGCAACGACCTCGAGTTGCACGTAGTCGCCGTGTGTGGCACTACAAGTCAGCAGACTGGGATGGGATGCGGTCCTTTTTTGCGTCCTACCCTTGGAGGCAAGTTTGCTTTATGCCGGATGATCCCAACATCGCCGCTGATTCTGTTGCTGATGTAGTGTTGCAGGGTATGGAAATGTTCATTCCATCCTCAGTAGTCCCCATTGGTGGCGGGTTCCAAACTTGGTTTGGTCAATCCTCCAAAAAGGCTTCTCGCTGGAAGCAGGAAACATACGAAGCCTGGGTAAATGCGGTGACGTTTTGGAATGGAAATACCAGCGCTTTAAAAAAGCAGTATAACTATGCCTCCAGATAAGAGACATTGCAAGAGCGAAGTAAGAGCACATCAGTAGAATTGGAGAGAAACTAGAGCGTCTTCCTTCGGGGTCACGTGCGTTCTGATCTCTCGCCAAAGCTATTCAGGGAAATTTCTACACGCCATCCTTTCCACCACTGCACGAGGATAACACTTCGTTAGCTCATGATACAAAAAAGAAAGCCGATCTTTTTGGAAAACTCTTTGCATCCAACTCGACCTTGGATAAAGGGGGACAGGAATCGCCGACCCCACCACGTGCAAGAGCTTTATGCCGGATATTCGGTTCCTCCAAAGCTCAGTGCGTCTAGCACTTTTCGCCCTGGATATCCATAGGTCGAGTAGGCCCGATGGTATCCCTCCTATCGTGCTAAAAACGTGCGCTTCAGGTCTCTTTTCGACCTCGTCAATAAATTTCTGAACGAGTTCTTCGTCTGTAAACATGATGCACAGTGTTTATTTTCGGAAGGCTCGGACAAGACTAGACGAGCGACCCCCTGTATGTCGCTAGACTGTCTCGTTATTAATGTGCGCGCCCGCATACATTCAAAAGGGAAGCCGATAATCGTTAGTCAGACTTGTCCCCAATGCATATCTTGTAGGTATTAAACAAATGAAACGTTTTGTTTGTTTGAAATATGCGCGACTTCATAATTTTTGTAAAGTTATAGTCTGTCTTGTCACCATGTAGATCTTGTAGGTATTAAACAAATGAAACGTTTTGTTTGAAATATGCGCGATTTCATAATTTTTGTAAAGCGATAGTCTGTCTTAAGACTGTCGTGACTCTAATCTGCACTCAGCCTTAGTCTCGAACGGTTTACGCGCAGAAAGTCCCATTGCAGAATGTCACAGTGATTTAAAACGTCTCATTCGCAGAAAGTCCCATTCGCAAAACATCGCATTTGCACATGGTTTCATTCGCAAAAAGTCCCATTCGCATATTGTCCCATACCTATAACATTCCTACACCCATTACAAACATTCCATCTAAATCCATGTCAATATTTATTAAATGAATTTAAATATATACAAATATCTTTCATTAATGCTTGGAGCTAATTGTGAACAAATTCAGCTCTATTTATGAATAAGTTGTTTATAAGGCAATATTTTTTATACAACAAAAAAGCAGAGACTTAGTACGTGGAGCTCCTATAAGATTTGCAAATACATATAATAATTTAATGCGCACCGAGGACCCTAATATACGTTGCCAACTTAAGATAAAAGATGTCAACCCAGTAGACAATTTCACTGCCTGATTTACACTTGTAAACTGGAATACAGCAATGCAAGCAATGCAAGCTTGGCGGCATAAATAATCCTCGCCCAAACTTCTCTAGTAATAAGACTCCCTTTGGTAAAGTGTTTATTTATTTATGATCATAAAAGACGAAAAACAGCACTGTTGCCAGATGGGGGATTCCGTGCTAATTACGTCGGAGCGAATTTTGGAGGGTTGTGGGGATTTTCGGAGGAAAATATTAATGTTGGAGGGATTTCGGAGACTTTTTTTCAAGCCAAATACAATTCACAATACCACTATTAGCTTACCTCATCTACATGATCACTCATTCATTTTTAGTGTTGTTTAGTGATTTGGCTGTACAAGCCTGGTCACTCTGTCTGACAACAATACTATAAAAAATCGATTTCTTGAAAAAAGGTTGTTCACTGGTTTACCCCCTCTATCCACTAGGATCCACCATTTCGATCCACCAGTGCATCGAATCGCGCTTTGAAGTTCACTAATCCACCATTGGTCTTGGTGGATCCTATGATACGCTATCTCATTTTAATGCCCCATCAGTGGATCGAACAGCCCTCAGGTAGTTTGGTAAGATCCATCACGGATTCCAGTGGAGCCTATAATATATGTATATAAAAAACTATGTATGAGAAAGATAGATTGTTTAAATAAAAACAAGAAATAATGATGAATATCTCACGAGACCTGTCATTTATCCTTGAATACGACTAGGTTAAGATTTAAAGTTGCAGATTTTTTTGAACTAAGTTGGAAATCAACAAACTCCCACCTGATGGTAAGTGGTAACAGTCACCTATTAGCCTACTTGTAGTTCTTACGAGAATCGCAGTAAATCGCAACCCCCACAAGAACCACAGTGTACGTTGCCAACTTACAATATAAGATGTAAAGTCACGGTACCCAGTAATTTACTCAAGCTGCTTTGCAAGTCTTACAAGAGCCACGTATACTATAAGTGACTGCAGTGTAGACAGTTACTTAGGGCAGCCTGCTTGTTTGCCAATTTTAGTTGATCGCACATATCAGCACGCGCCGTACGCACCGCATTATATGACGTCATCCAGATGCGTTTTTCAATACCCGGACACTTAGCGCATTTTTGGTATTCGGCGCGTACGGTGCTGCGGCCAAATGTGCGAGGTTTCATATAATTTCACACAACGAATTCCAAAAATGTGGCGCGTACGGTGCGTGCAGCGCGGACATATGTGCGTTCAGCTTTAGTTGCATAAAAAAGTCTGTTATAAATTGTGACTAAAGAGCAAAAAGTGTACTCAGACTATTATAAGTCTCTCAATAATAGACATACTTACTGGCATCTAGTTTCATGATGTAAGTTGGTTTATTAATGACCAAATCACACATGCCATCATGTATTGGATTTCTCTCTGTTTTTACAAAGTTTACCATTTCTGGTGCCCATGATTGTAAAGCACTCATATGTTCAGCTTGTTTTTGCAATCTTTCCGCGTAATAATTACAATAACCGCCTGTAAATAAAAAAAACATTTCTATAGATTTTTTATATTTTTTTAATATCATGTTTTTCTAGAATCTATAATAATTATAGTTAGTAATTTTAATTTGTTAAGGATAGAAAAACATATTAAGCAAAATCCATTGACCTCGCCGGTTCAATAAAACTGACTGATGAAGTTTTCTCATTACATTAGGTCTAGGAAATGTCACTCTGGGCACAGATTAGATAATACTTACTACGAGTACGTAACTAGGTTTTAATGTTTTTAGACTTCCGCGATTTGTACACATTTTAAATACAATTATATTGTTACGCCGATGGTATAACAAACTTCCGGCGTGGTTTTCTTGACCTTAGAAGCGTTTTCAGCAGCCTGAAAACGCAGTTCAGCGCGTTTCAGGAGGTGCTCTATCACATACTAGAATATCGAAATTTTACCCAAGTTGCCGTTGTTTTCAGGCGCCTGAAACATGTTTTCAGTCCGTTTCAGGCTACCCTCTATCTAACCACACCATAACCTGAAAACCCGTTTTCAGGCGTTTTCGGGACCCCTTATGGGCCTTTGAAGCACACTTCGATATATGACTAAATTTTCAATAGGAGTGAGTGAGATAGCACGATAAGAAAGTGACAAAAATAGTGAGCACCTTCCAGAGATAAAAGATAGATCGAGATGCATCTAGAAACTTCTAGACGTGCTGACAGACAGAGATAGAACGTGCTCATAAAGACAAACATAATCGGGAATGCGATGGAACTTTCTAGAAAGACAAACAATCGATCGGTTATGGAATGTTCTAGAATAGAACATTCTCGAATGTCTCGGAAGTTCACCGGTTCTAGTGTGGAAGGGCGAAGGCATACACGGAACTTTCTAGAAGAAAAACGATCGATCGGGTATGGAATGTTCTAGAATAGAACCTTCTCGAATGTCTCGGAAGTTCACCGGTCCTACTACATAAGCGCGAAGGGTACCACGGAACTTTCGAGAAGAGAAGATAAATAATCGATTGGGTACGGAATATTCGTAGGCGAATGCAGCCGGACAGTTCTTTTCAAGAGAGCGAACCAAGCGGATCAAGCGATACAAAGTGACTTGGAGCGATCATCTGCGACTTGGAAGCGTGTTATAGCGAAGTGTTGTGTGTCAATAGTGCTTATAGTGGTTTTCAGTGTTAAGTGAAGTAACTTAATTAGTGCTTAATTAAATCTTATCTCATAATTGTCGGTGTTTCGCGAATTTTCTATTGAACACCCACCCCACAAACGTAACAATATATTATTAAAATATTGCATCAGGCCGTGGTCGGCCAATTCGGCCGAGACGTCAGGCGTCAACAGTAAGTCAATATACACTCGCGAGCAAAAGTTTGGAATCAGTTACTTGAAATTGGTTGCGCGTTATCTTGAGTAGTTAATACTTTTTTAATAATCGTAAAAATGATATCATTTTAAAGGTTACTTTTAAACTGATACCGAATTCATTAAAAACAAGCCAGTATTTATGGAGCCATTCCGCATTAAGTGAAGGTGTATCGAAAAAGACGTGTTTCAATTGTTTGATACGTCACGAGTTGCGACCTATTGACCCCCTATAAAAGCACCTGTTATCGGATTTTCTTTATCAGTCGACTTTCACACGTTGACCGGTACACATCTCCACCACTTTTGACCCTTTACCTTGTACGACAATGGAGACAACACCTACAGAAGCAGCACAAATCGTAGCCCTATTGGAAGAAGGGCTCAGTCAGCGGGTTGTCGCTCGTCGGCTCCACATAAGCCAATCCTGTGTTTCGAAAGTTTATAAGCGCTTTCGGGAGACTGGTGGCTTTATACCGAGACCAAGATCTGGACGGCGCCGGTGCACATCGGAGAGGGATGACCGTTTTATCGTGTCAACCTCTCTCCGAAATCGGCATTTGACTGGTGTCGACGTCCAACAGGAGCTCCGAGATGTTCGTGGGGTAGCAGCCAGCCAGTGGACAGTTCGTCGACGACTCAAGCAAGCGAATCTGACTCCATAAAGGCCTGCCACAGGCCCAAAACTCACGGCAGCTCACCGACAAGCACGCCTTCAGTTTGCTCGCACCCATCTTGATTGGGAGGTTGAGCAATGGAGGCAAGTCCTGTTCTCCGATGAAAGCAGGATGTGTTTGCACGGTAGCGACAGAAGAGGACGGGTCTACAGGCGGCCTGGGGAGCGATATGCACAGTGCTGTGTGTTGTATGATGTGGGCCGGCATTTCCTTCGATGGTAAAACCGAGCTTGTTTTCGTGCCTGGCGGGGGACGAGGAGGCGGTCTAACTTCGGACCGGTACATTTCCGATATTCTCCTGGAACATGTCGTTCCCTATGCGGGATACATCGGTGATGACTTCCTCCTTATGCACGATAACGCTCGTTGTCACACTGCCCGTGTAACAACGGAATACCTCGAAGAAGTCGATATTGCCACATTGGACTGGCCAGCGCTCAGCCCTGACTTGAATCCCATTGAGCACGTGTGAGATGAACTGAAGAGGAAGGTTCGTTCCAGAACTCCTGCTCCTTCATGTCTGAATGAGCTGAAATCAGCGTTGATTGAGGAGTGGGAAGGTATTCCACAAGAATCAATTCAGAAGCTGATCAGGTCTATGAAGAATCGTCTTGGAGCAGTTATTAGGGCGAGGGGAGGGAACACAAAATATTGACACTTATTTTTAAAGATAAATAAAATTTTTATTTAATAATTTTTGTTGTTTTATTCATTCATTATTTTTCCCTATTTCCTTGTTTTCCTACCTCCTTCACTTAATCCGGGATAACTCCACAATTACGGGCTCTATATGAATTAATTTTATATCGATTTAAAGTGGACAGTTGCACCTTTAACATGATGTCATTTTTATGATTATTAAAAATTTATTTAGTAAGCAAGATCACGCGGAACCAATTTCAAGTAACTGATTCCAAACTTTTGCTCGCGAGTGTAGTTATTGTTTACCGCGAAATAGACCCGAGTTAATTGTATTTAAAATAACTAGGCTTCATCAGTTCAACTGCTAATTTATTTGTGTGGCTTAAGATATGGCTTTAGTATTTGGGCATTCTTGTCCTTGATTGCTCTCTTAATAATGAGAATACCTAAATCTTGAGGCAATCTCCCACTGACTGATTATATACCATTGAGCTTCCAGAATGATTGTCACTAGTTTGGATTAAAACTAGGTTTGAATTGGCGTAGGTGCTGCTCAATTGGGGTGCGATAACAGACAACCTGCGCGTGGTACACCCCGGGCAATGGCGGCGAGTGATAGTTCTTCATTCTGAAGGGCTATCACTCGCCGACGGCCAATAGTCTGGAAGGTGTGGTCGTTGTTGGATGCCCGCTTCCTATTTCTCTGCATAGCAGAGAGAAGGCGATGTGTGGCTGTGTGTAGCGGGGAAAAGTTGGTATTTGTTGTGTTGTCCTAGGGTTTGGGGGGAACTTAACATAAAATGGCAAGTGATAAAACGACGTATGGTCCCCAGGAGGGTACCTCTGGCCAAGCCAGGGCAGAGCCCCTCACGCCTCCTTCTTGTCCCCCGGTGGTACAAGGGGAAGGCGGATGCCACATGTATATGGGAGTGGCTAAACTTGCTTCGGGAGCCAGAACATCGGCTCTCGCCTTTGGGGAGGGGAAGGGGAGACGAAACCAGCATTTTGGACTCCGATGATGTCCTTTCCATCGGATCTTTGGCATCCTATACCAGCTTAGATATCAATAGGAGCAGGACGGGCTAAAGGACTCGAGAAGGTCGAGAGTGACGCAGAAGCGTCCGACACCATCCCGGACGAGGAAACCTATGCCCCACGGCTGAAAAAAGCCGACCTAGAAGTCAAAATGGCCTTAGCAGAAAGGTGGCAGCGTGAGGCGGAGGCAGAGTTGAGAAAAGGGTACAAAACCCCTGCACCCTGGACTCGCCCGCCCAGAAAAAGCCCGAAATCGCCGATATCGCAACTGCGACAGTTAGACCTCACTGAGACTGATTTAATGCGCTCGGCCAGTAAGCTTGGGCGTATAGTTGGACTCGCCCGCCCAGAAAATGCCCGAAATCGCCAATATCGCAACTGCGACAGTTAGACCTCACCGACTGATTTAATGCGCTCGGCCAGTAAGCTTGGGCGTATAGTGGAGAAGCAGTTAGACTGCGTAAGCACGTCGCTCTTCGGTCCGGCAATCTTAAGGGAACATTTAGGCCACAGCCACGCCGCAGGTGGCACGCTTAGCGGCAAGAGGTTAGTTGATCGCTTCGATGACTCATCCCAGTGAACCAACACACTGCACGCTATGCGCGCGGCCCCACCGCTCGCTCGGTGGGACGCTTTGCGCCTCGATAGCGGCTTAGCGGTTAGCGAGGCGAACGGACGCGTCGCACAGTGGTCCGGATTTTCAAAAAGGTGGACATAGGATCGAAAATGCTTATTTAACTTAACAAAAAATTGTTTCGTATAGGAAATTTAACGCTGATTAATACTTATTTCTACAACTTTTCAAAAAAACTGCTCCTTCACGTCAAAAAAAAATATTGAAAATAAAAATGTATGGGAGAAAATCTATTTTATTTTTTTTCTCCGTTCAGTATCAAAGTATAGCAAGCAAACCTTATATTCTGGTAAGTACTTATTGTCCTTAATACGACGACATATAAATTGCTTGCGTATCCCTGCGGCCTTGGCGCCTACGATGCTATAAAGTTTAAAATTTTTATGTTGAATTATCTTATTATTATTAACGAGTTTTTCTATTAAAATTAATCCAAAATATATTTTTTAATAAAAAAAGCCCCCCGCGTGCCCCATCCTTTTATTAGGCTCGCCCCCTATTACTTGGGACTTAAATATAACTGGCGAAATTACAGTGTACTATAGTGTAGTATACACCTTTGCCTTCGGGGAATATAAAGCGTGACGTTATGATAAAATAAGCATTTTTGCTTATTTTTGTTTTAAATAATCTTCTGTTGATTATTCTTTCATCTGTTGATATTTCCTATTGATAAATCATGGTTGATATTGGTGGTTATACTACTAGTGTGACTTATCTTGAAAGAAACAATTAGAAATAGATTTAGCCCTGAAAAGGGCTTCTGAAAAGGGCTTTTTCTGAAGTCTTGAAAATGACTATTTTAAGTCATCATCATCATCCGAGCGTTATCCCGGTTGCGACCTTACGGGCCGGGCGGACCCCGGGCCCGTAAGGTCGCAACCGGGATAACTTGTCTTCCAGTCTAACCGGATACGGCTGAATATCACGACCCTTTGACTATTTTAAGTAGTCCTGAAAAGGACCACAACTTAACTACTACTACTAACAAACTCAATTCTAACAATTACAACATCACTAAATCTGTCACGTTTACATTAATGGATCATGTTCAGACTGCAACTCCTGTAGATCCATATTTTCGGTTTCTTCTGTTACTACCTCAGGCAACAACAAAAGCTCTTTAACATCTGGAAAAAAATCGAATTGCTTTGAGTTGCTGTATTTTGGTCGAATATGGAATAAATATGGGTCTGAACTAATTAAAAAATTATGAAGCAAGTCCTCGTTGGTCTTTATCCTGTTAAATTTTCTTGTGTGAGACTCACGAACTCTTCGAAATTCTTTATTTCTCGCTTCTCCAGCTTCTTCGGAAAGAATGCCAATTGGTAGGAGGCCAAAGTGATGACAAATGTCTGCACCGTGTATGAGTAGCTTGTGCACACTTGCGGGCATATAAAACCATGGGTATAGATGAACAAAGATCTCAGCTGTTTCTCTGCAATAAGTCCTGAATTTTTCAATATCTATGGCACATCCTGATGAAATCGTTTGAAGAATAACCGCAAAATGCTTCAGCAGGTCTTTGTCAACATTGGTTATTTCGGCAGATTTCTCATAATCTCTAAAAAACCTTCTGGCTGTGTTTCCGTCGTTTGTGGTTCCAAAGCCTTGCTTCACAAAATCCACAAGTATTCCCATTTGCTGTTTGAATTCTTCTTGTGTCAAATGTTTCTTCGCAGCTTTTAGTTGCTTGTTAGCACCTCGTGCAGTCCACATCTCAAAGTCCATGTTGTAAGATATGTGTAGAATACACTCCATACAACGAATCCACATATGAAGAGTAGAAAGTCCATATTTATAAACATCTTCTCGAACAGGTCTTGTAAATACTTCTGACAGCTTGTTCATCTCAGTTGGCTTAGCAAGGCAAATATTGCAGGCAGATGCAGACGAAGTATCCGTTATAATAGTGGCCACTTTTCCGTCGATCATTGTCATATGAAGCTTGTGACTAATCTCTAGCCCTGCCCATTTTGTAGAATCGATGTTTTTTATTTCTTCCTTCAATGCAGCTTCTTCTTGCTTGATGTATTCTGCTGTCTCTTTACAAAACTCGAACTTAATGGGCCTGCAATAATGTGTTGAAGAAGGTGTTGGGTTTTCCCATATGGTGCTATTATTAGAAACTAATTTAAGAGGGACAAGACTTGACATGAAAACCGATGAATCACTGAAGTCTACATCTTCACTCCTTTGCTTGTAGGTACTTTGTGAAGAAGCACCATCAAAACCCCATTTACTAATTAACTTCAATCCTTCAGTTGACGAATCAATCTGGGTACCAGTAATTTGAAGAATCTTCTGGACTGTCAGATCCAATAGGGCTTGAAGCTTCACTCTGGCTCCTCTCTCAGTAATTTCTAAATCATGAGGATAGCATCTATTTTTAGCTTCAAGGAGTTTGTGATACGATGGTAACACTGGAACTTCACAATCTAACAGCGCTTTCCTTAAACACAAGTATTTCCATTTTGACAGGTTCAATGATGTATAAAGACCAAGAGCATAATCTCCATCAAAAGTTTTTTTCGTATTTTTCTTAAACAATGTGGCTTGAACGATAGCAACACTATCAGGGTTCTTCGTTATATGGTCAATAACACGAGCTAAGTCATTCTTCTTGTCTATCCTAAGTCTTTCGACTAATGCAAAAGTAAGTTCTTCCGGCGAATAGTCCAAAAGAGACTCTGAACGTCTTTTCTTCTGTTTGTTGCTGAGGTCAACAAAAGGCTTCCTAATCTGAACTTCGGTAGATGTGCCCACAGTTGTTGTACTAGATGTCGACGGAATCACAGCTGTTGTAGTATCGATGTCAAATGAAGTATTGTCTGACGATATGTTTTCGATAACTTCATCTTGGGCTTGAAAAATCTCGGATAAATTAACAGTAGTGCAATTTGGCCAACTAATATTTGATTGTAACCACGCAGCATGTCTATTCATGAAAGTTTTCTGATTTCTAGAAGCACTTGTCCATCTGCGATTGATATTACTGACGTAGTTCTTCAAAAAGGTCTTGATTATTTCTAAATCTTGTGAACATGTTTCAACTGGGATATGTAGAATAATAGCTTCATAGAGTCGTGCCCAATTTTTCATATCTCCTTCAACACGGAGGAACATAAAGATGTCCAAGTTTGTTACAAATGCAGCCATAACGAAACTCACTAAACTTTCACACAGCACGGATAATTAGATATGTTGCTTCCTCAAGGGTTGAGAAACAAGTGCCTTTAATTGTTTCATGCACAGATATTTATAACAAACACACGCGCGCAAGTAGTGACTGACAAAATTAGTACCACATCTTCAACAGCCAATCAGCGTCGTCGATGTCTCCGGTGGTGGGGGTAAATGATTCTTATATCACCGGAGTCGTTTCAGTCAGTTACAAATAGGCAACAAATCAGCACGTGACTGTTGTTAAAGACTTTTATTACTATTTTTTAATAAAATAAAATGAAACAAATGCTGGAATGCGTATGTTTTAATTCTTATATAATTAAAAAAATATATTTTAAATTCAGCATAATTGAAAAACTCGATAATAATTTTAAAAAACCCAATTGAAATTTTAAACTTTGAATCGTCGTAGGCGTCAAGGCCGCAGGGATACGCACGCAATTTATATGTCATCGTATTAAGAACAATAGGTACTTACCAGAATATAAGGTTTGCTTGCTATACTTTGATACTGAACGGAGAAAAAAAATAAAATAGATTTTCTCCCATACATTTTTATTTTCAATATTTTTTTTTGACGTGAAGGAGCAGTTTTTTTGAAAAGTTGTAGTAATAAGTATTAATCAGCGTTAAATTTTTTCCTATACGAAACAATTTTTTGTTAAGTTAAATACGCATTTTCGATCCTATGTCCACCTTTTTGAAAATCCGGACCACTGTGCGTCGGTTATTTGCTTGGATTACTAGGATGCATTGTGGAGGAATTGACTGATAATAGCCCTCTGTTTATAAAAACGAGCCTTTGTGAACTCGTTTCCACACGTTACGTAAACAATTTATGTGTCTAAAGAATTGTGGCAATAAAAAACCGATATTTTACAAATATTTTACAGTGATGTTATTATTGTTTTACTTTTTTGTAAAAAAAATTAAATTTACATTTAGTAGACGTCGACATTAATATCACGTAAGTACTCAACCGGTTAGATTAATTCGAATTAAGAAGCAATTTTCTAGAAAAAATTAAAAGAGACATTTTACATTAAAAGAGACATTAGATGCTAGGTTTGAAGCGCTAGAGGCTCACCTTGCACCGGTCGTTAATGTCCAGCAGACATTGTCTCGCCCTACACCACTCCGGCCGAGTATCAGGGGAAATACAATACTACTTGGTCCAATCACCAGACCACCAGCCAAAAGAAGAAAGGGAGCAGCTGCTCCACTAACAACAGCTGCGACCCCACGTGCGAAACCTATCTCCGAGTCTTTGGGCGGAGAGTGGGTGCCAGTCACGCGTGGTGTAAGACCCAAATCAGCCAGGACCGAAGCAGTAGTAGTAGTACAGCCCCGGTTGACATTGTATTATACTATTATCATGATAGACGCTGAAGGAATATTCGCAGGTTTTGAGTTCACCCGTACATTCGAAATAATGTGAACTGCAGATTACAGCACGAGAGCTACGTGACACAGATAATAATTTTGTGGGATTCTATAGAATGTCAAAGATAGTTATTTAAGGTTCGCTCGTTCATTTTTCAAATAAAAAATCTGAAAACTCGGGTAACCAGTAGCGCAGCGACCAGCATGCGACGTCACGCGTAATCGGTTACTAACTTGTTACTGACCTGTACGTCTAGTACGAGTTTTTAAAACGAGTAAACTACAATAGTTTTCGTTAGCTCGCCAAACTGTCAGTTTACGATGTAAACGGTAGTATGAGTTGCTCGTTTCGAATTCACGTTTAAACGATAGCGAGTTAGTTTTACTCGATTAGACGAACTTCACATTATATATTTATATCTCTCTTGCACACATGTGAATGGAAAGAGACACGCGATTCTGTCACTGTGACGTTTTCTTAGCCGTTTTTATTATTTTTAAAGCGAGTTGAATGAAAGAAAAACATTAAAGTTTTTATTTGTTGTGTTGTAAATTATATTATTTTATAATGTCGCGGACAAGTCAGTCGCAATTTATTTTAATGATAATAAATTGTGTTAAACACATTAGGAATGAAAATAGAATTAAAAATCTCGGTTAAATTATGTGTATTTATTAACACTTTTTTAAGGAATGGTGATTTAAGGCGGTATAGCGCTGAGTAAAGTGTGTATCGGAGATACGGCTTAAAAATTATTGTCACAGCTCTCTTCATGCGCTATTTCGTCTTGCATGGCCCTCCATGTAAAGTACCGACATAATTTTAGTGTTTAGAAACACAAAAAAACGTATTTATGTACTAACCAAACTCACATAAAAATGTAAGGTGAGAACCTAAACTACAATAGTTTTCGTGTAAACTATCAAACAAATGTCAAACATGTAATTCATACTGCCACAAACTCAAAAACTACTCGAATACGTACTTATTGATCGAGTAATTTATTACTTTGTAACTCATACTGTCAATTCTAATTCATTATAGTTTCCGATAGAGGCGCTGGTGTGAAATGTATGGAAACAAAACTATTCGATCGTTCGAATCAGAAACTATCAAAACTCATACTAGACGTACTGTACGTCTAGTATGAGTTTTGATAGTTTTTGATTCGAACGATCGAATAGTTTTGTTTCCATACATTTCACACCAGCGCCTCTATCGGAAACTATAATGAACTAGAATTGACAGTATGAGTTACAAAGTAATAAATTACTCGATCAATAAGTACGTATTCGAGTAGTTTTTGAGTTTGTGGCAGTATGAATTACATGTTTGACAGTTTACTCGAAAACTATTGTAGTTTTGGTTCTCACCTTACATTTTTATGTGAGTTTGGTACATAAATACGTTTTTTTTGTTTCTAAACATTTAAATTATGTCTGCACGGTGGTACTTTGCATGGAGGGCCATGCAAGACAAAATAGAGCTTTAAGAGAGGCGGAAGAATTCTAAGCCGCGACAATCATTTTCTCTAAGCCGCATCTCCGACACACACTTTAATTAGCGCTACCGCCTAACAAAAGCTGGTTTCCATCATGTTTGCAGTACAATCATCATCAACAGCTCATATACACCGAGGGGCTCGAGCCTACCCTAAACTAGGGCGATTAGGCCTTAGTCAACCACGCTGGCCAAGTGCGGGTTGGTCGACTTCACACACAACCTGTAAGGAAATTCTTTCTTCACAGGTGTGTGCAGGTTTCCTCACGATGTTTTCCTTCAACGTAAAAGCGTCGAATAAACGTACATATGAATTCAAAATTTAAAAACATATTGGTACGTGGCGGGGCCTTACGCACAACGCCATCGACGCTTGTTTGCAGTACATTAAGGGAGTTTAACACAATTTATTTTTTACCTTTCCATAAAGTCTATCATGAAAATAAATTGCGACTGACTTATCCGCGTCATTATAAAATAATATAATTTCCAACAACAAAAACTTAATTGTTTTTCTTTCATTCAACGCTTTAAAAATAATAAAAACGGCTAAGAAAACGTCACAGTGCAAAATCGCGTATCTCTTTCCATTCACATGTGTGTAAGAGACTTAAAAACTCGTACTAGACGTCTGACCGGTCCGGTTGGTGACTAATGCCCGGATTCAATATTCTATCCATCTGTGGATTTAGTTACTAGCGATAGGCATTTGACATTAGCTCCATTACAACATACGTCAAAATTCTATCTCCAGTAAGCAAATCTACAGATAAATAGGATATTGTTGAAACCAGTCGTAAATCGGGTGCGAACTTCATGCCAATGTGACGCTTAAGCAACTCGTCAGAAATTTTAGTTTGTACGAGTTCTTTTTTAGTAGCTCCAAGTGCGAAGGGCCATTGTGTTTTTAAGAAAGAACTTTCAGAAATAAAACCAAACATAAATTATTGAATAGTTTTGGTTTAAGATTTTTAATTTGTTTGTTTTATTCAAAAGTTCCTACTTAATACCTACACATTTGATAAATTTTTATACATGTCTCGTAGCTTCGGGTTAAAGACATTTTATTACTCAAAAAGAATGAACAATTCACTTACATGAAAAATTTTAAATTTATATGAATTATGTAACTCGAACGATATACAAACAAAGTAACAAAATAAAATAACATGTAAATAGTTTTGTATAGACCGCCAGCTACCAATACGATAGTGGTGTACATTAATGATCACGCGTCACGCGCACGGTACGAAGCGCTGAGTTAACGAAACTGACCCCCTAGACAAGATGCCTTTCGATAATCGCTAACGCAATCGCTAAATGGATAATGTATGAGATTTGACAATTGCGCTCGAAAGCTAAGCGACAGCTTATGTCAAATCGCATACATTTTCCTTCTAGCTATTGCGTTAGCGATTATCGAAAAACGTCTTGTCTAGGGGGGCTGGAGTGTAGCAGACCCCAGCTGAGCCACAAAAAAAAACAGTGAAAAAAAGATTATTTGAGTATGCCGCTATAATGTCTAGAGTTTGTCGGCGAGTTTCAGAGTTTGACGTTTGCGCGATTCAGAGATATGTGTGGCTCAGTTGGGGTAAGGTTACCCCAAACTTCCGCCTTTCTATATCAGGAAACAGATTTTCGCTATGTCGTTCCGTATTCGAGATCCGTGTGGCCCCCTTAAGGCGACTAGAGACCTGAAATTGTGGTTTTTGGAGGCGAACTACTCTTAAACAAGCCGGTAAAAAATTCTACAAAAAATATATTTTACGCTTTGATATGTGCCCTATAAACTGTACATTTGAAAAGTTTGAAGTATATTAAATAGTATGCAAAAAAAAAATTTGAAATGAGTCTGTTTTCAAATTTAATTTCCGAACTGCTCCTAAACTACAAATGATATGTTTATGGTTGTTGATAGACCTAAATGTAAATTAATTGCTCTAGAAACTGTACATTTTTTATTTTAAAATAATTATTAGTTTTTACAAAAATATTTTTTTATCACTTGCACAGCAAACCGTCGTGAACGGGCGACGAGATTCAGTGTAGCGCTGACATTCAAGGAGGAATTGTTACGCGAAATCGTAAAATCGATTGCTAGGGTGCTTACACTTCTCACATGCGATAGTGAATACGATACGCGCATCTTTAGTGCAAGACGTGTAATTTACTTCTTGTGTGCGAAATGACGCTTTTTGTGATTATAAGAACAATTTAGTCTAAGGCAGTCTTGAAGTATGCGAATTAGAGATCCTGAATAATAGGTAGGGGAAAAAGTTTCTTCGCATTTTTTAAGAAAATTCAAAACATTTTTTAATATAGTTTATTTACATTTAACTAAAGTATGTAGGTACCATTTTGTTCGATAACTTTTTGCCATCTTGTAGGTAGGGACATGATCCCATTGCTATAGAAATTTTGGGACTTCTGGTCAAAATACCGCGACAAGTGGTTTTGGCAGTCCTCTCGTGATGTTAACCTGACACTGCCTAAAGAATTCTGAAGAGACCGAAACAGGTGGAAATCTGAAGGTGCAAGGCCAGGACTATACGGCGGATGCATTAACACCTCCCAGCCAAACTCTTAATTTTTGCTGAGTGGCTAAAGATGTGTGAGGTCTAGCGTTATCATGATGAAAAACCACACCCCTTCTGTTGATTAATTCCGGCCGCTTTCTCTCAACTTCTTGCTTTAATCTCATCAGTTGTTCGCAGTAGAGTTCAGAATCGATGGTCCTGCCTGGTGGTAACAGCTCATAATGAATAATGCCCTTCCAATCCCACCACACACACAGCATCACCTTGTTGCGAGTTAACCCGGGTTTCGCCAGTCTGTGAAGCCTGACCGGCCTTTGACCACGACCTTTTTCGCACGTTCTTGTCGTACGTGATCCACTTTTCATCACCAGTTATCAGCTTCTTCAAAAATGGTTCGGTTTCATTACGTCGTAATAAAGAATCACAAATGAGTACACGGTTCATTAGGTTTCTTTCAGTGAGCTCGTGAGGTACCCAAATGTCGAGCTTTTTTGTGTACCCAGTTTTTTTCAAATGCGCCAAAACTGTTTTGTGGCCAATTCCCAGTTCTTCAGCTACGTCGTAACTACTGACATGCCGATCTTGCTCCACTTTTTCAAAAATGGCATCCATTTTATCTGTAATAGGGCGACCAGAGCGACGTGCATCTTTGACATCAAAATTTCCGGATTGAAAACGCTTAAACCAAATTTGTGCTACTCTCACAGACACTGCACTAGGTCCATAAACATCGCAAATTTTTTTCGCGGCTTGCGTTGCATTTTTACCTTTTTTGTAGTAAAATTTTAAAATGTATCGAATTTCTTCATTAGATTCACTCATCTTGGCGGTACGAAAAACAAATGAAAATCACACATTTTCCTAATTTGAATTTGGAATTATGTTCTTTTATGAAAATTTAAACTTTCAATGATACCAAAACCAGCCAGATACAAATAGTATAGCCAAAGAGATTTTATTACAAGTTTATACATACTATAATGCGAAAAGACTTTTTCCCCAACCTAATATAATAGAATAAGCTATAAAAAACAATAGTGACTTTACATCTGATTTCACAAATTGGCAACGTACACTGTGGTTCTTGTGGGGGTTGCAGTTTTGCTGCGAATCTCACAGGAGCCACATGTATTATAGGTAACTGTTGCCACTTACCAACAGGTGGGCAGTTTGCTTGTTTGCTAACTTATCGCAATAAAAAAAAATTGCGTCGACGAGAAGGCATAATCAAGACGAAAATACACCTATTGAAAAAAATCAGGAAATGAGCAATAAAGCCACTGAAGAAATAAATAAACAAAAAACCGGCCATGTGCGAGTCGGACTCGCCCATGAAGGGTTCCGTAGCAGCAAGTAACATAATATAAAAGTTCTTGTAGTTCGTTGTAACTTTGATCGACGTTTTAATAATAGTGTATTTTTTTAAATTAAGTTATTGATAAGTAAACATTATAATTAGGTACCTAAATGATGGAATTTTTATTATTAGAACATAATGGTTCACGGTTTATGCATAAGGTTTATGTTTATGAAATTAAATGTTTTTTATTATTTTATTAATTGAGTTGATTGAATAAAAGGTAAATTGCAGTTTACGATTTTTGACGTATTAAAAAAAAACTACCTACTAGATCTCGTTCAAACCAATTTTCGGTGGAAGTTTGCATGGTAATGTACATCACCTTTTTTTTGTAGTTTTATCATTCTCTTATTTTAGAAGTTACGGGGGGGACGACGACACATTTTACCACTTTGGAAGTGTCTCTCGCGTAAACTATTCAGTTAAGAAAAAAATCATGTTAGAAACCTCAATATTATTTTTGAAGACCTATCCATAGATACCCCACACGTATGGGTTTGATAAAAAAAAATTTTGAGTTTCAGTTCTAAGTATGGTTAAGTTCTACCTTAAAATTTATTGTTTTTTTTTTTTTTGTGTGAAAATCTTAAGAGGATTGTGAAGTAATCGTGCGCGGCGCGAGTAGGTATTTTCTAAAATGCTATCTGTTTCATACCGCTCGGCCTCCCGTCTGGCGTTTACACCACAAATACAACACGCGCAAATTCTCACGCACACAACGACAGCAGCGCGCAACTCCGCGCGAGAACTCGAGATCATTATTTTACCGTTTGTAATGTTTTGCGTTGCTTAGGTATTCCTGACTGCCTTTCCGCTCGCAACTTTGCCTTCGTTATTTTCGTTTTTCGTGAGGGAATTTTGTTTTCCCGTATGAAAAATTATTTTATAACCTTATATTACTCAGTGATAATGTAGCATTCTATTAGTTAATTTTTTTTTAAATCAGCCTAGTAGTTTTTAAAAATAAAAAATATAATAAATAAAAATAGCTTTATTTCTAAAAATCATTTTAACAATAATTACGCCGAGACTTCCCGTGAGCTAGTTTTTGAGTTTATTCATTACAAACAAAAATACAAATCTTCTTTCTTTATAATATTTTAGTAAGTAGATACGTTTCGTAAATTATTTCAGTATTCCTTTGAAATTTATAGTGTAGGCACTGACTTGGTATCCCTACCAAGTCCTACTTTATAGGACTGAGCTGTTATTTCTTATGAAAGAAAAAAAAAAAAAAAAAAAGTCATTTGAGATGTGAATCAATAATGGATCATTTTATGAAAAAAATAAACACTAAACATAAAATGACATTAAGGGTCTGTTTCACAATCAATAAGAAAGTAAGTTTTGAATAGCTTACTTGACAGATTCTTTGACATATTTTTCATATACAACCGTCAAATCATCTGTCAAGTAAGCTATTCAATATTTACTTTTCGATTGTGAAACAAGCCCTAAGGGTCTGTTTCACAATCAATAAGTAAGTTTTGAATAGCTTACTTGACAGATTCTTTGACATATTTTTCATATAACAACCGTCAAATCATCTGTCAAATAAGCTATTCAATACTTACTTTTCGATTGTGAAACAAGCCCTAAGGGTCTGTTTCACAATCAATAAGTAAGTTTTGAATAGCTTACTTGACAGATTCTTTGACATATTTTTCATATAACAACCGTCAAATCATCTGTCAGTAAGCTATTCAATACTTACTTTTCGATTGTGAAACAAGCCCTTACAATTGTTTAAACAAGAACAGACCTCTTGTTCACTTAAAAATAAATAACAAAAATCTATTATTTTAGATAGATAAATTAATACTTTTGCATACAAACTAAATAGGAGCAGGGATTTAAAAAATATAAAGTAATAAGTAATTATGCATCAAATAAAAAATACCTCTCATTTTTATACACTAATCTTGGGTACTTATACTAATAGTCTTACAGCCTTACAAATAAACGTGGCATAAAGTTAAACTCGAGAATAAATTAAGAATAAGCAAAATGTCTACAAATAAACCAAGAATAACTTATACTGAGTATAACATTGACATTTCTATTGATACAAACGTTATTCCGAAGTTATACCAGCCCACACCCTTGTATAAACCTAGTATAACTCGATTTGTACTTGTTTTCTATGGTCATTTGAGGTTATAATATTTAAATATAGTTAATGAATACACTAAAGTAGTCTTTATTCACTGTTAAAAATTAACAAAGTTCAAATGAGATCAATCATCATCATCGTTTCAGCCAAGAGACGCCCACTGATGGTCATAGCCGTCCCCCAAGGATCTCTACACCGATCGCTCCTGCGCCTCCCGCATCCAGCGGCTTCCCGCGACCTTCATCAGATCGTCGGTCCACCTTTTGGGGGGCTCACCAACGCGGCGTCTCTTACGGATCTCATCATTACTGATGTGTTCACGTAAAGGAACTCCGAGCATAGCCATCTCCACCCCCCACCCCTCCTCCCCCAAATTAATGAGATCAATACAGTTAAGGATTTCGTCGGAGCTGATAAGAGCTCGGTGGTCGAAGTGGTCAAAGCGTCAATATGGTACGTTGGATACACGGGTTCGATCCCCGCCCGAGACGAAATTTATTTATTGATTTATTCAGCATTTTTGAAAAAAAATCAAAGTTCTTTATCGAAATTTAACTATATTCAAATTAATATAATTATTTACACGAAAATATCACCAAATATACTAATATAGAAATGAAACCAATCAACAAAACGGTCGCCCGGTCGAAAAACTGACAGCTTTCACAGATAAGATGTTACTTTTTTGTACATTTCTCTTTGATTGCGCTGTTGCCATATTGTGCATTTTGATAGATCGGAAGAATAGCTATACCGAAGATAAACCTCGTTTATTTGTCAAAAAATATTCTAGCGTTATTCTCGTTTTATACTAAGTATAACTATACCTAGTATAAGGCTGGAATAAATTTGGTATAACTCATTTTTATTTGTAAGACTGTTAGAATTCTAATTTTTACCACCTCCGTGGTCTAGTGGTTGAGGCCACCGGATGTTGATCGGGAGGTCCGTCCGGCGGGGTTCGATTCGTCGGGTTCGTCCGGACTACAAAAACACTGAAAAGTTAGAAATAATATAAGAATAGGTACAGACAACATCACACATCATTATTGAAGACGGTGCCAAATTTTAAGACTTTCTAGATCATCGTTTGGCACCGACTTCAATATAGAAATGTAATGTTGTCTGTACCTATTCTTACACTATTTTTAACTTTTCAGTGTTTTTGAAGTCAGTTTTTATTTTATGTATAATATTTTTTTGTTTAACTTTTTAGTGAAAGAAACCCTAATTAAATTAGGGTATACCTCGATTTTCATAGGATCCCATCATCAGAACCTGACTTTGGTGACCTAGGGACCACCCTAGGAGTATACTCTACCGAATACAAAAATAATTTTGAAAATCGGTTCACAATTGGCGGAGTAATCGCGTAACATATACACAAAACGGTTGACACGGTTAGCGCAGAGGTCGAGCGATCGCCTACTGCGCAACAGGTCGCGGGTTCGATTCCCGCACGGGCAGATGTTTTGTATGGCCTACAGAAATTTGTTCCGGTCTGAGCGTATGTGCATGTGATATTCTATGTTTGTAACTGCACCCACGACACAGGAGAAAATCCTAGTGTGGGGCGACGTTTTTATAAAAAAAAACACGTTGGACACACTTAAAAATTTAAGGATTTCCCTCCATTTTTATGGGATCCCATCATCAGATCCTAACTTTGGTAACTGTGGGACCACCATTGGAGTATAATCTTGAGAATACAAAAAGAATTTTGAAAATCGGTCTGCAATTGGCGGCGTAATCGCGTAACATACACAAAAAAAACATACGCATGGAATTGATAAACTCCTTTTTTGAAGTCGGTTTAAAAATACCTATAGTATATGTAATCAGCTGCTTTAAATTTTATAGTTAAAATGAAAAAAAAACTTCAAGCCGTACGAAGGGTGCCTCCTTCCCATATATGCCTACCCTACATACATACTCTACATACTACATACTCGTATATTATTTAGGTACTTTGTCGTTTGTATTTTTTATACAATCGTAGATTCCATAACGCGAGTAAAACCTTAGAGCCCAGCTTTAGAGGAATAAAATTCAAATAAGATAATATTAAAAATAACGCTACTTGCATAGTCTATTACACGTTTTTAGCTGCTCCAACTTCATACATTGCATAACAAATACCTATCACAAGAAACAAAATACGAATTTATTTTGAGTTGGTTTCTTTATATTTATTATAACAAACAACTACTTACATACTTACATTTTTTTCCTTTTTTGGTTTTGGGAATTTACAGTAAAGTTAACAGGCTACAGGCTGCTAACCCATAAATAAGGAAATTTGTATTGTAATAAAATATTTAAAATAAAACACTAAAATCAATAAACGTATTCAAAAAGATAATTACTTTTTCATGTATAAGGTATTTGTGAAGATTAATAGTTCCGACTTGAGTAATAACTTTCACTATTGATCGATATATCGATATTACTTTCTCCTCCCTAGGCGACAATAACTACGATAACATTATGTCACATCACTATCACTACATTGTACCCCTGCCCCCGACCCGTATCGTGCGATAGAGAGAGTTGCAAGAAATGGTCGAAATTGCCTACAATTCCTGTTTGAAATATTGTTTCGGGCGATAACTGTTTTACCCCCCTAAACCTTTATGAAATTAGACGCTTTTGGTGTCATTAGATTCAGTATACCTTAATCTATGTTTGTACGTTTTGCTTTTTTTGGAATTCAGTATAATTTATTCAAAAAAAGACAAAAATGCTCAAGGTAGTTTTTAAGTCGAATATATAGATATTTAGATGCTAATAACTTATATTCTGAGCAATATTTCTTCAAAATCAAAACCTACAAACCTAGTTTTTCATTATATCTACAAGATTTCCAAAAATTATGAAAATTGGACTATGTTTAGAGGGAGAAAAGCGTTATCGCTTTTTGTATGAAAATTTACAGCTTCACAATCCTCTTAATGCGGTTTACAGAATACATCTACTTACCAAGTTTCAGCAGTATAGTTCTTATAGTTTTGGAAAAAAGTGGCTGTGACATACGGACGGGCAGACAGACCGACAGACATGACGAATCCATAAGGGTTCCGTTTTTTTCCATTTGGCTACGGAACCCTAAAAAGCGAAGGGTAGAAAACGAAGAGACAAAAGTCACAATACCGAATTTGTTAGTCCTTTACGTGAAAGGTTTTTCGGAATTTGAATATTTGTGGATAATTAAATGAATAAAGTATTTTTTTTAGTTCTTGAATTTTTCTTTCATGGATATACAAAAAGACAGACATTTTCATTACTTTTATGAGAAAATCGTGAGTTGAGCCGAAACCTACCCGTGTTAACAAAGTCATAAAAAATTATAGCGGCATTGAAAAATCGAAATTGTAAAATTAATTTTGAAATCCCGCATACAAATAGGTCTACCTATACAATTTCGAATTTTCAATGATACGAACGATATCTTTACATGACTACGTTAACATAGGTAGGTTTCGGGTTGATAGGGTATTGACCAAACACGGTGTATAATATAGTTCAAGCTCACGATTTTGTCATAAAACTAATGATGTTTGTCTGTCTGTCTCTTTGTATGTCAATGAACACCTTGCTAAATATACATTTGACTGCCCCCTTGGCTAAGCTGGGTTCGAAACATCAGCATGACCATTTTATTATTCTGACTGACTGAACAACTTGAATGAAGTTACTTTTTTCATAACTATACCTGTAACACATCAATAATGTGCATTTTTACTCAGGATTGTATACATATAAATAAAAAAAACAAGATAACCTTGTATCTACATAGGTCACACTAAGTTTCCGAAATTGGTCACTTACATAAACAATACTAGCTGTGCCCGCGAACTACGTTTCGCCATATATTCTTTTCCCGTTTTTACAAAATTTTTCATTGATTGAGCGCGATGTTGTTGATGCCTTCCTCGATGAAAGGGCTATCCAACACAAGAATAATTTTTCAATTTGAATGAGTAGTTCTTGAGATTAGCGTGTTCAACTAAACAAACAAACTCTTCAGTTTTATAATATTAGTAAGTATAGATTTAAAAAGTTATTACTACATTTGAAAATTGCACGCTTTAGCTGAAGAATACAATTTATTTCATTTGACTGTCAATTATTTTCACATTGTGGCGTCATTTTAGAAATTGCGTGATTACAATAAAATGGATTATCTCGGGAAATTGGCATGATTTTTTACGATTTTATGTGTAATTTGACAGCTCAGCAGAGCCTCGCTCGGCTTCAATCTGCTTTAGGTAAAGAAGCAACATGCAAGATGACTTTTAATAGCTGTTTGCAGAATTCAAACGCGTTCGGACTAGACTGGACTTCAAACTGGACACATGACTACTGTTGCTTTAGAAAATTGTCGTACCGTGACTGTTACACGACCATTTGTTTACCGGAAATTATTTATAAGCTCCGTGAAAATAACGCTCAACGCCGTATCATCTTGCACCACGACAATGCAAGTTCCCACACGGCCAGACAGACAAATGAGTTTTGAAGGCGAAAAACGTACAACTTATGATGAGTCATCCTGCATACGGTCCTGGGGGCTAATCGCGCTACAGTTCTAACGGACCGCTGAGGTTCAACTCCAATCCAGTTCTTATTACAATTCAACTTTGGACAAAATTGGTAACGCGCTAATTTCTACATGAGAGTTGAACCGCAAGCGAAGCTGGATCTAATTTGGAGCTCTAGAGATAACAAAAAGGAAGAGAACAGAAAAACACTCAACATTGATAAAAGCCAAAATTCAATCCAAAAAAAGAAGCGCCGCATGAACTTTATTTTGAACTGTATTTTGACAGCAGTTTCGTACCAATATCAATCGGGTTGCGTTTCAATCTCCTGTCAAAACATTACCGCGATACGAACGCTCATAAAAGTTGTAGTTTAGTCGTAGTTAAATTCCAATTCAACTACATTTATTTATCGCTATTAGTCTCCTGACCTGGCACCATGTGACTTTTTTCTGTTCCCAAAAATCAAGAACCAATTACGCGATCAACGATTTTCATCACCAGAAGAGGCTGTATTTAAAAAAAAAACATGTTTGACCATTAGTAGTATTTTTTATTACTGATTCCGGAAACTTTTAGTGCGCCCCACGTATTATTGCATTGCATAGTCCCAAAAAATGTAACACTGACGTACACCCTACTATTGATATTTAGATGCGAGGTAACGGCGGGTGGCGCGGCGCGAACACTAGGCCACGCCCGTACGCTCAAGGCCATTGGCGGCTATAGGGGCCTTAAGATACATTTTTTTTCCATAGTTAGTGCGTGCTGTACATAGTTTTAATTCTCTACATAGGTTTGGTCTTAGTTTTATCATTGGTATACTTTTAGTGAATACTATTTGAATCTGAAAGGATCCATTTTTTCTTCCATACAACTATGCCCAAAACACGTACCTCGAGTTTTATTACATTTTTCTATGTAAAAAAAACTGAAAATTCGTAAAATAATAAAAAATATTTCATTCAACCATTTGTACCACCTCAAATTATGACAAACATTTTGATGACTGGCAACAGCATCAATATTAAATAAAGCGTGTTATATATTTTATAGCGTAGTGTATTCTCCAAACCTGTTAAGTAAAGGTTTTCCAACTACGAGTATTAAAATAATAAAAATAGGGTTTTTACTTAATTATAACAAATATTACAATAAAACTCGCAACAAGTCCATATTCCAAAGCATTATAAATCTTGTTAATAAGTGTCACATAGTCTGTGGTATGGTGTTTATTTTGTCTGTCCATCTGTATGTCACAGTCACTTTTCTCCGAAACTATAAGAACTACACTGTTGAAACTTGGTATCTAGATATATTCTGTGAACCGCATTAAGATTTTCACTCAAAAATCGAAAAAAAGCAATAAATTTTGGGGTTCTCCATACATAGAACTGAAACCCAAAAAAAAATTGTTTATCAAACCCATACGTGTGGGGTATCTATGGATAGGTCTTCAAAAATTATATTGAGGTTTCTAATATCTTTTTTTTCTAAACCGAATAGTTTGCGCGAGAGACACTTCCAAAGTGGTAAAATGTGTGTCCCCCCCTGTAACTTCTAAAATAAGCGAATAAAAAACTAAAAAAAAATATATGATGTACATTACCATGTAAACTTCCACCGAAAATTGGTTTGAACGAGATCTAGTAAGTAGTTTTTTTAATACGTCATAAATCGTACGGAACCCTCACGGGCGAGTCCGACTCGCACTTGGCCGGTTTTTTAATTAGAAGAACTTCAACTTTAAATACCTATAATAAGAAGATTATCAGTGAAAATATTATCAAGCAACCATAACAATGACTGAATGTCACTGTCGAAACTTGACGTTCATAACTAATCACGTTTCGTTTTACGAAGTTTCGCATTCACTTATGATTTTTTTAACTTACTTTTTTGCAAAATCTGTTTGAAAAGATTTTAGCCCTTAGGTCATTTTCAACACATTATTATCTTTCATTTCATATAATTTGTACCTCGGTACATGATTTGGGCAAATACTGAAGACCTCCTTTCATGAATCTCTTTATATATTTTATGGTATTAAAATGCAAGTATAATAATTTATGTTTGTTAAATATTCAATTTTTTGGTGTTTTTATAAATTTTTGCAGTTGGGGTTCGAAAGTCGTAGTTAAAAAGTACTTTTACTAGTTTATTCTGTGCAATCTGTAATAATTCTAAATTGATTTTCATTGCTGTATGTACCCCATATTTCTATGAGATAATCAATGTGCGGTTTTACGAGTGGGTTATAAATTGTACTCGTATATACACGGTTATTTTTTATCGCCCTGGAAAATTTAAAAGACGCTTCACGACATGGTATTAGAATGATTTAAATATGAATAAAAAAATTAACTCCCTTACTTAATTTTATATTAATTTTCTAAAAAATCCAAAAAATGCTGGACTAGTTGGAGAGCAGCATTTTTAGATATTTTTTTTATTTCATTTTTTTTATATATAATAATGGATGTGTCCTGAAGCGACCCTAAAATTTTCCAGGGTGATAAAAAAATAACCGTGTATAAATTGTATATCGTACTGTACGTGAAATACATTTCACAATACAACGGAGCAAGCCATGTTTAAAAACTTTAAACTGATGGTTTAATTTATTTTCACTTTTTTTACCGATTTCATAGTCCCGCAGGATCTATGGGATCCGTGGGACTGTGGGACTGGCATTTGGGTGCGAGATTGCAGTCCCTCATCATAGAAGTTTTATCAATCATACATAATAATCATAATTCGGGTATTAATAGAGTAGCTACACAAATAAAAAAAACAATTGCCATACCTATTTGTCCTGGTGCTAAAATATCCATTTTATAACGTAAATTATTTCCACGGCCTATCAAGCCTGTAAAATTTAACATAAGATTTCTCCCTCTACAAAACCTAAAAATTTGAAAATATACACATAAATGACAAAATTATATGACAAAGAAAACGGAAAAAATTCAAGTATTCAATGTTTAATTAAGTATATACCGGGTGTAACGGAATACCGAAATAATATTTTAAGGTTGTTGATTTACAAAAAAATGTTTTATGACTATTCTTTGTATTTTTATTACATGCCTACTTTCGATTTAATATGCTTAGCTGTTAAGCGTATTAAATCGAAAGTAGGCATTTAATAAAAATACAAAGAATAGTCATAAAACATTTTTTTTGTTAATCAACAACCTTAAATATTATTTCGGTATTTCGTTACACCCGGTATACTTTTTTTTCAGTAATAATTACCTGAGATATTTTGAACATTCTAGTGATGTGTCCAGAGGATAAATTGCTTCACAAATTACCATCAGCTCTTCAATTTGGTCTTTGACATAACCTAAAAAATTCAAAAGAGACTCATATAAGAACAAAACTATAAACATATCAGTAAACTTTTCATGATATAAACCTAATTCGCAATGGCCATTGTGTTTTCGCAATGGCCATTGTGTTTTCGCAATGGTATTAATCTTCAAATTTAATTTTATTTCAATGTTCAATTAATTTTGATGTATAATGTACTCGTATATATGAAAGAAGGTTGTTTAACTGTTACTGTTATTAAATCACAAAATAGGCTATTTGACAACATTGAAAATATAGTACACATTATGGTCATCCTATTTAATAATAGGATAAAAAAACGTAATTTATTTTATTTCACGCTAATTTATGTATATTTTTGGATATTTCGCGAAATAAATTTTGAATATTTTTTTATATTTCATTTCAGTCGGAAACGCATGATTGTACGTAACTCTGGTGACGTCACACCACGCATTTAAACACCACGGATTCCTCGATTGGTTGTACTGTTTTGTATATGTCAACTAACTTGTTTGCCTGCGAGTGACGTCACGCACGTCTTTTTTGGCGCCATTACTGAAACAGCATTTTTGTCGTGCTTAAAGAAATTTAGATTTTATTATTGATTTTTAAAGATAAATAGACAATCCCGGAAATATAAATGTAGTATGCATATTATAGCATAGAATAAATTAAAATGATTTTCTAAAATTAGTCAAATAGCCTATTGCTGAGGTCAAAAGAAAATATAGCTTTAGATAAATAGAACAATAGTAACAATAATACTGTACCAAAATCTGCCTGGGAGTAAAATGTTGCATATTGTGCGTCTTTTGTCTTCACCCATCCCCGATGTTCACCGGGGCAACGAGGTCTTACATGATAAGAGTGAGATTCGTTACAATAACTTTCATAGCCCCAGCAGGCTTTTCTCCCTACTAAGCTTTTATAAGGACATTCAGGATCTTTTGCACAGGCATTAGCTACGCTATCAAAAGCATTAAAATAAAATGGAATATGTTCCTCTGGTAGCATAATATCCTCCAAAATACTAGAATGACTATTGCTAAGAAATATTAAAATAAGGCATGATTTGAATAAAATTACAGATTTCATTTTTTACACTTACACACTTTCTCAATTGTAATTTAAGCTATGATGATAACGTAAATTAAAGAAAAAATGAGAACCTAACATATAAGACAACAAAAATTATCTATCATTTCTTTGCGCGGTGGTGCTGTCCTTAAGGATTCCGCCAGCATTAAGTAACTTGCTTAGTTTTTTCTTTACCACAATATTAAACTCTGCCTTTTCTGCCTTTATTAAAATCTTTATTTATATATAAAATAATGTTGAACAGAATGCGCGATAGTTGTATTATCTGAAAAGACACAAACACAAATAAATGCATAACATATAAAAAAAATAAAATATACGGAACGTATTAAGGAAGCCATCGAGCGGAACAAGGGCTCCAAAGTGTTCGCAAGAGATCTGTCACTTGGTCAGAGTCTGCTGACGAAGCTGAAGACAGAGGACGGCAGAGTCGTTACGTCTCGACCTGAGCTTATGGCTGAGATCGAACGCTTCTATGGACAGCTTTACACAACATCGCAGGCACCTGTCATTCAGGCTACAGATCCTAGAGCCAAATTGATCCGGCATTACACCGAAGACATCCCGGACGTCAGCCTGTACGAGATTAGTGTGGCTCTCAAACAGCTAAAAAACAAGGCACCGGGTGATGATGGAGTTACAGCTGAGCTTTTGAAAGCGGGTGGACTACCAGTCCGGAAAGCGCTGCAGAGGCTATTTAACTCCACCATACTCGAGGGCAATACGCCTAAAGCATGGCACAGGGGTGCCAGGACAGGGCCCAGTTGAAGAACTACAGACTCATCACTCTCCTGAATCATGTATACAAGCTGTTCTCGAGAGTCATCACGAATCGTCTTGCGCGCAGGTTTGACGACTTCCAGCCTCCCGAACAAGCCGGATTCCGTAAACGCTATAGCACCATAGACCACATTCATACGCTGCGGCAGGTTATACAGAAGACCGAGGAGTATAATCTGCCACTATGCTTGGCGTTTGTGGACTATGAGAAAGCCTTCGATTCTGTCGAGACCTGGGCCGTGCTTAGGTCACTCCAGAGGTGCCAAATAGACTACCGGTACATCCAAGTGTTGAAGTCATTGTACGAAAACGCCACTATGTCAGTCCGCCTTCAGGACCAGAACTCGAAACTAATACGACTTCAGCGAGGTGTAAGACAGGCTGACGTTATATCGCCGAAGCTGTTCACAGCTGCGCTGGAGGATGTATTTAAGCTTTTGGACTGGAGAGGACTCGGCATCAACATAAACGGCGAGTACATGACTCACCTTCGTTTTGCCAACAAGTATGTAGTTTCCCAACAAGTGGGTCTTAAAATGAACATGGACAAGACCAAAATTTCGGTGAATTCCCATGTAGTACCCACTCCTGTGAAGGTTGGCGGCTCTACACTGGAAGTTGTTGACGAATATGTTTACCTGCGACAAATAGTCCAGCTCGGTAAGTCCAACTTCCAGAAAGAGGTAAATCGACGAATCCAACTCGGCTGGGCAGCGTTCGAGAAGCTACGCAGCATATTCTCGGCCAATCTACCGCAGTGTCTTAAGACGAAAGTCTTCAATTCGTGCGTGTTGCCAGCGGTCTCATCAGAAGGCTCAATGTCACTCAAAGGGCAATGGAGAGGGCTATGCTCGGGATTTCTCTACGCGATCGCATCAGAAATGAAGAGATCCTGGAACGAGAGTCGCCGACATAGCCCAAAGAATTGCAACCCTTAAGTGGCAGTGGGCAAGACACATAGCTCGCAGGACTGACGGCCGTTAGGGCGGAAAGGTCCTTGAGTGGCGGCCATGTACCGGGAGACGCAGCGTTGGTAGGCCCCCCACAAGGTGGACCGACGATCTGGTGAAGGTCGCGGGAAGCCGCTGGATGCGGGAGGCGCAGGACCGATCGGTTTGGAGATACCTGGGGGAGCCCTATGTCCATCAGTGGGCGTCTCTTGGCTGAAATGAGGATGATGATGATATAAAATAATGTAACATCTAGGAGTAATATCTAGGAAAACAATAGCAAATTGTTAAGGAGTAGGTATAATAGCAAAACTTCCGATAAAAAACGTCGGTAGTTGGCCCTTCCTCAAACGCATGCGAAAAAGGAATATCACTGATTAGTACCACACCAACATGCAAATACTTAGATTCGACGCGTTTCGCCACACCACGTGGCATCCTCAGGTTGTTGTGGCCTTCGCTGCGCTCCGACGACTGAGCAACGTTTTTTTTTATTTTGAGGGACCTATGCTGTTAGCCGCAGGTGGCTGTTACAGCTTCACCTTAATTATTTATAAGAAGGCGAGAACTTTGGTGGCTCCTCAAGCCTTGTTTGGCAAACCTAACCTGATGGATTTCTAGCTCAGAGAGGCATCACCACTGGGGTGGTGTCCCGCTCTCTGAGTAGAGTCACCAGGCGGTTATAGCCTCTAAGAGTCGGACGCTCGAGTTCGCCGTGTAGTGGAGGATGGAGAGAAGCGACCACATATCTGTACCTGGTATATCGCAAACTCTGTAGACCGAGCCTTCGCACTCTTGTACTACGAGTGCGGTGTGTGGGACTAGTGCGTGGGTGTGCAGTGTTTGACAGTAGGTAGGAAAGCGGAGCGAGAAGGTCGTTCGCTCGTGTGGTCGGGTCGGGGGGATCGAGGAGTCTGTTCCTCGGCCGACGATTTTTGCCCGCTACACTACGTAATGGGGTGTAATCGGCCGCCTGTCTGACATGGGAGTAAGGGCACTTGCGCACTTAGACGTATTCGATTCGTGTTCGGTTTTGATCCGGTTTGCCACTAGGACAGTGATTGTATGGACGCTTGCGCACTCATACTCGTACGTATTCGGTTCGTGTTCGATCCGAAAATTCTCACTTCGAGTCGTTTTTAGGTGTGCATGGTCTCCATCATTTAATTTATATTATTGGATGAAGTTGTTAATAACGTCTATATATGTATTTATAATAATTGCTTAATCGTTTTTTTTTATACTAGCTTTCCACTCGCGGCTTCGCCCGCGTTATTTTTGTTTTCCCATGGGAATTATATATTTTCCTGCAGGAAAAAAGCCAACCGCTCGCGGGTTTGCCCGCGTTAATATTTTCCCGTGGGAATTTTATATTTTCAAGTAGGAAAAATAATTATTTAGCCTATGTTAATCAGGGATAATGTAGCATTCTAATGGTGAAAGAATTTTTGAAATCGGTCCAGTAGTTACGGAGCCTATTCCATACAAAAATACAAATCTTTCCTCTTTATAATAATATTAATTAATAGTATAGATAAAAGGACAATTTTTTTTAAAAAAAAACGTCGCCCCACACTAGGATTTTCTCCTGTGTCGTGGGTGCAGTTACAAACATAGAATATCACATACGCCCAGACCGGAACAAATTTCTGTAGGCCATACAAAATATCTGTCCCGAGCGGGGATCGAACCCGCGACCCGTTGCGCAGTAGGCGATCACTCGACCTCTGCGCTAACCGTGTCGTACATATGTTATAAGTAGAATGATAAAACGCCTACAGCTTATTCAATTATCAATTAATTGGAACTTTTGCTCGTAATTCCATTCCCATATAACAAACTTTCCTTAGTCCTAGTTAGGGCATGGATACCGGAATACCGGTATACCGAAATACCGGTATACCGATAAAAATTTTCGGTATTTTGATACCGGTATTTGAGGATAAAATACCGTTATTTCGGTATTTCAAAAAAAATATTTTCGCAAGGGTGTTTAAAGACTATGCGGAACGCTCGATTTCTATGGTTCATAGTGATGTTCATATTGCTGATGACTTTTCATTATGACAATCACGAAAAATCTCGATTATGGAAAACCATCACAAAATCAACTACGCAAGACACTGCATGCATATAGCTAGTATTTAGGTGGTATTTAATGATACTGCTTTCAGTTGTTCGTCGAATGAATTACTTCTACAAATAATCTGCTGTCGGCATTCGTGCACGTACGGACACAATACAGCAGAAACAATACGTAAACGCTCTGCTCTGAAGCGGCAATCACACTAACCAACATCATATATCTTTCTCTCCCATACATTGGGTTAGTGCACGGCCACGCTGCACCCCTCACTCAGTTCTGCTGTTTTCATTGAAGCGAGAACATGTGCCGGTATATAGTGAGCGTCTTATCATGATAATACTTTTACATTTAAATTTGAAAACATCGTCACCACGCACATTGTGTGAGTAGTGTTGTATTAAAACTGAGATCTCAATTGGCATGGGCAAGTTGGCTACTGTGTTTCAAGCTGAAACATACGCCATCCTTGTCTGTGTACAGGAGAATTTAGATAAAGGTCGCGCAAAGGCCTTTACATCTACATTCTCAGCGACAGCCAAGCGACTCTCAAAGCGCTTCTGCCACACAAGGTGGAATCCAAACTAGTAATAAACACAATTGAAGCACTAAACAAACTAGGTAAAGACAACACCATACGTCTAGTCTAGATTCCAGGCCATAAGGGTTTCGATGGTAACGAAAAGGCTGACTGTCTGGCAAGAAAGGGATCGGTAACACAATTTGTGGGGCCGGATCAGCTCTCACCGGACATTTTGGCCCTAGGATCATGCTAACCAGGATGGGACTAGCCAGGTCCAAAATCAGTAGGGCCTGCAAGGATAAAGAGGAAAGCATGGAACATTTGCTGTGCCATTGCGATGCTCTTGCCTGCAGGAGGCTAATGCTGACGGGAATTGGTTATCCAAAACTGGAAGATTCCAGGGCCATGCCACCAAAGGACATCATCAAGGTCATGGGCACCGATGAACTGGACCGAAGGTGGTGATGGCTTTAGGGACTAACACCTGGGGATGCACAATAGATCCAGAGTGGTTCGAAGTGCAAAGGCTTACTACTTGGGCCACCCCACTTCTAAGATAAGATAAGATAAGTGTTCTGTTTGTGTCCTGCACAAGTGCAAACAAATAAGTTGAGTAAGTACTTTAACTTTTCAGCTACATAAGAGAGATATTCGAAATTATTGTTAAATGGTTTCTTATGATTAGAGAATAAGACTGATTTTAATACCTATTTGATTGTGATATTTGTGCCAATGAAACAATATAAATAATTCTAAGACCATACCGTATTTTCTTTAGTATTCTTCCTCCTCCTTGAGTCGTATTCCTCAGTGTTGAGGGTCGTGACCTCCCTTCTGTTTCACTTTCTCACGTACGGTCTTTCTCCATCTGTTTCTGTCTCCGACTGTGTGGAGGGCGTTGTGGATTGTGGAGTCTAATCCGCTCCATTAGGCCCAGAAGTGCAGACATTTCAAACTCATTTGCTGCAAGGAGGGTAGTGTCATCGGCGTAGCGCAGGTTGGTGATTTTCACGCCACCAACTGTGATGCCACCCTCCCAATTCTCGCAGGTTCGTCTCATTATGTATTCTCCATAGGCGTTGAATAGAATGGGCGACAAAATCCATCCCTGTCGTACTCCTTGGTGAAATTTAAAGGTTGTTTTATCGACTCTTACGACTCCCTGGCTTGAACCATACAGTGTGCGAAGTAGAGCGATGAGATGATTTGGTACTCCAAGTTCTTATAGGACTCTCCATAAGCAACCCCAGTTGATATATTATGAGTATTCTTAATCCTATTTATTTTAATAACACATTTTGTGGTTTCTAGGGAGATGATAAATATTTTCAGAGTTTCTGCCATAAAGCGTAGAAAACTGCTTTAATCGCTCTCCCCAAACAAGACTTACCAATCATTATTGGAATCATTTAAATAGTAATTATCAACAGTATTTAAAAAATACCGAAAAAATACCGAAATTTCGGTATACCGGTTTTTGAAATTTCAATACCGGTATGAAAATCATTCCGGTATTCCATGCCCTAGTCCTAGTTCTGTTCCCTTTCCCCTATTGAATATGCTGTCTCATTCATTAGCCCCAAGGTTGCCTGGAAGTGATTACTTTTTAGCAATAAGGCCGCATTTTATATAGTATAATTTTACATAGTAATATATAGATTATCTTTATATAAGTTGTTTACGCTCGTGGAAGAGCGAGTGACAACGCTGCATATAGTCTGCGCATGTGAGGGCCTGTGGCGGCCGACCGCTGTGACATATCAGTCGAGTCGAATTTGTAATGACTTTTGAACTAGTTACCACGCGGCGCGTTATCTATAATTGATTGTTTTTTGCGCGGCGCACCTAATTATTGTGGTTGCGAAAGTCCGCTTGTGAGTGTTTGCCAAAAGTTTTATTGTCGCGAATGTCGCGAGTGATCGGTCCGTTAATAAAGTGAGTGGTGGGGGCCTAATAGGCCCAAATGTTCCGGTCGTGGTTCGGTGGATTGACAGCAGCCCTTCAGGAGCCGCGACTTTCTTCGAGCTACCTCAGGAAGTCCACCGGCTACATACGGAGACCGGACCGGATTAGAGGTAAATACTACACCATTGTAGTCGGTCTTAAAATAAGCATTAATCGGCGAAACGCCGAATTGATGGCGTCGACTTTAGGCGCCATAATCTTTTGGTAGCAGAGCGTGGTTGTTGTTAGGTTGATTAGTATTTTGATTAGTATTGTAATCTTGTTGGTTGCCCAAACGGGCAATACATATTAATTGCTTTTGATTGCTGATTTTAAACCGACTACAATCTCATTTGTGGACCGATCTCCCTAACTAGTTGTCATTGTATATGAAAAATTGTGGTTAAATGCCTTTGTTGTTCTAGTTAAGTTCTAGCATTTACCTACATCTAATTTTGGTTTGTTTTTTCATATCTTTGTTTTGCCCTTGAATATTTTGTTTGTTAAGTTGTAAACTTATACTTGAATTTAATTTGTTTAAAATTTTTTGTTGCTAAATGACCTTTGCTGTTGTTGTAATACACTATTTTGCTGTGTTAAGTTCTAGCATTTACATTTGATTTTGGTTTGTTTTGCCTTTGAATATTTTGTTTGTTAAGTTCTAGACTTAATATTTGGATTTAATATATTTGAAAAATTCTGTTGTTAAATGCCTTTCTTGTTCTAGTTAAGTTCTAGCATTTACACTTGATTTTGGTTTGTTTATATATTTTGTTTTGCCTTTGAAGTTCCTCCCGATCTGTTTGTTGTCTGGTTGTCTGCGGTTGTCGGTCTGTTTCTCCGTGTATTATTATAGTGTATCTTAATTTTGGTGCAAAATGGTCCCGCCAGTCAGCCCGCTTAGTGGTGCCCGCGCGGATGCACAAAAGATCCTGAGATGGTTTGCTAGTGCCCTCGCCGGGCGGGGCGTCGGCGGGACGGCGCTGTGTGACGTCTTTAATAATAGCTAAGACATTACAACTGCTTATATCGCGCCGACGCCCCGTCGCCGTCCCGCCACGCCTGCTGTTTGACTGAACCTTGAAAGTCACGGGATACGACAAAATCTTTGAGACGGGCCAGAAGGACCCGCTCGTAGTTTGCCGATGGATTTGAGTAGGCTGAGAGGCCTGCAGCTGGAGGGGAGGGTGGCGTCCTTGCCGAGCTTAGGAATCCCGGCAACATCCACCTCCTTCCACTCGGTGGAAAAGATGCTGTGGGCCATAGCGCTATTAAGGATAGCTACCAGAAGGCAAATGAGTTGGGAAGGAGGTCTTCGCGGAGCGTTCGCACCTCATCAACAGTCACAGTAGGAAGGGTGGACGTCGGTGCGAGGGCCAAGAGTCTAGCGACTTTGTCCTCCACCATTTGGACGTGGTCAGGGGGCACAGGGAGTGCTGAGTGAACATTGGGCCTTGAGGCTGTCGGCCAGGCACTCAACTTTCTCGTCGTCATCGAAAGCTTTGGAGGAGTCGGGTTTTAGGAGGCCACCAAGTCTGACTTGAACGCTCTCGCCAAGGGCCAATAATAGGCCCATCAAATTAGCTAAACCTGGACATAATTCAATAACTGTAATTTTCTTTTTCAATGACATAAAGTATTGTTAGTTATAGATAAAATAATAAAAATTAAACACCTTAAAACTCCGCGTCAATGTAAAACAACAAAAAAACTACATTTTAAAGACATTTTGATTCCATAAGTGCAGCATAATAAATAACCTTGTAAATGTGCTTCTGTTATGTTACGATTCTTGCATTCCAGTTAAATAAATTAAAATTAAACTAATAAATCATTCGGGACTATCATTAATAAAGAGAATTCGGTAAGTTACAGACTTTTTGGCTTATCTTACCAAACATAATAGATAACTATAATTTAACAATTTATTCTGAACAGTATATATGTATTCTTAAATTATTAAAAATTAAACAGATTCTCTTTGCAGATTTCTACAGTCACAAATATTTGTAATTTTTAGAAAACCTAAAATACATAACTACTTCAAAAGTGTTTAATTTATCCCTTCAAAATATTGTTAGCACTATAAGAAATAAATTAAACAATAAAAGACCACGATTATTCATTAATTGATATTTTTTCGTGTTTGGTTATGATATTACGTTCCAATGTAAACGGTATTTCCTGCAGAGTAAGGTCGTAATTACTTTGTGTTCAGCTTCCGACCGTGCTGTCGCAAACTGCGTGCACTAGTCGTTACAAGTAGAGATGAGAGTAACGACTGTTTCCAAATAACGAATAACAGTGCTGTGTTATTTCCATATAGCTGTTATTGTAAACTGCTGTTCGTTATCCTGTTATACTGCTGTTTTGCACAATGAACAACAGTGTATTCACACTGTTACCAACATCGAAACAGTTCCAAATAGGAGCGATCGGGGCTCTTATTCTCGGCATTTTTAATATTTAAAAATACTTAACACTAACTATAAAACAATTATTATTTACACTTACGCTAACTTTTAATTACGCACTTACACAACAAAAAATAATCACAATTTCTCTAATTGGATCTGTTGTTGAACTAAACAGAACAGAATTGAACGAACAATAAAATTTTAAACAGCAATCTCATTCAAAACAGCAGTATAACGAAAAATTATTATTCACCTGTTATTTCAAATCATCGCGATCATCAAACATTTTAAAGTGAACTTTACGTCAATGTGAGAAAGCACAAAAATTTGTGGTTTGCGATTATCGTGTCGTGACTCGTGCAGTCTATATTGCTATCTCCCGTACACACCTATTGAGCATCGTTGCGTCCGGACGTGTAGCAGTGATAATTAAAATAATACACTTAGCGCGGCGAAAGCCGTTGCTAGAGATACCTAACTATCGCCATGAGTGATTGTGATGTGATAGTTAACGAGCTCCTCGCGTTCCTTCAGCAGAAGTTGGACGTGATGGATGAAGTCAGCGCCATTCAGATATGTAAGTCCAACTTCAGCGAAGACGACATACGTAATGCTAAGCAGCTGCTGTTCAAGTCTCTCAACAAGATGGACCAGATGGTGTTTCGCCGGCGAGATGGGACACAGAAAAGCTTGCAGGACATCATCAACCTGCTCAAGGTGACCGACCCTGACGACGTGCCAACGTTTGTGGCGAGAGACCTAAACAAGCTGCCTCCCGTCACCTTCGACCACGTCGACGTAACCAGCCTGCTGAAGGACATCGTGGCCCTGAAGGCGAGCGTGGCGGACATGATGCGAAAATATGAAGCATCACAGAATACAGTCAGTGAATTGCGCAAAGAGGTCGATTGTTTGCGCTCGTCACTGGCCGTATCTAGGTCATCCAGCGATGACTCGAATGTAAACACGAGGCGTGGAGCGTGTGTGACGTCGACGCCGACGTCGAGCTGCAAGTCAGCAGTTTGCTCGCCGAAGCCGGCGCCCCGCGCCGAGACAGCCGCGCCCCGTCCACCACCGCCGACTGCTCGTCCGCAGCCCGCAGCTCATCGATCGTCAGCGTTTCAGACAGCGGCAGCGCAAGTCACCGAGTCCAAGGTCACGAAATCGTCTCTCCGTGACTACGCCATCATTACGGCTCAGGTAGTACCGGAAACAGAGAAACAAATCTCCCCCGCTGAGGAACGTGATGACGACGGTTTCGTCAATGTCCAGAAGAGGAAAGTGCGCCGACAAAGAGGGACACAGAACCGCTGCGGCACTGCACCTACAGGGCCCAACTTCCTACTGCGAGCCGCAATACCGACCACAGCCGTGTACCTGTCCCGCCTGCACTATACCACCACTGAGCAGGACGTCGGACAGTACATACTGAAGAAGGCCAACTTCAATCTGAGGGTGCAGCCATTGGAGTCGCGTCATAACGCTAGTTTTAAAGCGTTTGTGGTGCGAGTTCCGAACTCTGCGCTGGACACCTTCATGAAGGAGGACTTCTGGCCGAAGGGAGTTGTGTATAGGAAATTCCGTGGAAGGATTCCTAACATCACCGGAATGGCGCAGAATACGCCTAAGAAATAATTTTACTAACATAGCCTATTAAGTACTATATACTAACAAAATTGTATTTTATATTATGTATGTTAGCTTATAAGGTATGTATCTATGAGCCTAAGTTGTTCGAATATAAATAAATAAATAAAAAATAAATAAAAATTGCGCTCTCGCTCTTTGCTTCACTCTCGCCACACCCCGGACACTCCATACAACGTTCGCAAATCAATTACCTATTACTACTACATAAGCAAATGACGTTTCTACACGCGCAAATGTGTGCGTGGAATCTAGTAGGGCTGAGTGCGCGGTTATCAATCGAAATGACGCGAAGAGTGCAGCGACTGCCTTCTCTTTTACCCGCATAGCGCTGTCTCTGTTATCGGCCGGCGCTCGCGTCTACTCGCCCGAGCGATCGCGCGCGCCCTTGTTTATGTGTCAGTGATGTCTACAACGAAGTGCCGGGTAGGACGAGGTATTTGAAATAAGTGTGGGGAGGTGAGTGGCCGTTCTGTACGTAGTACTATTATCTATTCTGTGCTCTCACATTACGTTATCGGCAACAGCGCGATGGGTGGAACGTCAGTCATTGCGCTACAACATCAACAGCAGTTTATAATGATAGCAGGATAATCCGTTGCTCAATAATGTGTTATTCGTTACGTTCATATAATGCATTATATTATCTGCTATCGTGATAACGACCATCTCTAGTTACAAGGTCAATGATTGTCAAACTTTTATGAACACGAAGATCGATAATAACTAAATTGTTCAGGATGATATACACTTCTGGACACATCTATTGGCCCACCTTGCATTTTCAGTTTCGTTTAGTCCTAGCTAAAATGTTATATTAGGTCGAGCAAAAAGTTTTTATGCAGTTTTGAACCTGGCACATTCATAATTATATTCAATAGTCTTTTTTTGAATTTCGAACACAGAATTTAAAGAAACAAAAGACAATTTGGAGCCTGTTCGTTGATATCAAACAATCGAATACTAAGAAAACCTAATTTTATTGGTTTACTTGGATTTAATTCTTGAAAGTGTGATTTTTCTCTTTGGTTTTGCAACAAACATTACTTATTCTTAACATTAAGGTGAGGTTCTATCAATAATCTATGGATACTTCGCCTGAAGTTGCAGCCCAAGCTGTGGCACTTATCCAGGCCGGACACAGCCAAAGAAATGTGAGTGCTCAACTTAATTTAAGTCGATCTGCGGTCCGAAATGTTTATCGGAGGTACCTAGAGACTGGCGGCTTTGTTCGTCGCCAAGGAAGGCCACGATCTCGGGTCACAACTGAAAGGCAAGATCGATTCATCGTGACGACCAGCTTGAGAAATCGTCACCTTACCTCCATTGAGATACAAAACCAACTTCGCGACTTCCACGGAGTATCTGTGAGCGCTCGAACTGTTCGGAGAAGGTTAAAAGAACGCGATATGGTGCCACACAAGCCAGCTAATGGCCCCAAACTAACGCGAGCCCACCGAACAGCGCGTCTTCATTTCTCGCGCACTCATTTAAATTGGACTCAGCAGCATTGGAGCTGTGTACTCTTTTCTGATGAGTGTAAAATTGCGTTACATGGCAATGATGGAAGGAAGAAGGTCTACCGACGTAAGGGAGAGCGTTTTGCACAATGCTGCTTTGAAGAGAGGGTTGCTTATGGCGGTGGCTCATGGACTGTCTGGGGCGGTATATCCGCGAGCGGCAAAACTCAACTTGAGGTTGTTACGAGACCACGGCTGCCAACATTCAATGCTGAAAGGTACATTCGTGAGTGCTTAGAACCTCACGTGATGCCATACGTGGACCATGTGGGCCCAAATTTCCTTTTTATGCATGATAATGCAAGAGCCCATACGGCCGGCATCGTCAGGGAATATCTTCGGGATGTGAACATCATAGTTATGGACTGGCCAGCCAGAAGCCCAGACATGAACCCGATTGAGCACATGTGGGACGAGCTAAAAAGACGTGTTAGGGCTCGTCAGCCAGTTGCCCAGACGATGCAGAAGTTGAAAACTGCCATAGAAGAGGAATGTGAGATGATCCCTCAAAATTTCATAGAGAGGTTAATAAACTCTATGCCTAATCGTATGAGAGCTGTCGTAGATGCCAATGGAGGCAACACGCGTTATTAAATTAAACCTTTATTTGATAAAACATATTTTTTATTCAAAAATCAACTGCCTTCATCAAGGCGCATACCCGACTTGTTAGGCGTAGCTCCATGTCGTGTGGTATTCTGAATTCAAATTTAAAACAATACGATCGAAAAAGATAGTAATATGTATCAGATTTAAAACTGCATCAATAGTTTTTGTTCAATCTAGCAATCATATTTAGGTAGGGGCCATCGAAACCTAAACTCTAAGGTGGGCCAATAGATGTGTCCAGAAGTGTATAATGTTTTTCGTGGAATTACTTATAACAAATTAAGGTCTCAGTTTTCTGTATTAAAAAATATGTTAGATGGCAACAATTAAATTATATCATATTTTTAGGGCTCCGTACGTCCGAAAAAAAAGCGGAACCCTTATAGGATCACTCGTGTGTCCGTCTGTCTGTCGGTCACAGTCAATTATCTCCGAATCTACTACACCGATTAAGTTGAAATTTGGTACACATATCAATCTCCGAAACTACTGAACCTAAAATTTTGAATAAAATACAGAAATTAGTTTTCTACTTATAGATTATAGGAAAACCTACAAGAAGTTCATGATATTAAAATAGCATGGTAAATCACTCAATATAGATTCGCGTCGCGAGTTCAACTGGCACTTGGCCGGTTTTTAGGGTTCCGTAGTAAACAAGAAAACCTATAGTTTCGCCATGTCTGTCTGTCTGTCCGCGGTTTTACTCAGAGACTATAAGTACTAGAAAGCTGTATTGGTATGTACACATATATTATTCATGCTAAAAAAGTGGTAGAAAAAATATTGAAAAAAAATTTTTTTTAGGGTAGCTCCCATACAAGTGGGAGTAAATTTTTTTTCTCGACTAACCCATCGTGTGGGTAAGAAAGTATAAAAAAATAATATAAGGTTTAGAACACCATTTTTCGATTTAGGGATCCGTTTCTGAAATATTTAATTTTTGTTAGAGGTAAGTTTCTCCCCCCTCTATCTGATAAACGGTTATATATGGACACGTGAAAAAAATTACAACAGTAGTATATATAACGAAGTTTAAAGGAAAACTATCAGAGTTGAGTACTAAGTACAAACTAAAAAGTTATAGACGACCAACATATAAAATGTACTCGGAAAAGTAAAATTTCATTGAAAATTAGTAGGTACTGTTGCAACAGACACTCAATACTGTAAGTTGATGGTCTGAACGTGCTGACAGAGATGGCGCCACTGTATGTAATTGTATTGGTGCGTATGTGACCACAGAGATGGCGCTGTTGTAAATTATAACGCGATTACGTTATGTGTTAATCAGATGCATATAATGCTCGAAGGCCATTATTTGAATATTCTTTCTTGGAGCTTATCCTGTGCTGACGGCTTCCCGGCTTACTTAATAAACTACCTGGGATAGATATCTGGCTGATGCGAATGGGTTCCGGTCCATCAGCAACGTGTTGTGAGTTGTGAGGTGTGTGTGAACTCAAAGTTGGGATTTGCAACTACGGAACCTTACACTGCGCGTGGCCCAACACGCACTTGGCCGGTTTTTTTTATGGGATAGGGGGCAAACGTATCACCTGATGGTAAGTGATTACCATCGCCCACCCGCAACCCCAGAGGAGTACAAGTGCGTTGCCGGACTTTAAGAAAAGAATACGGTCTTTTCTTGAAAGTTTGAAGGTCGTATCGGTCCGGAAATACCGCAGGCGATGATTCATTCCAAAGTTTGACTGTGCGAGACAGGAAACTGCGAGAAAAACGCACAGTGGTGGACTGCCAACCATCTAAGTGATGGGCATAGATTTTTTGTCGCGTGGAACGATGGCGGAAAGAGGCGACAGGTATGAGTCCGAACAACTCCTCGGAGCATTCCCCGTAATATATGCGATAGTAGATGCATAGTGAGGCGACATCTTCGATATGTCGACACCAAGGATCTCAATATTAGCTGAGGCAGTTAGGGGAATGCTCTGAAAGTGAGGAGATACGACAAATGGTTTTTCTTGGCGGTGAACGCGAAAACCTGTGTCTTTGTAGGGTTGAAACGGAGTAAATTAAGTCTACCCTAGTTAGAGACTTTTTCAAATGATGAATCAATTTCAGACACAAGTTTATTCCGGCGTTCAATAACCTTTTCCCCAGACGTTATAGGAGGTGTCTTTTGTGCTGTCATCTGCTTAACAATGAATGCCGCTAGTTTGCAGCATATCATTAATATGCAGAAGGAATAGTGAAGGTGATAGCATACATTCTTGGGGGACACCAGCATTTATAGACAGTGAGTCTGAGCATTCACCAACAAGACCTTTATGTTTTTGTCTAATAAAAAGTGACCCATCCACATAGTTTCTTGGGAAGCCCATACGAAGGAAGTCTAGAAAGAAGCGCTTTGTGCCAGACCCGATCGAAGGCCTTCGCGATGTCCAAACTTACTGCCAGTGCCTCCCCCTTCGCTTCAATTGCCTCTGCCCAATGATAGAAGATCACCCGCAGAGCGACCCCTACGAAAACCGTATTGTTGGTCACTAAGCAGCTGGTGATCCTCTAGGTACTGAAGGAGCTGGCGGTTGATAATCGATTCCATTATCTTTGAAAACAAAGAGGTTATAGCGATTGGCCTGTAGTTGGACGGATTCGAGCGGTCACCTTTCTTAGGGATCAGATGCACTAAAGTTGTCTTCCATGAGGGTGGGACTACGCCAGATTAGTAAGAGAGCCGAAATAAACGCGGTAAAATCGGTGCCAACTCTGGAGCGCACGTCTTCAGCACGATAGGAGGGATACCATCGGGCCCACTCGACTTATGGATATCCAGGGCGAATATCTGGTATAAAGCTCTTGAACCGCGGTATGATCTGCGGTTCCTGTCCCCCGTCATCCAAAGTCGAGTTGGATGCAAAGAGTTTCCCAAAAAGATCGGCTTTCTCTTTTGCATCATAGACTAACGATGTGTTATCCTTGTGCAATTGTGGAAAGGATGGCGTGCAGAAATTTCCCTGAATAGCTTTGGCAAGAGACTAGAACGCACGAGACCCCGAAGTAAGACGCTCTAGTTTCTCGCCAATTCTACTAATGTTCCGACTTCGCTCTTGCAATGTCTCTTTTGAATGATCTGGAGGCATAGTTATACTGCTTTTTTAAAGCGCTGGTATTTCCATCCCGAGACGTCACCGCATTTGCCCAGGGTTGGTAGGTTTCCCGTTTCCAGCGAGAAGCTATTTTGGAGGATTGACCAAACCAAGGTTGGAACCTGCCACTAATGGGGACTACTGAGGAGGGAATGAAAATTTCCATACCTTGCAACACCACATTGGCAACAGACTCAGCGGCGATGTTGGGATCATCCGGGAAAAAGCAAACCTGCCTCCAAGGGTAGGACGCAAAAAAGTACATCCCATCCCAGTTTGCTGACTTGTAGTGCCATACACGGCGACTACGTGCAACTCGAGGTCGTTGCACGCACGTGAATGGCACCGTACTCCTAATAAGGCAATGGTCCGAGGAGCCAAGAGGGGCGCTGACAGATATGAGGTAGCCATCAGGATGAGAAGACAGCAGAAGATCCAACAGTGAAGGTTCCTGGCCATCCACATCGGGAATTCATGTGGGCGTAGTGACTAGTTGTGTCAAGCCATGTGCAAGAGCGGAGGCGTGAACAGATATCCCCGCATGATCGGTCTTGCTTGAACCGAGCCATTCGGTGTGGTGAGCGTTAAAATCGCCAAATATCACGATCTCTGCGCGTGGGATTTGCTGCCGCATAGAGTCTGTAGCCATTTGGACGTGCTCGATGAGTCGGTCAGTTTCGGTATCACCGCTATGTGGACCTATAGAGGCCCGAATAGACACGGGGATGGTCGTCGCTGTCTACACGGAGCCATAAGGTGGAGAGATTCCTACTTTCAAGATCACTGAGGTGTCAAGAACAAATATCGAGTCTGACGTACACGCACACACCAGCCTTAGGTGCGAAGAGGTGTTCCACTCCGTACCCTGGGTAGGAGAGATAAGAAGTGCCCGCCGGAGACGATATCTGCGTCTCGGTCAAAAAGAGCAAGGCCGGCTTTGCTGTCTCGAGGTGGTGGTGGCCAGTATTCAGGTAAGAGTGAAGCCCCCTGATGTTGTAGAAGTCCACAGACAGTGTGGCAGGGGATGCCGTGGTTTTGCTCTTGCCCCAGGTATGGTTGAGCGCTGAGCATTGCCCGGCGTGGGCTGCGCAGCGATCCACCCTCGTCGCCAATATCGGAGGTGACCTCTCACTGCCAGCCGTTATCGAAAAAATGGTCAGCAGTGAGAGGTATTGGGAGTCTATGACCGCTTTCTGTGAGGAAATCCTAGTGGAGAAGGAAAGCGCGGAACGGGACCGCGAGAATGATCGGAACGCGGACCCGTCCCGCAGGCAGCGGTTGGGCAGAAGAAGACGAACTTACGCCCTCCACCAACTGCCGCAGGGGTCGCAGTGACGGAGTGGGGCCCACGTCACTCACACTAATAACCCTACGCTTAGGGAGTGTCTAAAGGCGTTCCATAGACACTCCCAACCCTGAAGAGGGACCCGGTGTGGCCGGGCAGCATCGCACTCGACATACAAAGCGATTGCGAAAAGTACCCTTTGTGCGCCGAGAACACGATTAGACGGAACCCCCCAGTATTTTTTAGTGAGTATGTCTCGATTGGCGGGGCGAGTCTCACATAACCGCAGGCGGACCCCACTCCGTCTGCGGTAGATTTAAAAAAAATTTACTGGGTAAAAAAAAAGGTATGGTTGAGCGCGGTTTACGAATACCAAGGGCGGCCTAGGCGTCCACGCCCAGATACCTATATTGCGTCCTGAAAGTGGACGTCCAGAGAGGGATTCTCCAACGCTAGAGCAGTTGGTACCCTCCTGGGGTAACAATCTATTGAACTGCGCCATCATAGTAGGGGGGTTGGGCCGCCAGTACCCTCACTCACTAGACGAAACACAACGCTTGCTTCACGCCGCCGGTCTTCTGTGAGGCCGTGGTATTACTCGGCCCATTCGTGCCGAAGCATGGCTCTCCCACCACGGTCCACCACACACAGAAGAACCAAATAGGTAAGCAGACATAACTCTAAAGGTTGCGTGAGTATGAGTTAATCATACAACAAATTACACCTACTTATCATACAATAATACGTTATATTATTGTATGATATAAGTAGGTTATAAATCTAAAACCTTAATACACAAAAGGTACGTAGCGTAGGTATCTATATAATCTTGGTAATCAAATGTGACTACTGTTGTAGTCACATTTGATTACCAAGATGTGGGACACAAAACCTATTATTAAACAAAAATGTCACACTTACGATTTTTAACTACTGAGAAATACATTATTATTTATAAACGTAAAAAATAAATGTTTAATTTTTGTTTTTAATATCTAAAAAGACGCAATTTAGCTTAACCAGGTACAAACATCATAGTTACCATTTTTGCTTATCTAGATATTGAGATCAGATGAATACTGTGAAAAAAAACATACATCCGAATGTGGTTTCAGTTTAATTTTGCTATTAGGTGATAGCATTTGAATGCACCTCAAAATTATACTAACAAGGTATTTGGTTACATAATTTGCTTGAAGAAAGAAGTTAGGTAATGTAGTAAACCTCAAGATTTTTATAAAAAACGGTTACCAGCGCAAATTTTTTACAACATATATCTCATTAATATTTGATGCTTAACAGTAATATCCAATAAAATAATCAAAACAAGGAGTTGTAGATTTATGTCCAGGTTTAGCTAATTTGATGGGCCTATAAGCCACGTGCGATGGCGAGATGCCTTCGAGTAGAGCACCCCACTGATTGTTACGGTACACTTTTATGTCGCGCTTTACAGCACGTTGTAAATCGCGCATACGAGTTCGGTTTTCCTCAGTGTGGTAGGTGTCATACGCTCGGATAGCGGCGTTCTTCGCAAGCAACAGCTGCCGCAACTCGTCTGGCAGTCTCGAGCGGTGGTGGTCCACCGCCGGGACCTGCCTAGACGCACCGCTAACGGCTGCCATGAGACAGCTGTTGAGGGCGCCGATCGCCTGGAACGTGTCGGAGGGGGGACTGAGCAACGTGCGAACGAGCCGGCCTTTTAGGCGCTTAACACATTGCCGCCGCATGCCGCTGCGGTGTACGGAGGGACGAAAACCGCATGCGGCTGCGGCGGCACGGAACCGTGCCACCGTACGGTTTGCTCCGTATCACCGTCCGGAGCTGCGGTGCACGACGTCCCGCATCACCGCATTATGTATGTCGAGATCTATTACGCGTATGCCCGTGCGGTTGTGCGGTGCCGTCGCGCGCGCCGCACAACCGCACGGGCATGCGGTGTGAGTGTTATACCCTGCGGTTTTTGTATACAAATTAAGATTCTTCAGTAAAAATTAAAAACCGCAGCACCGCACACCGGAGCGGTGTCCGGTGCAATGTGTTATGCGCCTTATAGAGCGATCACAACAACCGTCCGAGTTGTGTCGGTAAAGGCGCACGTGGCCGCTATTGTAATCGCGCGCGCGCGGCGCAGATGTTGTTTACAAGTTAAAAACACGTGGTTATCGGGTGTTGTTTTGATCGCATCTATTTGAAAAAATATTAACACGTTGAACGCCAAAAGAAAAAATGCATCCTTCCGTTAAGGCCGCGTCGGTCAGTGCTGGTCGACAACTAGACTTTCCGTTTGAGCCATGTCGGTCAGTGCTGACCGCGGCTTACGAGTGTTTGCGATCAATTCTTACGGGCCGTAGGGCAGTGCTATCAAACTAAATCCCATATTCATTGACCCGCGTGGCCCTCCAGTTACTACAAATCAAGTTGGTTTTTGAAAAACGCAAAGGACTTAGAAAAAAAACTACAATTACCAAAGAGTAAAAATTCTCATTGAATAAATCAATCAAAATAATTTGTGCACTTACGTTCTATGTAAATTAAAATACTAAAAAATCTGTATTTTGAAATTTTCAAGTAAAGTGTATCCCAACTAAAGTATATTTATAACCGACTTCGAAAAAAGGAGGTTACTCAATTCGACCGTATACGAGTATATGCTTCTTTTTATGTTTGTTCGCGAATAACTTCGTCGTTTATGAACCGATTTTGATGATTCTTTTTGTATTCGACAGAGGATACTCCAAGGGTAGTCTCATGGTCACCAAAGTTAGGATCTAATAATGGGATCCCAAAAAATCGAGGAAAACCATTAAATTTTTACGTGTGTCCAACGTGTTTTGTTTATATGTTACGTGATTACTCCGCCAATTGTTAACCGATTTTCAAAATTCTTTTTGTATTCGATAGAGTATACTCCTGGGATGGTGTCAAGGTCAGGTCACCAAAGTCAGGATCTGATGATGGGATCCCACGAAAAGCGAGGGTAACCCTAATTTAATACCTTCGGTGAGCTGGTATTATATTAAGGTATCTTTCACTAAAAAGACTTCATTCACTAAAAAGTGAATAAGGCCAGTGCACGGCCAAATGTCATCATAATCAACATCATCATTTCAGCCAAGAGACGCCCACTGCTGGACATAGGCCTCCCCAGAGATCTCCAAACCGATCGGTCCTGCGCCTCCCGCATCCAGCGGCTTCCCGCGACCTTGACCAGATCGTCGGTCCACCTTGTGGGGGGCCTACCAACGCTGCGTCTCCCGGTACGCGGCCGCCACTCAAGGACCTTTCCGCCCCAACGGCCGTCAGTCCTGCGAGCTATGTCTCCTGCCCACTGCCACTTATGGTTTGCAACTCTTTGGGCTATGTCGGCGACTCTAGTTCTTCTATGGATCTCTTCATTTCTGATGCGATCGCGTAGAGAAATCTCAATTGCCCTTTGAGTGACATTGAGCCTTCTGATAAGACGTAAATGGCCACGTCTCAGTTCCGTACGTCATCACTGGCATCACGCACGAATTGGAGACTTTCGTCTTAAGACACAGGGGTAGATTGGCCGAGAATATGCTGCGTAGCTTCCAGAACCTTACCCAGCCGAGTTGGATTCGTCGATTTACCTCTTTCTGGAAGTTGGACTTACCGAGCTGGACTATTTGTCTCAGGTAAACATATTCGTCAACAACTTCCAGTATAGAGCCGCCAACCTTCACAGGAGTGGGTACTACATAGGTTTTCATCATATTTTTGGTATTGTCCATGTTAATTTTGAGACCCACTTGTTGGGAAACTCTACAGAGGTCTTCGAGCATTGTGCCTAGATCTTCCACGGTGTCAGCCATGACCACGATATCATCGGCAAAACGAAGATGAGTCATGTACTCGCCGTTTATGTTGATGCCGAGTTCTCTCCAGTCCAAAAGCTTAAATACATCCTCCAGCGCAGCTGTGAACAGCTTCGGCGATATAACGTCACCATGTCTCACACCTCGCGGAAGTCGTATTGGTTTAAAGTTTTGTCGAGAAAATCGATTTCAATGTTGTCAATCTGAGTTAAAATATCTTCAGTAAACTCAAAACCATCTAATTCGTCCATACTGATAATAAATTTAAATACTATAAACAAACAAATACGCTAAAATAACAGTTACTCTATGTGATGGTGAACTCAAGAAACGAACGGGCGTCAACTGCGTGAGCGCGGCGCGGGTGTGAGATGTAAAGCCCGGGAACTGCGGGAGGGGACCCGACACCGCGACCCGCGCGGCCTACCGTAACGGAAAATCGAATTTTTGTCTCCAGGCGCCACGTCGGTCAGTGCTGTCCGACATTAATATCTCCATAAGTATTGACTTAAATTGACTTTTGTTAAGATAAACATATATTTGGACATTGAATATAAGTATCTGATCAAAAAAATATTTGGACTAAATTTGAATGGAACTGTGATTTTTGCTCGGCCTAAAGGGAAAATTCGCTGTCGGTCAGCACTGACCGCGTTGGCAGAGAACGTGTTAAGTAGTGGGGAATAAGTAAAACTGACCTGCTCATTCAGCAATGTAAGCGAACTATCTCTGTTTTGTTTTGAAATTTCGAATTGTTCCAAAACGGAGTTTTAGACTTTTTTCACATTTATGTAAAATGGAATAATATGTATGATTGGAAGGAACATTATGTCTTACATTTCGCTAAACACCTTTTAGGCTTGTGTCTAAATCGCGCGCGATTACAATAGCGGCCGCGTGCGCCTCTACCGACACAACTCGGGCGGTTGTTGTGATCGCTCTATAAAAGACCGGCTCATTCGCACGTTACTCGGTTCTATTTGACGTCGCCAAAGCCTTCGATAAGGTCTGGCACGACAGCCTCCTCTATAAATTATACCAGTCCGGTATGCCCGATCGGTTGGTGCGCACTATAGATTCGTTTAATACAAATGTCATTATGGTGTCCGAGAATGTTAATCACTATGGATAGTATTAGTGACACAAAGTTTTTTTTTATTTATTCAAAACAGTTACACTATCATTACAGGATAAATCCCAATTTAATAGTGTAGTTGTCATTTAGAGAGACAATATTATTAGAAATGGCGCAATAGAGCTTTCCACAATACTTCCATGAGAGTATACATCATATCCCGGGATGAAGCAAGGGTAAAAGCTCTATTGGATCTAACTACTGTCTCTCTGTATGACATAGAGACTAAGATTTATAGGGGAATGTATATCTGAGAGGGGTAATTGGGATTGTGAAGGAGGGTTAACTAAATCATTAGTGTTTCGAGTGTTGGAAGAACACAAGTTTGAACAGGCAGGGATGTATAGAAACAAAAAATAAAAGGGACATAAAAGATTTGGTTGCTGCAATCTGTTCAACGCCTCTGAGCAAGTTAAAAAACAACCGGACAACTACACCCAGAGGCTCTGAACGCGCTCCTATTAACAGTGTGACAAAACTATTATTCTAATGTCACAATAAATAATGGTATGTGATCGCTAGACATTGGATTATATGCAGTTGCATGTTTGCATATGCAAATGCATATATTTCTATCTTTATAGCGTTATTGCATATTTTGGTACTTTTTCATTGATAGTGCTTATTTCAATAGTTAGGTATATTAGAAACGAGTTTGGGATAGTCAATAAATTGATTTCTTCTACAAAAAAAAGTGTTTTTAAAAGCACCATCGCGAGTACAAGCATATAAAGAGCGACTATCAAACGTAGCACTACCCCCAGAACCAATATTAACACGGTGGGGAACTTGGTTGAAAACCGTATTGTTTTATGCTGAACATTTGGAAGATAAAAATTTAATGTAAAAAAACCTGCTTATAAACAAGCTTTTATTTAAATGCGCTAAAAAGAAAAAATAAACTTTTACACTAAAACTTTTACTTATAACGTCATTTCACATTTCATACAATTTATATGACTATAAAACTTGTCGCAAGATTTACTTGTATGTAGTAACTTAAAAGTACTTAAAAGAGTACTTTTAAGTACCAACTCGTATTTACTTTGAAAATTGTAATATATGTATAAAATTATTCACATCAAATTATTTAATTTAGTACTGTTTGTTTATCTACAAAAGTAAATCTCGCGACAAGCTTTTATGTCATATAAAAACATTCTTTGTACGTTGAACATTCTTTATACGTTAGTGGGTACAAGCAAACGGCCAAGTCACACAACATTAACTATAATAATAAAGAAATCGCAGTAAGGAACCTTAGACTTGGCACGACTTTGTCTAGATTTCATTACTTTTTAGAGATAAACAAGCAGCTCCATCGAGACTTGGATGGTTTTTACAGAATGTTTTTGGTGGGATTATTGTTTACTGCCACAAGAATAATAATAAATAAGTTTATTATTTACGTAATAATAATTTACTGTTTATTAAATATTATATAATAATAATTAATAACTAATAAATAAATAATAATAATAATAAATACTGATAATAATAAACGTAAATTCTAATTGTAAATGTTTTTTGATTGTGCCTATTTTATGCATATTTCGCCCTTTTTTAGTGCATATTTGCATGCATATTTTGGCATTTTAATAGTGCATTTATTCCGATGCCTAGTGATCGCTATGAGATAAGTGGTAGGGCCGGTCAGGAAGCTTTGACATTTTAAGATAACAAACACAAATATAGAAACAAAACACTTACAAATACATAAACAGGGACCACCACCAATTAGAAAAGCCAAATTGATAAGTCAACTGCAATTTAACCACAAAAAAAACAAGAAAAATCTTATTAATTTTGGAAAACGCTTGTGACAATCTCCACAACAAAATTCTCAGACAAAATTAGACAACAAACCACAGACTAATAGAGATACTAACTACTAACTATAACTACCATTCTATATCTATAGGTGCCTCCTGAGCTGCGTTCAGAACCTACGCTCGAGTGCACTCCGAGTGCACTCTGACAGCAACCGACCCGTTCAGAGCCTCGGGGTAAAAAACGCTCTGACGGACGGTTAGTACACTCTGTGCCCGTTCAGAAGATTCGAGTGACGCAACCAAACAACCAACTCGAGCGTAGGGTGAAAATCACTCTGACAGATTTTATGTCAAAGTCGATGTCAAAAATACGCAAATTATTTATTATTTTATTAAATAACACTACTTTGCACTCTTTTAAGTGTAATACAAGGGAAATATAGTGATTTCTATGTGTTGTAATTATTTTTAAGCAGAAAAATGGATATTGACTGTTAATTTCATAGTAAGGATTAGTAATATTTTGCCCTTTGCTTGATCTTGATCGGCAAGATACAAACTAAAAAAAAAGATAGCAACCGACCCGTTCTGAACCTCGGAGCGAGTGTGAAAATCACTCTCGGTTGCATTACTCTGACCCTCGGAACGCAACTCAGACTCACGCCGAGAACCCCCGAGAACACCCGAGAAGCGTGAATGTGATGGGTTTCTCGGCTTCTCGTTCTCGGGCTCGCCTGTTCTCCGATCGGTGTCGGTTTTTTTGCCCGCTTCAAAGGGTTTCTCGGGCGAGAAAAGAGAACACTATCACACTCTCGTTTGTTCTCAGTGCGACTGCGACCGTGGCGTAGATCGCATGTTATCTCGTGCCAATTATTCTATAATAAAAAATACTTTGTGGTGTCTGATGCATATCAGTATCATTTAGATAACTTCACAGTTATTGTATACTCTTTCATTTAACATAGTCTCTCATCTGTGCTATCAGTGCTTAACAAAATAATGTGTGATAAATATTAAGAAAATAATTTAAATTCACGAAGATTTTAATTGTTTTGAGATATTTCGTTAGTCTTTATAGTTCAGTAATTTTAGACATACGAGTAAAAAATGTGGAAAAATGAAACAGAGTTAAAGTTTAAATAATATTTTCACACAGAGCCCATTTTGTGGGAAGCAAAACGTTTTCTATAAAAAAGTACTTTGTCAATAACCACCATCGTTTGAGCCATTTTTTCTTAATATTATTTTTAATTTTCGTGTTAACGAAATAACGCACACAATACCAAGGCAGTAGTAGCTAGCACTGTCGTCCATTCCGGATCACGACCGAGAATGTAAATGAGAAGATCGCTGAGTGTGGATAGCTTCTCGGTTCTCGCGCAAGTTCTCGGCGAGACTTCTCGCCGAGACTTCTCGCGTGAGTCTGGAGCCGGTATATGACTAACTACACTCTTTGCTAACTACGCAACAAACACAGACTAAGTGGGTATTAGACTATCCTAAATTCAGGATCCGATATTTAGTCGTTCCTGAATTCAGAGAAGTCTAATCGCATTTAGGAAGGTCGCATCCGATTTAGGATGCCGATTTAGGAGAAGAATGGTTTCCGACGTTCTAAATACTAAATCGGATACTAAATCGAAAAGGTGTAATCACAGTTCCGATTTAGGACGCTCAGTCGCCGCTCACCTACCGTCGTGAGCGCACCGTTTGTTGTTTCTTGCTTCATCTTAATATTGCGTACGCACGCAAAACAAGATGACTTCAGAAAAGGAGGCGATACAAAATATCTTGGAACTATATAAGGACATGCCTTATCTTTGGAACAAAAGTGATCCAAACTATATGAATAAAAATATCAGAAACGACGGGTACAGTGTGTTACTAGGTTCTAACACACCCATAATGTTCATACTTGCTAGCTTTTGACCCAATCTATACTAATATTATAAAGAGGAAAGATTTGATTGTTTCGAGACCAGGGGAAGGACATAGCGTATTTTTCCTACGGGAAAATATAAAATTCCCACGGAAAAACAAAAATAACGCGGGCGAAGTCGCGAGCGGAAAGCTAGTAACAAATATTCCTTCATCCATCCGGTTATTATGTTATATTTCGACACGGTTAGCGCAGAGGTGGAGTGATCGCCTACTGTGCAACGGGTCGCGGGTTCGATTCCCGCACGGGACAGATATTTTGTATGGCCTACAGAAATTTGTTCCGATCTGGGCGTATGTGCATGTGATATTCTATGTTTGTAACTGCACCCACGACACAGGAGAAAATCCTAGTGTGGGGCGACGTTTTTATATAAAAAAAGAACAAATCTCGTTCTTTTTTTCTTTTTTTTATAGTATGGAGCCATTGATTTACTACCAAGCGTTTGGTAGTAAATCAATGTATGGAGCCAACCGCTAGGGCTATGGCAATACCAATTTTCTCGTTTTTCGTTAGACTTTGCATTTTGTTATACTTTTCACTCGACACGTCCGTCACTTGTCGCGCTTCCTTTAAGACTGATTCAGAGCCCTGAATCAGTGAACGTGTAATCAGGAGCTGCAGCGACTGAATTTAGTGTCCTAAATCGGACACTGAATATCGGATCCTAAATTTAGGATAGTATAATACCCTCTTATGCCCTTAGACTATAGAAGAGGATGGGCCACTTTGGGTGCGGGTGGGGATTAAGCGCGATATCATCATTCAGAAGCCCAATTCATGTAATCATCATTCAACAAGATTGAAAGTTGACCACATTGAAATTGTATTGTGAATTGATCAAAAATTGGTATTCTTGTAACTAAATATTAAAATTAATTCACGTTAAGATTTCAATATCATCTCGATATAATCTCATAGTAGTCAATTTTTGAACGTATTTCTTTTTTTTTTATAATATTTTTGGCTTGGCTTCTAGGTCTTTCAGCCATTGAACGTATTTCGATTCTCAGTTGCCAGAGATTATACACAAGAATTTGCGTCGTAATGTTGGCACTACGCTAAAAATATTGTTGGTGCGTTCCGAATTGCGATAAAAGCGATAATATCGCGAATCCGACCAAATTAAATCGTCACAAAAATCAAAATATAAGGGCTATTGAATCAGTAGGTTATGTTGTGACTTTGGTCGGATTCGCGATATTACCACTTTTATCGTTTTAAAGAACGCAGGGTGTATAGCCTATGATAATAATTGGCTAAAAGACTTATGTTCGGGCCAGAAAAGCGTTTAAACGGAAGAAGAATTGTACTAAAGACTAGCCATGGAATTATTACTCAAACAGGAATGAGCTCTTCAAAATATTGTTGTTCAAATTTGGACTTTATTTCTATGTAAATAAAGACTAAACACTTGAAAGTGCAAAAGTGTGCCGAGAGAGATAGCACTAACTGTACCTTTTATCCCTTTCCCACAGTGTTGCTACTGTTGTATATTTTATAATTTAGTAGTTATGAAACAACTATTGGTAGATGAAGATTTTTTATTATTGTTTATTTTAATTACTTTTAACGCCCAAAATACCTAAAATGTTTTCTTTTTGTAATAATTATAACATGAAATAAATTAAATTATCGTGTCAGCCTACTATTAATAATTATAACACTATGATTTTACGTCCAGGAAATATTCTAGTGGTAGTATTCAAAAATGTTATATTGCAACAACGATCCTATGTCAATGTCAGTTATTTTCGTTGTCATTGTAGTAGGGTGACCACACGGTATGTACCTAACATAAATATTTTTTTAATAAAAGTAATTTACATTAGTTATTTATTGCTTAGCTTAAACGATGCGATGTTAAGTTATTAGAAAAAAGAATTGGCATTAACATTCTGTTCAAGATATTGGCGAAACCACAAAAGTTTTCAATATTGTTAAAACAATTCGACTCACACTGATGTGTTTTTAATTCTTTTCTTCTTAAAATATTACTCATTCTTATACTAGGTATGTATTTAAATATCACAGAAAGATTTTAGTGTTGACTCATTTTTGACAAGTTGACATATTTGATTATCTGTTATGTGGCGGTGGGTTCAACATAATATACCGATTGGAAAGACCCATCTATTGAAAGACAATCATTTTTTTTTTAAAGAAAACGTCGCCCCACACTAGGATTTTCTCCTGTATCGTGGGTGCAGTTACAAACATAGAATATCACATGCACATACGCCCAGACCGGAACAAACTTCTGTAGGCCATACAAAACATCTGTCCCGTGCGGGAATCGAACACGCAACCCGTTGTCGCACGCACGCACGCAACGCACCACGCAATCATTGACATTCATTATTATTTAAATAATTATAATATTAATAAAACCTATCTTGTATTGAAAAGCAGATATAAAATTCTTTTGCGCAACTCATTTTGAAATAATAGAATAGAATATAATATTTCTTTGTTGTACAACACCAACCAGCTTAAAGTCAACGTATAAATAATTCACTTAACACTAATTGTACTAAAAGCGATCTCTTTCTTAACAATCGTGATAATTAAGCATATTATGATTTTCAAAAGAATCTTTCAGGTTGAATGTTATTGTTTTTAAGAAAAAATCCCTATTTTGTAGAATTTGTGGTCACAAATTTACGAAAGAGACAAACGGTACAGTTATTTATCTCTCGCTCGGCACACTTTTTTAAGCAAGAGCTCATTTCTGTTTGAGTAATAATTCCATGAGACTAGCAATTAGCATAGCATACGTATAGTGGGTATCTATATTAGTCTGTGTACCTAGTTATTGGTGGCCTTAGATAAAGAATGAATAGATAGGACGTGACCGTATACCCGTAAGGGACAGACATAGATGACGACATACCTGCCTAAAGTAGATGGGTATACCAGTGTTGCTTTAAGTTTTACCCTACTTTATGTTTATAGTGAATTTTACCACTATAAACATAAATGGTTGATTGATCTACGTATTTTTTTTGAGACATTTTAATGAGCGCTCCTCGCTCAATAATATGTCTCAAAAAATAAAAGTGGGAGGGAGTTGCGATTTTTTTAAATTGTATTCTTCATTCAACCTTCGCCGCAGTCTAAAGTTATTTACACTTTTAAATAAAACTACACTTTTCGGATTTACTCGAGTATATTTCGTTTTAAAACATTTTACTTAATTATTTATTTAAGCTATTATGTAAACATCTTTACAAATATAAGAAAAAATATTAGGAATCATCATCATCATCCACGCGCGTCCACTACTGGACATAGGCCTCTCCAAGTGCTCGCCACTGAGCATGATCCGCGACCACTCGCTTCCACCTTTTGCCAGCTAGGTACCTTGCGAAGATCGTCGCTCGATTAAGAATACAGCGGGCAATAATCATTGTTTTTTCTTTATATCTGCAGTTTATTTAAAATCCAATATTTACACATTTACTAAATATTTGTGAAGATTTAGAAAATGTATAATATTAAATTTTAAATAAACATTTTCTAAAATTAGATTTCAATAGCACCGTTATTGTCATCGAGTAAAGGACTTCGGCTTACAGAGATAAAATTCACTACAATACAGGTAAATATTCACTTGGGCTGGGTAAGTTCAAGAACTGAACTACTGATACCGCACTCAATATGGTGCTAAAAGCCCAAAGTTGGTAAGCTTGCTCACAATGTGGAAAAAAGATCTGGCAAAGAACGCAAGATGCCGATGTAGATAGCTGGTTATTCTTAGTTGCCCGTGTTGCCACCCCCAACCTCGCCCCCGCTGGCGGCAACTTGGAAATAGCGCAGGACAAGACCAATTTGTAGATCTCTGATTAAGCCACATTGCTAGCTATAGCACAAAATTGCTAATAAATCACAAACATTTTCTAGAGGCTGTCTACTCCTCGCCACTCAGCAGCTGTTTTTGGGTGTGGTAAACACGTATTAAATTGCTTACGTACAAACTCATATGCCTTTGAACATAAAAAGTGTAAGCAAAGCGCGAATTTCCTTAATGGTTCAGAATACTTTCTTTTGTCAACTCCTAAAAATCTTTTCAGAAAATCTCTATTGGTTCCTCCTACAGTATCTATAATGTCCAACTACTAATTTTGCATCATTAACTTACACTTCAAATCACTTTACACATTTTCAAGTGTGACTACTTTTTTTCCCAATCGTCTAAGCGATTGACGCACTGGCCGTAGTTTTTTATTTCATGACCTCGCTGATTGTTTCAAACCCAGCATTTGAAGCCGCATTTTTCTCTTTCGGGGCGTATTCAAATTTGAACCGAAATCCAACACCGATGCGTCCTGAAACAATATGTATTTAAGGTAAAGGTTAAAAATAAAAGCAGGTTCAAATTTTACAACATTAAAAATATTAATTAATAAATTTTTAAACTTTATCTGTACTAATGGTCAGACTTGTTATATTAATAGAAAATGACCAAAATCAAACCATTAATAACATGTTTGGCCATATCAAAATATTAGAAAAGGATTTGGTACCTACCCTACCCATGTTAATCCAAAACTGTAAAATAAATTTTGAAATCCCCCATATAAATAGTTGGGTTTGTGAAAAATAAATTTAGGTTTTGGCTTGATAGGGTTGGCTGCCAATTCAATCGACCAGTAGCTTTAACCCAACTGTTTTCGAGTAGTTATCTCCGAGAGAAATCTGTTAAATACAGACAAACAAGCAAATGGAAAGTCTCACTTCAAAAGAATTACCTTTGCTATCTAAAATGCTCAAAAATTTATTCTTAAATATGTCAATATTAATGTAACACAGAAAATAATATGTGAGTTCCCTTTCACGTAACAAATTACCTACGAATCAAGGAAAAATAATCGTAGCGTAACTGGTATCATTATAACCCGGCAAAATGTTATACGCGTTGGCTGTATACGTGGCCATATTGTATGGCGACATTCCTAGCTTGTTAGGTTAACAGTAACCTTACTACTTAGTTTGAAATTTCATGTTTAATCCCATAATATGATTGAGAACCATAGTAGAAGGATAAAATATTGCAATATAACTTGTATTTATAATTTAAAAAATAGTTTTGGCGCTTAATATTGACACAATTTAGGTCTTACCTGTGAAAGGTTATATTTTCCTGTTTTCTAGCACTATCACTATTACAACCTAAAACGGAGCAGTGCACCATGATTTAAATTTTCAAATAGTTCACAATTACACTAATTAAAGTGTTAAATAATTACACAGTAAGCTATAATTCACACAACAAATTTCTTCCACGTATTTGTTTAGCACCAGACGCTGGTGATAAACAATCCCCACTACCAGTTTCACCTATATACGGTAACAAGGACAAAAAAAAATGATGCCATCTTCTTCTTTCCTTTGGCAATGTGTATAAGTTTATCTCTTTTCCTCATGTTTGACGGCTTTTATAGCCCATCTATTTCATTCTATATCTATGTTGGTGGCAGTTGGCACTAATTCGATTTAAACTCAACGAAATTTAGTTTTAGTGCTGTCAAATTGTGTTTTCAGTTAAAATGTAATGTTAGAACAAAAAACACGATTTGACATTAATAGAATTGACACCATTGTCACCCATTGTTTAGATAGGTAATAATTAATAATCTTACTTTAGAAGAGATATAATGCATCACTTCTTTTTGGATTACCAATATATGGACGAATTCCTTCTATAAGAATTTTTGACAGATTATTCGAGAGCCTGTACGTTTTTTTAAACTCCCGCTCACTTAAGCTGAAGGCAAGGCATCTGCAGCAAGGCGACGATTGCGTTGGGTACGTTGTCGTTCCCTGGCTCTTCATGTGGCAGTAGCCATGGCAGGTCGGTGTACCGCAAATAAATAATGCCATCAAAGTCCGCTTATTGCAATCAAATCGCTTATTTTAAATGGTAGAAATTAGAATCCCAAATTCACAGAAAACCACAAAAGGACTGCACAAAAACTACTTTGTGATAACTTTAATACAATCTAATTTCAGTATGGTTACGATCAACTTTCAAACTCAATTTTGACATTTAAATAGTTTTCAGAATACCATTTTTTGGCCAGAATCCAAGTCATTCTTTGCCTTTTTTTAACAGAATGCCGATTTTAGTGTTAATCAAATCTCGGTTGCATTACAATCAAATTGCATTCTTTGACAGATTAACGTCAAACTTGTAATGTACGAGAATGCCATTGTTGATGCACATGATATCGAGACTAGATCGGAACTGTATTTTTACAAAATAGTTACGTGAATTGGGCTTCAGATATCGCGCTACGGTCAACGGAACGGCAAATCTTAGATCATTTAGCCTACGGATATGGTACACAACAAATCGCAGTATACATTTCTCTGCCACATTTTGCGGGAGGTGAGCATGGCACACTACGAAAATCTAGCATTCAATTACACATACGCACACTATGAAAATATTACATACATCGACAAATTAACGTGTATCTACGCAATCGCCCACAAATCATGCCCGTGTACTGTGTTGAGCTACCAACGTACCATTGTATTTTTCTATCGTAACGGCTATGAAAAATACTTTAAAATTGTACTTAAATAACTGCAATTCTACATGTGGACCATGAAAGCGCAGTGAAATTGGCGTACAACCCACCACATGAGTTCCACAACAGAACCAAGCACATAAAACTGAAACATTTCTTCGTGCGAGAATGTGTCATGAATGGAGACCTCGTTGCTGAGTAAATTCCTGCTGAGAATCAAATTGCGGATATGCTTACAAAGCCACTCTTCAAGCCTCGCTTAGAAACTCTCTGCAATCACTTAGGGCTCGTTGCTTTAAACTAGTGAGGTGTGAAGATATGGACACATGGTCTTAAACTCTATGGTGCTATGTAGTGTGGACACATAGCCTATTGTAGAAGGTTACATAGCAACCGTTGTTTAGTCTTATTGATGTCAACTGTGTTGTAAATATTAATTGTAATGTTTTTGCTAATATATCTACTATCCAAGTCTATCGCCTTTTAATTCATTTATTATCTTTAATACACTTCTTTGAGCGCGGTTTTGCCCCTCCCCCCCCCCCAGAATACGAGGCGTCCACGCCCAGGTATATTGCGTCCTGGAAGTGGTCGTCCAGAGAGCGATTCTCCAACGCTAGCGTAGTTGCTTTACCTAGTTTACTATGATAATCAATAAATATTAGGTCCTTACATATGAAATTGGCGTCGATCTCAAATACCTCCTCTATGGTTAGGAATTCCAAATTCTATACAGCTATTTACTCATCTATTTGTGTTTCGAAAATTATAATTCACTTGTTTTTTCCTCAATTGTTTTTGTTACAGGTCAGTAACTTATACATATTATATCTACAAGGTACATACCCTATCAAGCCAAAATATATCTTTTCTACTATTTTGATATGGCCAAACATATTATTAATGGTTTGATTTTGGTCATTTTCTATTAATATAACAAGTCTGACCATTAGTACAGATACAGTTTAAAAATTTATTAATTAATATTTTTAATGTTGTAAAATTAGAACCTGCTTTTATTTTTAAACTTTACCTTAAATACATATTGTTTCAGGACGCATCGATGTTGGATTTCAGTTCAAATTTGAATACGCCCCGAAAGAGAAAAATGCGACTTCAAATGCTGGGTTTGAAACAATCAGCGAGGTCATCAAATAATAAAACTACGGCCAGTGCGTCAATCGCTTAGACGATTGGGAAAAAAAGTAGTCACACTTGAAAATGTGTAAAGTGATTTCAAGTGTAAGTTAATGATGCAAAATTAGTAGTTGGACATTTTAGATACTGTAGGAGGAACCAATAGAGATTTTCTGCAAAGATTTTTAGGAGTTGACAAAAGAAAGTATTCTGAACCTTTAAGGAACATCGCGCTGTGCTTACACTTTTTAAGTTCAAAGGCATATGAGTTTGTACGTAAGCAATTTAATACGTGTTTACCACACCCAAAAACAGCTAGTGAGTGGCGAAGAGTAGACAGCCTCTAGAAAATGTTTGTGATTTATTAGCAATTTTGTGCCATAGCTAGTAATCTGGCTTAATCCAAATGAAATAAGTCATATCTCTACTTTGTCTGAATATTTAACAAGAACACATAGGATGTAGATATAGCTCTATGCACCGAACAGGTGTTTCTAATTAATTATATAGGTACTTGACAGAACATAATCTTCCTCAGAGATCTACAAATTGGTCTTGTCCTGCGCTATTTCCAAGTTGCCGCCAGCGGGGGCGAGGTTGGGGGTGGCAACACGGGCAACTAAGAATAACCAGCTATCTACATCGGCATCTTGCGTTCTTTGCCAGATCTTTTTTCCACATTGTGAGCAAGCTTACCAACTTTGGGCTTTTAGCACCATATTGAGTGCGGTATCAGTAGTTCAGTTCTTGAACTTACCCAGCCCAAGTGAATATTTACCTGTATTGTAGTGAATTTTATCTCTGTAAGCCGAAGTCCTTTACTCGATGACAATAACGGTGCTATTGAAATCTAATTTTAGAAAATGTTTATTTAAAATTTAATATTATACATTTTCTAAATCTTCACAAATATTTAGTAAATGTGTAAATATTGGATTTTAAATAAACTGCAGATATAAAGAAAAAACAATGATTATTGCCCGCTGTATTCTTAATCGAGCGACGATCTTCGCAAGGTACCTAGCTGGCAAAAGCTGGAAGCGAGTGGTCGCGGATCGTGCTCAGTGGCGAGCACTTGGAGAGGCCTATGTCCAGCAGTGGACGCGTGTGGATGATGATGATGATTCCTAATATTTTTTCTTATATTTGTAAAGATGTTTACATAATAGCTTAAATAAATAATAGTAAAATGTTTTAAAACGAAATATACTCGAGTAAATCCGAAAAGTGTAGTTTTATTTAAAAGTGTAAATAACTTTAGACTGCGGCGAAGGTTGAATGAAGAATACTATTTAAAAAAATCGCAACTTCCTCCCACTTTTATTTTTTGAGACATATTATTGAGCGAGGGGCGCTCATTAAAATGTCTCAAAAAAAATACGTAGATCAATCAACCCTACTTTATGTTTATAGTGGTAAAAGCCACTATAAACATAAAGTAGGGTAAAACTTAAAGCAACACTGGTATACCCATCTACTTTAGGCAGGTATGACGTCATCTATGTCTGTCCCTTACGGGTATACGGTCACGTCCTATCTATTCATTCTTTATCTAAGAATGAGACCAAAAGCGTCTAATTTCATAAAGGTTTAGGGGGGTAAAACAGTTATCGCCCGAAACAATATTTCAAACAGGAATTGTAGGCAATTTCGACCATTTCTTGCAACTCTCTCTATCACACGATACGGGTCGGGGGCAGGGGTATAATGTAGTGATAGTGATGTGACATAATGTTATCGTAGTTATTGTCGCCTAGGGAGGAGAAAGTAATATCGATATATCGATCAATAGTGAAAGTTATTACTCAAGTCGGAACTATTAATCTTCACAAATACCTTATACATGAAAAAGTAAATATCTTTTTGAATACGTTTATTGATTTTAATGTTTTATTTTAAAGATTTTATTTCAATACTTTCCTTCTTTAAGGGTTAGCAGCCTGTAGCCTGTTAACTTTACTGTAAATTCCCAAAACCAAAAAAGGAAAAAAATGTAAGTAAGTATGTAAGTAGTTGTTTGTTATAATAAATATGTGCCATAAAGACACAAACACAAAATAAATTGGTGTTTTGTTTCTTGTGATAGGTATTTGTTATGCAATGTATGAAATTGGAGCAGCTAAAAACGTGTAATAGACTATGCAAGTAGCGTTATTTTTAATATTATTTTATTTTAATTTTATTCCTCTAAAGCTGGGCTCTAAGGTTTTACTCGCGTTATGGAATCTACGATTGTATAAAAAACACAAACGACAAGGTACCTAAATAATATAAGAGCATGTAGGGTAGGCAGGGTACGCATATATGAGAAGAAGGCACCCTTCGTACGGTTTTTAAGTTTTTTTTTCATTTTAACTATAAAATTTAAAGTAGCTGATTACATATACTAATAGTTATTTTTTAACCGACTTCAAAAAAGGAGTTTCTCAATTCGATGCGTATGTTTTTTTATGTGTACATACACATAAAAAAACATACGCATCGAATTGAGATTACGCCGCCAATTGCGGACCGATTTTCAAAATTCTTTCTGTATTCTAAAGATTATACTCCAAAGGTGGTCCCATTGTTACCAAAGTTAGGATCTGATAATGGGATCCCATAAAAATGGAGGGAAATCCTTAAATTTTCCTTAAAAATAATATAAGAATAGGTACAGACAACATTACATTTCTATATTGAAGTCGGTGCTAAACGATGATCTCCTAGAAAGTCTTAAAATTTGGCACCGTCTCGTCTTCAATAATGATGGGTGATGTTGTCTGTACCTATTCTTATACTATTTCTAACTTTTCAGTGTTTTTGTAGTCCATTTTTATATTTATTGTAAAATATTTTTTTTACATGCGACAGGAAAGCTCTTGGCCTTCATCTCACCTGCTGGTATGTGAAGATAATGTCGAAGGTGGAAGTGAGCTTCACCTGGACTCCTCGACAGCTGAGGAACTGGCTATCTCACCTCTAATTATCGAAACACAACAATTCTATTAACATTGTTATTATGGCGATAAACTTAGGTAAGACGATGGTAGCTAGCCAGGTGTGCTCAGAAGCCCTACCACCAACCAAACGGAGCAGAAAAGCTTTTATCCCCGTGCGGAATCGAACTCCGGACGGACCTCCCGATCAACATCCGGTGGCCTCAACCACTAGACCACGGAGGTGGTAAAAATTAGAATTCTAGACTATTAGTATAACTACCCGAGATTAGTGTATAAAAATGAGAGGTATTTTTTATTTGATGCATAATTATTACTTTATATTTTTTAAATCCCTGCTCCTATTTAGTTTGTATGTAAAAGTATTAATTTATCTATCTAAAATAATAGATTTTTTGTTATTTATTTTTAAGTTAACAAGAGGTCTGCTCTTGTTTAAACAATTGTAAATGTCATTTTATGTTTAGTGTTTATTTTTTTCATAAAAGGATCCATTTTACATTGATTCACATCTCAAATGAAAATCATTTTAATTCAGTATAACACTCATCTTACAAAAAGTCATTTTCTTTAGACAGGTAAATGTACGATAGATAGGTACTTTCATAACAAATAACATCTCAGTCCTATAAAGTAGGACTTGGTAGGGATACCAAGTACACTATAAATTTCAAAGGAAAACTGAAATAATTTACGAAACTTATCTACTAAAATATTATAATGAAAGAAGATGCAACTATGTTTGTATTTTTGTTTGTAATGAATAAACTCAAAAACTAGCTCACTGGGAAGTCTCGGCGTAATTATTGTTAAAATAATTTTTAGAAATAAAGCAATTTTAACTTATTATATTTTTTATTTTTAAAAACTACTAGGCTGATTTTAAAAAAATTTTGGCTAATAGAATGCTACATTATCACTGAGTAATATAAGGTTATAAAATAATTTTTCCTACGGGTAAACAAAATTCCCTCACGAAAAACGAAAATAACGAAGGCAAAGTTGCGAGCGGAAAGGCAGTCAGGAATACCTAAGCAACGCAAAACATTACAAACGGTAAAATAGTGATCTCGAGTTCTCGCGCCGAGGAGTCGCGCGCTGCTATCGTTGTGTGCGTGAGAATTTGCGCATGTTGTATTGGTGGTGTAAACGCCAGACCGGAGGCGGAGCGGTGTGAAACAGATAGCATTTTAGAAAATACCTACTCGCGCCGTGCACGATTACTTCACAATCCTCTTAAGCCCCTTCTCCCATTACGATACGCACAGGCGACTCAAGTATTCTGCAAGTATCGGAGACTAGTCGCCACCAAGTATCTAACATACATTTGAATGCAGGCTCGCACACTACGCTACTGGTATCCTACGCGTCCGCGACTAGTATCGCGCGACTCGCCGTGTCGGTCTTTTGGACGTCGCGTCACGACAAGATGGCGGCGGAGCAAGAAATGAATATTAAATTTGTACAAGAAGTTAAAAAAAAATGCTTGTTTATATAACTACAAATTACCAGAATACATGCGAAAAAATAAAATAGACAGGACTTGGTCTAGAGGTGGCGTTAATGGTTGAAAAAAAAAATTAGTTAAAAGTTAATAGTTGAATAAAAATATCAGATAATTTTAATGGTTGAAAATATGTTAATATTTTTATTCAAATACAATATTGATATTTTTATTAGCATCGTGGCGATCAATATTTTTATTTATTCGGTCTGTGATTGAAATTATTCATTACGATACGATAATTTTATCAGTTGGTTACATTTATCTATACGAATAAATATTACTCTCGCGTTAAAATCAACTTAATGAATATTTTTATTCACTGTGGTTGAAAATATTTATCGAATATGTGTTAAATTTTTTTATTGGTTAATTTTAACGGTTGTTAAATATATTCAACAACACTAACTTGGGCAGAGGGCTTCTTCGTCACTGGAATCGTTTGACATAACGTCCGTCCACAAAAAACGAGTAAGCACAAATGATGAATTTAGTCATTTTTCAGTAGCATAATATGTGAGCGTCGAGTGGCGAACCATTATCCACCATCCAACCATTATTCTACTCAAGTATCGTATCCTACAAATATCGTAATGGGAGAAGGGCTTAAGAGGTTAAAATATGACGGCTAATGGTGTTGCCATTATAAGAAATCAGCAAAACGGCCGTGGTCACGACTCGCTTGACAGACTCTACCGCCACACGCCCGATAACGCATACGAAGACCGAATATTCGCGACGATAGCCGAATATGACTGGTCCTATCTGCGTGTATCTCTGCTCGTGCTCTAATCTGTGGATGTGTAGATACCATGAAGTTATAGATATACTATACGTATGGCGGGTTCCACTTATGCGCAGATTTGCAGCATTTTTAACATCATCGCGTTTTATTAGCATTTAACCTTAGATAAAGAATGAATAGATAGGACGTGACCGTATACCCGTAAGGGACAGACATAGATGACGTCATACCTGCCTAAAGTAGATGGGTATACCAGTATTGCTTTAAGTTTTACCCTACTTTATTTTTATAGTGGCTTTTACCACTATAAACATAAAGTAGGCTTGATTGATCTACGTATTTTTTTTGAGACATTTTAATGAGCGCCCCTCGCTCAATAATATGTCTCAAAAAATAAAAGTGGGAGGAAGTTGCGATTTTTTTTATTGAATTCTTCATTCAACCTTCGCCGCAGTCTAAAGTTATTTACACTTTTAAATAAAACTACACTTTTCGGATTTACTCGAGTATATTTCGTTTTAAAACATTTTACTATTATTTATTTAAGCTATTATGTAAACATCTTTACAAATATAAGAAAAAATATTAGGAATCATCATCCACACGCGTCCACTGCTAGACATAGGCCTCTCTAAGTGCTCGCCACTGAGCACGATCCGCGACCATTCGCTTCCAGCTTTTGCCAGCTAGGTACCTTGCGAAGATCGTCGCTCGATTAAGAATACAGCGGGCAATAATCATTGTTTTTTCTTTATCTCTGCAGTTTATTTAAAATCCAATATTTACACATTTACTAAATATTTGTGAAGAATTAGAAAATGTATAATATTAAATTTTAAATAAACATTTTCCAAAATTAGACTACTTTTTTTCCCAATCGTCTAAGCGGTTGACGCACTGGCCGTAGTTTTTTATTTGATGACCTCGCTGATTGTTTCAAACCCAGCATTTGAAGCCGCATTTTTCTCTTTCGGGGCGTATTCAAATTTGAACCGAAATCCAACACCGATGCGTCCTGAAACAATATGTATACAGGTTAAAAATAAAAGGAGGTTCCCCGAAGGAAATCTGTTAAATACAGACAAACAAGCAAATGGAAAGTCTCACTTCAAAAGAATTACCTTTGTTATCTAAAATGCTCAAAATTTAATACTTAAATATGTCAATATTAATGTAACACAGAAACTAATATGTGAGTTCCCTTTCACGTAACAAATTACCTACGAATCAAGGAAAAATAGTCGTAGCGTAACTGGTATCATTATAACCCGGCAAAATGTTATACGCGTTGGCTGTATACGTGGCCATATTGTATGGCGACATTCCTAGCTTGTTAGGTTAACAATAACCTTACTACTTAGTTTGAAATTTCATGTTTAATCCCATAATATGATTGAGAACCATAGTAGAAGGATAAAATATTGCAATATAACTTGTATCTATAATTTAAAAAATAGTTTTGGCGCTTTTTATTGACACAATTTAGGTCTTACCTGTAAAAGGTTATATTTTCCTGTTTTCTAGCACTATCACTAATACAAACTAAAACGGAGCAGTGCACCATGATTTAAATGTTCAAATAGTTCACAATTACACTAATTATAGTGTTAAATAATTACACAGTAAGCTATAATTCACAGAACAAATTTCTTCCACGTATTTGTTTAGCACCAGACGCTGGTGATAAACAATCCCCACTACCAGTTTCACCTATATACGGTAACAAGGACAAAAAAAAATGATGCCATCTTCTTCTTTCCTTTGGCAATGTGTATAAGTTTATCTCTTTTCCTCATGTTTGACGGCTTTTATAGCCCATCTATTTCATTCTATATCTATGCTTTTAACGCTAGCAGAATGCGTTCCATTTATAGGTTAGGTTCACTTTGTGAAAAATAGCCCGGTGAAAATGTTAACATTTCTTAGAAGAAACGCAAAACATGGTTAACATTTAATGTTAGCGTGAAAAAATGGTGGTGGTGTTAAATGGAAAACGGGAATTGCGATAAATATTGATGACAGAGCTACACGATCAATAAATATCGCGATCCCTGGATATCGTGATCCAAATATCGTGATAAATATTGAACGTCTAGCATACGCCTGATAAATAATGTGATCACAGACGTAACGTCTTATTCTTTATAAATATAAGTTGAACCCTCAGAACAATGACTACAGCATAGTTGAGAAGGAGGATTAAAATAAGAATTAATTGTGTGCTATTTGTCTCTTTCTAACATACGGCACAAAACTGTGTAAATGTAAGAGATGAGTAATATTTGTCTTTTGGCATATCACAAGGTGGTCACTAGATGAATTGATTGAATTGTCATTTTGGTTAAAAATTAAAATTGGTTAAAAATATATAACACGGCTAAATTCTATAGTACCTTGTATCGAAGATAGACTATCCGAGTTTGAACTATTTGAATTGTTCGTATAATATTTGTTTGTGCGTCCCGTGGCTAGTAATATTTTGATTATATTTTATTAATATTTAAGTGATTAGAAAGCAAGAATTCTATATGTATTTACAAATAGTGTGTGTTTGTGCACTCCGTAACACAATGTTCTGTGTAGTTTGGGGCTGCAAGTCTCATTCGTCGCGAAAGGAAAATAATCAAAATTTATTGACCTTAAATTGGCATGTTTTCTCATATTGTTACTTGAATGTGAGCTAATAAGTACACTTATATACATATGAAATATCGCTGAATCATTTTGTAGAAAACAATACGTAATATTAACTTCACTTTTATGTTTTAGCGATTTTTAGAAAATTACTTTGAAGTTTTCTTGATCATGCGTAGTGTTGTAAAATTTTGTCGATATTTTTATTTTACAGATTTCCTATAGACAATGTATAAAAAACATATGGATAAAGTGTATTGTCAGACGAAATTGGAGTCCAAGAAAGCATAGTCTTTGCTCCAGATATTTTCCATCAGATTAATTTTGTATGTACTTAGTAGTAAAACTATGAAATGGAGACGTCATGACGTAAGTCAAGTTATTTAATGAAAGGAAATCTTTAAACTAAAATATTATTTATGAAAATAAAAACGTATTTAATTTCTTAACTATTTCTTTAAGGAATTCTTGACACGGATGCCAAGAACAACCAGTTCAGGTGATTTTTTTCTAAGAATTAAAATATTAGAGAAAGAAAAGAACTTGAAAGAGTCAAAAAGGTATAATATCAAAACGCCGCCTTCGGGAAATTTACATTCTAAACCCGGCCGCACATCAAGCGTAATAAATCTATCGAAAAATGTCTTAACAATAAATTATGGTCAAATGTTAATGTTTTTAGTTTAATTTCCAAGCATATGTACAAATAGTAGTTTTAGCATTCACGAATTTATCCAAGGTTCAAAATCCATGAGGGTTAAATTTTCGGGTAAGTAAATTAAATATGAGATTAACCTCAAGTACCTCTAAGCGATGCGATAAAAAATGAATTAAATCTAAGCGATGAAATAAAAGCAGTGTGTCTTCGATTTCCTTCCCATAGAATTTGTGAATCTCTGCAATAGAAAAATTCCAACATTTTAGATAACTGGAAATACCCGTCACTTAAATAGTCCAAATTTTAGGGTTCCGTACCTCAAAAGAAACACTGAACCATTATAGGATCCCTTTATTGTCCGTTTGTCTGTCAAGAGTATCTTGGAAACGCGTGAAGGTATCGAGTTGAAATTAAAACCATATAATTACTCAGTTCTACACTAACAAGTTCTAGTCCCTTGAAGATGTGAAAAAATCAAACTTCTAAGTTAACAAAAAAAGGTACGGCCGTTTATGTGTTCAACCGTTAAATACAAAACTCCAACACTCCTCCACGATTTATAATGTAACGAAATAATAATTGTTCAACATTAGTTTTGCTGTTACATTAGAAATCGCTTCACATAAAAAAATTTACCTACCTACAACACTCCTCCTTACATAGTAGATACAAATTGTTAAACTCAAATTCATTATGTCCTTCAAACAAAATTATTAATAAAATCAAATCATGTTATTTCTAAAATTAATAAATTTCTCAACAAATAGAGGTTTTGTAAAAATATCTGCTAAATTCTCATTTCTACTAACATATTCTACACAAATTTCTTTATTTTTGATTTTTCTTTTATATAATGGTATCTAATGTCTATATGTTTAGTTCTACGACTATTTTCATTGCTTTTAGAAATGCAAATTGCACCCCTATTATCAATTAATAATTTAGGTATTACATTTATTCCAAAATCAAAAGCTATTCCTTTAAGATTAATCGCTTCACTTGCTGCCATAGCTGCGGCAATGTACTCCGCTACTGCGGTAGAAAGTGCTACGCAATTTTGCTTTCGAGAATACCAAGCAATTATATTCTTATTATACAAAACTACACAACCACTTACGCTTTTCCGATCGGTCTTATCTCCTGCCCAATCTGCGTCTGAATAAACTTCCAAACTATTACTTACTTCCATATCATCTTTTTTGTAACATAAACCATCCATCTTTCCATCTTTCGTCTCTTTTAAATATCGTAGTACTCTTTTTGCATGTTGCCAACATTGTTCATTTGGTTTTTCTAAAAATTGTGACAAATATGACACAAAAAAGCTTATATCTGGTCTTGAAACAGTTGCTATGTACATTAAGCTGCCGATTAATTCTCGGTAAGGAGCATTTACAATTTCATCACTAGCCTCAATTTGTAATCCTTTCTCCATTGGTGTTTTAGCTCCATTGCTTAAATTTACTTAATATTTTGTCTATTTGACAAGTCTATTTAATTTCTATATTATTTACATTATAAGTAATATCCATTCCTAAAAACTTTTTAATTAAACCTAAATCCTTTGCTTTAAATTCATCATATAGTAGCTTTTTTACATTATTCACATTTTTTTTTCTTCCCATAAGTAAAATATCATCAACAAAAACAACTAGCTGTATATCTTCTCCATTATAAAGACAATAATCATAATCAGATCTAATCAAACCAATTTTTAGTAGATAATCATTAAATCTTTCCTTCCAACATTTTGGACTTTCTTTTAAACCATAAAGACTTCTCTATAATCTTAATACTTTATTCTTTCCTAGTGCTACTCCTTCAGGTTTCTTTACATACACTTCACTTTCTAATATTCCATTCAAAAATGCTGTCGGTATATGTAACTGATGTATTTTATACTCTTTTTGTACAGCTATAGTAAAAAACATTCTAATTGTTGCTAACCTTGCTACAGGTGAGTAATTATTTTTAAAATATGTCTCCTCCTGTACCTGGAAACCTCTAGCCACTAAACGTGCTTTCTTCAAACCGTTTTCTTTAGTTGTAAAAATCCATCTTGTTTCTATCGCTTTCTTTCCTTCTAGTAAATCTGCTTCTTTCCATGTCTCTAATTCTTCTAAACTTTTAATTTCTTTATCTATCGCAACTTTCCATTCATTACTTTTAATTGCTTCTTTAAATGTTTTCGGATTTTCATTACTATCTGCAGTTAATAAATCAGAACCCAGTGCAGCATCATCACACCAAGCATATTGATGTAAGATATCATTTTGTCAGAGGTGCTGTTGCAGATAGTGATATAGAGCTGAAGTATAAAGCGACAGAGCGCATGTATGCTGATGTGCTTACTAAGCCATTGTTGCGAAGTAAGTTTGAATTCTGCGTGCAAGGCTTAGGTGTAAGGGTGACTGTAGTCTAAGAATGCTGAGATTAAGAAGGAGTGTAAGAACGTGTAGGTTTTATATCGCTTTGTATTTATTATAATCATCAGCTTGTCACACTTAAATTAAGAGCCTTGTCAATCTGTTTTATACTTTATGGTTGTCATTCAATATACATTGTCATTGCTTGTACGAAATCCGTAAATATATTTAACTTATATTCTACTTCTGTGTTTCTTTGGAGTGTTATATCTATCACAATACCAACGCTGAGCGGTACGCGGTATGCGGCCGCCACTCGAGGACTTTTCCGCCCCAACGGTCGTCAGTCCTGCCCACTGCCACTTAATGTTTACAAATTCTTTGGGCTATGTCGTTGACTCTAGTTCTTCTACGGATCTCATCTTTCTGATGAGACTCCATGTGAACGGCCACGTCTCAGTTTCGTACTACATCACTGGCAATACGCAAGTATTGAAGAATTTCGTAATAAGACAATGCGACAGATTAGCCGTGAATATGCTACGTAACTTCCCGAACGCTGCCCAGCCAAGTAGGATTCTTCGATTTATCTCTTTCTGGAAGTTGGACTTACCGAGCTGGATTATTTACCCCAGGTTAACATATTTGTCAACAACTTCCAGTGTAGAGCCTCCAACCTTCACAGGAGTGGATACTACATAAGAGTTCAACGTGATTTTGGGCTTGTCCATGCTCATTTTATGATCTTGTCCATGCTCATTTTATGGTCTCAGCCATGACTACGATATCATCGGCAAAACGAAGGAGAGTCATGTTCTCAACATTTATGTTGATGCCGAGTCCTCTCCAGTCCAAAAGCGTAAATACATCCTCCGACGCAGCTGTGAACAGTTTCGGTGATATAACGTTACCCTGTCTAACACCTGTTGAAGTCGTTTTGGTTTTGAGTTTTCCTCCTGAAGGCAGACTGACATAGTGGCGTTTTTGTACAATGACTGCAACAGTTGGATGCACCTCTGGAGTGACCTAAGCACCTCCCAGCCCCCGTAGCACGACCATCAAAACACGATATGATAAAGCGATTTATCGAGGTGAACTGTCAAAATACGATGTCAACCTATTGTATTTTGACAGTTCACCGTGATAAACCGCTTTATCATATCGCGTTTTGGTGGTCGTGCTAGGGGGCCAGGTCTCGACAGAATTAAAGGCTTTCTCATAGTCTACAAACGCAACGCTGTTACTATGGCAGATTATACTCCTCGGTCTACTGTATAACCTGCCGCAGCGTATAAATGTGGCCTATGATACTATAGCCTTTACGGAATCCGGCTTTTTCGCGAGGCTGGAAGCTGTCAAACCTGCGGGGGAGACGATTTGTGATGACGCTCGAGAACAGCTTGTAGACATGATCTAGAAGCGTAATGGGTCTGTAGTTCACCAACTTTGCCCTGTCACCCTTTTTGAAAAAAAGTGCCACTACGGCCCTGTGTCATGCTTTAGGCGTTTCGCCTTCGAGTATGACGGAGTTTAATAGCCTCTGCAGCACTTTTCGGACTGGTAGTCCACCCGCTTTTAAAAGCTCAGCCGTAACTCCATCATCACTCGGCGCTTTGTTGTTCTTGAGCTGTTTGAGAGCCACAGTAATCTCGTACAGACTGATGTCCGGGATCTCTTCGGTGAAATGCTGAATCAATTTAAACCTAACGAACCAAGAGAAAATAACTCAAATATTTGTGTAGACTTAGAAGAAGAGGTTCTGGAAACTGTAAAAATTCTTAACTACAACCCTTTTCGAAATCATTTAACGTAAAAAAATCAGAAATCCCAAGGTTTCATATCCCAGTGCCATCTGAAGCTTGGCGTAATTACCTACTATGAAAATAAAACACGAAGAAACAGAACAGGAAAGCAAAAAAAAGTGAGACGAAGAATATTTTACAATGGGTCTCATCGGAAGGCTTAATGTCACTCAAAGGGCAAAGGTTTCTATGCTCGGGATTTCTCTACGCGATCGCATCAGAAATGAAGAGATCCGTAGAAGAAGTAGAGTCACTGACATAGCCCAAAGAATTGCAAACCTTAAGTGGCAGTGGGCAGGACACATAGCTCGCAGGACTAACGGCCGTTAGGGCGGGGCGGTCCTCGAGTGGCGGCCGCGTACCGGGAGACACAGTATTGACGCCCCCACAAGGTGGACCGACGATCTGGTGAAGGTCGCGGGATGCCGCTGGATGCGGGAGGCGCAGGACCGATCAGCAGGCCTATTCGCTAACTACGGTTGGTAACTAGAACTGTCATTTTTGAAAGCCACTTTATATCCATTGCGGGTTTAGTGATCTTATGTGTTACGGCAGCGTTCATGATAGCAGTAATGGATGTTAAGTTCCTTTCAAAAATGACAGTTCTAGTTAGCAACCGAAGTTACAGAATAGGGGGGCTGTTTGGAGATCCCTGGGGGAGGCCTATGTCCAACAGTGGGCGTTTCTTGGCTGAAATGATGATGATGATGACGAAAAATGTAACCTATGCCAAGGTGCAGAATTTGCTAAGGAAGATATTTTGAAACTTACTTCCGTATTCAGGGTTGATGATTATTAAATATTCAAAACTAATGTTTATGGTTATGTTAATAGACGTATATTTTATAATGACGTGGCTTCAAAATAAAAATGTAACATTAATAACTTTCGTTTGATTAAAAACTTGAATTGGACCTTAAATATAATTGATTAAGACTGAAATTCTAATTATTATTTTAGTGGCCGAAAACTAGAATATGAATGGCCGAAAACACGTTAAAATGGCCGACAACCGGTGAAAACGCCCTTGTTTGGTATATTTTTAATTAGTAAATTATTCTTAAGTTGTGGCATTATTTTTTTCATCTAATTTGAAAGTGAGTTAGATTATGTAACCATTCTAGCTCTAATTAAAAATGTAGATGCACTTTTTGATATTAAAAATCATGCCCAAACTGCAGAGTCCTGCTAACTGGCCGAAAAGGGGTACCTCTACCCTATTTTAAGTACGAGCAGTACAAACGGCCCGTTCCAGATAAGCATTTTTAGCCATAAATATCAACATTTTTAGCATCTCTGCGTTTCATTAGCCGGTGATGCTAGTTTTTCTTGCTGGTTGTCATGCGTTTCATATAAGCATTTTTGACACGAAATGCTAGCATCAAATACCCATGTTAATAGATGGGTTCTCTGATACCACTTTTTGACAGCTTTCAAATTTGACATTTGGAATCTTTTTTCATGATCCAAAAAGGATTTTCAGCGGATTTAAAGAATTTCTTGAAAGATATTTATAGTATTAGCCAATTCTGATTTATAATATTAAAAATTTTAAGTGGCTCGACCTTAGACCAAAATGGTCTAAGGGCTGGACTAATTAAGTGAGGTGTCAAAATTCAGCATGAAAAATCAGTACCTTGCGTTTCATTTGTAACAATTAGCGCAGCTAAAAATTTCAACATTTCTTATAAGAAACGCAAAACGAGGCTAACATCAGATGGCTGGAAAATGGCTTCAGCTGTTATACACTAAAAAGTCTCCAATTTGGAGGCAGGTCTTGTGTATGAAGATAAATGAAATCGGCTTTTACCAGCTAATGAGCTTTATTTCCATATTTTTTGGTATTCGGCCGAATAGTGACAATATTCAGCCGAATACCGAATATCTAAAAAATGACCGAATAGGCCGAATACCGACTAGTTGCCGAATATTCGTTACATCTCTAGTCTGTACCACGACGAGTGTGGTGCGAGCATTACAATTTCGCGCCTTTTCCGGAAATTCATTTGAAAGCAGCGCTAGAATACCCACGTGAACAGCGTCACCGATGATCAGCTGGTAATTTTGTGCCCGCCGTTAAATGTTCGCGGTTTCATTACCTACTTCTTTCTTGACTGTTCATTACAATAACAAAATTATTAACTCATTTGCATTAAAATAGTTCGAATCTTGAAATAAAGTGGTATTTATTTTATATTTTTGTTTTGGCGGCATAAGCGACTCAGTCATCTTATAAATATGTCGCCATTTTGACCATAAAAATTTTGAGTTGAGTATAAATATTTAGTTTGGCTTGTATGCTTGTCTAAATTTTATTATAGCAAGTAATTTAAATGGATACGCAATTGCAAGAAATATGGAGAACGTGTCTCAGAAAAATAGCACAATAAATTTCATTATTAATAACGCTCATGGTTAGTAGTCGTTTGATTCTCGCCTTAGTTATAATTTTTTAACGGATTTAGAACAGAGTGGCTGTAATAGTATTAGCCCTTTGAAACAGTTGTTGCTTGCATACAGATTTACTTTAAAATCATTTAATGTTATGTTTTCGGCGACACCACAGACTTCGGTAAGGTGATCAATCGTATCGCCTGATAATTTTACTCTACATCATTTCAACTGTGTTATTTTTGTTTATCTCATTCATTTGTAATAGTATTCATTTCATAAATTCGGTTATATTTGTTCTAGGACAACCCCAGGTGGTTAAAGTAATACCAAATAAAATTAGCCAACCAGTTACTCTGAATAAACAAAATTATATTAAGTTTGTTAAATTATCTAATAGTCTGGAAGGCAGTAATGAGGTATGAATACTTTTTGCCTAAAGTTTAAGCAAAAGAGTTTTAACAATGTAGTTTAAGCCATAAACTACATTATTAAAACAATATTGTGTATAAAAATATTAATGGAAAAGTTTCTAGGTAAGACACTAACTTCATAATAAAACAGGAAACCATTCACTAGAACAATTTTATATGCATTCTTAGCCTGTTAGACCATACAATCAGTGTGCATTAACATGTCATCTGGCTGGACTGACTGATGTTTAAAGTACTGAGTGCAAAAAAAAGAATTTTATTTTAGTTTTTTTTTATGAAGAATATCAAGATTTATTTTGCGCTTTTTGTACCTACTAAATGTGACAATACAAACAATTTAGAAACATATTCGCCTAGAAAAGCCAATATCTTGAATATTAGGACTCTATGCTATGTATAGTTTATCCCACCATCATTGTGGAAAAAAACAACACTGAAGAAAACATTCAAACGTAACTATTAAAACAAAAACTCAACCAAAATCCAATAAAAAATAAAACGTCCAAATGTAACTATAACAAAACTTTACAAAAATCCAATAACAATAACAAATAACATCAAACAAATTACTCTGAAACTCTAACGGAAGGATACATGCAACGGTAACAGTGATGCTAATGGTACTGGTCTCGCATCGCACAACTAGAGCAGGGATCCACGCGGGGAAGTGGGGGAAGGGTTGTTTTCCAGCCAGGTGCCATTTTAATGCGCACGGATTGTACTTGGTACAGTCATTACTGTAATCAAATGAACTATAAATAATTTTTTTTAACATCCAATGCATTGAATGTGATTTCAATTTTATCAATGTTTTTTTACCTTGATAAACCAAAGTAGATCTTATTATTAAGAAATTACAAATTTTGTGATAATAATACCAGAATTAAAATCTTGTATTGATTTTAATGTTTAAAATGTCTTCAATATTTAAAAAAAATGCAAAGTCACAACTACCTATAACAGAATTTTGTATGTGCCTATATAATTTGAAGATTTTTCTTGATTTACCTAGGATCCTATCATCAGATCCTGACTTGGCAATAATGGAACCACATTGAGAGAGTTTCCTCTAGAATGTTTCGAAAATCTGTCAACAGTTTGCTAAGAAATTAGTAAACATATTTACTAATATTTATAAATAAAAAAAAGATATGTTGAACATTTCTTGAAATCTGTTTAAAACCCTTGTGTGACAATGGTGAATTTTTCAAATGATAATATTGAATAATTCATATTTAGGTAAAACAAACTGAAAGTATGGATAAAATATAAAACTTGAATTTTTATTTTGAGTATTTGATCCATAAGACTTATTTAGTGGATATCTTTAAAACCATCAAACCTGTTCAAAAAGTGCTAACAGTATTGCATTATTATTTTAACAGTATTGTTAAAACAAACTGAAAGTATGGATAAAATATAAAACTTGAATTTTTATTTTGAGTATTTGATCCATAGGACTTATTTAGTGGATATCTTTAAAACCATCAAACCTGTTCAAAAAGTGCTAACAGTATTGCATTTTGTGCAGATCATACTTACCAGCATTAGAGATAGTAGGCTCAAATATACCTTTACAAATATTTCCTACAATTATTGACAAAAATCCTTACATTTTTAAAGGGGTCTGTGCTGCGAGCTATCAAAATACCAGGAATTAAATCTTCCCCGAGTAAGTATGATTTGATAATAATTTATTTATACCTTTATATCATTGGGCATGTATCCCACAGGAAATATGTACCAATAAAATATAGTATTATTTTATTAGTGTAGCAATAAATAGTTTTGAGTGTTGACATTATGTATAAAAACCTGATCACTGAATAGTATGTTATATTTTTAGTTGTTAGCTTATTAATGTAATGAACTTTAAATTACTATCATCAACATTTATCACTCTACAAGCTATTGCTTATATTATGTCTATTCAAATCTTGTTTTTGAAATTGTTAATTTTAATTATTTCAGAGCTAGTACAGCTGCCAGCTAAGAGCCTAGAACAGTTGTCAAAAGTGACTCCTGTGAAATCTGAATCAGTTTCAATTGAAGAAAACGCAGTAAGGAAATATTGTTGTATATTATTATTATGTAGTAGCTTTTTTCGCGCAGAATTTCTGTAAAACTTTTCGTATAACCACACAAATATAAACAAGCATTATGTCCGATATAACATGTGTACAAATTAAATTATAATCCGATCAATATAATTATTTTGAATACATAAATTATTTATGTATTCAAAATAATTATATTGATTAATAGTGATTATTATTACAGTCTGTAACAAAAACCCTGTGAACTCTGTTAGGGACATATGTTCAAAATCAATTTACAATAATTTTTCTATGTATGCTATTTTTTAAAACTGCAATAAAAAAAACAAAATAAATATTTAATCATAAATATATTTAAAAGTAACACCCATTGCTCATCCCATTTTGCGCCGGCGTCACCCTTTACCCCTTCCCCGTTATGCTGTAATTGATATCTTGTAAATACTGATGTTAGAATTTTTTTTAAATGTGTCAGTTTTTGTTTTTTAAATTGTATCTTCTTTTTTGTTTGATAAGTATACAAGTAAACATATAAGGGTTCACATGGTTTTTGTTGTGCACACTATATGTATGAATAGAGGAAAACAAAATGATGACAAAGAAATAGAAATGAGATGTACTACATATATTAACTGACATAGAATAACCTAAATATACTATCCCAAATTATTAATCCAGTTTAATCTTCTAATATACAGAGTGGGACATTTAGAGCAGTCAGTATGGGCAAGTCTGTAACTATAAGACATACAATGATCTGTTCGTAGGAAACATGTCATCGTTTTTAGTGACAAGAAAAAACTGCAAACATAGATTTAAAGAAACTTGTACTCAGTTCGGGAATTGAACCCGGTCATATTGAAAAATAAAACTCACGTCAACGTCACTAAAATTGATGACATGGTTCCTAAGAACAGAGGGCCTATTACCGATCTCATGGTTTTGCAAATGATATCATAGTGCAAAACGAAAAATACGATTTCCGGTCAGTTTTGATCATTTGTTCATTATTTAATGATGACATCATTGACATTATGCCATAGTGATGATATCATTGGAGATCGGTAATACGAAATGCAGCATTTCAGGACTTCTTTTTCTCAAATTTATACCATATCATACGATGAAAGATCCATAATTGGCCTGCAGATCTTTATATGTCTTAAAGTTACAGACTTGCCCATACTGACCGATCTAAACATGCCATCTGAAATATATATATATTTTTTTTTAATTACACTTACACTTAATTAACAATTTAGTCTAATCGAACAAATTAAAATGTAGAGTATATATACATAGTAAAATTAATAAAGTATTGGGTTTCCATATCACTCAATGGGTATGGTAATTCATATAGGTCGATCGCTAAGCACCGGCGCTGGTGGCGGTGGTGGTACACTGACTGCTGATTGACATTGACGGTCACCGTTAACATTACTGTCGTTGCTTGAATCGGGATACGACAAAAAAGAATAACTTTGACGGGGTCTTAACTAGTCTATGTGCCTCTTTAGCGTAATTGATAGATTGTCTTCCTTGCCTATAACATAATTACGAGATCCTACTTGTTGTATTACTCTCCCTTTTATTCACTTTCCCCCTTTTCCAAATTCTCTGGCCCACACTTCGTCCCCTACTTCAAAAGAACGAATCTGACTACTTGCTTTTTCCCCTTGCTTAGATTGATTATCCTGCACCCTTTTTTCTAATTTACTTCCCGTCCTCAGCAAGTCTAGGCGAGACCTCAAACTTTTCTAATTGCTCTTTTACATAACAGTGCCTTCTGCTGCTTCATTCGATGTAGGATGATAAGCTGGTGTAAAAGTGTGAAGAATGCCATTATTTTCCATAAAATTTTCCATTTCAGAACTTGTGAAAGGGGGTGCTTTATCAGATACAATTTGTTTAGGTAATCCAAAACGTGCAAATGTCTCCCTTACTTTTTTAAAAATTGCTGATGCATTAGTGTTAACCATGTGGAAGATTTCTATCCATTTGGAAGTAGAATCAATTAAAACCAAAAATGTTTTACCATTCATTGGTCCCAAAATTGGTTTTTCCCTTGTATAAGCTGCAATTAACTGTAACTAAATAGAGAGGCAGCCATTGCAGCACACTATGCCTATGTTGAATCTATTTTGCGATATGGTCTTATTATGTGGGGAAATGGTGTAGGTATTTTAAATGCTTTTATCTGCCAAAAGAAATGCATCCGTACTATTTGTGGCGTAGCTCCTTACGAGCCATGTAGGCCACTGTTCAAGAAGTTACAGATACTACCCTTAACTATACATTTTCGAAATTGCAGTGTTTGTAAAACGAAATATTTAAAGACTTACCTGTAATCAGGAGTCGCAGGTATCCCGACAGGCTGGTGTATAATGTGTAGGGCTCATTTCTGGCGCGAAAAAACTCTTTATGTATGTGTATTAGAATTTATAATAAAGTAACGTCTGAGATAAAAGAGCTTCCGATTGCCAGATTCAAAGAATATTTAAAAAAATGGTTACTTTCAAAACTGTAGGTATTATAAGGTTGACGATATGTTTTACTAGTCCACTTATTTCTGCTTGCATGTTGCAGTGTTGCGATTATAAATGATGAGACTTATATATAAACAAAAGACCTGTAAACTACCATTTTTAATGCAATAAATGATATTGAATTTAAAAAAAAATATGTATTCGTGTCCGTCCAGGGCCCTACAGAAAATTGCCACGGCTGAGGCGGTACCTTAGGAGGAGCTGCTGCCTCTAAATTACAACTGTCACACTTCTTACAATTTGTCTCAATATCCGAATCTATTGCATGGCCACCAAACATAGCTTAAAAATTAACCCTATTATTATTATTATTCCATTAATTCGGGGCTATTTGCGTCACTGCGACCTGCAAAGATCTATTGTGACTAGCCCCAAGTAAGACTTATTAGGCCTTACATGTGCTCCTTTAGCTGGGCACTGTCCAGGAATGATAAGATATTCCCAGCTTGGATTGTTTTTATATCGTCTGGGTCGAGAATGTGTCTCCCCAGTTGTCGGTTTCTCTTGTGAATAAGGGGTTCACAAAAGCACAGGAGGTGCATTGGTGTTTCACGCTCCTGTTCACAGAATCTGCAAGCATCAGTATCTTTTAGTCTCATATTGAACAGATGCCTGTTCAGCTTGCAGTGTCCAGTCAGAGCCCTAATCATCACGCTCAGGTTGCCCCTGTTGAGCTTCAGCAGCTCGTCAGTGCGCTTACGAGAGTATGGTTCGATTAGTGCTTTTGAATGTGTTAACCCAGGCGTTCTTTGCCAGTCCGCTTTTGCCTCTTGCAGGAGGTGGGTTTTTAAGTATTGCATAGCCTGGTTCTTTGAGATACCACAGAAAGGCTCTGGGCCAAATTGTAGTCCTTGGGCCCCAGACCTTGCTAGCTCATCGGCTTTTTCATTACCAATGATTCCAGAATGACCCGGTACCCATTTGAGGGTGATCTTGTTTCGTTGTCCCAGGTCATTTAGTTTTTCCACACAGTCTTTTACTAGCTTCGATTTTATAACGTTGCCGTTTAGTGCTAGTAAAGCTGCCTGACTGTCCAAGTAAATTACTATATTTTGGTTAACGTAGTTTCGCTGGCGGTTGGCTTGTACACATTCAATTATGGCATAAACTTCCGCCTGGAAAATAGTGGCATATTTGCCAAGGTTTACGCTTTTGCTAACCTTTTGCTTGGCAGCATATATGCTACATCCTACGTTAGGGCCCATTTTGGAGCCATCGGTGAACCACACCAGGCTTCCAACATCTGAGGGATCACTATTAGGGCGTTGAGCCCAGTCCTCCCTTTTAGTCAGTTCTACAGAAAAATTCTTGTGGAAGCTGAATTCTGGAAGCAAGACATCTGATGTCATTGCGAGTAGTAGACATTCAAACACTTTTTGGTGCAAAGACTTCATTGTTTGAGATTTCCAGTGTTTTATGCCAGCGTTAGTCCTGTAGATGCCAGCCTTCATCTCTTTCTCAATAAAGAGGTGGAGAGGTGGGAGGCTGAGAAGTGCATTTAGGGCTATAGCTGGAGTTGATCGAGTAGCACCCGTTGCCATAAGGCACGCAGTGCGCTGCAAGCCTGTCAATTTCCTTATGGCAGTTACTTGCAGTGCTTTTGAACCCCATACCGTGCAGGCGTAGGTTATTGAGGGCCTGACAATGGTGGTGTAGAGCAATAGGGCGATTTTAGGGTTTAACCCCCTTCTCGTCCCCGTTAGACGTTGGCATATTCCTAAGGCGGTTTTAGCCTTTTGGATGATGTTTTTGAGATGTGATTCCCAGGTCAGTCTCTTGTCGATGGTTACGCCCAAGTATTGACTTCTAAGAAGAATGGTATAGTTGTTCCATTAATAGTCAGTTCTAGGAGCTTATCCAGCTTCCTCTTCCTAGTAAATGGAACAACTATTGTTTTGGAAGGATTTACAATCAGATGATTATCCGAACACCACTTAACAATCATGTTAAGGGTTTTCTGTAAAATTGAAGATACAGTACTTTGTCAAGGGCCCACGACACAAGCCACTACGTCGTCAGCATAGCTCTGTACGTTAAGATCCATTTCCGAGGATTTAACTAAAAGTTCATCTATGACAAGGGACCATAGCAGTGGCGATAATACGCCTCCTTGCGGGCAGCCCCTTGTCACTTTGAAGCTTCTAGTTATCCCATGGAGGTTTATTTTAACAATTCTGTTTTGTAGCATTGCAATTATCCACCGGGTCGTTGTGTCATCGATCCCTTTGATCCTCAAAGCTTTGGTTAAAGAGGTAGTGGTGACGTTATCAAATGCTCCTTCTATATCCAGAAAGGCACAGATTGCTATTTGCCTGTCCTCAAGTGCTCTTTGGATGTTGTCCGTAAGCTCCAGTAAGGCAGTCTCTGTGGATTTCCCTTTCTGATATGCGTGTTGTTTCGGATGCAAGGGTAGTTCCTTGAGGGGACCTTCCCTAATGCATCCGTCAATTAGCTTCTCCATAGTTTTAAGAAGGAAGGAGTGTGAATAAAATTCAATGTTGATTGATAAAGTTTAATGAAGTAAAAAAAAACTGTACCTAAACAAAAATTACAAATCCTGTTCAAACTGCCTACCATTATTTCGTATGCAAGCATGGAGCTTACGGCGTACCTCACTCTCTGTCACTCGCGCTAAAAGTGAGGTTTTTAGGGTTCCGTAGTAAACAAGGAACCCTTATAGTTTCGCCATGTCTGTCTGTCTGTCCACGCTTTTACTCAGAGACTATTAGTACTAGAAAGCTGTAATTTGGTATGGGTATGTACGAGGGTGGGTCAAAAAGTTCGCGGAATGGAGGGTAAAAGATAAGAAATAAAACACAAAATTATTTTTCCTTCTCAATGTATTCTCCCTTAACTCTAATACATTTATTAGACCTATCAATTAATTTATTAATACCTTCGAAAAAAATGATTTCTTTGTCGTCAAAATAGGCCGAAATTGCGCTCTTCACTTCTTCATCGCTGGAAAATTTCTTCCCTCGAAGCTCTTTTTTCATTTTTGGGAACAAATAATAATCACTTGGGGCTAAATCTGGGCTATAGGGAGGATGTTCCAAGATTTCGAAGCCCACTCTTTGAACAGCAGCCATCGCAACTTGCGCCTTGTGCACGGGTGCATTGTCGTGCAAAAGGAGCACACCTTTAGTCAATTTTCTCCGTCTTTTTTCTCTCACAGCATCTCGCAGACGTTCTAATAGTGCAGCGCAGTACTCTCCAGTGATAGAGACACGCTTTTCTTTATAATCAATAAGGAGGATTCCCTCTGAATCCCAGAAAACAGTAGCCATGAGTTTTCCAGCCGACGGAGACGCTTTGAATTTCTTCGGAGGTGGTGTGCCCTTTTTGTGCCACTGCATGGAGTCTTGTTTGGACTCAGGCTCATAATGATGAACCCAAGTTTCATCTCCAGTCACAATTCGGTTCAAAACTTCATCCTTTTGTTCACCACAGAGCGCTAAAAACTCGCGACAACACTCAACTCGCCGCTGCTTCTGGTGTGGCGTGAGCATTCTCGGCACCCATCTTGCACACACCTTTGACATGCCAAGATGGTCGTGTAGGATGTTCAAAATGGTTGTAGCTGATACTCCAATCATTTCTGCAAGCTGTTTCTTCTTTAAACGGGCATCTTCCACTATGATTTTTTCAAGTTTTTCGACGTTTTCTGCCGTGGTTGCCTCGACAGGCCGCCCTGTCCTCGGATCATCTTCAATCGAATCCCTGCCTTGCTTAAACAGGTTTTGCCACTTGAAAACCATGGTTTTACCAGGGCAAGAGTCACCGTAAACAGAAGACATCTCTTCCAAAATACTCTGGGGAGGTTTTCCTTGTTTGGTAAGGAACTTGATGACTGCGCGAAACTCAATTTTCTCCATGTTGCAAATTTTCTTCCGGATTGACTTGTTGATTGATGTGTAGCTCAGGTAATTATGACCTATTTTTTTTTAAACTTAGTATTTATACTCTTAATGAGTGTCACAGCTAGTGCAGGTAGTAAAAAGTCACCTTTCCCCCCTCCACGCCCCTCATTCCGCGAACTTTTTGACCCGCTCTCGTATATTAATCATGCCAAAAAAGCGGTGGAAAAAAACATTAAAAAATTTTTTTTTAAGGTAGCTCCCCTACCAGTAAAGTGGGAGTAATTTTTTTTTCTCTACTAACCCATCGTGTGGGGTATTGTTGAATAGGTCTTAAAAAAATAATGTAAGGTTCAGAACACCATTTTTCGATTTAGGGATCCGTTTCTGAAATATTTGGTTTTTAAAGTGCAAAAAAGTGTTAGAGGTAAGTGTCCCCCCCCCCCCCCTCTATCTGGTAAACGGTTATATATGGACACGTGAAAAAAATTACAACAGTAGTATATATAACGAAGTTTAAAGGTTTAACCTATCAGAGTTGAGTACTACGTACAAACTAAAAAGTTATAGACGACTAACTTATAAAATGTACTCGGAAAAGTAAAATTTCATTGAAAATTAGTACTGAATATAAATTTACGAACCATGTGAAGTTAAGGAAATATAAAATCCTTTCAGCTTTAATAATAATAATGCCGAATTTAATAGCAACGTATTTAGTAATCTGTGGCAACGTGTTGTGATGTGCGAGTGTGAACTCAAAGTTGGCATTTGCAACTACGGAACCCTACACTGCGCGTGGCCCGACACGTACTTGGCCGGTTTTTTATTTGGCAGCTGCCAATATCCCCTCCCTCAACTCTTCAATGGATGGCATTTTCTTACTATAATTTTGATATTTTGACCATAATTTCCATTTTTGGTCTCTTAGGAGACCATCTCCATTGCGATACACAGTTGCCTTGCCACTTGCCTTATTGAAACAGAAAGGTGTGCTCGAAAGCACTTAAGAATTTCTTCATCGTCATCGGCAATAACAATGGGAGGTCTGCCATCGTCGTTATGGCGTCGTTGAACCGATCCCGTTTCTCCGATGCGCCGATAAGTAGCACCAAACACGTTCACGTCAGGTATACGGCGATTAGGGAAACGACTTTGATACTCTTTTCGTGCTTCACCGGCGTCACAATCACAAAATCCGTGCAAATACACGATGTCAGTGTATTCTTTATTTTGGAAAGCAGCCATTTCACAAGGCGACAGCGTAGTTTAATTATGAACGATCTGCACTCCAAAGATAAAGTCGCCACAATAAGTTAAAGACCAAATTGTAGTACAGGTATTATGCGCGAACAGTTTTTCCAACTACCGCCGCCGCACAATTATTATTGGTGTAAATGCCTATTACTAACATCGCGCTTAACCTGTAAATTAAATTTAATAAAATGCAACGCGAATGTTTAAAATTTCAAATTGTAATAGCCGAGTGTCTTTATTAAATAGTAACACAGTCAATGTGGCAGTATTTTAAATGTACTGAAAACAAGCATTGTTTTATTACGTTTCTGTTTACTTTTCGGGCTAAATTCAATTAACAAATTTGAAATGAAAAGTTTAACCTACAGCGCCCTTCTGCTGATTTTTTAAAAACAGCTAGAAATGTTAATAACTTTTCTACCTTTTTGGAAAGCTTATTAAACTAGTTAGTCATTCTACTTATTTGTACGCTAACTTTGATACAGCATTTTTTCAATAATTTACGACGAAGTTCGGGAAAAATAACTAAAGTTACTAAAGTCCTTTTATTTCTGAGATTATTAAGTTTTGGGCAAGCGCTTTTTTTAAAAAATAAATCACTAATTTTTCAGCTTTCAGAAAAGTAACAATTCAATTTTTAGAGTGGAGTTGTTAATTCACAATAATAATGGTTTTTAGTAACAAGTCAGAAAATTTCTAAAAAATCGAAGAACCGCCACAACTCGGTAACCATCCAGTTTTGACCCCTAGTTCACTGGACTTAATTTGTTGCTAATGTAATGACCTCTAGTATAATCCCTTTCAAGGAATAGTTCGAGTATCCCTGTTACCCCGTATACTAGTTTTATTTTATTCATAAGAAATATAGTATCGATTTTATAACATACAAATAATACATACAATAATAAACATTACATTTTCACTTCTCATACTATGAAAGTGCTTATTTGTGCAGGATATAGGCTGCCCAAAATCGAATTTTGTGCACAAGTGCATTAACGTATCTACTCATACATAAATGTAACTATAATATAATATAATATAATATAACTCGTCCACAAAACCATTTTATCCTGGACATTACTATATACACGGTGTTTCATAATAACCAATAAATAATTCTTTATCGAAAACTAATTAAATTGTGTTTACCCGTAATGTCATTCAACCAAAACTTTTCATGTAAATCATAGACATGATGATGATACTATGATATAGGTACATGAAAATTTTGGGTTGAATGACATTACGTGTAAACACATTTTAATAATTAGTTTTAGATAAGGAATTGATTATTTATTGGTTATTATGAAACACCGTGTATACTAAAAGTATATACAGGATGGATTTTTGAGATTGGATTTAAAGGGCAGGTACATTAACCGTTATAGTTACAAGAAAACATTGTTAGGCAACCATCCATATCCATAACTTTTTAGGATATTCTGATCTGCATTCACAGATTTGGGAAAAAAGTTAGTCTACAAAAAAAATGCTGAGATAGCAAAAAAAAAATTTTTAATGCCTATTGATCCTATTTCATGTAGGGATCAAAAGACTCTATGGGACCGTTTAAGGTATATGAGTACTAGAAACGACAGAAATCGCCAAAAACATTTCCCATACATTTTGTACGGAAAATCCTCGGATCCTATTTCTTACGGTGATCTCTCTATGAATAATATTTCTTACTTTTAAGGGAAGCTGTAATTTAAATAAATACTAAATTAAATCATTTAAGCATGTATTCGAACCACTTTCTTCTATATTCGTCAAAAGGTTTTTAATTACCATGCTTGTTGGTACATGTCTAGTTGGGTACTTATTCGCGTATCACACTAATGCAGCTCTCACGTTTCTATTATTTACAAAATATGCTTCAATTAAGTCTAGAATTTTGCGATTAGAAGACATTTTTGATAAATCTAGAATTTTGTCAGCGCAAACACAAGAATGACGTGAAATTATTTGAAATAAATTCGAAATTTGAAAGTAATAATTTCATTTTGCTTACATTTGTTCGATTTGTTCCTGATTCGTCATATTCCTGATTGGTCATATTCCTTATTGGACACTTTCCTAACTGGTCATATTCCTAATTCGTCATATTCCTGATTCGTCATATTCCTATCTCGTCATTGTACAGTCAAATGAAATCGCGCACACGTGCGAAGTAGTTATACTTTGTTCTACGGTTACTAGACAATAATTTACTTAAAGCGGAGTCACATGTAAATATATTTGTTTAACTTGACACATATTAAGCACAAGCAAATTATTTGACAAATTCGTTATAACTTAAATACTGGAAATGTACCCAGAATGCAACAGTAACTTTTCTTCTTTTACTTTCGATAAAATGCATTTCTTCGTTGCACCATTATTACAAGTCTGCTAGGCCATCTTCTCAAAATTATACTACAATATCATTGACTCAATATAAATAATAAAATGATAATGTCATTTAGCTTCATGATAGACAAGTAGAGGATTTCTATAATAAGTTTTTGTAAGCAAATGTACATGGTATGACGTGTGAGGAATATGACAAATCAGGAATCTGACGAATTAAGAATATGACCAGTTAGGAATGTGTCGAATAAGGAATATGACCAATCAGGAATATGACGAATCAGGAACAAATCATTTTTTTCAAAAAGTTTGGCCAGTGTAGTGCAGATAGATTAGATATTTTTGCGTGTTTAAAATACATGTTTAAATGATTTAATTTATTTTTATTTAAATAACAGTTTTCCTTAAAAGTAAAAAATAGGATTCATAGAGAGATCACCGTAAGAAATAGGAGCCGAGGATTTTCCGTACAAAATGTATGGGAAAAGTTTTTGGCGATTTCTGTCATTTCTAGTACTCATACCTTATATGGTCCGATAGAGTCTTTTAATCCCTACATGAAATAGGATCGATAGGCATTAAACATTTTTTTTTGCTATCTCAGCATTTTTTTTGTCGACTGTAACTTTTTTTGAAATCTGTGAATGCAGGTCAGAATATCTTAAAAAGTTATGGATGGTTGCCTAACAATGTTTTCTTGTAACTATAACGGTTAATGTACCTGCCCTTTAAATCCCATCTCAAAAATTCATCCTGTATAGTAATGTCGACATATGCTGAGTCTCGGATAAAAATGGTTCGTTTTGTGCACTTGTTTGTAAAATCTACTATTAAATGATGGAGAACTTCGTACATAATCTGACTTTTTTCGACGCCTTTTCGTTAGAAAATTTTATTATATAAAGATTTTTTTTTACTTAGGAGCCATATAAACACTATATGTTACTATTTTATTATTATTGAAGTGAAGGATATTGTGTCATGTAAAATAAAAATATTTTGATAGTTAATATTTAATAGAATCTGTACATTATTAGAGCTCCCAAATTAGGTCCGCGTGAGTTCTTGCCTAAAACATGCTCCGGGAACATAACTATGACTAAGTTGAGAAAAAAATAATCTTAAAAACCGCTTTATTGTTATTGTAGTCATTACCGTCATTGCGACCAACGATAGATATACAATTTTAACCTTAATCTGCGCGTTTATTTCTAATGGGCCTCTTATAAAATGTAAACTCAATTTTACTAGCGACCCGCCCCGGCTTTGCACGGGTGCAATGCTGATAGTGAATATACTACAGAATGTCTTTATACATATACAACGTTCACAGCTTTTTTGACATTAGACAATATTATAGGCACGCGCCGACGCCGCGCCGGCTCCCCGGCCGGTACCGCCGCAACCGCTATGTCCCTGCAGTTTTAATCTGTAATATCTTCGAAAATATTTAAATTACATGCTGAACAGCGCCATATTGATCTATATTAAATGCACAATGTATTTGAGGCGCTTAATTGGATAAGGATCAATGCTGTATTGCTTAAAATCGCTTCGTAAATAAGCCATTATTTTTCGTAAAAAGTAAAGGATAAAAATGGTTATTGTGGGTTACCCTTATGTACAATACTGTAGTACATTATTTTGATCTATCTCGTAGAGTTCAGCCAGCATTTGCAATGTAAGCGCAAAAAAAAGTGTTTATTTGCGACATCACATTTGTAACCTCTAAAATTATCAGTGTTTCTCTACTATATTATGCATGTATTAAAAATATAAACCTTCCTCTTGAATCACTATCTATTAAAAACGCATCAAAATCCGTTGCAATGTTTTAAAGATCTAAGCATACATAGGGACAGCGGAAAGCGACTTTGTTTTATACTATGTAGTGATGATAAGTACATTAGATAGTAATGTATCACACACGTAGACTAGTGGTGTGTACCTTTTCCATAAATAAATTAACTTATTTACATCATCAGTTCCGGAATCATCTGCTGGTCCCAGGTCTCTTCAATATAATACACTCGCGAGCAAAAGTTTGGAATCAGTTACTTGAAATTGGTTCCGCGTGATCTTGCTTACTAAATAAATTTTTAATAATCATAAAAATGACATCATGTTAAAGGTGCAACTGTCCACTTTAAATCGATATAAAATTAATTCATATCGAGCCCGTAATTGTGGAGTTATCCCGGATTAAGTGAAGGAGGTAGGAAAACAAGGAAATAGGGGAAAAAAATGAATGAATAAAACAACAAAAATTATTAAATAAAAATTTTATTTATCTTTAAAAATAAGTGTCCATGTTTTGTGTTCCCTCCCCTCGCCCTAATAACTGCTCCAAAACGATTCTTCATAGACCTGATCAGCTTCTGAATTGATTCTTGTGGAATACCTTCCCACTCCTCAATCAACGCTGATTTCAGCTCATTCAGACATGAAGGAGCAGGAGTTCTGGAACGAACCTTCCTCTTCAGTTCATCCCACACGTGCTCAATGGGATTCAAGTCAGGGCTGAGCGCTGGCCAGTCCAATGTGGCAATACCGACTTCTTCGAGATATTCCGTTGTTACACGGGCAGTGTGACAATGAGCGTTATCGTGCATAAGGAGGAAGTCATCATCGATGTATCCCGCATAGGGAACGACATGTCCCAAGAGAATATCGGAAATGTACCGGTCTGAAGTTAGACCGCCTCCTCGTCCCCCGCCAGGCACGAAAATAAGCTCGGTTTTACCATCGAAGGAAATGCCGGCCCACATCATACAAGAGCCGCCCCCATAAGCCACTGTTTCAGCGACACAGAACTGTGCAAATCGCTCCCCAGGCCGCCTGTAGACCCGTCCTCTTCTGTCGCTACCGTGCAAACACATCCTGCTTTCGTCGGAGAACAGGACTTGCCTCCATTGCTCAACCTCCCAATCAAGATGGGTGCGAGCAAACTGAAGGCGTGCTTGTCGGTGAGTTTCGGGCTTGTGGCAGGCCTTTTTGGAGTCAGATTCGCTTGCTTGAGTCGTCGACGAACTGTCCACTCGCTGGCTGCTACCCCACGAACATCTCGGAGCTCCTGTTGTACGTCGACACCAGTCAAATGCCGATTTCGGAGAGAGGTTGACACGATAAAACGGTCATCCCTCTCCGATGTGCACTGGCGCCGTCCAGATCTCAGTCTCGGGATAAAGCCACCAGTCTCCCGAAAGCGCTTATAAACTTTCGAAACACAGGATTGGCTTATGTGGAGCCGACGAGCGACAACCCGCTGGCTGAGCCCTTCTTGCAATAGGGCTACGATTTGTGCTGCTTCTGTAGGTGTTGTCTCCATTGTCGTACAAGGTAAAGGGTCAAAAGTGGCAGAGATGTGTACCGGTCAACGTGTGAAAGTCGACTGATAAAGAAAATCCGATAACAGGTGCTTTTATAGGGAGTCAATAGGTCGCAACTCGTGACGTATCAAACAATTGAAACACGTCTTTTTCGATACACCTTCACTTAATGCGGAATGGCTCCATAAATAGTGACTTGTTTTTAATGAATTCGGTATCAGTTTAAAAGTAAAGAGTTGAACCTTTAAAATTATGTCATTTTTACGATTATTAAAAAAGTATTAACTACTCAAGATAACGCGCAACCAATTTCAAGTAACTGATTCCAAACTTTTTCTCGCGAGTGTAGTTGTGAATGAATGCAATTTGCAAAGACTTTCCAGCATTTTTTTAGTCGGGGTCTATTTCTTCATATTTCCTATTTTACAGGTGAAATATAAATAAAATATAGATTTATTTTAAAAACAACCGAATCACTACAGTTCAAGGTACTGAACGCAATCCTGTAATTTCAAATTTAAGTGCCTTACTGTATGTATTATCAGAAAAAACTAGTCAATATAAGTAAAGTATTCTTATGTTCTGCCAGCAAAGAAATTTCTACTATAATGAAAAATTTCCTTTCAACATTGTCTGAAAAAGTAAAATGCTTCTGAAACTTATTGAGATCTACCTTAAATAGTGGCAAAGCTAACTTTGCAAAGAATACATTGGCACCCCACAAAAATAGTCATTTACGTCTTTCGTCAGTTGAAGTATTTTATTGTGAAAATAAATTAAAACCATATAAAAACAATGTTTAAAAAGTCATTTGTGCCATTTTTGTTGGTTTGCCATTTTATTTTTTTGCAATAGCTTTGCCTTTTTTTTTTACAAGAGGGAAAATACAGTCTTTACGGTATTCGACAAGGGAATTGAGCTGACTAGGCCACCCCAAGGATATGCAGGACTCGGGTAGAAGACCCACTACCGGCTAAAAACCCTCTAGATACTTCTACCTCCGTGGAGACACAATCGGGATCGGCGTTGGCCATTCCCCGATTGTGCCCCCTGGAGGGTTGCCTGGCGCACGCGCCAGGGCTTACCTCTACGGAGGGGGTCGACCCTCCAGACGGCCAAGCTAGGGGTGAAAAGTATCTCTCGGCCGGTGGTCATCCGGCCGAGCCGTTTCAGCCCCCAGCTTGCTAGGGGAGCTGGCGCGCGTTGAGGAACGCACGCCTCCTCCCCAACCGCCAGCGGCAATAGCTTTGCCTACTCAACCTATGATATTATTGTTTGTAAATCATTTCAGTGCACTATATGATATGTGATTCTTTTAAATTTTTATTCTATGCTGTAATTAAATTCATTTTCAGCGACCACTTACTGAGTTAAAATTAATTCAAACAGTACCTGAATTAGTACCTATAACGGTAAAATCACAACCTGTAACAAGCAAAATAGACCAAGCGAAGACTAATCTGTCCACAGCAATGTCCAATATATCTAGACGAAGACATGATTCTGGAAATGATCAACCTACAGAATAGTAAGTTTCACATCTTATTATACAATATACATTCGTAAATAAACAGGGTGTCCACATTCTGGAAAGTCAGGGAAAGTCAGGGAAAAGTCAGGGAAGCTCAAGGCAGTCAGGGAAATCGAGAGGCTACCTGGAAAGTCAGGGAAAAATTAGGATTTTACATTGTTTGGTCCCCAAATTTCCCAGTGATTGTCAAATGAGGAATATATTTACTTCATGCTTTTTGTAGAATGATTCCTAATCTTGACTATCGAATTATTTATGTCCAGGTTTGTACATTATATCATAATTTTGGCAGACAAATCAACCGAGCAACCCTTAACCGAGTTCAAATGCAATTTCCTTCAAATGTATGAACATAATTTTGCGATGCGGTCTCAAAAACCGACAAGAAGCGGTTCGTCGCGCGGCACGTTCGACCGCGGCAATGCTCGAGCTGCCGCGCGCGGCGACCCCGGCCACATAGCGCGCGGTCGCTGTGCGAGCCAATGTTCGAGAGTTTGCCGCGCATAGTTTATACGCACCTTTATGTTGTTAATTTTATAGGTTTTATATTGAAAGTAAATTGTATGGCGTTAAGACAATTATTCTGCTCTAGAGTGAAAAGTCATTTGAAACATAAAGATACAATAAAAAACAAAAATCAATGTATAAGTAATGTGTGTTGCTGCCTTCAGCTTGGATAACTTATAATTTCAAGATATCTTACAATGATATTTTGAAAAATTCCTCATCTATCGCCATTCTGAGCCCATAAGGTTTTGATGAAGCCGGATCCCTATCTTAGAAAATGGGGTTCAAATCAGGGCTTCGTGCTGGCCAATCCATGACACGAATGCCAACGTCCCTGAGTATAATATTGCGTATAGGGTCTTGCATTATCATGCACATTAGAAACATCTCGTCTTAAATACATCCTGATTAAGGTACCACGAGATCTTCAAGAACATCAGGGATATAAGGTTCTGTAGCAAATCCACGTGAAAGAGCATTGGATTCGATATAAACCATCTCTGTTTATGCTGTTAGGGAAATGCCGCCCCACACCATTATGGAGGCTCCATAATGGAGCCATCATAAGTAACAGTTTTTTCGATACAGCACTGAGCGTAACGTTTTCTAGGCCAACGGTACAGTCTCTCTCTTCGATTATTTCTGTAAAGACACTCTTGCCTCGCCAGAAAAAATAACATGCGCCCATTGATCCAGTGTCCATCATTCTATATGCTCACGAGCAAATTGAAAGCGTGATCTGCGGTAAGCTACAGTTAATTTTGCTTGGCTAGTTAAGTAGGCTAGCTCGGCAGTTAAATTGCGATTGGCTAACCTTCTCCTGACTGTACGCGCGCTTATGGCCAGGTCACTCCACGTTCGTCACGAAGCTGTTGTTGGACCTGCACTGCGTTCTGACGCTGATTCCTCGGGACATTTAAATGCATGTATCGATCATCTGCGAAGGATGTAGCCCATGGCCCATCAGTTTCTGCGCGTCGATCGAAGGCTCCAGTCTTTAGGTATCTTCTATAGACGCGCTGCATCGAAAAACGCCTTAACATTTGAGCAACCCGACGATGACTAAGGCTCCATTGATGTAATGCGACAGCTTGAGTATAGCTTCCTGGAGCGGATTATCTATTTTTAGGAACAAAAATAACCGTAATCTGAAGACTTAAAGAGAAAGTAAGCAACTACGCAGAAAAGTCATTAAAGTCAAGTGAAACTCCACCTTTCCAAACGTGTTCCTATTAAAAGAGGTGTGCGACAAGGCGACACAATCTCCCCTAAATTGTACACAGCGTGCAGCGTGCTGAGAAGATACATTTAAGCTCCTCGACTGGTCTAGTAGGAGTATCAACATAAATGGAGAGCAATTAACTCATCTGCGATTCGCAGATGACATTATAATTTCTGCTAAGAAAAGTGGGCAAACACAAGAAATAGAACGCCGAATAAAACTAGGTTGGGGCGCGTTTAGCAAAATGTCTCACATTTTCTGGAGTGAAATGCCTGTATCTCTTAAGCGCCGAGCTTTCGAGCAATGCTCGTGTTAGGGGCTGAGACCTGGACCTTTACTAGACAACATATACACGCCCTACAGGCACAAAGAAAAATGGCTTAAGGTTTCTCTGGGGGAACGGATTTGGAATACGGAGATACGCAAGCACACCAAACTGATTGACGTGGCTCTTGTCCTTGCGGTTGCGTGTAGAAAGTGGCGATGGGCAAGGCACGTGGCCCGCAGGACCGACAACCGGTGGAGCAATAAGATCATCGAATGGGAGTGGCTCCCCGGAACAGGACGAAGGAACGATAGTCGACAGCCGGCTCGTTGGTCAGACGACATAACAAAGACAGCAGACAAGAACTGGACAAGAAAAGCCCAACCCCGTAGTGAATGGCGCAGAATGGAGGAGACCTATGTCCACCCACTGGTTGAAGAAGTTGACATAGGTTGAAGAAGAAGTCAATTCTCAAAAGTTTAATGAAAAGCGATTGTGTTTATTACGAGTATCTTAGTATTCAATAAGAGCCTTTTTGCATTTTTTATTTAACAAAGGTGGATTGCATTTTTTATTTAACACTTGAAGGAAATTGCATTTGAACTCAAGGGTGAAGGGTGCCTCGGTTTATTTTTTCGCCAGTGTACTTTCTACAGTGTAAAAATAGTGTGCCTAAAAATATAAATTATGTAATTAGGTACTTAAAAAAATGAAATCTATACTAATATTATAAAGAGGAAAGATTTGATCGTTTGTTTGTTTGTATTGAATAGGCTTCGAAACTACTGAACCGATTTTGATGAATGTTGGTTTAGTGATAGTAGACCAGGGGAACATAGGGTAATTTTCCTATAGGAAAAAAATTCCCACGGGAATTCAAAAATAACGCGGGCGAAGTCGCGAGCGTAAAGCTAGTTTTAGATACAATTTGGTCTGAAAATTGCAACAAAAAATACTAAATATTTTCGAAAAAAAGTATTCTATTTTATTTTTCTGTAAAATGAATATATTTGGTCAGGGAATTTTGAAAAATGGTCAGGGAAAGTCAGGGAAAAGTCAGGGAATTTTTTTTAACATTAGCAGTGGACACCCTGATAAAGCAATATGAGTATTTAATTTAAATATGGTTTTCATATTTCGTTTTAGTACAACAAAAAGACGCAAACACGCTGATAAAGTTGGCAAAGGGCTAAGGCATTTTTCAATGAAAGTTTGTGAAAAAGTAAGAAACAAAGGATTTACATCATACAACGAAGTTGCAGATGAGCTGGTCCTGGAATTTGGTGCTGGTCTTTATGGTTCATCAGATAATCAAGTATGTCTTCCAATTATTATTTTTTTATTATTTAACTGAATGTAAAATACCATAGAAGAAATTAATAGGACTTCAGTCACAAAGCAAACTATAGTGGTCCTCGCCATCTGTACAATCTCCAAATTTTTCATTACTAATAAATCAAATTAGTCATGTTAAAAGTTGAGACCTCCTAATTTAGAACTTATATCTTTATAAATTACAAACTATTGAGATGGCAAGCTATAGTAGTTCAATGCTATTTTTTCCGATTAATTTTAATATACTTTTTAGATAAGTGTTATTTTTAACACAAATGTGATAGTTGTCTTATAGGACAGAATGGGGATTAGAGACTAGACTACATTTTTTATTTTGAAATTAAGAATTCATAATTTCTTTACTTACTAAGCGCACGGACGTGGTCGATATCACAGAAAACTACTTCGATATTCTAAAGACTTGTGGAAGATTCCCTAAAATATATTCAGATTTATATCACATTTCAGCAATATGACCAAAAGAACATAAGGCGAAGAGTGTACGATGCTTTGAATGTTTTAATGGCTATGAACATTATATCTAAAGAAAAGAAAGAAATAAGATGGTTGGGCTTACCAACCAATTCAGTGCAAGAGTGTACTGCTTTAGAAAAAGAAAAACAAACAAAACTAGATCAAATTCAAAAGAAGACACAACAGTTACAAGAGCTTATATTACAGGTAAAATCATGTGAATTGTTCTGGATCCACTATCTGGAAATTAAAGACCACGTCTGAAGGGAAAATACCCTCTATTCAGTGGTTCCCAACCAGTAGAAAAGTGGTCCTCGAATGCTCTCTCACTTCTCGAAGCAGGTCTTTGTTTGGTCTGGTCTGAGTCTGAATTGACTAAGTGTATATGATTATTTACTTATATACTTTAAAATTGAAATGCAAATGGTCCCTAGAGATTAAACGGTTGGGAATCACTGCTCCAAATATTAATGATAGAAAATTCCACTCAAAGGAAGCATTGTTTGATTATCGACAATAGGTGTCATTCCACTCAAATAAACCTCCTTGCACAACTGGGAATAAAACCAATTAGAATAATATTAAGGCGCTACTTTCCCGTTTTTGGATAATTTTGATTTACGGTACCTATCACCATAAATATAAAAGATACAGTTCTAAAATTATAATATTGTTGAACATATTCTTAAAGGTAGAAAGAAACATGATTAACAATATATATAATAATAAATGACATAAAAGTTTTACCAATACCAATAGATGTGCATTTTTAGTCTTTGTCTAGAAAATTGTGAAAATACATTTTTAATTTTATTATCCACTTCCAAAAATCGATTCAAACTAAGTAAAAACTAACGCTTTCGCCCTGTCACACCACGTAAACGACATTGGAAGCTATGCAGTTATCAACTATTACTTTGCAATAAAGCAAACTCCTTGCATTAGTAAAATTCTTGAGAAACCTCGTCTTAAGGCTAATTTCTCTCAAGCTACCTATAATAGTTGATTTGCGTGCGATGATTTTCTATTAACGCCTATGCTCTTGACTAAATAATTATTTTCTATTTTCAGCATATATCATTTAAAAGTTTGATAGAGAGAAATAAGGAAGCAGAAAACAAGGGCTTGAAACCCTCTCCATCATCAGCTATTCACTTACCATTCATTGTTGTGAATACTAGTGATAAGGCACTTATAGACTGCAGTATTTCTAATGATAAGTAAGTATTTTATTTGAATATTTTATTTTTTCACTCCTCACACTATAGGGAAAGGAACAGTGTTGAGTTTTTTTCTACTACAAAATTATTTACACTCACTCGGGTTAAGTGTATAACAGAGTAATAAATGAAACTATGAGAAAATACAAATTAGCGTTTTTACAGAATGCATAGCTTAATATCACTGGCCTTTTGTGATTTCAATAAAATTTTGACGCATCAAAATTCACAAATCTGCATTATGTAGTTCATCACAATTAATTGTCACGAAATCAAATCTTATTTACACAAAAATTACAACGTCACTATCTACCTTCGAGTTCAGATTTTCATTACGTGCGATTAGCAGTGATTGATGTTGCGGTTTTGTTCCTCTGTCTACAGCAGTCGGCGGACGAAACACTGTTTGATACAGAACCATCAAATTCTTCGCGAAAACATCTCACAGCTTATTGCACGTCCTAACATCCCATTTATTTTACAATTTTTCACATTCCTGTATCAATTTTTACTAGTGGAAACTATTCTCCTCTCGATTGAGCAAACTAGCTTCAGGTTTTGAGCATCTCTTTTAACACGTATATCGACTTTCCATCGCTGCCGTCGCCATCTCTCCTCATACTAGATTTTAGCCTTTTAACCAGATGGACTGTTCCTGCCCATAATCACTTGCATAGAATATTCGCTTCCTGTACATCGACTGATACTATACATAAAGCGGGTTTCGATATCTGTGGAACAATTTCGTTTAATTATTTGTTTATTTACTCGGAGACATTATGCATGCATTATTATAACTGATATAATGACCAGTGTAAATGAACTTCATCACCCATTTTCCATGGCGAAATCTAACTCTCCTTTGTAGTAGCATTCTTTGCTAATGTAAGTGTTGTTTTTATGGAATGAAAATATTTAATATTATTTTTATTTTCTTTTCTATTTACAGAACGGAGTATATGTTTAATTTCAACAAAAGATTTCAAATTCACGACGACATCGATATTTTAAAAAGAATGGGCTTATTGTTTGGTATGTATTTTTCATTAGTAAACTGATTTTAAAAATTCTTCGTTAATTCGAATCTCGCATTATCCAGAAATAACAAATGAACTTTTTTATAACATAAAGCTTATAATGTGAAGTTTTTACCCGATCGGGACCCAGGCGGGTAAAACCGCGTTGATACAACTATACAAGGTTATTTTTTAATTACCAAAAAAAATTGTGTGCTTGTTCAGACAAGCAAACTGAACAACTTTCACTATGGGAACTACTTTAAAATCCCAAAAAAAAACAGCTGTTCCATACATCTAGGTTCAGTGAATGTTGAACATTTGTATGGAACAGCTGATTTTTTTTTGCGATTTTAAAGTTGCTCCCATAGTGCAAGTTGTTCAGTTTGCTTGTCTTAACAAGCACACAAAATTTTTTTGGTAATTAAAAAATAAACTTGTATACATGTTTGAGGAAATTAAAAACCGTCTTAATTTTTATTCAACCGCCTCTGTGGTTCAGTGGTTGAGACCACCGGGTGTTCATCTGGAGGTCCAGGTACAATTCCCCACAATGGCAGAAGTTTTTCTGCTTGGATTGGTTGGTGGTAGGGCCTTTGAGCTTGCCTGGCTAGCTACCACTGTCTTACCTGAGTTTGTTGCCATAATAACAATGTTAATAACATTGTCGTGTTCCGACAATTGTGGTAACATAGCCAGTTCCTCGGTTTTTGAGGAGTCCGGGTGAGGCTTGCTTCCACCTTCGGCCTAATATACACATACCGTTAGGTGAGATGAATGAAAACCAAGAGCTTTCCTGTCGTATGTAAAAAAACTGTAATATATATTTTCAAATTTGTAAACATTCTCAATGAGGTAACAATCATGGCATGATGTGCATTCAATAATTTGTAAGATTTTTTAATACAAAAGGAAAACTAAAGCTCCGTATTCACTAAGCAACATTTGTTAATAAACATTGTTTAAACAAGAAAGAAAGAAAGAAAGAATTTTATTGACATACACACAACACAACTCTTTTGTACATATTTAAATTAAACAGTAATAGGTAGTTAGTGTAGTCAACAAGGACCATACCTCAGCAAAAAGCTTCTGCGACTCCTAAGGTAGTCACAGAAGCGCTGGTATTATGGTAAGGCCTTGGGTTAATTTGAACACTAAACAATTAAACACTGTTTATAAACAGTGTTTCACAATGTTTCATCATCTCTGTAAACAGTTTATAAACAAAGATGATTAAACATTGTTTTTAACACCCTTGCTCGTAAAGCTGATGTAATTCCACCGGTTTTAAATATGTAAAGCGGGTCATAAAAAACGCGTTTGTTACCAAAGCAAATAGTTAAGTTATAGTCCATACAAATTCCATAACAGTATTATTTGCCATTTCAAATATGGAACTGATCGCCGCCGCACGACTCCAGCTAGTGAGCAGCGCGCTGTTGCTATTCAAATTTCGAACTAATCGCCGCGCGGCGCCAGTCAGTAGGCAGCGCTAGCGCGCTGTTAAAATGGCGGGAAAGCAACAGTGTGCATTCACAGATTGAGTTTATTTAAAATAATGTATTTTTTTCTGTTTCCTCGCAAATGTGTTAAAAAACGTCGTACGATATACGTGCGTATTGGTTATAACATGCTCGGCTCAATTACGCCCTCGCCTTCAGCTCGGGCTGAAATTCCGCCTCGCATGTTATAACCATCTTAAAGCACTAATATCGTAATGTACTATTATGAAACATGTCGCCGTGTTCCCCACTTTGAGTGGAGAGCAAGGCGAAACATCTAGTTTATAAACAAAAGTCAACAGGTGTGGACGTGTGTTGCGCGAGTTTATAAACGTGGAAGTAGTGTGGTCCAACACCAGTCACCTGTTGCAAGAAATCTTAAAGTTATAACTAGTCTTCTCTGGCGCTCAATAGGATGCCGAAATTTCGTTTCCTGTCTTGTTATTAATGGTCCAATCAATCAATCAATAACATTTCAAAATCAGATGGTGATATTCTGGTGAAATTCTGAAAGGACCCATCAAATCCGCGGAGGTCATGGAATACATAACTTCTATTCAAGAGACAATTTTGAATCCACCACTTTTTCTTCTTTTTTTTTCTATTAACACTCTTATGAATTATTATGTAAGCAGCAGAGAGCATCACTCCCTCGGGCGACATCCTAGCAACAAGTTAGTTAGTTTGGCTGGGCTCTATCGCACTTAGCCTCATGATTTTGTCATTGTGCGTTCTGACTTTACATCAGCCTCTATTCTACTCCATCCATCCCAGGTCCTCCCAGAATGCCAGCAGCCTCTGTGGGCTACTACATGCATCCGGCATTGATGCCGGGGAGTGGAGAAGTTTCGCCCGTTGATCGGCCACGCTTGTGCATACCATAAGGACGTGCTGTGGCGTTTCCTCCGCCTCCGTGCATCCTCTGCATAGAGGGCTGTCTGTCACCCCTATTGTGAATAGGTGTTTGTTTAGGAGACAGTGTCCGGTTATAGTGGCTATAACTTTTCGGATTTCGTCTCTCTTTAGTCTGATGAGGGAACGGGCAAGCTTTTTGGATGGTACCGGGATTGCCTCTTTTGTTTGCTTGCATCCCCCATCCTAGCACCAACTGACAAGTGTGGACTGCAAAGTTTCAGAAACAGTGTTTTCGGTAAACGTGTTTATAAACACGATGATCAACTTCATAAACAGTTTATTAACAAATGTTGCCTAATGAATACGGGGCTTAAGTTTGTTTTTTATTTCAATTATATTCCAAACGTTTAAGCTGAAATTTAATATTAGTGTACAAGAGCTTTATAATTATAAAAAATATTGGGTATTTATTAACCATATTTATTATATATTTTCAGGGCTAGATAAAGGTGAATGTTCGGAAGAAGATATTGAAAGAGCTAAGCAAATGGCACCAAAGTCATTAGAGTGCTATGTTGAACGTAAGTATTTTGATAAACATCATTTATGCAATATTATAGATTTATAATAATAATATGGCTACACTTTAACTAAAAAAACCGGCCAAGTGCGTGTCGGGCCACGCGCAGTGTAGGGTTCCGTAGGTGCAAATGCCAACTTTGAGTTCACACTCCACACCTCACAATACGTTGCTATTAAATTAGGCAATATTATTATTATTACTAATTCTCAATGAAATTTTACTTTTCCGAGTACCTAATTTTTTTTTCAATATTATTTCTACCACTTTTTTGGCATGATTAATACCCTTCGTCTACGTTCGTAACCAAAGTTACATAACCAGTTGCAAGAGAATTTTTTTTCGCTGTTTGGTAACTAGTTGTGAGAGAAGAATTATTTTTCCATTTTCGTAGATTACATTATTTCCATTTTTGTAACCAACTACCTAGTTACAAGAGAATAATTTTCTTTCGCTGTTGGTGACTAATTGTGTCAGAATTAGGGACCCTTCGTCCACGTTTGTAGCCAAAGTTACCTAACCAGTTAGGTACTCATTTCAGACCAATGGTTTATAGAGAGATGTGACAGCTCTCAGTGAGATCTTCATTTCGGATGACAGCTGTCAAATTAAAAACGGTCATATCTCGGAAACTACTCATCCTACACCAACGGTTTCTGGAGAGATGTGACAGCTCTCGGTGAGATCTTCACATTGGATGACAGCTGTACAACTAAAAACTGTCATATCTCGGAAACTACTCATCCTACACCACCGATTTATAGAGATGTGACAGCTCTCGGTGAGACCTTCATTTTGGATGACAGCTGTCAAACTAAAAACTGTCATATCTCGAAAACTACTCATCCTACACCACCGGTTTATAGAGAGATGTGATAGCTCTTAGGGCTGCGTTCGAAAACATCCTCGGAGTGCACTCCGTCACCCGAAGTCTGTCCAAAAACATTTCGGGTGCACTTGGTAGTGTTGGAGTGGCGTGTCCGAGAACGCTACGGAGTTCACTCGATCGAGTATAATTTCACCCGCTTAATATAGCAAGGTGTAATTTCATTCGATTGGATTTGGCGGGAAATTGTGTGGATTTTAGTTGTATATTCGTGATTACAAAGATTTCATATTCACACACAATTTGTGCATCTCGATGCGCTTCGTAACGTCGACAATAAGTTAATTTTAGATGCCAAAGACTATATATACCTAGGTATCGTAAGTGATATGATTGTAAAATTGGCCTTAATTTCTGCTGAAGCCAGGTTAGGCCGCGATTTAATTGAATTCATATTCTGTTGGTTTTAGCATTTTCGTAGATGAAACAGAGGAATGTAATCCATGCATATAGCGAATGGACGCACCGATTAATTATATATTTTCTTATTTTTGTATATTTGGTTATGTCAACAAAGCAGACAACATCCGTGACGTTCGAAAACAACCAACACCGACCACCCTAACCGGCCACTCTCCCCCCACCACCCAATTACTCCGGGTGATGTTTTCGAACGCAGCCCGGTAAGATCTTCATTTCAGATGACAGCTGTTAAACTAAAAATAGTCATATCTCGGAAACTACTATGTCTAAGACATCCACCGTACCCTCCGGACCTTGCTCCAACAGATTACCATTTTTTTCGAAATTTGGATAACTTCTTGAAAGAGAAAAAAATTCAACTCCGATGGGGCAGTCCAAAGCGCCTTCAAAGAATTTATTGATTCCCGTCCGAATGGTTTTTTAGTAAAGGGATCGATGAACTACCTATGAGATGGCAAAAGTGCATAGATAGCAATGGTACATACTTTGATTGAATAAATATGTAGGGTCACATGGTTAACAGTGGATCAGTGGTACACAGTAGATCACGCACACACTTGCGCCATACTATATAAAGCTGGATTAATAATAACGTGTCTCGCGTGCGAACTCTCTCCCACTCCCCCAGTCACTGAGCGAACGAGCTTACCTACAGACGTGCTAGTGGGCCATTTTACTTTTCGTGGATAAAAACTTTCAAGCAGGTAAATTGAATTTTGTTTACATTTCCTAAAATTAAACTCTATTGCATTATATTTTATTTTAATTGTTTTTAAAGACTAATACAGATTGATTAAATATTATTGAATTTATATATTTATTTATAATTTTTGAGAACGTTAATTTTAATTTGTGGAGTAGTGATATAGTATACAGTGGATTGATCCACTGTGTACACTATGGATCCAGATTCAGTGTGTACCATAACCCATGACGTTTCACTTTGTACCTAAAAATATCCTACACTATTTTACAGAAATGCCGAGGAATAGAGTACAAAACAGAAAAGTGGGTGGTCATACGCATGAGCAAATGCGTGATGCGCTGCAGGCCATTAAAGATGGCAAAAGTATCAGACAAGCTGCCGCTGACCATAAAATTCCATTCACAACACTCCAAAGGTACCAATTCAAATCAAAAGAAACGCAAGATCAACTCCCAAGATTGACACCAAACTACGCAGTAAACCAAGTATTTTCTATTGATCATGAGCTCATATTGAGAGATTATTATACAAAATGTGCAAACCTGTTCTATGGTTTGTCTGTTACTGACTGTAGACTAGTGGCCTATGAAATGGCGAAAATTAATGGCATCAAAATGCCAAAAAGTTGGACAGAAAACCGAATGGCTGGCTTGGATTGGCTGCGGGGTTTTCGTCAACGACATCCGGATCTGACACTGCGTAAACCTGAGGCGTGCAGCTTGGCCCGAGCATCAGCTTTTAACAAGGAAACTGTAAATAAGTTCTGTGATAATTTGGATAACGTAATCCGGCGCCATCCTGCTTTTTCTGACGGTACACGAATCTATAACTTAGATGAAACTGCGACCACTACTGTTCAGAAGACCCAACGGATTATGGCACCAAAGGGAAGAAGAAATCTTTGCAAGGTAACCAGCGGCGAAAAGGGGACACTTGTCACTACTTGCAACATCATAAGCGCTGGGGGGCAGGCTATTCCACCAGTCATTATCTTTCCAAGAAAAAATATTAACCCTCGCATGGGCGTTGGTACCCCACCTGGTTCACTGATTCTGGCAAATTCAACTGGCTGGATGAATAGTGAACTGTTTTTGGATGTCATGAAGCATTTCATACGAAGAACGGGGTCATCAAAAGATTACCCATCGATTTTGATAATGGACAACCACGAGTCACATCTTTCTATTGAAAGCCTGGATCTCGCCAAAGAAGCCGGTGTAACGGTACTTACGTTGCATCCACATACATCAGCGCGTCTACAACCACTAGATGTTGGAATTCTCGGACCATTCAAAACGTATTATTACTCCGCCATGAGTTCCTGGATGTTGCGCAATCCTGGATGTCCTGTTACTATTTATGATGTAGGCGCATTGATTGGGGAGGCTTTCGCAAAGTCTATGACACCGTCAAACATAACTCAGGCATTTAAAAAAACTGGCATTTTTCCTTTTGATCGTCATATTTTTAGTGACGAGGATTTTGCGCCTAGCACTGTTACTGACAGGCCAGAAAATATGCAACCTGAAGTTGTTTTCAGTATTGAACCCGCAATCTCTGACCGAGAACAGGTTTTAGAGCTAGCAGATAATTCATTGCGCCTTCAAACACCTGACGCTCCAACACCTGGCACTAGCACTGTCACTGCTGAAGAAACTCGTAATCGTACAATGAGTTCATCTGGGCTGAACATTATGGATGATAGTGAGTATCCAAAAAGTGCACCGATATTTACAACTCCAGAAAAATCAATACCAAATGGTCCAACAGGTGATTCACCACCTCCTCTTGATTTTTTTGCAAGACAACCTGGTGTTATTAGGCCCACTACAGACCCCATTATTACCCCGGATAATTTTCGAAAACCAATTAAAGCACCTGCAAGAACTGGAAAGAGGAAGCCAAGAAAATTAGGAAGAAGTCTTATAGCCACAGACACACCAGAAAAGAATGCCATTGCAGAACAAAAGTCAGGCAAACGAAAGAAAGAGACTAAATTTAAAGGGAAAAAAGTAAACCGTCCAGTGCTGCAAAGTGATTCAGAGGGTGATGATGAGAATATAATATTGAACGACGACACAGACGATGAAGGAGAATGGCTGGAAACTGAGGAAACCATCATAACAGAGGATTTGCTGACCAGGCCACTTGCACGCTTACCAAATGAAGGAGAATACGTATTAGTACAATTTTGTTCCAAGAACCAGAAGATATTTTACGTTGGTAAAGTTCTTGAAGAAAGGAATATCAATTCTTTGGAATTGTATGTTTCTTTCTTAAGGAACAAAAAGGGTAAGTTTGTTATGCCCGATGTACCAGACTTATCTTACGTGAAAGACGATGATGTTAGCTTTATTTTGCCTGCGCCGACCATTACTGGAAGTACTGCCAGACAACAATCTTATTATGTATTTCCTGTAGATTTAAATAATATTAACATCCGTTAAGTTTGAAAATTCCTAATTATTTTTTTGATTAAGATAAGCCGTTATTAATGAAAAGTTATTAATATAAAAGAGAATGTTTAAGACTGATTAATGTGCTATTTATTTAACGTAAGAATTGTTTTTCTTTATTAATGATTATATAGCGACCTGTAGTTTGTTTTGTTTACTATTCTAGCTGATTATAGTTAGTGTTGAATTAAGAGTATTAAGACTGAAAAAGCAAAAAAAGTTCCTTTATTTTTCTAAGAAAACTCCATATTTGTTATATTGTTATAAGTTCTATTGTTGACAGAGCTTAAAAATAAATGTTAAGTTGATTAAATGCATGAATTTTTATTTATTCCTGTTCGGATTTTCTTTGATCCACTGTAGACTAGGGGGTGATCCACTGTAAACCCAGATATGTACACAGTGGATCAGATCCCAACTAAAAAAAATATATATATAACATCGCTATTGCACACTAAATTTTAAAATTGTTATTATAATTACTAAGATAAATAACCTTAAAGGCTTCTACCAAATTTTTGGATATTTCTGACGACCCGATTAGAAATGATAACGTTTCAAAAAAAAATGATCCACTGTTGACCATGTTACCCTATATTATATTAAAAAAAAATCGACTTTATGTTTCTCCCACACAAAACGCCAATTTCATATGTAAGGACCTAATATTGGAGTTTTCTAATACATGTTCCATACATAAGTTAAAAGAGTGATTAAAACTTTGTGGGAATTGAATTAATTGTCAAGGTAAAAGTGTATATCATTGTATTTAGGTTAACCAATCAAACAAGTGTAGTAACGTTTTTCATTGTTTCATCTTCTACTGACAGCCATGTAATTCTCGGTAGAGATGTATAATTAAATCCCAAGCCCGTCCACAGTCTGACAATAGATACCGTGAGCTCTGTTTGCGTGAAACAGACCACATAAATATATGAGATGATGTTAGTAAATAATAAATATGATGTTTTACTATATGACACACACGCGCTTTAGTCATCCCGTGACCACAAATGCTGGAAAGCGTTCAGGCTAAATAAATAAAACGTGTAAAACCAAATATACACAAGTATATCCGAAAAGTATAGTTTTATTTAAATGTGTATTACTCGTGCAAACAAGAGACAGTATTAAATTATAACCTTTTATTTCTTGCGTACGATACGTTTGTCCAACAGCTGGCGCAAGACCTGATAACAGGAATCGTTTCAATTCTACAAAATAAAATGAAATAATTTCAGAAATGGGCAGAGGCGTCGTACCTAAAATTGCCAGTTACTTGGAGGACACTGAAATGGAAGATACAATCAACGATACTATGGAAGAAGAGGAGTTGGAAGAGACGTTAGAGACTTTGGAGGGCGAAGCGGAGGCCGACGAAGAACCAGAGGACGCCGAAGGGCACGACTTTAGCGACGACAGTAGCGATGTGGATGTATAGTGAATACTCTGCGCGAGTGTCGCGCACATTCGTATTACCTGAGGGTGACTTGCACAACATATCTATAAACTCTACGCTCGTTTAAAACAATTCCCTCAAATATTAATTTCCAACAAATGCGAAACGATCGTTTAAACACATTTAATTTTAATGTTGGACACTGTGCAAGTCGCTTTACGACTATCTTGGACTATTTAAAATGATAAATATTAGTTGATGCTATAACAAGGTTAGTATGATCAGTTACAGTTGGAGCTGATCATGCTTGCTGTCTTGTGGGATTAATATTAAAATGAGTACACACATCCATTGTATCATAGACAATTAGAAGTGATAAAAATGTAAGTAGTTGCTATGACAAGGTGCGTATGAGCTATGTTTGGCGCTGATCGTACAGTCTTGACTTTGGCAAACGAACAAAATTCTAATGAGCACAAACAGCAAAGAAAAGGTGGAAGTAGGAAAGGTTTTCTTCATTGTGTTTGTACAGTCAAGGAACTTAATTCTCGACCCATTTCGTTGACATTTGTTAGACACTGACAATGCATGAAGGTCGAAAATTTCAATAGATATATCAAATAATGCCTAGTTATGTGCAAACATTCGTAGCTCTCATGGTGCCATAGCCTTACGATATACAACCTTAGGTGGGTCGCAAATTCAATTCCTACTATAAACTGCAGGCCAATTATGGATCTTTCATCGTATGACATGGTATAATTTTGAGAAGAAGAAGTCATGAAATTCTGCATTTCGTATTATCGATCTCCAATGATATCATCACTATGGCATAATTTCAATAATATTATCATTAAATAATGAACAAATGATCAAAAATCTGACCGGAAATCGTATTTTTCGTTTCGCACTTTTATATCATATGATATCATTTGCAAAACCATGAGATCGGTAATAGGCCCTTTGTGCTAGGTGCAGATGATTGCACTAAAACTATTGAATTTTGACATTATAGAATGACAACATTCAATACAATTTATAGATGTGCTAACTCTGAAAAAACGTGACTGACTCGTAAGTTGAATTGAACTCAAATTAGCAGGATGAAGCTTGGGAGATTGATTTGATTTTAAACTTTGAAACAGCTTCGTTATAAATAATAGTCTTGGGAATATAACAGGGAATATCATTTAGGATATATTTTTATTGATAATAACACATAATAACAGAGATTACATAATATACTAATAGTACAATACCAATGCCCAATTCCATACTAAAAATTCGAACCTGCTTAAGGAAACTATTTCGAGTAACTATATTGTATCCATAGGTTCTCCACCAATGGCAACACTAAACGCTACATTTTTATTTTCAAAACCAAAGCATGTTATCAGCCCTGCGAGCATGGACTTGTCGATCGACAAAAGCATCTGTCCTTTTTACTCCTTTGGAATATCTGTCAAATTTATCGATTTTTTTGAGTATGTCGATCTTAGCTGTCAAATTTTGTTTATCGAGAGTTCCATGATCGCAGGGCTGGGTAAAGTAATGTTACAAACTGCAAGTATAAAATTAAATACGATTGTACATATTTTAATTGTACATAATTTAATTGTTATGTATGTATTGACGTGGTCAAGTTATAAGCACATGATGTGCTTCTGCAGCAGACTCTGATTTTGTATTCATTATTTTATTTATAAACGTTATATAAAGAATATGCTTTAAAATATTATTTTCTTTAAATTAAAGTATTGAGTATGCTAATTACGATTTTATTTTTACAAAATATGTCAATAAATTTTTTGCACTTTTGGATGGAATTAATTAGACAGATTATTCCTATGAGTACCCCATCACGAAATACATTGAAAATCAAATAAAATCAAGCAATTGTGTAGAAATATCTAATCGTAATTACAGGTATTATAACGGGTGTAACCGAACAGCGCAATAATATTTAAGGGGCATATAAATTGGATACTAAATGAACCTTAGGTGCGTGCTAATACCGGAACACCTAATACTTTCAGAGTTATTTGAATTTGAACTAAAAGCAAAATCTCTCAAGTGACAACCATAATCAGCTCTTATCACAAAAGAAATGTAAACACAAAATGAAGAAATAAGGTACAGAAAGGACACAAAACATAGTAATTTAATGCCTAATTTCAACTACCGCTGTGAGTCGTTCAAATTAATTTGTTATGTAAATCAAGTAACATGTAATCTAACTAGAAGTAATTAGGTTACCTGAAGTAATCGTTAATCTGATTCCTGTAATTAAGAAGTTATAACTACCGTATATGTTTGGTTTTGATCCAACAATATTCTCCTTTTGATAAGCTTTTAAAAGCGTGTTTGAAACCGAAATAAAAAGTAAAATTGATTATTTTAAAATATTGAATTTAGAATTATGTTGCATCTTAATGAATCATGTATTCTTTAAGCACTTTTATTCGACAGCCATATTACTGAGATTGGAAATAAACTGTGGTCCGCTATTTTAGAACGGCGGCCATATTGAATTTAGAGAAATGTGGCTTGGTTCATAGTGCTCTATTCTTCAAGCCCTTTTATTTTAAGCCTTTTATCTTACTGGGATTAAAAACAAACTGTGCTCTGCCATTTTTGAACGACTGCCATATTGAATTTAGAGCAGTGTTACTATGTTCATAGTGCTCTACTTTTCAAGCCCTTTCATTTGATACCTATCTTACTGGAACCAAAAACAAAATGGCGTCCGCCATTTTGAGCGATAGCTATATTGTTTTTAGAGCAATGTTGTTAAGTTCATAGGTCTCTACTGTTCAAGCCCTTTTATTTAATACCCATATTACTGAGATTGAAAACAAAATGTGCCGCCTTTTTGAACGGCGGCAATACTGAATCGACAGGTTTTCCGCGAGTGTCCGCCGAGCCGAAGTGGTGACATCGAGTTTGCATAGTTTACATTTTAATTCGCCCATCAGCGTTACGACGATGGCAAATGCTACTAAACTTTCGCAATAATAATACCAATCGCACGAACAACTACACCACCGAGCTTCTTCACAGATGGCTAGTCAGGAAGCCTAGCCAAAACAATTCAAAAAGATAAAGATGTTCGAAAAACAAAATAAATGGGAATGAGTCCACATCGCAAATCATTCTCATACATTGACATTCGATATAAACGTGTAACGTAAACAAAACGAACGCGAATCTTTGTTAATTCAAAAAGGATAAGGTAACGAAGTTAGAAAAGAACAAAATATATGAACAAATTGTTACTTTTGTCTAGATCCTCTGATCATGTATAATCTTTGTAAACGCCGTGCAGAGTCCAAACGCCGTGAATGAAAACTTCATTCACCTTCGCGCACTCTGGTCAATTCAAATACAAAAAAAATTTATTCAACATAGGCCTTTATAGGCACTTATTGAAGTCAAAAAAAAAAACAAAAGCTAATTTAAAGAAATCATATTAACCTTGTATGTGCATACATCCTGAATATAATCAAAAATATGTCTGCAAATACAAGTAGAAATGAAAAAAAAAGTTGACTCTACACCTGTTCGGAAATTGGAATGAACACGATAGTTGAGTGTGGCTGACCCCAGCCGGGCCACAAAAAATAAACTGAAAAATATATTGTTTGAGTATGTCGCTATAATGTCACTCTAGAGTTTGTCAGAGCTTGTCGGCAAGTTTCAGAGTTTATCGCTTGCGCGTTTCAGAGATATGTGTGGGCCACACATATCTCTGACTGGGGTAACGATGTGGCTGACCCCAGCCGGGCCACAAAAAAAAACTGAAAAATAGATGGTGTGGGGCGGCATTTCCCTAACAGCATGAACAGAGATGGTTTATATCGAATCCAATGCTCATTCACGCGGATTGGCTACAAAACGATATATTATTATCCGTGATGTTCTTAAAGATCATGTGGTACCTACCTTACTCAGGATGTGTTTAAGATGAGATGTTTCCAATGTGCATGATAATGCAAGACCCTATATTATACTCAGGTACGATGGCATTCGTGTCATGGAGGCCAGCACGAAGCCCTGATTTGAACGCCGCGTTCTGCTAAATTATTATCTAAAAATTGGCTCGCGCGGCAAAAAAATGTCTACCTCGGTCGAACATTGGCTCGAGCGTCTGCCGCGCGTAGTTTATACACACCTTAGCGATACCACTTTTACCAAAATTGTGTTCATACATTTGAAGGAAATTGCATTTTAACTCAAGGGTTTAGGGCGGCTCGGTTGATTTCGTTTACTCCCACCTGTTCTGTTGAGTAGTTCTGTTGACAGAACTACTGGGATTTTTTTCTCATTAGTTCTGTCCACAAAACAAATGGGAATGCAATTCTCACTTGTTCTGTTGAGTAGTTCTGTTGTGATTACAACTATTGCAATCAATTGTCAAGTACTGGCACTTGAGGTAATTTATTTTTCAGTTATGATTCCTGATGACAACGTCACGATTACAAATTTTTATTTCAAGCTTTTCAAGAGTGCCTTGCTGAAGGGGGAAATAGTATAATGAAGAGGGTTGTTGTTATTTTAAATCAAAATGTAGTACCTATGAAAAAAAGGCAAACTCACACTTGACCATTTTTTCATAAGTCCATTATTCATGTCCTAATTATCTGAGGAGTATGAGGGGTTAAAAAATTTCGTTATTTTTTCGCTCCGATGCACCCGTTGCCTAGATATAAGCGTGTTCGTAAATACTTTTCTTGAAATTAATCAAAGTTGCAATAATAAGTCCTGGCTTTTTACAAAATACGGTGAATTTTTTCTAAGTGCTGCGCCCCCTTTGCTACACCCTAATCTTTTTTCTTTTTTTAGGATCAATATGGCTTTTAAAAATCTCAATCGATTTTCTAGAAAATCTCTAAAATCATACGCATCGCGTCTCAGTCTCCGATGCGTTGTTTTTTATTATTTTTTAACTTCAAATTAAACCTATACACGGGATAACTGTCGCATGCATGTCGCAGGGTAAGTAGGTATCAAAATATTTTTCATTTTAATCACAACATTTTTAGTCGGTTAAAATGGGACAATTATGTTTCAAAACTGGCAACACAACGATGAAAATGAAAAGTTTCGTATAATTTATCTTATATGGATAAAATACTAAACAATTTTTAAATTCTAGCTATGATAAGTAATGTTATTAAAAATAAAAGATGTATTGTTGAATGTTGGTAAAATATATTTATCTTTTTGTTTCATGTCATTTTATTTATTGCCAATATGTATTGTTTAAATCACAGAACTAATGCGGAGAAATTACCAGTAGTTCTGTCATCAGAATTAGTCAACTAAACAGGTGGGAATAGTTAGAAATAAAAGTCAGGTGTAAAGCATAGTCTTTAAGTCACAGAACTAATCAGAAAAAAAAATCCCAGTAGTTCTGTCAACAGAACAGGTGGGAGTAAACGGTTGATTTGTCTGCCAAAATTATGTTATAATGTGCAAACCTGGACAAAAATAATTCGATAATCAAGTGAGAATCATTCTACCAAAATTATGAAGTAAACATATTCCTCATTTGACAATCACTGGAAAATTGGGGACCAAACAGTGTAAAATCCTTATTCTTCCCTGACTTTCCAGGTAGCCCCTCGATTTCACTGACTTTCCCTGACTGCTTTGAGCTTCCCTGACTTTCCAGAATGTGGACACCCTGTTAAGTTAGCAACCTTATAGGTCAGCGCCATCTAGATATAAGGCGGGAATAGGACCTTTCTTATAGTTGTATGACATTGGCAGTCTATATTATTCTTCGTCTATGATAAAACATACAAAATAACGAAACCTCGCACATTTGGGACTCCAGGCTCCTAGACTATTTACCCAAATAAAGAATTCTTTCGTTCTTTGGATTGAGACGTCGATAAACTCTGAATCTTTGAAGAATGTATCGACAAACTACCACCTATCTTTGTCAGTAAGCTGATTTTTACTAGGTCGTTTCGTTTTCGAGATCCAGGTGGCCCGGCTGGGGTAACGTTTCTCCAGCCGGGCCACACATATCTCGGAAATGCGCATGTCTCAAACTGTAGAATTTGTTCGACAAACTCCGACATACTACCGCTTCACTATTCCAGCAAACAGTTTTTCTCTACGTCGCTTTGTTTTCGAGATCCAGCTAGCTCATTTGCAGCAACTTTGCTGCAGGTGAGCTCTGAAATGGTGGATCGACAAACTCTGAAACTTGTCCGACAAACTCCAGACAATTATAGCGACATACTCAAACAATCTATTTTTCACAGTTTTTTTTGTGGCCCGGCTGGGGTCAGCCACACGCCACACAGATCTCTGAAACGCGCAAGCGATAAACTCTGAAACTTGCCGACAAACTAGACATTATAGCGACATACTCAAACAATCTATTTTTCAGTTTTTTTTTTGTGGCCCGGCTGGGGTCAGCCACATCGTTACCCCAGTCAGAGATATGTGTGGCCCACACATATCTCTGAAACGCGCAAGCGATAAACTCTGAAACTTGCCGACAAGCTCTGACAAACTCTAGAGTGACATTATAGCGACATACTCAAACAATATATTTTTCAGTTTATTTTTTGTGGCCCGGCTGGGGTCAGCCACACTCAACTATCGTGTTCATTCCAATTTCCGAACAGGTGTAGAGTCAACTTTTTTTTTCATTTCTACTTGTATTTGCAGACATATTTTTGATTATATTCAGGATGTATGCACATACAAGGTTAATATGATTTCTTTAAATTAGCTTTTGTTTTTTTTTGACTTCAATAAGTGCCTATAAAGGCCTCTGCAATGCAGACCGCGTGGACTTCATTCACCTTCGCGCACTCTGGTCAATTCAAATTCAAAAAAAATTTATTCAACATAGGCCTTTATAGGCACTTATTGAAGTCAAAAAAAAAACAAAAGCTAATTTAAAGAAATCATATTAACCTTGTATGTGCATACATCCTGAATATAATCAAAAAAATGTCTGCAAATACAAGTAGAAATGAAAAAAAAAGTTGACTCTACACCTGTTCGGAAATTGGAATGAACACGATAGTTGAGTGTGGCTGACCCCAGCCGGGCCACAAAAAATAAACTGAAAAATATATTGTTTGAGTATGTCGCTATAATGTCACTCTAGAGTTTGTCAGAGCTTGTCGGCAAGTTTCAGAGTTTATCGCTTGCGCGTTTCAGAGATATGTGTGGGCCACACATATCTCTGACTGGGGTAACGATGTGGCTGACCCCAGCCGGGCCACAAAAAAAAAACTGAAAAATAGATTGTTTGAGTATGTCGCTATAATGTCTAGTTTGTCGGCAAGTTTCAGAGTTTATCGCTTGCGCGTTTCAGAGATCTGTGTGGCGTGTGGCTGACCCCAGCCGGGCCACAAAAAAAACTGTGAAAAATAGATTGTTTGAGTATGTCGCTATAATTGTCTGGAGTTTGTCGGACAAGTTTCAGAGTTTGTCGATCCACCATTTCAGAGCTCACCTGCAGCAAAGTTGCTGCAAATGAGCTAGCTGGATCTCGAAAACAAAGCGACGTAGAGAAAAACTGTTTGCTGGAATAGTGAAGCGGTAGTATGTCGGAGTTTGTCGAACAAATTCTACAGTTTGAGACATGCGCATTTCCGAGATATGTGTGGCCCGGCTGGAGAAACGTTACCCCAGCCGGGCCACCTGGATCTCGAAAACGAAACGACCTAGTAAAAATCAGCTTACTGACAAAGATAGGTGGTAGTTTGTCGATACATTCTTCAAAGATTCAGAGTTTATCGACGTCTCAATCCAAAGAACGAAAGAATTCTTTATTTGGGTAAATAGTCTAGGAGCCTGGAGTCCCAAATGTGCGAGGTTTCGTTATTTTGTATGTTTTATCATAGACGAAGAATAATATAGACTGCCAATGTCATACAACTATAAGAAAGGTCCTATTCCCGCCTTATATCTAGATGGCGCTGACCTATAAGGTTGCTAACTTAACAGGGTGTCCACATTCTGGAAAGTCAGGGAAGCTCAAAGCAGTCAGGGAAAGTCAGTGAAATCGAGGGGCTACCTGGAAAGTCAGGGAAGAATAAGGATTTTACACTGTTTGGTCCCCAATTTTCCAGTGATTGTCAAATGAGGAATATGTTTACTTCATAATTTTGGTAGAATGATTCTCACTTGATTATCGAATTATTTTTGTCCAGGTTTGCACATTATAACATAATTTTGGCAGACAAATCAACCGTTTACTCCCACCTGTTCTGTTGACAGAACTACTGGGATTTTTTTTTCTGATTAGTTCTGTGACTTAAAGACTATGCTTTACACCTGACTTTTATTTCTAACTATTCCCACCTGTTTAGTTGACTAATTCTGATGACAGAACTACTGGTAATTTCTCCGCATTAGTTCTGTGATTTAAACAATACATATTGGCAATAAATAAAATGACATGAAACAAAAAGATAAATATATTTTACCAACATTCAACAATACATCTTCTTTTATTTTTAATAACATTACTTATCATAGCTAGAATTTAAAAATTGTTTAGTATTTTATCCATATAAGATAAATTATACGAAACTTTTCATTTTCATCGTTGTGTTGCCAGTTTTGAAACATAATTGTCCCATTTTAACCGACTAAAAATGTTGTGATTAAAATGAAAAATATTTTGATACCTACTTACCCTGCGACATGCATGCGACAGTTATCCCGTGTATAGGTTTAATTTGAAGTTAAAAAATAATAAAAAACAACGCATCGGAGACTGAGACGCGATGCGTATGATTTTAGAGATTTTCTAGAAAATCGATTGAGATTTTTAAATACAAGCCATATTGATCCTAAAAAAAGAAAAAAGATTAGGGTGTAGCAAAGGGGGCGCAGCACTTAGAAAAAATTCACCGTATTTTGTAAAAAGCCAGGACTTATTATTGCAACTTTGATTAATTTCAAGAAAAGTATTTACGAACACGCTTATATCTAGGCAACGGGTGCATCGGAGCGAAAAAATAACGAAATTTTTTAACCCCTCATACTCCTCAGATAATTAGGACATGAATAATGGACTTATGAAAAAATGGTCAAGTGTGAGTTTGCCTTTTTTTCATAGGTACTACATTTTGATTTAAAATAACAACAACCCTCTTCATTATACTATTTCCCCCTTCAGCAAGGCACTCTTGAAAAGCTTGAAATAAAAATTTGTAATCGTGACGTTGTCATCAGGAATCATAACTGAAAAATAAATTACCTCAAGTGCCAGTACTTGACAATTGATTGCAATAGTTGTAATCACAACAGAACTACTCAACAGAACAAGTGAGAATTGCATTCCCATTTGTTTTGTGGACAGAACTAATGAGAAAAAAATCCCAGTAGTTCTGTCAACAGAACTACTCAACAGAACAGGTGGGAGTAAACGAAATCAACCGAGTCGCCCTAAACCCTTGAGTTAAAATGCAATTTCCTTCAAATGTATGAACACAATTTTGGTAAAAGTGGTATCGCTAAGGTGTGTATAAACTACGCGCGGCAGACGCTCGAGCCAATGTTCGACCGAGGTAGACATTTTTTTGCCGCGCGAGCCAATTTTTAGATAATAATTTAGCAGAACGCGGCGTTCAAATCAGGGCTTCGTGCTGGCCTCCATGACACGAATGCCATCGTACCTGAGTATAATATAGGGTCTTGCATTATCATGCACATTGGAAACATCTCATCTTAAACACATCCTGAGTAAGGTAGGTGCCACATGATCTTTAAGAACATCACGGATATATCGTTTTGTAGCCAATCCGCGTGAATGAGCATTGGATTCGATATAAACCATCTCTGTTCATGCTGTTAGGGAAATGCCGCCCCACACCATCATGGAGGCTCCATAATGAAGCCATCATAAGCAACACATTCTTCGATACAGCACTAAGCGTAACGTTTTCTAGGACAACGGTACAGTCTCTGTCTTTGATCATTTCTGTAAAGATACTCATGTCTCGCCAGCAAAAAGAACATGCACCCATTGATTCAGTGTCCATTCTTTATGCTCACGAGCACATTGAAGGAGTACTCTGTGGTGAGATACAGGTGTGGCTGACCCCATCCAGGCCACAAAAAAAAAGAGTGAAAAATAGATTGTTTGAGTATGTCGCTATAATGTCTAGAGTTTGTCAAGTTTCAGAGTTTGTCGGCTGCGCGTTTCAGAGATCTGTATGGCCCGGCTGGGGATACGTTACCCCAGCCGGGCCACACAGATCTCGAAAACGAAACGACCTAGCAAAAATCTGCTTACTGACAAAGATAGGTGGTAGTTTGTCGATACATTCTTCAAAGATTCAGAGTTTGTCGACGTCTCAATCCAAAGAACGAAAGAATTCTTTATTTGGGTAAATAGTCTAGGAGCCTGGAGTCCCAAATGTGCGAGGTTTCGTTATTTTTTATGTTTTATGTACTTACTTACAATAAGAAGTTAATGTAAAATATTTAATTGAATTCAGTGATGAAACAGTAACCGTTAATATTTAAATTAATGTAAATCTTCGATGAGTGATTGATATTTTTTAAATGTATTATTTATGCAACATTTGGCATCTGGTCTCCTTGTCTATCTATATGAAGTAATGTACAGACGCGTACAACTTATAATATTATATTTTAACATGTGCTTATTATTTGTTGTAAACTATTGTTTTCGAGTGAAAAGTGATTTCTCCATCACTCAAATTTTATATACAATTTTGAAGTAATTTTTATACCGTCACGATAGAAAAATACAATGATGTGTTGGTTGCTCAAACACAGTACACGGGCATGATTTGCGGGCGATTGCGTAGATACATGACAATTTGTCATTGCGTGTGTGTTTCTTTATTGTGAGGTAATATTTTCATAGTATGCGTATCTGTAATTGAATTCTAGATTTTCGTAGTGTGCCATGCTTGTTTATCTCGCCTCCCGTAAAATGTGGCAGAAAATGTATACTGCGATTTGTTGGGACCATCTCTATAGGCTAAATGCTTTAAGCCCATCTCTATTCTCGAGACATTCTGATGGTTCGGAGCTAGACTTGTGCGGAGTATGTCACCGAAAAGAAAATAGATATATGTATCTTTTGAAGCTGCTGATATATATTACTCTTTTATATCACTAGGTATATCACTTTTATATCAGTCTAGCTTAGCTGAGTAATTCATGCCAAGGCATTGATGCCTGAAAAACTATATCATTAACTCAATATTTCTTTATTTTGTCAATAAGATAATGAATGTCTGCTCTGTCTGTCAATCTCTTAATTAAATTTTAATTGCCAGACGATGATGTATCGAAACCGGTCGCAATAATTGAAATATTATAAAGATTCAAGTGGAACTTGTGAAATTAGTGTTTTAATAACAAGATAAAGTTTAATTAACTTGTTTATAATTTGGAGTTTAGTATTCATAAAGAGATTTACAATTTATTTGTATTCATATAAACTTAGAATAATTTTCTTAATATTGTTGTGAATATGAAAAATCGGTTACCTGAATTCTCTTCATACTTGACAGGTTCATACTTGAGAGTGCTTTGACTCTAGATTCTCAGCCTTTTGTATTCGTAAAATCCGGCCGAACGAAAGAGAAGAGTTACCGAATTACTGATTCAATGCTGTTTCAATGCTCTCGGATATCTCAGGCGAGTGAAAGACTTACTGAGATACAGATTTATTTTAAACTGAAGTGATATACTGATACAATCACTCTTTGCGTCGGATATATATCTTTTGCATCAATCACTCTTGAGTTACACAACTCTAGGAGCTATGGTTAAAATTATGAGTAGAGAGTAAAACAAAAGTACCTATAAATTAACAAGTTTTTAGAATTTTTACAAAATAAAGTTAACGCGCCTGGTGTCGCTAAAAGTTTTCGAAGTTATGGAATTCCTGGGTACATGCCCACCACGGAGAAACTTTACAATGCTTTAACTTTGGAAAGCCTGGCTTAATTTTGATTAAACAAAAATTATTAGTATAGTATTTGCACGAGAACGCGAATCAAATGACTTGAAATCAATTACTTTTATAGTAATATTTTGATGTGTTAGTGTGACTCATTATTAATGGATTGGAATAGATCCAACCTGCTTGATGAATTTAATATGTTGCATAAAACTTTTACCAAAGATATTTTGATTGAAGTCAATTCAATTACTTCATCTCACTTTTTTAATTCACAAAAGTCCATCTCAAGAGATTAAAAATCTATAGGAACACATAGATTTTTTTTCATTGCGACATAGGTAATATATTTAAACTATGTTATCAAAACAAACCATTTTTTTCTACTAGTTTTATTTAAATGTTTACTTGCGTCGATAACGGAGTAGGTGGAAAGGACAACTTTTAACATGAAACAATGAATTCGTAATAAACTCTATAGATGCTTTATACAAAAAATATTCTTTTCAGCATATATAACAAATAAAACCTCATCACCACCCGGCTGGGGTAACGTATCCCCAGCCGGGCCACACAGATCTCTGAAACGCGCAGCCGACAAACTCTGAAACTTGCCGACAAACTCTGACAAACTCTAGACATTATAGCGACATACTCAAACAATCTATTTTTCACACTTTTTTTTTGTGGCCCGGCTGGGGTCAGCCACACGAGATACAGTTCATTTTCAGCCTATTATAGCACTTTGAGGTGTTAAATTGCGCTCGGCTAACCTTCTTCTGACTGTACGCGCGCTTATGGCCACTCCACGTTCGTCACGAAGCTGTTGTTGGACCTGCTCTGCGTTCTGACGCCGATTCCTCGGGACATTCAAATGCATGTATCGATCATCTGCGGAGGCTGTAGCCCGTGGCCTGTCAGTTTCAGCGCGTCGATTGAAGGCTCCAGTCTCTAGGTATCTTCTATAGACGCGATACATCGAAAATGCCTTAACATTTAAGCCATCCGACGATGACTAAGGCTCCATTGAAGTAATGCGACAGCTTGAGTATAGCTTCCTGGAGCGGATTATTTATTTTTAACAACAAAAACAACTGTATTCTGAAGACTAATGACAAAGTAAGCAACAACGCATAAAAGTAATTAAAATAAAGTAAAACTCCACGACCTTTCCAATCTCCCCAAAGTTGTTCACGGCGTGCTTGGAAGATACATTTAAGCTCCTCGACTGGTCTGATAGGGGTATCAACATAAATGGAGAGCAAATAACTCATCTGCGATTTGCAGACGACAATCATTTTCGCTAAGAAGGCTTATATTGGAGGAACTTTACGATGTGTCACTGTCGGTGGGCCTCTCCATGAATACCTCAAAAATGAAAATCATGGCCAGGGATCCGAACATATGCCCCATAATGATTGCGGGAAACGTGGTTTAGCAGGTTGACCACTACATAATATCTGGGGCAGCTACTTACTCTTGAAAAAAGTGGAAAAGAGTCAAACACAAGAAATAGAATGCTGAATAAAACTAGGCTGGGGCGAGTTTAGTAAAATGTCCCACATTTTCAGGAGTGAGATGCCTGTATCTCTTAAGCGCCGAGCTTTTGAGCAATGCGTTCTACTGGTACTCGTGTATGGGGCTGAGACTTGGACCTGACTATACAACATATACACGCCCTACAGGTAGCAAAAAGAAAAAAGGAGCGAGCCATGCTTGGGGTTTCTCTGCAGGTTCGGATCCGGAATACGGAGATACGCAAGCGCACCAAACTGTAGGCTTATTCTTGAACCAATTCCGATCGATCAACATTGAGAATGTGATTTCGCGCGCTTATTTAGCAGCACTAGCGACAAACTGGATCCGCATTTTGAAAAGGTGTGAGCACTCAAAATCTTCGCAATACGGGTCCAATTTGGCGCCAATGTGGAAACTCAAGCGTACAAAAAATCACAATCTCAATGACGATCAACTGGAATTGGTTCGAGAGTAGATCGACGTGGCTCGTGTCGTTGCGTGTAGAAAGTAGCGATGGGCAGGGCACGTGGCCCGCAGGACCGACAACCGGTGGAGCAATAAGGTCATCGAATGGGAGTGGCTCCCCAGAACAGGACGAAGGAACGTTGGTCGACAGCCGGCTCGTTGGTCAGACGACATAACAAAGACAGCGGGCAAGAACTGGACAAGAAAAGCCCAACACCGTAGTGATTTAGTGAATGGCGCAGAATGGAGGAGACATATTATACCCAGCAGTGGGTGGACATAGGTTGAAGAAGTCAACCCTCAAAAGATTAATGATAAGCGATTGTGTTTATTATCTTAGTATTCAATAAGGCAAAGGCCACACCGGAGGTGGCAGGCTTAGAGGTTGGCTAGAAAGCAGGCTTAGCGGTCAAAATGCTTCGATAGATAGTGGCCACATTGGCAGCGCGCGCCCTGTGATGTAAAGCGTATTTATAGACATATATATTGTTATAGCAAAATGTCTGTTTTTAAATTTTCTAGAAAATTGCTTCTTATTTTCGAAGTAATCGAACATGTTCAGTACGTAATATTAATATGTCGACGACTACTAAATGAGAATTTGAAATTTTATACAAAAAAATTAAAACATAATAATAACATCACTGTAAAACAATTGTAAAACATCGGTTACTTCTTGCCACAATTTTTAACACACATAAATTGTATACGTACTTGTGGGAAGGAGTTCACAATGGCTCGTTTTTATAAACAGAGGGCTATTATCAATCAATTCCTCCACAATGCATCCTAGTAATCTAATCAAATAACCGACGCGTCCGTTCGCCTCGCTAACCGCTAAGCCGCTATCGAGAAGTCAAGCGTCACCAAGCGAGAGTTGGGGCCGCGCGCATAGCGTGCAGTGTGTTGGTTCACTGGGATGAGTCATCGAAGCGACCAACTAACCTCTTGCCGCTAAGCGTGCCACCTGCGGTGTGGCCTTTGCCTAAGAGCCTTTTTGCCGACATATTACAAACGTACAAACATTTTAAGAAAACTGCATTTGAACTCAAAGATTAGGTGGTGGCTCAGTTTATTTTTTCGGCAGTGTACTTTCTACAGTGTAAAAATACTGTGCCTTAATAGTAGTTTATGAAATAGTCACATAATAGGGGGTCTTAAAACACTAGTGTGTGTTTAAAATTCGAGGCTTGCCGAGAATTTTAATAGTACCACACGAGTGTTTTAAGACCTAATTATGTGCAATTTCATACACTTTTTTTTTTTTTTGGGAGGGGGGAAAATGCATTTACGCATTCCTCGTGGTCGAGCCAAACCACAAGGATATGTGGGACTCCCCAGCGGACCGGGCCTACCCACTAAAAACCCCCCCAGCAGCTCCTCCGTCCGTCACAAGACAGGGGAAAGGGGACAACAGCCAGGCCTTATTCCCGCTGAACCCCTGCCTGCGACATGTCCGTTGCCGGACGCCCCGTCTAGCTCTGCTGCTTTGTGGAGCGGCGCAGAATTGCACCGCTCTACACCCCGAAATTGGTTTTTTATTGTGGTTGTCTTCCACGCGGCCCGACGCTCAGTGCGCCGGGCCCCCGGCCCGCTCAGTGCGGGTAACGGGTTGCCCGACGGCAGATCCCACTGGATCCACCGCCGCGCGGGTGAGCCAAAGCTCTGGGAAACCCCCGGCAGGCGCGAAGCGCCGTGGCGAAAAGTCGCCTCCACCTTGCTACCTTCATAGGTAGCCGCCCAAATCGGGCTTCTGGCGAAAGCCACACCTCTTCTTAAAATAAGAAGAGGGGACTTCGCCCTTCTCCGCATGAAGCGGGTGGCCACACGAAGTGGCCCGCCGGGTTAAACTCGGCCATCCCACACCCCCCCCCCTCTATGGGGGTCCTTTCGTCAGACTATTAGCCCGCGGCAGAGAATCTGCCGGGTTGCCCAGGGTGCACCACAAGGAGGTTGTCTGACATCGCACCCCGCAATTTCATACACTACTTTATCTACACTCATGCAATCAGTGGTTACCTAAATTAAATAAAAGACACAAAATTAAAACAAAATCAAACTCATTTATTCTAATAATTATTTGCATTTTGAACAGTGCAATTGTGAAACTAATACAGAAATCTAAAACTACATACATTTATATTATTTATTATTTTAACCAATAACAGCAAAATAATGAATGAAAAATTCAGAGAAATGGCGCCAACACCAACATTCTACCGCGCATGCGCTGTTGCACGCGCCGCCATAGACAATGTACTGGCACAAAAGAAAATTGTGACAAAACCTCCTTGGTCGGGCTTCGTCAATCGAACTGTATTTTATTGGAATTCGAGTTACATTAAAGTACTGGTTTTGTATGGCGAACCTGTATTATAATGTAATTTGTAAAAGGCCAAGGGCTTTAAGTTATGCCTTTAAAATATTAGTGTTGAGTTCTTAATATTAGAATTAGAACATGAGTGTAGATAAAATAAATTATACGGTTCAGAAAATTGCAACAAAAACTACTTAATAATTTTAGAAATAAAAGTATTGTATTTTATTTTTCTGTAAAATGAATATAGTTGGTCAGGGAATTTTGAAAAATGGTCAGGGAAAGTCAGGGAAAAGTCAGGGAATTTTTTTGAACATTAGCAGTGGACACCCTGCTTAAATTTTGTTGATAATTTATACTGAATCATGCCTGAAAATTAATAAAAAGTTGTTTCAATAATAGTAAATCACAAATAATTCTACAATATTCTGCCAGAACAATTTTAATCTTTATCGAAAAATTTAATCCTATTACACGGTTTCTACGGTTTTGCACTAGATGGCGCTATAGGCTAGTTGACCCTTTTTTAAAGTAGGGCTTAAAATGTTCATAATTGTTGTATTAGACCATAGCACATGAATATTATTTTTTTCGATGGCTAAAAAGTGCAAAAAATCTATTTTAAATTAAGATTTTCAATTTTGGACCGAAAACACGGTCAGCCATGATAGTCTGTTCATTATCTGTGACAATGACGTCAGTTTTATAGTAAACAAAGCACGGGGGCGAAATAACCTCACAAAAACAATGCTTTCTATTAAATATCACAAAATATAGTAAAACTGTATATGGAACGGGACAATAGAACAGTAATATAGAAATACCTCTTCAAAGACTCCAGGAAATCTGTGGATTAGACGTACCCAGTGATATAGACATGCGAAATATTTGGTTAACACTCGCTTAAAGAAATCCTGTAACTATTTATTGAAACTCAAATGTATTTTTGCGAAAATCACAATGTAAGTACTATAACTGAATAACTCAATCTGTGTAGGTACTTCAGTTTCAACTTAAACAAAATAGAAGTTTTTAGGTTGTATGTAAAATCAAATCTGTGTGTAAATTAATTAAATTTTTATCTTTCAGTTAGAATGAAAACTGACTGCAGCCGACCATCCAAATTTTAACTTGACCAGAAAACTGAGAGAAAACTTGACCATTTACGCCTTTTTGATTTAATCTAAGTTATACACTGACACTAGATGATGTTTCAAGGAAAAGAATATGTACTTATGTCCAATTGAATAATGATGTAATTGAATATTAATTAAAAAGTATGTAATACAAACAAAAATGTCAGTTTCATAATGAATATATTTATCTAAACAACTTTTACTTGAATTTACTGAGTACCTAATTAAAATTTGTTGCTTTCAGTGGTTACTTAATGAGAACTATTGTGTACTAACCTGTTCTCCTCTTGACAACGAGATTGATAAGGCAGTAAAAGTTGTGCAACATAATACAAAGCAGTGCATGCTTAGCCACAACATCAAAATGTGACCCGTCAACTAGAATAACATTATGTCAACAAAATAACTCAAGTATTCATATACCAAAGCACCATAGAAGTAAATAGGTCCAGTTTGGTAAAACTGAAAGATGTTATATCTTCACTGATTAAACCTGCTGGCCACCATGGCTGGTAAATTTCAGAACAGCTTATGCAAGAATTACATTTATAAGGTAATAATCATTATAACGATCAAGTTATCTCTTTTGAAAGAATAAATAGCGTCACACATGCCTTCTAATAATATAAGCAGCCAAAATAGAGTCTGCACATCTTTTATAAGCAAATAGATTTTATAGAAACTATATTAATGGACTGTGTAAACGTTTACTCAGCCAAATTATGTGTTAAATCTTCTTACGTCTACTCCCTCATAATTTCCTTCTAATATAGCAAACTATCGACCCGTTTCTATTTTGTCATGCTTTTCGAAACTGTTTGAGTTACTGGTTTATCCCACTATATACAATCATGTTGAAAATGTTATATCTGATGTTCAACATGGCTTCAGAAAGGGTCGTTCGGTAGAGCCAAACCTAGCACCTTTTATATCTAGTGTATCACAAGAGTTTGATAAAGGCTTTCAGGTGGATGCGATATATACTGATTTCAGTAGGGTATTTGATAAAGTATGTCACCCCGTGTTACTCTCAAAACTTGCAGGCATTGAAATATGTGGAACGCTATTGATGTGGTTTAAATCCTATCTATCCAAAAGACTTCAAGTTGTAGCGGTGAACGGATTTGATTCCAGAGTCTTTATTGCTGAATCTGGCATTCCACAAGGATCTCAGCTGGGTCCTATGTTATTGTTAATATTTATTAATGATATTGTGTCTCGAATTTAGTATAGTAACGTATCTTTATTTGCTGACGATCTGAAGTTAAGTAAAACTGTAAAGCCATGGAAGATTCGAAACTTTTGCAACTAGATTTAAATAGCATACTTGATTGGTGTGAATCTAATGGTATGTCATTGAATTTCTCTAAATGTTTCCATATTAGTTTTACAAGAAAGAAAAATCCAATTAAAACTGTTTGGAAATCCACTGGATGGAGAAACATTGGCGGAGGTTAAACAAATTCGAGACCAAGCAGTCGTCGTTTGGTGGCAGATTTGATGTTTTTGTATAGAATCCTAAATAAAAAAATTAAAAGTATTGAACTGCTTAATAGAATTAATCTTAACGTTCCTTTCAATTTTCCTAGACATCCAATACGCAAACTATTCAGCATTCCAATCCATAGAACTAACTTAGGCTCTCGTTGTCCCTTATCTAGAGTTTGTTTAGAATATAATGATATAATTAATAGGGTACCCATTGTCGATATTTTTAATGACTCTCCAACAATTTTCAAAAATAATTTTCTTGGCAACACAGTCACCACTTAGTTCTCATCATTGTTTTATTAAATTAGATTAAACTTACTTAGCTTAGTTTAGAATAAATTTCTTTAATTTTATAATACCAGAATAGTAAAAAGTACGACGATTTTATGGCAATTGTTATGTATACTTGTAATTGGCGAACATTTATGTATTGGTACAAAAATATTGTTAAGATGTACTTAAGTGTTTTAAATGTATCGCTGTTGGTGTACTTTAATAAATAAATAAGGTATTTTAGTAAAAGCATTGTCATTATCTGACTCTAAGGCAAATAACCTTACAGGCTTAGTATTATAAGAGTATTTTGCTAGTTGGGCAGTAAGCCGATTTTTGCTAAGGTCGTTTCGTTTTCGAGATCCAGGTGACGGCTGGGGTAACGTTTCTCCAGCCGGGCCACACATATCTCGGAAATGCGCATGTCTCCAACTGTGGAACTTGTTCGACAAACTCCGACAAACCACCGCTTCACTATTCCAGCAAACAGTTTTTCTCTACGTCGCTTTGTTTTCGAGATCCAGCTAGCTCAGTTGCAGCAACTTTGCTGCAGGTGAACTGATTTGTATGCAGAGAGAAGAGAAGGCGTAAATTTTAATACCAATTGAAAAAAAAATACTTAAGTGGTTTTGAAGTTGGTTTTATTTTTTGTAAAAACAAAATTAAATATCTAAGTATTCATTTTTTTACAACCTTCTTGCACGGTACAATTATTATTATGTTTTTGGCTTCTGTACCTATCCTACCAATTTTGTCATATCAAAAAGAATGTTTTGCAAACTACTCTATACAACATTAAGTACAATGATAATGTTGGCGTTTGAGATGGGATGGATTCTTGGCGAATAGAGTGACTCCGTATTATTTTCAAGAGTTTCTTGGCAGACTAATGTTGTCTTGATTGAATACAATAACGGTTTATTTGCAACCATTTTTTTTTCAATACAAAAAACTTAAGGACTATCGTTTTAATAAAGGAAGGTAGGATCATTTCAAGTCTTCGTCGTCGAACAAATCATCGAAATCTGAAACAAAAATATAAGTAATTTACAATCTAAGTGCGCAAAGTTACACCGTCCAGGGTCCTTATTCTGCTATCAAGAATTAATGAATTTATGGCGTGTCAATAACGCTTCAATAGCACTGCTTTTTAAGACAGATACTAAAACATGTATCACTACAGCACCACGAAAAGCGTATAAGTGTCAAAATCAAGTTTATTGAAACGCTATCCAGACAAAGTTAAAGCCGTCTCCTGTGCGTGTTTTTTCGAAACATTACACAGAAAACATGCAACAAATACATTTGTTTTTATACACAAGCTGTCTTCTGCTATAGACAAATGTTTGTAGTTAAAACAAAAGATTAATCATGAGTTCAGACGAGGAATACGTGCTCTCCGTTTTAGCGATTGTGGTTGCAATATCAGGGAGAAAACACAGATTTCGAGTTAGGCCATATTTACTGCATCGTAATTTTAATATTTACCAAGAGTTATGAAAAGGGACACACGGATTAAGCTTTAAAAGTAGAGGACATTATGTCTACACCAATCCCTCGCAGTAATGTCCTTAACTAATTTAAACAGCAACGTGATCACAATTTTTTATACATATTTCACCAGTAATACCTCGCCAGTAACATTCATTGTCCGTGGTCCAATTACGTAGTCCAACTGGTAGTACCACGGGCATTTTATATTGCCCGTGGTTCTATCAGTAGGACTAAAACAATAAAACAATTACATTATATGGGCATTGGACCTACTGTTCGGGTAGTACAGTCATCGCCAATATTGAGTTTATTGGTTCTGAGCTACCATACCAGAGCCCTATTTCTTAAAATATACATACTAGCAAATTCAAATTCAATATCTTTTATTCAAGTTGGATTGTTACAATCTCTTTTGAACGACAAAGCAGCTACGCCATTGGTTCACAAGTCTACGGCGGGAGACCTTGTACTGGAAAGAACCAGCAAGAAAACCAGCAAGGGCTATTTTTTTCTCCCTGTATTGTTACAGAGTCGTCAATTAGAAGCTGACCTCACAGCAGAAATTTGAGCTCAACTTTCATTACAAGATTAGATGTGTTAGTTCTCTTCTTACTACATAACAACACGATTCATTATCTGAAAAATTAACACCAGGCATTGGCATCATTCAAATAATCGTTGACTTTATAATATCCTTTACTCATAAGAGTTTTTTTTACATGCGCTTTAAACTTATGAAAAGGCAAGTCGGTAACATTTTTTGGAAGCTTATTATAGAAGGTTATACATTTCCCCATAAACGAGCCTCTAGTTTTTTGAAGCCTGAATGTTGGAACGGCAAGTTTATTTTTGAATCTTGTGTTTAGATGGTGAATTTGGAAATTGGTTTCAAATGTATTATAATTTTTATATACATAAATCAAATTTTCATAAATGTACTGTCCTGCTAAGGTCAATATATTAATTTCTCTAAATAAGTCCCTTAAAGAATCTCTTGCTCGTAAATTATAAATAGCGCGAACCGCTCTTTTTTGAAGTACAAAAATATTTTCAATACTAGCAGCCGATCCCCACAGTAGTATTCCATATGACATGACACTATGAAAATAACTAAAGTAAATCAATCTTGCCGTTTCAACATCAGTAAGTTGTCTTATTTTTTTAACTGCATATGCTGCAGAACTAAGTCTGTTAGCCAAGGACTCAATATGTGGATCCCACTGCAATCTAGAATCTAGTGTTATACCCAAAAATTTAGTAAAGTCGATGAATTCAACAATTTCATTATTCATTTCCACTATGGTATCCACTTTTCTTACATTTGGCAATGAGAATTTAATACATTTAGTTTTACGTGAATTTAAAGATAAATTATTTATAGTGAACCAATGCAATACTTTAGAGAGAGTACTATTTACAACGTCAGTATTTCCATTTCCTCTGTCAACCTTAAATATTAAAGAAGTATCATCTGCAAATAGTACTGTATCGCACAGATTCTTAGTGAAGTGTGGGAGGTCATTAATATAAATTAAGAAAAGCAAGGGTCCCAATATCGATCCTTGTGGCACGCCCATAATATAGGTGCACCAACAGACTCAGTTTTGTTAATAACAACTTTCTGAACCCTATTGGATAAATAAGACTCAATAAGTCTCATTGCTTCTTCAGAGACACCATAATGTTTGAGTTTATTTAAAAGAGTTTGGTGACCAACACAATCAAAAGCTTTTGATAGGTCACAAAATATACCAATTACATCTTGTTTACACTCCCAAGCAGCAAAAATGTGTTTCAGAAGTGCAACACCGACATCAGTAGTGCAACGACCTTTGGTAAAACCAAATTGGTTCATATGTAAAATGTTGTTACTTGAGAAATGATCAGTTAACTGATTAGATATATTTTTTTCAAATATTTTACTAAGCGCTGGTAGAATCGAAATTGGTCGATAATTTGAAGGGTCATTTTTATTCCCAGACTTAAATAGAGGTATCAACTTGCTATTTTTCATGAGGTCGGGGAAGACACCTTCATCGACACATTTATTGAATATCAACGCAAGTTGCGGTGCAAGTTCTTTAATTACAGATTTAATTATATGGGTCGAAATACCCCAAAGATCTTCAGTTTTTTTGGTACTGATCATATGAAATGTTTTCAAAACAGTGTTAGCATCAATGTGATAAAAGTTGAACACCTTGTTGCACCTCTTCACACTCCGTCCCAAAAGAGCTACAGCCTCATTGGGACATGAGTTGAGACTACTTGTAATTTCTATGGGTATATGAGAGAAGAAGTCTTCAAATGCTTTAGCAACCGCATTGTCTGATTTAATAGTTTGGTTATTGATTTCTAAAGAGAAAGAATTCACAGTACTTTTGGGTTTACCTGTTTCCTGGTTAATGATATTCCAGGTGGTTTTTATTTTATTTTTTGATGAACTGATTTTGTTACTTATGTACATAGCTTTTGCGCACATGCACTCTTTCTTGAATGTTTTAGAGTAATTTCTGACATAATTTATGAAAGCGGGGTCATTGGATGTTCCTTTTAAAGCATATAGTTCATATAGTTTTCTGCGACTTTTATATATACCAGGCGTAGCCCAATCACTAAATTTCTTTCTCCCATATTTGATTTTAATTACTTTTTCTTTGAATATATCATTGCATTCATTTTTAACTACATGAAATAAGTTATTATACAAATTACTGGCGTTAGTCCCCTCGATCGGTAAATTTGCAGTTTGACTAATAACATTTCTTGTAAATTTCTCTAGACCACGTTTTGTTACAGGTCTACAAGTAGTCTCACGTATAGAACAAACATGATGGTGCTCAAACGAGGCTAATTGTCCGCTATGGTCAGAGTTAATACAATTTATAATCAACTTATCTTGTACATTACAATTACAGAAGATATTATCTATGCAAGTAGCAGATGTTGCTGTTATTCGGGTTGGTTCTTTAAATACATTATTCATGTTAAATGATTTGAATAAGTTAATAAATCTACTAGATACTTGGGATTGTTCTAAAATATTTACATTAAAATCCCCACAGACAACATTTTTTTTACTTTTTCTGCATACTATTCTTAAGGCATCTTCCATAGCAGACTCGAATTCTGAACAATTTCCAGAGGGGGGTCTGTATACACAAATTATAATGAAATTGTCAAGTTCCACACAAGACAACTCAATGGTTCGTTCAACAGAGAGTGAAACTATGTCCTGTCTTTCCTTAAATTGGATGTAATTATGCAAAATTATTAAGGATCCACCTCTGATTGCAGATTTTCTAGTGAACGAACTAACAATCTTGTAATTATCTAAACTTATTAACAATTCATGATTTTTTAGCCAATGCTCCGTGATACAGAGTACATCTATGTTTTCAAAATCTAAAAATAAATTTATTTCTAAATCTTTACCAGAAAAGCCTTGAATATTTTGATGGACAAGCCGTAAATATCGAGGCTTATCTTTGGTCAATACCTGGCCAGAGGCTACCTCTATTGTCGGAGAAGCCTTATTAATAGTAGTATGGTAACCAGGGTCTGATGCTGAAGCTAGAAGGTGACCATAATGTTACGCTCTTCACTCTCTTGAGGTTCATCGTCGATGTTTCCACTACACAGTCTTTATGGATATCAACGATACTCAAAAATATTTCGTTTAATTTGCCGTCACCATCAACATAACTTGCAGCTAAACATAGTTAGGCGATTTGCGCTATGTCCGTAGCCTCATCGAAGATGATGCTGTAATATCGAGAATCTTTGATTTCCTCCAGTATTCTCGATAACATCACTGTTTAACAGCATAAAATAATTTTGGTTACACGTTGTTTTGCTTATGTTAGTGCCGTTCGCTTTGGTGGTCTCAAGGTGATGTTTTAGTTTTTAAGTCTCCAGTGTTTCTGTGTTTCCAGTGTCTCCAATTCTAAATCTAAGGACCATAGCACACATGCTACTTTTAGTAGCGGCGATTAGCGCTTTTGCGATTGTATCGATGCTGCATCCCATTTTTGCGAAATTTGCCGCTTTCACGTTTATTTCGTTTTCTAATAGTCTTCCGTCATTTCTATGCCCTGCAGAAGTGCAATGGAATATTTTGCTTTCCATGAAATACGATTGTTTTTATTATAGGTACAAGACGGTATTCTCTAATGATTTTCATTCTCTGCTTGACAATTGATTTATGATCTCAAGTTCGCGGTTGTCTCGTAATGCCAAAAATAATTTTGCATCATGATTAGGGAATGCAAATCTCGCGAGATTGGGGCTCAAGCGAGATACCGCGAGTTTATGAATAACAATACTGCGAGATCTCGCCAATTTCGAAATCTCGCGAGATTAGCAGTTTGGTGTGTTTTTTTGCAAATAATCACAATTTTTGAATAAATTAGGAAAAAAATAAATATTATAAGTATTATAAGATAAACATTTATTTTCAATTAAATGAAAGTAATGAAACTATATCTACTCAGTAGATCCATTAGATATTACAAATTAATTAACGTTAAACTCGCGAGATCTCGCCTATTTTTCGTCCGAGATCAATCTCGCTAAAAAGGCCGAGATCTCGCGAGAACGAGATTGCATTCCCTAATCATGATCTTAAGCTAAGAGTGGGTCTCAAGATCATCATCTTTACCAGTATGTTTGGCAAACAATGGTGGCGATTCAGACACACAGGTGGCAATTCTGTTGGCACTAATTCGATTAAACTAAACTAAATTTAGTTTTAGTGTTGTCAAATTGTGTTTTCAGTAAAAATTTTCGAACAAAAAACACGATTTGACAGCACTAAAACTAAATTTAGTTTAGTTTAATCGAATTAGTGCCAACAGAATTGACACCACAACTTGATTAAACTAAACTAATTTGACAGGTCTAAAAATAAAGCAGTCACTTTTAATTTTTTAGAGAAAAAGAAAGATGGCGATAGTTTTAATCCTGTCAAATTAGTTTAGTTAAATTAAGTTGTGTGTCTGAATCGACACCGTTGTTAGGCGCTTAACACATTGCCTCCACTTCCCGCTGCGGTGTACGGAGGGACGAAAACCGCATGCGGCTGCGGCGGCACGGAACCGTGCCACCGTACGGTTTGCTCCGTATCACCGTCCGGAGCTACGGTGCACGCCGCCCCGCATCGCCGCATTATCTATGTTGAGATCTATTACGCGTATGCACGTCCTTTCTACGCAAAAATCCGTACGATACTGCGGCACAGTGTGGCATACCCCGCGGACCGCACCGCATCACCGTCCGAAAGTGCGGTGCCTTCGCGCGCGCCGCACAACCGCATGGGCATGCGGTGTGAGTGTGTTATACCCTGCGGTGTTTGTATACAAATTAAGATTCTTCAGTCAAAATTAAAAACCGCAGCACCGCACACCGGAGCGGTGTCCGGTGCAATGTGTTATGCGCCTTAGTGTTCAGTCACAAGTTTCTTGGCGATAATAGATTTCTTTAACGAATAATAAAAAAGCGAGTTTCCAATGATGACGGCATCCGGCAATTTGTGTGTGTGTTCGCGCATTGATTTCAATACTCCTGGAGCCATCTAGTGGCAAGAAGCGGAGGCATCAAAAGCTACGCAACTGCAGTCGCTGCAACGTCACGACGACGTCACACATCATCTGACAGCGTGACACAGCCTCGCACCAATTAGCGATCTCGAGATGCGACCGTTAACATTTATGTTTAAAGCCATTGGCTATACATTGTTCCCTGACCCCTTTCCCTCGAATTTTGTATTTTTAACGCTCACTTCAATTATACGCAAGTACACCGCAACACTCATTTTCATCTTCCACGACTCCTACCAGAAATAGCCTAAATTTTAGCAGCATTTTGCACGCGGCTGCAACATTTGGTCCTTCGAGCCGGATAAAACGCAAAACCAGCGACTTCGCAAACTACGACAAGGCCATTTCTGGAGGTTTACGCAGTTGGAAGATACTCGAAGTCAAGATTTTTCTACGCGCAAAAAGGAAATCAGCAGGTGTCTGTAAAACCAGTACGCAGTCTGGAGGGACCAATCCTGTCTATTCCTATCCTTCTCTCGGTTTCTATTCTGTGCTAACGCTGGTGAGTACCTACGCACAAACACCGCTTTCGTACGTTAAACCGTGAGTACTTACTTTTTATTTCATAAGCCGCCATAATGTCTGTAGAATATTCTCGCCCTAAGTCCCCTAATGTGCTATGCGCAGAAGGCAATAGCCTAATTCGCGATCTCACTAGAAAGCGTGGTATCATTAAAGGTAGACTTACTAAATTCGCAAATTATTTGCAAACATTAGTAGATTCTCATGATGACTCCTCCGCGCAGAACCGCATCGATTTGAAATTGCGAGTTCAAGGAGCCACCACTTTATTTACTGAATTCACAGAAATTCAGAACAAAATAGAGGAAAATGTTTCTGATAGTGAACTGTCCGACCATTTAGACCAAAGGGAAGTCTTTGAGAATTTTTACTACACCACTATGGCACAAGCTGAATATATGCTTAACGATAAGGAGATCACTGATAGTTCTAACATGTCGCACAATGTTTCCGAAATGCAGTCGGTTAAGTTGCCCACTATCGCTATGCCTACCTTTGACGGTTCTTATGAGAAGTGGTTCGAGTTTAGGGACACATTTTTATCGTTAGTGCATAATTCGCAACAGATCACTAACATACAAAAATTCCACTATTTAAAGTCGTCATTAAGTGGTAGTGCAGAACTAGTGATCGATTCTGTAGAATTCTCTGCGAATAATTATATTGTCGCATGGGAAATGTTATTAGCGAGATATAACAGTAGCCGACTGCTAATATCCAACCATGTAAAGGCACTTTTTACTATTACCTCCTTATATAAAGAATCGCCATCTTTGATTAGGAATCTCATCGACACCGTATTAAAAAATTTACGCGCATTAAAAATATTAGGCGAGCCTACGGACTTCTGGGATACACTCATTATTTATATAATAGTGTCAAAACTAGATAAAATCACCGAGCGGGAATGGGAGACCCATAAATGTAGTTTTATTTCGAGTAGTGACACATCTCAACGTCGAATAAAACTCGACGACCTATTGAGGTTTCTCAAAGACCGCGCGGACGTGTTAGAAACATTACAGCTATCGCACAACATTGACGATCGCACATTCATCAACAAAAAACTAAACACGCACTCAAAAGTATACAACACTAGTACGCACTGTAATGTTTCCACCACGAAAACGCACAATAACACGATCCGCGCTAAGTGTTATCAGTGCAATGCAAATCACCCACTTTATTCCTGCATTAATTTTATAAATAGCGATTTAGCATCCAAATTTAAACTTGTACGTGAATATAAACTTTGCGAGAATTGTTTACGTCCTGGACACGCACTTGATAAGTGTAGGTATGGCCCATGTAGACAATGTAGTCAGAAACACAACTCGTTGCTGCACAATAATGACCGGGATAGCTGTAACAACTCATTGGCATTGTCTTCCGCAATCGCGACTGACCAGCAAACCGGGACTGCACTAGCGCCTCGGCCATACGTTATGACCCCCGCCACGGCTGCGGCTACCGGTTCTGTGCAGGTAAACAAGGCACACATGCAAACCTGCGAAGACAACACCAATAGTGTCCATGCCGTACTGTTGTCTACGGCTATTGTAGAAGTGGCCGATGTGTGCGGTGTTTATCACAAAGCGCGCGCTTTGCTCGACAGCGGCAGTCAACGTTGCTTTATTACCGATTCTTTTCGCAAATTATTAAATACGCCAATAATACAGTCCACTAATTGCATAAAAGGTATAGGCGACTCGACTGTTCAATGTTCGCAAAGTTGTGATATAAAAATAAAGTCTAGCGTCAATAACAATTATAAAACAAATATTCATTGCTACATTCTACCGCAAATTACAGCCACAATGCCTGATCTTAATGTCTGTGAATATAAAATACACGACCTTATTCCCGGCAACATACAGTTGGCCGATCCGCAGTTTTTGGAATCGAACCATATAGATGTTTTGATTGGCGCTGATAAATTTTGGGATTTGCTAACTACAGGAAACATTAGGTTACCTTGCGGTCCATATTTACAGAATACGCGGCTGGGGTGGATTGTTTCTGGCCCTTTATTTAATTCAAATCCCAAAACAAAAGAAATTCACTCCAACTTGGCTATCGACCCATATACACAACATAGTATGTTTATTTATACTACGTGCAATTTCGATAAAACGAAATTGAAGCCTGGTTGTTTTCGGTTTCAGTAACAGATTTTATTTTTTTACGCAAGTTGACAACAGCAATAAAAAACTTATATGGCGCATTTATTTATCTGCTGTTTCACACATTTTTAAACAATTAGACATTTTAAGATTTAATTATGTAGTTCAACTTTTAACGCAACAGTTGTTGTTAGTAAAACTCGCCTGGAACGATGCGTGCTACCTAACGTCGCGGGAGCATGGAACCGGTTTTTTGTTTTCTACACACAGTCTTTATTCAATTCGCATTCCTATTTATGTTACTGACATCGAACCGAGTTCTGATTGCTCTTACGTTCGCACAATTAATTATATTAATTTAACACATCATTTATAAACTTTTTTATTTTATTTATTAGGGAAATTGTACTCGTATACGTGTTAGCTTAGGGGCTGCAATTTAAATTTAGTAATTAATTAAATTTAGTATTTTAATTTTAAAGTTTAATTTTGTTGGGCAAAAGGTTTTGTTTTTTTTGTCTCGACATAAGAACGCATAACTCATTCACACATGCTCAGAGGTTTTATTCATCAAGTGCGTTTATCTTGATGACATGTAGCGAGGTAGGTTGTCCATGAATGTGTCACTTATATACGCGCATAAGTTAGGGTTATTCATGGAAAACCTCCACGCAAACTTCTTGTGATTTCGTTTCAAAAACAATTTAGAGTAGGTGTAAATGATGCAGGCGCTTCTTGATGGTGGGCAGTGACTTGGAGTATACAATAAGTACGCGACAACACCGTGAAAATTGTATATTTTACACACTGATACAATATATGGAATAAATGCAGTTACTTTGCGAACAGATGCGTAAACAGACAGACACTATTAGATGAACTAACACCGCGGTAACAATTTAGCGGCTTTTTATGCAATTACAACAATTAATAAACAATTTACCCTCTTTTATCATAATAAAAATATAAGACCATACAGTGACGCTAAATTAATAATAAAAATACCTTTAGTTTACAAAAATATCAATTTCAAATAACCTTCAACATATAAATAAAAAAATAAAAATGCCGTCGCCAACACTCCCCACCCCAGTGCTAGAACTAGCACTCATTAACCATAGGCACGGGGGCGACGCGCGCCGCGGACCGCCTCAGCGTCCCGCTGGCAGTCCTTACTTCCACCACTCGGACACGACCATCTCGCCCAGGAAAAACTTCAGTGATGACCCCTTTAGGCCATATATTGCGGGATGAGCTAGGGTCCACAATATAAACAAAGTCCCCAACTTTCAATGGCGTGGACTCACCTTGCCATTTAGGCCGTTGTATGAGTTCAGGGAGGTACTCCCTCAACCAGCGTTTCCAATACATGTCAGCCATCCTCTGAGCAATACGCCACTGCTTCCTTAGGTACAGGTCACTGTCATCAAACACTCCAGCCACCGGCATGTTTGATGATGAGCCTAAGAGAAAGTGGTTCGGCGTGAGAGACTCTAAGCTACCTGGCTCCACAGAGACATGCGTCAAAGGTCGCCCATTGACAATGGCCTGCACTTCGGCGAGGAGGGTGTTCAAGGTCTCATCCTTAGGAGCGCGCTCTTTAAGTACTACCTGAAGAGATGACTTGACGCTCCGTATGAGCCTTTCCCACGCCCCACCCCAATGAGGGCTAGCCGGCGGAATAAATCTCCACAGTGTACCATGGTTGGCTGCAGCAGTCTTCAGAAGCTGTTGGTCTACCGCTTGGAGAGACTTACGCATCTCCGCTTCAGCACCCCGCAGGTTAGTGCCGTTGTCGGAATACAAATACCGTGGCCAACCACGACACGCAGCCATGCGACGCAATGCCATAATGAGAGCATCGGCAGTCAGTGAATGGACAACCTCGATGTGAATGGCGCGCACTGTGAGGCAAGTGAAAAGGACACCATACCTTTTTTCTCGGCGTCGACCAACTTGAACCTCCATGGGACCGAAAAGGTCCAATCCACAGTGCGTGAATGGTCGGTGATGGTGTGCCATTCGAGCTTTAGGTAGGTCACCCATCCGAGGCACTGACACTTGCGCCTTCCTCAACCTGCAAAGCATACACTGTGACGTCACAGCCTTCACTGAAGGCCGCAGTCTCACAACCCAATATTTTTGTTTCATGTCGTTAACAACTTTCTCCTGGTTGCTATGTGCAGCATTGACATGATAATGCATTATCAAGAGCTTCACAGTCGGATGGCTTCCGTCTAATATAATTGGCCTCTTGACTTCGGAAGACACATCAGGTGCCGCGTCGATGCGGCCGCCCACCCGAAGCAAGCCGTTACTGTCCACATAGGCACACAAGCCCCTCAGACGACTATCTTTTCGCAGACTCTTACCTTGTAGTAAAAGTGAAACGTCACTCGCAAATGTGTCAGCCTGAGCCTGTTGAAGTAGAAGGAGTTCAGCCCGCTCCATGATCGCGCAGCTATCGTCACAGGTAAGTCTTCTACACTTGTTTATGAACAGAATTACCATTGCAGTAGACCTTAACAAGCGAAGCCACGATGAGAACCTGTGAGGGTTAGGTATAGGTAAGTCTACAGATAATTGCTGAACAACTCCCACTAGCTCCAAGTGATCATCATCACTAACCGGCTGCAGCACATCTTGCGGCCAGGATGTTTCATTCAGATATAAAAAATCGGGCCCACTAAACCATTCATTTAAAAATAAATTATAATTAAAAACATCCCTAGTGGCTATATCTGCGACATTAAGGTTAGTGGGTACATACCGCCACTCCGAAACGTCCGTGAGCTCGTCTATTTCCCCTAACCGGTTTGCTTCAAACGTTTTATATGTGCGGGTCTTATTGCGCAACCAATGTAGCACTGTTGTCGAGTCGCACCAAAATACTCGCCTTACCACTTTTACTTTGTGTTCGCCCATAATTGTGTTCGCGAGCCTCGCAGCCAATAATGCACCCTGTAGTTCCAACCGGGGAACAGTGACAGACTTAACTGGTGCAACCCTACACTTACTTGTCACAAAGGAAACGCATATTTGGTTATTTTCTAACCATCTGTAGTATGCGACCGCGCACATCGCCTTCTGTGAAGCATCACAAAATATATGTAATTCTAGGTTGCTATAGCTCACCGTCGCAGCAGTCGTGTATTTATTGTCCGCGCCACCGCTAGTCGTAGCATCTGCTACAGCAGTAGTGCTACGCGGCGCTACGGCTTCGGAACGTTGGTTGTCCATCTCGCTCACACTTATCGTGGCGCGCTTATACCATCTCGGCACTCGTATTGAATGTGTTTTTAAGCAAATCTAACCACTCGGTCCATTTCAATAAAATAGGTTGCGGAATAAAATCATCCCAGCTGATATTTGCGCGCCACGTATCTTGCAACATTATTTTCCCTTGAATTGTGAAAGGGGAAAGAAAACCAAAAACATCAAAAATTGACATAATCACACGAAGCATTATCCTTTTAGTCGGTATTTGCTTACCGTTCAAAATGCATTCAGGGATGCGCTTAAACGATACGTCGAACGCTAACTCATCAGTACTCGGATACCAAATTAGGCCGAGTGTGCGTTCGCCGTCACACTGTTGTTCGACCTTGAACTTCACTGCGCTACTCCCCAAAGAATCTTTTGAGACTGCGTCGAGTACAGCTAAGCTGTTACTCGCCCAATTTCTAATGTCAAACCCTCCTTCACTATGAATATAAGAAATGTTTCTTACCATTTCAACGGCCGTCGTTTCATCAGGTAAGCTTTGAATGTAGTCATCCATGTAATGCGAGTTTAAAATCGCATCGACAGCTGCCGGCATTGACCCTTCAAACCGCGCAGCATTTTTATTTTTAATAAATTGCGCGATAAAAGGGGAGCATCGAGCACCAAAAATAAGCGAACTCATTACGTACGTTTTTATCGGTTCCGTAGACTTTTTCCTCCAGAGAAACCTTAAAGCGTGCTGGTCACTCAGCAACACTTTTATTCTAAGGAACATATCTTTTATGTCGCCGATAACTGCAATCTCGTTCTCACGAAATCGCAACATAATCCCGAACAGCGAGTTCAGCAGGTCCGGTCCTTTTAATAAATAATCATTAAGTGACAAACCTCTTGTTTTAGCTGCAGCATCGAACACCAGCCGGAGTTTATTTTTATTCGGGTTGTCAACGCCAAAGTGTGGTAGGTACCAAGTTTTCTGCGTGGGTTGAGTGTCAATTAATTCCCTAGCGTAATCATTATCAAATAAATGATTTACTCTCTCCACGTACCTGTCGGCGTATCCCTTATCCCTTCCTAATTTCCTTTCTACTCCCGTCAGTCTGCTCACAGCCCCCAAGTAGGAATCAGGCATGGTGCACTTCGGATTCTTCCAGGGAAGGCCGACGTGCCACCTGCCGTCAATCAGTTGAGCAGTTTGTTGCAAACAGTCGACGGCTCGTACACCTTCTTCATTAAGCCTAGGCTTACCTGCTACTCCCATTGACTCGAGCGCGAAGTACTGGCGAACCTCCTCGTGCAGGTCGCGCAGATCTTGCTCCTCCGCAGCGTCCTGCTCTGCTACGAGCAGAATGGCGTCACCACCCTGCTCAAGGCTGCCGGCCTTGACCGCCGCGCGCGTCCCTCCCCGCACGCTAACAAAACCATGAAGTGACCAGCCTAAAGGAGTAAGTGTGGCGGACGGCTCATTCTTTTGACCCAACAATATTTTTAAAGGCAATAACAAATGATAATTATCTTGGCCAATTAATATTTCTGGTTTACAGTCAATGTTACACAAAATATGTTTCGCAGAATCTAAATGTACATAAGAATTCAAATCTACAATAGAACATGATTGTATAGGTAACATTAAATTGTTAACACTTCGTGCTTTAATACAATGAACCTTATTATCTAAGCCAGAAAGTCTCAAATTCAGTACCGTTACATCGCACTTGACCTCGTTGTCCGCCCAGGGGCCGCGGACGCACATCGTCTCGCGGCGCCCGCTCAAGCCAGCCCGCTCGGCCAGCTCGCTGCTGATCATCGTCACTGTCGACCCGTCATCAAGTAACGCACTTGTATCGATATAGCCGCCACTGTCAGTACACACGCGTATAGGTACAACTTTTAAGAGCACTTTGCCGGCACTCGCGGTAACGTGAGTCACAGTTTCACTCGCAGAAGGCACTATTTGTTGTTCGCGTGCTCCCGTTGCGCTGCCCGGCCGGCCGTCGCTGTCGTCCCTCGGATAGTGAAGCAAGTTATGATGCGCTTGCTTACATATATCGCACGGTGGCGCGGGGCAAGTTTCTCGACTGTGGTTCGATTTCAGACATTGAAAACAAATCCCATGTCGCTTCACGTGCGCCCATCTCGTTTTCCGTAGTGACTTCTTGAATCGGTTACAATCAATTAGTTTATGAACAAACTTACGGCAGAACAGGCACCTCTTGCTGCGGTCTTCCGATTGTAACAACACAGCCTGCGATCTTATGTTGCTGCCGTGTTGTCTACTATAATGACTATCGCGTGCTGATACATCATGCATATTTGGCATAGTGGATGATACTTTAATAGCTTCCATTCTTAAAAACTCAGATAAAAATTCTAATCTCGGCCTTTTGTGTTCTTTCAGCAAGGGAAAGCTATAGTCGGACCACTTAGAGAGTAATACTGGTGGCAATTTAGATAAAATAAGTGAAACCATGCTCATACCTTGTAAGTATTCTTCTCGTTCCACGGCACGCACGGCTTCGACAAAATTCTGCACCTTTATGGAAAATGGCACCAAACCCTTCTGGTACTCAGTAGACACGGGTTGTATTCTCTTAATGTCTTGTGTAAGGCGTTGTACAATACTGTCCGGGTTTCCATACTGTAGCTCCAACGTTTCCATTATTCGGTCCGGTGATGTGGCACTTATGAGCAGTGCTGAGACAGATTCTTTCGCCTTGCCATGTAGACATTTTCTTAGCCTCCATAAATTTTCCTTCGAAGTGAATTTGCATACCTCGGTAGACTCTTCAAAAGCCCGTTTAAACTGCAGCCATTCCATCGGGTCACCAGAGAAACTAGGGAGGTCCTTTGGTGTGCAAATACGGCTCAGCAAGTGGGCGTCGGGGTTAGCATGGCTGGAGGCCGCTGTCAGGTTCTGAAGTGCGGCGGCAAGCATTTGGATGGTTCCATCAGTGCCGGCGGCCTCGCGGCCCGTCGACGGGTGCAGATCGACGCCCTGAGTTTTACCATAATCGTGGGCGCTCTGCTGTTGATCCACCTCGTGCATGCTTCTCTCCATCCAAGTTTCAACATCTTGGCGTATGCAATCGTTGTTAATTTGTGAACTGTATTCTTCCTCTTCATCCAATTTCGCTAGGTCTGCCTCCAATTGTGCATCTATCAACTGCACCTTCAGTTTTGCCTTTTCTTGTTCCGCCGCCAAAATCAACTGCTTTCTTCGCGCCTCGACAGAAACCGTTGACATTTTTGAATTTCTTGATGACGCAACAGAGGGTACTTTAGCGGGCGGTCGGGATTCCGTTTTCACGCTGGAAATCTTGATTCCCGATGACTCCTTTGGCAATTCTTCTTTATGCTCGCTGCCATGAGGTTTATTCTCCACTTCCCCTTGGTCGCGGTCGCGTCGCGTTGTACTCCGTGTGCCCACCATTTTGCTTGTCGGTGTACGGAACATGAGATTCGGCTCGAAGACCACTTTGTAAATGATGCAGGCGCTTCTTGATGGTGGGCAGTGACTTGGAGTATACAATAAGTACGCGACAACACCGTGAAAATTGTATATTTTACACACTGATACAATATATGGAATAAATGCAGTTACTTTGCGAACAGATGCGTAAACAGACAGACACTATTAGATGAACTAACACCGCGGTAACAATTTAGCGGCTTTTTATGCAATTACAACAATTAATAAACAATTTACCCTCTTTTATCATAATAAAAATATAAGACCATACAGTGACGCTAAATTAATAATAAAAATACCTTTAGTTTACAAAAATATCAATTTCAAATAACCTTCAACATATAAATAAAAAAATAAAAATGCCGTCGCCAACAGTAGGTATACTCTATCTCCTCCATTTCTCATATACAATCGCAATGGTAGGGCGCATAAACGAATAAGGTATGTTTGCTTGTTGCTTTACGACTCGTGTCATTTTAGAATTGGTTAGTGATCTCTCAACGCAGGCATATTTATTAGCATTGAGCAAAATCATCTCCGGTTGTGGCAGTCCTATCGAAACATTTTCCGATATTGGTTAAACTTTATTAGTCTATCAATGATTTCGCAAAATTTTAAAGAAATATATTAGTCAATACATTAAATTTTAATTACCGTTTTCTTTTGTATTTAGATTTTTTGTCATTTTTTTATTTTATTTCTTTTTATTTTAAACATTTGGCGGTTTATGGGATGGAGTAAAAATTAGTGAGAAACGCACATCTCACTTTTCGGGAGTTTGTCACGGTGTTAGCGCAGATAGAAACCGTCCTAACTCCTGATCTTCTTCCCTCAATTCCGCACAACCTTTTTACTTATTCCTAGATTTCTCCATTTTAATTGGTCGACCACTAACTTCGCAGGCCTATGATGACATACGCATCGACTTCAACGCCACCAGATACAAGTTCGACAAGACCAAGTTGAGACAAACGCAATCAACTGAAGCCATGTCATTATTTTCTACATAATTATACGATTACGACATATGAAGCACAAATTTCGCAGTTATCGATGGCGTCCCATGTGTGGCAGACCAGAAATCATGGAGTATGGTAGTTTAATGCACCGTTAGCGATGGGAAGACTTGGACATTTTTCGCAAATTATGATCAACCGATCTTTCTTTTTTGAAAGTTGATTCTTTCAAGGCCGGGGGCATGTTCGCGCATTGATTTCAATACTCCTGGAGCCATCTAGTGGCAAGAAGCGGAGGCATCAAAAGCTACGCAACTGCAGTCGCTGCAACGTCACGACGACGTCACACATCATCTGACAGCGTGACATAGCCTCGCACCAATTAGCGATCTCCAGATGCGACCGTTAATATTTATGTTTAAAGCCATTGGCTATACATTGTTCCCTGACCCCTTTCCCTCGAATTTTGTATTTTTAACGCTCACTTCAATTATACGCAAGTACACCGCAACACGCATTTTCATCTTCCACGACTCCTACCAGAAATAGCCTAAATTTTAGCAGCATTTTGCACGCGGCTGCAACAGTGTGGAACTTTTATTGTCGACTAGCTTCTGTCCGCGTGGACTTCAATTTTGAACAATTTTCAATTTTCCCACGGGAACTACTTAAGGAATCGGCATAAAAGGTAGCCTATGTTCTTTTCCATGTCAAAGGCTAATGCATGCCAAATTTCATCCAAATCCGTTCAGCTGTTTTTGCGTGATTGAGTAACAAACAACCAAACATCCACACTTTCACATTTATAATATTAAGTAGGATTCCGTTTCTTTCTAGTACATTCGATAGAGGGCCTATATTATAGTTGCAATGCGTCTTTAGGAATCTTCTCGAAAGTCACTATTACCGGAGATATATACGCATAAATAATTTCCATACCAAACTCGTAGCAATAATATTTTTTTACTGAGAATTACTATAAATTACTATTATGAATACTTCACAATCAACTGATCACTCTTACTCTTGACTGATCTTCACACTTGCATTTGCTACAACTAGGACTTTTTACTTATTCATTTTTCTGTCTTAATATTTCTGCTTTTGAATGTAAATTAGCTTCCTATTCGACGAATAGTTCGTATTTATAGCGCTACGTATCGAAGATTTAAGTGTATGTAAGCGTACTGATTGTAGTTTATAACTTTCAATGACTAAGTATGTAACAAAACCAAAATTGTAAATGGCGATTTAATAGAAAAGATAAAAAAGTTGCCCGGTTTCTAGTTTCTTGCCTGTTCTTCTCAAGAAGGCTCTCCCAATTTCCGAACAGGTGTAGTCAACTTTTTTTTTTCATTCCTACTTGTATTTGCAGGCATCTTGTATATTCAGAGTGTATGCACATAAAAGGGTAATAATGTTTCCTTTAAATTAAAACGTTTTGCTTTGTTTTGACGTCAATAAGTGCCTGTGAATGCCTATGTTGAATAAAGATTCAAATATCTTTATTCAACATAGGCATTCACAGGCATTTGAATTGTTCACTGTACAAAAAAACAGTAGAATATTCGCGAAATTTTTCGAACAAATACCAGACAGAATTACGTATCGAGATCACTAGAATGGCCGCGACTTTTCTCATAGGTATGTATGTATTAGCTATCTATGTGCCAGACAGAAACGTATAAAATACGATGACATGGACGCGCATGCTACATAGGAAACTACAACGTACTCGGTAACTCGTCTCAGTCGAATCGACTGACGAAAGAAACGAGCGACAATGCGGGCGGCCACGCAACGTAACGCAAGGGGCATAAGTATCCGCCGCTGACGGACCTATCTACTTAAACAACCCCGATGTTCGTATAATGAATATGTATATAGGCTTAAGCACTATGTGCAAATGAAAATAAAAGAAAAGGATATAGCTTGAGAGATGGCTGTGTAGCACACTTTAAAGTGCTTTCACAGTACTGGCTTTTTTTATAGATTATGTGTAGAGACTCGTCCTCATCTTGTCTGATGGTGAGCAAAGGTGGGGACTAAGGTGGAGCGTACCTACTCATTAGGTGCCGACTCACTCTAGTCCTGAAAAGACCCGGGTTGTAAAGAGGCGGGAACACAGAGGACGGCAAAGAATTCCATTCCTTTGCAGTACGCATTAAAAAAGTAGAAGCGAAACGCTTCATGCGAAGCAGTGGAATTTCTAATACGTAGGGGTGGGTCTTTGCCGTTCTCCAGGTGCCTCGGTAGTAAAAGGGAGATGGTGGAATAAGATCAAACAGCTCTTGGGCACACTCTCCGAAATGTAACCTGTAAAAAACCGATAAACGGGCCACTGTGCGGCGATGTTCAAAACTCTGGAAATTTGAAATTTTCAGTGTCTTCACCGATCATCCTCTTCGCCCGGCGCTCCACCGAGTCAAGGGCTGGTACTTAGCAGAGCCGTCCCAAAGGAGACTGCAGTATTCCATGCACGACCGGACCTGTGCTTGATAAAGTGTAAGAAGCTGCCCCGGCGTGAAATACCGCCTAACCTTCGAGAGTATGCCAAGCTTTTTAGCTGCAGTAGCCACCTTCGCCTCAATAGAAATGCGTGTCCACTCACCACTTGATGTTCAGCTAATCTCGAGGAGGGTTGATACCATTATGATGCTTTAATACGCATGCGTTGCAGTAAGAAATTTATGGAATCTGTATAGGGAGGAAGACTGTTTTCAGGAAGTTTCATTGGGGACAACTTTCTAAAAAGAGTCTTCCTATGTGAGGGCTTAAAACTAACCTTAGGCAAAGTTTATTTTAAATGCCTTCAAATTCTAAATTGATTTCTTGTTCTTTAATCATAAATGAAAAAAGAGAAGCAAATGTTTTAGTCCTATTCAACCTTTTGAACTGGTAATATTGCTATGAGTACCGTTAAAGAAATCTGCATGTACAGCTTTTTGATTTGCAGCTAAGTCCATAAGGAGATTGGTAGGTCCTCCAGCCTGAAACAACGATATTGATGTCAGCTTCCATTCATTATACAAACAAGCTGGCAGAGATGTGGAATATATTGCAGACAAATACATACCATGATAACTGTCTCTAGTGTCTAGTATTTTAAACCATCAAATAGCTAATTCGTTAAACCATATATGTTGTAAGTTGTATAGAAACAATATTACTGGTAAGCAAGTGATAATGGGTAATTGGGTATACAGATTTACTGATTATGTCACAAGTGAACTGAACATTTTCTTTAACCACCAATAAACTAACCATGTGCAATGAACCAAAAAAATTGTTAATGTAAAGTGGTAAATATATAACCTGTAAACATCTAATAATAAAATGTCATATACATATATGGTAGTGCAACACATGTAGATGTAATTAGGATCATTTTTTGTCAAATTTGCGACTGATTGCCTATGCTGACAGCAGTGTAGTCTGATATTAAAGAAGGTGTTCCTCAACTGTATAGATTATAAAACTGGGTTTTGTATTATTGAGTGTTTATATTTAAGTATCTAACTGTCAACTGTAATTTACCTCTTTTAAGTTTTAATTTTGCAATAAGTAGGTACAGTATGTGCTATCCAAGGTCTCACCCCTATCTCTTTACTATGATTCACCTAAATCAGTTATGTAGTTTGGGTATTAAGGGTACGTTCGAGAACCACCCGAGTGAAACCAAGGCTACCCGATCTATTACTCTGCTAGTATTTCTGAATGGTTTCGTGAAAGTAAATGCAGGATAATTTTTGCCTGACAAGAGTGAATTTCTCATGGCCTCCAATCAGTGTTTATTTTGGCTGACAGTGACAGTTGATTGTTCTGTGATCTGTGGCTAACTGATTTCGTTTTTAAGTGAAAGTTAAAGTTTGCAAATGAAAAGTAAACCTTTGTGCAAGTTCGGTTGCAAAACACAAGAACTCTTCTCATCGTTTTTAACTGACAGAACCTGTTTGAAAACTCGTGAATGGCATAAATCACTCGCTAGCACTTTCGCCGCGTTCCGTTTCGCGAATAAAGTGACCATCAGCACTATGAATGCGCTAACAGGCGGCCCGTTTCGCGACAACAGCGTTCACGTTGGATGTGATGACGTCATTGATTGCATCACAAACAACGTTTACAGTTCTCAGACCGAATTCGTCACACCGTGAGTCAAATGTAATTGTCAAGTTGATATTTTGTTTTGGTTCGCTAGTTCGATGGTTGAAAATTACTCTGTATTTGAATTGAAGGCAAAAATAAGCCAAATATCCTAAAATTTGGATTAAATATAAGGAAAAAATTACGACATTAGAATTACCAGTTTTTGTTGAAGAAGAAAGCAAAGTAGTTTACCTCAAACTGTCTCCTGAAGACGCTAAAAGAGCAGAAAATGGTAAAAGGTACAAGGCAAAGAAAAACTGCTAAAGCTTGGATATCACAAAATACAATTGAAATTACACTTTAAATTCTTTTGAGGTTATGTTTATTTTGACATTATTGACATAAGCGCGTTCACGATCATTCCAAAACGATAGCATGCCATTGGCATCACTATCGCGTCTAGATTCAGTCCAGGCGTGAGCAGTCTTAATACTGTGAGTAGTGTAATCACGAAATGAAACAGGGCCTTTAAAACAAGTTAAACTTCTCTTTCTCACAATATATCTAGCTTTTTCTTTTTTACAGAGTGAAAACCTCACGGGTTATCGAACGGGACCTAAAATATAACGGGATCAAGTTATTTTCACATTCATAATTTCAGTTCAGATCAAAAAAGTAAGCCATTAACATAATGTTAAAAAATTGGTGATGAATCAGAACTGGACCTAAAAATTGTATGTACATAGCTTACTGGAAGAAGACTTTTATTTAGACATAAAATTGTTAATGGATTTACATTTACTTTGTTTATGCAAATCATATATTATAATTTGAATTAATATAACACATGTGAATAGCCTACTTTCTCATGTTTGGCTTCTCAATAAAATTATTATTTCAAATAGCAGCAAATATTCAAAAATATTTTTTGAATATTTGCTGCGAAGAGGACCACTATGTGTGAAAATAAATATCTACCTCTTCCAGATCCATGTAAGGTCCCACACCTTCTGGAAACATTTCGTCTGCAGCTACAGTTGGTTTCATTTTAAACATGTAAATGATTGCTATTAAATACGTCTAGACAAAATAAAACTTAAACAGCGAAATACTTGGCGCAAATTATAGAATTAACTAGATTGAAGATTGAGCGCAAATCACAAACAAATTATGAAACTGTGAAAATAATCACTAGCTACATTATAAATTATGATACTTAATTACACAGATATTTATCGTAAAGTCTCAAGTAAGTAAGTATTTTTTTAATTGCAAAGGTTTTCTTATTTATACATTTTGCCAGCGTCACGTCAGCTCACAGACTTATTAGAGATATGCGCCAGTGTTGCCAGATTTTTTCCACCTTCCCCCCCAAATACATTTAAAAAACCCCTAGTTTCTCCAGTTTGATTGATAAAAAACCTCTGACTATTTTGGCCATGTCATACACATAAGCTTTCTAATATTGACAATACAAAACTTAGAAGTTTTCTTCAAATTACCTATTTTAATTTATTTCACATACATAGCCGTGTGTCTGTCGATTCGGATTTTTCGTTATAAATGTCTGTGTGAGGCTGTGGAAAACAGTCTTTTAGCCGGAATTATGATAAACAAGACAGTTCAATGGTAACATAATGTGTTGCCAGCTAATACTCGTAAGTTTTAGTGTCCCATTCTATTTGGTGAATAAATTGTCGGTCTTGTCTGATATAAAAAGGAATTTGCCATTTGGTTAGAATAGTAGAAAACCTTCAGAAAATCCCCTAGATAAATTTCGTGATATCAAAACCTCCAAAAAACCTCAAAGACCTGCAAAAACCCCTAGGATTTAGGGAAATCCTCTGAATTTGGCAACACTGATATGCGCAGGCGTTGGAATCACCCCTATAACTAGCGGGTCGTTAGTGGAGCGGCTCTGAGACAGTCTCCGCCATTTTTTTTGACGCCATTTTGCTTTTGGGTGCATGTGTGTGTGTCGTGTCGTGTCATTTCATCATAGAAGTAGAACGCACACATTTGCATTTCATTTTTCATTATTACATTGTTGGTTTGTTTAAATCTCTAATTTATCTTCAGATTTTATGTGTTTTAAGCATGTTTTTTAAGATTTTTGACACTCACTGTTCTTGATTCAATAACAGTACCAGGGCTACGTTCCAAAACATCACCCGAGTGCACTCGGTCACCCGAAGTATGTCCTAAAACATTTCGGGTGCACTCGAGAGTGTTGGAGTGGCGTGTCCTAAAACGCTACGGAGTGCACTCGATCGAGTAGAATCTCACCCGCATAATATAGCAAGGTGTAATTTCACTCGATTGGATTTGGCGGGAAATTGTGTGGATTTTAAAATTGTGTGTGATTGTGATTACAAAGATTTCATATTCACACACAATTTGTGCATCTCGAAGAGCGAGGATGCGCTTCGTAACGTCGACACTAAGTTAATTTTAAATTCCAAAGACTATAGGTATCGTTATTGACACGATTGTAAAATTGGCCTTCATTTCCGCTGAAGCTAGGTTAGGCCGCGATTTAACAGAACTCATATTATGTTAGTTTTAGCATTTTCGTAGATGAAACAGAGGAATGTAATCCATGCATTAAAGCCAACGGACGCGCCGATGAATTATATATTTTCTTATTTTTGTATATTTGGTTATGTAAACAAAGCAGACAACACTCTTGCCGTTCTAAAACAACCAACACTCCGACCACCCTAACCGGCCACTCTCCCCCCACCACCTACTCACTCCGGGTGATGTTTTGGAACGTAGCCCTGTGTGTACGAAGGGATTCGGCAGTTTTATCGGTTTGTTTGCTTGTGATTTTCTAAACTTAATAACTTTTTGACCTTTCATTGTTTCATACTATTTCATGCTAATATAGCTGAGCCCACCTGGTTAGCTACCATAATCTTACTTAAGTTTATCAGATCACCATGGTGACAGTACAACTTGTGCAGAGTACAACTTGTTACTCTGATAATCAGACATCCAGCAACTCTCTTGTAGGCAAATCCAGGTGAAGAACGCTTTCATCTTTGGCCTAATAGTTATTTACCAAAATGTATGAAGTTGAACTTTCCCATACTAAAAAACGAGCGAACTTTATATTGTTATGAATCCACTAAAATATTTTACAGACCATCGGCTTCAACAGAGGTTACATTTCTGGATGCACATCAATTTTGAAATCGATAAAAACAACTTATGAACACAGAAAAACTAGTGTTATTTTGAAACACAAATACTTGAAGATGAATATCTTGAGTTGAGTATGCAATAAATAACTTCCTCCAAGTGAAATAAATTCAGGAATACTTAAAAATCCAATAATGATAGGTGAGCAAAGTTGTGTAATATTTTTTTCATTAAATAAACAATAGTTTAAAATTAATTTAATATTATGTTTTCCATTAAATAACCTACACTATGTTGTTGTTCAAAATTACATGTAATTTTTTTTTAGATTGAATGAAAATGAAAAACACTTCTTCTCAAAAAGAGTAGCAAAGCTCTGCTAAAATTGATCTTCTGATGGTGCACATGTCTGGGCGCAAGGTGACTTCGGAAGCATAGAGAAGCTCGATATGTTAGAAGCTTTGGTTACTCACCATGGACCTGAATTTCATTTTATCAATTTTATTAATATGCTAAGAACATAAGCCACTGCACAAGCAATGAACAGGACATGAATAACAGAAAGTGGGCTGTCAAAAGGTGATTAATTTGTTTTTGACATAAATATGTTTGCTTATTAACCCCTTGTTTCTGAAAGGCTAATCAGTGATAAAATTAAATATAGTACATTCAAGATAAGAAAGTTCCCTTGACAAATCGATTTTTTCCGTTTCATGCATACTAATTTCCGTGATGAAAAAAATAATTTATCTCCTTAGGTTATTTTTATCAAAAATGTAATAATTAATTCCACATTAAATAAAAACAAGAATATCAGCCTAATTAAATAAAATTATAATTCTAAAGTTTAAAAATAAAATGTTTGTGTAAAGTATAAGTTCCGATTCATGACTCAAATAAATACTTAATTAAACAAATATTTTATCAGAATTATAAATAATTATATTTAACTGGATGGGATATTTTGGGATGTTGCCTTGATATTAGGACACCTAATTTTTATGGTTGTATCATATAGAATAGCTTTAAAATTAACACTTTTTATTCATGTCAATTTTCTCTCAAGTCTTATGTCGCATTTACACATGCGTGTTCGCCATTCGACGAAACATTCGACGAAATATTCGACGAAACATTCGACGAAACATTCGACGAAACATTCGTGTGGCGTTTACACATTCGTGTTCGCCATTCGCCTCGTCATTCGACGAAACATTCGTACCTACGAGTGCCACCGCGAACTACTGTTCACACATTCGCGGGTGATTCATTTTGATATTAGCACACGAACACGGAGGACGTGAAAATAATGGCGGCATGCGTGCTACATTTTAGTTTTTAATAATTTAAGCTTTAATGTTACAAACATATGGCGGACTTAGCGATAAACATCGCTCTCTACCAGTCAACCATTAGGCTAAGGAGAGAAAGTAAATGACGGCATAAGAAAATAAATGTAATAAATGACAATAATTGTTATATTCAAATAATATGATATTAAGAAAAAAACATACATACACGCACATAACACTCACATATACATATTGTATATGTGTGTGTGTGTGTAAGTGTTATGTAAGTAATGTGTATGAATGTGTTTATATATACACATACATACTTGCATATACAGCGCGCGACAGAGCGTCGGTGGCGCAGTGGACTCGGCACTTGCCTTCCAATCGGGGGGTCGGGGTTCGAGACCCGCCATGTACCAATGTGTTTTTCGTTTCGAATTTCATATGTACATTTGTCTGACGCTCGTACGGTGAAGGAAAACATCGTGAGGCAACCTGCATACATCTGCGAAGAAGTTCAATGATGTATGTGAAGTCGACCAATCCGCACTGGGCCAGCGTGGTTGACTAAGGCCTAATCACCCTAATATAGGGTAGGCTCGAGCCCCTCGGTGGGGACGTATATGGGCTGTGATGATGATGATGATGATGATATTGAAGTCGGTACGAAACGATGATCTCTTATAAAGTCTTAAAATTGACACCGACTTCAAAATAGAAGTGTGATGTTGTCAGTACCTATTCTTATATTATTTTTACCTTTTCAGTGTTTTTGAAGTCGGTTTTTATTTTTAACCGACTTCAAAAAGGGAGGAGGTTCTTAATTCGATGCGAATGTTTGTTTTGTGTGTATGTTATGCGATTACGCCGCCAATTGTGGACTGATTTTCAACATTCTTTTTGTATTCTCTGATAATGGGATCCCATGAAAATCGATGGAAACGCTAATGAAATACCAGCTCACTGATGAGCTGGTATTAAATTAGGGTTTTTGTTTTTACTAAAAAGATTTCATTCACTAAAAAGTTAAAAATAAAAAATATTTTACAAAAAATAAAAACCGACTTCAAAAACGCTGAAAAGTTTAAAATAATATAAGAATAGGTACAGACAACATCACACTTCTATATTGAAGTCGGTGACAAATTTTAAGACTTTCGAGGAGATATCGTTTGGCACCGACTTCAATATAGAAGTGTGATGTTGTCTGTACCTATTTCTTATATTATTTTTAACTTTTCAGTGTTTTTGAAGTCGGTTTTTATTTTTTGTAAAATATTTTTTATGTGTAATTATGATTGCGATGTTTTGGGTTCCAAATGAGCTCTTCTCTATAATAAAGTTCTAGGAATTCTAAAATTCGCACTTTACTCCACTCTAATTTGTCTACACGTTCGGTTGGGTCGGGCGCTAGCAGTCAACTAAATGCATGCGAATGTGTAAACAGTAAGTTCGTGTTCGCCATTCGTGCCCTTTGATTCGCGTCCAAAAAACCGCTCCCGACGCGAACTCACGAATCGCGAGGCGAATGGCGAGGCGAATAGCGAACTTACTGTTTACACATGCGTGTTCGTTATTCGCCTCGCGATTCGCGCGAATGTGTAAACGCGCTATTTCGCGCGAATCTCGAGGCGAATTGCTAGGCGAATAGCGAGGCGAATAACGAACACGCATGTGTAAACAGCTAGTTCGTTATTCGCCTCGCTATTCGCCTCGCGATTCGCGCGAATGTGTAAACGCGGTGTTATAGTTTGCGAGTAAATAAGCTTTGAAAATCACAATAGTCACGACGAAAAAAAAAATGGGATGTTACGTTGCTATTATAACACCTACTTTTTATGGTTATATCAGAAAATGACTAGAACGTGATGAGCAGATCAATACACACTTGTTCACAGTGGCTTTCTATTTCTTGTGTTTAGATTATGAAATCGAAAATTGGTACCAAAGGTTTTATAATTTTTATAGACAAATCAAATTTTCATAATTAGACTGTTCAGCTTAAATCAATATATTAATTTAGTTAAAAATATTTCTTAGAGAAACCTTTGCTTGTGAATTATAAATAGCACCAACTGAAGTCCAAAAATACTTTCTATACTAGCAGCCGAAACCCAGCAGTAATAGCCAATTACATGACACTGAAAATAACTAAGTAAATTTATCTTGCCGTATCAACATAGTAACATGCTTGAATTGTTTTACTACATATACAACAGAACTAGGTCTGTTCGCGAAGGACTATGTTGATCCCACAAACGTGCATCAAGTGTAATACCCAAAAATTTTGTAACTACAATTGATGAGTTCAACGATTCGATTGTATCCACTTTCCTTACATTTGGCCATGAGAATTTAATAAATCTAGTTTTATTTGAGTTTAGTGAACCAATTTGGAACATTTAACTCTGACACAATTATTTAAGAGAATGTGAAAGTTTGATAAACATAATTTTAAAAGCATTACAAAAGGAATGGGTATGCCATTCCTTTTAAATGCTTTTTCAAACTCTAATTAAAATCATTTATATGAATGAATATCATTAATTTATGGAAAACATTTCTTATTGACCTTAACATATTCATCAAAATTAAAAACTAGATTGATTTGTTTGGTTAGATTACCTACTATAAAATTAATTGCTTTTAATGTTAACTTCTTCAAAATGTATTCAAACGTTTTAAACTATTTGCCATTGTCTGCAGAGTTCAATTCTTCAATCTGAAGTTTTGTAAATAATCAATAAAACAAAATTATTTTCAAAAACAAAGTAATGTCTTATATAATTATCTTTTTTGTATCAACAGGTGTACAGATATTGAGAAGTGGAGAGACTAAGATCAGATGGAGAGGCAGGTTATTTATTTTTACTAGGTTTTTCACTGTTTTTCATTTTAGAGTCGTCACACTTTATACAAATGCTTATTTATCTTTTCAGAATCGCAGAGTAAGCACAGCGTTGCATGGCGGAGAATTGTGGGTTCTAATAAGTTCCATTGTGTACGTTTTTGTCATATTGTATGTTAAATTCAATAAAAAGATAATCGCATTTCGTTGTTTTGATTTTTAATAACCTAAAATATTATCAGAATTAAAAAAGTAGATTAGGGCTGTAAATTTATATCGATAATTTTCAGTATGTCGATAATAAGCAGTCGATAGTTTTGCAGCACTATCATTACGGAGCTGTCATTTCACTACGAAACGGCCGCTAGAGGGGTTGATTCCTATCTGTAACAGTAATATAATTTGTGGATATGCGTCAGCTGATATTTTTTTTTTTTTTTTAATTTTGTTTATCCCATTTGGGAAAGGCAAAGGCGTCAACCATACAGCCTAGTCTGTATGCAATAAACTATTGTTATTCATTCTTCTTTTGAATTCACAAATCGCCAAACGTAGAGGTTACATATTCATAAATTGCTTCAAAGCATTTTTCAATCGAAAGAAGATTTTGTAAAGAGCGCGGTAGATCTTGCTGGTGTTTCATTATTTTTGAAATTTCTTCTAATAAAATGTTTCTTTGCAGGGCAAAAATTGGACATTCGTAAAAAAGGTGATGCAGAGATTGAGGTAAGGTGGTGTTGCACCAGTTGCACGATGGGGAAGAAGTCATGCCTAGCCGGTACAAATGGTCATTGAATCGACCGTGCCCAATTCGCAAACGGCAAATAATAGTAAAAAATCTTCTGTTTATGTAATTGTGTCTATTGAACCAGGGTTGTTTTATTTTATTATTTATTTCTCGATACCACTTCCCTTTTATGAGCAAAGTACTATTCCAGTGTTCTTCCCATAGCTTCAATATTTCTTTCTTGATTAGAGCTGTACAATCAGTATATGAAATTGGTATGTTTTTTATAGGTACGTCTAGAGTGTTCATAGTTTTGGCCAGTTTATCTACTTCCTCGTTTCCATATACACCGATATGAGCTGGAGTCCAAAATAATATAATGTCTATTTGATAATTTATTTTTAAATGATGTATCTGATCTCGGATATTATATATTAAATGATTTGTGACTGATGAAAAGGAAGGATTTCTCAAAGCCATCAACACACTCATGCTGTCAGTAATAATAACCCATTTTTTGTATTGGCTGAACTGTTGAATGTAGTTAAGAGCTACAATTATAGCATTCGCCTCAGCAGAAAATATGCTGGCATTTTGGCACATTTTAAAACTATGTCCAGTTTTACTACCTGCATCATACATAGCTACTGCAACACTTACATTCGTCTTTGAACCATCTGTATAAATTGATCGATAATCATTATAAGCCTGTAGACTTTCGTAAACATCATATTTATCTTTAAAATCTTTATGTAGGACAATATGAATGTCACAGAATTTACTAGCATATGAGCCACTATAACAATGTAAAGTAGTACTACAAAATATATTACATTGTTCTTTTAAACTTATAAAATGTGAGAAATTCTTTGAAAGAAAAGTGTTAGTGGAACATACATTTAATTTATTTAAAAGATCATTATTCGAACGCGATAAGAGTTTAAAAAGAAATTTAAGTTTTAAAAATTCAAAGCGAATAACCATTGGTGGAAAATGACATTCGACCTGCATAGAATTTATTGGGGAAGTGTTCATAGCACCTAGTATTAATCGTAAGTTCTTATTCTGTATTTTATCAATAATATCTATGTATTTTGGATCGGAAGCGTAACAAAAGAAAGCATACTCAAAATGACTTCTGACCAAAGCTTTATAAAGCATTAACACAATTTTAGGATCAGCACCCCATTTCAATCCAGTAACGGACCTAATTACATTAGTGGCTTTTAAAGCTCTGCTCACCAAGCAATCAACATATAAATCCCACGTAAGATTTTCGTGAAAAATAACACCCAAGAATTTAACTGAATTATCAATAGGCAAAGTATGATTGCTGTATGTAATATTAATTAGAGGTAGAGAAGTGTATTTTGGGCAAAATATTACAACTTTACTTTTTAAAAGGCTAACATTTAAATCAAGTTCTGAGAAGTAATCTGCCAGCTTCACTAGATTATTATTTAATGTTAATTGAATATCTAATACATTAGTACCTTTACAATAAATGACAAGGTCATCAGCAAACTGAAGATTGTTGACTAAATTATTATTAAGAATGGAATTTAGTTTTCTTATATACAAAATATACAGAATAGGACTCAAGATGCCTCCTTGACATACACCTTTGCTCGAAAATCTAGGGCCTAAAAATTTATTATCTATTTTGACATACACTTTTCTATCCGTGAGAAAAGCATATATCCAATAAGCAATTTTTACAGGTAAGAAAGATAATAGAGATTCAAACAAAATACCATGATTAACGTTATTAAATGCACCTTCTATATCAAAAAACACTGCTATTGTATACTCCATATTCTTTTGAGCTGTAGTGACGTCCAAAAAAAAATGTGCTAAGCTTTCTTGAGCCGAAAGTCCTCGCCTAAACCCAAACTGGTTTAAAGGTAAAATTGAGTTCTTTTCTATGAAGAATTCCAATCTTTGTTTGATTAGCTGTTCAAATAATTTACCAGCACAAGACGTTAAAGCGATAGGACGATAAGAATCGGGATGAGATGCAATTTTTCCAGGTTTTAAAATAGGAACCAAGCAGTCCATTTTCCAATTAGGAGGAATTGTGCAATCTTGCCATAAAATATTATAAATTTGTAAAAGCTTATAAAGATTGTCAGTGTTAAGTAGCTGAAACATCTTGTACGATAAACTATCTAATCCACAAGCAGTGTTTTTTCTAGATTTCAGAGCTGCAGTTAATTCGTCAAAAGAAAATGGATCAGTGAGGAATGACTGATTATCTGGTAAACTATTGTCCTTCACAATTGGCCTGTTATTTTGCACAAAGTCAGGCGTGTATTTACGTAAAAAATCACTGACCCACGAAAAATCACTATTTTGCTTTTTATATGTTTTATGTGTAAGTTTTCTCATGTTACCCCATACTACTGAAACTGGTGTCAATCGATTTAATTTTGTACAGAATTCTATCCAACTACTTAGTCTTTCTCTCTTAATGGTAAGTTTTTTAGCAGCTTGTAATCTTTTGAAATTAATATATTTTTCTTGAGAAGGATTATTCTTAAAATCAAGATAGGCTTGCTTGCTTTCCTGGACAGCTTTAGCGCAATTACTATTCCACCAAGGAACTGTTCGATATTTTGATTTTAAGTTTTGAGTAGCAATGTTACGTGATTCGGACCGAGAGGTACGAGAGGGAATTGACTTTTGTGCAGCTGTCAAAATGATTTGACAAAAAGAGTTGTATGAATCTATTGGATTAATAATAGGGTTACATTGAAAATTATCTAAATCCTTATTAACAATTGAAGAATACAACTTCCAATCAACTAATCTATGATTAATGCGATTGTTAAAATCATTTTCATCCTGAAAATTGTTTTGAGAGTTAAAACATTGTGAACTACTATTGAATGTAATCTTAGTAAATGTTGGCAAATGATAACTGCCCAATGGATCGTCGTGTACTGACCATTCGCAGCGAAGAGCTAATGAAGGAGATACCATAGTCAAGTCCAAACCATTGGGTCTCCAAGAATGAGAACCGACAGTTGTGACCTGACCATCATTCAACAGGACTAAATTGCATTCATCTAAACACTCAAGAATATCCTTACCTCTGGAATCCGATAACGGACATCCCCAAATTGAGTGATGAGCATTGAAGTCACCAGCTATAATCGTCGGCCTATGGAGAGAATTCAAGAAATGTTTAAACTTATTTTTAGAGAAACTGGGAATACAATTTGTTGGACAATATATACTGGCTATTGAAATAGTGTTCTGATTTAGTTCTAAATGTATTACAATTGTTTGAAGAGAGTTGTCAAAATAAGATGTTACTTTTTGATATTTTAATGATGTATGGATTAAAATAGCAACACCATTATGCTTGTTGCCACAGTCATTACGTTCAATATGATAACCTTTGATTTTAAACTGCTTCTGAGGCTTTAGCCATGTTTCACATATAATTGCGATATGAATAAAATGGTCATAAAGAAATTTCGTAAAAATAAGTTGATTGCTTAATAAGCTTTGAGCATTCCACTGTACGATATTCAATTGATTGGGGGTGAATTGTGGGGATTTGATTGCTTACCAAAAGTATTTTTTAAGACCTCTAAAACACTTTTAGAATTTATAGAAGTATTTTGAGTATTATGCAAAGAAACACATTTAGTTATGGTTTCAACTAATAATGAGAGACACTTGCTGTCAGTATTGAGCAGTGTAAACAAATCTACATTATTTTTTGTCTTACTTTCTAATTTGGGAAAATTTAAAGGATTTGTAATATCTGCATAAGAAGCAGGCTTATATTTATTTCTATTTTCAATGATTTTCTGTTTTTTAACTGGGCATATTGGAGACACACTAGTATGATTGCCATCACAATGAATGCAAGTAGCTTTTTCGATAGAAACTGTACAAGTCTTATAGTTATGATTTTCTTTACATATACTACATTTTTCAGAATTTTTACAATATTTTGCCAAATGTCCGTATCTCAAACATTTGTAACATTGCTTAACTGGTGGTATATATTGAGACACATCATGTCTCCAACCACCAATATCTATATGATTTGGCAAAATGGAAGTGGCAAATGTCACTATTACTGTAGTTGTAGGTTGTAATATAAAACCCTCAGTCACATTTATTTTTTTCATTATTCTTTTTATTGTTATTATTTTTTTTGTACTTGTTATCATAGTAAATATTCTCTTGTTTGATATAATGGTAGGTACATTTCTTATAACTCCGGACACCTCAGTTGTAGCAGCAGGAATACTGGCTTTGAATTTGTATTCTTTCAAGAAGGTATTATTATTTAAAAAGGCATTCGCCAAGTCTGGTTTTTCAAAATAAATACCTATCTTAAACTTATTGATATTTCTTAAAAATTTGACGCCTTTGTTAAAGCGCTTTAAACAAGTTGACAAAGAAAGAAGATCTCTTGTTCCAATTGGTTTCTGGATGTCTGATGACTCAACAAAAACCACAAATTCAGTGCCGCTAATTTCTTCCGGATATCTGCGTATATAGTCAGTAACATAATAAGGCTTGTACCTATCTGCATTGCTTATTTCTTCATCACTGTCCGAAGAGGACATATCCGTTTCTACCAACCTTACCTCATCTGTCTCCCTATCTGCATCACCAGACTCCGGTTCATCCTCCTTTTTTTTTCTTTTTCTCGAACTCCGCTTCCCCATATCTGCTTATAATATTATTTAATGCCTATATGTTATATACCTCTTTTGTTTGTGTTTTATTAAGTAACTGACTACAATTAAAAAATTACAAATAAAATATTTTAAAGAGCCCGCCTTTACTATGTGAAGTTCCCGCGCTTTTTCTGATATTTTATTTACCACCACAGACTTATTAGAGATACTACGTATTTTACCACAGACCTCTCGTAGAGAGTGTATTGTTCTGTGCCACAGACTAATATTAATTAGTGTTAGTTTAGTACGTATTATTTTCCACAGGTGGCCTATCCACTCGAACGCTCGCCACTGCTCGCCACGCGAAGCGTGGTGGGTTTCAAAAGCAAAAAGTAGTATATCTCAAATATGAAAGGTGCCGCCATTGCGGAATGACTCACCCCGGCGCGTACGGAGTGTTCAAAAAATTGCGGAGAGTGACATATACTGTCTACAAGAGAACAAAAAATACGTATGGAAAGGTAATTTAATATAGAAGGAACTTATAACAGTTAATTAGATAAGGATTAATAATTAAATGAATGAAGCGCGAAAATGTTCGGAAGGTCGCGGAAGACCCGATTTTTTTTAAAAAATTTTTGCACAAAAACTATTTTATAAAACTTTAAATAACCATATATATTATTATAGCCCTATTCTTGAAGATTATTTTGATATATAATAGTTTTGGGTAATATTTTTAATGAAAAAAGAAAAAAATAATAAAATCGATTAATTACGTAATTATATACGCGAGATGCACACGCGCGACCTCAAATTTAAAAAAAATGCAAAAAATAAATTATTGTGTCTAAAATTAAATAAAAAATACGTATGGAAAGCTAATTTAATAAGGAATGAACTTATAATAGTTAATTAGATAAGGATTCATAATTGAATGAATAATGACGAGAATAGTAACTAAAGTGCTTAAAATTTCAAAAATACTCACTTTTTGAAAAAAACGTTTAGTGTGGCAATATAACACTATAAACTATCATAAACCATACATAATAATGTAGCCCAATTCTTCTAGTTTATTTTGATATAGAACACTCTACGAAAATACTAATACAGACTAAGTAAGTACGCAATAAATCTCATCGGTCATGGAGTAAGAAACGTATGGATACGGCCAAGTAAGTTAAACCGCAGACTATGACAAATTTATTTCAATCTAAGACTAAAAATAAATTGGACATGACCTGTCAACTTATGAAAGAGACTATTGACAAAGGAATAAAGCCATAGAGAAAATATTTTATTTTTCGCGGTTTTTTTATCACACCGCGCGGTTTTACGCAAAGGGAACTGGGTACCATAGTACCCAGGTCGATCGAGAAGATCGAAATTTTGGGGACTATAGTCCCCACGGACGTTACCCCAGGGTTCCGTGCTGGGCCCTCTGCTCTGGAACCTAGGGTACAACTAGGTTCTGCGAGGCAACCTCCTGCCGAATATGGAGGTTGTCTGCTTCGCCAACGACACCCTGGTCGTGGCGAAGGGGCGCACGTATGAGGAGGCGGTCCACCTGGCGTCGGTCGGCACGACGATGGTCGTCCGGCGCATCCGCCTCCTCGGGCTGGACGTGGCCGTCGAGAAGACGACGGCCATGACGTTCAGGCCGCCGCGTCGCCGCAGACCCCAGGCGGGGCTCCATGTCCGAGTGGAGGGGGTGCAAGTCCAGATCGAGAGCTCGATGAAGTATCTCGGTCTGGTACTGGACCCCCGATGGGATTTCGAGGAGCATTTTAAGCTCTTCGCCCAAAGGCTGTCGGCCGCCACGGCAGCCCTCGGACGGGTCCTCCCCAATGTGGAGGGACCGGGCGCAGCGAGCCGTCGACTTTATCAGACGGTGATAAAGTCGATGGCGCTGTACGGAGCCCCGATTTGGGCGGAGCGTCTCGCCCCCCGAACGGTGGCCCTCCTGCGCGGCCGCAGAGGGTCATTGCCAACCGGGCCGTGCGGGCCTACCGCACGGTCTCACGGGGCGGCCTGCGTTCTAGCGGGCTCGCCTCCGTGGGATGTCGAGGCACGCGTCCTTGCGGCCGTGCACCGACATCGGGTGGCAGCGAGGAGTAGGGGGGAGCGCCCCCTCCCGCAGGAGGTGGCGCGCACAAGGCACCTGGCACAGAGGGAGGCTCTTCGCCAGTGGGCCGAGACGCTCGCCCACCCAGCTGTCGGCCACTGGACGATCGAGGCCGTTCATCCAGTGTTCGAGGAGTGGGTTGGGCGCCGGCAGGGCAGCCTCACCTACCGGATGCTGCAGATGATGACCGGGCACGGCTGCTTCGGCCATTATCTGCACCATGTCGCTCGGAGGGGGGAGACGCCGCAGTGCCACCACTGCGGCGCCCCCGACGACACGGCCGGGCTCTCGGAGTGCCCGGCCTGGCAACCCCAGCGCGACGCACTAACCCTCGCACTGGGCCTAGGTAGGGGTGCGCCCGTCGCACTGGCCAGCATCGCACAGAAGATGCTGACCGGCGCAACGGCGTGGGAAGCTGTCGCTTCCTTCTGCGAGGATGTGATCTCGCAGGAGGCTACGGAGCGGGCGCGAGAGGCTGACCCTGTCGCCGCACCGCTCCGGCGCAGGCGGTTGGGGAGGAGGAGGCGAGCGTTCCTGAACGCGCGCCACCAAATCCCCTAAGCAAGCCGGGGATGAAATGGCCCAGCCGGCTGACAACCGGTCGGGAGACACTTTTCACCCCTGGCCTGCCTGTCTAGGGGGTTGAATTATGGCACTTGTCGACTACCCCGTAGAGGTAAGACCTGGCGCTTGCGTCAGGCCTACTATCCAGGGGACGCATTCGGGTAATGGCTAACGCCGATCCCGAGTGTGTCTCTACGGAGGTAGAAGTTACTCTGGAGGGTGGTTTAGCCAGGTATGGGGTTTATACCCGAGTCCAATGGTTCGAGTCCTTGGGGCGGCTTTGTCAGCTTTCAGCCCCTTGTTGAATCGAAAAGAGATTCCCCCGCCTCAAAAAAAAAAAGTACGTATTATTTCATAGATATAGAATGGAATAGATGGGCTATAAAAGCCGTCAAACATGAGGAAAAGAGATAAACTTATACACATTGCCAAAGGAAAGAAGATGACGGCATCATTTTTTTTGTCTTTGTCACCGTATATAGGTGAAACTGGTAGTGGGGATTGTTTATCACCAGCGTCTGGTGCTAAGCAAATACGTGGATGAAATTTGTTGTGTGAAGTATAGCTCACTGTGCAATTATTTAACAGTTTAATTAGTGTAATTGTGAACTATTTGAACATTTAAATCATGGTGCACTGCTCCGCTTTAGGTTGTAATAGTGATAGTGCTAGAAAACAGGAAAATATAACCTTTACAGGTAAGACCTAAATTGTGTCATGTTCTGAGTAATAAGGTTCACTTTAGTTTGCACTTATAGGATTTACAGTAATACGTCTTTCTTGCTTAATGATTTATTCGGACTGAATACATGTTTACAAGCTTGATAGTTTAAAGGGACACACTCACGTGCATAAATGGAATACTACACATATCGATTTGAATTAAACATGCCGCCCACCAAAGGGGCTTACAGCTCTTTTAACAAATAAATGAAAACCATAATAATCATGATAATTTCAAGGTTAATTAAACATATACTATTTTATTTAATTTAGTCAGTATTGATTGGTAAAGGACATAATTTAGCTACTGCTCTTTGTACAATTTGGCCTCCAGTTTTCACACTGTATACTCTTGTAATACCATCTGTCCCTGGGTGTTTGTCTATGATTCTACCCATTTGCCACTTTCCTGGAGGAAGTTTCTCATCTTTCATAAGCACAATTTGTCCTATTTGAAGCTCTTTCTGTGTTGAAAACCATTTACACCTTTGTTGCAAGTTGGACAAATACTCTTGTTGCCATTTAAACCACAGATCAGACAATAGTTTTTGCATGTGTTGCCATCGTGTCATATAGCTTATGGGTAGACTACTCACATTTGATTGAGGAACCACTATTGGAGCTTCACCAATTAGAAAATGTCCTGGTGTGATAGGCGTTTGGTCAATATCTGCTGTGTCAATGGGGGTCAAAGGCCTTGAGTTAAGACAAGCTTCAATCTCAGAAAGCAATGTTATCATTTCTTCAAAAGTTAAATTTCTTGTTATCATTCTCTTCATGTGATACTTTAGAGATTTTACGCCAGCCTCCCATAACCCTCCCATATGGGGACTGTATGATGGTATGAAGTGCCATTGAGTGCCATCTAATGCCAGGGATTCAGATATGGTGCCTTCAAATTCTAATTTGGCTTCTTTAAAGGCTTGAGCCAGTTCTCTATTGGCGCCGACAAAGTTGCGTCCTTGATCACTCCAGAGATGTGCGCATCTTCCACGTCTTGCTATAAATCTTTTGAAGGCACCTATAAATGATTCTGATGTTAGATTTCCCACCAATTCCAAATGCACGGCTTTCGTAGCCATGCAAACAAAAATGGACACATAAGCCTTTTTAGTTTTACTTCCTCTCCCTGTCGTGGTCAAAATATTAAATGGGCCAGCAAAGTCAACACCGCTGTTATGGAAAGCTCTTGATGGCGTGACTCGGCATTTAGGTAAATCACCCATTAACTGCGTTCGAGCTACGGCCCGTTGTTTTGCACAGGTAAGACATTTATTTGCATATGCTTTTGTTAATGATTTTGCTTTCAGTATCCAAAATCTCGTTCTCAAGTAACACAACATCAACTGCACGTTACCATGGAGAGTTTTCTCGTGAGCATCAGCTATAACAAGGTTTGTTAAAAGGTTAGAATTACAGAGTATAATAGGCTAGTTGACCCTTTTTTAAAGTAGGGCTTAAAATGTTCATAATAGGCTAGTTGACCCTTTTTTAAAGTAGGGCTTAAAATGTTCATAATTGTTGTATTAGACCATAGCACATGAATATTATTTTTTTCAATGGCTAAAAAGTGCAAAAAATCTATTTTAAATTAAGATTTTCAATTTTGGACCGAAAACAGGGTCAGCCATGACAGTCTGTTGATTATCTGTGGTATACATCAAATGACGTCAGTCTTATAGCAAACAAAGCACCGAGGCGAAATAACCTCACAAAAACAACGACGAGTTGTTGGATCAAATTTGACATTTCTTTGTTTACTATATGAGTGACGTCACGGCCCTGACCACAGGATATCAAAGCGTTTACGGCGTAAAATAAAAAAGATTATTTCTAGCATTTTCAAATTAAAATTTTACAGTAATCATTCATTGTTATTTATTAAAATCGGTATATTGTGGAACCTTATGCCAAATACTATTAGAAATAAACAATATTTTAATCAATTCTGATATGAGTCAACTACCCTATTGTTGTATTAGACCATAGCACATGAATATAATTTTTTTTGATGGCTAAAAAGTGCAAAAAATCTATTTTAAATTAAGATTTTCAATTTTGGACCGAAAACACGGTCAGCCATGATAGTCTGTTGATTATCTGTGGCATACGTCAAATGACGTCAGTCTTATAGTAAACAAAGCACCGCGGCGAAATAACCTCACAAAAACAATGCTTTTTATTAAATATTACAAAATATAGTAAAACTGTATATGGAACGGGACAATAGAAGAGGAATATAGTATTACCTCTTCAAAGACTCCAGGAAAGCTGTGGATTAGACGTACCCAGTGATATAGACATGCAAAATATTTGGTTAACACTCGCTTAAAGAAATCCTGTAACTATCTACTGAAACTCGAATGTATTTTTGCGAAAATCACATTAATGTAAGTACTATATGTGAATAACTCAATCTGTGTAGGTACTTCAGTTTCAACTTAAACAAAATGGAAGTTTTTACGTTGTATGTAAAATCATTATTTAATTTTTATCTTTCAGTTAGAATGAAAACTGACTTGTAATACCAACTATCCCAGTTTCATAATAATGAATATATTTATCTAAACAACTTTTACTTGAATTTACTGAGTACCTAATTAAAAATTTGTTGCTTTCAGAGGTTACTTAATGAGAACTATTTGTGTACTACCCTGTTCTCCCCTTGACAAGGAGATTGATAAGGCAGTAAGTTGTGCAACATAATACAAAGCAGTGCATGCTCAGCCACAACATCAAAATGTGGCCCGTCAACTAGAACAACATTATGTCAACAAAATAACTCAAGTATTCATATACCAAAGCACCATAGAAGTAAATAGGTCCAGTTTGGTAAAACCGAAAGATGTTATATGGTCACTGATTAAACCTGCTGCCCACCACCAACCAACTGCAACATCTCCCATTAAATTGTCTGAAGTAAAGTGCTGCAAACCAACTATATCTGGCCAAACATTATTAAAAATTATTATTTCCAAGTGAGGAAAATTATGATAATGACATTTCATATAGCTTCACTAGTTGGATCATTACTTAAGTCTTCTTCATCAAGCTATCAAGTCGGACAACTGAAGACATATAAAAAGGAAAAATCACAATAACCAAAAATTTAATCTGGACAGTACTTTTATGTATGATAAGGCACAAACCAAGAATATACATAGGGATACCTAAAGAACTTTATTTAATAGTTGATATATTATTTCTAAAGAAATAAAGTTCTTGAGAAAACTTATGAAGAAAAGAAGAAAGAAAGTCAGTGAACTTTCACCTTTTAACCAAAAGCACAATAAAAAAAGTTACTTCTAGTGTTGCACCATAAGTATAAAAGGGAAGGTATAAAATAGATTGCGAAGAAATGAAGTTCAAAAACCCTATGAAGTCATTTAACAAGCACTAACTTGGCCTGAGTATAAAAAAGCAAATACTATTGAATATTTATTAGCGTGACTACCTGATGGTTTAGTCAGCTTAATATATACAGGATATGAAAGCATTATTAGTGATAATAACTTACTAGAAGAAAGTAAATTTTAGAACAGCTTACGCAAGAATATGCAAGTTATCCATTTTAAAGCCGTATACAAATATATTAAATGTGATTGCTGTGTTGTCAGCCTGTGCTCTTCCTAATTTACAAGACCCTTCTTATTAAATAAATAATATAAAGAAAATTTTTTTCTTTACTTTATACATAAAACATCTAAAGATGACATAATAAATTTTTGTACTACATTAGACATTATGTTCTTCACTAAAAAAATGTTCTATGTTTATTTGACAATAATGACTTGTAAAGGTTTAAGTTGAATCAAAATATTTTAATTTGAAATACATGTGTTTTATTTTTCTGTTACACCTTAAAAGATTTATAATATTTTATAGGTTTGTTGTTCATATTTATCATTGTTACTCAAATATATATGTTCCAAAAGTACAAATAGGTTGAATAGAGTTAGATCACATTTATTAATTTGTATATATTGCCTTAAGGTCGCAGGTAATAAAAGTCAAAATAATAGTAAAGTGATTTATTATGAAGTAATACTTTCATATAATTTAGGAAAAATGTAGTTTAGTTTCCAAAATGGCACTATTTGATCAATAAGTTTTTTGACAAACAGATTGTTAGAACAAATACCTATTATAGCTAATATTGTCACCTTTTGAGCGTTTTCAAAATGACTGCTAGCAACACAAAAGTACTTATATAAGTTTTGCTTTAGCACAAAACATCTGCATCTAAACTTGAGTTAAGCATACTGTTCACAGTTTTCCATCTTTGATAATTAGCATTTTCTTTAGTAAAAGAGCATGACAATTTTGTATTAATCTAATTTTATGGATACTGTTTGTTGAACTGACTATTACAGGATAATCAGAAATGAAGTGGTCACATTTTGCAAATGTCAACCCAAATCTTCATCCTTCAACTTTTATCCACATTTTATTATAGGTGTCTGCAAGATTTCCCACCAAAAATCTTCCCAACGAAAGAACCATCATGTGTTATGCACTGGCTGACTTCATAGCACATGGAAGCTGTTATTCTTCATAACCAAGCTCGAACTAAAGACCACTTCTGTATTGATGATTCCTGGTTTAGTTTTCTATGCACTTTATTCTTTCTTCATTGAAGAGGTCTTTTATTTTTTAAGAAATATGTCACAATCTGTGTCTGTGAATATATATATTTATCCTCCCAGTAATTTTCTTCATGCTTGGCTTGACAAATAAACAACTGCCAATCTTTCTCTTTTTATGTTCATTTACAAATTCTTGCAGTACTACACTGGTATTTGACACATGATCCTGATGTTTTATTTTGAACATTTCTCTTGAAGTAAATACTTTTAGTGTTTATTTGGCTTTTGAGAGATAGGATTCTATCCAATAGCATTCAACTGCTGTACAAAATAGCTCCTCACTGTGATGGTGCAACCACACCAAAAATGCATGTTTGCAACTCTCTTCTGCCGCGTGACAATCTTGAAAAGTACACTTGTAACCTGTTCTTCATTATAACAGTATTGAAACTGTACTTTTATTGTTTAGAGCGATACACAAAGAATCTCCTGACCATCAATCTGTCGATTTTCGGAAGATTTGTACTATCTGCTCTCACAAATCCAACATCAATGGTTGACTTTGCTATTAATACAAATAATTTACGATATTTACAAATACAATAATGGAGATTTGGACGATTTTTTGCCAGTTTTAGGAAAGAATAGAGCAAATCGACGAGTTGTTGAATCAAATTTGACACTTCTTTGTTTACTATATGAGTGACGTCACGGCCCTGACCACAGGATATCAAAGCGTTTACGCCGTGAGATAAAAAAAGATTATTTCTAGCACTTTCAAATTAAAATTTTTCAGTAATCCTTCATTGTTATTTATTAAAATCGGTATATTGTGGAACCTTATGCCAAATACTGTTAGAAATAAACAATATTTTAATAAATTTTGATATGAGTCAACTACCCTATTGGATACTTCTTGTCATAATCTATTTCTGCGTGGCGTAATCTGCCGCCCACCCTGAGGATATTTTCTTTGTCTAGAAATGGATTTAATGTTTTTAATTTGCTTTCCAATTTAACATTTTTATTTTTCTTCAATAATTCTATTTCTTCAGCAAAACTATCCCTTTGTACTATTCTTATGCATGATTTTAAGGCTTGGTCTACTTCTTCCGTACTTATTGGCATATCTATTTTCTCTATCTTCTTGCTATTTAAAAATCGTTTGCAATAAATAATTGTTTTAGTTAGCTCTGATAAGTCTATAAAATTTTCAAACTTTTTTGCTAAGCTTTCTAGCTGTATATTTAAATTGACATGTAATAATTCTTTGCTTTCAATGTTTGTTTGTAAATTCTTTATGTTAGGGTAATTAATAAATTTATCTTGTAGCCATTTTGGTCCGGTCCACCACTTTGAGTCATTTTGCAATTCGAGAGCGGTTTCTCCACGAGAAGCAACGTCTGCTGGGTTGTCATTGGTTTGAACGTGGTACCATTTATGACCAATGTTGTCTAAGATCTCTACAACTCTGTTTCTCACAAATATATTCCATCTTGCAGGATCTCCTTGCAACCATGAAAGGACTATTGTTGAATCAGTCCATGCAAAAATTTGGTGATCCAATACGTTCATTGATTGCCTTATGTGCTTAAGTAATCTCGATAAAAGCAATGCGCCACATAACTCTAGCCTTGGTAGAGTTGTAGGTTTGACAGGAGCTACACGACATTTTGCTGCTATTATTCTTGTGTATATATTCTCACCGTCGTCTACCCTGATGTAAGCTACTGCAGCGTAAGCCTTTGTGGACGCGTCACAGTAGCCATGAATAGTTACTTTATCCATATTATTATTTTTTGTGTGGAGCCATCTATTGATTTTAATGCCATTCAAATTTTCTAAGCTTGTACGTAGGTTAATCCATTCTTTGGCAAAATTTTCATCTACTTCTTCATCCCATGGTAAACCTTTAAGCCATAATTTTTGAATAAGCAGTTTCAGTGGCAATATAGCAGGGACGAGCCACCCAAGAGGATCGAATAGTCGTTGGATGTCAGCTAATATTATTCTTTTAGTGATGATCTCCGACATATCAGGTAAGTGAAGGTTATATTCTAGTATATCTTTGCCCATATCCCATTGTAGCCCTAGAGCTCTTATTGTACCATCAATGGTTATATCGACATTAACCTGAGAGCTTCTTTGATTAGATTTAAACCCCTTTAGGACATCTATATTATTTGAACACCATTTTTGTAATACAAAGCCCCCTCTCTTTAAAACTTGATCAACCCTTTTCGCAGTTGTGATTGCTGTTGTTACGTCATCATTTCCAGACATAACGTCATCAACATAAAAATCTTCCTTTATTACCCTTGCAGTCTCAGGGTCATCAGCGGCTTCATCACACGCTATTTGTTGCAGGGTTTTTATTGCTAAATATGGAGCTGATGCAGTTCCGAATGTAACTCTCGTCAATCGATAATCCTTAACTGGTTCATCAGTATTCTTACGCCACAATATTCTCTGTAGGTCTTTATCCTCTTCTTTTACCAATATTTGGCGATACATTTTCTGAACATCAGCAACATAACATACCCTTTTCATTCTCCATTTCATTATTAAGCTTCTCATGTCACCTTGCAGTTGTGGTCCAACTAATAGTTCTTCATTTAATGATATGTTATTGTTTCCCTTTTGTGATGCATTAAATACTATTCTAAGCTTAGTTGTTTCTTTATCTTCTTTAACCACAGCATGATGTGGCATATAATAACTTGGCTTATGAAGGTCTTCTCTTTTTACCTCCTCCATATGATTCATCTGTATATATTCTTCCATAACACTAGTGTATTTTTCTTTCAGTGCTGGGTTCTTGTTTAAGCGTTTTTCTAGCTGATAAAATTTGTTCAGTGCTATGGCTCTGGTCTCGCCTTGTGTTGATTGGGGTTCTTCGGTTTTCATGGGCAATTTGACAACGTAGCGTCCTTCTTCATTTCTTGAATGTGTAACTTGATATATTTCTTCACATTTCTTTTCTTCTTTCGATAGTGTCATTGCTTCATGCTTGTCTAGCTCCCACATTCTCTTTAGCATATTGTCAAGCTCTAGATTGAGATGCAGAACCCTTAATTCCTCCTTATCTGTATCATACGTGATTTTGCCAAAAAGAATCCATCCGAGGCTAGTATTTTGAGCACAAGGTGTGCCTGGAGGACCCTTTATGACTTCGTTCTTCATGATGTTTGCGTATACTTCGACGCCTAATAACAAATCAATCCTTAACGATTTGTTATAGTCGGGATCTGCTAGATTAAGTCCTTGAAGGTGAGACCAGTCTTGTGCATAAATTGTTCTTGAAGGCAGCTGTTTTGTAAGTTGCGTAGGTATTATATATGCTTTTATTTTTTGGTAGAATGTCATATCATGTCTTGATAAAAGTTCGATTTCTGTAGCTTTCCTTACGTGTGTTTTTGTCGAACCAATGCCAGTTATAGTACCACTTACTGAACTTCTTTTGAGATTTAAAAGCTGCGCGGCTCGCTCTGATATAAATGTAGCTTGAGATCCTTGATCAATAAGAGCGCGCAGCATGGTAACATGGCCTTTGTCGTTTCTTATGGGGACTAAAGCTGTCGCTAGAAGCGCGGTGGAACTATTCGTAACAACATGTGATGACAGTTCAATGTTTTCTTCAGCTTGGTGACCTTGTTCTTGACCTTTGGGTTGATTTTTATTTGCTTGATACGATGGTGAGTCCGTTAACGTTGACAGATGGACCAAGGTGTGGTGGCGCTTGCGACAGACGCGACAGGACATGGTGAGACGACATTTTCTTGCAGAGTGTCCCGTACCCAAACAATTGTAACATAAATTGTTTTGTCGCACATATTCACTTCTTCGCACAGGATCCATCTTTATAAACTCCGTACAATGACATAGTGTATGATTTCCATTACATAAAGCACAAATTCTTTGTTTGACAATTATAGGTTCGGTTGAAGTGTGCACTGCGTAATCCTTGCTCTTATACTGTTTCTCTCTTAAAGGTGGAGCCACAAGCTCGAGAGTGGGAAATTTAGCTTGTAGAAATTTAACTAAATCTGACCACGTAGGTAGGTCTTCTAAGTTATCCTTATAAATGTGCTCCTCCCAATCTCTGTGTGAATCTGGGTCCAATTTCTGTACCACAAGAAATATTATCAATGGATCCCAAGAATCGGTGTTAATGTTGAGATTTTTTAGACTATTGATGCATTCACTAGTGTTATCCAACAATGATTTTATGTTATTGGCAGTTTGAGAAGGAATTTTCCTTTGCATACATAATTTTTTCAAAAGAGAGTTCACAATCAGTCGCTTGTTACCATAACGACTTATAAGGAGTTCCCATGCTTGTTCATAATTGTTTTCCGTTACTTGAATGTGCTTTAATAAAAACTCTGCTTCACCAGTTATTGTGCTTTTTAAATAGTGCAGTTTTTGAACCTTGCTTAGTGATGAGTTGTCATGTACTAACGACGTAAACAGATCCTGGAACGCCGGCCAGTTCTCGTAGATACCGGAAAATGTAGGTAATTGAATGGTTGGTAGCTTTACGTGTCCCTCTGAAGTCGCATTACTATTGTTTATACGAGTCAAACTGTTCTCCCTCGATTTCGAAGATAATTTCGTAGATAATAAATCCTTTAAATCGCCTTGTAAAGATAAATATAATTCTTCAATTTGAAAATAATCTTCATTAACTATATACGGCACTTCGTGTTTCTTTTCTTTAGGTATACATTTCAACAAGTTATAATGCGCAGTAGTAAATTTCTTCCAGTAATCATCAATGGACTGTAAACGTGTTTCTATATAACCTTTAGTTAGGCGTTGTTTGGGACATTTACTTAAATTAGTTCTAGCCTTTTGTAATAATAATGCAGTATCTTCTAATTCCGTTAATAATTGTTCCACTGTCATATTTCCGATGTAAATTGCTTCAAATCACAAACCAATTCTATTAATAGCCACTAAACCATTCATTTGGAGTAAACAACTTTTTTTGTGCACTTTTCTTTTGTTCACGCGGACGGCCGGGCTCGGTGTTCTATTGTTTTTTTTGCTACGCACGATAAGCGGGTTCGTGTTGTGATCCGGTTCGAATAGCGACCAATGTTCTGAGTAATAAGGTTCACTTTAGTTTGCACTTATAGGATTTACAGTAATACGTCTTTCTTGCTTAATGATTTATTCGGACTGAATACATGTTTACAAGCTTGATAGTTTAAAGGGACACACTCACGTGCATAAATGGAATACTACACATATCGATTTGAATTAAACATGTCAATATTAAGCGCCAAAACTATTTTTTAAATTATAAATACAAGTTATATTGCAATATTTTATCCTTCTACTATGGTTCTCAATCATATTATGGGATTAAACATGAAATTTCAAACTAATTATAAGGTTACTATTAACCTAATAAGTCAAGAATGTCGCCATTCAATATGGTCACGTATACAACCAACGCGTATAACATTTTGCCGGTTTATAATGATACCAGTTACGCTACGACTATTTTTCCTTGATTCGTAGGTAATTTGTTACGTTAAATGGAACTCACATATTAGTTTCTGTGTTACATTAATATTGACATATTTAAGTATAAAATTTTGAGCATTTTAGATAACAAAGGTAATGCTTTTGAAGTGAAACTTTCTATTTGCTTGTTTGTCTGTATTTAACAGATTTCCTTCGGAGATAATTACTCGAAACAGTTGGGTTAAAGCTACTGGTCGATTGAATTGGCAGCCAACCAAGCATACCCGAATGTGTTCTAAGCATTTTGAACAACAGTGGATTCAGAAAAACAAAAAAGGCACTTTTCTTGGGAGTGGTGCTATTCCTAACTTTTTTTACAGGTCAGTAACTTATACATATTATATCTACAAAGTAAATCCCTATCAAGCCGAAACCTATATTTATTTTTCACAGACCCAACTATTTGTATAAGGGATTTCAAAATTAATTTTACAGTTTTGGATTAATGACACCAAAATTTTTTTAAGAGTATGTTAACATGGGTAGGTACCAAATTTTTTTCTACTATTTTGAAATGGCCAAAAATATTATTAATGGTTTGATTTTGGACATTTCCTATTTATATAACAAGTCTGACCATTAGTACAGATACAGTTTACAAATTTCTTAATTATTATTTTTAATGTTGTAAAATTAGCACCTGATTTTATTTTTAACCTGTATACATATTGTTTCAGGACGCATCGGTGTTGGATTTCGGTTCAAATTTGAATACGCCCCGAAAGAGAAAAATGCGGCTTCAAATGCTGCGTTTGAAACAATCAGCGAGGTCATCAAGTAAAAAACTACGGGCAGTGCGTGAATCGCTTAGACGATTGGGAAAAAAAGTAGCCAAACTTGAAAATGTGTTAAGTGATTTGAAGTGTAAGTTAATGATGCAAAATGAGCGGTTGGACATTTTAGATACTGTAGGAGAAACCAATAGAGATTTTCTGAAAATATTATTAAGTACATACATAAAATGCAGCGAGAAATAAAATGTCACAAATGTGTGGAATCACTGATTGCCTCTGAACCATATATAATAGTCTGCAGTCAAAGAGGTAGTTACCACGTGCGAAGTTGCTGAAAAAACATATCGTAGAAATAAACCTTTTGGAAATAAAATTACTATGCATTCCCTTTTGCACCAATGCTTAGAAAAATTGTTAAATCATTTTTTTTACTGAAGAGTTTACGCATAATCACTACCCGCTTTTGATGAAATGTATTTGTAAAAAATATTTAAATACGCGAATTCATTGTTAATACGCTTTATTCGATTTTCTAAATCTTCACAAATTTTTAGTAAATGTATAAATATTGGATTTTAAATAAATTGCAGAGATAAAGAAAAACAATGATATTGCCCGCTGTATTCTTAATCGAGCGTCGATCTTCGCAAGGTACCTAGCTGGCAAAAGCTGGAAGTGAGTGGTCGCGGATCGTACTCAGTGGCGAGCACTTGGAGAGGCCTATGTCCAGCAGTGGACGCGTGTGGGCTGATGATGATGATTCCTAATATTTTTTCTTATATTTGTAAAGATGTTTACTTATTAGCTTAAATAATTAAGTAAAATGTTTTAAAACTAAATATACTCGAGTAAATCCGAAAAGTGTAGTTTTATTTAAAAGTGTAAATAACTTTAGACTGCGAAGATTGAATGAAGAATACAATAAAAAACTTCCTCCCACTTTAATTTTTTGAGACATATTGTTGAGCGAAGGGTGCTTATTAAAATGTCTCAATAAAAATACTTAGATCAACCAACCTTTTTCCACTATAAACATAAAGTAGGGTAAAACTTAAAGCAACACTGGTATACCCATCTACTTTAGGCAGGTATGACGTCATCTATGTCTGTCCCTTACGCGTATACGGTCACGTCCTATCTATTCCATCCTTTATCTAAGTATTATTTTAACGCAAACAGTAACTACCTACTCTAGTGGTTACTTTCCGTTTGGATGTTTGCAGTTGCATCTTTATTTGTAGCTATAATATATAGGTATACATAGTAACTAATAGTACTTTTAAAAATATCGATATATATCGAATTAAGTCGATTTATTTAAGAATATATATATTTTTATTAATTTTATTTAAAAGCTTAAATCCAATGTAGTTTTATAGCCCCTCTACACGATGGGCTATGATGGTAACAATCCGCTGTACATTATTCTGGTTTACGATAGTTTTAGAGGGAAATTCGAAAATTTCCTTAGTAAAGTCAACATTATGGATGACCATTCGCTGTACACTGTTGACTCAACAGTGTATCTCTTCGACACACACTACTTACCACGGATTACAACAATAGAGTCGAGAACAGAATATTTTTTTTAGACTTGAGTGTTGCCTGTTACAGCATTTTTCTTGGGTATTTTTAATTTGGGTTTTCGATATTTCGTCAAATCGTCACAATATAGGGTTTTTTCGAATACTGATATATCGATATCGACTTATCTAGGCGTCGATATATCGATAGTTATCGCTTTTCCGATATATCGTGGCATCCCTAGTTGTGAGTCAAAAGCTAGAATAATTGAATGGCTCAAAGGCCTAGAAGCTAAGCCAAAAATATTATTAAATAGAATTGAAAAAAATACCAGTTGATAAATAAATAGATAGTTAACGACCTTACAATATTTATTAAATTAAAAGGTATTGACAATACAATGGATTCTAATAAGTATACAGTACCCAGTTTGCCAATCGAACAACACATTATAGAGGACTTATTAAACGATACAGTTATTACACCGTCACAACAGTTAATATTAAATTTGCGAATGGATAACTCATTGCTACAAAGTGCTTGCTGTTGTTATACGGATTTTAAACAACTGGAAAACTATTTAACAAACATGCAAGATTTCAACTCCAAATTAGAAAAGCTTAATAATGAACTTATTGAAAGTATAGCAAGCATGAAAGTTCTGAAATCCTAAATGTAAGTAGATTATATCTATTTTTTATTGTCATCACTATTTGCTCTCTTCTAATTATGGACATATTGTTAGGCTCAAATGAACAATGCATTAACTGGTACTTTGTTTTGTAAATAAAGGAAGCATTGGCTATCTCAATTGTTAAATTAAACATGGGTAATAATATTTCAAAATAAAACATTCTTATTACTTAAGTCATTTAATTATACTACCAAATTGAATCAAATCATCTTCAGTCACTAAACCAATATGAAATAAGCAGACTAAGGCGGCACCTTGCTCAGCAAATTTCTTGTTTTTCTCCCAGAAAGTGGAAGTGTATTTTTTTCCTTCGAAAGTGATTATAGTCTGAAACAATTTTTCTATTTGTTGAGTTTCATAGGTGGGTAATTTAAGACCTTTCATACCTGCATATGCATGAAGTTGTGTTTTTGGTAAATTTAAATCACTGAACTTTGCTCGTATAAAAGATACCTGCAATTAATGTCATATTCAGGTTGATAGATAGTTAAATTATTAATCACATATCTTAATATAAAATATATCAATATAATAGTTCCTAATAGTACTTGTTTTTAAACATTACAAAATTTTGAAAAATACCTTCATTTGTGTCACATTTTCATGTTGTGTATCAGTAGTCTTTATTTTTTTTTGGGGTGGCTCCAAATTATCTGGGGACACTTGCCATCTCCCTTGTATACCCAATTTTTGATACTGTGATTGTTTTTCTTGACAATATTCTTTTAAATTCCATATATCACTAAAAAATATTGTAACATTATAAATATGTATTATTCATTGTGTATGTTGAGTTGTTACATGAAATGCTGCTGTGGTATACATTAATATTAGTAGGCTATTTAGGTAAATTAATTTCATTTCATTCAGCCATTAATCAGCATAATCCTCCCCAAAGAAGTGATGTGTTTGGCTTATTTCCTACTAAAGAAGCACAATGTTGGTTGATGGCGAGCATCAAACCCACTGTTCTTGATCACAAAGTGCATATGCAGGTGAGGTGGGCTTAGGTCCTGTTATTTCATATTCCAAACCCCTAAACCCCAAACAAATCATAAACCTTCATCATTACTTTTCATTAACATTTTACACAAATACGGTTTTAACACTGCCAGCGCCCTGGGCGAATTTTTATGGCGCCCCTAACTGCAATTCAAACACATACAAAAAAAAAGCTGAAGATATAATGAAATAACCATTTATTCAAGGAAATAACTATTTCTAAAAAAACTAATAAAACTTTACTTTTCTAGCCTTTCTATCGGCGAATTCTTTTAGGCCTCTGCCTCGAATTTTGCGGGCAGCGCAGCGGCGGCGGCGGCGCGGGAGCGGCAACATTTTATGCGTAAAATCAAATGGACCAGCCCTCGAAAACATTGGCGCGGCAGCGGGGCGGGAGCGGTGCACTCCAGTCAAGCGGTGACCGCCCGTGCGTCTACATTGATAGAATTGTGAAATTGATTTTTGTGACGTTTCGGAATGTGTCTCGGACGTGATGGAGCAGATTATTTTAGATATTTTTGATAGGACACCAATATGGGACAGCAAAGTAGTCAAAAGTTCCTACACTCATTCTGGTATAGTTCCTTTTTTTTCCATGCCCTATAGTAGAGATTCACATCTTGTTTTGCCCACAATAAATCGAGTGTTAGAAATAAATTAGAGTCAAAAAGATGTCGAAGTTGTTTAGACATTTCATTCGCGAACAAAAACAAATATCTCGACGACACAACACTACGCCGACACGATCTACCCGCTGGTTTTGAGAACGGGTCTGCGTTGCCCGCGCCGCTCCGCGCAAAATTCGAGGCAGAGACCTTATAGGTTATCAAAGTCGATGTTTGTAGCAATTATTATTTCATTTTTTAATTGACAAAGTTGCCAAGATTGTTAATCTAGATTGAGAAAATTGTGGATTACAGATAGCTTTCCATAAGCTTAAGCTTAGGAAAACTCCTCTCCCCACTAGCAACCTTTACAGGAGTAGTCAATAATATTCGCAATGCTATACATAAATTTGGAAATAGTTCTTGTTGCGTTCTTTGATAAAATTTAAAACAAAAATAGGAGTTATAATATTCTGATCAGGCAAAAAAGACTTCAGACTTACGAGTTCATCACACAACATAGACATACAACTATCTACATATAATTAATACAAATAGAGTCTATGGTTAATTTTAATTGGAGATTACCACAGAGTTTGACAAGGTTGGGTTTATCCGGAATCTGTTTTATATTGTACAAAAAAGACCAAGATTCTAAATGCTCTTTTAAGTTCAAATCTGTTTAAATCTTTCATTGAGTGAAATTAATGTAGTGCCCAAAAGACAGCTGAAAAATTCAACCTCAATTTTTTTTCTGGTAAAGTTATAGGTTCATCTCGGGCAATTTCACCAGCTTGACGCTTCTTCTGATTTCCCCACTCCAAACTTAAACAAACATGTAACCTTTTTTACATATGACAGGGAAGCTCTTGGCTTTCATCTCACCTGATGGTAAATGACGATGCCTAAGGTGAAAGCAAGCTTCACCTGGACCCCACAACAACCGAGGAACTGGCTTTCTTACCTCCAAATGTCGGATAAGATGGTGGTAGCTAGCCATGCGGGCGCAGAAGCCCTTCCACCAACCAAACCGAGCAGAAAAACTTCTGCTCCCATGGGGAATCAGGGATTTCGATAAAACAAGTGTCACTGATAGTAGAAACATTAGCATTACAACGTAGCGTCGACAGTCTGATTACTGCGTGTGTTTGTTTAAAAATAATTTGGTATAACTTTTTTAAGTGCGTGCACCGATACCAATATAATTAATGAGAATGAGCTGAGTGTGTTCTGCCCTGTGAGCGTAGAACTCTCGATAAACAGAATTGGGATGATGACTAAATTCTAATTTTTACGTCTCGTCATTAAATATGAAAATACCGTAAAAAGAGATGCAATCCTGTGAAATTAGAATTGAAATCGGCTTAAAAATACATTAAATACAAGCATTTTAAGTTGTTAATTTGAAGGCGATTAGACAGAGAGATCCGACATCAACCGTGACGTCATTATTGAGTACGGCCATATAAACTCCTTTTAAATTGCCGTTTTGCTAGAAAGAGATGGAGAAAAATCTTTAATACCTTATATCTTGGTTGTTTTTATAGTTATTCGAAAACTGATTTTTTCTTTCTGTTTATTATATGAATGAGCTTCTATTAAATCAAAAAAAAAATTTTTGTCATCTAGCCTATTTGACAGCTAAGATCGACATACTCGACAAAAATCTATAAATTTGACAGATATTACTAAGGAGTGAAAAGGACAGATGCTTTTGTCGACAAGTCCATGCTCGCAGGGCTGCTTCGTCAAAAATAATGTCAATTCTTTTTAACTAAAATATAAAAATGAAATAGATCAGTGGCGATTCTTTTAAGTCAGCCATACTCAAATTGCGGCCCACGGGTCGCATGCGGCCCGCCAAGCATTTGAAAGTGGCCCACCCCTTGTAGCTTCAAATTCTATTAACGAAAGCCAATTACCTATTTTAAATTCCGCGATTATTAAGCGCAGCGTAGGGCACTGATTGCACACGTTGCGCGTGGTAATGAAAAATTATACAAACTTAGAAGTTATTTTTAAAGAGAAAAGAAGGAGTACGCCGAATATTGGATAATATTGCCTGATCAATATAAGACTATTAAAAAATGCGCACAAAATCTGCTTAAGTATTTTGCATCGACATTTCTTTGTGAGTCATCTTATTCAAAAATGAAAGAAGCCTAGAACCTATACGGAAACCGGCTTACAGATTCTCATCTCAATTACGTAAGAGTAGCGTGCAGCAATTATAAGCCAGATCTAGAAGACATTGTTAAAAAATGTTTCCAATACCATCATTCTCACTAAGATAAACAATTAAACGCAATAGGTTTTTTTCATTAACGCCTAAAAAACAGGTTGTGATTTATTAGGTAGCGGCCCGCGCGAGACAGCTAAAATCTGTGCTTTAAGTTGTCGAGGTTGGCGCCGCCAAACCAAACTTGAACAAAATATATACCTAAATAACTTTTTATTTAACTTTTAACTCTGCCTGGACCTTATTTTTTCTTTACACTTCTATGGACGTGGGGTCACTAAGGCCCCTGTTCTTCTGCATTTCATACGTTTTTTTAGATATTAAGATAAAATTTATGTCTCGATCGTAATAAATAGGTTCAAATCAAACTAAACCAATACAAACTTGAGATCGTTTTATTAAAATTTACTTAGTTTAACGAATTAAGGAAAAGTAACATTTTTAGCCTTTGGCGACATGCTATCAATTATGTGAAAATAATAATAGAAATAAATCTCATCAAATAAGAAAAACTATGTACTTATTCTCAATAATAAAGTCTAATAAACAAACAAGTTAGCTCGTAGGTAAAAAAATTATATTGTATTTCATTTGTATTGATTTGATTTGTATTTCAGTTTATCGATTAATAAAAGTTTATTTTAGTCCATTTTGGACTTATTTTGCAGATTATTCCTCCTTGTTCCCTTCAATCAAAGTAATTACACCCCCATCCCCCATTCACACACTTTTCAGTGATGTTTCCACTTTGCATAATAGTAGTGTTTTATTTCTCACCATCATACTTACGCTCGAATCGCGTTCAGAGCCTCTGGGTGTAGTTGTCCGGTTGTTTTTTAACTCGCTCAGAGGCGTTGAACGGATTGCAGCAACCAAATCTTTTATCACCCTTTTTCACATGATTTTTTATTTCTCTCTCTTTCTAGTAAATGACATTAAGTATAGAATATGGCCGCCAATATCATCCAATCACGTAAGAGTATTTCAGTAATAAACGTCAGAGCGTTTTACAACCATCAATTTCGATGGTTGTTCGGTTGTAACTCGCGCCGACACTCTAAGGCCTAAGGTCTTGAACGGGCCGGTTGTTTCACCCGGTTGTCACGCCCGAAGGCATTGAACGGGGTTAGAGCGAAAAGTTGTACTTCGCGCTAAGGCTCTGAACGTGCTCCAGTTTTTGAAAGGTTGTTCAGCGATAAAATAACTGACAAGCTGTCAAATCTAATGCTAACCGTGAATTGAGTTGCTAAAAAAATATTTTACAAAAAATAAAAACAGACTCCAAAAACACTGAAAAGTTAAAAATAATATAAGAATAGGTACAGACAACATCACACTTCTATATTGAAGTCGGTGCCAAACGATGATCTTCTAGAAAGTCTTAAAATTTGGCACCGATCTTTTCTTTCTCCGAATGAAATCTTTTTAGTGAAAGAAACCCTAATTAAATTCCTAGGTAAGGTATTTAATTAGCGTTTCCCTCAATTTTCATGGGATCCCATCATCAGACCCTGACTTCGGTGACCTTGTGATCGCCCTTGATATACTCTATCGAATACAAAAAGAATTTTGAAAATCGGTCCACAACTGGCGGCGTAATCGCGTAACATACACACAAAAAAAACATACGCATCGAATTGAGAACCTCCACCTTTTTTGAAGTCGGTTAAAAAGCGAAATCAACCTAACACTGGAGCGCGTTCAGAGCCTTCGCGCGAAGTACGGTATGGACTGTTTAGGCTGGCTATTTCATGATATACAATTATTTAAATGAAATGGTCGGCTAAATCATGAAGTGGTCAATTTTACGATCTAGCTACGATATATGCAAAACTAGCTTTTGCCGGCGACTTCGTCCGCGTGGAAATCCTTTTTTATTGATTCCCATTACAAATCCCCCACTCCTTAACCCACACACTCTTTAAGGGTGTAAAAAGGGAGGCTTTTTACACTCTTAAGGAATGTGACTGACCTCAGCTGGGCCACAAAAAACTGTGAAAAATATATGATTTGAGTATGCCGCTATAATGAATAGAGTTCAGTTTGTCGGTAAGTTTCAGAGTTTATCGTTTTTGGCGTTTCAGAGATATGTGTGGCTCAGCTGGGGTAACGTTACCCCAGCTGAGCCACACCGATCTCGGAAACGAAAAGACAAAGCGAAAATCAGCCGTTTGAGTTATCCATTCTTGGACCTCTATCTACCTCCAAATACTTCGTACGTAGACCGAGATTAGACTACAGCTTGCTAACATGTGGCCCTGGCCAGACGATTATTGGCAGATCTGTATTATCAGGCTAGCTACCACCGTCTCACTCATCTAAGTTTCTCCCATAATAACAATGTTTTTAACATTGTTGTATTCTGATAATTAGAGGTTCGAAAGCCGGTTCTTTAGTTGAAAGGGGTCCAGGTGAAGCACACTTTCATCTTTGGCCTTATCGTCATTTACCATTAGACAGGGACCGTAAAAACCCGTTCATTTGCTTAAGCCGTTCGAAAGGGTAACCCATTCGTATGGTAACCCTGTGGGCTCGGTAAGCCGTTCAACAGGTTTCCCAACAATAACCCGTAAAATAGGGGTTACTAACTTACTATATACCTACCACCCACAACGATAATTGATGATTTACCGATTACCTAATCTTAAAGGCTTTCAGGGTTTATGCGCTTAACCGCTTACTGTTCGGGTTAGGGTAACCCTTTCCCTCACGCACACCGAGCGATTGAAATAGCACTGCGGGTGCAATAACGCCGGAGTTCGGTCGCGACCTTCGGCATATATGCCCGATATAATTAAATCGAAGGGATTAATGTGTAAGCCGTTTGAAAGCTTACCGTAATACCCGATCAAAACCCTAAGGTTACCGGCTATAATGGTAAACGGGTCCGGTCCCTGCCATTAGGTGGGATGAAGGATAAGAGCTTCTCTGTTATATAAAAAAGGCCTCTGCTGCTTCAGGCTAACGCTAAAATTGGACTGGAATGTCTTCCATATTATTATTTACTATCTATATTATAAAATCATGGTGAATTCCCATGTTGTACCCACTCCTGTGAAGGTTGGAGGCTCTACACTGGAAGTAGTTGACGAATATATTTACCTGGGGCAAATAGTCCAGCTCGGTAAGTCCAACTTCCAGAAGAGGTAAATCGACGAGACGAAGCTATGCAGCATATTCTCGGCCAATCTACCGCAGTTCTTCAATTCGTGCGTGTTGCCAGTGATGACGTACGGAATTGAGACGTGGCCGTTTACAATGGGTCTCATAAGAAGTCTCAATGTCACTCAAAGGGCAATGGAGAGGGCTATGGTCGCGGTTTCTCTACGCGATCGCATCAGAAATGAAGAGATCCGTAGAAGAACTAGAGTCACCGACATAGCCCAAAGAATTGCAAACCTTAAGTGGCAGTGGGCACGACACATAGCTCACAGGACTGACGGCCGTTGGAGCGGAAAGGTCCTTGAGTTGCAGCCACGTACCGGGAGACGCAGCGTTGGTAGGCCCCCCACAAGGTGGACCAACGATCTGGTGAAGGTCGCGGGAAGCCGCTGGATGCGGGAGGCGCAGGACCGATCGGTTTGGAGATCCCTGGGGGAGGCCTATATCCAACAGTGGGCGTCTCTTGGCTGAAATGATGGATCTATATTATATAAAAGTGAGGAGCTAAGGGCCAGTCATAAAGGAATGATGCATGTTTAGCTCTTTGGCACTGACAACATGCTCGAATTTACACTGAACTCAAGCAGTTCCAGACTCGCCTAGTGGTAGGTGCATGACTGACCGTTTCAGTACAAAGATCATGACTAAACAGGATGGGTCATGCCAGTTCCAAAATCTGTAGGGCCTACAGGGAAGAAGAGGAGGAGCGTGGAACATTCACTGTGCCACTGTGATGCTTTAACCTGCAGGAGGTAAGCTGACATGATACCCTTGATTACAGGGCCCTGTAAGGCTATAGGTGCCATTAAAAGATGTTATTAAGTTCATTTACACCAGTAATTCGGTTAGAGTTAGTAATAGCTTTTCAAATTGTTAAGGAGTAGGTATATAGCAAAACCACAAACAAAAAATGTCGGAGCGCAGCGATGGCGACAACATCCTGAGGATGCCACGTGGAGTGGCGAAACGCGTCGAATCTTAGTATTTGCATGTTGGTGTGGTACTAATTAGTGATATTCCTTTGTAGCATGCGATTAAGGGAGGGCGGGCGGTACCATTGGCCTGCGTAGTAAGCCAACTGCCGACACTTTGTCGGAAGTTTTGCTATATACCTACTTCACTCCTTAACAAATAGTAATGGACTTCCGAAAAATAACGCCTGACGCCATTAATAGCCTTTCAAACTTAAACCAGGGGAGGCACAAAAGATCAATAGTGGTTCGAAGTGTGATGTCTCTCTACTTGGGCCACCCCCAGCCATAAGATAAGGTTCTGATTTTAAGATTATAATTATTTACGTACCAGATTTGATCTAACGTTTGACAGTCTAAAAATGTTTTCCCTCTTGGTGTTTCCTGTAAGTCTCGCAAAATATTTTGAATGCAATATTTAGTATTGGATGGTGAATTGTCATAGTCAACAGCCAATTTCAGATACTCCTTTATAACGTCATCTATTGGTAGTAAGCCATCTTTTCTAAATATAGAACAATTCCATTCTGCAGCTCTGGCTATCATTACAGAACTACATCCTGTGATTAGCTTGAACTTGTAAATATCATTGTGTTTTTCTATTTCTTTAGAACCTCCACTGTAATTACATATTATTTTATATTTAAATATAAGTTAATTCAAACTACAGAAATATTCATTTATTCATCAATTAGAATCGAAAGACTTACTTTGCTATAACTGGAATTGATGTTCTTTCTGCAACATATCTTATAACATCAGTATGTACAGCATGCTGAGGTCTTTCATCTTTGGTTCTACCATGGATAGCAATTGCTTTTATACCTGAACTGACAAGAACTTTAACTACCTTTAGAGTTTGTTCCGCAGTTTCAAATATTCTGATTTTGCATGTGACTGGTATAGCAATATTAGCCACCAGGGTCTTTAGTATGGCAGTAGCCTTCTCAGGTTGCATCAAAAGGGCAACACCCATTCCACCTTTTATAGAAAACTCTTTTGGACATCCCATATTAATGTCAATGCCAGCAACATCATTTTCACTGTAAAAGAGTAAATTCTTTAGTTATTTAAGTTAGGAGCAGCATTCAAAAAATCTAGTACCTTATTTAAGAGCTTACTATTTCAATTGACATTGGATATCAAACTAGTTTCTAAAAGTTTAAGTAATTAACACTAATAAATTCTACTGTATACCTACCAGGAGACCTATTTTTGAATTACGTACCTATGCTATTTAGAAATCACTGCTGACTAATTAGTCAGCGGTGACTTTGAGGTCACGAATTCCTAAACATCCTATTTTTGAAAGTCGAACGCAAAGCTGCCATGTGCCAACATAGATAAAATACACACATACATAAGGGTTCGGTTCCACGCAGAATATAGCCGATTTAGGTATATACCGGTTATTATACGGCTAAAAAGTCACTAGGCCAAAATCTAAGAAAATAGTGGTCTAAGTTTGTTTGTGACACAAATTTAAAAGATTTCAAACTTATTTATTTACCTATTTGAGAATTTTTTTTTTAAATCCAACTCAAAATTAACACACATTAACTTCAAACTTGTCAATATGTTCTCTAAACAAAACACAGATAACGTTTCCACAGTTATGACTTGTTTACGAGTGAGTGAGGGCACTCGTAATGAAATCATATCTGTGACTAAGGTAGTCACATAGGTGATATTCAAAAATAAGAATTATTGAAAATCGGTGATTATTAGTCACATCAGTAATTTCGAAGTCGCATACGTAAATTCAAAAATAGCTCTCCAGATCTAACTGAACGCCGAAATAATATTTAAGGGGCATGTAGGTTAGATATTAGATGGACCCTAGGTGCTTGTCTTAGTTCTGGGAACCTAATACTTTCCGAGTGACGAACATAGTCGTCGGTGGCGCTGTGGCCTAGGCACTGGACTGTGCCCCGAGTAGAATCGGGAGGCCCGCGATCGATCCTGCCGTGTACCAATGTGTTTTTCGTTTCACGAATTTCATATGTACATTTATCTGACGCTCCTATGGCGAAGGAAAACATCGCAAGGAAACCTGCATACACCTGTGTAGTAATTCAAATGTGTATGCGAAGTCAACCAATCGTGGTTTGACAAAGACCTAATCGCCCTAACATAACTAGTTAGGGTAGGCTCGTGCCCCTCGGTGGGGACGTATATGAGCTGTGATGATGATGATGATGAACCATAGTCCAACTGACAATGCAATTTACCCAAAAGAAACGTAAGCACTGAATGAAGAACAAGGTTCCTGTGTTGATGTAGGGCTGTCAACATTTGACATGTCGACAAGTTTGTATGGAAAAAAATAGTTTGATTAGTCCCAAAATTTTTTCTACAGAATCTGCACTTAAGATGACTGCACTAATAAGAATTATGCTAATTATATATGGAAAATTTGTCTGACGTTCCTACGGTGAAGGAAAACATCGTGAGGCAACCTGCATACAGCGAAGAAATTCAATGATGTATGTGAAGTCGACCAATCCGCACTGGGCCAGCATCGTTGACTAAGGCCTAATCACCCTAACATAGGGTAGGCTCGAACCCCTCAGTGGGGACGTATATGAGCTGTGATGATGATGATGATGATGAGGAAAATTTAAGAATCTAATGGCTCCTCTTCATTATCGGCGAATACAGAAGACGATTACGCGCGAGCACGATTGTGTAGAGGGCATACTCGGCTGTACTCGGCTGTGCGCGCCGGTCATCGTCTATGTTCGCCTGCGACCCGTGAATTGTCGATTTTCGGGCACGCATCAAAGGGAATCTCCTGATGGTTGCTTATAACAGACGATAGTGTGGATGCTTGCACGATGATCGTGCCGATTATAGACGAGCACACGATCAACGATTATCGCCAATAATGTAGTGCAGACATAATGAATCGTCATTTTATAGAGCAAAATCCTGTTTTTTGTGATTATAATTAAATAGTACCTGTATTGTGTATATACTAGCAACTCGATCGTGCCAGATAAACCAATAAGGTTTATGGCAAGGTCTCTGTGTGAGATACATGTATGTAACTAATGTAATAGAAATAAAAAAAAATGAACGACATGTAATCTTAAATATTATTTCGATATTCCTGTATCTATACTAATATTATAAGGCTGAAGAGTTTGTTTGTTTGCTTGAACACGCTAATCTCAAGAACAACTGATTCAAATTGAAAAATTATTTTTGTGTTGGATAGTCCATTTATCGAGGAAGGCTCTAGGCTACATAAGATCACGCTACGATTAATAGGAGCTGAGCATCAATGAAAAATGTTTCAAAAACGGGGAAAAAAGTAGTATGGCGAAACGTAGTTCGCGGGCACAGCTAGTAATAAATAATATTTCCCGCAAAAAGAATCCCCGGGCGGCGAAAACCTCCCGTCAAACAACCTTGGCCCTGGCAACCTACAACGCGCATACACTGGAGCGCGTTGAGAACCTCAGTGTAGTTGTCCGGTTGTTTTTTAACTCGCCCAGAAGCGTTGAACGCATTGCAGCAACCAAATCTTTTATCTTCCTCTTTCACATGAATTTTTACTTCTCTTTCTATCAGATGACATTTTAGATTATGGCCCCCAATATCATCCAATCACGTAAGAGTATTTCAGTAATAAACGTCAGAGCGTTTTACAACCATCAAATTCGATGGTTGTTCGGTTGTAACTCGCTCTGACACTCAAAGGTGCTTGATTGAGCCGGTTGTTTCACCCGGGCGTCACGGTCGAAGGCATTGAACAGGGTTAGCGAAAAGTTGTAGATCGCGCGAAGGCTCTGAACGCGCTCCTGCGGACCGAGGAGAAGCTGCTGGAACTAGAGAGGAAATTGACCAGGATTCGTTGGAGTATTGTGGGACTATCCAAAGTCTGAAGAGAGAGTGAGGACACGATGGTCCTTAAATCCGGCAACCTGTTCTATTTCCGGGAGGGCGAAGAACTGTCCCAAGGTGGTGTCGAGTTCACTGTCCACAAGTCTCTCGTGAACAACGTGGTACAGATCGGCAAAGTCCGGGTGGCGTGACAAAAATGAGATTAACTTCATCATGTGGTCTAAGACCCGTATATTCAATGACGTCTCAGTGATCAATTCGTATAACACGGGAAGCGATCACCAAATGTTAAGAGGCGAATTGAATCTTAACATAAAAGCGGAAAGGTATCGACTGGTGAAGTCTACCCTCCGTCCCGAAGCCATCCAGATCCAAAACCCTGAGAGCTTTCAACTCGAATTGCAAAATTGCTTTGATTGCCTGGGGACTGCACGGATGTGGACATTTATAATGACAACACCCTATAATAAACTATTTTTTAAGATGACAGGTCATTCTGACATCAGAATGGTTGGTTCCTATCCAGTGAGAACAAACCGCACACATTAACAGTTTCTTTTGTAACCAATAGTAAATAGTAGAAAAGTTTAAAATGGGAGTAGGATCTGGAGTGTGCATTACCGCAGCAAAATGTTGTGCTTTAGAGAAGTGAGAGTATATCAAATAATTAGTTCATCATGAGGAGAAATTAGTTCATGAATAGCAAAATTTGTTCGCATTGTAGTTTTAAAGTTATTCGAGAAAAACAGATTTTGCTGGAGTAATGTTCAAAACGTTACCCTGGCAAAATCTTTTTTTATAAAATCGTTTCCATCCAGAACCAAATATATGAATAGATAGCTTTTGTTGCGTATTAAATGTTTGTGAATAGCAAAATTTGTGCATGTTGTATTTCTTAAGTTATTTAAGATTTTGCTGCGGTAACGTTTTAGGATATCCCAGATCTCGAAATCGGTTGAACATAGAAGTTTGAAAAAAATATCAATAATAGACCTTAATTTGTTCAAATTTGTTCAAGCATTAGTTTTTGATTTGCTTGATGAATACCAATGTAATTAAATGTTTTCAAAAATCAGAAAAAACGAATTTCTCAGTAAACCAGTACACTTACAATAAAATAAAAGGCTGTAACATGTACCCTTGGTACACCTTTATAACGACAGTAAACTTAGATTATGTAACTTTATGCAATATGAACATATAGAGAATTTTAAAAAGGTTTTTTTAAGTCATCGAATACGCAGCTTCCATTAAACAAGGAAACATGGCATACTATGAACAAATTAAAATGTTCCATCAATAAACAATCCTGTTAATTCCAGCTTTGAATTACGGCTATTATGAAAGTTATATCAAAAATAAGATATATCAGTAATTTGTCAATAAGCCGACCGAATTATAAAGGTTGCGTAAAAGCGACCGCATCATACATAAGGCGAACCATTTTAAATGAACGGTATAATATTGATGTTTCGTTAGTACAGTTGCGAAAAAAAGGGTATAATAAAATAATGAAACGAGAACGACATTTTTTTATTTAAAAATCAGTCTTATACAAGTGATATTTTTTACTTAATCTTAATCACAGATAATTTTTATAAGGCACACATGCACATTATACGTGAATATAAAATATCGGATTGGTAGAGTGACATTAATCTGTTGAGCCGCGTAATACTCCCGGGAACAATAAGACAATGAAAATATCCTTCATACAGAGCCATGTTTGTGCGATCTGAGAAACAAACTATACACGGTGTTTCATAATAACCAATAAATAATTAATGCGTTATCTAAAAATAATTATTAAAAATGTGTTTACACGTAATGTCATTTAACCCAATATTTTCATGTATATCATAGTATCATCATCATGTCTATGATTTACATGAAAATTTTGGGTTGAATGACATTACGGGTAAACACAATTTAATAATTAGTTTTAGATAACGCATTGATTATTTATTGGTTATTATGAAACACCGTGTATGAAAAAAAACATGCAACGCAAATTGATACTTGGCGAAGAATCTTGGATTAATTACCATATAACACAATATTAGATGAAATTTAAAAAAGGAAACCCTACTAGCTAGCTTGAAATCCAACAATCATTTCATTCGGCAAGAACATAGCCATTTACGGCAATTCCTGTTAGCGTGGTGACTTATCGTCTTGTTTATCGCGATGATTGGGGCAACGGGGCAACATTTCCATTTTTAATGTTAATTTGGTTTTAAATATACAGGGTGGAAACTTTCAGCGGGGCAGTAAGGAGAAGTACCTAATTTGTTCCAGCTACACGAAAATGGTCTTAGGAAGACTATCCATAATTTTTTATGGAATTTTGATCCTCATTCACAGATTTTCAAAAAAAATTACAGTTACAAGAAAATAGCCATTTTACATAAAAACATTTTTCGATGCCAATCGATCCTGTTTCGAATACTGATCAAAAACTTCTATGGGATCAACCATTGTTGGAGGAGTCCGGTACTTAAAACCTAAACATAAATTGCCTAATAACGTTTGGCCTAAAACACATATCACCTAAAACGAAATGCCTAATAACGTTTAGCCTAAATAAGTATGCATAAAGTCGAGAATACACATAAAGTCGTTTCTGGCGCTTCGCCGGCCGCTGCCGCGGCACGCTCGCTTCGCTCGCTCGGCTCGCGCGCTTGGTTCATGTTCAAACCTACGCTCGTCGCTTCGCTCCTCGCTACCTATTTTTGACGTTATTAGGCATTTCGTTTTTAGGTGATATGTGTTTTAGGCCAAACGTTATTAGGCAATTTGTGTTTAGGTTTTAAGTACCTATCGGACATTCGTTGGAGTACACAAAAAGTCACAAATTGCAAAAAACTTTTCCCCTACATTTTGTAAAGAATTTGTGTAACTGAAATACAAAAAAATAAAATAATCACGTAGAATTTTACACATATCAAAGAGAAGGCGTATTAATTTTCTTTTTTTATTAACTAACATAACTTGATGATGTTATTCGTATTTAAATTCTTGCTGTTTCTTGCCCTAAGATATCAAGTGCTCGAAGTGACCGCCATTTTGACGAATACATAAATTGATTCGTTTCTGTACCGACCTAGTGGATGCTGACAATTTATTTGGATGAATTCCATACAAAATTGTGGTTAGTGAGCCTTTAAGTTCTCGAACACTATCGTATTGCTTTTTGTAAACCTCGCAGTTTTCAGATAGCCCCACAAAAATAAATCTAGAGGCGTTCGATCTGGACTACGCGCTTGCCAAGAAATAGGACCATGTGTTCCTATCCATTGATCACCAAATTGTCAAGATTGTTTTTTATTTAATAATAACGAGTTCGAAATTTGAATTGTTTTTAAACTTATCTTTTTATTCAGTCAACAAAAAGATCACAAAACAAAGTCACAAAAATAAAACTATTGCGTAAAATTTTCATACAAAATGTACGGGAAAAGTTTTTTGCAATTTGTGACTTTTTGAGTACTCCAACGATGGTTGATCCCATAGAAGTTTTTGATCAGTATTAGAAACAGGATCGATTGGCATCAAAAAATGTTTTTATGTAAAATTGCTATTTTCTTGCTAACTGTACATTTTTTTGAAAATCTGTGAATGGGGATCAAAATTCCATAAAAAATTATGGATAGTCTCCTAAAATCATTTTCGTGTAGCTGCAACTGATAAGGTACTTCTCCTTACTGCCCCGCTGAAAGTTTCCACACTGTATACTTAAGTCATTAAATTGTATAATAATACTGTTGATTATCATGATTGCAATTTACAAAAAAGAAAACTGGTAGAAATATTTAAAAATCGGTTGTCCGAATTACTATTCCACCCGACTGTACACTACGTCACATACTACGCTGCTAATTTGCGAAGTATACCCGTATGTATGGTGCGGTCGCTTTTACGTAACCTTTATAATTCGGTCGGCTTATTGACAAATTACTGATATATCTTATTTTTGATATAACTTTCATAATAGCCGTAATTCAAAGCTGGAATTAACAGGATTGTTTATTGATGGAACATTTTAATTTGTTCATAGTATGCCATGTTTCCTTGTTTAATGGAAGCTGCGTATTCGATGACTTAAAAAAACCTTTTTAAAATTCTCTATATGTTCATATTGCGTAAAGTAACATAATCTAAGTTTACTGTCGTTATAAAGGTGTACCAAGGGTACATGTTACAGCCTTTTATTTTATTGTAAGTGTACTGGTTTACTGAGAAATTCGTTTTTTCTGATTTTTGAAAACATTTAATTACATTGGTATTCATCAAGCAAATCAAAAACTAATGCTTGAACAAATTTGAACAAATTAAGGTCTATTATTGGTATTTTTTTCAAACTTCTATGTTCAACCGATTTCGAGATCTGGGATATCCTAAAACGTTACCGCAGCAAAATCTTAAATAACTTAAGAAATACAACATGCACAAATTTTGCTATTCACAAACATTTAATACGCAACAAAAGCTATCTATTCATATATTTGGTTCTGGATGGAAACGATTTTATAAAAAAAGATTTTGCCAGGGTAACGTTTTGAACATTACTCCAGCAAAATCTGTTTTTCTCGAATAACTTTAAAACTACAATGCGAACAAATTTTGCTATTCATGAACTAATTTCTCCTCATGATGAACTAATTATTTGATATACTCTCACTTCTCTAAAGCACAACATTTTGCTGCGGTAATGCACACGGATCTGGATAAAAAATTATTTGGGAAATTGTTAATTTTATTATTAAGGAGTACCTATAAATAATATAACCACTTCATTATTTGACAATTTTTTACTGAATTATCTCCCAAAGAATCAATTTATCCACGTAGGCAAAAGACACAGGTAAAAGCTTGTATACATATATTTTGCATACTAATAAATTGCTTTACTGCAGCTGATACTCATGGCTATTTATAGGGTTGCCAGATGTCTGGATTTCGACCAGACAGTATGGTTTTTTGATGTTTGGTTTGTCGAGATGACAAAATGTTTGCAAACTGGACAAAGAATACATCTCATGCAAACAAAACTTTATTAAAAACGGTGGCATGGATTAAATAAATAAAAAATAGATTTATTTACAGATAATTTAGTATTCCAGACAAAATAACTTATAAAGCTAGTTTTAGTAAATAGTAAAATTTGGTAATAAATAAAAAATTGAAACTTGTCCGTCAACACACCTGGTAACCCTAGTTATTTAGTGGTCATTACAATGATGATGAATGATGATACTTACACAAGTTTGGCAACTTTTAATGCTCTTGCAGCATCTGAGGTACCAAGCTGTAACACAACTTTATCTTTCTCCTCATTGCATGTTCTAAATACTATTGTTCCATCTGTTTGATCTACATAGTCAATGGTATTAAGTATGTCTGAAGATGATATTGATAATAAATTATTAACAAGTAAGTATAAAGTAACTAAATTGTTAAAAAACAGTATAGAAAGATGAGAAATGAGTATGTAAAAGTAATACCATTGTATCTTCGTCTGGATCGTAAAAATTTCCAATCTATCAATTCTTCTGTATAAACAATATCAGCACCGTAACGAAGTGCTAATAGACGCATAGGTAGTGTACCAATACGAACCATTGGCGCAAGAATCAACTTATTTTCATAAGAAAGCATTTTAATAATCGTTCAAAGAAAATTGCTACTTCTACAAGTTGTGTTTGGTTATTTAATAAAGTATTTTTAAAATAAATTTTAAGTTAAGAACTGATACATATTGTAAATAAAATAATACAAAAAATGAGTTGATTTAACGTGTAAACCATGTACCTATTTATTTTCTTAGCGAAGCCACAGATTAGAGTGAAACTGACTGTTGCCAAAATAAATTACGGTTGTTCACAGACTAATAAACGCCGCGTTCCGTTTCGCGATTATAGTGACCATCAGCACTGTGAGTGAGTGCGGTTCATAATTTATCAGTGCTCGTGTGCGCTATTTGCATGCAAACAATTGGGCCAAAATTGCTCATGTGCGCATTATGTATGTCACGGAAAAGAATATAGCTGTTGCTTGGTTACGTTTGTTATATCTTGACAATCTAAAATAATATGTTTTAATTTCATCGTTTTAATAATATTTTATGTAATCCTTGAATATACTTGTGCTATCGCATTGGAATCAGTTTTATTTCGCAACATTAGTGGCGACCGTGACATAACGGTTTTTAACGTGTAACGTGTTTTACGGTGAAGGAAAACATCGTGAGGAAACCTGCACACGCCTGTGAAGAAAGAATTTCTTTACAGTTTGTGTGTGAAGTCGACCAACCCGCACTTGGCCAGCGTGGTTGACTAAGGCCTAATCGCCATAGTTTAGGGTAGGTTCGAGCCCCTCGGTGGGGATGTATATGAGCTGTTGATGATGATGATGATGTGACATAAATAAATAGAAAAAATTCGAAATAAATCTAAACAATGGATTCCCTAAAGCGAAAACGCACGCAGCAGAGACGCGAATTTACCTTTGCAGCCAACGCATTCGAAACGGCGATTAATTCCAATGATGTGGGTGAAATAGATAACGCCTTCCGGATGCTCTCTGAAACAGCCGATAATCTGTTCCCAACTGAAGCGGCCGTAAGAGATATGTGGTGTGATAGTGACAATTTCGAAGAAGCTGCATTTGAAACTGATCAAGCTACATATTTCGAGTACCGGCAGCAATGGCTAAACTTGCAAAACAGGTACAGGAAACTGGCAAAACCATCAATAAGTGAGGTCGACTCGACAATCAAGTCAGTACATGAGGATTATCAAGGTATGGTTAAAAAACGAATTAATATGCCAAAATTGGACCTAGTCAAATTTGACGGCAATGTAAAAATTGGCTGCTCTTCTGGGGTCAGTTTAAAAGGATCCACGAGGACACTGACTTGGAAGATATCGACAAGTTCCCATTTTTGCTACAATCTACGGTAGTTAATTCTAGTGCTCGGCAATTAATTGAGACATATCCACCTTCGGGTGAAAACTACCATAAGGCTATAGAAGCACTAAAGGCACGCTTTGCTCGTGATGACGTTTTAATTGAAACCTATGTACGAGGCCTACTCAATCTGGTACTCATGAGACAAAGGGGCCAAAATAGTGACTTGCCGTCGCTCTATGACAGTCTCCAAACGCACTTGCAAGCTTTGGAGACGCTTGGAGTCGCCAAAGATAAGTATGCGTCGGTCTTGTTCCCCATGATCGAATCCGCTTTGCCGGAAGATATTCTGCGAACTTGGAATCGCGTAAGGGCAAGAAACGAAACAAAAGGTGACGATCTTAGCAAATTAATTCAGTTTCTGAGGCAAGAAGTCGAGTCTGAGGAAAGAGTCCAGATGGCACGTGATGGTTTCATCAACTATGATACTCCGTCGGGTTCGAACCAACCGACCGCTTGTTTTATTTCAAATTCAAAAACTGAAAATAAAAATTCAAAGAGCTCAAAGCCAATATCTTGCATCTGGTGTAATAAAGAAAACCACGCTAGCTCTGAGTGTTATAAAGCAATAAAATTTACTTTATTGGAAAGACAACAGTTCCTGAAAAATATTAAGGCTTGTACCATGTCTGAAACCTAACCATAAAAGCGAAAAGTGTAAGTGTAAATGTTTATACTGCAAGATACGCCATGCCACTTTAATGTGTACGGAACTTTATGACAAAGGCAGTGACAGTCCGAGAAGATTATATTATTGACCACGTCAATAATACTGAAAAATCCAACAGTATGATATGTCAACTCAAGTCAATCACAGTTCTTCAAACTCTGGCTGTCAAAATAGTATACAAAAAAAAGGAGATGTGTGTTAGAGCATTAATAGATAGCGGTTCTCAAAGATCGTATGTACGCAAAGACGCAATACAGAAATTATGTATAAAACCAACAGGAAAAGAAATGATTACTCACTGTCTATTTGGTGGTGTTGAAACTAAGGTGGAAGAATGTTTTTTGTATAACTTGTATCTTAAGAGTACTGTAAACAATTTTAATTGTGTAATTTCTGTTTTAGAGCAACCTGAACTTTGCGGCATTCTACCTAAGGTCAATGCAAACGTAATTGAGCAACTGCGGCAGAAATCTATTACACTGACTGACGTGAGAGACTGCCCTGACGAGATAAGTTTACTGATTGGTGCAGATTTCTCTGGACCTCTTCTCACTGGTGAAATTTTACATTTAGATTGCAACCTTACTGCAATACACAATTCGGTTGGACGGTTCAAGGGCCAGTAATAGGAATTTTTAGTTCCATGGTAAGTATGACGACAACTTTACATTGTTTAACTAAAATAAACATTTCGGACTTGTGGAATTTGGAATCGTTAGGAATTAGGGACCCAGCTGAACAGTTGTCTAAAGCAGATCACGAAAAAGAAATTTTAGACAATTTTAATAAAACCATTTCGATGAATGACGAAAGTAGATATGAGGTCTGTTTACCCTGGCATGACAATATACCACGCCCGCAATCAAACTATTGTATAGCCAAAAAACGTCTATTATCCACTACGGCTCGTCTTGAAACTTTAGGTAAGTTGTCTGATTACGATGCAACATTTCAAGAATGGTTTGTATTATGTTGCACAAGTTTTACTGCCTTATCAATCTCGTTGTCAAAAGGAGAACAGGGTAGTACACAATAGTTCTCATTTAGTAACCTCTGAAAGCAACAAATTTTAATTAGGTACTCAGTAAATACAAGTAAAAGTTGTTTAGATAAATATATTCATTATTATGAAACTGGGATAGTTTGTATTACATACTTTTTAATTAATATTCAATTACATCATTAATATTCAATTGAACATAAGTACCTACATATTCTTTTCTTTGAAACATCATCTAGTGTCAGTGTATAACTTAGATTAAATCAAAAATGCGTGCATGATGAAGTTTTCTCTACGTCTGGCGTTAAAATTTGGTTGGTCGGCTGCGGCGTTTTCATTCTAACTGAAAGATAAAAATTTAATTAATGATTTTACATACAACCTAAAAACTTCTATTTTGTTTAAGTTGAAACTGAAGTACCTACACAGATTGAGTTATTAATTTATAGTACTTTTTACATTAATGTGATTTTCGCAAAAATACATTTGAGTTTCAGTAGATAGTTACAGGATTTCTTTAAGCGAGTGTTAACCAAATATTTCGCATGTCTATATCACTGGGTACGTCTAATCTTCAGCTTTCCTGGAGTCTTTGAAGAGGAAATTTTATATTCCTGTTCTATTGTCCCGTTCCATATACACATTTTATAATATTATAATAGAAAGCATTGTTTTTGTGAGGTTATTTCGCCTCGGTGCTTTGTTTACTATAAGTCTGACGTCATTTGATGTATGCCACAGATAATCAACAGACTGTCATGGCTGACCGTGTTTTCGGTCCAAAATTGAAAATCTTAATTTAAAATAGATTTTTTGCACTTTTTAGCCATCGAAAAAAATAATATTCATGTGCTATGGTCTAATACAACAATTATGAACATTTTAAGCCCTACTTTAAAAAATGGTCAACTAGCCTATTGAATTAGCGCCAGATCATGTTGATAAAAATGGTGGTATGTTTTTACCACATCACGCTGTTATTAAAGAATCAAGCCAAACTACTAAAATTCGACCTGTCTTTGACGCTTCAGCAAAAGATATCAACGGCAGATCATTAAACGCATGTCTGCAAAAGGGCGTAAACCTGATAGAATTAATACCAGAGTTACTAATTGACTTCAGAAAGGAAGCAATTGGAGTAACTGCTGATATTGCCAAAGTTTTTTTACAAATTTTGCTTAATTCGGACGATAGAAACTCAAATTTTTATGGTGGGCGGATATAAATCAACAAAAGAAAGCAATTGTTACTTACCGTCACCGAAGAGTGGTTTTTGGAGTTAAGTCGAGCCCGTTTCACCTAGCCGCTACCATAAATCATCATTTAGACCACTGCCCCCCACATTTGAAAAACACTGCAATGAAATTGAAAAAATCATTCTATGTTGACAACTGTGTCACCAGTGTTGATACTGTTGACTCTATGCAGAAGTTCATTACAGTAGCAAAAGAAGTAATGATGCTGGGCAATTTTAATTTACGGTGTTGGGTGACAGCTACGTCATACCGCAACAATGTATGCGGTATGACGTAATTGATGACGTCACCGATTGATGATGAAGGTGCTAACAGAAAAGAGGTAGCCACTGGAACGCTCGCCACGCGAAGCGTGGTGGGTTTCAAAAGCAAAAAGTAGTATATCTCAAATATCAAAGGTGCCGCCATTGTGGAATGACTCAACCCGGCGCGTACGGAGTGTTCAAAAAATTGCGGAGAGTGACATATACTGTCTACAAGAGAAAAAAAATACGTATGGAAAGGTAATTTAATATAGAAGGAACTTATAACAGTTAATTAGATAAGGATTAATAATTAAATGAATGAAGCGCGAAAATGTTCGGAAGGTCGCGGAAGACCCGATTTTTTTAAAAAAATTTTTGCACAAAAACTATTTTATAAAACTTTAAATAACCATATATATTATTATAGCCCTATTCTTGAAGATTATTTTGATATATAATAGTTTTGGGTAATATTTTTAATGAAAAAAGAAAAAAATAATAAAATCGATTAATTACGTAATTATATACGCGAGATGCGCACGCGCGACCTCAAATTTAAAAAAAATGCAAAAAATAAATTATTGTGTCTAAAATTAAATAAAAAATACGTATGGAAAGCTAATTTAATAAGGAATGAACTTATAATAGTTAATTAGATAAGGATTCATAATTGAATGAATAATGACGAGAATAGTAACTAAAGTGCTTAAAATTTCAAAAATACTCACTTTTTGAAAAAAACGTTTAGTGTGGCAATATAACACTATAAACTATCATAAACCATACATAATAATGTAGCCCAATTCTTCTAGTTTATTTTGATATAGAACACTCTACGAAAATACTAATACAGACTAAGTAAGTACGCAATAAATCTCATCGGTCATGGAGTAAGAAACGTATGGATACGGCCAAGTAAGTTAAACCGCAGACTATGACAAATTTATTTCAATCTAAGACTAAAAATAAATTGGACATGACCTGTCAACTTATGAAAGAGACTATTGACAAAGGAATAAAGCCATAGAGAAAATATTTTATTTTTCGCGATTTTTTTATCACACCGCGCGGTTTTACGCAAAGGGAACTGGGTACCATAGTACCCAGGTCGATCGAGAAGATCGAGATTTTGGGGACTATAGTCCCCACGGACGTTCCAGTGGGTAGTGGACTGTCTCCAGAACTGTCAATGTCAAAGTCAACATCAGTTTTATTTTTATTTTAGTTTGTTCGAATTTATTTTTTCATTAGATTTTCTGCAATTTATTAATAGAGAAGTGCTCTGTAAAGATATTGGAGGCACAATACGTCTCCCTCCAATTATTCTTTTCAAATTACATTAACTGTCAACTTGACAGACTCACAGATCGAAAGCTCGGTTCAAAATTGATCTGAGTGCTTACGTCCGTGAGCAATGCTAACGATTTGAACGGGTTGTTTGCATGCATGCAAACGTTTGCACTGATAGCTGATTATGAACCGCACCCCTTGAGCGCGCTAACAGGCGGCCCGTTTCGCGACAACAGCGTTCACGTTGGATGTGATGACGTCATTGATTGCGTCACAAACAACGTATACAGTGCTCAGGCCGAATTCGTCAGCACCGTGAGTCAAATGTCATTGTCGAGTTGACATTTTGTTTTGGTTCGCTAGTTCGATGGTTGAAAATTACTTTGTATTTGAATTGAAGGCAAAAATAACCCAAATATGCTAAAAATTGAATTAAATATAAGGGAAAAATGACGACGTTAGCATTACCCGTTTTTTTGAAGAAGAAAACAAAGTAGTTTACCTAAAACTGTCTCCTTAAGACGCTAAAAGAGCAGTGTTCTTTTAAAGGTACAAGGCAAAGAAAAACTGCTAAAGCTTGGATATCACAGAATACAATTGAAATTACGAGTTTAATTCTTTTTGAGGTTATGTTTGTTTTAATATTATTGACATAAGCGCGTTCACGATCGTTTCAAAACGATAGCATGCCATTGGCATCATTATCGCGTCTATTGATTCGGTCCGGGCGGGAGTACTGTGAGTAGTGTAATCTCGAAACGGAACGGGGGGGTCATTGTAAGAAAAAATCTATCGCGATCGCTTACAATTTGACAGTCGCAGCACATCCATTACTTCCCGTAGTATTACTATTCTCTTTGAATTACTCCTTATGTTTACGGCGCAATGGCGCTTACCGCTTACAGTCTTATGTTTACGGCGCAATGGCTGTAAAATTGTAAACGATCGAGATAGATTTTTTCTTAGACAATAACCCCCCGTTCCAAAATCATTCATGCGCATGGAATTATTACTCAAACAGGAATGAGCTCTTTAAAATATTGTTGTTCAATTTTGGACTTTATTTCGGACTTATTCACTTAAACAATTACATTACAAACTAGACAATAACAAAGTTGGGAAATCAAAAAAGTACTAAATAAAAAACGGTAAAATAAATTAGATTTGCACTACAATATTTACACTTATAACATTTTTTCATTGTTTTTTGAGAATGGAAGTAAATAGCAATACTTTCCGAGACTTCATTATATGATTCCATACAGCAGTTTTGAAATATTGAACAAAGTGCGATCTTTGGATTTTCGACGAAACATGTACTTTCTGTACATGTTACTGACGAAACATGTATAGAAAAACATGTTTCTGTTTATGAACGTGTTTTCATTGCCAAACAACATGTTTTAGCGCAACAAGTTTGGAATTTTACAGACGAAACATGTGAAAAAATATTGTATGAACATGTTTCTTATTAGAAAAGTCAACTTGTTTTTTTTTTGTTTGAAGGATTTGTTTTGAAAAATTACCATTTAAGATGATTACTTGTTTATTTTTTAAATTACTCTCTAGAGAAAATGACTTATAGCTTTTGAAATACGTCCTATTAGTTAACAGGTATGTTAGTACTTCGATGATCAATAATTTCAAAGTTACTGTTCACAACTGTTAAGTTTTTTATTATTTAGACGTCGGGGGACCGTAGGTATAATTTGAAACCGTGCATTAAACGTAGTAATTGATAGATGATTGATTGATTTTTTATAAGTAGGTAAGTAAGTACATTTTAATAATCTATATACAGGATGACAGGAAAAGTCGACGTATTCCTTGAAAGGGGTTATAGTACAGGTTATAAGCAACAAAAAAAGCGCAATTAACCAGGAGTCAAAAACAGTTGGTTATCGAGCTAAGACGGTTTTAAAATTTTTGAGATTTTTCCCGACTTGTTACCAAAAAATTTTTTTTTAAAACTACACCATTTACAATGACAAATTGATTAATTGCGAAAAGCTGAAAAATGGGCAGTTAATTTAAATTAAAATTGTTGTCAAAAACTTACATAATTTTGGAAATAAGAGGTCTTTATTGACAATTAAGTCGATTAATTTTTTATCTTTCTCAAATCGACGTCAATTATTGAAAAAAAATGTATGACAGTCGGCGTTAAAACTACTAAAATAACTTGCTGGTTTCATAAGCTTTTAAAAAAGGTAAAAATATTATTTACTTTTATTAATAGTTTTTACAGAAATTAGCAAAACGTTACACTGTAGGTCAAAATTCATAATTTCATCTTTGAATAAAAATTGTCTGGAAAAGACAAAAGTACGAAGTAGAAATAAAGAAAATTGCTTCTAATACATAAAAGAATGAAAAATACTAAATTACAAAATAATACTACAAGTTCTGTTCAAAATTGTCTAAGGCTATGGTTTATTTAGATAATTTCCATGCAACTTAAAAGAAATCATGGCAGTACGTCATTATCCAGCCTTTTTGGTTGAACTGATTGAAGCAGAACGAAGTTTGCAATCCTTTTTGGATAGCAAACCTCTTTGCTATCCAAAAAGCTGTAACCTCTTTGGATTGACCTAACCACAGTGGTTGCATAGGTTTTGGACGTTTTGGAACATGATTGATTAGGATTACGAATGTTTCGACGACATCATTCATTTGTTTTCCTGATTGAAATTGTTTGTTAAGTTTGAAACTACTTTTGAGATTACGGACAAACTTTTGATAACAAATAAACCGATACGCTATTTTGAAATGCTTTCGAAAACGAAGAATACGCAGATATTTTGTTTTATTATGGTTTTTGTAATGGTAACGCCGCTGAAGCACAAAGAGAGTAGGGTCAGGCCGACAATTTTGCCACATAGTGACATAAAATGTTAAATAGAATTTATGTAACAATAACAAAAACGTTACATAAAAACGTTACCTTTAATTGTAAAGCTGGTAACTCATTACCAGATGTTTATAAAAAAAACAAAATACAATTAGGTACCAATCACTTTATTATAGATAATTAATTTTTCACATAACTAAGTAAGGTAAACGTTGGTGTACTCGTCAGTGTCCCAATACTCGTCAGGTACACTTTAAAAGGGGCTTATAAAATTTCTACCAACCGTAAATGATAGAATTGTGATTGAAATACAATCACAGTACTATAATGTTTTATTATATTTGCAACACTGCATTAAAATTGTAATTGTGTCAAAAATTCGAGGTGCTAAAAGTGTGCGCTCAGAAAAAAATCTGTAATAGGTATAGTTTGGCAACTAAACTGAGCAACAACCGGCTCCTATTTTTTACATAATATACCGCTTCAGATATTTATACGGTAAATGTGTTTGTTTTTTAATAATAGTATAATACATTTTCTAACACTATACCTATTAATTAGTGCTAAATCTTGAGAATTTATTTTTTTATTGCATGTGACATTCATTGGTGCTCGCTTATGCCTGTTTTGCCCAATACTCGTCAAAATTTATGTAGTTCTGACGGATACTGGGGCGAGCATTAACAAAAGTGCCTTAACCCGTCATTGTTACCTTATTTCTCGGTATTAAGTTTAATTTTCCTTTGACATTATAAAAATCTTATACTTAGATAACGACGGATATGAGGACGTTCGTTACAATTGTACCTGAGCCCATCATAGAGTACGATATTCGTTTGAATCAATTTATTTTATTATTGGATAAAAAGTAGGTATCTCTATGTGTACAGTTTTTTTTAAATTCGAATAATTTCTTGAAATTTTATATTAGTTATAGTTATATCAGTATAATAGTTTCATTATTATGATTACATTTTTATATGGTTTAGTAATATTTATAGACTACGTTTTTATGGGACCTAGTTTTACAAAAATATTTAACTGTTCTATGCACTTTGGTCGAGCAGGTATTGAACTTTTCAATGACTCGTGAGATAGGCAGTTTGCTTCATCATCATCATTTCAGCCACGAGAAGCCCACTGTTGGACATAGGCCTCTTCCAATGATCCTCAATAGGCCTCTCCATACCGATTGTTCCTGCGCCTCCCGCATCCAGCGGCTTCCCACGACCTTCACCAGATCGTCTCCCGGTATGCGGCCGCCACTCGAGGACCTTTCGGCCCAACGGCCGTCAGTTCTACGAGCAATGTGTCCTGCCCACTGCCACTTAAGGTTTGCAATTCTTTGGGCTATGTCGGTAACTCTAGTTCTTCTACGGATTTCATCATTTGTGATGTGATCACGTAGAGAAACCCCGAGCATAGCCCTCTCCATTGCCCTTGGAGTGACTTGTAACTCTAGTTCTTAGCCAAGCATAGTGGCAGATTATACTCCTCGGTCTTCTGTATAACCTGCCGCAGCGTATGGATGTGGTCTATGGTGCAGTGAAAAACGCAGATTATTTGTTGAAAATTATATTTGAGGAAGAGTCTCATTGGATAAATATACACGAGCTATCAAAATTCAGAGTAGAAGTATGAAATACATGACAGATTCAAAATTCATATTAAAAAAGTAAACAAGTATAAAACTGCCAGTGTCCTTATTAATGTCATAAGTTTTAATATATGGTACTATAGCCATTTCGGAATCCGGCTTTATCGGGAGGCTGGAAGTCGTCGAACCTACTTGCGAGATGATTCGTAATGACCCTCGAGAACAGATTGTAAACATGACTCAGGAGCGTGATGGGTCTATGGTTCTTCAACTGGGCCCTGTCGCCCTTTATGAAGAACAGTGCCACCATACCCCTATGCCATGCCTTAGGCGTTTTGCCCTCGAGTATGACGGAGTTGAATAGCCGCTGCAGCCCTTTCCGGACTGATAGTCCATCCGCTTTAGGAGTTAGGCTGTAACTCTATCATCACGCGGCGCCTTGTTGTTTTTAGGCTGTTTGAGAGCTACACTAATCCCGTACAGGCTGACGTTCGGGATGTCTTCGGTGTAGTGCCGAGTCAATTTGGCTCTAGGATCTGTGGCCAGAATAACAGGTGCCTGTGATGATGCGTAAAGCTGTCCATAGAAGCGTTCGATCTCGACCATAAGTTCAGGTCGGAGTGTAATGACTCTGCCGTCCTCTGTCTTTAGCAGACTCTGACCGGGTGACAGATCTCTTGCGAACACTTTGGAGCCTTTGTTCTGCTCGATGGCCTCTTTAATACGTTTCGTATTAAATCAGAGTATGTCGCGAGTCAGACATTAAGGCCCGTATTACAGAACGCAATAGTCCACTGCTGGACAATCTTTCCCAGCACCAGCCCACTGCTGAACAATCTTACCCAGCACCAGCTCACTACTGGACAATCTTGTCCAGCGCCATCCCAGTGTTGAGAATCATGCCCAGCACCAGCCCACAGCTGAACAATCTTGCCCAGCACAAGTCCACTGCTGGGCAATCTTGTCCAGCAACATCCCACTGTTGGGAATCATGCCCAGCAACAGGCCAGTAATAAACAATATTTCCCAGCACCAGCCCACTGCTGATCAATCTTGCCCAGCACCGGCCCACTACTGGATAATCTTGTCCAGCACCATCCCACTGCTAGGAATCATGCCAAGCACCAGCCCACAGCTGAACAATTTTGCCCAGCACCATCCCATTGCTGGAAATCTTTCCCAGCGCCAACCCCATTGATGGTCACACTCATCCAGCACCAGCCCACAGCTGGACACTTGCCCAGCATCAGATTTTGGCGTAAATATCAACCTTATTTGGTAACATAATATGAATTTATTTTCTCAAGAGTGGTTTCGACCATACTTAAGTAATCAAAGATCAAATCTTTACTTGAGCGTACACTCAGATGAACAACAATCAATGAATCTCGTTTTAAGAAACTTCCATAATTAAAGCTCATCTTAAAACTACATAGTTTTAAAACTAGATTCATTACTGAGAATCGTTTTATAATACGGGCCTAAGAGATCTGTTTGTTGAGTCACCGACGAGCATTTTCAGAAGACTGTAGACCCATTACACGCCATTCCTCCATCAGCTTAGCTCTCGGCTCCGAGATCTTACTTCTTTGCTAAGTACGGCTGGGTTTTCAAAACTTTGCACCCGCCGTAAAGACAGCTTCCAGAATCCTGTCATGTTAAATGTCCACGTCCGTGCAGTCCTCTAGACAATCAAAGCGATTTTGCAATTCGAGTTGAAAGCGCTCGGGGTTTTGGATCTGGATAGCTTCGGCACGGAGCGATACCTTTCCGCTTTTATGTTAAGATTCAATGCGCCTCTTACCGTTCGGTGATCGCTCCCCATGTTAAACGAATTGATTACTGAGACGTCATTGAATATACTGGTCTTAATCAACATGATTAAGTCAATCTCATTTTTGTCACGCCATCCAGACTTTTCCAGGTACACTTTCGATACAGCCGTTTTTTGAAGAAAGATTTCATGATATAGAGTCCCTCTCTGTCCATGTAATCGGCTAGCATTTGACCTTGGTATTTCCGGATTCCAGCTCGAAATTGCCCCACTTTCAACTCATTATCGCCCCGCTTGCCTAGCCTTGCGTTGAAGTCTCCCATGACAACGGTGTAGTGAGTCTTGGAAGCATGTACCTATTGCTCGAGAAATGTTCTCATATATAGCTTTCACTTCCTCGTCGGGGAGGGTTGAGGTCGGGGCGTAGACTTCTTGTACTTTCAGCGAATACCGTTTGGTGATTCTGAGTATAAGGTATGCCATCCTATTCGACACACTTTCGATCTGTACCTCGTTGTTCACGAGAGACTTATGGACAATGAACCCGACACAACCTTGGGACAGGTCTTCGCCCTCCCGGAAATAGAGCAGGTTGCCAGATCAATCGTGTTATCACCATCTCATCGGACTACGAATAGTCCCACAATACTCCAACAAATCCTGCCCAATATCTCCTGTAATTCCAGCAGCTGTTCCTCGGTCCGCAGTGTACGCGCGTTATACGTTGCCAGGGCCAAGGTCGTTTGATTGGGGGTTTTCGCCGCCCGGGGTCCCAGCCCTGGGTCGACGGTCGTCACTGCCGACACGGCCTCCGGGACCGCCGGGCACTTGGGGCCTTTGGCTAGTCCGATCTATCTGGGGGGGAGTTCGATCCACTAGTGGAGCATTAAAAAGAATAAGTATCATAGGATCCAGCAAGATCAATGTTGGATCTTAATGAACTTCAGCGTGCTATTTGATCAACTGGTGGATCGAGATGGTGGATTCTACTGGACAGAAGGTTTTTTTTGAATATGTAACGAATGCTTTTTTACCCATGGGTAAAAAATAACATCTCTTGGATGGCCACTGCTCTCATAGGCAACCACTGAGCAATTTTGCCGGGAAAAAACATCACCCTGATCTCTATATCTTAATGGGCCCTTCTATCCTAATGCGACACACTTTTTTAGGACGAGGGAATCTCTTTACAATTCACAAGGGACTGTAGCTGATAAGGCTGTCCTTTGGATATGCCGTAGGACTCGGGTAACAACCCTATACCTGGCGAAACCACCCTGCGGTACCTCTCTACCCCCGGTGAAGGCATGTTCGGGATCGAACTAGCCATTTCCCGAACACACCCCTTGGGAACAGGCCCAGTGGTATAAACGAGCTGGGACTTGCCAAGGAAGGGGTTACTCGGTTGTGACCCCCCAGACGGGCAACCAGGAAGGTGATGTAATATCTCCCAGCCGGTTGTGGGTTGGTTGGACCTGAATCCTTCCTGGCTGCTTAGGGTAGTAGGTGCGCACCGTAGAAGGCGCGCCTCTTCCTACCTAACCGCCTACGACGGAGCGGGGCGGCTTGAGAGTCCTCCTCCCGCGCCCGCTCCGCTGCAAATACTCCAACCGATGGATGTGGCAGTTTTCCGGCCTTTAAAACAAATATGGAGGAAGGCCGTATATGATTCATCATAATGATAATCAGTTTGTCATACTTAAAAAAGAAAATTTCTATTAATACTTTTATATTGAATATATTCTTTGGTTTTCGCAAACCCTTTAAAGAAATTTATTTAAAGTAAATTATTAGTCTGGGATCTGCTTTCTTTATGACTATAATATGTATAAAATACAAATAAATATTACATTATTTTATTATAACGTAAGTACCTATATGAAAAATAAAACGAATATAATTATATATTTTTTTCGTAATGATTATAATGTAATCTTTAACGTATAGCAATAAAGTTCAAGGTAGCGTGAAAATTCGACGACTTTTGGGTCAACATGACGGTTACTAGGACAAACTTGCCGACTACTGGTACAATTGGCTCCTTTTTACTTTTTTATATTACAATTAATTATTTATTTAGTTTATCTAAAAACCACTTTTACCTCTGAAAACTACAATAAATATTTTAGCAAGCTATCGAAGTTTTAGATTATTAAGTCTACAAGGTTTACTGTAACACAGCTCCAAAGCCAGCAAAGTTCAAAACCTGACGAGTACTGGGCCTTCTACCTTATAATGAAGAAAATACATTATTATTTTTTAACTTAATATTTTATAACAACTTAAGTTTTATACAGCATAATAAAAGGTAGGTTAAGCAAGTCAGTCAAGCTTAAGATCAGTAGGCTTACTCTTGAACCAATTCCGATCGATCGGCATTGAGATTGTGATTTTTCGTACGTTTATTTTTGCGCATTTTATTTATTTATTTATTTATTTAATCTTTTTTGCACAATTAAAAGCAATGTACAAACGGCGGACTTAATGCCATATGGCATTTTCTGCCAGTCAACCATTGGGTTCAACAGAGACTACATGGCGGTGCAATCTTATTAGTTAATTTATCCCTTCAAATATAAGTACTATAATATATACATTACACTAATTTAAACAAATAAAAATAACATAGGTAGCTACTATAGATATACTTTAACTAATTAATATAGGTAATTAAAAAAACTATGCATGATGAAGAGCCTTTGTCTTAATATTTGGGATTTAAAAGTTCTGCGCGAACAGCTTTTTTAAAACTAAATAAACTTTTAGACTGTTGAATATTCAGAGGCATTGTTCGCATTGACTCCAAATTGACTCCGTGTTGTACGGATTTTGGGTGAACCAAACTCAGTATTATTTAATTTTCTCAAAATGCGTATCCAATTTGGCGCTAGTGTTGCTACTCGAGCGTGCGAAAACTCACAATCCCAATGACGATCCATCAGAATTGGTTCGAGAGTAAGCCTTCTGATGTAGTCGTATTTCAGTTTTATAACTCCACGTGTTTTTGTAAACTTATATTTTTTCACTCCCTTGTACACGAATAGTAACTTCTGTAGACAAAAAGAAGGATAGAAGGATCTTACTAACTACCAAAAACTACTAAAAATATACATATAGGTGAAGTTGGCGCCATTTCAAGCATTTTGTTCTTTGGACAGCTCTCATGCGGCTCGTAATAGCGGCGGTTTTAGTAGTGAACATGCATAGCATGATGTGGTGCTGACTGTAGCTACCTTCGTGATACAAACAATCGAACAAAGAACTGCAAAACATAAAAAATCAAAGCAATAATATTTTTTTAGGCTCCCGCCATATTTTGATTTATTGCCTATAAATCAAAATAATATCCTCTGTTATTTTAATGCCAATAAATATTATTATTTCTGGTGTTAGATGTTTCTGATGTAAACTAAGCTTTAGGTAATATTATATGTAACGTGACATAAATTTATAAGTAACGTGTTACATAAGCGTTACATTGTCGTTACATAAACACAGTATTTTGCTCTGAAAACCATCAAAATTTAAGAATATCTTACTTAAATGAAGGTGATACGATTACTAATGCCTACAAGTATAGTTATATCTAAAATGATGATAGAAATCTCGGGTACTTACCTTTATATTCTTCAAAACAACCTCCGTAACGACGTTACCACGCACACTTCATTGAAGAAAAATACTGTTAAATAAAAAAATATGGTGGTTAGTGTTTTGACATTTCCATGTCAGTGTGCGGTGATGTTGCCACCTTCGAAAAACTACATTACCAAGCGGTTGGTTCAAAAATAAACTGCTTAATTTCGTTACATAAAAAAAGTTACATAAAACATAAAATTGGTACCAATCTAAAAAACTCTTTTTTAAACTATGAAATGTATGATGATTATAATGAAGATGTGGTTAAATAATTAGCTAATTTCATGGTGGTTTTGTAGAATTAATTACCTTAAAAGTAAACGCAATATTAAAGATAGAGTGATAAAAATGCCAAGTTACTCAGTACAGGAGACACGCGATTATTAGAGAAAAAAGCCCACTTTTGTATAAAAAAATCTAATTTAGTAATTAACTAACTGTTAATTAATAAAAAAATAATGGTGTCTGGTATGATATAAACAACACAAACTAGTATAAATAATTAAATTTTATCTACAAATATACTATACAATTGAAAAAATCCTAAGGAGACAAAAGAGATGAAAAAAAAGTGGCAAAATTGTCGGCCTGACCCAGTACCAAATCAGATTTCCTGATCGCCGTTTGCCTCACGTGAGCGTGTTTGGTGCATCCTATCAGCGCATTCGAGAAACGGGCTCAGTTCAACGACGAGAACGCGATCTTGGTAGACCGCTCGTTGGTAATGTTGGTGCTGACGAGGACGATGATGAAATTATTCCGAGTTTCAGAGCAGATCCTACTGTGTCCACAAGGCAAGTGGCAAAAATACATGTCATATCACAATGGAGAGCCTGGTTTGCCGCATCGCGTACAGCACAACTGTATCCATTCCATTACACACCAGTTCAAGCCATTGAAGAAAGTGATCCGGTGAGAATTGATTTTTGCAGATTTTTAATCAATACTGAGATTGAAGATCCAGATTATCTAAAGAAAATGATCAGTGGGCCGGACACATTCGTCGACTGTGTCCAGAAAGATGGGCTCATGCCGTTACACTTTGGGTCCCAGAGAGAAGTCGCGGACGAGGTCGGCCACTAAAGCGCTGGCGGGATGACCTAAAAATTTCCACGAAGATTGGTGGCATGTGATGTGGCTCGAGACAAGATTTTGTGGAGGGATTTGGGGGAGGCCTTTGCTCAGCAGTGGGACAGTATAGGCTAGAGAGAAAAAAAGTAAGGATATAAGCTTGACGTTTCACAAAAATGGGTTTCTTGGTTCTTCACGCGATCTTTCGCCTATTTGGTTAGTTATTATTAATTTATTATATCGAAGGCATTTTGGGCAACCTACATGGTAGTTTCGTTAACCTATTTTATTGCATAAAAACCTATTTAATTAATTCATTTATATCGACAAAGTAATTCTATATTCATTCTTAAATAGTATAATTACAAATCTAGGCAGAAACTGTAATGGCGGCTGTACACTCTCGACGAGTGCTCTCGTCAAGTCTCGCCGAGAGGTCTCGCCCGAGAGACCTGTCAGCGAGTGCTTACCATGTACACTCTCGTCTATTCACTTGCGGTTTTGATCACCGAGAGGATGGACGCGTTAGAAGTCGCTTCCACTGTTTCGCTATGCACTATTAATTATTATATGTATGTACACGAATATCATACAAAAAAATTCAAAAAGAGTGGCGTTAAAGAAGATGGTGGATGGTCGCTATGCATCGAATAATAATAATAAAAACCGATTTCAAAAACACTGAAAAGTTAAAAATAATATAAGAATAGGTACAGACAACATCTCACTTCTATATTGAAGTCGGTGCCAAACGATGATCTCCTAGAAAGTGTTAAAATTTGTATTAAATTAGCGTTTCCCTCGATTTTCATGGGATCCCATGATCAGATCCTGACTTTGGTGACCATGGGACCACCCTTGGGGTTTACTCTATCGAATAAAAAAAGAATTTTGAAAATCGGTCCACAATTGGCGGCGTAATCGCGTAACATACACACAAAAAAAACATACGCATCGAATTGAGAACCTCCTCCTTTTTTGAAGTCGGATAAAAATATGGTTACAGAGATGATTATAAGAAGCTAATCCAACATATTTTGTCATTTTTCGACGTGCAAATACTTATTCAGATGTGAAATATTATGATTAGTACGACTCAATTCACGTGTGTTCAGAGCGGTTGCTGGCTGTGCACTGCACTGGCGAGAGTGTACATTAATGCTCTCGCCGTTCCTCGCGAGACATGCCGAGACCCTTTGACTCGGGCACAAAAAACCGACACGGGAGCGAGAGCGGGCGAGTAAGCACGAGACATCCCGAGGCGAGGCGAGAGCTACCATGTACACTCTCGCACTCGGCCTGTCTCAGGGTGTCTCGGCGAGAGTGTACAGCCGCCATAAGCGCGCGGCCTTATCGCGGGCCAACGCACCAAGCGATGCCGAGCGGCCGTAGGTATAAAATTTCGAAAAGGGGACCGAGTTCACATCTATCTATCTATAATTCTATACCTATAAAATGCTTTGTCCTGAATGACTGACTGACTGACGGATCAACGCACAGCCTAAGCCGCTGATCGTAGAGACTTGAAACTTGGAGGGTGTGTTCTTTGTATGACGTAGGCATCCGTTAAGAAAGGATTTTCGGAAATTCTATCCCTAAGGGGGTGAAAATGGGGGGAAAAGTTTGTATGGGACATCGTGATTCCGTTTTCGAATCTACTTCAAATTTTGCATAAACTTTCTTTAGCAGAATTAATGGAAGACGTGTTTCGTATTTTATTGAAATTCATCGTTTGACTATCTGTTTGTAAGAAAGAAGTTTAAAGTTAACAAAATTATTTCAAAAATTACTTGTCAACGTTATTTTGGGCCAGCCTGTAGAATGAAGTATACAGGGTGTAACTGAATACCCCAATAACATTTAAGGGTATGTATCCATCAGAAGTAGAGATGCTGTAGAAAAATATGTGGGCGAACAAACCTACTTTTTTTCCCATACAAACTAAATAAATTATTTTTTAGTATTAAGTGCCGACAACCCTACGTAAGCGTACGAGGAATACTACGCTCACGTCATACAAACTAAATAAATATTTTTTTGGTATTAAGTGCCGACAGCCTTACGTAAGCGTAGGAGGAATACTACGCTCACGTCTGTCACGTGTCATTTTGTGTTTAAATTTCTTTTCTGTTAAGAGCTGATCATGGTTGTCACTTAAAAGTTTTTGCTTTCAGTTTAAAATCAAATAACTCTGAAAGTATAGGGATTCCAGATCTCAGACAAGCACCGAAGGTCCATTTAGTTTCTAACTTATATGCCCCTTAAATATTATTGGGGTGTTCAGTTACACCCGGTATAATTCTTAACAATTTCTTCTTTATTAATGTATTTTATGCTTATCAAAAAATGGAGGATATTATAGTAACCATAAATTTGATCCGCGTCCGCGCATTTAAGTTTTAGTTTATTAGGTTATTTTCTATTTTAGTTTATAATAAAATATTAAAAGATTCTTGTTTTTTTCTCTTTTATGCTTGCTTGTACAATGTCGGACGAATCGGGAAAGAGACGGAATACAGCATGAAACATGTAAGAGATTGTTGTCTAGTAAAGCTAAGAGACGTCTTATTGAATGTGACGTACTAAGTATAGTGACGAAATACGTAGTGACGAGCTGTCTACAGAACCAAACAGAGATGCGATTCTATATTAATTTTATTACCTTAATCAAATTCGATAAGAAAGGATTATCTGAAATTCTACCCCTAAGGGGGTAAAAAAGGGGGGCAAAGTTTGTATGGGACAACTAGATTCCTTGGTCCAATCTACTTTAAATTTTGCATTAACATTCGTTAATAGAATCGATGGATGTTTCGTATTTTATTGAAATTCATCCCCTAATAGGGTGAAATGGGGTGGTAAAATGTGATATCGACATTATTGTCGTTTTTATGGTTTTTTGGGTCGTAGATTACGAAAATAACATCGATATCAAAATCCAACATGCCGGACGCAAAATACCATCATCCCTTGATGGGGTGCAATGGAGTTCAAGAGATACGATTCTGTATTAATTATCTTAATCGTATTTAAAATTGAATTTATAAGAAATTATTTTCCAATCTAATTTAAATTTTGCATAAACATTCTTTAACAGAATTTATGGAAGACGTGTCTCGTATTTTATTAACATTCACCCCCTAACGGGATAAAAATGCGTAGAGAGCGTAGATCTCCAACGTTTACTCAACAAAAAGTTTGTTAATTTTTCATTAATATTAACCAACTCTGCAGACGCAAAATCATCCCTTGATGGGGTGCAATGGGGATGAAATATTTTATATTATATAAATAGTTTCAATCGAACAGAGATGCGATTCTGTATTAATTATGTTAATCGTATTTAAAATTGAACTCATAAGAAATGATTTTCCAATCTAATTTTGCATAAACATTATGCATAAACAAACACGTCTTCCATAAATTTTAACAAAATTTATGGAAGACGTGTTTTGTATTTTATTAACACTTAACTGGATAAAAAATGCGTAGAAAGTGATTTTGGAGATTATTTACTTCGAAGTTAATATCAATACTCCTTAGTGCTTTTGATATAATTGACAATTTATTTTTACACTTTATTTTGACACATGCTTCAAAACTCAATCCGATGCTATCCAACATTTTCTTACATTTATAAGTAAATGTCCAACATTTTCTTACATTTATAAGTAAATTTGTGTTTGTCTGTTTTTAAAAATGGGAGCAGAGTTGGTTAATATTAATGGAAAATTAACAAACTTTTTAATCGTGCCAATAGTGGGGGATGGCGCATGCCTTTTCCATTCACTATCATATTTTTGTTGTACGGCACACAAGAACATTCAATGGATATTCGTCAAGAAATTGTGCATGTCGCGAACAATTGGGATGAATTTGCTATTATGTCCCATGACCGTCATGGCAACAATCATGGGACAAAGGAAGAGTATACATTAGATATGTTATAACACTCGACATAGGCGGTTTCTGCGAGTTAGTTGCAGCCGGTCAAATATACCTGTTTATATGTTGCTGCGCAATATTAACCCCCCAAAATTATGCAATGGCACCAGATTGCAAGTGAAAACATTGCATCACAATGTAATCGAGGCAATTATACTGACCGGTTGTTCTCAAGGAGAGTCGGTATTTATTCCTCGGATTCCCCTTACACCATCAAATTACCCCTTCGAATTTAAGAGAGTACAGTTTCCCATCAAAGTCTGCTTCGCAATGGCCATAAACAAAGCTCAAGGTCAAACTCAGGTAGCGGGAATAGACTTGAGGGAAAGCTGCTTCTCCCATGGCCAGTTGTATGTGGCATGCTCCAGAGTAAGCTCACAGAATAGTCTGGTGATTCTTGCACCCGAAGGGAAAACAAAAAATATTGTTTACAAAGAAATACTGCGGTAGGTGTAGTATTTCGATTTCGTGTTCATTTAGGTTCGTGTTATTTTTTTTAATTTTCTTTTATTTTCATGTTTATTTACTTTACGGAAAATTATAGATTAAAGCAGCAACTCTGAAAAACAAGAGTTTTGTGTTCTTTATACATTAGACAATGCTAGAGAGATATACGAGTATAAAGCAAAAAATAATTACTGTTTTTATTATATATTTTTGGATGTTGATTTTTTATGTTTGTTAATTAAAATATTATGATTGTTACCTCTGTAACTTTTTATTTATTTTACCTCTAACTCTTCATAAGTCGATAACTCCATAATTCGAATTTTTTGTCATCACCCTTGATGTACGACTTGAGGTCCTAAGGTATTTCAACATAATACTTTATTATGTTATAACAAAATTAAATAACGAAAAAAAACAATTAAACATCCTATTAGAATCATTTTTTACTTCTACGCGGACGAAGTCGCGGGCAAGAGCTAGTCTGTATATATAAAAGAAGAAACTGACTGACTGACTGACTGACATATCAACGCACAGCCCAAACCACTGGGCCTAATGGCGGCACCACACTTCGTTATGCGTTATGTGTTATGCGCGTTATTCGGCCGCATACGACGAACTGTGGAGGACTTATTCGTCTATATTTGCTTTATTCGCACGAATAACGCATAAGCGCGAATAGCAAATACGCTTATCCGTCCACTTGTCGGTTTTTAGACACACTTCAAAGCTTTCGCTCGTGTTCGCTCGCAAACGGCGGTCGTGTCTCGACGTGTACGGTATCTATAGGTGTACTGTGTGTGCGAAAATGGAGTGGACGAACGAAAAAGTATTGCAATTTCTGGATTTGTATCAGATGCACCCTTGCATATAGGACCCAAAGAATGGTTGCCATAAGGTAAAAGCAAAAAATAAGCTGCTGCCACAGTTACCACGTCCATTTTGTACGCAAACAACACACATATTTGGCCGTATTTGGCATCTTTGGTTCGCCGGAACGCAGTGTGGATGGCATGTTTGTTATTCGCTCACATAACAAATATTTGGGCACATACAGAGTAGCCGCATAACACATAGCGCGGAACGAAGTGTGGTGCGGCCATAAAGATTCCAAATTTGGCACGTAGGTTCCTTATGAGGTGAAGGGGTGCACTAAGAAAGGATTTTTTTAAATTCACTCTCTAAAGGGTTGAAAAAGGGCTCCAAAGTTTGTATGGGGAAACCAGATTACTTGCTCTATTTTAATCGAAACTTCACATGAGCACTCCAATCGATAAATAAGTTAACACCTATTTCAGGATTTTCCAAATTTCAACCCCTAAAAGGGGGATATGGGGTGTCAAAGTGTGAAAATTGATAATATCAACGAACAGCCCAAACCACTGGGCCTAGAGATTCCAAATTTGGCACGTAGGTTCCTCGTGAGGTGTAGGGGTGCACTAAAAATGAATTTTTGGAAATTCCACCCTTGAGGGGGTAAAATGGGGATGAAAGTTTGTATGAAAGTCCGTCAGTTTTGAAGTTAGTGTAGAAATTGTGTTGAATAAAATTATTTGAATTGAAACGACTTGATGTGCTGACAATGGTGTATTAATAACAACAGGTTGCTAAGATACGTAAGACATTAAATCATAGACATCTTGCGCGCCCCACGCACTAAACCACGCCCCACGCACTTTTTAAAGAATGCGCGGAGCAGCTTACCATACCTCTTCACATGATAATCAATCAATCTCTGAAAGAAGGTGTATTCCCTGACCTCTTAAAAATCTCAATAGTAAAGCCCATCCACAAAAAGAACAAGAAAACAGATCTAAATAATTATCGCCCTATTGCCCTATTACCTACAGCTTCAAAAATATTTGAAAAAATTATATGCAATCGCGTCTATAAATTTTGCGAAAAATTTAAACTCCTAGACGAATCTCAAAATGGTTTCCGAAAAAAGAAATCGACAACCCTAGCTGTTTATAAATATATTGAAGAAGCACTGAAAAATATCAACAATAAAAAATACGCTATAGGAATACTACTCGATATGACTAAGGCATATGACAAGGTTCAATACAATATACTGTTGAACAAATTATACAGTATAGGTATTCGAGGCGACACTCACAAATGGTTCAAATCGTACTTATCCAATAGACAACAATTAGTGGAAATAGAATATTTTAATCACAACACCAGAGAAATACAAAAAATAAGATCCGAGAATATATTTCAAACTGCTTCAATTCCTCAAGGAAGCGTATTAGGCTGTCTACTCTTTCTAATTTACATTAACGATCTCCCCAAAATAATGGATGAGCCATGTGTTCTATTTGCCGACGACATTTCAATAATGACATCATGCCATAATAATTTAGATCTAAACAACAAACTTCAATCTATATTGGACAAAACTGTAGGGTGGCTACATGACCACAACCTAGAAATAAACTTTAACAAAACAAAATTAATGACATTTCATCCCTATCAAAAATCTCCAATTGACATCAAATTCTCATACAATAACATAAAAATTGAAAAAGTTGACAATTTTACACTGTTAGGATTAGATATTGACCCACATTTAAATTGGAAAAATCATATTGACAAAATTAGACTGAAACTATCCAAATTCTCATATGCGTTACACGAAGTTAAGAAAACCACGGATTTACAAACCGCGCTCACAACCTACTATGCGTACGCATATGCATGGCTGAGCTATGGCATAATTCTTTGGGGGAACAGTGTTGATGCCCCTACTCTCTTTACTGCTCAAAAAAAACTGATAAGAATCATAGCTAATATAGAAGTGACCGATACCTGTAGACCACATTTTATAAAGCATAAGATCCTGACAGTGCCAGGCATATATATACTTGAAGCCTTTAAATTCGTACGAAAACACCCTGAGCTATATACAAAACGAGAACACTTAAAAATGTTTTACTCGCTAAGGTCTACACGCAAAAATAAATTAGTACCACCAACCTCTAACCTACAACTACATTCGTCTGGCCCCTTGTCCACGACCACTAGAATTTATAACAAGATACCAGAAAATATAAAAAATGAGGAAAACGACAAAAAAAGTATAAAGTTATTAAAAGAACTATTGATTAGAAAATGCTATTACACAATTAATGATTTTATGAATGACAAATGAAAAAATAGTAATATTAAATAGACCTACCATAATATAATTACGTTAATTACTTACTTGCTATTATGTAGCATAATATTTTTAAAAATAGATAAATAAATAATAAAGTTGATAAATATGTTTCGAGATACAACTAGCTTTAAGTTGTATAGGTATTTATATCCTTTCTTGTTCACATTTATACATTATGATCGTTTATACAAAACAATTGTACAAAGGCGAGCTTATCTCTTTAAGAGACCTCTACCAGCCAACTCCAGCTAGTTAAAATTAAATGTATTTTATATTATAGAACTATCTAAATAAATATAAATGTCAACTACACATTAGCTTTAAATATTATAAATATAATACAACAGATATATAAATGTAAAAAAAGTAATAATATAGTTACATAATCTCCAAAAGCACAGATGACTATTTAATAAAGTTTAATTAAATAAATATAATTGTAATTATTAAAATATGATTATATTTTTAAATGTTTACAAGTCTCCAAATTAAAATATATTGTAATATATAAATGTTATTTCATTCAATGTTACTATAAATATCAATAATGTTAATTTTATTCCATATAAATATTTATTAATAATGACATATTATATTCTGATTATTATAATGCTGTGATAGTAAATTAAATAAAAATGTATATATATAAATTAAATAAAAATGTACCTGTGAATGTTTATAGATAATGGTTCCTAAATATGATGACATTAGATTTAGATAATTATTTTTTTTATATTAAGTAGTGCATGCCTATCTCAAAAATTGTTGTGCCTTAACAAGGTCCATAATGATACTATTTACATTTGTCTATAGCTAAAAAATACTTATGGAATGCAATAAAGAATTTGAATTTGAATTTGAATTTAAATAAACGTAATTATAATAAGTTCATAAAATAATTTAACATTCAATAGGTAGCTTACACAATCTAGTTACGGATCGCGTGAATTCTGTACCACTAGCAAGAGTGACAGTAGCCACCCTACAAATACCGTCTGCACCCGTATGCAGTTTACTGATTCTGGCTAATGGCCATACTTGTGGTGACGTGTTATCATCCTTAACTAGAACAAGATCATTAATTTTTAGGTTTGATGTGGATTGACGCCACTTGCTACGGTTTTGCAAAGAGTTTAAATAATCTCTGGACCACCGCTGCCAGAAGTGTTGCATCATAGACTGCACACGTTGCCATCGAGACAATCTACTTTCATTAAGAGTAGTAATGTCGGGCTCTGTTGGCAATAATAATGAATCTCCTATTACTAGGTGTGCAGGCGTAAGAGCACTGAAATCGTTTGGATCTTCACTAATGGCTGTGATAGGCCGCGAATTGATGCATGCTTCTATCGTACATAACACTGTATAAAGTTCTTGAAAAACGAGTAAAGCGTTGGCGATAACATGCTTCATATGATATTTTACTGTTTTAACAGAGCTTTCCCACAAACCTCCAAAATAGGGACTGTTAGGTGGAATAAAAACAAACCGAATAGGTTCGGGTAAGAATGCTTTGTTTATGTCTGTTAAATTTTGATCCTGCGATAGCAATTTATGACAGTCATTCAGTAAATTTTTACAACCGACGAAATTGGTAGCGTTGTCGCAATGCAACTCAGCTAAACGACCACGTCGCCAGCAGAATCTTTTAAGTGCTCCTACGAATGCATTTGTGGACAAGTCGCTTACCAGCTCTAAATGTAAAGCTTTTGTGCTCATACAGATAAAAACTGCAATATAAGCCTTATTATAACTACACGCCTGCATGCTCTGTCTTATATTAATTGGCCCGCAAAAGTCAACCCCAGATATTAAGAAAGAGCGGTTCGGTTTGACACGCACCTTCGGAAGGGCGCCCATAATAGGATTTTCGTTGTATGGTTTAGCTCTAAAACATCTAACACACGTTCGCGTAACATTTTTTACTAAAGACTTGCCGTGGATAGGCCAAAATCGTTGGCGTATTATAGCTAAGAGCGATTGTGGTCCGACATGACAATACGCAAGGTGATAATGCGTCGCGATTATTTTTGTGACGTGATGCGACTTGGGGAGCAATATCTGGTGTCTTGTTTCGTAGGCTAGGGTTGAGTTTTGTAGTCGACCTCCTACCCTTATAACATTGTTTTGATCGATAAAGGGGCTTAATGGTAGCAACTTACTTTTACAGTGTAAAGAACGATTTTTACATAGCGCATCATAGTCTTTAGAGAAAGCATAGCGTTGTACTAACCTACAAATATTTAATTCTGCAGTTTTGATCTCCGATAGCGATAATGAACCCTTAAGCTTATTAGTATTGCGACAATTGTATATAAATCTTAACATATAAGCTACAATCATGAGTAATTTACTCCAAGACGAAAATTTATTGAGTAAATAATCAAAATTTTGTAAATTTATTTCTGCCTTATGTTCCGTTGCCGTTGGTGCAGATTCGACAACTGGCTGACATTGTAGAAGAGGTGGTGGCATAAATCCATTTACAAAATTTGGTCTAAACCAACTGTCATCAAGTTTACTGGCATCTATTCCACGGGAAATATAATCCGCTGGATTATCGGCTGATTTTACATGTAACCATTTATATTTAGCTGTCAACTTTTGAATTTCGCGAACCCTTTCTACGACAAAGGCCTTTAATTGTTGGGACAAGTGACCCAAGCCAAAGCTATTGTGGAATCTGACCAACAGTAAATATCGTCAAATTTAATATCACTACTAGTCACATATTTGTTAATGAGTCGAGCTAATAATGTTATACCACAAAGTTCTAATTTTGGCAGTGTTACCTTTTTGATAGGTGCTAGTCTGGATTTTGAACAAACTAAATGTACTTGTACGTTACCCATCTCATCGCAGGTTCTTACATAGAGCACGGCCCCATATGCGCGTTCACTGCTGTCTGCAAAGCCGTGTAGCTCTATCGTCTTCTGATGCTGTGGTATGTTTAACCTGGGTATGGAAAGCTCATTAAGTGTCTTAATACTTTTTTGAAATTGCTTCCAGCGTTTGAGGTGATCTGGGTGTATATTTCATCCCAATTTATATGTATTATCGATCCATAGATCTTGCAACAGTATTTTCGCCTTAGTTATTACTGGGCTTAAGAACCCTAATGGATCAAAGATTTTAGATAGGTACTTCAGCAACTACTTTTCGTTTTGTATATGTTAATTTTGTGCCCATGTGAATTTCGAATTTGAAGCAATCTGTGCTAGGCTGCCAGTACAGTCCGAGCGTTTTTACGGCAGTGTTATTGGAGAAGAGAAAGGTTGCTTCTCTATCAACTTCGTCAATCTGTTCAAGTAATTCCTTTGAATTGCTACACCACTTTCGTAAGTGTAAGCCTCCTGCTTGTAAAATGCTTGAAATATGATTTTGCAACGATTTGGCTTTATTAATACTATTAGTCCCAGTAAGTAAATCATCCATATAAAAGTATTTTATGACAGCTTTCGTAGCATCTGGTATGTATTTATGACCTTCATCTATTGCAATTTGCTGTAAACATTTTGTCGCTAAATAGCTTGCTGATGACGTTCCGTACGTTATAGTATTTAATTGATATTCCTTAAGTTGTTCACTAGGATCTGCTCTCCAAATAATCCTATGTAAATTCCTTTGGTCTTCTCTGATTAGAAATTGTCGGTACATTTTGGTGACATCAGCAGTCATGACAATTGGATGTGTTCGAAAGCGAAGGAGTATTGATACAATGTCATCTTGCACAACTGGCCCCGTCATAAGTATGTCATTTAATGATATGTTGTTCGATGACGACATGGAGGCATTAAAAACGACTCTAACCTTTGTTGTTGTACTAGTTTCCTTGAATAGACATGGAGGCATTAAAAACGACTCTAACCTTTGTTGTTGTACTAGTTTCCTTGAATATAGCGTGATGCGATAAATAGTAGCAGTTGCCAGTACGATCAGCTAATGGTTTTACTTCTGTCATGTGTCCTAGTTCAAGGTACTCTTTCATAAATTGTGTATATTCCATATGCATTTTTTCGTTCGTAATAAATTGTCGTTCAAGTGCATGAAATCGTTTAAGGGCCTTAGAATATGAGTCTCCTAGGGCAGATGGATTTTGACATAATAGCATAGTCACGATGCAACGTCCATCGCTGTTTCTTGAAAAGGTGTTGTTGAAGCTCTTTTCGCATAAAATATGTTCCTCTTTGGTGCTCTTGTCATTTGTAGAAATATTTTCTATCTCATTGTTAATATGAAGCAATGTATTATGTTTTTTACCACATCGTTTGCATTGAGATGATATGCACTGTTCTGGGGTGGATTTATACTTTAGGCAGTTTGTGCATCTATTGTTTTGTTTCACATGATTTAATCTCTCGTTTACTGACATATTCAAAAATGTATCACAGTGAAATAATCGATGTTGAGCTTTATTACATAATCGGCAATTTGGTTGTTGTTTTTATAATTATTGATGACACATGAGTAACGAGAATTGTCATTGTCATTATTTTCTTCCGTTGTTGTTGTCAAAGAATAAGAACGTTTTGGCAAAAAGGTTGCTTGTGTTTCATTTTTGTTTCCGTTAATGATTTCTAGTGCTTGCGCTCTTTGTTCTAAATAAGTTAATAGTTCAGTTAGAATGGGCAATGTATTTGAATCCTTTGGCCGTCGGAATTCCCAATCTTTTTTGTAGCTATATCTAGTAATGATACAACTGTATATACAATTATTGTGTCCCAATGTTCTATCGGGAGTCCGAGGTTTTTCAATAATGATAAATTCTGTTTGGTTGTGTTGTATAACTTTCTGATACTTGGGTTGCCGGTGATCTTATTTTGCTCCAATATGTTTTTTAGATGTGCATTTACTAATATTTGTTTATTTTCATATCTGTTTTGTAACGATTCTATTGCTATACTGTAATTTTCTTCTGTGATGGGTATTGACTGAATGAGTTGTACCTAATGGCTCGCCTGCAAGGACTGAGCGCAAATAGTAAAACTTTTGAACATCTTTGAGGTCTTTGTTGTCGTTTATACAGCTATAGAAAATTTCTTTGAACGAGAACCATTGATTGTATTTGCCATCAAAAATTGGGATTTGTATTTGCGGTAATTTGGGGTTTGCTCCTGTTTGATCGTTGCAGTGTGGATTCGTAGTTGCTGTGTCACTAGCGCGATTGGTTTTGTTTAACAATTCTTGATATGTAGCTTTGGTAGCAAAGTATAGTGTGCGACATTCTTGTACGGTGTCAAAGATTGGATCGTCATCCTCAATATCATCGGGAAGATTATTATTAATTTGTGACAGTGCCTGGTTTACTTCTTTAATGTGTTCAAGTCTTACCGATAACTCGAAGTACGACGGCTGCGTTTTTGCGAAGTCTTGAAGTTGTTTGAATTCACGATTGATGAGCCTGAGTTTCCGTATGATTGCTTGTTTAGCTTTAGGGTCCATATTTGAAGGACCAATGTAGAAATTGTGTTGAATAAAATTATTTGAATTGAAACGACTTGATGTGCTGACAATGGTGTATTAATAACAACAGGTTGCTAAGATACGTAAGACATTAAATCATAGACAGTTAGGATTCCAAATTTTGGATTTAGGCTGGAGATTTATGCAAGTGCAAAAAGAATGGATTTTTCAAAAACCACCCTCTACGGGGTTGAAACGGAGGTCTAAAATTTGTACAAAATTAGACTATCTATATAAACGACACACCAAAAAACCAAGGCAAACACCCTTACTTTTGTTCCAGTCGATTCTGTCAAAAAGCACCGGACCGCCAGTATCGCCGCCAGGGCCATCCCCGCGACATCACAGAAATCGGCTCTCAATCAACGAAGTTCCACAGTAGCGAACATAACTGAATTGACAGCCCCCTTCTTTCTGAAGTCGGTTAAAAATGCAATGCAGCCAGTGCCAGAAGGAAAAATATATGAATTTTTTTATCAAACTTACACTTCACCGTTTTTCATAAGTACCTACATTAGATTCCTCCGACTTATCTCTTGGATATCACAGGGATCCAAAATTTCGTTATTTTTTAAGCTCCGACGCATACTTTGGAGATATTTGTAAAATCTCTAAATTTCTCTACAAAATAGGGATCGGGATGAAAACTGATTTATTAAATATAGGTCTCGGCTACATATTACTTATTATCTTCTATCTATATCTGTATATATAAAAGAAACCGACTGACTGACATATCAACGCACAGCCTAAACCACCGGGTCTAGAGATTTAAAATTTGGCACGTCGCACAGTGTAGGAATTTCATAATCTAGCGGGATTTAATTCGAAACATCAACTTGCACTAAACGAGCAATTAATATTTTTTTCCTATACCTTAGACCCTACTAACAAGCATTATAAACTTAAAATTATTGTAGGTATCTTAAAACCCAGAATAAAATTATGTTAAAGGTAGTACACAAAATAAATCATTTGATTCACACAAAACGAATCATTTATTTGCGTGCATTGTTGATACGATTACACAGTGATGTTCGCTAAAACTTAGTATTTTGTGTTTTTTATTGTGTCAACAATATCTTAAGGTAAGAATAAAACTATTTTATTGCATGTAGAAATTATTTCTTAAAGACATAATCGCAGAAAAATGAATAAGCCGGAAAAACAATCGTTTTTTAATTATTGGATAATTTGAATAGGATAAAAGTTACATTATTACACGATATTACACAGTATAAATTACACCATGGTATAGTCCAAAGTCTTAACTATCAGATATGATTAATAGATTTTGCTCGTTTTTGCACCCCTCATACATTTTTTTTTGTTTTGTAGGATGACTTGTGAAATTACCAGAAGGCAAATTTTTGATATTTGGTATTATAAAGAAGGCGAATGAACGTTTTGATGCTGTTTTTGCTTTCTTTATCACCACTATGAGCTGGTAAGGTTTTCTGAAGCTGCTTTAAAGGAAACAAAGATATTTTTAAGAGTTTTACTAGCGAGATTGGGAGAAAAATGGGCAGCAAGTCGTCGTCAAAGTGAACGTTTTTTAAGGAATAATGCTGACTGGTTGAGCACTAATATTGTGCTTCCATATACTATAGTGCAAGAAATTCCATTCGAGTAGTACTGGAAGACCACAAAAGCCCTTTTCGGAATGCTGCGATACGACTAAAAAGCGAAAAATTTAAAATCTTATAGCTTCCACTAGCCCGGAATAAAATCATTATTGCAAACACGTTTAATCTACAAAAACAAGGCAAAGGAGACTCAGCTGCTATTGTCAAAGAGCTTTCTATGGGTTCGCGAAATAAATAGATTTCATATAATTTTAGAAACTCTAGGCTCTGGATTTGCTATCGACTTAAATGCCTTCGATACGTATATCACAGATACTAGAAACCTTTACCTTCAAGAATACTCTTGGTACAATATGCCTGTTAGCGTCCACAAAGTGTTATTTCATGGCAGAGAAGTAGTCGCCTCATATATTCTTCCTATTGGGCAATTGTCTTAGGGAGCTCAAGAGGCTAGAAATAAGGACAAAAGAAGTTATAGAGAATTTTTTTACAAGAAAAACATCACGAGTCGATACTAACGTGGATCTAGTTAACAGGCTTCTCATATCATCAGATCCGTATATAGCAAGTTTGCGATATGTCCCCAGAACAAAAAAAAGTCCACTGGAGCCCGAAGTTTTGAATTTGCTCTCCATACCCACGTCAAATGAGCCATCTAGGGACGACCTAGGTGACTAATATTTAAAGAAACGTTTTTATGTAATTTTTAAGTTTTTAATGATGAGTTATTGTCTATAAAACTTATTAAGATACTCTTTATACGATTATTATAACTTTCCAAACCTTATCACAACTATTTACAATCAAAAATATAGTTTAAATGTCATTGATAATTAAATCCCGCTAGATTATGAAATTCCTACACTGGAGTCGGTTCCTTATGAGATGTACTAAGAAAGAGTTTTCCAAAATTCACGCCCTTAGGGGTTGAAATGGGGCTCCAAATTTTGTATGGGGGAACAAGATTAGTTGGACTATTTTATTCAAAGCTTCACAGGAGTACTCCTATCGATAAATGAGTCAACACTTGTTTTAGGTTTTTTTCAGAATTCACCCTTTTAAATGGGGGATATGGGGTGTAAGGCTGAAAATTAATATGGGTATCCTTTGTATGGTTTATCGGGTCGCTGGTTACAAAAACAATAACGATTTCTAAATCCAACCTGGCGGTCGTGAACTACCATCATCGTTTTCTATCTTCTTCTTAATATGGAAAAGAAGAAACTGAGTCACATATCAACCTACAGCCCAAACCTTCGGGTCTAAGGATGCAAAATTTAACTAGTAGGTTTCTTATGAGGTCTAAGGGCTATGAGCACTAAGAATGGATTTTTCGACAACATCTGATCTGATTTTGTTTTCTCAACATTTGTATGAGGAAACAAAATCAGACTATTTTATTCGAAATTTCACAGGAGTACCTACTGTTATCAATAAATGAGTAAACACGTGTTTTAAGTTTTTACAGAATGAAACCCCTAAAAAAGGGAAATGGGATGAGAAAGTCTGAAAATCAACATGGGTATTCTTTTTGTGGTTTATCGAGTCGCTGATTACGAAAACAGCAACAATTTTAAAATCTAACGTGGCAGACGTGAAATATCATCACCCATATAAGGGTTCTATATATTTTTTCATTTTAGGTATGCCATCTCGATCGTCGTCAATCGGGCACCTAGGCACAATATAGAGCACGATACAGTAGCCCGACTCCATATAAAGGGACGAATCGGCGCATGCACACATACAAACGTCGTTTACACGGCCGCCAAGCATGCTCAGCAGGCGTACCACGGGCTGCCAAGACTGAACTCGAGTCACGCATTATATCACAATTTCAGTGACATAATCTCTATGTCGTATAGAGTAGCACGGTGGCGCGTATTTAGTATGACTGACGTGATAAATTTTCTTGACGCTTGTCAAGGAATACGTGTGACTGAGTTTTATCACAAATTTTTTGGTGTGCCTGTGCACCGACTGCTGTGGTTGTAGTAAGGGCTTTAATACTTTAGAAGATGTAGCAGCAGTCGGAGAGCAAAAAATTTGAGATAAAACTCAGTCACACGTGTCCCTTGACGAGTGTCAAGAAATTTTTACCACGTCAGACCCACTTAATACGCGCCACCGTGCTACTCTTTAAGACATAGAGATTATGTCACTGAAATGGTGAGATAATGCGTGACTCGAATCCAGTCTTGGCAGCCCGTGCTACGCCTGCTGAACGGCATAGCAACGCAGTGTCACGCCGCGCGCCGCGAGACGAGAGGAGTAGTTATCAGGAATAATTCTGCATCTATAATTAGTACAGTTCAAGGTGCTGCTGGAAGGTTGTTGCCTTACCCCCAATTTGACGCGAGCGAAGCCGCGGGCAAAAGCTAGTAGGTACTGTATATGTTTTATTATATTATTTAAAATAAAAGAGTCCCATTTTATTTGTAGTTACAAAAATCACTTTATTAAATTCTAATCAGTTAGCTCACAGACCGAGCTTCTAGTTAGAGATACTACAGACTACTTCTTAGTGTTGTGGCTCTTTACAACATCTCTCCTCTTAACTTAAAACTAAAATAACTTTCATTACATTTCAAATATACATCATGACTTGATATACATTAAAATAATTAGCAAGTAACTTTTTTTTATTGGAGTCTTAAATCCTACCGGAACCTAATACATAATCTTGAAACCTTACTGGTAACCGGACTTGTCTTCTTACTCTAGTACTTCTGTTCTCATCAGAATTAGAAAGATCTATTAAACCATTTCCAAAATGTTCTTGAATTACACTATTATTACCAGTAATATTACCTTCATTCATTTCACCCCCAACATTAAAATTAATGCATTTTTTAGTTATACAACTATCACTACTCTTTCTTTTGTCAATATGAGCACTATTTCTTCTCACAACATGATCATTTATCAAATCTTTTACAACATCTAGGGGCATTATGTTTATCTAAGACTACACCAGGAATCCAGGAAGAATATACACCAGGAACTCTCTACCTTTTTTAATCAATATTCTATCATTAACACTAAAATTTTGTTCTTTTACACAGGTTTTATCATGATAATTTTTATAATCATTTTGATGTTTTTTTACCTTATCCATTAAATTAACTACACATTGAGGTTTTAATTGAATTTGTGAGATGGGTACCTTCGATCTTAGTTTCCTGCTCATTAGTATTTCGGCAGGAGAATAACCCAGGTGTGGAATAGGTGTTGTTCTATAGTTCAAGAGAGCACTTTCTAAATCACTTTTATCCTCAATAAATTTTTTTATTAGATTTTTTGTTATATGTACAGCTTTCTCTGCCATCCCATTTGATCTAGGGTAATGTGGGCTACTTGTTTTTATTTGAAAATTCCAATCTTGTGAAAATTTACGAAACAGATCCGAATTGAATGGCATGTTATCAGCTATTACTATTTGAGGTATTCCATGTGTGCACGTAATCAGGAAGAAATAGTTTAAACCCCTGCTTTTAGGCATTACCTTAATCACGCCCATACAAAAGGTACTAGCAACATACCTTGCTCGCAAATAGAAGACCGCCGCCGATGCGTGGGCTTGCCCTGCAGCTCAGAACCGCGCTTCCTCACTTCTGGGGCTTCTTCACTGGAGATCTTTGTGCACAATCATAGGAAAACCATATTCTTCTGTATCAGAAAACATAGGCACGAAAATCTAGCCGGACATGATTCGAAGTAACAACGGATCTGACATTCTTTTTCTTTTTTCAACGTGTACGGCGGTCGCGCGGCCAGTAATATGCCAATGCGATTTGTATAGACAATGATCAAGGTTTTATGCCTGAACACCACGAATAGAAAATATTTTTTTAAAAATTTTGATTAAACTTATGCTGTCTTTATACTTTAGAACTTCAACTTCAATCCACTTAGACAAATAATCTATAATTACCAAATAATCATTACCAAAACATGTTAAGATGTCTGCACCAACTTTTTGAAATATAATATGAGGTATATCATGGGGTATTAGTGGTTCATTTGGTTTACTTACTCGATATTTTTCACAAATATTACAACTTAAAACAAATTTTTCTATTGACTTATTAATTCCACACCAATATACCATTTGTCTAGCTTTAAGTTTGGTTTTAGTTACACCCATATGCCCTTCATGAAGTAGTTTTAGAATTTTTAATTGTAACTTACTTGGAATAATTAATTGTCATTAAAAAATAATACCCCATTCACGCAATAAATATCATCCCTTATAGTGTTTTAATTCAGAAGGTATTTGTCTACTGTCACTCGGCCATTTAGATTGAAAATATTTTTTGACCATGCTTAATATTGAATCCTGTTCTGCTTGTTCCACTAACTGAAATGAATCAATAAAATCATACTGTTCAACACTATGCACTGTACCAGATATATTTAATTCATTTTCATAACTTTGATTCTCATAATTCCTTGACAATAGATCAGCTACAACTAGCTACAAACATAAACTTTCCAGGTATATATTTAAGGTTCAATTTATATTTAAACAGTTTCATTTTCATTTTCTGCAATCTATCTGATGCAATTTTGCATAAATCTTTTTCAAGCAACTTAACCAAAGGTTTGTGATCTGTTAACACAGTAAACGTATATCCATATATATAGTTATGAAACTTGCGACATGCAAACACACTACTATGTAACTCTTTTTCTATTTGGGAATAATTAATTTCTGCATCAGTAAGAAACCTAGAAGCAATGCAACTGGTTTATTGTTTTGTAGTAAACAACAACCTAGGCCAAATTTGGATGCATCGCATTGTATAACAATTTCCTTACTGGAATCAAAATTACATAATACAGGAGCACTACAGAGCAAATGTTTAATTTTAGAAAAACAGTCACCATGGTGCTCTGTCCACACATAGGCATTTTCTTTCTTTAAAAGTTGTCTTAATGGCTCAGTTACAATTGATAGATTTGGAATGAATTCCCTAAGATAATTTATCATACCCATAACAGATTGTAGTTCTTTTACATTGAGAGGTGTTTTCAAATTTTTTATTGCAGCTACTCTCTCTGGATCAATTTTAACACCGTCAGCAGAAAAAATATGACCTAAATATTTTATTTCTTTTTGTTTGAACTGTAACTTATTTAAATTTAATTTTAGTTCATATTTTTCAGCTCTTTCCATTATTATTTTTAATGCTTGATCATGATTTTTCTCTGTTTCTGAGGCTAGGACTAAATCGTCGAAATATATTATTAAATCCTTAATATCTCCAAATATGAAAGTCATTATTTTCTGAAAATATTCAGGAGAGCAAGACAGACCAAACGGGAGTCTTAAAATTTATAATATCCAAATGGTGTACTGAAGGTACATAGCTCACTAGAGCTTTTATCCAAAGGAATGTTAAAAAATCCATCTTTTAAATCAAACAAAGTAAATATTTTTTTATTTGCTAGCCTTACCCTGATGTCACTAAAGGTAGGTATTAACTCATAGTCTCTTTTAATAATTTTATTTAAGTGAACTGGATCTAGACACACTCTTAAAGACCCATCTGGTTTTATTATTACATTTCGTTCTCTATATTGTGCTATATCGTTCTCTATATTGTGCTATTACCGTGCACGAGGGCAATAATAAATTACTTAAGGCGAGGTGCATAATCTGCTTTTCTTTCAACTATTACCTATAGGAATAGTAGATAAAAAAAAACTCACGTCAAAAAATGAAAATAGAAGTTTAAGATTTTACGTATTGTACTCGTGATTTTAAGGGTAAAAGGTTTTCTATAACACTGTCGGCTTCATTTTAAATGTTTTCCGGAGTTAATGAGTCGCTAGATGATTCCATTTTAATTCTTTATACGAAGCACTCAAAATAAGATAGTATCACATATGACGACACGTTTAGCGCAGAGGTCGAGTGATCACCTACTGCGCAACGGGTCGCGGGTTCGATTCCCGTACGGGACAAATGTTTTGTATGGCCTACAGAAATTTGTTCCGGTCTGGGCGTTTGTGCATGTGATATTCTATGTTTGTAACTGCAACCACGACACAGGAGAAAATACTAGTGTGGGGCGACGTTTTTTTTTTAAAAAAAGTTACTTTAGCGATTCCAAAAATATTGTCACGCAAAATTATTTAAGCTCCCGCTAATTTACATTTTTAAATCAGGTTGGCAGCAATCATTTTTTAAATTTGGAACAAGTAGGATAGAAACGAATAATACGAAGTATCGATATCCGCTGGCTGAATAGATAACTATTCCATTGAGATTGGTAACTTCTTTGTACGATTAAAAAAAAAACAAAACTGTGCAATGACGAAATTTCATACATTTTTATTGCTCTAGAGCACTAAAGACTCGCTTTGTTTGTTGTTTTTTGTGTGATTATGATGAAATTAAAGCATAGTTGGAAGAAAAAATATTATTTTTATACTTTTTAGTGATTTTTTGGGTCGGGGGTTTTTTTTAAATTTTTATTTTATTTTTTAACCATGTTATAAGCGATTATGATACCCAGGTTGGATAACTTTAAACCCTCCTATGTTATTGCATGTTAATTGGATAATCGCTTGAAGTAGTACATGAGTCTTGGGTCGCCGAGGCGGTGCTTTGCGAATGTGTAAATATGTTGTTAAAATACTCACTGAAAGCAGCACATATAGATGCACCATCAGTGATTTGCTTATCTCTAACAAACATCCACTGCAACACTTACGTTTTGATTTGATTTTATTATGACATTATTTTGTAATTTTACATTACCTATATGATTTTAAATTTGACATTATTTTGTAATCTAACATTGTATGACTATTTGACATTGTATGACTTTAAACTTGGCATTTCGGTATCTGGGATATTTGTTTTTTCAAATTAAAAACTTTCATTTAATAAGTAAGTCCTGCAGCTGGACATATAGCCTACCATCCATCTCATCTCCTAAATTAGTGTATGTATTTTATGTAGTATATGGAACACGTTCATTTAATATGTGTAGTTTGTGTATTTTATTGTCATTTTATTAAGGTTATTTTTTTAACATGATTGTCACATCCCGTATTTATTCTCTAATTTCATATATAAATTTTCCTCTACCTAAAGGTTGCCTGGCAGAGATGGCCGCCTTTTTGTTAATTCTTGTTTTCTTAGCACATAATTACTGATATGTGTTTTTATTAACAATAAAGAAATTATTCATTCATTCAAGTATATGTAATTTGACATTCTTCCTTTTTAATTATATATAATTTATTTATAGGTAATATTAAGATTTTTGTATGCATGACCTGCCGGCGTGTTGGGTAAACTGTAAGCCGGTAGGTTAAGAGTTATAAACAAATAAATAAATATGACCACAATAACTTGGAGTTTTTTAATTATATTTTTTTTTACAAAAATCTACGTATTTTCGGTAACATTCCCCCTTCTCTTGCGTTACATTGGAAAAGCGTCATAATCCAAAGGATTTTTGTATCGCTTCCAGCGAGTATGGATTTTTTGTTTTTCACCAAGCACACAAATAATGGCCCGATTATACCAAACTGTGGATATCGATTTGAAGTAACACTGGCAATACTGGCATAGGGAATAAATCGTTTTATTATATCACTAGCTTTCCGCTTGCGGCTTTGCCCGCGTTGTTATTGTTTTCCCGTGGGAATTAAAAATTTCGCAAGTTATACAGAAAAAATACAATTTTAGGAAAAATATTTTTGTAGCCTATTTAAGTCCAGATAATAAATTTCATAGAAATTGGAGCAGATTTGAAATATTTTCCATAGAAACTTTCAACCCCTATTTTGCTCCCTAGGGGGGTGAATTCCAATAAACCATGAAACACGTCTCAATGAAATATTTTTAAGACCATGAATCACAAGTTTTATCAAAATCGTTGCTAATTTAAAGATTTTTCCATACAAACTTGCAACTCCTATTTCATCCCTTAGGGTATTTTTTTAAAATCCCTTCATAGTGTACGTCCGCATTTTGAATTAAAACATCTGTCCATTTCACGTTTGTACCATTAGCGGTTACGGCTGTGCGTGCGTCTTTAGATGGGATGGGACATCTCCTTTTATATATAGATACCTATAGATAGATATAGTATTGTGTAGAAGCACTCCATAGTTTCGTCGAGTGTGGAAGATGACAGCTTAACTTCCCAGTCTATTTGGCTCAGTTCTCGGTTTATAAACCGAGAACATATTTATAAACATATAAATGTGTTCATAATCTGCTAATCTGATCCTTGGGGGAGGCCTATGTCCAACAGTGGGCGTCTCTTGGCTGAAATGATGATGATGATGATGATGATCTGCTTTACGGTATGATATGAATGTTTTAATTGACGGCACTTAAGTAAGGATTTAATCAAAATGTAATGTACCGTATAGTTATCATAATTTTAATATATGTATAGTCGGTAATAAGGAAACAAAGGGTTAAATATAAACATTACAATTTTATTGTGATGGCTACGGACCTTGAGAAGAAATTGGCGCCATTCGTGGTTTTCCAATGGCAGAACAAATTGGTTATTTTCTGCTTGAGTATGAAATGATTCCGGAGTCATTGCCTCATTTTCAACACTGGATTTATTTATTATAATTACGTTAATACATTTTTCAATGACATAAAGCAAACATGATAACAGATAGAAAGAACTACGTAAAATTGGCCGGGTTTTTTGATTGCATGCCCGCCATGACGGGTCTATGAGATAGGGTCTATAGAGCCCTGTACGATCAAACATGTTTGTCAAACTTGCTTCACAAACTTCACGTTTTCATCAAACACGACGTCAATCGAGATACTTTTCAAACACATCAAACACGTAGTTCGTTTGTCAAACGCGTCAAACACAGCCCTACACGAACAAACAAGTTTGTCTTTCACCTAAATTTGACAAACATCATCGTTTGATCATTTACATTACAGGGTCCTTATGAGATAGGCTTTAGTTTAGCTATCCAGTAGATATTTTAGGTTTTTCATAATTCGTGCTTATGTCCAAATTCAAAATGTTTTTATTCACTCAGTCAGTTTTATTCATTGATAAATGAATCAAATGCCTCATTTTCGAGTGGCAATGGCAAAAAAGATACCTAATAACTCTCTTAAAACGGATTCAAAGCCTTTCTCTAAAACGTTTCGTTTTAATGCGCCTGTTATTATATTACCTGAGAAGTAGCTACGAAAGTGGGATGAAGGAAGAAAACCTTTAAGGAAATAAGTACTAGAGACAAAACAACATTCCTGCTGATCGTCATCTGTCTCAAAGCAATTTATTTCAACGCGGCAGACACACTCGACGCGCGCCACCCGCACGCCAGCACGCGCGCCCTCTCCCGTCAAATAACATAAACCCCTTTTGTTTTTCTTCACAAAGCTCACAATTTATTTATGAGATCAACTGATTATGCCGAGACACGCGTTTCAGACTAATAGTTCTCAATGGTTCGTTTATATTTCGTTGTTATAAATAGATTAATAGATAGAGATAATATTCAATTAAGATTATTAAGTTCTTCTAAATATACGAGCGTTTAAAATTGAACCCATATACTTATGGGTTGAACCCATATAATGGGATGGCTTCATGAATAGAGTAAAAAAGTGAACGTCAGGCGTAGTCCAAGCAGTCTTCGTACTTATAACAATTATTTATAAGTAATAACGACTTCGAATAAAAAAAATACTGAAATTCACTTTCAACTTAATTTGAACTCTGTATATCACCTTAATGTATGTTTTGACACAGACCAGTAATTATGTAGGTCCTGGCTACGAGCTATTTAGCCAAGCCTATCAAGCTTTTAGTTTAAGTTATTTAAGTTACCACAGCTGATGTTAAGTCTGGATCGCGTAGCTTATATAAGTTATTTTAGTTATTTAAGTTCATATCATCTTTATCATCTTTACTCCCTTTTTTAAAACCTACCTACTTAAGTTTATTTTGTATTTTTTTTCTGTATAAGTTGGATTTAAATTTTTTTTTATAGCTAGAGGTTTTTTTTTGTTATTATGTTTACGTCGTCCCCAATTGGTTCCCTCTGAAAACCAGCGCTTCTGTTACAATATGATACAGAAGCATTTAGCTGAGATGGGACCATTTGGCCATTTGCTGCTTTTTTTTAAAATCATTGTTAAACTTTTATCATAGACTAATGGCCAATAAACGTTTCTTTCTAATGGGTGTTGTTCTTTCAATTCAATTGGGATTTTTTACTCTAGGGGTTTACGCTCTAGGAACACTAAAACACATGTTTGATTTTTATAATTCTGTGTGATTTTTAATCGACCCTAAAATTAAACCGATTCCATCACAAACAACTATCGATTTCACACATCTTCTTCTTTAATTTTTTTATACTTTGTAGAGGGTTTTTACCACCTCTAATCTGTTGCGTTAGCTCGTTTGCTCGCTCGCTAGTAAAACAGTTTTCATATGGAAGTTTGCTACAAGTCTAAAATAAAAACACTTCACCTAGACCCCCAGATATTGTTTGCCACTGCAAATAAGGTTAACATCTGTCTTTATGTAGGTATAAATTTACCAACTTGACTATCATCATCATCATCATCACAGCTCATATACGTCCCGACCGAGGGGCACGAGCCTACCCTAACTAGTTAGGGCGATTACGCCTTAGTCAAACCACGGTGGCCCAGTGGGGATTGGTTGACTTCACTTACACCTTTAAATTATTTCGCAAGTGTATGCTGGTTTCCTCACGATGTTTTTCCTTCACCGTAGTAGGAGCGTCAAATAAATGTAGGTACATATGAAATTCGTGAAACGAAAAACACATTGGTACATGGTAGGATCGATCGCGGGCCTTCCGATTCTACTCGGAGCACAGTCCAGTGCCGAGGCCACAGCGCCACCGACGCTCTGACTTAACTTGACCATGGATATGATTAAATGTGTTTTGTAGCACTAAATATAGAACTGCTTATGGAGAAGAAATAAAAGTATATTTTTATATTACACCTGCTCGGTAGGTACTTAGGCAAAGAGGAAGTTGAACTTTATCGGGTGTATGCGGCAGCCAAGAAAGCCCTGCGGAACGAAATCTGCAGGGCCAAAGAGGAGTCCAGCACGCGTAGCACAAGGAATCCGAGATAAATATGTCTATCATTAACTGTCACTTTCTCGACACCAAACAATATCTATCTCATTCGCTACTGTCAGAAGTAATATTATGGTGTAGAGAAACAGACCGAGAAAATACTATCGCGATCCTTGTGCTACGCGTGCAGGGAGTCGTTTATATAAACGACTATAGCAACCCGGGCCGTGCGAGCTTATCTCTCGGTCGGCAACGGCGCGGCCTGCGTTCTTGCAGGCCAAACGCCGTGGGATGTCAATGCACGCGTCCATGCGGAGGTGTATCGACATCGGGTTGCCATTATAGAACGGGGGGGATGATCTGCTCCTGATGAAGTGGAGCGGGTTCGTACCCAGGCGCAGGAGGCTCTGCAACGATGGGGCGAGGCACTCGCCTTTCCAGCTGTCGGCCAACGGACGATAGAAGCGATACGTCCGGTGTTGGAGAAGTTGGTAGGGCGCCGACAGGGCAGTCTCTCATTCCGTATGGTGCAGGTAGGTACTGACCGGACATGGTTGTTTTGGTCACTACCTGCACCGGGTCGCGCGTCGAGTCGGGAGGACACCCCGCAGTGTCATCACTGCGACGCTCCCGACGACACAGCACACCCTGTTGGTGTGCCCGGCCTGGCGACGCCAGAGCGCAGCGAACGCGGCGCTTGCGCACCATAATCCAAAATGCAGCTGCTTACATCGAAACGTCCGTCGGGTTACGCACGCCGCATTAGATATTATTTCATTAAAAGATCTAGGACGTGTATAAGGCCGCAAGGTCTGGCTCAATTTGTAGAAATGCCAGTATCAACTTATCCATTGTTATAGAACCTATACACGGTTATTTTTTTATAACCCTGGAAAATTTAAGGGACGCTACACGTCATGGTATTAGAATGATTTAAATATGAATAAAAGAAAATAACTCACTTACTTAATTATATATTAATTTTCAAAAAAATCCAAAAAATGCTGCACTAGTTGAGAGCAGCATTTTTAGAGATTTATTTTTATATAATAATGGATGTATCCTGAAGCGTCCCTAAAATTTTCCAGGGTGATAAAAAATAACCGTGTAAACAGGATACCTATAGGCGCGCCGAACGGCAGAGGAGGGCCGCCCCGCCGCGCGCGAGACTTTTATTATTATTATCATCGAATCTGTGACGCGAGCGAAATTGAACGTGTAGGTAAACTGAACTTATCCCGCGCAAAACATACGTTACTTTATATAGGTCGGATTGGTCTATGCGTTAGATCTTCAGCTTTAAATCTGTGTGGCGATTATTATTAGATAAATTTGTTTTTATTATTTTTTTAATTGCTTTTTGTTTATTTTCTTAATTTGTTTTATTATCAATTATTTTTTATTTATAATTTAATTTTCAGAAGTAAAAACGCGATTTTTAAATGTTGATCTGAAAAAAGTTTCACTTGCAACGTGGTTTTATAAAACCACACAATTATTTTTAATTAAATAACTTGATTAACATTACAGTGGTTCATTACTTACTGTGTGAAACTATTGGATGTCGTTGTTAAAAGATAAATATATTTTTTTTCATAGTTGAAATTCGAAGTATAACTTATTATGACAGTAATTCGTCGTCATAGTAACTCTTTAGTCCTAAAAATCTTTAGTCCTCAGTCTAGTTCCTCAGTTGCCGAGGAGTTAGCTTTAATCTTAGCACTTTTCGTCACTTACCATCGGATAAGACGAAGGCAAAGAGCTTCCCTGCTTGTTTGTATAAAAAAAATTTGGCAGCCTGCTAGATTACCTACTTAGTCATAGTCATAAAAAAATATAGTCTTGATGAACCGGCCGCAAGCACTTTATTTGATTCCTTATGTAGTATTCTTTCCTACACTTAGATAACAATAACACGATTAACAATTATTAGATTACACAGCCATTATAAGCAAAGTGATATAATAAATAATTACAAACAACTAAGGCGAACTTACTGAATCACTTGGTGTAGCTAAGCGCTGTCTCCGAAGTCCGGGGCACAACTGAACTATGCTCGCCATTACCTGCGCTTTTGTTGGCCTACTAACAGACTACGTTACCGACATGAGACAACCACATGGAACACCGCATGGCAGTGTCGAAATTAGCGACGGAAACAGTCAAATTCCTACTTTTAATATGCTGAAGCTGAGTTTAATGAATAAACACAATTATACCAAAAATCTTTATTAATTCATATTGAAATTAATCTATAACAATTTTGTGTATTATTATAACGTATATTCTACATCTCTCCTTTTTCAAACATTAACACAATCATAAAAATTTGTTTATATTCATATAAACGTTATATTCACATATGCAATCAACCAAAGTTATAAAAATAAAAAATACCGTATACATCAATTGGTTTCCGGCGGATCATGTTGATTATTTGAAGCCAACGCATCGTTTTCAGCGGACGCTTTACCGACATTGTTGTTGGTAATACACCATTCCCCACCTATTTTTTTCAGATGAACTATATTTCTGCGAAGTTCTTGTCCAGTTTCATCATTACGTACATCAACATCTCCAGATTTCCCATCAGCCCGAACGACCGTGTGTTTAGTCGGTGAAAAATTAGAAGTTAATTTATTATCTTTGTTAAAATGTTTTATGTATACCTTGTCTCCTTCAATTATCTCATGATCCGTTGCCCTTCTGTTGCTATCACTATATTGTTTTCCGTTTTCTTTGTATATTTTATCTCTATCCGATGTTTCCATATCAAAATCCTTATATTCATAACTAGCAACTGATGGTATTTTATCTCTAAATTGTCTTCTGAAAAATAATTCTGACGGAGACTTACCTGTCGTTGAATGTGGTGTACTATTATACATCATTAAATACCTTAACAGCTCATCTTTCCAGTCCTTTTTTTCAAGTTGACTTATACGCAATCTCTTTAAAATACTTCTATTTTGACGTTCCACTTCGCCATTCATTTGAGGCCAATACGGTACAGTATTGTACAACTTTATGCCACATTCTTGTGAAAAGATCTTAAACTCTGCACTTGTAAATTGCTTACCATTATCTGTTGTCAAAGAGCACGGGAAACCTAGTCGTGAAAAGATTTCTTTAAGGTTTTTTATAATGTCTGACGATGTGATGCTTTTTAAACTTTTAATCTCTTTATATCTGCTAAAATAATCTATTAAAACTAAAATGTAGTCATTCGATGGCAATGGGCCTAGTAGATCCATAGCTACGTCGACCCATGCTGCATATGGCAGATCACGTCGTTTCATAGGGCTCGGATTATTTGGTGCAGACACTAATATGCAACTATTGCAATTTCTTACCCATGTGTCTGCATCTTTATCGATTTTTGGCCACCATACTTTAGTTCTTAACCTTTGTTTCATAGATACAATACCTGGATGGCCTTCATGTGCAGCTTCTAATACTTTTTTGCGTAAGGTTTGAGGAATCACTATCTTATTACCACGAAGAAGTATGTTGTTACTGAAACATAGTTCATTTTCAAAGACTTTGTAAATGTTTATCATTGGATCCCATATATTATTATAAATGCCTTGTCGCACTTTACTTATTTCTATATCCTTGCCGGATTCAACTTCAATGTCATTCAGAGATACTGCTACAGGAACGGCAAATTTTGTTAATTGAAGGATATAATTTACATCTCCAAAATGTGTTCTGTCACCATGATTACAAAGTCTGGACAAAGGATCAGCAATATTTGTTTTTCCCGGACGATACACGACTTTGTAGCGAAATGATTGAAGCCTCAACACCCATCTCTCGATCCTTGCGCAAGGTTTAGAATTTGGTCCAAATATAACTTCTAATGGCTTGTGGTCACTCACTAATTCGAACTCCTTGCCATAAAGGTAAATTTTAAAATGTTCCACTGCCCAAACAAGGGCAAGTGCTTCCTTTTCAGCCTGGCAATATCTTTTCTCACAATCTGACAAGCTTTTATTTCCATACGCGACTATGCGTGGCACATGACAATCTATTTGTATCAAAACAGCCCCTAAGCCCACTGGACTGGCATCTGCTATTACTTGGGTTTTATCTACAGGATCATAATAACCTAATGTCTTAATATGGATTAATGTATTTTTTAATTGAATAAATGCGTCACTTTGTTCTTTAGTCCATAATTTTGTAATTGGGGAGTTTTTCCTCAATTTCATACGCAATATTTTCCTTAAGGGATCCGTTAATGTCGCTAGATTGGGAACCCATTTACCAACATAATTAATCAATCCTAAAAAACTTTGTAATTCATCAATTGTGTCAGGTATTCTGAAATGTTGAATAGTGGTTATGTATTTATCCATTGGTACAATACCTTCTGGTGATAGCCTATGTCCTAAAAACTCTATATTTTGCGTTCCAAATGTACACTTGTTTTCATTCAAAAGCACATTATTTTCATGTAAAACTTGAAGTGTTTGCTTAAGTCTTAAATCATGTTCGGACCTGTTTTGCCCAAAAATAATAATATCATCTATGAAATTGACTGTGCCTTCACAACCCAACAGTATTCTTTCCAAAGTTTTCTGGAAAATTTCAGGTGCACAAGAAATGCCAAACATAAGTCGTTTGTATCTGTACATGCCTTTGGATGTGATGAATGTAGTAATATGTCGCGAATCCGGATGGATTTCGATTTGGTGGAATGCATCTTTTATATCGATTCTCGAAAAATATTTGGATTTCTTGAATTTTGGTAGTAGCTGGTCCATTGTTGGCAAAGGATGATTCTCTCTAATAATTGCTGCTTTGCTCTCCGCATATCAATACAGATTCTTACCTCATTATTTTCTTTAAGAATAGGTACTATAGGTGATACCCATCTGGAAGGTTCGCGAACCTCTTCAATTATATCAGACTCCAGAAATTCTTTAATTTTTTTATTAACTTTTTCTTCCAAAGGAATCGGTACTTTTCTGCATGGTTGGCTTACTGGTTTCACTTCATCGTTTATGGGTATTTCCACTAAAACATTTTTAAACTTAGGGAATGTGGAAATGTTACAAACCTGTAATCCGATTCGGAGTAATCCCATTCTGATAGAAGTGTCCTTTCCTAATAAATCTTTAGTGCCACCCTGGATCACGTAAAATGTGTCAATTTCATATTTATCTTCTACTCGAACTGTAGACTTGAATGATCCTAAAACTACCAATGGGGTGTTACTTCCATAAGGTAAAAATTTTTATCGGGAGAAGATACTTGGTGAAATACTTTGACATGTGCAGATTTTAAACGCTTCCATGTTTTTTCACTAATAATATTACATTTGCTTCCAGAATCAATAAGCATCTCTACAGAAACTCCACCAATCATGCACTTAATCAAGCAGTCATCATCAATTTGGAAAATATATTCAACATTATCTTCGACATTATGCACACAGTCAATTGAATTTTCATTGTGTTTTACCTTTTTTAGGGGTCTACCTTCTTTGAAATCAGGCAATTGTCTCTTCAACCTATTGCTACGGCAACATTTCATAAAATGGCCCGTGAAACCACATTTGTGGCATTTGAGCCTTGCGGCTGGACACTTATTATCATTACTTGCGTGTTTGTTACTACCACACCTAGAGCAGCACTCATTATTAAAAGTTATATTAGGTGTTTTATGATTTAGCCTTGATGCTACAAATCTCGGTTTTGTATTAATTTTGTTTACCGAGTTTGATGCATTATTGTCGTTAAATTCTTCAAGCTGACGCTTCACACATTCTAATGTGTTTGCCTCTTGAATGATATCCTGTAAACTAAATCCATCGCCCTCCTTGAGAATTTTTTTTCGTAGTTCAGCAGATGAGCATTTTTCTGTTATTTGATCAATTAGATTCTGTTCTTTAACTTCCAGATCCTTGAATCCACATTTTTCACATTGCTTCCTTAGCCGCACTAGAAATCGCTCAAAGGTCTCTGCTGATTCCTGTTTCATTAACCGGAAAATGTGCCTTTCATAAACACGACTTTGCTTTGGAGCAAAGTAGTCGTTTAACTTGCTAATTGCCACTTTATATACATCTATGTTGCAAGCATCTGGACTATGTTCATTTACGTGAGCTCCTGGAATGTTATAGTAAACTTCTTGTAAGCTTAACCCCCCAGTATGCAACAGAATAGCCCTTTTTCTTACAGAATCAATGATTCCAGTTGCCTCGAGGTAGATTTGCAGACCACGTGTCCATTTCTCCTATCTTACGCCTGTACTACTATGATCTCCATCGCAGTTAAATGGTTCTAGTGGGGAAAGGTTTGACGCCATTATCCTTTACAACAATCCTGAAAAATAAATAAAAATGGTTTTCCTTATAAACGACTATCTAATCATATTATTATACTACTTTTATAAGTATACTTTGGTGAGTTGGGTGTCCATCATTATTGGACCATCCCAACTACAATGAGTGTCCATTAAAACTCTTGGACCATCTCAATTGCAACGAGTGTCCATACAACTATTGGACCATCTCGATAACAAAGAGTGTCCATAAAACTATAAGACCATCTCAATTGTAATGAGTGTCAATTGAATTATTGGACCATCTCATTGAGTGTCCATAGTACTGTTGGACCATCTCATAGCAAATTAGATAATATCTGGATAATTGTGTAATAACTGCAAATATGTATAAATATTTTATTGATTGTGACTTTCATTTCACAATCGCAAGTTTAATCCTCGTCGCCATTTGTAGTATTCTTTCCTACACTTAGATAACAATAACACGATTAACAATTATTAGATTACACAGCCATTATAAGCAAAGTGATATAATAAATAATTACAAACAACTAAGGCGAACTTACTGAATCACTTGGTGTAGCTAAGCGCTGTCTCCGAAGTCCGGGGCACAACTGAACTATGCTCGCCATTACCTGCGCTTTTGTTGGCCTACTAACAGACTACGTTACCGACATGAGACAACCACATGGAACACCGCATGGCAGTGTCGAAATTAGCGACGGAAACAGTCAAATTCCTACTTTTAATATGCTGAAGCTGAGTTTAATGAATAAACACAATTATACCAAAAATCTTTATTAATTCATATTGAAATTAATCTATAACAATTTTGTGTATTATTATAACGTAGGTATATTCTACACCTTATAAAAAATGTTTCATTCTATCTTAACTGTCTTTGAAAGATTGCCTATTTATCAGAATTATTCATACGATTCGGCATATTTTATAAATTACAATAGTAAAATCAAATAACCGTGAGTTCAATTCAATCGAATATTTCAATTCAATCGAATATCAGGAAGTTGTTTAAAATTGGTTAGCAAAATTTGAAAAAATGAGTTAAGTACTTACATACGAACATGGCAAGGTAAATAAAAGCTTGTAATAAAAAATAAATTCTTAACTCTTTCGTACATTTTGTTTTCTGAAAAATTTTGTTTTCTACAAAATTTCCCTGACAATTGCATATAAATAAAAAAATAATTAGCTTATTAGGTGCATAAAATATATACGAATAAAAAAAACAAAGATTTTGAAATAGGTAACTCTAATAAGAAAGAGGTAAACATTATTTCAATCTGAACCTAGATCGTAGATACCATAGTGTGTAACATTTCAAAGCTAAAACATAAAGTAATGAAAACCCAAAATCTGATATTATTCTTCTTTGACCCCGTAATAATGAGATGCTACATGTTGCGATTTGAAGAGGCGTTTATTCGTTTGTTAAAAGTATGCGTTTCACGTCGTCCTGCGCATGAGTGTCGCGTTGCATTGCATGTCATTTAAATATCACACAAAGCGGGGTGACACATCGTGACAGGCCATTGTCGTGTTCAATATAAATCCTGTGATATTAAGGGATACCATTGCGATAGGTACATTTTTTTTCACATCACATTATTAAATTTTTCGATTTATTAAAAAGATTTGTTCCGCTACCTTTATTGTTTGTTTAATATTAGAACTTTCTTTAACGCTGTATTAATACGGAAATAAAGACTTTTAACTGTTAATCGACTTAAAAAAAGGATAACAAGTGTATCTTAATTCCGTACCTTAAAAGGAAAAACTCTTATCGTTACACTGTCCGTCTGTCTGTCTGTCAAGATCCCTATTCTCATAACGCATAGAACGTAGAGATATGAAACAAAAATTTATATCAAACACTCGGGTCTCTTTCAGTTGTGAAAAAATCAAACGTGTAAGTTGCTGACAAATAGAAGTTAGAGGTTAGTTTGTTAAATACAATAGGCACGTATTACCAAGTGAATCTAAAACCAGCTTTCATTCACTAAAAAAAATAATTTTTTTTCAGAAAATAAAAACCGACCTCAAAATCACTAAAAAGTTAAAAATAATATAAGAATAGGTACAGACAACATCACATTTCTATATTGAAGTCGGTGCCAAGCAATGATATCCTAGAAAGTCTTATTTAAGGATCCTTCCACCATCAGCTCGGTTCATGACTACCAGGTGCAAATACGTGAATAGTTTCGGAAAAAACACGAAACAGGTTAGTCGTAGGTACTTATAAAATTTAAGGGTTTCCCTCGATTTTCATAGGATCCTATCATCAGATCCTGACTTTGGTGACAATGGGACCAACTTTAGGGTGTAGGTAACCTTTCAAATGAAAAAAGAATTATCAAAATCGGACTACTCTGTAAAATAATAAATCCATGGGGAAATGTTATGCGTGGTCATACATCACAAAAAATTATACGCGTCGAATTGAGAATCCCCCTTCTTTTTCGAAGTCGGTTCAAATCGGAACACTTATCGTTATCCTGCACGTCTGTCTGTCTGTCAAGATCATTTTCCTCAGGAACGCGTAGACATATCAAACAAAAATTTATAATAAACACTCGGGTCTACCTACGGTCTCTTCCAGTTGTAAAAAAATCAGCGCAATCCGCATATTTTCGCGTATTTTGCGATTTCACAAGGGAATCAAACCCTATTCTAGGGTACTTCCTGTTGACCTAGAATCATGATTAAGCAACGTATTACAGTACATACGAGTATAAAGGCAAAATAATTCGAAAACTGTAAATATGTACCTATAGAGAGCTCTCATTCAAGCTTTACATTTACACTGCGAAAACCGCTTCTATTACGACTATTACGAGCGACATAAGCTGTTCAAAGGTTAAACAGTAAAGCATGACAAGAAGCTTACTGTACATAGTTAGGACCTACGTACCCACCTACTCAGATAAGTTTGAACGGAACCCTCGTCGCACGAGTCCCAGCACTCACTCTGGACCGGCTGTTTGTATTATAGAGATTGTTTGGAGATTGTACTGTCATTTTCGTTGTTTGGGTTCGTCTATAGCACTGATATCTGTGGCCAATTAACTTTATCTTCTTCTTCTTATATACAATTTTCTGTGTGTTTTTGAATAGGTCCAGGGAAGGTTTAAACATAAAATTGGTGGCGCTGCAATCGGGCAGGACAACGTCTGCCGTGCCCACTAGTTTTAAATAAAACATGATTAATGTTACCAATAATTCAAGTGTCTGGACCGATTCGGAATATTTGTTTACAAATACCTATTTTTTGTTTCCAAAGAATATTTTAATTAATATTAAAATGTGCCCGGAAAAACGTCATTCCTTTTTTTCTTATCAAATCAAATATTAACTTCGAATACGTTGATTAAAAACATTTTGACAGAACTACTCGTACATCCGTTGGGTCAGCGGTATTTACTATTTCAAGTAGTGTATGTATTGAAGCAATCACCGACGGAATTCTAAAATGTCCCGTGAGCACTGGTAAAAGTTTTGAGTTTTGTTCTTCATTCACGTTTACCACAACGATAAAAACTTATGGAAGTAATCATTTCTCCAAAGAAAAAAAGTAATGTATGCGGGCTCTGAAGAAAAGCTTGTGGTTTCCGACGGGTTTGTACGCCTATAGCTGCAATTTCGCGGTTTCTTGAAGCACGAGGAGACTACGCTTAGTCCAGCGGCTCTACGGCTGTAAATCAGAAAACTCATTAGAGCACATTCTGAATTATGTGATTTGATGTCATCTCATTCGGTTTTGGATGAAGGCAGGTAATATTTTACGGTAACATTTTACTTTGTCCGCCGACAGTGAACCAAGATAGATTTTTATTAACACTCTCACTAATATTGTCGGACCAATGTTTCATGCAGTTACAAATGTGGCCGAAGGGAAAACCATGCAACATGCTGGATTTTACTTACCAGATAAAACAACTAACAAGACAACTATCAATAAGAAATAATGTTCTATCCAGTGAACATTGTTTACCGTTATACCGTTGTTCTATTATTATGTTCTATTAATGCAGGGGCGAATGTCGCCTCCTTTTTTCAAATATATGTTTTCTTGCAGGAGATCGCGGAGGGGTGCGGGACTGAGATTAATTTAATCTAAGGTACGGAAAGGGAACACTCTTGCTGCAACTAAGAGGACGTATGTCTATTGCTCAACTCAATTCTGCTTATCTTGGAAATGATAAGAATATACTAAAAAGACTATAGTTGCAGGGAAAATCCTCGAATACTTAGGGAAGGAAGTGTGTCTTCGTATGCGTTGCCAACTACCCTGCTTGGTTACCCGTCTAAGGCCACAAACGAGTTTGAACATGGCGACGACTCCCTAGGCTTGTCTATACTCGCTGGGCTTGCCTCAGAGGGGTTCGATAGGTGTATTGGGCCTTGCTAATTTCGAACGTACCCTGAAGGTTCCGCCGGACAAAAGCTTAGACGGGTAAGGCGACACCAGCAGAATAGTCGCCGGTTTACCAAAGTCCTTACGGTACCTATACCCAAGTAAGCAGTCTAGTCATCTTACTTTCTTGGTAACGTAACAGATTATCCTGCCTAAAATATAAATAAGGCTGATTATAACGATCAATATCTTTAATAAAGAAATAAAATATAGGTACTATACAAAAAATAAGAAACAACACCAAAAAAGTAAAAAAAGGCCAAATATTAAATTAAATAAAAAAAAATATCTGATTATTATATCGAAGTCCGGTGCCGGTGCATTTTAAATTGACTTTAATTGACTACATTTTTAAATTTTCGAGTAGAGCATCGATTCGCACTGACTTCATTATAAAAATCTGATAATAATTTGTATTTTTAACTACGAGTATCTTCGCAAAGGAGTAGGTTATGTGTACGAATGATTTTTTTTAATATTATGTCAACGATTTCTCCTCCAATTATGAACCGATTTTTCAAACTCATTTATTTTTTACGTCTGAAGTGATTCCGTGATCACCGAATCTGGTGATAAGGTTGGAAATAAATAAGCATGGATTGCTCAATATATGCTATGCTGAGATCATCTTTACCGTCTCGGCGAATTCAAGTATTTGTTGGGAAGGTACCTACCGAAGAAGATTATTATGAAGAGCAATGTAGTTGATAGAAACGTAACTAAACACATTTTTTAAAAAATTGACGTTAAACACACGTCAAACGAAAATTAGAGCTTTTGACAGAACAAATTATCGTCGGTACAGCTCGTTAGTTCATCGGTCTTGAGATGAGACTAAGTCAAAAAACCGGCCAAGCGCGAGTCGGACTCGCCCATGAAGGGTTCCGTAGGATTTATGACGTATTAAAAAAACTACTTACTAGATCGCGTTCAAACCAATTTTCGTGGAAGTTTGCATGGTAATGTACATCATATATTTTTTTTAGTTTTATCATTCTCTAAATTTAGAAGTTACAGGGGGGGGGAGGGGACACACACACACATTTTACCACTTTGAACGTGTCTCTCGCGCACACTATTCAGTTTACAAAACAATAATATTAGAAACCTCCAATATGATTTTTGAAGACCTATCCATAGATACCCCACACATATGGGTTTGATGGAAAAAAAAAATTTGAGTTTCAGTTCTATGTATGGGGAACCCCCAAAATTTATTGCTTTTTTCTATTTTTCTGTGAAAATCTTAATACGGTTCACAGAATACATCTACTTACCAAGTTTCAACAGTGTAGTTCTTATAGTTTCGGAGAAAAGTGGCTGTGACATACGGACGGACAGACAGACAGACAGACATGACGAATCTATAAGGGTTCCGTTTTTTGCCATTTGGCTACGGAACCCTATATAGATACCGTCGATCATAGAATGTTCTCCTTTTGATGGTGGGTAAAAATTAAAATCAATGTGTAAGTGTAAGTAAGTGTACACTGAAAAAACTAATTAACTAAACTAGTTGAGTTAAATAAAGATTAGCAAAACTTTGTTAACTTTTAAATTAATTTCATTTATGTTTAGATCACCTGGCTTGTTACAATTTACAAAATCATTTCAGTTATTTAATTTTGGTTAGGTTAGGTTAGGTTAGGTAATAGTATTGTTTAAGATCGTGTTACAAAGTTGCTATAAACAAATTAAATATTTGATTGAAACCAACTAGTATTAATAATGTTGATTACAACAATGTTTTTGTAAGCCAGAACAAAATAGTTTTGTCAGAGGTAATAAAAGTGATGCTGCGTATAACAAAAAAAATTGTTATTTGTTACTAAAAATTTCTTTCAGTGTAGGTAGCACGTGTTAAAAGAAAAATCTGAAAATCGTAAATATGTAGTTAGAGTCTTAAATAAGTTTTTACAGAAACCTCGGTGCGCGAGTCCAACTCGCATTTTTCCGGCTGGTTCTGATCTCTACTCTCTATCTATCTCTACCTTTTTCTATAATAGCTTAAATTGACGCTTATCCGGATTTACTAAGGAAACATTTTAAACAATTTTTGGAATACTGGATCGTTTATTAAAACATCTAACCGTGATTTCAAAATATATGTGTTTATTGTGTAATTTTTATTATTAATGCGTTCATGAAAAAGATCCACTTTGAAATAACTAGCGATGCGTCACGAAATTAAATTGTTGGTAAAATACCAAATAACATTTTGAGGTGACTGTTTTCATTTTGATTGTGTAATCTGTACGAGTATTTTTAACCGACTTCTAAAAAGGAGGAGTTTCTATGTTCGGCTCTATCTATTTTTTTATGTATGTTCACCAATTACTCCGCCGTTTGTGGACCGATTTTCAAAATTCTTTTTGTAATCGAGGGAAACCCTTGAATTTTATAGGCACGTCTAACGTGTTTCATGCTTTTGGTAAAGATATTCAGGTATTTGCGTCTGGTAGTCATCATATTATGTTACTGAGCTGATGATGGAAGGTTTCTGGTAGGATTGGAGTTCGGGAATAATTCTTTCAATACTGTTTAGAGCGAAAGACGTTTTATTTTAAGTTATTCTGGTGTTTGCCTTGGCTAAAATTCTAAAACGCATGTATTACTAAAAATAATGAAAAAAATTGTTTTTTATAAAAAAAATATAACCGACTTCAAATACACCAAAAAGTCATAAATAATATAAGAATACATACAACATCACAGTTTTAAATTAAAGTCGGTACCAGCCAGCCAAGCAATGATCACCAACCACTCGCGGTCAGCACCCGATGTTCTGAGTACCAACAAATGTCTAAAGAAAAAGGATTCATTAAAATCTGTTACTTTCTATACTTACACATCAATGATGTAAAACATTTTGAATAATAAATCCTGACCAATATAAAAAATGCGAGAGTATTTTTCTCTGTGATTCTATCTCTTTTTATTAACCGATCATACAGTTTAAATAAATTTTGGTAGGTAGTTACTTTAGTCGCAGTGTGGACCTTACCTAGCGCGCCCATAAAGGCAGGGAGAACACCGGGGGGTTTTAGTGGGTAGGCCAGGAGAGCCCCACACACGCCCGCCGTCTAGCCAACCGCGGGTATGGTGCGGTTACGCATTTCCCCTCGAGAAAAAAAAAGGTAGGTACTTCAGGTATTTATAAATAGAGATATAAATGAGACTGTAGGAGAAGCGCTAGAACTACTTCTTTGCGAAACTACTCGAAAACGGTAAAAAGGGATTGAGGTACCTATATTTATATTTTTAACTATAGCCACAATTATTCATAATAGATATGAATATTACCAAGTTGCCGCCTTAGTAAGCTGTAACATTATAAATATTATATACAAGAGCAAAGTGTCCGAGACGATGTCTCCATAATCAGAAATGATGTTGATATGAGGCGAGTGTAACCCGACGCCGATTGAGCGGCTGTCAGCGACTGGAAAATGAATAGATTGGAGACCACACGTGCGCTAAGTATCAACTGCCTCGCTTGGATTGAGTGCTACATCTCATATAAAATATTATAATATGTATGAACTAGTTTTTGCCTGCGACATCATCTGCGTGAAGTTCGAAAACTTTTATCCTGGTAAGTGGGTTAAAGGTTTCAAGTTTTTTTTTTATTATAACAAATGCGTAGATCAATTTTTTCGTGTGAAACAAATTCCTTAATAGTAGGGCAGGTAAAATTATACACTTTAGCATTAAACAACCTTAACTATCGTAGATATCTGTTTATTTAATTGTCCGCCAAAGCATCCATGTAGCCGAAAGACATCGTAAAGTATATTTTCAAAACTATTTTTTTTTTGTTGCTAACGGTGGCAAATGAGCAAGTGGCCCACCAGATGGTAAATGGTAACCACCGCTCATGGACATCTGCAATGCCAGGGGCATAGCTCAGTTACTGCCTACCTGGGGAGAAGTGCTCTTTTTAAACCTCGTTAGAAGTTGGACATATCGTAACGCTCAGGAAACACCGCAGCTGGAAGTTCGTTCCAGTGTCTGCACGTACGTGGAAGAAATGAACGCTGAAACCGAACTGTTTTCGACCAGATCGATTCCAGGTGGTACGTGTTGACGACAGTTCGAAGTGCCGGGGACCCAGAACTAAGCAGCGGACGTCGGCGAAGCCTATGCGCGCCCCATTCCCCACGAACCGCGTCATAAATTAATTCGGGCCCTTTGATTGGTCCGCGGGCGGGATGTCCCTACGCGGACCAAGGGATAGCTTATAAATATAGGGCCAAATACTGAATAATTGTAGTCAGTTGTAGTCGCTTAGTCGAAGTCGTCTTGAGAAGAAGTAAATAAAGCTCCAAAGTTATCATCGAGAAACCAGTGTTTAACTAGCAAGAACCTACATACAGTCCACTCTCAACAGTACGGATAAACTCTATTGCGGTGGCGGATGGAGCGATGGTATAAAAAGGTGACGAAGGCATCATTGCAAACAGCTCCTCAGACCACTCTCCGTTAAAGAGCCGGTAGAGCACGTAAAGAGAACCAAAGTCTCACCTTTGCTCCAGCGTCTCCATTGAGGCCGTGATACTGGGATCACCGACGATGCGGAATGCAAGCCTTTGCAGGGAGTCAAGAGGGTAGAGTTGATATTTGGGAGCTCCTGCTTAAAGGTGCGAGCACTACCTACTCCGATTTTGTGCTATATAAAACATCAGCCGTGGGCTAGGTAGGAGTGAAGTACTGCTTTGCTTTGTTCCAGGACGCCTAGCTTTTTGCTCGACACTTTGGCTTTGTCCTCCAAATGACTCCCAAAGTACACTTTAGCAGAAATTTCCACACCGAGGATCCCAATACCATCGGAGATATGAAGAGTAACTCTCTGGAACTGAGGCACAACAATAAATGGTCCTTCTTCGTAGTGAACGAAGTGATTTTTATTAAATATTTGTTGAAGGTTATATTATATATTGTTGATTGCAAACCAAACGATCTAGAAAACAAAATATTACAGATAAATCTTATTTTCGAAACTCAAATAATTAAGTACCCGGAAGTTAAACGGATATTTCACATTTTACTCATTAACAATATAGATAAACGTTTAACTCGACAGAAAACTATATAAAATCTTTTATAATTTTCAACGATATTTTTGTAGCTATTTAAGTATATTTTGGTATTTCAACCATAACACGAGAACTGGAACTGGCCCGGCGAAGTCGCGGTCAGCGCAGGAAACCGCAAACTATCCACCTAAATAACAACGCTGCACCAGGCCAATGTTTTTACTTTTATTTAACGTGACTCAGCATTTACGTCAAGCCTTTGTTTTTGATAGTACCTAACAAGTATTAAAATAATCTTTGAATAAAGTATGTACTAATAATACAATACCGATGAACTGATAAAGAAGAGGTCGAATATTTGGACAGTTTGAAAATTGTGAACTTAGCTATCAGCACAACTAATAAATTTTAATGTTGTTTAAATAATAGGTTTATAGCTTGAGTCCACATAAACACATTGTCACTGTCAAAATAACTCGCTAAGACCACAAGACACAGTAATGGACTAATTGTCACCCTAAACATTGTCAGTCATGAAAAATACAATTCATATTTAGGCATCATATTCAAAAACTAGGTTAATTCCATCTAGTAAGTACTATTTGTTATAAGTAGTTAATATACGAGTATTATTCCAGAATCAAAGCACAAAGAAAATTATAAATTATAAATCACGCCGTAATCATGGAAGCTTTCTAAAATAGATTTAACTGCATATCGACGAACTAAAATTTGTTTCATGAAAGGACTGCGTATCATGTCTTTATGTTTAGACACATTTAAGCGGGAATGATAAATGGCAAGCGACAAGGGCCAACTGCTCCAGTTGTTGGCAGGATTTACGAGCGAAGAGAACACGGCAAATACATTTGTTAATAGACACATTAGCTGCTGAACGCGCGCCCGTTTCTTAATTGCCGACATATTGCAGGCCTGTTGTTGAGGCGCTCTACCTCTTTATAGCCACTCGTGATCAGGAATCGCTTCATTGTAAATAGACGATTAATTATGATAACTTTTGTTGTGTCTATTATAAGTGCGTAGAAATTAATTTATCAAAAAATGCACACAGAATAAAGGATTCTCTAATCAACCTGGCCCCCCTATTTCCTAACTTCAGTTGCTAACTAGCACTGTCATTCTAAAAGAAACTACGGATTATACCCTGCGTTCCAGATAAAGCACTGCTACTTTCTGAGGCTAACATCTGATGTTAGCCTCGTTTTGCGTTTCTTTTAAGAAATGTTGACATTTTTAGCCGCGCTAATTGTTACAAATGAAACGCAAGGTACTGATTTTTCATGCTGAATTTTGACACCTCACTTAATTAGTCCAGCCACTTACAATTTTTTTAAATATAAATCAGAATTGGCTAATACTATAAATATCTTTCAATAAATTTTTTAAATCCGCTGAAAATCCTTTTTGATTCATGAAAAAAAGATACCAAATGTCAAATTTGAAAGCTGTCAAAAAGTGGTATCAGAGGACCCATCTATTAGCATGGGTATTTGATGCTAGCATTTCGTGTTAAAAATGCTTAAATGAAACGCATGACAACCAGCAAGAAAAACTAGCATCACCGGCTAATGAAACGCAGAGATGCTAAAAATGTTGGTATTTATGGCTAAAAATGCTTATCTGGAACGGGCCGATAGTCTCTTACTAGTTGAGTGATTAGTTTTGTTATGGCTGCGTTCATTATAGCAGTAATGGATATATTAAGTTTCCTTCAAAAGAAGTATCAAGTTCAAGTAGTTAGCTACCGAAGTTAGTCAAGTAGGTAAATAGAATGAATATATACATTATATTGTCGTGGGTATTTGCTTGGGATCCGGACACCCCCCATAAAAAATTAACGCACACTAGATGGAATGCAGTTTTCCTGCTGGAGACGTAGATTTTGTATCAATGTATACTAGGCAAATTGATCTTGAAAGTTACACCTACGCCTATGCTTTATTGCATGAAGAAAATCTCAAATAACAAAAAAAAAAAATAATCACAAAAGGTGGCCTTATTAAAATAGCAATTCCTGCCAGCTAACCCAAGGACAAAAAAATAATAAGAATAATAAAAAATAATAAGAATGGTAATTATACAACGGAAATTACAAACCCCTAAGCTATTTTTGGTATAGAGATAAATAATCGGCGATAAGAAAATCTGCTAATTTTTATAGCGAATTTGAATGAGATCGTATTGTGTGGAATTTTCATATCTGAATCTAAAGCGCGCTCCACATTCCCCCCGAAACTACACGAACATTGGCGAATACGGGAGTGTGGACGGCGTGTTCGTGAATATTCGTGATGTCCCGTGTATATTCGCCTTCTATCCATTCCGTGTCGGTACCATCAAACGATTCTCGGCTAGTTTCGTCAAGTTTCGTGCTTAGGCGAAACTATCTCTCCATATTCCCGCTGTCTACGCGCCAGTCAGTCGACAGACATCATAGCGGGCGTGCGTAAATCTTTTAAATATGTCGGTAAACTGGACGCACAATCTTGAATTGTCGTTTTTATAATTGTACCAGAGTTATTCTATAATATTAATAACATGGGATCGTAAAGATCGCAACAAAAGCATGATGCGTGATAAAAAAATCTGTGAAATATTGTATATACCCATTAACAATTTAAAAAATAAAAAGCACTCCTTGACGAGTACCTTCAGGATGCACAAAAGAAAACTTAGATCATCTTAAACATCAGGCGCTGGTAGTGACGATATTTACACCCCAATTTGGTTCGCCCTTGTATCATGGAGTCATCCACCACCGACGCTTTTTTCAGCGTCTTTTAATCACTCTCTTTTCATAAATCAGCAAATTAGCTGCAGCGAATGCAACCACAGCGGCAGATATTTTGGTGACGTCCATCTCGTATGAGCGTCAGTTTTCAACTGAGCCAAACGGGAATGTAATGTAGAGAGCCGCCAATGTTTGTTCCCCGGCGAAAGTTTCGCCTCCCGGCGAACTACGGGAATGTAGAGCGTGCTTAACATATGCTCGTAATTCTATGAGTGGCCTAAAGTCTGATTTTTATTCGGCGGAATTCTGACAGATATCATTCATAGACAATTCATAGATATCAATAACCTTTTCTGCTTTGATTTTTTTTAAATATGAATTAACAAAAAAAAAAATAAAACAAAATTAGATCAAGTAAATTATATGGTAAATAGTGTTTGTTTTGTGCATTCAATGCACACTAACTAGAATGTAACTTTTTAGAAAAAACAGGGTAAAACAACATATTTCTTAAATGAATAAATTTATTGATCATTATCACTCATATCATCACTATAATAATAATTTCCTTAATAATTATTGTAACTTCAATAATATGACAATAAAAAATGTAATTTCCATTTTAAAATTATCAGTAAATTAAGTCTTAGTTTTAAGAAAGGTTTATTTTTTATTTTGGTAAAATGCTTTCCCTTCTTAGTGAGAATTTTTCAATGTTGGCAACACTTCAGAAATGTTAAAATTCCGTAGTACACACCGTTCGTTATGTTATGGGTCTTTTTATACCCTGTATAGATGTAAAATACCGTCCATAACTAAAGACATCTCATTGAGACAGGTTTTGTTAATTAACATATATTATATTATTATAATATAATGGAAAGAACGATGACTCGGTGGAGTTCCCTTTGTTTGTCTTGAGTAAAAACCCAACGTGAAATCCAATGGGACAATTGGCGGCTGCTAAGGGCTTGCTGTGGCGCTGTCACGAGTTTGTCAGCATTTTCATATGACGCGACACGAATGAATGCAAATTCAGTTCGTCGCACAATACGCTGTGCGCAATTACCGTAATGGTAACGTGCGTTTGTATTGTTTTAGTGTTTTTCTTCATTAGCGACTCCCAACGCTAACGAGCTTCGAGAGGAGCGCGTGCGGCCCTTCACTCGCCCTTTGTTCCACCTCTACACCCTTCCCTGTCAATATTTTTTTCCCATTTGTTGTTTGATAAGAGCAACATTTAAATATTTTTAATCTAAGTAACTATACTTTTACGAATTTAACGTCAAACAAACATTCCTTTTAAAACATTTCGGTTCTGCGATATATATCATCTGAGATGAGATCACGTATGTATGTTATTTAACTGATAGTTCACAATACATTCATTCTTACTTATTTGACCATTATTGATCCTTATAGTGCTTGGTAAGTTCGACAAATAATACTCGGTTTATCTGCTTTCGTACAAAGGCAGACGTCGCAATGTCTGCCGAGGCTCAAAAACGTAGCGGTCCGGTAGAATGCACTCGATTGAAATCGAGATAACAATGTTGCAATAGATATCTTCATTGAGTGCTTAATGTTTGAATAGGAGCTGTAAATAGTCGAGAATGAAGGAGAAAGGTGAAGTATAACGACCACCGGCGACGGCGGCACCTTTGGGGCCGGCCGACCGTGAGCGGAGCGCCAGTGCAAAAATTCTAGCGCCTGCGTTTGAAAACCCAATAAGAGATCCGAATAGACGATGCGATTAGGAGAGTAATGCGAGCATGTGTGTATGTTGCACTTTTATTATAAGACTCAAAAAAAATTAAAGCCATCATCAGATTGATTTGACCATGGCCTTGATGAATCGATAAAGAAATAAAGGGATTTTGGGGTAAATTGTCACGTGTAAATAAAAGTTTAAAGATTATTTATGGAAAGCGCAAGCGAACAACGCAATGACTGACCCTAGATAAAACGTAGCAGCAACGCCTTAGAACGAGCCTTAACCATAGAAAAGCGATGGTAACTAAGTTAGTTTATGGTCTAATTCACAAAAGCTTCCTCAGATCCGGTCATGCAATAACAGCAGACTTCTATTATACATAATTTTGAACCATTATGGCGAAATGCAGCGAGGCAGTCCCCACTCGTCAACCAAACTCAAGGAGGAATTTCTTTTGTCGACTGCGTTATTTTTTCTATGTATGTTCACCAGTTACTCCACCATTCGTGGGCCAATTTTCGAAATTCTTTTTGAAATCGAAAGAGTATACTCCCGTGGTAGTTCCATTGTCACCATGTCATGATCTGATGATGGGATCCCATGAAAATCGAAGGAAATCCTTAAATTCCATAGGCACGTCCAACGTGTTTCATGCTTTTGTTGAAGGTATTTGCATCTAGTAGTCATCATATTATAATACTGAGCTGATGATGGAAGGATTCTGGTGGGTTAGGGGAGTTCGGGAATCATTTTTTTAATACTGTTTAGAGCAAAATACCACCAACTTCAATATAAAATTGTGATTTTTTATGTTTTACTATTATTATTTATGACTTTTTGGTGTTTTTGAAGTCGATTTTATTTATTTGTAAAATTTTCTTTATTTTATTGTGTATGTTTTATACTCCACCAATTGTGAACCGATTTTGAAAATTCTTTTTGTATTTGATAGAGTATAATCCTGTGGTGGTCTCATTGCCACGAAAGTCAGGATCTGATGATTGGATCCCAGGAAAATCAAAGGAAACCCTTAAATATTAGCCTTTATGGGTACGTCCAACGTGTTTCATGTTTTTGCCAAAGCTATTCAGGTATTTGCGCCTGGTAGTCATAGACCGAGCTGATGATGGAAGGATTCTTAACTTTTAGGAATTAGAGGTTAGTTTTTTAATACCATAGGCACGTTTTGTCTTATTTTTTCAAGTTACTTCGGTGAGCGGGTAATCAATTCACAAAAAGATAAAAATAAAAAAAGATACAAAAAATATAAACCGACTTCGAAAACAGTAATATAAAAAGACAATCATTACATTTCTCAGTGCCAAACGATGATCTTCTAGAAATAATTAAAATTTAGCACCGTCTTCAATATAGAAATGTAGGTCCTAATATTGTCTGTATTCTTATATTATTTTTAACTTTTAAGTGTTTTTGAGGTCGGTTATTATTTTTTGGAAAAAAAATTATATGTTCTTCAATTATTCGGCTATTTGTGGGCCTATTTTCAAAATTATTTGTGTATTATTCGAAAGAGTATACTACCGAGATGGTCCCATTGACACCAAGTCATGATCTGATGATGGGATCCCAGAAAAAGGAGGAGAGGAGAGAAGAGAACCCATAAATTTATTGGGCACGTCCAACGTGTTTTATGTTTTTTCTTAAGATATTCAGGTATTTGCATCTGCTAGTCATCATATTATTGAGCTGATGATGGACGGTTTCTGGTAGGTTAGGAGTTCGAGAATATTTCTTTCAATACTGTTTAGAGCGAAAGTCGTTTTATTTTAAGTCATTCTGGTGCTTGCCTTGCCTTAAATTCTAATACACATGTATTAAAGTTAGTAAAGAGATTGAAATAAGTAATTTTTTTACAAAAAATTAAACCGACTTCAAAAGCACCAACAAGTCATTTTAAGAGTCTTCAGTTGATCATTGCTTGGCACCGATGTGTGATGATGCATGTATTCTTATACTAGCTGCTGACTACGACTTCGTCTGTGTTCCCTGGCGAACTCACTAAAATTCGGGATAAAAAGTAGCCTATGTCCATTACCGGGCTCAAACTATATCTATACCAAATTTCATCTAAAAAGGTTCAGCGATTTAAGCGTGAAGTGGTAACAGAGGGACAGACAGACACACTTTCGCATTTGTAATATTAGTACTTATAGATTATTTATGACTTTTTGGTGTTTTTAATTATTATTTTTTATAAAAATATTTTAGAATAATGATAGAGCACTGATTCACAAGAAACCTTCACAGGTCTTTTGCCCGATATTAAATTTTAATTTCGTAGAATGCAACAAAATTGACGAAACGGTATTCCAAATCGATATTATAACTCTACAGTTTCAGGTGAGTTAATGTGCAGCCCAAGATTAGTATAATATTAATAATCTTTATTCATTTTATACATATAAACAAACATCTCAGTTGTCGAAACCACCTTTTAAGCAAACAAATGCCTGTGCCAGTGTGTTATTGTTTATTTAAACAAAGTATTTACAAGTAAGCTCATCGATGATTGACCGATGATCAGCTGTTCTCAACTGTCGCAAAGCCATGACGTTTACCTTATATATTATTTAATTATCTATGGCACAATATACACGGTTATTTTTTATCACCCTGGAAATTTTAAGGGACGCTTCACGGCACGGTATTAGAATGATTTAAATATAAATAAAAAAAATAACCCCCATCCTTAATTTTATATTAATTTTTTAAAAAATACAAAAAAATTTGTATAGTCATTAGTCGAGAGCAGCATTTTTAGAGATTTTTTATTTTTTTTTATTTTTTATTTTTATTTTTTTATTTCATTTTTTTTATTTTTTGTATAATATTGGATGTGTCCTGAAGCGTCCCTAAAATTTTCCAGGGTGATAAAAAAATAACCGTGTATACATAATAACGAACAAAACCATGACGTTTAGGTACCTTATTATTTAATTATCTATGGCACAGTATATACATAAGTAACGAATGTTCAAATGTTCACATTAAAAGCGTTTCGTAGGATGAAGTAAACCTATCTTCACATTTGAGGCAGTGAAACAGTCGCATTGTCAAGCTTCCATTCATTGCTCTGCTATTGAACAACAATCAATACTTGTCAGAAGATCTCTTGTTCACGCATACTTTAACAAACAATAAACAACACTGTAACTTGTGTATCGCACCTCGGTAGCCCTGCACGGAATGAACGTTCATAATATCGACTCTAAGTCGAGCCGGGTAAACATATATTTGATTAACCAACGGAGGCGGCATATCATAACATACGGCAATGTTAAATCTATTGTGTAAGTTCAAGTTTTTATAAAACTCTTATTGATGCGCTGCTTTGCTTTTATTCAATGTCAGTAATTCGATAAAAAGGAATTCAACATTCAATGTCAGTATTAAGGAAAGTCTCCTTTTGAAGTTCTAATCGAGTTTCTGAGCATTCCATTATTCATACCGACCGCGCTCCTTCCGTTTCTCTAGATAACCATATTATTGTGCATTTGAAAATAAAATCGCGTAACTATTACCTACCTACTTACATACCGTGACCTACTTAGCTTAAATACTTATTTATAACTAGCTGTGCCCGCGAACTACGTTTCGCCATCAAAATACTTAACACAGTGTTTAGTTTTTTTCCTCCATTTTATTCCATAATGATTCAACTTTATTCTGCCTTTCTTGAGCATCGGCCATTTCGAAATTAGGACAATTTTCGTAGGTTCGTAATGTTTTTTTTCTAACAGTCCACAAAATTAAATACATTACATATTACTATAAACACTAAGTATTATTATTGTTTTAGAGACATTATTGATATTAATAAATTCTTCTTCAGTAGAAAGAACTACACAGTTGCAAGAATAATCTTTATCGTATTCATGTTTCGAATTAAAATAAACAATTGTTAATAAATTAGAACTGTATACGAATAAAGTTTAGATTTTATAATGAGTGTTGGTAACACCAACAAAATATATTTTTTGGATATGACAACTTGGCCAATGTTGACTGGTCGTACGGTAAGCTCCTTGTCAAGCTATACTGTTTGACCTTTGAACCGTTCTTATGTCGCTCGTAATACTGGCGGTTTTCGTAGAATAGAATTTCGTTTCGTAGAATAATGTATAGCATGAATGGGGGGGTTACTGTACAAATACGTTTTCCGTATTCGATATCCGAACACGGAATACAGACACGGCGTTTCGTGAACGTAGCGCGGACGTTCGTTTCTTCTCATTCGGGATTTCTTCCATTCTACCTAAACGTACGTACAGAACGTGTTCCGTTCGTAATAAAAACGAACGTGTGCGGCAGTCAATGAGTATTTTGTATAGATTTGATGCATTCGGATGCCCGCATTCAGAAAACGAATGCGAAAAAACGTATTTATGCGGTTAGCCTTAAAATGTATTGAGACTTCCGTTTTTGTAACGTGTACTGTGCGATATAGTGTTGCTGGCATAGTTCGGTTAGCAAACTCACCGTGATGACTAACATCCAACACACAAACTTATCGTTAGTTAGTTCACGATCGTTGCATTATCACGGTCTCGAAGGACACTAAACACAGGTAACATCTAACATCGAACATCCAATAGGCCCCGAAGCGGTTCTCAAACTTTTTTGGTGACGGAACCCTAAAATAAAACAATAGTTTTTAAAATGTGTATTCTTTATTAATAAGCATAATAAAAGTTCGACCAGAGAGGGTGTTTTGATTTTTCTAAATGATTGCGGATCCCTTATAGGGGTATTGTGGAGCCCTAGGGTTCCGCGGAACACACTTAGAGCATGGCTGCTCTAGGTATCCTTCAGGGCCTACTTTCATTTAATACCCCTATTGCTGGGTTTGAAAAGCAACTGTTATCCGTCTTTTTGGAGCGGCGGCCATGTTGAATTTACATCAATGTTGCTACGTTCATAGTGCTCTACTGATCAAGGCCTTTCATTTGATACCCATAATGTTGTGCTATTTTCCTAGGTTCATAGTGCTCTACTCTTCAAGGCCTTTCATTTGATACCCATATTGCTAGGTTTGGAAACTAACTTTTATCCACCTTTTTTGAGTGGCGGCCATGTTGAATTTATGTAAATGTTGCTAGGTTCATAGTGCTCTACTTATCAAGGCCTTTCATTTGAGACCCATATTGCTGGGTTTGGAAAGGAACTATTATCCATTTTTTGAGCGGCGGCCATGTTGAATTTATAGCAATTTTCCTAAGTTCATAATGCTCTACTGTTTTAGGCTTGTCATTTGATACCCATATTGCTAGGTTTGGAAACGAACTTTTATCCTTTTTTTTTGAGCGGCGGCCATGTTGAGATTAGGTTGATTTTGCTAGCTTCCTAATGCTCTACTCTTCAAGGCCTTTCATTTGATACCCATATTGCTAGGTTTGGAAACGAACTTTTATCTATCTTTTTTGAGCGGCGGCCATGTTGAATTTATGTCAATGTTGCTAGGTTCATAGTGCTCTACTTATCAAAGCCTTTTATTTGATACCCATATTGCTGGGTTTGAAAACTAACTTTTATCCATTTTTTGAGCGGCGGCCATGTTTAATTTAGGGCAATTTTCCTTAGTTCATAATGCTCTACTCTTTTAGGCCTTTTAGTTGATACCCATATTGCTAGGTTTGGAAACGAACTATTATTCTTCTTTTTAGAGCGGCGGCTATGTTAAATGTATGTCAATGTTGCTAGGTTCATAGTGCTCTACTTATCAGGGCCTTTCATTTGATACCCATATTGCTGGGTTTGAAATCGAACTTTTATCCTTTTTTTTGAGCGGCGGCCATGTTGAATTTAGGTCGATTTTCCTAGGTACCTAATGCTCTACTCTTCAAGGCCTTTCATTTGATACCCATATTGCTAGGTTTGGAAACTAACTTTTATCCACCTTTTTTGAGCGGCGGCCATGTTGAATGTATGCCAATGTTGCTAGGTTCATAGTTCTCTACTCATCAATGCCTTTGATTTGATACCCATATTGCTGGGTTTGAAATCGAACTTTTATCCTTTTTTTTGAGCGGCGGCCATGTTGAATTTAGGTCGATTTTCCTAGGTACCTAATACTCTACTCTTCAAGGCCTTTCATTTGATACCCATATTGCTAGGCTTGGAAACTAACTTTTATCCACCTTTTTTGAGCGGCGGCCATGTTAAATTTATGTCAATGTTGCTAGGTTCATAGTGCTCTACTCTTCAAGGCCTTTCATTTGATACCCATATTGCTAGGTTTGGAAACGAACTTTTATCTATCTTTTTTGAGCGGCGGCCATGTTGAATTTATGTCAATGTTGCTAGGTTCATAGTGCTCTACTTATCAAAGCCTTTTATTTGATACCCATATTGCTGGGTTTGAAATCGAACTTTTATCCTTTTTTTTGAGCGGCGTCCATGTTGAATTTAGGTCGATTTTCCTAGGTACCTAATGCTCTACTCTTCAAGGCCTTTCATTTGATACCCATATTGCTAGGCTTGGAAACTAACTTTTATCCACCTTTTTTGAGCGGCGGCCATGTTAAATTTATGTCAATGTTGCTAGGTTCATAGTGCTCTACTCTTCAAGGCCTTTCATTTGATACCCATATTGCTAGGTTTGGAAACTAACTTTTATCCACCTTTTTTGAGCAGCGGCCATGTTGAATGTATGCCAATGTTGCTAGGTTCATAGTTCTCTACTCATCAATGCCTTTGATTTGATACCCATGTTGCTAGGTTTGGAAATCACCTTTTTTGAGCGGCGGCCATGTTGAATTTATGTCAATGTTGCTAGGTTCATAGTGCTCTACTCATCAATGCCTTTCATTTGATACCCATATTGCTGGGTTTGGAAACGAACTTTTATCCGTTTTATTTGAGCGGCGGCCATGTTGAATTTAGGGCGATTTTCCTATGTTCATAGTGCTCTACTCATCAAGGCCTTTCATTTGATATGCATATCGCTGGGTTTGGAAACGAACTGTATCGGCAGTCATGTCAAATTAAGTCCACGTGGCTAGGTTCAATATGTTCTACTCTTTAGGTTCTTCGTTCGATATCCATGTTCCTTGGGTGGATCCAAAAAAATGTGATTCGTCATTTTAGACATTAGGATCAAGAGTCCCGTCCCGTCCCTCTACGCGTAACCCAGAACATTGCAGTCAGATATTTTTTTTAATTATCAATATTAATCTATTACTTTTAATAGTTTTATATGGATGAAAGAGTTTGATTCCTTAGTCCTAATGTAAAAGATATAACACCTTTCAAAATACCTTGAAAAGAGTATCTTCATTTTTCAACATTTTAAATATTTCAAAAATTGTACCGATTTTGTGAAAATTTGTCAAGAATTAAACCAATCTACAAATTTTATGGTCACTCAATAAGTATTATCATAAAAAATGCTTTATACATTGGTTGTATGGCTTGATCTTTTTACCTTACCACCACGGTACGACATAAGAAAAAGAAAATTTTGTTGGCGAAATCCAGTTGGATACAGCCATTAACAGAAAATATTAAATTTTATTTGTACTATGTGAAACACTTCATTCCTGCCTTTCAATTTTCGAAATCCAATTACTTAAGATCAGGCTGTATGGCGTAGTTCCATTGCCTTTCCTTCGTGGAAGAAAATACCTTCTCTCTGTACTATGTGACAAACTTGTCAAAATAATTTCACGTGCGCCATGTTGTTTTTCTACCTAAAGCCAATTCGAACATTTTATATGGTATTTTTTCACTAAAAATAAAAAGTGAATTTAAACAAACGAAATTATGCCTAAATGTTCTTCCGGAAAATTCTAAGCATTGTGGTGTAAGCCATATCAAATTCTGTCCAGTAGTTTCGGAGATCTTTCCGGACAAACAGACAAACAAACAAACAAACAAACAAACAAACAAACAAACAAACCAACAAACAAACAATTTTTTTTAAAGCTATTCTATCGTGTTCTGCTAATGATTTTAAGGCGACCTGTGTATTTTTTTTCTTAATATTTCGCAATTACAGATTTTTGTACCCCTACGATTTTATTATATATATATAGAGATACAGTGAGTCAACCCGTAGGTATCAATGATTAAATGAAATGAGAATTTCGGTTGTATTTTTTTTATGTTTGTTATCTCATAACTCCGTCATTTTTATTTCCAAAATTCTTTTATATTCGATAGAGTATACTGCATGAGTGGTCCCATGGTCACCAAAGTTAGGATCTGATGATGGGATCCCATGGAAATTGAGGAAAACCCTTAAATGATTTATTCAAAAACAGGAATTTGATTATTGAGGTTCATTACTTCAAATTGTCAATCGTATCACCTTTTATATATTCTTCTATACCCAACAAATGAAAATTATTTTCTTATTTGGTTTATTTCGTAAAAATATAAATATAAAGAACGAGAGAAGTTGGTGCCAAATTTTAAGTAACTATCTATATTGATTGTTCTTTTCATTTTTTAAGTCTTTCCAGAGCGTGTAATATTACATCTTAATTCCAGACAGTTTTTCTGAATTGCTATTAGTGCCTTTCTTTTACTCATTACACAAAGAGAAAGAAATGGCATTATAACAATTTAAAAAACTGCTTGAAATTAAGACGTCATAATACACCTCCTGGTTGGTGATCATTGCTTGGCTGGCTGGCACCGACTTTAATTTAAAACTGAGATGTTGTATGTATTCTTATATTATTTATGACTTTTTGGTGTATTTGAAGTCGGTTATATTTTTTTTATAAAAAACAATTTTTTTCATTATTTTTAGTAATACGTGCGTTTTAGAATTTTAGTCAAGGCAAACACCAGAATAACTTAAAATAAAACGTCTTTCGCTCTAAACAGTATTGAAAGAATTATTCCCGAACTCCAATCCTACCAGAAACCTTCCATCATCAGCTCAGTAACATAATATGATGACTACCAGACGCAAATACCTGAATATCTTCAGCAAAAGCATGATACACGTTAGACGTACCTATAAAATTCAAGGGTTTCCCTCGATTACAAAAATAATTTTGAAAATCGGTCCACAAAAGGCGGAGTAATCGGTGAACATACAAAAAAAATAGATAGAGCCGAACATAGAAACTCCTCCTTTTTAGAAGTCGGTTAAAAATACTCGTACAGATTACACAATCAAAATGAAAACAGTCACCTCAAAATGTTATTTGGTATTTTACCAACAATTTAATTTCGTGACGCATCGCTAGTTATTTCAAAGTGGATCTTTTTCATGAACGCATATCTAATAATAACTACACAATAAACACATATATTTTGAAATCACGGTTAGATGTTTTAATAAACGATCCAGTATTCCAAAAATTGTTTAAAATGTTTCCTTAGTAAATCCGGATAAGCGTCAATTTAAGCTATTATAGAAAAAGGTAGAGATAGATAGAGAGTAGAGATCAGAACCAGCCGGAAAAATGCGAGTTGGACTCGCGCACCGAGGTTTCTGTAAAAACTTATTTAAGACTCTAACTACATATTTACGATTTTTAGATTTTTCTTTTAACACGTGCTACCTATAACAACTTGCCAAATTTCATGACTTTAGGTTAACGGGAAGCACCCTATAGGTTTGATTTCCCTGTGAAATCGCAAAATTTGCGAAAATATGCGACATAAATGTACGCAGAGGTGGTCCTATTAGCACCAAGTCTGGATCTGATGATAAGATCACAGGTATATCGAGGGTAATCCTGAAATTGTTAAGTTAAAACGTGTTTCATGTTTTTTTTTCAAAAAAAGCTCAGTGATTAATTTTGAGAATTAAACGGCTATAAATAACAGATCAGACCAGACCAGAAATAATATAACACTTTAGAGATTTAAAGACAATTTTTTCACTCAATTTTTAACTTGCGATTTTTAACTTTCAGTTGAAAATTTGGCAACAACTTCGATATAAAAATTTCATTATTTTTTAGATATGTTGTTTAATCTGTACTTGTCAATGTTGTTAATAATCTGTATTGTGAGTGGAGTCTTGCCGCCTTTTGGAGAGTATTGAGAGATGATTGATGAGAGAAATAAAAGTTACAAGTTTAAGCTTCAAACGCTATTTTATTTATTAATTCAGTACATACAACATGGTGGCAGCGGAAAACAAATAGTGTCGAAGTCATCTGTATTTGTGAAAGTCAGTCAGTCAGTGTTTTAAGAACATATTATCGTAAAAACATGAAGTCTCAACAAGAGAGTGAAATGGCAAGTTCTAGTACCAACAAGTTACATCTATCACCCCCAGGCTTTTTTAGTTTTCTTCCCGAAGACTGGAAACTGTACAAGTCAAGATTTTTGAGATATATGAGTTTATCAGGAAACGATAAAAAGGACGATAACCTTAAAATAAATTGTCTATTATATTGCATGGGGGAAAAATCTGAGGAGATCATAATTCAATTTGGGAAACAGACAGATTATGAAGATCTTTTAGTCAAGTTCGATAATTTTTTTGCACCGAAGAGAAATGTAATTTACTCCAGATATAAGTTTAATTATAGATGTCAAAAGGAAAATGAAAAAGTTGATGAATTCATCACAGACTTGCATAAATTAGCAAAAGACTGTGAATATGGCAAAATAGAAGAAGATCTAATCAGAGATAGAATAGTTATAGGCATTAAAGACAAAAGTACAAGAGAAAGGCTGTTATTGCAAAGTGAACTCACACTTAGTGAAACTATAATAATCTGTAGACAAGCTGAAATTCAACAACAAGAAACTAAATTAATGGATAAGGAAGAAACTGTGGAAATAAATAAAATTAGAATCAAACAGAATAATTGTTGGTTTTGTGGTCAAGAACGTCATCCAAAAGACAAATGCCCTGCTTCGAAAGCAACCTGTTTTAAGTGTAAGAAAGTGGGCCATTTTTCTAATTTATGCCGTTCCAGATTGGTCCGAAGAGTAGAAAAAGCAGTAGAAGAGCCTGAGATTGAGGTTAGATTTTGTAGAAAAATTCAAAACTATATTATTGAGGTTGGAGTTTATAAAAATAACTTATTTATTGAGAATATAAAATTTTTGATAGATACAGGAGCCGATGTAAGCGCCATTTCTGAGAGTTGCATAAGACAATGGAAGGTTCCAGTAGTGACATGTACCGACACAGTGAAGGGACCAGATGGATCAAAACTTGATGTTATTGGTACCATACAGTTAAAATTAATTTATAAAAATAAGATATATCAAGGTAAGATTTATGTTGTTAAGGGACTAAAAACTGCAATACTAGGTCGTCCGGCAATTGAATGTATGAAAATAATAAGCATTTATTCTATTTCTAACAGTGATACTAACACTACTTGTAATGATTATCAATGGATCGAAAAAGATTTTCCAAAAATTTTTAATGAGCTAGGAGTATTTAAAGATGAGTTTAATATTAAATTGATTGATAATCCACAGCCCTCCATACAAGCATCTCCACGAAATGTTTCAATACCATTACTACCTAAAGTAAAAGAGGAGCTAGAGAGACTTGAAAAACTAGGTATAATTAGTCCTATAGAGGAAGCAACGGATTTCGTGTCACCTATAGTAGTGGTTGTAAAGAATAATAAAATAAGAATTTGTGGAGACTATACAAAAGTCAATAAAAATACTTTGCGCCCAGTATATCCTATTCCTAAAGTTGAAAATACACTAGCTCAAATTAAGGGATCAAAATACTTTTCTAAAATTGATGCGACCTCTGGGTTTCACCAAATAATGCTTAATGAGGCGTCTAAAAAGTTAACAACCATAATTACCCCATTTGGGCGATATGTATATAATAGATTACCATTTGGTCTTAACTGTGCACCTGAGTTTTTCAGTATGAAATTTGTAAATTTGTTTAAAGACCTAGATGTAGCTATTCACATGGATGATATTTTGATTCACTCCGCTCAAAAGGAAAACCATGATAAAATTCTTAGGGAAGTCCTCAAACGATTGAACAATGAAGGATTGACTATTAATAAAAATAAATGTTTATTTGGTGTTACAGAAATATCATATTTAGGACACATTATTAATGCCGAAGGAATCAAAGTAGATCCAGAGAGGGTTAAAGCAATCAGTAATTACAAAGCTCCTTCTAACAAGAAAGAATTAATGCAGTTTTTAGGTATGGTTAATTATGTAGGTAGATTCATTCCAAACAAATCTCACATATTACAACCACTGCACTCATTATTAAAGCAAAGTCATGTGTTTATTTGGGGACCACCTCAAATAAAAGCTTTTAACGAAATAAAGGCAAAATTACAAACCGCGCCCACCTTAGCCCATTATGATCCTCAAGCAAAAACAATTGTCGCAGCAGACAGCAGTTCTTATGGATTAGGTGCTGTTTTAATACAAGAGAACAAGTTTGGCAATCGGTCAGTTGTTATGTATGCCAGTCGTAGTCTGACAGAGTCTGAAAAACATTATGCACAAATTGAAAAGGAGGCCTTGGCCTTGGTGTGGGCGGTTCAGAAGTTTGAAGATTATGTTGTAGGAATTCACATACAATTAGAAACTGACCATAAACCCCTTTTACAAATTTTACAGTCAAAATCATTGCTAGACTTAAGTCCTAGGCTGTTGAGATTTAGATTAAAATTAAGCAGATTTGATTATCATGTGCAATATATACCTGGTAAAGACCAAACAGTGGCTGATGCTCTGTCGCGCCAACCACTTGAGCATAACGAAGAAGAAATTCAAACTGATAATGACTTTGACTTAAACATGTTTTTTAGTGAAACAATATCAAATGAAATTGTGAAAAAAATACAAATAGAGCAATCAAAATGTTTAATATGTAAAAAAATCAAAGAATATACTATTAATGGCTGGCCTAGTCAGAATAAATTAAAAGAATTAAAAGCTTATTTTCAGTATAAAAATAATTTCTCTATAGAATCAGAATTGCTTTTGTATAACACCAGAATAGTTATTCCTGAGACTATGCAACAAGAAATATTAAATAGAATTCATGCTGGGCACTTGGGCATTACTAAATGTAGAAATAGAGCTAGAGAATCAGTCTGGTGGTTAGGGTTATCACAACAAATAGAAAATAAAATAAAATCATGCACTAAATGTATTGAATTATCTAAAAACCATAAAGAACCTATGATTGTTGAAGCAATACCAGATCGGCCCTGGCAAAAAATTGGCATAGACTTGTTTAAATTTAACCACAACTGGTATATGGTAATGATAGATTACTACTCACGGTTTATAGAGATATCTAAACTGACTAATCTAACTGAAGAAGCTGTAATAGTACAATGTAAAAATGTATTTTCTAGATATGGAATACCTGAAGTGGTTAGATCGGATTGTGGAACTCAATTCAAATCAAAATTTAACCTTTTTTCTAGAGAGTATGGGTTTAAATCTGTGACAAGCAGTCCACATTTTGCCCAAAGTAACGGTATGGCAGAATCAGGTGTAAAGATAGCTAAATCTTTATTAGCAAAGAATGAAGATATTTTTATGGCATTATTAATCTATAGGAACACTCCCACAGAAACAGGATTTAGTCCATCAGAAATGATGTTTAATCGGAAATTAAGAGATAACTTACCTATTATTCCTAGCAAATTAAATAGACCAGTGATAGTTAACAACAAACAATTACAGGAGTCTAGGACATCTAAGAAGTACAAAGATGCTTATTATTTTAACAAGCGGCATAGAGTTTTTGACTTGCGAGAATTAAAGGAAAATGAGAGAGTTTGGATTACAGATTTGAAAATGTATGGTACCATTAACAGAAAGGGTGATACACCTCGTTCATATATTGTTGATACTGATAAAGGAAAATTTAGGAGAAATAGAGGTCATTTATTACAGGCACCCTCTGAAATGTCATCAGGGGAGCCCAGTTATAATGTTGATTCAGAAAATACTAATTACCCAGATACTGATTGTATAGAAAACTGTTGTGATTATATGTGTGATGATTCTAGTAATTATGCAAATGATAGTTTAAGTAATTCTGGTTCTTTAGATGTAAGAACAGACAATAGACTTGCAGATACTCCTAAAAGCTTGCCTAAAAGGATTGTTAAACCTCCAGCTTATTTAACGGATTACCAATTATATTGTATTAGTAAATAATTTATTTTAAAATTAAATTCTTTGCACCTATTGTTCTAAATGTCGGTAAAAGGGAAAGATGTTTAATCTGTACTTGTCAATGTTGTTAATAATCTGTATTGTGAGTGGAGTCTTGCCGCCTTTTGGAGAGTATTGAGAGATGATTGATGAGAGAAATAAAAGTTACAAGTTTAAGCTTCAAACGCTATTTTATTTATTAATTCAGTACATACAACATATGTCGCATGATGTTTATTTTTTTTACATTTACACTTTTGTTCAATAATAAAGATTTGGAATACAAACGTAGTCAGGTGCTGCTAGTTTACGCTACTCATTTGTGGGTAATGTAAAACGTGATGATCGGAGCAGCACGGCTTGAATGGACCCCGCCTCGTCACGTCCCTCCGAGCGACCTAAGCTTCTGTTATTTACCCGAGCTCTGCCTTGAAATTATGCGTTGTATAAATCACAACGGAAATTATTTTATACCACTAACCTGTTATTGTTTGTAAATTGATGTCATTATTACAAGTTATATTTTTATTGCGTTGGATCTAACTAATCCAAAAAATAAGTACCTACTCATACAAGGATATCGATTTGTTACACCTTAATAACTTAACGTGCAGCCGGAAACAGACGTTTTATGAAGTCAGAAATTATAATGACAGCACAATAGTATTGGCGTCATATGTTTACATTCTAATGAACGATTTTTAACAAAGTCGTTAAAGATCGCTTAACCCGTCGCCGGCATTCGCTGCCGTCCGCCCCCATTCGGGCTTATAGGTCCTCATCATACACTATATCATTGCATCGGTCACGCGCGCCTCGCTCCAATTTTATCCCTCCGTAAACGTCGCAACTGCAGCAAGGGTTGGATTTTAATTACGATATTTTTCTATTATTTCCTCCGCTGTCTTAGTAGCGGGGCAGGGGTCATGAGATGCAATAAATTCAGTTTTTTATGAGGTCACGGTTAACCCTCTTGATAACGTTTATCGCACATCTGGTGAAAATCAATAGATTTTTCTAGTTCCTATTAATATTTTGCCGAATTTCTTTTGTGCACTATCCAAAATCAAAACTGTAACAAGTAACATTATCTAGATAGTTGATTTGACCAGTCCATGTGTCTCATCCAAATAATACAAAGCATAAATTATCTAACTAGTAGATATGCTCAAATCTATGCTCACGGCAAATTTACCTTATTTATCTTTAAGAAGGTACCTAATAATAATTAAGATTCAAATAGATTTCATAAGAGCAGTACCAATATACAGTAAATCGTCAAAAACTAAAATTCGACTTATTGAAAAATCGCGCTCAAAAAAATTTAAATATTTTGCATGTCACTTTACCCAAAAGCTTATTGCACGCTATTTCCATGTTTTGTCCATAAAAGCGACACCATTGGTTGGTATAATTTATACAGATGTGTTTTTTTTTTCAAATTCATCGGATTCGATTCGAAAATAATTTTTCTAAAATCTAATGATAATGTTTCAAAATCGCTTTCGAGACCTCTTTGAGTATTTTTTCGCCATAACAAAAAATAGTATACGACCTATTCTCAGACCTACTGAATATACACACACGATTTCATAAAGATCGGTCAAGCCGTTTCGGAAGAGTTTGGTAACAAACACTGTGACACGAGAATTTTGTATATTAGAAGATTAAAGAAAAAAAGAAGATTATATACCCTAATTGGTATTCAACAAGTTATAAAACTAATTTGCTATTTAAATATAACGTAATTCGTGTCAAACTATGGTTTGTAAGTGACTGTGCCACTACTGCAATCTTTAAAAGACATGTAGGTAAAGATTGTTTACCATTAGGCCAAACCAAAAACAGAGGGTGTACACATTTTGATTAACCAAATCACCTAGCATGTATGTGAGCGTTACAATATTAGTAAGTTCAGTGATGCGGTAGTAAATGTGTCTTTTTTCACGGGCAATGATGTATCAATGCTAGATCGGATGATGCATGCGCGTGTGATCGAGTGCGTAGAACATGTCATGGTGCTGCGCCGTCTCCCGCCACCAACAGCCCTGCTTTTACATTTTCGACCGATTGAACACGGGAAGCGTGAGTACGTGTAATTTTATTGATCACCCGGCACCGTGTACCAATAAAAAACGACTAAAGGGTTTAATTGTTAACGCTTATCAGACCGTGATTTTTTATTGGGGATCACTGTGAATTTTATTTCAGTCTTGTTGTTCTTTTAGTTTTTTATTCGTTATAGTAGTCAGTTGTTTAAAAAATAATAGAGTATTCGTAGATTTGTAAAAACCTATGCGTTAGGTACCTACCAATATTCTAAAATTATTACGTAAAATTATGCATTATTCGAAAACATCGGCCGTGCCATATGCAAACAACGATCGAAAGGATTGTGCTGGCACCGCCGCCTATGAATAATCATATTCGTTAGTAGCGGGAATGGATTTGTATGCTTTAACGATTAAAGTTATTTGAATACGGCTTTGCAGCAATAGGTGTACTGTACAGCAGTGGGAGCGCCATACGCAAATACAGATGTTCGCACTCATGGAACGGATCATAGCTAGCTCAATGCAGATCAATTTAAGCCTAAAATAAATCTAATGGACGAGAAAATAACATGCACCCTCTATGAATGCGAATTTTGATTAAAAACAATTTGTGTATTGCAATTCTGATAACTTGATTTGAATAAATAAAAAATGTTTTCAAGAGAAGATTCCTTTTATGGAATTTCAAATATTTTATGGCTAAAAGCTTTTTCATGATCTCATCTCTCTCTATACCAAAATCCGTCAAAATTGAGAAGATAGAGTTACTTTTATAGTATTATTAATTGGATGCCCTTTGTTAATAGGATTTGTTAGTGAAAATTCATATTTTTTAGTTTTGTTTCTTTTTTTTCTTATAAATCAAATCATTCTAGACATTGTACATTTAGTAGGTGAGACAGACAACTTGATTCAGGTCTAGATGTAGAGTTTTTATCTAAACGGTATTCTCGCATAATAAAAACGTTCAGGCTCGTTAAAATTGCGAGAAATTTCATGAGTTCGAATTCGATGTAATTTGAGAAAAAAACCTTTTCTCCTGACAATAATTAAATTACCCTAATTTGATTGGTATCAAAGTCAAGGGTAGAGTTATTTTACTTCTAACGTTCTGGAATCAATGTTAATACAGAATATGTTTGGTTAATGTTTTATATTTTTGTTTTCATTTAGATTATGTATGTATTATATGGTTATATTGGTGCAGCCATGTTTTACTAAAACATTTTATGTGTGAATAAATCAATATCACAGATTATAAGGATTTTAATTACATCAGTAATTAAAATCCTTATAATATCAGTGTATTATCAGTGTATTCAACTACTATATAATGAGAGATCACTAGTGTGATCTGAATATAAAACTCGCCTTGCCTTGTTTCACAAAACCACACTTATGCTTTAGGACCTAATAATGTAGGTATAGTTGCAAACATTACTTTATATAAGCACATGCTATGTACAAGGAAAACAAGCCAATACGACAATAAATAAAAAAACTGCCAATATTAGTTAATAGCAGTGAAATTATTATTAATTTTTTTACAAAAAATAAAACCTAATTCAAAAACACCAAAAAGTCATAATAGTACATTATGATACGAGCGCGCTATGTCGGTTATTGCGTACGAGGCGATATTGTGCAATTAAGGCAAACACCAGAATAACTAAAAATAAAACGTGTTTCGCTCTAGACAGTATTGAAAGAATTATTGCCGAACTCCTAACCTACCAGAAACCTTCCATCATCAGCTCAGTAGCATGATATTTTTTTTTATGTAAGGCGCGGCAAATGACCTCCTCCCGCCTGATGTTAAGCGGTGAAAGAGGCCCAAATGAGTTGACAGATAGAGTAGGGACGACATCCACTATCCTACCTGCCCGCCCCTTGCCGGCCTAAAAGATGCTTTTTCACACCTCTTTTGAAGGAACCCATGTTGTAGGATGAAGGAAACACGTGCGCAGGTAGAGAATTCCAAGTGTGGGATGAACGACAGAAGAAGGAATCTTGGAATTTCTTGGTACGGTGTGAAAAGGAAGATACAGTGTAAGGATGACTCCGAAGGCCCTTACGCGTGTTTCTGTTAAGGAATGGAGAGGGAGGGATAAGGTTAAAGAGCTCCTCAGAGCATTCCCCATGGAACATTCGGTAAAAGGCGCTAAGAGAGGCGATGTCACGACGAAGTTGTAGAGGCTCGAGGGTGTTAGTTGCCTCTACATCGCCAATTATTCGAATAGCGCGACGCTGCAATCTGTCCAGAGCATCGAGGAGGTACTGAGCGGAGCCGTCTCAAAGGTGCGAGCAATATTCCACGCAAGACCTAACCTGAGTTTTATACAACAGGTATAGTTGGTCCGGCGCAAAATACCTACGCACCTTGTTTAGGACACCGAGTTTCCGTGAGGCAGCAGTTATAACGGATTCGATGTAGTCTCTGGGGTTCAGATCGCAGCGAATGTTCATTCCGAGCAAGGTGATGTTACTCTGTGTGTGAAGGGTTGTGCCTTGAAGAGAAGGAGGGGGCAGGAAAGGTGACCTTTTCGCCGAGAACGCGCACACCTGTGTTTTCTTAGCATTGAACTCGACAAGATTGTTGGAACCCCATTCGGAGATGAGGTCCAGCGTCTTGTTGAGCTCAATGATAAGATTCTGCCTCTCCCTATCAATATTGCCACGAGCAGCCCCTGAGCTTCCGTGATATCCCCCATGCACTGTACTGTCGTCTGCATAGCAATGTATACTTCCCAAGGAAAGCATGTCATTGATATGCAGAAGAAACAATGTTGGGGATAGAACGGAGCCTTGTGGAACACCAGCATTCACTGCCACGAACCGCGAAGCGCAGCCGTCAACGACAACGCGAATTCTACGCTCGTGGAGGAAGCTGGCAATCCACGTACAGAACTGAGCGGGCAATCCGTATGCCGGAAGCTTGGAAAGGAGAGCCTTGTGCCAGACTCTATCAAAAGCTTTGGCGATGTCGAGACTAATAACCACAGACTCGCCGCGCTTATCGATAGATTCACCCCATTTGTGCAAAAGGAACGCTAGAAGGTCACCTGTTGACCGTTGCAAATTGTGACTACCAGATGCAAATACCTAAATATCTTTAGCAAAAACATGAAACGCGTTGGACGTGCCTATGAAATTCAAGGGTTTCTCTCCATTTTCATGAGATTCCATCATCAAATCATGACATGGTATCAATGGGACCACCTCGGGAGTGTACTCTTTCGATTACAAAAGGAATTTTGAAAATCGGTCTACAAATGGCGGAGTAATAGATCATATTAGAACATAGAACCTCCTCCTTTTTCGAAGTCGGTTAAAAACATGAAGCACTTTGGACGTGCCGATGAAACTTAATAATTTTCCTCAATTTTTATGAGACATGGTAAAAATGGGACTACCATGGGAGTTTACTCTTTCGATTACAAAAATAATTTTCAAAATCGGCATATAGACGTTGGTGTAATCGGTGAACATATACATAAAAAAATAGATGCAGTCGAACATAGAACCTCCTCCTTTTTCGAAGTCGGTTAAAAAGTATGTTTTCAAGCAAACTATTTAATAACTTTATCAAAGAAGACGGTCTAACTAAGTATCCGTCTTCACTAAAATCCAGCTGGTACAAATTGAATGAAAATCGGAAGAATGTAAAATACTGAACTCGTATTATTATTTAAAAAAAAACAATTTTCGTTTCATTAAAACGTTATTTAAGTTGGCACAAGCCGAAGAGAAAAATGGAAATATTCTCTAAGTTCCATTTCAAAATTATTTATTAAGTACACTCATGGATTTATCAATCAAACAGGATTGAGCTCCATCAAAAATGACGTATGCAAAAATTCATCATATCCCATACGCTTAAATGACTCAATTTGGGCCACCAACATGATAGCATAAGCATACGACACAGTTAGCGCAGAGGTCAGTGATCGCCTACTGCGAAACGGGTCGCGGGTTCGATTTGTACGGGAAAAATATTTTGTATGGCCTACAGAAATTTGTTCCGGTCTGGGCGTATGTGCATGTGATATTCTATGTTTGTAACTGCACCCATGACACAGGAGAAAATCCTAGTGTGGGCCGACGTTATTTAAAAAAAATGTAAGCATAATAATATGAGTGTCACACACTCTCAATATTGTTAAAAAATTGGACCCAAAGCACAGCCCGAAGTAGTATCTTTTTTAACATAGAAATAAAAACATGTTATTCTGCATAAAAAGTATCCCGTCTCATAATGAAGCTGTCCGAAAGCTAGTGATCGATCATTCGCCACGTGCTTGCAGTGTTGGATTTTTTTTAATAAAAAATGTTATTTTTTGCGAATAAAAGCAGCTAAGTATTTTTACAAAAGGGTCCAACATCGCGATAAAAGTATACGCATAGAGATAAACAAATATTTGAGCGGGGGCGTAGTGGAGCATGAAACTGGAGGACAAAGGCATTAAGCGCGGATTAGGACAGGCATTAATGTTATTTGATTACTTAGACACATACACGAGTATGATAATAGTGAATGGATCCTCTTTCTTCGCACAAAGAAGTGAACCTTTTCAGATAAGAGGATTTGGATACGCAGCTAAGGATTCGGCAAACATTGGAGAAACATTTTTTATACACTTTATAGCTTACCTTGTTTATTAAGATGAGATTAAAATATTATTTAAGCGGATGGATATAGAAGTTGTAATAAAAAATTGAGAAAACTGTTTTAGTGCTCTAGGCATATCAATAAAACTTCATAAAAATAACAGTTGCGTAGGTGATCCGGTAAAAAAGTTTATTGAAAACTTGATTTTAAAGAACTGAAGCGTTGAACGCTTTGATTCCATGCAAAGGGGTAGTCTAGATAAGCGCGCATGCGCGGTGAACTTTTTGAGCCTGTAGTCGATCGATAGCTATCTGGATACAACGCAATTTTCCATTTGCTTTGTTTTTATGCTATGTAATTTTAGCAAATACAAAGGTTAAGGTATAAAGGTTGATATAAAACTACCGTTTAATAAAAGATTTATAAACGCAAGTTTTTATATCATGCCAAATTAACAGAATTATTTTTTTTATATTTGTGACTTTGGCTTTGATAAAAATGTTAAATAAATTGATAAATAAATGTATCAATCAATCTCAGTCAGGTATTTTGCCGACTCAGGAACATCATCATCATCATCATCATCATCACAGCTCAAATACGTCCCCACCGATGGGCTCGAGCCTCCGTTAGGGTGTTTAGGTCTTATTAAACCACGCTGGTCCAGGCGGTTTGGTCGACTTCGCACACACCATTGAATTTCTTTGCAGATGTATACAGGTTGCATCACGATGTTTTTCTAATGTTAAGGTGTAGTTATATAGCAATACTTTCGACAAATAAGGTAGGTAGTTGGTACTAGCTACGATGTTTTTTTTCTCACCGTAAGAGCTTCAAACAAATGTACATATGAAATTCGAAAAACGAAAAACATATTGGTACATAGCAGGATCAAGCCCAGACCACCCGATTAGTAGGGCCAGTGCCGATGCCGAGTCCACAACGCCACTGATGACGCTCCATCGCTAGGCATTGACTTGAATTTCTGCTGATTGTTCTATTATACAAAGAAAATAACCTAACATAAAACTATCCACATTAATTTAAATTACTCAATCTTGATAGCGTCGCGACGCTCCCAAGATTGAGTAATTTAAATTGTATAGTGTATCTATAATATTTAAAGAATCTTCCTTTAATCAAGATCTCGACAACGATAAAGAGAACAATCAAGCAGCCTTCTATCATCAGTTCAAACATGAGATGATTACTACCAGATGCAAATAAATAACTTAAGAAAAGATATGAAATGCGTAGTACGTTCTTGTAAAAATTAAGCTTCCATTTATTGCTCTAAGATCCCATTATCAAATCCTGTATTGATGACAGTGAGACGATCTCCGGAGTTGGTATAGGTAGTCTTTTAAACACTAGTAGAATCTGGAAAATCGATCCACAATGTACGGAGAAATCGCTAAATATAAAAAAACAACTAAGTAGAACATAGATTCTTTTTTGAAGTTGGTTATAAAGCTCGGTCAATGTTATCAGATTTTCTAAATTTCTATCATTTTCTCGTCAAAAAGTAAGCAAATGTGCTTATTTTTATTTAGTGCTACGCTTACTTACAGACTCTTTCAGGAGTGAGTTAATACAATGTCAAGACATGGGTTTTGCGTGTTAATATTTTGTCGAACAACATGCTTCAAAACTCAGACATAGAGCAGTCGGAACGGAGGTTTGTCAAGCAAATTGTGAAATGCTCATATACTCGTACCTAATATAAAAAAAAAAGTTTTTTACAAATCTCAAAAAAACGACATGGCTAAAATGTGTGATTCCTTTGCCAATTCCCATTGAGTTAGAAGACTGTTTTCTTAATTTCAAAAAGTAGTTGTCATTTTAATGCTCGGGTTCTACTACATCACACATATTTTATGTGACCCACAGTTTAGCGTTTTAAGTAGTACCTATGTTGTGGCATTAGACGTTAATAAGTTTGTTGCAAACTCCGCAGATATAGCCACTGGTTCTTTAATTTAACTTTTTAAAAACGCTTATTACGACGTAGGCGCTAACACAGGTCATTAATGCAGGTCAAGCTCTAGCATAACTATTATTATTATGCATTTCATATGACATACAAACAACCCATTTTATTTCAAAAAATATTTTAAATATACGACAGTCGAAGAATCATATTCGCCTTGTCCAATATTTAATGTTCTGATTAAGTTGTATTCACACGAGCTTTGCTGTTCTATAACAAAGCTTATTTGCTAAATCGGTAAAATATGGAGCGATAAGGTACCGGCATTAATCATCGGACGCGCGTGAAATCAAATTACCGTTCACCGCCGTCAAAGGGTTGTTGCTACACCGCGTGACCAATCCGACCCTTTCATTTCAATTTCAACTTACCCTTTCCATCTTATTCGTTTTATGCGTGTCAGAAAGGGACACCAAATATCTGACTGATCCACGAACTTATTTAACAAATCAAGAATTGCGCAAATCGAAAATGCAAACAAATTTAGCAGCGGGATTGGTTTTGTGTTGGCGTAAGAGTCAGTTATTATTCGTAATGTTAATGTCACCCATCGCTCTCTGAATCCCCTTTATTGGAAAGTAATAAATGGAAACGTTTCCCAAGTGAATATACGAAAAGACTTTTCTTTACGTTAGTATTCGATTTTTGTTAGCAGTTATTGTAATTTAGGTAACATAGCATTCTGTAATTTTGGTATTTTGTAAAAGTTACCATGAAAATTCTTCAGTTGTACGTGTATTGTTTGTGTCTGGACGTTTCTAACACCATTACAAATAAAAACATCTGCTACTCGTGTGTTTTCCTGGTTATTAAAATTAATATGTTTTTTACAAAAATAAACCGACTTTAAAAACACCAAATAGTCATAAAAAATAGAGGAATACATACAACATCACAGCTTTATAATGAAGCTGGTGCCAAATTTTAACTAACTATAGTTCTTACATTTTTTAAGATTTCCAGGTGATCTTTGCTTGGCACCGACTTCAATATAAAACTGTGATGTTGTACTCATTCTTATATTATTTGTGACTTTGTGGTATTTTTGAAGTCTGTTTTATATTTTGTAAAAAAATTTATCAGTCTTTTAAGTTAATTCAAATGCGTATTTGAATTTGAGCGAAGGCAAACACTAGAATAATTTAACTTAAAACGTTCTTCGCTCTAAACAATATTGAAAATTTGAAAGAACTAACCCCTTACCTACCAGAAACCTTCCATCATTGGCTCAGTATCATAACATGATGACTACTAGATGGCTCTCTATTTCTAGGCATAAAAATTATTGTCATAAAATCATCCATAATTTCGATTGAAATAATCGTCAAGACGCATAATAATCAGGAAGCAGAATGGTAATAAGCATAATATTGTGTGGCAGAAAATCATTTGTCATAAGTATTAAAACCCATAAACTCGAAACACAGAACAACTTGACGCATAATTTTTCAAAGCATAAATAATGTTTAGCATATTAATCACAACGAACAATACGATTACGCAGAATTTCTCTAGGCATAAACTTGCGCGCAAGCATGCAGCAATGTATCATGCAGTATGCATGCAAGCATGCATGCAACATGCAAGCAAGCATGCTGCAATGTATCATGCAGTATGCATGCAAGCATGCATGCAACACGCAAGCAAGCATGCAGCAATGTATCATGCAGTATGCATGCAAGCATGCATACAACATGCAAGCAAGCATACAACGTGCAAGCAGACATGCAACATGCAAGCAAGTATGCACAATGCAAGCAAGCATGTACCACGCAAGCAAGCATGCACATGCATGGTTTCTGTCACGGCTCCGACGCTGCGGGGCTCCGGCGGTCCCAAGCGAGCTTCGGATTGCTGGCCGGCTTCGCCGGCCATCCTCAGCCGCGGCGGCGAGCGTTAAAACCACCTGCTCCTCAGCTCGCGGGCCGCCTCGCCCCTCCGCGCCTACGCGGGTTTGAATAACACTCTAGGGGTAGAACAAACAAGACTACGTGGAGTCGGTTTTGCAGCGATTCGTTTCTGTCACTAGTAGCATGAATGAATTACTTTTTCAAATAAAAAAATCAATATATATACTATGCAAAAATTATATCAAATGAAAATATAGAAGATTCGAGTATCATATTTGAATAAAATAATATATGAAATGTTATTATAAAAAGTTAAGTAAAACAGAGTAAACATTATATCCTTTAAAATAACATCATTTCTAATTATAAATAAATGCCCCAAAATATTAGAGATATCATTAATTATGACACTTAAAATTATGGCAAAACATTATAGGACTACCAATATTATGTCATAACAAATTAGGGATTTCATTAATTATGCTTCATAAAATTATGCCTTTGGATAATTGTGCCTTATACAAATTGTGCAATGAAATAATTATGTGACGTTAATGTTATGCTTTTTGATTATTATGCTTAGTGATTTATGCCAAGCGTCTTTATGACAAACAACATTATGCCTAATGAAAGGTCCCCCTACTAGATGCATATACCTGAATAACTTTAACAAATACATGAAACACGTTTGACGTGCCTTTAAAATATTAAGCATTTTCCTCGATTTTTATGGGATCCCATCATCAGTTCATAACATGGTGACATTGAGATCACCATGAGAGTATACTTTTTCGATTACAAAAAGAATTTTGAAAATCGACCCACAAATGGCGGGGTAATCGGTGAACATACATAAAAAATAGATAAAGTCGAAAATAAAACCTCCTCCTTTTCCGAAGTCGGTTAAAAATAGAGAAAAATCTTGGATACTTAGAAAATGAACAAAGAAAATTTATCATTTTTTTCCATATCAATTTTATCAAATGACTACCAAACCTGAATAATATACATACATGACAATACCTAAATATCTTCAGAAAACATATGAAAAAAGTTGGACGTCCTATGAAATTTAAGAGGGTCCCTCGATTTTCCTTGAATCCAATTACAGATCCTGAATAAGTGACAAAGGACCATGTGGGGACTATAATCTTTCGAAAGATTTTTGTTAATCGGTTAATATATGAATATGAGAGATGAGACATAGATGAGAAAGATGAAACATACTTCCGCGTCGAATTGAGAACTTCCTTTTTGGAAGTCGGTTGAAAATAAGAGTTCACCAAAATGTAATTTGACGAAAAATATGCAATACATACCTATAAGGATTTATGAATGAATGCTTTATTACACTAGTAAATTTAAAATAAATACACATTATTGAAATTATTCTCGAGGCTTGAGTCCCTCGGTGGGGACAATGAGCTGTTGATGATGATGATGATGATGATTGAAATTATTGCACAAAGAAACACATAAAACACAGTCTTTTGCTAAAATGGCAATTTCTGCAAGAGGAAAATATTTAAATATAATGTATCTCCAATTCTAATGAAATGTCGGAAAAAGTTATACGAAGTTGGCTTAAGTGAATTTTAATTTCAAAATTTTAGCTCCCTCTGGTTGCAAGGGAGTTAAACTTGAAGGCATTTCTAAATTTGTGTTCCTTAGCAGCTGACTGGCTATCTACTTCAGAAAAATATTGACTTATTTGAATAGAACAACGCTCCCAATATTTTTGGCGCATATGAACACACCCTAAACTAATAAGAAATCCAATAATCTGAGTATTCATTAACTCAATGTCATAAATCTGACTCATTTTTGAAAAGTTTTTGTTACTAGTGATAAAAAATAGTTCACTATGGCAAACGCACGAAAAAAAATATGGTGAAAATTATTCAAGCACCACAGACTGATGGAATCCCGATTAACAAGCAACCCAGGTAATGGTAACATGCAAATATAGTAGGTAATTATATGGCAGGATTGAAAGGGATATCTGTCATTCATTATTGTATACTGTCTTTATGATTAAGTAAAAGCATCAATTGCCAACAGCTGATGAGATTTTAACAAGAAATTGAGAAATAATAAGTAATCAACTAAAAAGCTAAAATTTCTCACAATAATACTATTACCCGCTGAGTTAAAATTAGAGGGAGCTGGCTGGGACATCTCATCGCAACCATTCAATCACTACATAACCCTAACCTTGTATATAATTTGTTATAATCTTTTCTCTTCTGATTTCTCTAATACCAAATATAGTGACATAAGTTTAAAAAAAATTTTACATACGACAAAAAAGCTCTTGGTCTACATGTCACCTCATGGTAAGTGACGATAAGGCCAAAGATGGAAGCGAGCTTCACCTAGACTCCTTTTACCAACTGAGGAACTGGCTATCTTACCTCTAATTGTTGGAACACAACAATGCTATAATAGTAGGTACATTACGATATACTCGTAAGTGCGGTATGTTGGTTATAACTCACGAGGCGTAATAGAGCCGAGTGTGTATAACCAATATACGCACGTATATCGTACGACGTTTTTCAACACACTTGTGAGGAAAAATACCTAATAAACTGTTTTTTTTAATTAAATACCACAAATAATTGTCAATTTGTAGACAAAACTAAATAATGATATGAAAATAATCGTTTGAAAAATCATGTAGTTTGTTGATGTCTTTTATATTAAGAAATAGATTTTAAAAAATATAGTACATTACTGGCGGGGCCGGCAAGTGCAGCTTTGCCGGATTCTGTGATGCGTGCCTCGGCTATAATACACGCGTGTTTTATGAGCCGCTTTATGCATCTAAAACCGGTAAAATTAGATCCACTTTACGAGCAAGTGTGTTGAACATTGTTATTATGGGGAGAATCTTAGGTAAGATTAGAATCTTAGAAGAAGGTAGCTAGCCAGGAGGGCTCAGAAGCCTACCACGAACCAAACCGAGCAGAAAAACTTCTGCCGCCATGGGCAATCGAACCCCGATCCTCACCAAACCATGGAGGCGGCCAAATATAAAGAAACTTAAATAGGTAATGGTTAAAAGCCATGACTGTCAAATTAAAATTAAAAGCGATCACGACGGATTTTTTCTTTAACAAGACATGCGCTTGGCTTCCTTTTTCTACAAAATTATTTGTTCTAATTTACATATTTAATGTAACTGATTATATTATCTGATTTTCGCCTACTTTGGTGTGTAAAGCTTTAGGGTTTTGTCAGTTTTGTGTGAGCTACATATATACCGTGTGTTACTATTCTGATGTTGAAAGCATCAAGTGTTTTAAATACTGACTGTGTTAAAAAATTTAAAGCTTTCAATTCGTATACCTACTGAGTGTACGAACATATAAAATCTTTTTGTGAAGCCGCTTACAATACTTTCGATAGAAATCTGCCTGTTATTTATTAAATCGGTTTTGAGATTGACGGGCTCGAAAGCTGTAGTTATAGCGAACACAATACAGTTTTCCAAAACGATGTGCCATTTCAAATATTAATCCTGCAATTGACTTCTGCGAACGAGCCCCGCTTTTAATTATGGCAAATGGTCCCGGACTCCCGGTCCGGCGGGCACGGTGTAGGCGGACGGTACACAATACGCTCTACATTGATTGACACAAATTACCACTAATCGAGAACGTCTAATACCCACCCCTCAAGCTATAAATCTCGTACCTTTTGTTCGTATTTCCACTATTCACAAGTATAGAATAAACCAACCTCGGAGTAAAAAAAATGATAGCACGGCACTGACGCTGTGCCTGAGCAATCTATTTGGCTACGTCACAAATTTCTTACGTTTCGTCAAAGGGCTAACGGTTTGCGCTCAATTTAAAAATAAATTTAATTGTATTTTAATCCGAGCGATAAACGTCAATCAAGACTGTAAATGTGATACAAGGTATCAAGAGCTCAATGCATCGCGCCCCCGTCGCCCAACGCCATTCAAAAAGGATTTCGAGCAAGGGTGAAATTAAAATGTCAAAATAGTAGCGACGTAGAGCGAGGTATTTGTCTCCAGTTCTATCAGGGTTATTGTATTATTTGTGCTCTGTGCTCGTCAATGAAAAGTGATACCGTTTAGGCTTTATAGTATGTGAACTTTACCTGCAAGCAAAACAACATCAGAAAAAGCGTGCCGTAAAAACGCACACATACCGTCACTAGGAAGGTAGAGTTCCTAGTTTTAAAGTTATTTGCTGTATTTATTCAATATGTTATTAAATCGCCAAAAGGCTTTCTGTGCAATACGCACAAATTAATTATGATGTCATTTAATAATAGAGTGTCTTTGACCCGCTAGCTAGGCCAACTTTTTCAATTCAATTAGTGAACACGAAATATTAATCAAATTCTAAGAATCCAAAATATTTCATTAAAGAATAGCACAGCGCACATTCTCAGCATTGTTTCTGCATTTATTTTTTTGTAGTTATTTGTTTGAGTATTGAAAAGGCCCAAGTGGGCTCAGCGAGGGCGTGGAGGACAAATAAATAATTACACGCATTCTGCCGTCGCTGCCCCTGTCCGCGCTGCAAACGGGTGCGCCATGCCCGAGGCGACGGGACGTGACAGAGGGGGCAAAGTGCAAAACATCGCTCGTCTCCGAACCTCCTCATATTAATATTCTGTGCTAATAGCGTTCAATCTTACGCGTAGCATTCTATTGACATGTATTCCAAGTATTTCTTAATTCTTCTAATAATGTCACATAAACTAACGAAGTTTATTTTTTATTTTTCAAAACCCTTTGTTTCATTAGAAAAATAATAATTTGGTGTTTGCCTAAGAAAGATAGAATTTGTTGAAGAGGTGCAGATAATCATGAATTTAGTTCTGTCATGCGAAGAAACATCCATTATAAATAGGCGCGAAAAGTCACAATTTCTTATTTACGAGTTTTTGTTGAGTTATACATACATATGTACACATAAGTGCATAATATTCTCGATTACTAAAATAAAACGAGTACCTACTAAAAACTATTATAGAGCTTCTATCATAAAACTGTTGTATCACCGATTTACTTCAAGTTCAAGTGTAAACAAATGCACAGTTGGGTGCGTTATTAAAATACTAACGGAAAATTGTATGGAGAGTAGGGAACGGCAAATTTGTCCCTTTTATGCAACATGACGGATTTTAGTGTGTCAATTAGAGTTCTGTATAGCGACTGCACAGCGTGTGACTTATGCCGCCTCTGAGGGCGCAGTGGGATATCAACTTCCTACTGTGGCCCTGGACAAATTGATCACATTGACTTAAAAAAATATTTTGTCTGGTAAACATATGGCCTGTCATCTTTTCACCAAAGAATTATAAGAAATGTCTCAATTAAATTTACAAGAGATCTGTTGAATAATTGATATGCTTATAGATTTCTATCAAATTTCTGAATTTAAAATAGTACGAATATTTACAAAAAAAAATAAGTTGCAATATTAAAGTTTAATACTCTTCAGTCACCTTTACACGTAAAAGCAATTATGTTTTATTCAAACTCGCTACTATTGCGCCCAAGTTACCTGCTGCGCGGCTCTATAATTACGCCACGAGTGACATTTCTAAAGCTTTTGAAAACGATAACACGGAAGCAGTGTAGAAATTTAAAAAACTAAGTAACTATTGTTGCTGTAATGCATTTGGGAGTAAATATTGAGGAGGCACAAAGCGGGGCCCGACAACCCTTGAATGTAGTCCGCGGGGTGCCATTAGACCGGCTCAAAGAGTTGGGTGTGCAGCCAGAGACTTTGTAAATCTAATTAAAATATCAATATGTTTACTGGACTCCGCGTTGACAATTTGATTTCACGCCTCACGCCCTCCGTATTGCATATTTGTATTTTAATATACATGCAATATTATCGTTTGTAACACATATTTTAAAATGATATTATTTTATAAAATAGTTTTATAAAATAATGTAGTTGAATGTAGTTTTCTTGTGGAATAATGTAATAATCGTGTAAAAATTACGAGTAGTATCCGTATTCAATTGGCTAACATAATTATGCTTGAAGATTATTATCATTAACGCACTCTCGCTAGAACAATTATTGCTTCTGTTCACAATTTACCGCCATAATAGTAAATTGATGTTTAATTTCTTAAAATAACAAGCTGTATTAAAAATTAAGATCCAATGATCGTGTTATTTACTACTGTGCTTAAGCATTTCGAATCAGGAAGTCCTCGAAGCTAAGCGTATTTTGAATAGAAATTATAATTAGTCCTCAAATCATAATTTCTATTGGACTTATTTGATCACTGCCAAAAATGGAACGTAAACAAGTCAAGTATAAGTCGTTATAAAATCGTTCTTGCTTATTACATTTCATTCTGCTCTACAATCGTCTATCGTTTTTTTTTTGTTTTCATTGTTTTAATTTTATACTTAATACCTATGTATCTTTACGTTGTGGGTACATTAAGCTCCTCGTCATGCTTTACAGTTTGACCTTTGGACCGTTCTTATAATATGTCGCTCGTAATGGTGGCAGTTTTCGTAGTGTAAATGTAAAGCTTGAATAGGAGTTTACTGTACGAGTAGATATCACATCAAGTTTCACTACAATATACGACGTAACATTTTAAGAAAAAAGGCATCGATTTTATTTAGCTGTCATGATATGTTTTCGGATACAATAAAGTCAACGACTCTGACATGAAACTGTCGCATATCCTCGTCTGGCGGCGTGAAATGCCTCTGTCGACGTGCAATCCAAACTACCCTTATTTTTTCCATGACATAAAAGTTCCAGGTAGCAATACAAACAATAATAAAAACGTGACACATCAATTGATTTTTTTGTCAATGTCACCAATTCGCACAAATCAAACATTGAAGTGTTAAAATTTTTGGGTAACAATGACCTTTAAAAGTCGCTCTACGGGAGCGAGCGCAGAAAGCTTTGTCACTGGTGTCATTAGTTTGTGAATGTCAGCCCGAAAATACGTCTGCTCCGGACTTGCCTCAATTTACAAGAAGGTGAACGAATAAACATCTTAAAGCAAAATTTATTGTAGATCTTATTTAATAGTATTTCGTCGCAACCTGTTTTGTTTGTTTTCTTATTGAACGTAAGTATTGCAGATGGATGATACATTACCTTTTACGGCTTATGCTGCCGCTTTGAAAGGACATGCGAATAATCGATACTTTATTGTAAGGTTAGTTCTTAGAAGCTAGGAGCAGCCTTCATTTATAGAAATATGAGATTTCTGAAAAAAAATGACCTTATTAGAAAACCGACCAAGTGAGAGTGTTCCGTCCAATCTTATCTAAGTATATAATTTCCTATGTACATATTTGTTTTCAGATTTCTTCCATAACTTAGTCCTTGTTTTTTGGCAAATTTCAACGGAAAGTACCCTATAGGTTTTGATTCCCTTGTAAAATCGCAAAATATGCTACAAAAACGGTCATATCTTTTGATCACGTTGACTTAAAAGTTTGATTTTTCACGGCTGAAAGAGACCTTAGCTCAGAATATCGATCTATATATATAAAAAAAGGATAAGTCCCATCTATAGACGCACGCACAGCCGTAACCGCTAATGGTAGAAACGTGAAATTTGGACAGTTGTTTTAATTCAAAATGCGGACGCACACTAAGAAGGGATTTTAAAAAAATTAACCCTAAATGGATGAAATAGGGGTTGCAAGTTTGTATGGAAAAATCTTTAAATTAGCAGCGATTTTGATAAATCTTGATTCATGCTCTTAAAAATATTTCATTGAATACTTGTTTCACGGTTTATTGAAATTCACCCCTTAAGGTGCAAAATAGGGGTTGAAAGTTTCTATGGAAAATATCTGTTTCAATTTCTATGAAATTTATTATCCGGGCTTAAATAGGCTACAAATTTATTTTTCCGACGGGAAAACATTAATTCCCACGGGAAAACAATAATAACGCGGGCGAAGCCGCGAGCGGAAAGATAGTTTCATATAAACATCAAAATCAAAATATTCTTTTCAACACACTTGCTCGTAAAGTGGGTCTTATTACTTTGCATTTAGACCCGTTATTCAGTATATTAAACACGAGTGCTTTTCACTTTACATAATCGCACAAGTGCAGTAATCTTAACACGACAAATTCTAATTTGTTCAAGTTTGCAAAGTAAATGTATGTCCAGTATACGCATTCTTAAATTTGTCGCTTAATATACTTTCTTTTTAACACGACTTTTGCGGCTGCCAATTGGAAACAAATAAACAGCCTACTACTGGTTACTTAAATATTAAATTAACAACGATATTTAAAAAAATACAATAATTAATAACTTTAACTAAAATAAATTATTAAAAATTCACACAAACTTGTTTTTTAAAAACTAAAATGTTCGGTTTATTTAGTTTTGAATTTTGGCTGTTTGGCCCTTTTTTAAATGTTGGCTGTATTAGCCATGCCCGGGCAGCGCGCGAAAAAATAAGACGCGCGGCATTTTCGCGCTATTGAAATTTTTTTGCCTTTCTGTTGTAATTGATAATTGATTATCTACAAATATGTCGAGTCCAACTGAAGAAGAATCCACATTATTAACTCCGCCGGAAATAATTAAGGAGGTGCAAAGCGCGAGTAATAGTTTGTTGCAGCAAAAGTCAAAGGATAAATACTTGGCGGCATACGATACTTTTATGCAGTGGAAGATTAATAAAAAAGCGCAGTCATTTTCAGAAAAATATTAATACCACAAGATCGTTTATTTTCCTCACAAGTGTGTTGAAAAACGTCGTATGATACACGTGCGCATTGCTCATTACGTACCGATGACGCAATGACCGACATAGCGCGCTCGTATCATAATGTACTATTATTCAAATGTAACTTGTTAGAAAGCTCTTTTGAATCGTCCTAATTTTTTACCTACCACACATTTAGGACATCTAATAATAGGAATGAGCGCAAGAAACTTATCAGTTTTATCAGAAGTAACAATATTCACAATAATTTATGTCGTTACCATACACAACAATATTTTTAACCGACTCCAAAGAAGGAAGAGGTTCTCAATTGGATGCGTATGTTTTTTTATGTGTGTAGGTACTAGCTTTCCGATCGCAGTTTCGCCCGCAATATCTTCATTTTTCCTGTGGGAATTCTATATTTTCTCGTAGGAAAATATTCTATAGCCTATGTTAGTCAGTAATATTGCAGTATTCGATTAGTGAAATAATTTTTTAGATCGGTCTAGTAGTTTCGGAGCCATTTCAATACAAACATACAAAAATATAAAAATACAAAAATACAAATCTTTCCTCTTTATAATATTAGTACCTATAGATGTTACGCGATTACGCCGCCAATTGATGACCGAATTTCAATATTCTTTTTCTATTTAATAGAGTGTACTACTGGGATGGTCTCAAGGTCACCAAAGTCAGGATCTGATTATGGGATCTCATAAAAATCGAGGGAAACCCTTAAATTTTTAAGTATGACCAACGTGTTTTGTGCGTATGTTACACGATTACTTCGCCAATTCTGGACCGATTTTCAAATTCTTTGCTTATTCGATAGAGTATACTCCTGGGGTGGTACCAAGGTTACTAAAGTCAGGATCTGATTATGGGATCTCATAAAAATCGAGGGAAACCCTTAAATTTTATATGTACCTACGTCGAACGTGTTTCATATTTTTTTCCGTAACTATTCACGTATTTGCGCCTAGTAGTCATGAACCGAGCTGATGATAGAAGGATCCTAAACTTCTGGACTTCACCTGACCTGACATTACTAAAAGATAAAAATAAAAAATATTTTACAAAAAATAAAAACCGACTTCAAAACACTGAAAACTTAAAAATAATATTAATGAAACAAAATTCGAGAATCGCCCCACTGATGATGGAAGGATCCTTAATTTTTAGGGGTAAGAGGTTAGATTTTGAAATACAGTAGGCACATACTATAAATCAAATCGTCGGCAAAAATTAAACACGTTGGACGTACCTATAAAGTTTAAGGGTTTCCCTCGATTTTCATGGGATGCCATCATCTTGGGGTTGGGGTGCGGTATTGCAATTTCAACAAAGATACGGCTGTGAATTTTAATTTAACTTGTTGTTGCTTATTGTATCGTTTAAAATTGATTTAACTACATTGGTTGAGAATAGTTAAGTCTTAACAGTAACTTCTAACTGTGAATAGGTAGTTCGGGAAGTACATTATTGCTACAGCCCCTTAAATTCCACCTTGATTCAAAAAGTAGGTATACCAAAATATCTGCAGATAAAGTAATGTCCAATCGTTTAGTCGTTATTTAGCAAACTAAGCGACAAATGTTACGATGCACGTCTGGCGCAATATTTCATCGCTCAATTGACGCAAAAAGCGAACCCTTTTTTGTTTTCTATTACAATTGTCACCCTTTTACTTGTATTTCAATTAAATAATGTCTGGTCATTTGGGGCGGGCGAGCGCGTCGTGTTCGCGCCTCCCTTAACCCTTGGCGCAAAGTGCGCGTCATCCTGCGAGCACATTAATCACCTCCATTATTAAACTTTTTATTGTGTTCGCTCGAAGATAACATTTTATAAACGGTGCCGTCCGTTCGTAACAAACTAAGCTCCTGTAGCAGCGTGTAAGCGACCCGCCGGGAGAGCCGCGAAAAGTTTTGATTAATTATACTTACTATTTGAGGATAACAACAAATGTGTCAGTGCGTTCTTTTAATGCTCGCAATCATAAAGCAGACGTATGATGATGTTAATGATACAATCAATACGCAAGTTTTACATGCTGAGAATCATTTACTGTCTTTTATCTATCTATAGGTATGTAGGTTATAAAAAATCTCGCCTCAAGATGTTTGTCCGGACTGTCCGTGGTAAACTACAAAACTACTTACTTATCCAATTTTGATCAAGTTTTCCGGCCGTATGTACTTGATCCAACATAAAAGATAGGATAGTTGTTATCTCGATTATTGACCTCAATATTTATTATTACGAATTTTAATAATAATATATACTTTATTGCAAACAATACATAGGACATATTTGAATACACAGAACACAGCAAAGAACGGCCTTATTGCTACACAGTAATCTCTTCCAGGCAAAAAGAAATTAAACAAATATAACATTAAACACATGGTTTTGTGAAAAAAAGAAGGAGATATAAATAAAATAGGATAAAAATAATAAAAGGAATTATATTAAATACTTCTTCACCTGTGATTTAAACGGAACTACCGTACGCGCTTTCCGTATATTGAGAGGTAAAGCATTCCACAACCGGAGAGCCTGCACAGAAAAGGAATGGGATAGGAATTGTGTCGAATGGGAGGGAATCTCCAGAATAAGGTCGTGAGCGGGGCGCATAGATCGATTGTTTGAGGAGGTACGAAAGGAGAATCAATTTTTCAGATAGGTAGGGGAGTTCGAATCGAAAAGAATGATATATAGCAGAGTCAGAACGTGCAAGTAATAAGAGCGCTTTCGAATGGGAAGCCAGTTGAATTTGACACGGAAATACGACAATCTAATTAAGGTACTAACTATTACATTGTATACTGCTTAATGTAAACAAATAAATAAAAAGTTTTCAGTAAATAATTTGTAATTATTGGTAAGTTCCATAATTTTCAAACAGATGGCTTCAAACTTCTCTAAGCTAGAGTCCACAGTCCTATTCCACGTCATATTTTATTAATGTAATGTGTACGAGATAACCGTGTTCCTTGGATGTTTCGTGTATTACCATTGTATTACATGCCAATTTGACTACATTAGGGAGTTAATAATGTCCTCCTAACCGATATTCGGTCACGGCGGCCAATCTCAACAAAGACTAGCCATCTGCGCAGGTATTACAGTGCACAAGTGACTGCACAAACGCAAGTGCACTCTCCGTTCCTTCACTCGCCTAGTCCGATGGGACGGTTAGCCGACACGACCGGGGCGAGATCAGGCGCAGGATCAGGACCCACTGTTTAACGTGCCTTCCGAAGCACGGAGGAGCTTGAGATGTTTCGTATTCGTTGGTCACCCATCATAGGACTGACTACAGCGAACGTTGCTTAACCTTAGCAACCGTTCGCTGAGCGCACGCGCACATAGATGTAAAGAAGTACTAAACCACAGCGTCGCGTGACCGTGTCATCTAGTATAAAATAAATGGAGAGGTATAGGTAATCTAACTTTGCGATTTGCGGAAAGGCCAGCATAAAGTTTCTGGTTCATTTTATTTCACCTAGTGACTTCGTGCGTCACGTTGCCGCTGCCCGGTCACTCACGGAGGCTGTGCGGAGGCACGGCGCCTCTGACATTGCGATAATAGTCACGGATTGGTATTTCCGATTTCGCTCGATACGACGCAAATGACGTAATATAAATTCGAGGACTATTGCGGGTTTACTTCTTAGAAAACAAGTACGATCACAATGCCGGCACGAATGTTTTTATTGAAGTTATCCTCGTAGACTCGTATGTGGATATTGTATCTAAAAATTATTTAACTAGGACGTTTATGGAACACATTCAGGCTTTAACACATAGGTAACAAAATTATTAAAACCGAAACATAGCAATACAAGCATCGCTGCTTTGCATCCGAAATAAATAAGATAGAAACCCCCAGTGATACGAAAGTATCACTTTAAATTAAATACTTATAGCTATCCGTTATTAATTTTTGAACCTTTTTTAAATTTTCACTATTGTTTTTAGTAGAGTGTGTACATTGTGTACATTTCTTACATCGTATTTACTGTGAATGTACTAATTAATACCCACTCGTAATAAAACTTGTTCAACCAGTCACTTGTAAAATGAAAAAATAATCATGAAAGTTATAAAGGCTAAATGCCTTACCTTAATATTTTAATTATCATTTGCCTAAATCTTTCAATTTGATATTTTTTTCTGTAATAACAATTAACAATTATAATTACAATTTGTTAATTCCACAAACGAAAAAACGTAAGTATACCCACATTAGTATTTTACTAATTATAAAGTCGGCGAACTTATTAATGACGCGTGCAAGTCTGATTCGACGACGTAATGTAAGCGAATACAACCGGTTCTAGGCCATGTATTTATTATCGATTAACCGTTCGGTTCTTAAGTAACGACCTGACTCAAGCAGCCCACTTGGACGCTGCACCGATACCCAAAGACGTCACGTATTTTCCTCTTCGTCATAGAGCTAGAAATAAATTATCATGTAGAATATTTAGTATCTATTTTATAACTAAATTTAAATAGGCATGTGTTTTTACATGTTTTCCAAATTTATTTTAACTAACTTCTCAATCCATAAATGTTCGATTATTATTAATTATTACTTCTAATATACCTAGTTATGTTGAGCAAGTGTAAAACCATGATGAAAATAAATCAAATACAAGAAAAAAAATGTCTCGGGCGGGACTTGAACCCACGTTTCCAACATACCTTATACCGTGTTGAAGCCTGGACCTGAACCACTGGACCACCTAGCACTTACCTAACCCGATGAGACTTTCAACTGTGCTGCTGATCCCTTTTGTACTTTCTTAAGCCAAAGTTGTATTTATTCACTGTTAATAACTACGTATAAACATCCAAATTAGAAATCATTACAGATTTCTTGAAAATTGACTAAGAACAAAGAAACTTGCAAATTTTATATTTGTGACTGCATTTTATTTAAAAATAAATCAAATCTCGGTATGTTGGAGACGGGGCCGGGGGTTCAAGTCCGTCCGAGATGAATTTTTTTTCTTCGATTTGATTTATTTTCATCAGTTTTTCAAATTAATTAGCAATTATTCATCATTTTTGCAAATAAAATGCAAAGTCACAAATATAAAAAAGTGTAATACTATAGTTTTTGTCTAAGTATGTAAAAGAAATTTGAAATGTAGAGTCAAGATTTTTTGCTTGTGCTTGTATCCCCATACCCATTCATCTTAATTCTTTTTAGAATAAAAGGCACGTATCACTTTCTTATTAAAATATTTTAAGTATTTCATCATTTAAGTAATTAGACTTCGTATTTCATCTTGACGTCAAAAGTGCCTGTGGTAGGTATATTTATACTAGATTTTTCACTTCTCTTGCTCAAAGTCCGTCATTGTAGCTACCATATTAGATCGGGGCAAAAAAGCATCTAAGTGCTAGGGGATAAAGTTGTTTCTTTTCACTCTCCATGTTAAAGGGAAGGCAAAAGAAATCAAGCGTCCAAGCAGCCTAGTCATTGGTAATTTTGTTCAATTTCTTCACATATTTTTTTGTATTTTTATTTGTTATTTGTTACTTATAACTATCACATTGTTATCAATTGTTGTAATTTTTTAAGAAATCACTCCACCAAGGACTATGAGGACTAGGAATAGGTTAACTGAAACTAACTCATAGAATATTAAAATAAATATTTGAGCTTAGTAAACTTCAACGGTTGTTCTACTCGATGAACTTAAAATCTATCTGTAGTTATACTTTTCAAAGAGATGAAAACTTTTCCTAGTATTGTATTGTTACAATTTTAATTACTTACTTGGCATTGGCAATTGCAAAAGAATCGTTATTTGTTGCAAACAAATAAAATTTTACACCGTAGCACCGTTGTTATACAGCAATAGCTTTAGCGATAATAAAACAATAGATTCAACGGCGATGGAATCGGCCCGACTCATCAATAACCATGTCTGCATTTTGGACGTTTACAGTTTCACAAAAGCTAATTTTGTTGCATTTTATTGCTTTGAAATAGGATCAGTAACCATTAGGCCATTTTTTGCCACGCCTTTTATTAGGGTGTCGTCCGAAGGCTGCGCGGCAAAAGACAAAGCGTTGTCCGGAATTACTCGCATAAACAACGTCTGACGGCTTCTTTGGCGAGTTTACGGCTTCGCCCATCCTTAGCAGTTCATCCAAGTCCAGCATAATCATAACTAAGAGTGATACATCTTAAACTTTGTAAAAAAGCAATAAAAGCCGCTTTTACCTATAAATGGATGTTTCTAAACGGTAAAGAAACATTAAAATAATGAGTGACCAAAAAAACCATTCCAAAAGGGTAGCGACGAACAAAACGCACTAACAAATGAATCTACTGCCCAAATAAATGTGGCTCACATTAAAATACATGTTAATGGGAACGTCGTCGTAACCCTTTCATTGTACTTATTTTTTATTGTTTTATTCAGGGGTCAATGTGTACTTTTTGCTATGGAACTATGAATAGGTTTATGAATCAATTAATTAAATGTTCTAACGGTCATTGTCACTGTGTAAATATGGAAATGAGCCGGTAAGTAACAATGCTTTGATTTATTGTAGGGACTACAGCATGTTAACATTCAAGGTGAGAAATGCGAATCACTATTTTGTTCGCAGACAATTTGATTTCTAAACAATGCGTATGACGTTTCTTGTAACAATAGACATTACAACAGGTTTAGACACATTAATAACGGAAGTCAAGGTTGTCGTCTAGAACTCGGTCAAAATGTGATTCGTGTACTACAGTACTTACACATTATACTGTTAAGTTTATTTCCGTGGGTGTCTATGTAAGTATGCTTAAATGGTTTCTACCAGTATCTACAATCACTGAAAAAAGGACAGGTCAAAACAAAGTCTTTTTCCAATAATATGAAAATATTTTTTTTTGCTTGTATATACGAAATTTTACATTATTTTGTTTTATCGTATCGTCATGTAAGTAATTAATAGACTATCAAAGTAGCTGTGCCCGTGAACTACGTTTCGCCATAATAATTGTCAAAAAATATCACTTAGGGGAATAAAAAATAGTTGACGACCTATTCTTAGACCTACCGAATATACTCAAAATTTTTTATTAAAATCGGTCAAATCGTTTCGGAGGAGTTTGGTTACAAACAACGTGACACGAAAATTTCACATATTTATTAAGATTTTTTCATCTTGAGTTACATTTCGTAGAGATCCCAAAACTTTTTGAAATAAAATATTTTTTTTTTATTAAGTGATAATGTAACATTCTCCCGGAGTAAAAAAAAGTAAAATCTGTCCAGTACTATTTACACATAATCATTACAGACATAATTATAATGTTTTATTTCGTAAATTTCTTTCCATTTTAGCTAATATTCTAAGTAGATATCATAATTTAATTGACAACACATTCTATCGCCAAACTAGGATGTGGTTAACCGCTGAATCTTCCGGTGTTATGAAATTTTAGGTAATTTCAATAACTTCGTGTAAATTTTAAAACATGTTAATTGCGGCAGATATTATTATATGAAGTATTGTGATATGGAGTGGACAAAATGTTCAAAATAAATAAAGAAATAACTCTTTATTGCACAAATAACACATAACAAACAAACAGACGTAAAAAAGGATAGGTAGGTAGGTACTCGTATATTTTCATTCAAATGGGCCATCTTATTGCTATGAGGCAACCTTTCCAGGCAACCTGCTCTAATCACAGAAGATTATAAAAAGTTTTGGTGACTGGCCGACTAAGGTATCAACGTAGAGCTCAAAAAATTGGAGCTAGAAGCTTGAAATTCAGTGCAGGGGTTCGTTGGCTTATGTTAAGCGCCCACTAAGGAAGGATTTTTAAAAATTCTCACAGGAAGCTACCCCAATCACTACCCAAAAAATAATAAAATCCATCGAAGCCAATGAAGTAAAACAACATGGCAGAAGTAAAATTCTCCTGTCAAATTTTTTATATAAGTAACTTCAACTTTTTTATGCTATTGCAATCGGTCGCAATCACAACCATTACTGCAAACTCAAGTTTTGGATAAACCCTCGATAAACCACTGTATATACTTTTGTTTTATACTTTAGTCACATATTTTTTATCTTTACCCCATAGCTATAATAATTAGGTATAAAAAATAGTCTACGACCTATTCTCAGACCTACCGAACATACACAAACAATTCCTAAAGATCGGTCAAGCCGTTTCGGAGGAGTTTGGTAACAAACACTGTGACACGAGAATTTTATGTTAGAAGAAGATAATACAGTAACGTTATAACTTTTTTTATTTCCTAATAAATTTTCACGAAATCTGTAATTGGATGATCATACGATTGTCGGGCGCTGTTATTTGTTTAAAATTTAGCTAGACCATCCGTTTTTCTATCGATCCGTGTGCAAATCTGCAATACTCTCTTTTGGTGATTCGTAGTCGTACAAACTACATGCGTACGAGGGTGTGGACAAAAGCTACGAGTAGTTTAGATTTATGTAAATGCTAGTTTGCTCAACTGAATAAGCACACTAAGCAATGACTTCCTTCACATTATATGATTTATACAGATAGCGAAAGTGTGTTAATATAATAATTTTAATTCTCTTTAACAACGTAGATTCTGTTATCTGTATAATGTTCTCGTGTGAGACAATTTTAATATTATCGCTACTGAAGTTGTGGGCGTGAGTTTAGTACTATGTGATAGTTCACAAACTGATAAGAGAGCTCAGAAAATTTTCTGTCACTGTCATTTTTTGTAACTAGGCATTTATCGTCGTTTATTTTTGCCACCTTTCACGCAAACATTGTAAATTATTCGTTTAATGAAAAAATGGGTAAGTTAAGTATGTAACGGTAAGGAAATTAAAGAGAGTAACTAAACAGCTTAAGTACCCTAAATATTGATGATCATAACTCAAAGGAAACATATTTTTAATTTACAAAAATAAGTAATGGCCATTTTCACCAACCTCTTCTTAGGTAGCATGCTGTCACATTCTTTTCATTAAAGACAAAAAGTGACAGCATACCTACGTCTTAGGGGCTTCATAACTAAGTTATGGTTGGTGAAATCGACCATAAGACTGCGTTCATAGATTTTTTATGTCCTGTTATTTTGTATATTTCGAACTACTTGACACATTTGAACAGGGCGCATACTCTATTTGAAAGCTTCTAATTTACAGGCTAGATTGATTTCACTACGAGAAAATATACAATTACTGAGGGAAAAACGAAAAAGAATGCAGCCGAATATGCGGGCGGAAAGCTTGTCACCTACCTATATGCCTTTAAGTATATTAAAAAAAGAAAATCAAATGGGTAGGTAAGTACAATCGAAAAATATTTCAATCTTCAGTTTGAGGGCCGCATGTTTACGTTTAAAAGCAAACAAACTAGTATAAACTAGGTAAACGAGTAATGTCGATCGACACCATATAGGCATTTCATCAGTTTCATCAGTGTGAATAGTTAGGGATATCAGTTCAATATTTGAGACTATTACTCTATCATATGTTCAAAAAATTATTGACCGAATTTCATTTAACAGAAAACTTCGTCTTTTTTCGTTTTATCTTTTTTACTTCGTCGCAATCGACTTTTTCGACTTAGACCGAAGTTACGCTTAGCCGAATCAACATTCAGTACACCACTGTGTTATTTGCCATATTTTCATTTCACCAAACGCCTAATCTATGCCGTTAATTTAAGCATGGAAGCAAGCCTGTAACATGCTGTGTGTGGTCACAATGTCTAACTAACCTACAGTTTTATCCTGTAAGTTTTTTCCTAATGAGGGGTTACCGACTCAGACACTCCCTACAAAGCAGCTGCACACCATGCACTCCCGCTTATGCAAGCCAGCAAACAAGCATGCATGCAAGATTCTAGCATGCAAGATTCTAGCATGCAAGGAAACAGGCAAGCATCCAAGCATGCAAGCAAGCCGGCATCATGCATTTTGATGTGGTGTCTCGCTACAGTGTTATCTCATAAGTTCTTGCCCCCGAGCAGGGAGGCTGCACCCCCAGCATCCTCGCTCATGTAGGCAACATGCCAGCAAGCATACAAGCAACATGTACTTTGATGTGTGATTACAATATCTAATTTAGCAACTCCGTAACCTAATCAACCAACTATTGACCTAATAATTTTTGGTAAAATGTTGTTTTCGTGAAGTAAAAGTAAGTCAAATAAATCATCTGGCAATTGAAAAAAAATTTAAACAGACTACGGTGAACAGTAAAAAATAATTTTGCAAATCGGTGAACCAAAGTTCGGTCAAATGATGCTTCGTCAAATGTAAACTGGATAAGTAAATTTTGGACAAGTAATCGGTTCCCATTTGAGACACATCATATTTAAACACGCCTTTTTAAAAATATGCACCTAACTTAGAAATTACTTACTAAAAAAAACGAGTGATGTAATTGAAATCATGAAAAAAGTTTTAATATCCGTTAAATGTAGATTATTTAAAAAATATTGGACACGTATTTTTTCCATTTTTTATCCAAAACTTGCGACGATATCGTTTTTAAATATCGCATGACGCATCGTCAAACTTATGTAAAATTTCTATAAAGTTGTGACGTGCCCAGTCTCCACTCCTTAACATTAAATCGCTTTTCCATTTTGCAATTTCGACAAAGCAAAAAACATGTTATTTCATTATATTTGATTATCTAATTGACGAAGTAAATACATTTTTTATTTCAAGCAACATTTAAGTTAATACTTACATGAAAAATATTACCTCGAGGAGGATTCGAACCCGCGATTTCCACATAGCGTGGTGACGCCATTATTCCGAGGACTAATCCAATCTAATCGGAATTCAACTGCTTTGCTATCTTTTGTAAATTGTCAAATGTAAAAAAATGGTAAAGAAGATTTTCAAATCGTAAGAAGTTCGACATGCTGCAACGCTTTTAATGTTTAATAAGAATCAAAATAATAATTGAAATACAATTAGGACAACGTGCTCATTTTAAAAAATGTATATACTTAACACATATTTTTTTTAATCAGTGATTCATAACGAGCTTCCGTAGCGGCGCTGTAGCTTTCAATCGAGGGCGTCGGGGCGTGATGCTGATAAATTGCTCAAAGATCAAAGGCGGGCTTCGGCAGACACGTGGCTGCCACTTTCGTTTATCAAATACGTGACTTTTTCTAATATCTGTAATAGAAAATTGAAACTATATTTCAGTTTTGTTACCTTACTCTGTTTGCCCAATGAAGCCGTTGTTAATTAGGAAACATGACTGATATTAATTCACCGATATCACAGACCTCAGAACAATTATAAAGCAAGTTATTCTTTAGTTATTCTTCTGAGGTAACTTTGAGGTAGTCTATTAAGACTGTTTTCATAAGGTTTTCATCTAAAACAAAATGTCTACTTAGTTTTGACACAGTTCAAACTATTTGATGTGAAGTATTTTGAAATTTTGTATTAAGCTTAGATGTGTCAATATTTGAAAAAATATACCAACGTCATTATTGCACGTTTTATTTCAAACTAGTGGGCCCGGCAGACGTTGTTCTGCCCGATTCCAGGGCCACCTACCGGGTCCAACTTTACGTTTAAACCTTCCTTGGACTTATTCAAATACACACAGAAACTTTCGTAAGAATCTGTCGAGCCGTTTCAGAGTTTTTGCGAGACAAACACACAGCGTTTCATTTTTATATATAAGAAGAAGAAGATTCCATCAGAATAGGTTTTAGATGTAAGTACTATTAAGTATATGATAAAAAATTAAATTATACTGATTATAATCTATATTATTATTATAAACTACTTATAAAACAACTGAAAGTATAAAATAATATAAAATTATACATATGTATAGAAATATAAAATATTTTTGTTATACTTTATTCTTCGAAATCTACGTAAAATAGTAGGTACCTACATTATGCAACTAGTGAATAAAGGACGGATTAAAAGCGAGGGCCATAGATGAATTACGAGCAAGTAAAGGATTCTAACGACTGAATCACGACCGTAGGGAATGATTCATGACGATTGTTAGAATCCTGAGTGACACGTGTCATTCATGGCCCTCGGTATAATAGTACATTATGGTACAAGTGTGTAATGTTGGTGATTACCGCTGAGGCGCATTGAGGCCCGAGTCGTCAGGCGAGGGTCTTAAGAAGCCGAGGACGGTAACCATCAATACACACGTGTATCATACAACGTTTTTCAACACACTTCTGAATAAAACAATACTTAAATAAAAAACCATTTTACATAGTAGATAAAAAGTTTACTTAGAGAAACAATTAGTAAATGTGCAGTTAGTAAAATTATAATTAACTATTTTTGATGACATAGCGGTCTCATCAGATAGATTATTTATTGAAATACTTTCATGTTCTATTGTTATTTGTGATGGTTCATTATTCGTGTAGGTAGGTGAAATCCAATCATTGGACGTACTTGGTATTTCGCCAGTAGGATGCGTCTCAGAATCAAGTTTAATTCTTTTTGTGATTTTTGCACAAATTTCCTTCTTGTTTTGTATGGAATCTTCTACGTATGATTCTGCTACATTGCTAGATCGCCACCCGCCATGTCGCTTCAAAGTCATTATATCAGCTCCTGAATTTGCCAGCAATGTAGCTGAAGTTCTTCTGAAACTATGTCCAGTGTAGCTCTCAGCATCTACTAAACCCAAAAACTTAGCGATTTCTTTAGGCATAGAACCAAATTTGTTTATACCTATAGGCTGACAGGTACATTTACCATTCTGGTAATTTAGAAAGAAACGGTCATTTTTTGTTTTTGGCGAACGCAAACTTTCATACTTCTTAACAATATCATAGAATGGACCGTGTATGGTGCATGACCTAGGTATTTTATTTTTCGTGATAGGTATCTTCACTAAAAGCATCTGGCCATGGTTCTCTATATCTTTTACAGTTATATTTGTTAATTCTTGTATCCTACAGGCACCAGTTACACCAAATATTAAAGCAACCTGAAACAAAAGAAACAATAATTAAGGTCAACACACAACACAAGCTGCTATTAAATATTTAATTAAAATTAATTTAACTAACCTTTGTAGCCAAATATTGGTAGATAACCAATCTTTAATAAATTTTTCAATATCATCAGATAATAAAACCTTTGATTTTTTGCTTCTAAATCCATCAGATAGTCTCTTTAGATAAGCTGACAAATTCGAGTATGTTTTTAAGTCCACTCCATTCTTTGTTCGGACTGTACTTTTTAACATTGAGTAAATACACCACAAAGAGCTAGGTTTGTACTTAGAAGATAATTCTTTAAAGTACGCCATGAACACATTTTCTGAAAAAGACTGCGTATTCTTGTTGTTCTGCCATTGTATGAAATTTTGGTACGCTAATAGATATTTTTCCTTTGAGTTTTCTGGTAGTAAACTTTCCATAACGTTCTGGGCTTCACATCTTATATCGGGCGGTGTACAACATAAATCATTTTCTTCATAAATTGTATTTGCAGACATCCTAATTAATAACTAACTAAATAACTTCAAAAGAGGAAACGAGACGAGTTGTGAAAAATGTTTCGTAATGGCGGGAAAAATTAATCAGTTTTCCTATGCGCGCGCATCGGCCATAGACTAATAAATTTCGTAATGGCGGGAAAAATTAATCAGTTTTCCTATGCGCGCGCATCGGCCATAGACTAAAAAATGAGGTTTCTTTTTTTTGGGCTTTTCGCGGATAGCATTTTAGCGCAAGTGTAAGCGTAACTCAACCAATAATATTTAAAAAAAAACTATTACTCACTCGTGAATAATAGTAATGAAAAAGTCACAGTTTGATTATAGGTGTCATTATGTGCCTAATTGCCATGGGATTAGAGCCACTTTATGAGGAAGTGTGTTGAAAATTCGTTTTATTCAAGAGTTGCATACTATACTTTATACGATGACTACGAGAAAAAGAAAGATTTAGGCGAAAATAGACATTTAATATCGAGTATTTTTGTGCAAGTAGGTTGTATAGCATTGAGATGGAGGTCGAATATATCGGTGTCTAAATTCAAACACCAAAACAGTGATTAAAAGTGCTTTTTGATCACTAAGTTTTCAGTGAATAAAATAAGCTTTTTAGAGGGGGGAATGGGAGAAAGTCTATTTTAGCCGCTAGCGTAGAAAAGGGATTTGAAACTCGAACGTTTGAATATGGACTGGAAATATGAATTCAAACATTATAAAAAAAAATTACATGCAAAAAATGATTACATGATAAATTCATCACGTCATAATTTCAAATTTTTGTAATTTTCGTTGCATTATTTTTTTTCCTCGCTGAGGTAAAGTGAATAGTTGAGTGTTGTGCTCGGCTGCAAAGTTATTTGCCCCTCGTGCCTTTGAATCCCTCGTTACGCTAAGTATTCTACTTTTGAATTTTAGAAACCTTCGCTTTCTCGGGATTCAAATTCAGCACTTGCGACAAAAACCAACTTTGCAATCCTGCATAACAAATAACTATATTACATAAATAATAGGGGCTCACGGGTATTGATGTTTTACCATACCGACATTTTATATAAAAAATGTACAACAGACGATTGTTTGGCTTACAATTTGTTTTTATTCGACTTTTAAAGTATTGAAAATAGGTTTTCGTTACTCATTCTCGGAAAGTGGGACTGAATTTGCTTGAGGAGCGGGTTGAAAGTAATACTTTTCAGCCCTAGGTAGAATTGCTTTTAACTGACAGCTTTCAAATTATAAAAAAGAAACTAGTTCTATTTTTAACTGACTTCAAAAAAGGAGGAGGTTCTCAATTCGATGCGTATGTTTTTTTTTGTATGTATGTTACGCTATTACGCCGTAGTCTCATGGCCACCAAAGTTAGGATCTGATGATGGGATCCCATGAAAATCAAGGAAAACCCTTAAATTTTGCGGTGTGTCCAACGTGTTTTGTGTGTATGTTACGCGATTACTCCGCCAATTGTGGACCGATTTTCAAAATTCTTTTTGTATTCGATAGAGTATACTCCTGGAGTGGTCCCAAGGTCACCAAAGACAGAATTTGATGATGGGATCCCATGAAAATCGAGGGTAACGCTAATTTAATACAAGCTCACCGAAGGTGAGCTGGTATTAAATTAGGAGTATTGTCTGTACCTATTTTTATATTATTTTTAACTTTTCAGTGATTTTGATGTCGGTTTATATTTTTTGTAAAATATTTTTTATTATATTTCTATTGAACCACGCTCCAACTTTCTATACAGCCACTCTATTACAGCGCGGTGTAAAATTGAAATAACATAAAGTTAGGTATAAATTAAAGAATATATTTTTAAATGACTACATATATTATAATTTCCTTTTGACTATTTCTTTAACATACCATAGATTTGGGCAAAATATTAACCATTTTATCAATTATGAAAATGAAAAATAATGGCTAAATAGCTGGCCGGTCAGAAAAAAAAAACAAAATAAGCGGGAAAGCGGCAATCCGATCTTCATTCGTTTTTGCGTTGTAGAGTTTTGTATATACTTCCGTATAGCAGGAATTTTTAATAACACAATGAGTTCATCTGATTCAGATTTCAGATATGGATTTTACGCCTGATTTCTTATGAGAAGAGGCTAAAGTAGAAGTTGTTGATTTATCTTCTCCTTAATATATAAAGTTCTCGTGTCACAGTATTTGTTATCGAACTCCCCGAAACGGCTTGACCGATTTTTAATAATTTTTTTGTGTATTTTTGGTACGTCTCAAGATAGGTCGTAGACTAATTTTTATACCTCTATAGCTGATATTTTTTTTGACAATTAGGTATTATATGTACATACAAGGATTAAATAATTAGTTAATTAGTTTCTTGTTTGAAGATTTTTAATGTTTTGTTTGACGTCAAAAAGTGCCTGTAAAGGTCTATATTGAATAAAAAAATTTGAGTTGAAGAAAAATTGAGTGAATTTTATTTTACACAGCTAGTGTTAAATAAAATTCACTAAATTTTTCTTTAGCTAATTGATGTTTTTTTTTTTACTTTCCTTGTATTCGTAATGAAAAGCACGGTGTTTACCTCGGGTTAAAGACTTATTTAGTCCCTCGAACTAGATAAGTTACTTTCACCTCTTGGGTAACAATGTACTATTAATTTGGATACGAGGATGCCGTTGGAACAAGAGTGATCTAGAAAACAACAGTATGTTTCTAAGAAAATAAAGGAAACGCATTAGGCATTGCTGTTACAAATCTATATGCTTTTTAGTATTATTATTAGTTTAATTTACTTTTAATGAGTTTTAAATAAAAATGTTACAAGTTTTGTCAATATATTTCATTAAATAAAGCAAATATTATTAGTTTTACGAAAAAAAATCACTTAAAGATCAGTATGGCAGTTTACAAATTTGGAAAATGTAATAAAAATGTAGGTAGTTGTATATGGGAAAAACAATATACTTTGACATAATAATTTAAACTATCTTAATCATCACCAAACAGCAGGCAATAACTTTTCATCATCTAGAGCTTCTTCATCGCCGCCTCTTCTAGGAACATGTGGTAATGTCAAGTAAAACTGATGATGCATGGGAGGAACGAATTTTAGAATTTTTTATAGCTATGCATTTTTCTAGGTCTTCTTCAAGCTTTTATTGTTATCTCGAGCATATCACAAGTTTTTCAAGTATCTGCCTTAAGGATATTAAAGTATACTATATTAAATTCTGTTTGTTTATAAACGCAAAAATTAGGTAAATCACAGATAAATATATGATTCGCGCCGTACATTTAACCTTTTTAAACTTAAAGGATAAAACAAAACTACAATTGAAACTAGATTATGGTGCAATTCTTACGTATTTATATTGTTACTTTTACGAAATCATAAAACGTAAATTTGGTGCAACCGGTCGTTATTCTACAATGAAATTTTGTGATCTCTCAAAGAAGAAAGATCTGAAGAGCACTTAGATCAGCCCCCGTAGCATGAACACCGAAACACGACATGATAAAACGATAATTATTATTTTTTACTTGTGTCAACTTGTGTAATGTCGATAAAATTTCAATGTACCTACCTTACATTGAAATTTTATCGACATTAATTATATTAACAATACCCAAAATAACTATAAGAAGCGGGAGGGTAGAAACGGTTATACGGGTTCGACGCATTTGACCAAGAACGCAAATGACCATTTGGACGGTACGGAAAAGTTTATAAAGGAACTTCGCCATTTTTGGATTTATAGATAGATAGATATAGGCTTCTGACTGACTCATAAAAAAATCATTGTGGTTTTATGGAACCATGATGCAAGTGACATTTTTTTTCGGATCGTAGGCATTTAACTAAAATCTTTCGAAAAATTATTCGATTTACGGTAATAAAATCGCGTTTTTAATCTTAACTTAAATCTCGTGTTTTTGTGTAGTGCGCCATGCGATAGATGGACAAAAAAATTGAGGCGACATAAAAAAAGTTTCACTATAATAATGTACAGCCGGCTTCACAAGTAGATAACCATTTTAGTACCATGTCACACCAACTATTAACAACGGCAATATAGGTGTAACCATACTAAATAAAAGGAATGGTTGGTGTGACATGGGACTAAAACTGCTAAACATGCTTTCTACTTTTGAAGCCGGCTGTACTTACTAGAATTTTTGGACCGCCATCACAGGAGCAAGCCGGGGGATAGATAACTAATGTATGATCAATTCGTAATTTTAGATCAAGGCCTAATATGAAACTGTGTCCACTCTTTTTCTGGCAGTATTTAAAAGAAAATATGCAGTATCCTACCAAGAACGGGAAAACACCATAGAGCCAAAATCGAGTAGGTACACCACTCGGGCAAAACAGCTGGCAGAATACCAGTAACCCCATAAAACTCATTTAAGTAGGTCTAGCCTTATAAAATAGACGAAAAAACGTATACTTAATGGAGCTATATTTTATCTGACTACATAAAAAGGAGGAGTTCTCAATTCGAGTGTATGTTCTTGTTTTTTTTTGTTGTTGATTAGAACCGAAAATGTTTCTTGGGTTTTTGGACTTGGCTGATATTTTTTCTCCTAGCTCTAAAATGTTCACTACCCAGACCTAATTTGGTGGATATGATATACTTACTATTTCGGATATCCTTCTTCTTCTTCTCCGCCTTCTCTCTTTACTCTCAATAAATAAAACACACATTTGTCCAACAACAGACCCAAACAATAGGTAGGCTTGAAAAATACAAACAAACTCAACTCATAAGTCATTGCAGTTAAAATATGTCTAGTACCTACCTAAAAATCGTTTATAGATTTTACGCGCGCATTTACAAAAACCATATTTGAAATTAATTTCTGCAGTTACACATATCAATGGCGAAAAAATTGTAACGAAAGGAAAAAATAATATATTAGAATTATTTTATCGATAAGTAGAATAAGAAAGAATATTTTGTTAAGTTTGAACACAAAGTGAACAAAACCTTTAGCATATTGTCCATTCCAGATGTTCATATACACTAACGCCCTAAAATAATCCTGACGCCGTAATTCTTGACAGCTTCATTTTGACATCCGGTTGATAAGATCTCCACATATTTAGCAGACAGCTCAAGGATCAGAGAACGACCGACACTAATGCGTCTTTATACTCGACAATGGGTGCGATATAAATCTGTTAAATGGATCCGTAATCGATAGGGCTGAAGGTGGGCTCTTGAAAGCTTCACTTGGTGTCGGCATTATCATGAAAATTAACGAAATTTACTTAAAATATGTGTCATATTATATTACACTTTGTTAAAGATGACCATTTGATAAGATGATTGAGAAGCGAATGGACACATTTTTTAATACAAGGCATCGGAGAGATTTTTACAGTATAAGTAAATACTATATTTTAGGTAGGTATTAATGTCATGTAAATAGATTGATAAGCTTAAATTATCCTTGATTAAATTTGAAATATTGAACTCTCGACAAAAATTGGACTTCGTACAAAAAAATTAATTTAGATACTAGTAGTACCTAGGTACCTATAGATACGAACCTTATTCAGAAAGTTAGGTTCCTAATCTTTACTGATTTTTAAACTTTAATAAATATTAATTGTTACCACCAAATTGAATGATTTTCACAGTGCACTACTGAAATTACTACTAACTGTTAAACCAGACTTCAATATAACTGTTCTTTAACATAAAAATCATCATGGTTGGTCGTATATCTACTGCTATAGCAGGGGCTACATTCATCTGAGACCCTCTTATTAAAATATTATTCTTCATGTTTCTCTTCTATTTAGACAGCCAATAAATGCCACTTTTCATGGCTGACAAAAATATCACATTTCATTCATTTTATCAGATCCCAGGCTCCTATTCCCCTTTTTGAAGTATATAACATGCATTCACCATGCAACAAAGGAACAAAGGACTCGATACAAATATATAAAACACTCGAAGCATCAAGAGACTATAATGCCCATCATTATAAATTCATGTGCTTTGTCGTTTACAGTATTTATTTTGAAACGTGTCAAGGGGGGAAACCCTCTTTTCGGTCGAAAGCTCCCGAAAGCGCGCGCAAAAGGCGTCGGGCGGCGCCGTGAACTCTTGCTATTGGCCCTACGAATCCCCACTACTCATTACTCCGCCCTAATAGAAATTCGCCCGCTGATGCTAGCATGATCATTCATTCAGTCAGTATTCGAATTTCGCAGTGGAAGGTAGTTGTATCGTTGGCTCAGACGTAAAGCTTTGATGTACGGTATCTGAATCATCGGTGTTGACGCTGAGTCAAAGTGTTGCGCAAACGAACAGTGATGTTAATATTTATCCCTGAGTGACTCTGGACTTCATGTTATGCACGCGATGAGTGATCCTGCAGCGTTGGCTGGCATGCTGCCTTTCGACTCGATTGGACTTTACGAACAACCAAAGCCTAGGTTCATCTTTAAAATGCCTCGTGTAGTTCCTGACCAAAAAGCTAGATTCGAATCTGATGATCTCTTCAAAAGACTGAGCAGAGAAAGTGAGGTATGTTAGTTTCTATACTAAAATTATTTTCTTTTTTACCTTCACGAAACTTGAACTTTTAAATGGTGAGACCATTCATTATAAAATAAAAAGTTGTTATAGGTAGTCTGTCGATTAAATGTGTTTACATGGCATTTTTTGTATTTTTTTTGAAATTGTTTACATACTGGTAACGCTCTTACCTGTGGTACTCGTACTGTCAGTGACGTTACTGTGACGTTAATATTTTCGATTTTTAATACTTACTTAATCTAAGTGATTAAATAGGGTTTTTGAAAGCCTTTATTATTTTCCCATGTAAATACATTTAATCGATAGATTAAAAACATATTTAGAGTTTCGAAAATCCAAAACTTTTAAATTCGTTTTACTGACTGAGTAGCATTTAAGCAACGAGGAAAATATTTGTTAATTATGTAACTATTGGTTTCCGTGAGCCAACTAATTATAGAATTTTAATTGTTAAAATACAAAATTATCTGCAGCATTTTACCTATTATTTTGCCTACGTAACGCAATGAACAATGTTTACTTGTTGAATATAATTTAAGTAGCTATAGGTACCTTAAAATATCCAGAAAATCTGTTGCCACATAATAGCGTGAATCACATTTTATGTTTGAGGAAACTACAACTGGACGATTGTTCCATTGTTTTAATATTAGTTCAATTGTTATTTTGTTAATAAGGAGAAACATTTCATAAAGGGAATAAGTAGGTAGAAAGAAAATAAAGTATTACTGGTTGTGCCCGCGAATTACGTTTCTCTTTAATTAATAAAACTCAACCATGAAAAATTTCTGGAAGCCTACCCTTATTACCTTGGGGTATAAAATAGCCTACGACTTCTCAGACCTACCAAATGCAAGATGAGGTCAAGTGCTTCCCATAAACTATAAAAAAATATTACACAAAAAAAATATAATTTTTTTCGGAGGAACGTTTCGGAGGAGTTCGTTAACAAACACTGTGACGCGAGACTTTTATATATATTAGATTATATCATTAATTGATTACTTATTGTATTTTTGTCTTTTAATTCATTAGCAAATAATAATTGCATTTGTTTTATTCAAAATTATTTTTTGCTGGTTGAACATCTGAACGTCACGCTGTCAATGTTTCGTGAATAGGTATCTTAGAACAGTTATTCTTCTGAGGTCAATATATTGAATATTTCTCACGGTCTTCTGTCTCATTCTCTCACTCAATTTTCTTCCTATGAGAATTTAAAAAATCTTTTAATTTTTAAAAATTTCTTTTATTAAAACCTTGTCCTGACAATAACAAACACAAAAAAAGAATTATACAGTTTGGTGCAGTCATTCGGATTTAGGTAATGCGCATATATTCATACATTTCGGCGAATTTTTTTATTAACAGATTTCAAATTACCTGCGTATTAATTAATTATTTTTGTATGCATCAAATGCAATGCCCAGATCACTATATAGAACTTACCCTACATTTTCTTTTTTTCTAAAAGTTATCCAGTTTTTAACTAGTTTTCCAGTACGAGTTAATTAAGCGTCTTCTAAAAGAGGCAACTCGTTCCATTACCTCATTACATAAATACTAACGGAGTTTGCGTAAAACTGGGCACTCGAACCAAGAAAATCCGTTAATTACAATAATATTCTGTTGTAGGTCCGATATACGGGGTACCGCGACAGGCCGCCGGAGGAGCGACAGATGCGTTTCACCAGCGGCTGCCGTGAGGGCCACACAGAGATAGCCTTCACCACCACCGGCACCAACTTGCAGCTCGTTTTTGACCACTCGCCATACAATAATCGTGGCTGCGACTTCCAAAAAGAAAACGGAAAGGTAAGAAACTAATTTACAAAATTCACAATGTCAACTGAAATTTTGAATGCAAATCATTTCGACACTGTAGGATCGACATGAAAATGAGCCGGTTGTTTGTGCGTGTTTTTCGGTAAATCCCAATTACTTTAACCGCAACTCAATAAAAACCGAATTCAAAATCCCTAAAAAGTTTAAAATAATATAAGAATAGGTGCAGATAACATCACACTTCTATATTGAAGTCAGTCGCAAATTTTAAGACTTACTAGGAGATTATCGTTTGGCATCAACTTCAATATAGATTTTTTTTTTTGTGAATGAAGTTCAAGGTCAGGTCACGTGAGGTCATGTCCAAAAGTTAAAGGTCCTTCCACCATCAGCTCGGTTTATGACTACCAGACGCCAAAACGTGAATAGCTATGAAAAAAAAACATGAAACACGTTGGACGTAAGTACCTATAAAATTTAAGGGTTTATCCCTCTATTTTTATGAGATCCCATCATCAGATCCTGACTTCGGTTACCTTGGAACCACCCCAGGAGTATACACACTGAAAAGTTAAAAATTAATATAAAAACACTGAAAAGTTAAAAATAATATAAAAATAGGTACAAACAACATCACACTTCTATATTGAAGTCGGTGCCAAACGATGATCTCCTAGAAAGTCTTAAAATTTGTAACCAACTTCAATATAGAAGTGTGATGTTGTTTGTACCTATTCTTATATTATTTTGAACTTTTCAGTGTTTTTGAAGTCGGTTTGTATGTTTTGTAAAATACTTTTTATTTTTAAATTTTAGTGAAAGAAACCCTAATTTAATAACAGCTCACCTCTGGTGAGCTGGTATTTGAGAACCTCCTCCTTTATTGAATTCGGTTAAAAATAGTTTTTATTCAAACATGTCTTGATAGAAATCTCTTTTGAATCGTGCTTTTTTTTCTTATACAATTCAGGACGTCTTTGAGCTGAAAAAACTTATGACACTTATCAGAAGTATCGATATTTACAATAAATTATGTCGTCACCATACACAATAATATTTTTTAACATAAAAGTTCTACCTAAGTACTTCATAACATTTAAGGTAAAGAGTGATGTCTACAAATTAACACATTAATAAACCGGTTTCCAGCAGTAAACTAATCATTAAGAAATTGTAGTAGGTACGTATTATTACAATTATACCTTTAGTATTGCTATATTTTGAAAACTTCAATAACAAGTAAGTATGGTCAAGCTATCCTTACTTACCTGAACAAGTAAGTATGGTCAAGCTATCCTTACTTTACTTACCTTACTTTACCAAGCTAAGAGTACACGATTTACAGGTCGGGCTTTCGCAGGACGTTCTCATCTTACTTCCAAATGGCTATAATTGTCATAAAATTTAAAAGAATAATATATCGCAAAAAAATACTGCGCCTTGTTAAATATAATTAATAAATAATCGATTTTTTTTAATGCTGCTTAGAATTATTTTGACGGTGCTAAGCAATCGTATAAGGAAATTGAAAATTGAAATTAAAAAATAAAACGCCGGATTTTAGTAAGGACGTGAAACGAACGCTCAACGTTATATGTGTGATGTGATCGCCGATATTTTGCCATTGGCCAATATTAACTAAACATTTTATACTTATTATCTTTATTTTATACGTTTTTAATTTAACCGAGGTCACGTTAAGACCTGGGTTAAATTAAAAACGTTTAAAATAAGGACATACCGCTGCGATTAAAACAACAAAGAAATAAGCCAATTAGCATAACTAATAAAATGTTTGTTATTATTAGTGATAGGAACAAAATTGCTATATATCTTGTTCCTAATTTCGGAATTCGCTCACGAAATGGCGAGCAAGAGAAGTGGCGAGCAAGGCTGTTGATATTTTTTAAAGTAGTTGTAAACGTCAATTAGTTGAAATTACTATTGTGCGAGTTAGAAAAGAACAAATAGATACTCTAAAAATCAATTTAATGTCTAATGCGCTGGTGAAAACCTGAGTTATTGGCTTGGAAAATCGCCTTCTTTGCGAATGGCGGATGTATCATATCAACCCACATATACCTATGTCCTTCTACTTCATAGAAGTCGCTCCGTAGGTTTGGAGAATTTGTCCTTCAGGATTTACTACACCGCGCTGAAAAGACAGAATGATATAGGATTTTGTTTCGTGCATTGGCGTATATAGAGAGGGGGTCGGTGCGCCGTGCCCAACCCAGAATGGTCTAGTGCCAACCCGAGGATTTTAGGCTACCGTTTCAAAATTCAATGATGGACGCCACTACACTAATACACGGAAAAAAAAGATATCTTGATTCAAGAAAATATGCGGTTATATATGCACTATGCAGTTAAATGTCTTGAATTAAGATGATGTATTTTTTTGAATTCAAAAATGATATGATTTTGAACGAATGTAAACTGCATTCAATCAAAATAACACCGTCGATTCACTAAACATAACAGAAGCTTGAATTAAATAATGATTGTCTTATTCCAATGAATTGGTTTTCAATAATACTTTAGTATAACACGATCACGCCATTCAGTCAAGACAACAGAGATTTTGTTCTGAACTCTTCTGCCTTAAATTGAATGAAATAATTTTTTGATTCAATGATATCGGTTTTCTAAACCACTTTATTTAGACGATCATTTCTTTCAGTCAAGATAATATTATCTTGTGCTCATCTCTACACAATTAAATGAATTAAATATAAAGTATTGAATGGAGATTCTGTCTGCCTTGGTTCAACATGATCGATATGATTGATTCAAGTCATTACTTCTTTCAGCCAATATAACTGAAATCTTGGTTCTAAATACCATCTACTTTAAACTAAGTAGATATATTATTGTTCTGAACAATTATTTGTTTTGCATTATAACATCAGCATATTAGCTCAATACAATATTTTGTTTTCGTAAGATTTTACATTTTGAACCAAGCATATCGACTTATCTGATGGAAATCTAGGTATTCGAGTCAATATAATTTTTTATTGTCTTAAAAGAATAATTTCTATTTAGAAGAAAATATTCTCTCGGTTTAAAGTATAAATGATCTTCAAAGAAACTGACAAAAGCTTGACTTAATGGAATAAATTTATCAGGGCAAAATCCCACTAAACAGCACCGTTTAGATTCCTTCTCCTCATAGGTATGTTAAATGTTTTTGTGGCATTATTGCTATTGTTACGTACACTTTAGTTACACGGCATATTTATAAATAATGCAAGAACTCCAAGGGTGCTACACCACTGCTTAGATTTCTACACGACGATTCGGAGATGCGATAAATAAAGTTGTTGCATCTGAGCAGTACTATAACATCTTCGGAGCTCTTGCATTATTTCTGGTTACGTCGTGTAACTGATGTGTGGATAGCAACAATATGCCACAAAAAATAATAAGTATGAGGAGAAGAATATTAAACGGTAATGCTTAGTGGGATTTTGCTCTGATAAATTCATTCCATAGAGCCAAGTAGAGGTACAACTGGATCAGAAACAACAAAAATAATTATCACTACAAAGTACTTCGATCATCAAAAACACATTCTTTTACTTTAGTATTGTCAGTTTCTTATTTAATTCATTCTGGGAAAGAGTTTTAAAAATGAAAACATTCTTAATAAAGTATAAAATATTATTTATTTATTAAAAATTAACATAACAGTAAGCAATTTCCTTAAGATACACAATAAATTAATTCCCATTTTTATACAATTTTATTGCTTAACTATATAGTCAATATATTTTATATTTTTTTTACAGATGCAATAAAATATTACTGTGCCACATACATCAAAAGATCTAATGATCTCAGCCATCTCAATGATCCCTACGTGCAATACCCTATGCGGTAGATCACTTATCTACATTTTTGCATTTTTTGTGGTCTTAATCTACAAACCTTACATTTGACAGAATAAGTCTATATTGGCAGACTAAACTTTAAATCTAGACTCAAGTTTCCCTTAACTAACACAATATACACAATAACATATTTTTTTCGTTTCTCGTCTTTTTCATCATCTGCTTTAATATAGAGGCGTTATTATCACCAGGATTCTGAAAGAAAAATGAAAGTAAAATACAATATTTTTGCCATCATCATAACAGCTCATCTACATTACGTCATTACGTCCCCATCGAAGGACTCGAGCCTTCCTTAAGTTACGGTGGTTAGGCCTTAGTCAACCACGCTGGCCCAGTGCGGATTGGTCGACTTCACATACACCTTTGAATTTCTTCACGGATGTATGCAATGTTTTCCTTTACCGTAGGAGCGCCAGACAAATATACATATGAAATTCGAAAAAAACACATGGGTACATAGTGGTCTCGAACCTTGAACCTCCCGATTGGAAGGCAAGTGCCGAGTCCACAGCGAAGTTATTTTTGTCCAAATGACTAAGTTTTTATGCAATTTTGTAGCTGACATATTCATGTTCAGTCCGATCTGCTGATTATGTATGTGCCAGCTATAAAATTGTATAACACTTTTTGGTCGACCAAACATTTTTTTAAAGTTATGTTATGGACAATATAATCCAGAGGTGCAAGATGACTCGATTTAGGTGTTCCGGAGTGTATAAACGACCATGAGCAATCGGACTCGCCCACCGAGGGTTCCAGTAACATTATAGAGATGCAACCGCATATTATTGTAAGCTTAGAGGTTTTTAAAAAGTTTTGAAGGATTTTTTATGATTTCCAAAAGCAAAGTAAAAGAATTCAAAGAAGTTGTATTCTACGTGGCATAAGTGTTGACTCACCTCAACTAATATCATGATACTCTCTGACATTCTTGAGTGAAAGCTTCCCAGTCTTGGATGACTCTCAGGATGTCTTTCCATGGATCCTGGGACGGGTGGGATAATGTAGGCTTGCGTCGAACCCATGTCAACTCCGTTGGTAATTTTGTATCTGAAATTTTATATTTTCAATGTTATTTGGAAACGTCATATATCATATACGAGGTGTAACAAAGTACCTTACACTAACACTCAAGAAAGTGAATGAATGTTAAAAATTTCCAAAGTAACATCTATCGAAATATGAAAAATTTTGACTACAAAACAAATTTAGATTAAGTATATTGGTATACTCACTGCAAAACGTTGAATTAAATCTTTCGGAATTTTCCAGGACTCCAAAAGAACAGCAATAATATTTTTGGTACGGTCATTGTAATAGCGCGCTGCTTGCTTCATGTTTCACTAAATTTGATCTGAGAACTATTAAAATTATCACTAAACTTATACATTAACATTATATTGGCACAGTATTCGTTGGTTTTCATACTCCAAACCAGTCGCAAACACAGAAAGAATTTATCAGACGAAGGCTTCTTCACTGAATCAGTCAATCAGGAACGCGTAGTGTGGTATGGTTGACGCATTGTGGAAGAATACTCGTACAAGTTCTCTGTGGAAATTGTGTTTTTCATCCAAGCAATGTGTATTACATATGAAAATCTGACATCTTGTTTGACAGTAAAAGTTGTAAACCGAAAGTGATATTGCCTTAGTTGAAAAGAACATTTGTTTTCAAAGTAAGATAACAGAATTCTTGTGCTAAAGCAATATCGCATTAGATTAAAATTCTATTGACTCTATTCAAAATTCACAATTTATTTACATTAAAACAGTCATAAATTTTCGTCCAAGAAAAATAAAAGGTTGGACGGACAAAAGATGTACTTGAAACAAAGAAAACTACGGTATTAAAGCAAAATTTTCAAATATTTTAATTGAAGAACTTTTTACATTAAAATAATATATACACACTCTTGAACGAAAACAAAGAGAGTTGTGATAAAAACCTCAGTGTATTCGAACCAAGACAATGATTTTCTTGTGTTAAAGTAATGTTGCATTCTATTAACAATCTGTTGACTCCATTCAATAATGTCTTTAAATTTCATCAAAAAAAAAAAGTTTCATCGGGAAACAAAATTTACTTTGATCAATTGGCTGTGATATTAAAACAAAATTTTGGAATAAGTATTTCAATCCAAGAAGTTTTTGTATTGAAATGAAGCACACACACCTTTCAACGAAAACAGAGAGAATTCTGATGAAAAACACCACTCTATTAGAACCAAGACATCGGTTTTCTTGTGTTAAAGAAATATTAAATTATGTTAATATTCTATTGGTTTCCTTTAATATTATAACTGAGTTTCGTTGCATATTTATAAATACTTGATCTAAAGGCATATTTTGTAAAACAAGAACATGAAAGTATTGAAACAATTATTTGAGATATCTTCGGTCAAGTAAGTTTTATGTTTAGGTTTAGGTTTAGGTTTAAATAATATGTTCGAATTGAATTAAGAAAATGAACATTCTTATGTCAATTCCGTGGCATACTGTTTCAAAGTAAATTATTTTGTCTCAACAAAATATGTTCAAGACAATATAATGTTTTGAATGAAAGAAATCCCGGGACTCTTTTTTTTCCGTGTAACTTCACAAAAAATCATGGGCCAGGCCCCCTCTGGAAAAAAACTCTAGATACGCCAATGGTTTCGGGTTTTCCATCTCATCACAACATCAACTCCCTTAAAACGGCTCTTACATGTATTCCAGATAGGTTACCTCGTGAACGATGCAAATAATGATTCATAAATAATTTCAATGCTATATTTGAATACTCGTTATTATTTTGCTTGTTACGTCCTGATTATATTATTCAAACGTATTTGTTAACCATAAATCGAAAAATAGACACAGTGAGAATTGTAACGCTGGATTCGTTCACTCCACGATTAGCTGGTGTACGAGTAATTTGTGTTGGATGGCTCGGCAATACAAATGAGTGAGTCATTTAAATATCTAAACTATGCTTTGGCTTAATGGCATATTCGTCATCTGGTGATGGCGCGTCATCAAGGACCGCTGCTTCCGGCACATTTTCATAACGAAATTAAGACATCAATAACTTTCAAGCCGCACAATAAAAACACAAGCCGTAACACCGCACATAACGCGCTGGTCACGCACTCGGACAAATTTACAATGGACTGACAGACTTATATTATATTGAGTCATAAGTCGGTGATTTATTTAATTATACCATAAGAAACTTGATTCGAGATTTCATCGATACGGAATTTTAATATCACAAAAGTAGAAGTACTTGCTTGCGTTCAAATGCAGAACAGTTCCACAAAGACAAATGAGTAATTTTTGAGATAGATTCAAATCTGGAGATATAAAGTTATAATATCTAATTCTCAAGACTCTCGCCTTGAATCGGTCGGATTCGCTTCCTTAAAAATAAATTTACCTTGTTTCGATGAGCACTTAATTACAATATATACCACTTCTTTGCTGTATGTAGATTTATTAACACGATTGTTAATATTTTAAGAAAACAAGAAAAAGAGGAGGAACTCCGTCCCCTCCATTCTTAGGTAAGAATGGTATAAATATATAAAATCTTTTAATTGTTATCTATTGTACCTAGTCTATTAAGTTTTCTTGCATTGAGGGCGACTATACAGGATGGATTTTTGAGATGGAATTTAAAGGGCAGGTACATTAACCGTTATAGTTACAAGAAAACATTGTTAGGCAACCATCCATAACTTTTTAAGATATTCTGATCTGCATTCACAGATTTTTGAAAAAAGTTACAGTCAACAAAAAAATGCTGAGATAGCAAAAATGTTTTTTATGCCTATCGATCGTCGATGGCGTAGTGCGTAAGGCTGTCGCCTTCCAATCGGGAGGTAGCGGTTCGAACCCCGCCACGTACCAATGTGTTTTCAAATTTTGAATACATATGTACGATTACAGTTTCCCTTAAAAGTAAGAAATAGGATTCATAGAGAGATCACCGTAAGAAATAGGATCCGAAGATTTTCCGTACAGAATGTATGGGAAATGTTTTTGGCGATTTCTGTCGTTTCTAGTACTCATACCTTAAAAGTCCTTTGATCCCTACATGAAATAGGATCGATAGGCATAAACATTTTTTTTGCTATCTCAGCATTTTTTTTGATGACTGTAACTTTATTCCAAAATCTGTGAATGCAGATCAGAATATCTTAAAAAGTTATGGATGGCTGCCTAACAATGTTTTCTTGTAACTATAACGGTTAATGTACCTGCCCTTTAAATCCTATCTCAAAAATCCATCCGTATATGCTCATATAAAATATTTAATTACTTATCCAAAATATTTCTTGGATCTTTCTCAATTTAGCACAACATTAAAACCGACATTGACTCGACATCTTCAGTTGGATTTAAATTCAATACCTTACAGTCTACAGGTAGAATAAGAAAGTTGATAAAGGTACTACGTCATAGCTTATTAATAAGCTATTTATCTAGATTTATCTACATATACTAACATTAAAGAGAGGAAAGATTTGATTGTTTGTTTGCATTGAATAGGCTCCGAAAGTATTGGATCGATTTGAAAAATTCTGTCACAGTTAGAATTCTACATTATCCCTCATGAACATAGGCTACAAATTTATTTTTCCTACAGGAAAATATACAATTCCCATAGGAAAATAAAAATAACGCGGGCAGACCTGCGAGTGGAAAGGTAGTTTATTGATAAAGGTATTATTATTTTTTAAGAAACCGTAAACAATTCTAAGCACCAGTACACAACTTTAGTGCTGCATATGATGTGCTGAAAACAATTATGTATTTTTGGGATAGAATTACTGTCGAGGACGTAAAAAATGCCTTCCAAATACATACAACAATGAAAATGCTGTTACGAATACTCAAACTGTCTTTCTTCACAGTTCGTTGAGTCGAGTATTATTGAATTTAGCCCCTCTATTCTTCAATGGACGCCTGCTGTGCCTCTATATGAATACTTATATTTATTTACACACGCTTCATTTAACGACGTGCTCGAGTGTAGGGCTTGAACCTTCATCTCATTAAGATATCAACATTAATACGATTTTTTATTATATTGGATTTTATAACAGTCCTCATAGTCCAGTGTAAAGCTTAAAAACTATTGGATGAATCAGAAAAAGGAATATTATATTAAATGATTACGTAGAAAATTTATTGAATATAGGTAATAATTAGAATAATTTTCGATATTCTGAAGTAGAATTTTGCACCTCGGACCCGTGATACCACTGCATGTCCAATGTTATCTTCGTCAAGGTGTCTATGTAAGGAAATTTTTTTGTCTTTTTCTTTCGTCAACTGAAACGATTTCAACGCGCTCTTTGAGAAAATGAGAATAAATTAAGAGTATTTTAAATATTTTTATCATTTCAAGTTTTTGAGTATAACCCAGGAGATAAACATTATTTTGATTTAATTTCAGAATTTTCACTGGGTTTAGGGTACCAGTTCCATTCTAACTATGAAACGCTTTATTTTTAGTAATATTTTTTATTAACTCTACTTTCGAGTGTATCTAAACGCCAAAAAGAAAGCAAATATACTGCTACCCCGGGGATTTTTAAATATAGGGTGAAGGAAAGTTTCCCCTGAAATCGATAATGGAAAAGCGCGTTTTCCATTGGTGGAAAGCGTACGACTCCGCCCAGAAAATCATGGCCGCCGCTTACCCTCTCTCCCTAATTAACTTATCGAGCTGACATCAAATAGATACCTAGAGCTATGTGTATATTATTTTTTACTGCACACCCACTTGCCAAAGCTCTAGTATTTGTTGGAAACAAACGTTTGCATGTGAGGCAGAAATAGTAGATGGTTACCATAGAGACAAAAGGAATCTATTTATAGAACACGAGCGTAGACAGCGTGCTAATATTCGAGGGAAATAGGTATTTCGCCCGAGGGAAACACTCCGCTTTTTATTTCGAATATAAGGAATATAAAAACCTGATTAGTTAATCAGAATCTAATGAATTCATTTTATACGTAAATAATTAGTTAGCACTCGACAAAATAACTGAAGTTTGAAGTGCCGCTTTCCCGCCTTTTTTTATTCTTCCTGTGGAAAGCTATACCAACCAATATTTTTTATCATTGAAAATGGCAATTAATTATTTAGCTCAACTCTAAGTTAATTAAATAATGACCGAAAAGAGCTACCTGATGCCTCTTAAACAGGGAACAAAATAATCTTTTTTATCTCTCAAGGACGAAAAGTGATTTAAATATAGAATATGGAATTTGTCAGTAAAAGCCGATCACCAGAGAGAGATTTTTTTATATTTTAATAACAACAATATGGAAATTAATGTCTTATTTCAGTGTATTTACAGAATAGTATTTTACAGAATGCATGTCACCATTTAAAAATATCGAACAATCTCAGTGTACCGACAATCATAATATTTAAGTATTTCATGAGCTGTAAAACCAACTCCAGTTCCTGTCCTCGCGTCACTACGTGTTTATTAAAATAACTATTAATTGACTATGTAATTTAATAATATAAATTGCAAAAATTATGTTAACAAGTATGTATACCTACGTGTTAGAGTCCAACAATGAAACTTGCTGTCAGACATTGAGTAATTAAAATAAAAAAAGAACGACGCTAGGCGTCAACTAACTTAGTAACTAATTAATATTATCTTTTCCATATGCTTATAACGGCCATGTAACTAGTATCTATACAAATAAATAAAATTGAAGTGTCTGTTTGTAATGTCAAAATAACAAACTTTTACTAAATGGGTATGAATGTATATCGGACACCAATAACAAAAACACAATTTAAAAAATTTTTAATGTCTGTCTGTTTGTTCCCGCTAATCTCCGGACCGGCTGGACCGATTTTCATGGGATTTTCACTAATAGATAGCTAATTATATAAGGTATAACATAGGCTACTTTTTATCAACTTCAACAAAAGTTACTATTCCACGCGGACGAAGTCGCGGGCACAGCTAGTTTATAATAATCATAATCATTTATCCATAAACACAGGTACAGAGGGTGATATATTATAATAATGACAATATAAATATAAAATAACCAATATAACTTATTAACTATCATAAATAAAAATCAGTGTCGGTGGCGCTATGGACTCGGCACATGGCCTTCTAATCGGGAGGTCTGGGGTTCGATCCCGCCACGTAGGTACCAATGTATTTTTCGTTTTTACATTTGTCCGACATTCCTACCGTGACGGAAAACATCGTGAGGCAACCTGCATACATCTGCGAAGAAATTCAAAGGTGTGTGTGAAGTCGAACATTCCGCACTGAACCAGCGAGGTTGACTAAGGCCTAAACACCCTTTCTTAGGGTAGGCTCGAGCCCCTCGGTGGGGACGTTTATGAGCTGCAATGAATGATCATAAAAAAGCAGTCACTCCGCCGCGGTGCCGGTAGACGATGCTCATTGCTAATAATTTATATATTTTTTTAATCTTGCCTTAGAAATAGTACTTTGCTCCCTTGGTAAACAATCTACTGTGACACTACTTGTCAAATTAATATTTTCAACAAAAATTGAGAATCATGTGGAATGGAATGGAATTTTTGGTAATAGGGATCTTCATCATAAAATATTATCTGAAACTAATCCAATTTTGTATAATATATTTAAATGAGATGAGAAAAATCACTCCATTTACCTGAGAAGTGCCCCTCATTTCAAGTTTAATTCAGCAAATAAAAATGCATAACAATGCAGTGACAGAAATTGCATTTCATGTCTGCTGCCTACTTGGAATCATGTGTAAGCAACATACGGTGAACGAGTTACTACAGAAATGAGTCAAAACATCGAAAAGGGCTTATTATTATTGAATTGCATCCCTGAAGAGTGTCTGCTGCAATTAAAGGTTTGTTTGGAGCGGATGTCGGAACAAAGCCACCGACGCAGCACGCGATGCGGTACCGCCTGCCTTCTGTTGCACATTTTACATTCCCTATGGGCAAAATTGGGCTACCTAACAATTAAATAAAAGCTTGCAAGCAGATTTCAGAATTGTAGAATAGATAGTTTTAGAACAAAATTGTACTTAAATAGTTTTTTATATTTTATAGAATTACCAATTAAAATTCAAAAACGATAATTAGAAATATTATATGATAAGAGTATCTTAAGTCGCAGAAAAGGACAGGGTTGCAAAAAGCAAAAGCTGTGTCAAGAATTTCTTTTAACAAAGATCGTTTTATATTTGCAATAATTATTATTTAAACGGCGAAAAGATAGAAGCAATTATGCTCAAACATCAGGAAATTAAAAATGAGTTACAATTTTTATTTCATGTGCTTCGTTTTTGCCATAGAGAGTCCCTGCATCGTCCAACATGTGACCGTCAAAAAACTTTTCGTCTGTCCCTGCCACCTACGGCGACCTCATTTTTTGTTAAATTTTTTCAAGTATCGTCCCTTAATTTCCGGAAACTTACAACTCAATATAATTAATAGTTTACTAGAATTAGGCGATTATTCTTTCGCTGTTAATTCGACGAAAACTAGGATGAGTGTTTGCGCTTCTAACGTAGATTTTATTACGTCTGCAGAAAGATTGTGGTTTTGAAATTAGCATGACAAAGAATGCATCGTGGCATCAATGTGTTCTTCTTGTTGTTTCCTTAAAACCAAAATTAGATATAAAGGAAAACTTTACAACTGCTAAATATTTATCTAAATAGAATATACTTAACGATTAACTTCAAAACCTAATATGTTTTCTAATTTAACACCACCGATACCTACATTATAAATCATTTACATTGTTTTTTTTGTCAACAGGCACACATAGTATCCCGATTCATAATGAACGGAGTGTGCGTGAGATGGCGAGGGTGGATCGATCTCGAGAGGCTCGACGGAGCGGGCTGTTTGGAGTTGGACGAGGAGCGAGCCGCCATTGAGGACGCAGCTCTGCGTGAGCAGATCGAGCGCTACAACCAGAGGTTGAGGGATTTTGAGGACAAGCAGCGCGCGTACCGCGAGCACGGCGACGAGCTGCGCGCGCACTCCCACACGCACGCGCCGCGCTGCCACCAAGCTAGGCCGCCTCACGCCACGCATCCGCAACACCCGCACCCCGCGCATCCAGTCCACATCAAGCCGCATTCGCAAGGTGCACTCATCTCTTAAATTAACAGCTACATCAAGAGAACTGTGAAGTGCCAAATCATGAATAAGTAAGCAAGCAAATGCAGTTTGTTACACACAGCTTAGAGTTGAAAGGCCGAGGCTAGTGCCAACATTTCTTATTGAAATATTGTTTTTGGTGATAACGTTTAACCTCAACCTTTACGAAAGAAGACAATTTTGATCTCATTAGATTCAATACACCTTAATCTAGGTCTGTAGGCTGTAGGCTTTCTTTTTTAGTATTTCAGTTTAGCTTATTTTAATAAAAAATAAATAGTCGAGGAAAAATTAACTCAAAAATACGAGTATTTACTTGAAATAAAAACGTGCAGACCTAGATTTTCATTATATCTACAACTCTTCCATAAAATACGGAAATCGGACTAGGATGTTTAGAGGGAGGAAAACGTTATCGCTTTTTGTATGAAAACTAACAGCTTCACAATCCTCTTAAATGATCTTATATGATGCAGTTTTGTTTGACGTTTAATATATGAAATATCTATCAAAAACAGCAACTAGGTCTAATTACTAATACGAGCCTCGAATCTTGATAGATGTTTTCAGAAGTGTTAGGTGTAGGTATGTGGAAACATTATGAAATGTCAACAGTATCTTAAGAGATTGGTTCCATTCCAAAGACAATTTGTAAGTATGTACGTACATGTTATATATATCTTTCAACTCCACAATACTTCCATTTTATTCTGTTACGAAAGGCTAAAAGTTCATGTAATCGTGTAATCTTAATAAGTCATATATGTAATTGAGGTGTAAACGGTGAGATAACTTGTTTATTACTTTGATTATAATATAATCAAAGGTTTATTGTAACCCTTAGTTATTGTGTTAGGTTCATTAAAATAAATCAGCTCAATGCCAATGACTCTTTCACCAAAAAAATACATAATTTTATCAGTAGGTACTATGCCTTAACTTTACTACTTAATTTGACAAACACTCTTGTGTCGGTTATGGTTATACTTACTCTTAAATGTTTGTAATTGCAATGTTAGTTTGTAAGCAAAACACATGAAAATAATGTCATTCTATTCGAAATGTAGTACCTATGTTCAAGTATTGTATAATATTTAACTTTATTTCCTGTAGAACAAAATTGAATAGTATTAAGCCTCACAACAAACATTTCAAATGACGTAAAATAGATAATTAAATATATCTTATTATTCGAAACATCTCATAAACGTCAAAATGTAAAGTTAATAGCACCTAGTTGTTAACGCAACATAAAACATTAGGTATTCTGATGATTGTTTCTATTAATTTCTATTACGTACTTCTCATTACAAAATCTACAACTGTGGTAGGTAGGTCGATTAACTTTTCATATGTCGTTAGTATAACATTAACTATTTTTTGTCATGAAATATAATTACAATTTACGTTTTTGTTTTACCCAGAAAATATGTTATTTATTTTTAAGCGGACTATTATTGATACGAAATTATAATAAGTGTAAACGATTGTGATAGCAATGTAAATATAACTCTACGATATTTCAGTTTTCGTTTTCTTCCATTGCCCTAGAAATACCATGACCACGAATGACCACAACACCTTAAACGCAATGTGTATGACTCTTATATGTTATAGGCTATTTTCAGCCGATTTCAGGTCGAACTTCATCTTAAACGTTTCATGAAAACTTAGTAGACTTTAATATAAAACTGTGATGTTGTATGTATTCTTATATTATTTATCAGTTTTTGGTGTTTTTGAAGTCGGTTTTATTTTTTGGAAGGGATTTTGAACAATCCTTGCTTATATTAGTAGATGCCTAGATAAGCCAACGAATCCATGTACCAAATTTCATGGTTCTAGCAGTAGAATCCAGTAAAAGTAAGTAAATAGTAGTTTGGGCTCTACGTCGATATATTAGTCAGTCACTCACCGAAGCCTTTCATAAATACATAAGATTGTTACATAGGTCCATAGAATAATTATGCAGAAGTCTAAAAGAAGATTGATCGGTTCCACCGAGTTCTATACAAAGATTACGACAACATGAAAATTATTGAAAATATATATTTTTTCCATACTTATGCTACTGGATATAATATGTAATTATCTGACCAAACAAAACACATTGAAACTTGCTTAAGCAACAACATTGGATGAGGATTGCTAGTGATCTAGTGATAAATAAATAGTTTTCTTGAAGTCCATTATTTTTAATTGATATATAACATAAATTTAATATTCTGCTGTTTAAGACAAAGAAATACACCTAGGTATATTTTGAACTTGATTTTACAGGACGTCCCTATTTCATATTAGTACGAATTTCCGATGGACATTGACGAGGATCGACGCGTCCAATTAGAATAAGGGCTGGTTCCATTCTACGCTCTACACACTATTAAAATTAAATGCAATTAGGCACCAGTTGCATTTTGTGAGGGTTAACACAAAGACTTCGACTGATATGTCGATGTCTGCTAGCCTGAGCACGCGCGACGCACCTGTGCACGCACGCTGCTGCGCTCGCGCCGCCCCCTGCCGCCCTCACTTATTATACGCAATTTAGCCGACTAAAGGAAATGTTCACATTCATGCTTGTTAAACACAACTCAGCTTGATTGCCCCCATTAAAGGTTGTAACTTTGAATGTTATTGTTATGCGTAACTGGAAATGCTTACTTATTTTATAGTTTCCTAAACAATTCAATTAAATTGATAGGTGTCACTGCTCACGGAGATTTCCCTTATATCCATGTTAATCATTTTTTTATATTTTCGCTGTTGTTTGCAATTATAATCTACTAGATAGGTAAATAATCCGTTCATTTGAGACACAATTGCATAAAAGGGCTCTTCGAGAATTTCTATTCTAAAAATTTTTTACCAAAAATTAAAAAGCGACTTCAAAAACACTAAAAATTTAAAAATAATATATGAATAGGTACAGACAACATCACATTTCTTTATTGAAGTCAGTGCAAAAGTTAACGACATTCAAGGAGATCATCGTTAGGCACCGACTTCAATATAGAAATGTAATATTGTTTGTATGTACCTATTCTTATATTATTTTTAACGCTTCACTGTTTTTGAAGTCGGTTTTTCTTCTTTGTTATTTTTTATTTACTTTTATTTTTTCAGTAAATGAGATCTTTCTAGTAAAAGCGAATTTAATACGTACCTAATGTAATAAAAAGAACCTCTAACTACTAAAAGTTAATCCTTCCATCATCAGCTCGATTCATGACTACTAGACGAAAATACGTGAATAGATTCGGAAAAAATATGAAACACGTTGGACGTACGTATAAAATTTAAGGAATTCCCTCGATTTTCTTGGGATCCCATCATCAGATCCTGACTTTGGTGACAATGGGACCACCCCAGGCATATACTCCATAGATAGAATACAAAAGAATTTGAAAATCGGTCCACAATTGGCGGAGTAATCGCGTAACATACACACAAAAAAACATACGCATAGAATTGAGAGCCTCCTCCTTTTTGAAGTCGGTTAAAAAGGATATGGAGGGTATCGAGGTTCAATTATAAATGCAGTTTCTCTGTAACTATGGACTTACAACAAAGTTTTTAGTCTTGGCCTTAATGTATATAAATGTATATAAATATTACAGCTGTAAAGTTCTCATCATAGTACCTACCACTGTAGTGGTATATAAGTGGCTCAGGTGAACTGTCTATATTTTGCATTTATACCTATAGTTATCTGAACTCGACTTCAATCATCTAATTATTTTCTTATAGAAAACTTTACCTGGTGTGGTTTAAAATGTTTCTAAAGAAATACCCTGGCCACTTTTTTAAGATTATTCTTTTTTATTAGATTTTTGACAATCTGATAATATATCTAAGTAATAAAAGATATCATCAAATTAATACACTTATCTTGTTTCCATACCTAAGTATATCTATTTTATTTTTTTACCTATATAGCTGCATCCACTGCGCATTCGCTCTACCTTCTCTTTATTTTTATTTTATTTTTGTTCTGATGGTAGAGCAACAATTATTATAGCTAATACTAATAATAACCTACCTAATAAATGTATTTATTTTTAATAATATATATATTATATTTTTAATTATATTATTATTTTTAAAAATTTATCATAATAACTTGTTAATACTAAACTATACACACGGTCTTATTACAAAACCTGGTCTTAACCTGGTTTAAAGTTAGTATTGGTTTAAACCTAGTACACTTTCACTTGTGTAAATATACGTAGATAAATACATCGTCAGGTTTAAACTAGGATTAAGTTTAAACCATGTGACTTAGGAATTACATATATAGCGTGATGCTTAGAGTAGTGAATCAATAGTAATAAATAAAAATGTTGCGTTGTCTGTCATTCAAATATTTTTACACATTTTGAACGAATACTTAATCCCCAAAAAACGTATGCGCATATAGGACTGCACAAGGTAAAGTTACATTTACGCGGAACTAAGCATTACTTAGATTAGATGTTATCTCGTGTTTATTGTGACGTGCAACACCTGAACCGTAATATTGGAGCAGGTACTCCTATCTTTTTTATTGGACATGATCTCTCTCTGATCGATGTTGGCAAAAAAGCTACGGACTGGAACAAGGCAAAAATCGGGGAATTTTATCCAGATGTCTTACACAATGAACCCGTGATTTATCGGACCATTCTTTTTGCGCAAAAAGCGCAGGTCAGTGTCGGAGTGAAGCACCGAAAGGGCATTTTGTGTAATCCGCGTGCGGACCGTGGGAACGTGCACGCTGCTTACTCGTTTAACTCAGCATAGGCAAATTTTTATTACTGGACATTTTAAAAATTTAAGTATACCTAGGCACTTAGATTAAAATCTTTATATTGACAAGGCTAACTGTAAAGTTTTTCAGACATCTGGCTTGTAGGCCAAAACCAGGCACCTAAAGTTAAAGGGCAGTAAAATTAACTTTGCCTGGTGAATTTCGTGTTTTGTTTGTATATAAAAACTATCATTACTATACTATGCAGGTAAAAAAATCTAACACCCATTGTTTTTCCACTGCCTGTGACGTGGCCCTGCACAGCTGCCAGTGGCGCCGCAACAGCAACTGCAAAAATGTGTGAATGTCGGCCACTTGCTAATTGATGGAAAGCGTTAAGTAAGTACATATAACTTGTCATCCAGCAGGCGTAGCGTGGGCTGCCAAAACTCAGTCACACGTGTTCCTTGACGAACGTCAAGAAAATTTATCACGTCAGTCACACTAAATACACGCCACTACTACTTACGCCGGTACTACTCTTGAGGACATTGAGGTTATGTCACTGAAAATGTGAGATAATGCGTGACTCGAGTCCAGTCTTGGCAGCCCGTGCTACGCCTGCAGGCTCAGTCGAGAACACGTCAAAAATTCCTCGATATCGCAAAACTTTGTTGTAGCTCATCAAATCATAAACAATAAGAACATAATAACACATTTTGATACAAGTGCGAAAGTAGGTACGAGAATGACATTTCTTCAGGTTTGTTGACCCATAAGCCGAAGGCGCAGGTTAACAATAGGGACAAGTTGAAACTACAATTCCGCACGTGCATCGAACGACGTTTTTAAATAAGTACATTTGCAAAACAATAAAACAACGAAAGGAAATCAATCGAAAAACAGTTCAATCATTCTACATGAAGTAATAAGGGTAAGGTTGTCACTATTGGACCACTTAACTTTCTCGTAAGTTCTAAACTATACGACATATGAAGCAATATAAATAGTTAGCTAACAGGTTTTATGTTCTAAATAGTTACAATTGAATTCCAAAATCATTGTTTTAACTAAATATCCTGAAATCACGAATAAACATAAATCTCAGAGCTGAAGAGACTGACAAATTAAGTCTCTTCGGAACTTCGTTCATATCAAAGGACTGCATGCATGCATCATGACTGACTGCATGACATCATGACTGCCGAAAAATAGCTCCACGAGGTGTTCGAACCTGCAGCTACGCTTTGGTCTATAATCACATTTATCATAACAAATCCCAAAATTTTGAAGTTTCCATCATAAGTTTGCCTGGGTCTTAACTTTGTTGATATGTGTTGATAAGTACCTACTAACTAAGATTTTGGTTAGTTCTAATATTACTAAACTCCTGTTCACGAAGAAAGTACTCAAGTATACGTAAATAAGGGCGACTGAACATGATACTATCTTGATCTGCGCGTTCCTAAGGTTTCATAAGATGCGTGAACAGTGAAACGACGTCGACGGCGCGGCGCGGTGTATAGCCTTATCACACTTGACTGGTTGGGCAAGATGCACCCGTGTTATGCGGCTTCCTACTCCATTGACGTAAGAATGAAGTAATTTTAAGGTTATTCGATGAAATTATTTAGCTTTCTATCCTTCATTTTCTTTCTTTTGACCAGTCCTTGAAAATCTGTAGATAGATCATATCAGCTAAATTAGTTTTCCTTTTAATTTATTAAGTATCTACGAGTACCTAAGTATCAGAAAACATAAAAGTAGAAGACTTTAAATAGCACAGGGGAATATTTATAGAACTCATAATAAAAAAAAATCTTTATTCCACGTAGAATTGTATACTTACATAATAAATTATACTTAAGAAATAAAAATATTAACGTAGTATATTTAAAAAATGCATATACTAGCGGAAATAGCCGATCTTAACCCTGTCATAATTATCATTATATTATATTGCTCATCCTAAAGCCTATCCTATTTGCTTCGAAGCTCAATCTACAACAGGCGTTTCCGATTTTTCGTATAAACTAAAAAGCACTGGATCTGACAATATCCCGATGAAATTAATAAAATTAAGTGCAGAATACATATCTGAATCACTGCATGACTTACATAATAAATCTTTCATTTGAAACAGGAATCTTCCCTGACAATTTAAAAAAGCTATAATGAAACCATTGCATAAAAAGGGTCCTAAAGACAATATAAATTTATAGGCCGATAGCATTGTTGCCAAACTTCAAAAAATTTTGAAATGGCTATATCAAATAGATTACTTTCATTCATAAATAAGCACAATATATTAAATTCAAAACAATTTGATTTCCGAAAAGGCAAAAATACTACGTTGGCCATTTTTAGGATATTTAAGGAAATATGGGCTAACATACATCAGAAAAATATTAAATGTGTAGGGTTATTGCTGGATCTATCTAAGGCATTCGATTATGTCGTCCACAGGATATACTATTGAGGCAACTCGAACATATACGAGTGCGGGCTGTAGCTCAAAAACTTTTTCAATCATATCTTCAAAATAGACTTCAAGCAACAATATTAGACACTTATGACAAAAAAAATAAAAACTGTGAAACGAATTCAATCAACCTATAAGAAAGTAGTGCTTGGTGTAGGTACTACAAGGCAGTATATATTATTCTTATTATATGTAAATGAACTTCCATTAATTGTAATACATTTGTGTGTCATGTTTGCTGATGATGCCACCATATTTATTTCTAACTAGCTCCCTCCCGGTCCCGCATGGGTTGGGTATACTAAAAAACCACAGATATATCTTATATTGATATATCTGTGTAAAAAACCAATTGACAATACAACAGTGTAAGAAACCATAGATTTGGAGTACCTAGCCTGAATGTCAATCTGTCAAGTTCGTTACTTTTACGTGAACATATTTTAAATTCTTTTTTTTCCTGTAATAATTTGTCAAATATTTTCTTTTATACAAACCTTGTCCTGACAATAACGAATACATAAAACAAAGAATCATCCAGTTTGGTGCAGTCCACAGAACAATATACTCTCTACGAGAGGTGCAGTCGTTCGAAAGTTATGGGCGTACATACATTTCCAAGATCCATATTTATTTATATATATACTGGTGGGCCCGGCAGACGTTGTCCTGCCCAATTGCAGCGCCACCAATTTTATGTTTAAACCTTCCCTGGACCTATTCAAACACAGACAGAAAATTTCGTAAGAATCCGTCGAGCCGTTTCAGAGTTTTTGCGAGACAAACACACAGCGTTTCATTTTTATATATAAGAGAAGATATAGATAACGAAAATTATGATGAAATTAAAAATGAAATTCATAATACACTTAACACTATAAAAAACATAAATTATAACAATAATGAAATTGAAAATGTACTGGAGGAAATCACACATTGATTAAACAAGAAAATATACAGTCAGTGTTATGCAATTTCCATACATTAAATAATAGTCGATATTATTATAATCAACTATGAATGTTATTAATATAGACGTCGCAAAAAATGCATACTTTGGAAATGTACACCCTTTGTTAGCTTACGGGTTCATATTTTGGGGCAACTCAATGTAGAATCGACTTTTCTGCTTCAAAAGAAATGTCTTAGAATCTATACTAATATTATAAAGCTGAAGAGTTTGTTTGTTTGTTTGTTTGCTTGAACGCACTAATATTAACATTGACATGTATTTATATATACTAGAAATATGTTTGTTTGTATAACAACAAAATAAGTGCCTTATTAAAAGAAAAACCTACGTGCACAATACAAACATAACCTTACTGTAATGAAATCTTTAAGCTACATACAAGAGAAAAGCACTTTTATTGTTGGAATTAAAATATTTAATCATCTACCGATTTATATCAAATCTTTGGAAGGCCTCCTGTTTAAAAGAAAACTAAAGAAATGGCTGTTCCAAAGAGGTTTTTATAACTTAAAGGAATACTTTAATGCGACTCATGACTAATTTGTAATCTGAATTAATTAATTGTCTTTATCATCTTATTCAAATGTTATATTTAAAATCTTTAAATATTTTATCGTCGACAAATATAATAATTAGGTACTTATTGTACGCCCGAAAATGGCAATCTGTTGAAACTAATAAATCTAATTATTACTCTATAACATCTTAAATTGTACACAGAATGACAATAAATTGCATCTTATCTTATATTCTTATATTATTTTTAACTTTTTGGTGTTTTTGAAGTTGGTTCTATTTTTTGTAAAAAAAATATGTCAGTCTTTTTTAGAAAATTTTATCCATGCGTAATATTAGAATTTGACCTAAGCCAGACACCAGAATAACTTAAAACGTCTTTCGCTCTAAACAGTATTGAAAGAATTATTCTCGGAATTATAATAAGCTGTGATGATGATGATGATGAATTGTTTAGAAATTATACTTTCCAATACCAGCTTAACTAAATCGTAGGAATAGAAATACGCGTCAATAACTTCTCATTATATTGAAAGAACTATCACCTAACTCCTTAGAGCCTAACTCATTACCTATCAGAAACCTTCCATCATTAGCTCAGTAACATGCTATATGATAACTACCAGATGCAAATACCTGAATATTTTCAGAAAATACATGAAAGACGTTGGCTTTGCCTATGAAATTTAAGGATTTCCCTAGATTTTCTTAGTAACCCATCATCAAATCATGACTTGGTGACAATGGGACCACTTTAGGAGTATATACTCTTTAGATTACAAAAAGAATTTTGAAAATCGGCACAAAAATGGCGGTGAACATACATTAAAAAAATCATACAGTCGAACATATAGAACCTCCTATTCTGTTTGAAGTCGGTTAAAAAGAAACATACAGTCGAAGTAAATAAATACCTCCTCCTTTTAAAGAAGGAGGTATTTATTTACTTCGGTTAAAATTCGGTTCGGTTCGGTTATTTACCTCGGTTCAAAATAATGACGCCTACCGATACTTATTTCGAGAGTTTGGTAACCAAAATTCACACAAACGCTTTTTTTTCATTTAATACAGGCAGTATGAGATATTCCTACTAAATAAAAAAACTTATAGGTCAATGAAGTAATTAATTTTTGTTTACCTCCGTCTCATAATAAAAGTTGAAAGTCTAATGAAGCTGTTTGTTTATCCAACAGGCCCTAACTGCTGACTGCAGAGCTTACATCAAATGCGAGCTTTTATAGCCAGGCCGATCCGTCCGTCGGCACTTTGAAACGGAGTAGCGCCATCGCATCCATATGTTTCCTTGAATTAATGTCTGTTTTCTACGAAACAAAACGACTGTCATAAAACACAATAAAGATAACTACCTACATAAAACAGTATTGCTGTCTGTTTGTAATAAAAAACCCATAACAGGGAAATAACAAACAATTATTACAAAATATATTGTAAAGATAAACTTTACGTAGTAAATGGTAGGTATTATTGTCACATCGTCATCAGTTCATATTCGTTCCCACCGAGGAGCTCGAGCCTACCCTAAGCTAGGGTGTTTAGGGCTTAATTAACAACGCTGGCCCAGTGCGGATTGGTCGATGTCACATACATCTTTAAATTTCTTCGCAGATGCATGCAGGTTGCGTCACGATGTTTCCTTCACCGTAGAAGCGTGAAATAAATGTAGGTACATATGAAAATCGAAAAACGACAAACACATTAGAGCATGACAGGATCGAACCCCGGACCTCCCGATCAGAGGGCCAGCGACGCTCCCTTCCATTATTGTCACATCATCATCATCATCGCAGCTCACGTCCCCCCCGAGGGGCACGAGCCTAACTAATTATGTTAGGGCGATTAGGCCTTAGTCAAACAACGCTGGCCCACGCCGGTATTATTCATATGAATAATAAATGGAAAAGCTATAAAGCTAGGAGGGAAAAGAAAAAAGCGAATCCAAAACTCATTCTGAAGTGAAAAAAAAACAGTTTCATTTAAATTCCAAAATAAAATAAGTAAGTCGTTTTAATTCATTTCTTTACTAATATAGACGTCGCAAAAAATTCATACTTTGGAAATGTATACCCTTTGTTAGCTTACGGGGTCATATTTTGGGGCAACTCAATGTAGAATCGACTTTTCTGCTTCAAAAGAAATGTCTTAGAATCTATACTTACTAATATTATAAAGCTGAAGAGTTTGTTTGTTTGTACTAACAATAACAAATACTTTTTCAAAAAACCTTTGCCATCAGTTACCATCTTACCAATTAAGACTCGAGCATTTCAACATGACCTCGCTCCGGCATCGCTGTTTAACCGCAGATATGATATTTTTGCACAAAATTATCGCTGGTAAAATTGATAACCCTGATCTTCTCAATAGGATAAGTTTTTCTATACCTAGAACTGGTAGTCGCCTACATAACCGTGTTGTCTTTTACTTGCCTCCATGTCGTACTAACTATCGTCAATTCTCGCCATTAATTCGCATGTGTTCTCAACATAACAAAATTTGTCATGATTTCGATATTTTCAATGCATCAGCCAATGCTATAAAAAAGCCATTGATGTTGATACAATGATTTTATGTAAGTGTTTATAAATATTTTTTTTCTCTCTCTGTTAATGTAATTTGTAAATTGTTTATGTATACTGAGTGTTATTATTGTATTTTATGCGCATGCTGTGTTCACTCTTAGAAGGTTGTTCAATTCACATGTTCTCTATTGTAAATCTTTATTTTCATGTTTGTAATGCTTGTAACAACCAGTTTGTGAACCAAATAATAAAAATAAAAAAAATATTGTTCAATTTACTGTTTACTTACAGGGAATTAATTTCAGTAGTTATGTAATAAGTATAATTAATGTTTTGTTTTAGTTGAAATATACGCGTACATACATGTATGCATTCTTTATGTTGTCTAATAAAGTTAAAGTTTTTCTGTGAAATATTCTTGGGCCAATTTCAAACGATTATTCTGGAATGTTTTCAGTATGTGATTAATGTTTAACGTTGCTCGCTTTTCATATAGGTGATGCCACTCTCCTGTTTTTTTCTTTTCTACCTTTAAAATACAGAAACATAATTAAAATCAAATCCATGTTTCAATCTCGTGTTTGCAGCGGATTAAGTGATACTGCGAATTAATGTGACTCGACAGCTTCAGCAAACACCGCCTGTCCCCCACTTGCACAGTAGCGAATCAATAAAATGGTGAGGGGTCTTCCAACATTCATTCACACGACAAAACTTACCTTAAGTGAATTCAGAAAAAATCTCATGCTAAAGGTGACAACCAATTTTTGCTGTAAATGTTATTGTGACTGTGGTAAAGAAGGCTATTTTTCGTTTTCTGAAGATAAAACCACAGAATACTCGTCAGGAAAGTGCCGGGAAAAGATTAATAATACAAAATATGCTAATTATTCATCCACATTTATTTTTTATCGCCTTCAAACGAATAATCTAATCATGAAAACATTTTTTAAACGCTTTTTTTGGAATTGAGTTCAGTTTACGCCGCGATTCCGCGAATTCTCCTATGTATTTTACCGAATAAAGTAATTTGAGTTTAGGAAAAATAAAGAAGTCCCCTGGAGCCATGTCTGGCTAATAAGGTGGTTGCTCGATGGTATTTGTTAAGTTTTTGGTCAAAAATTAGTTCACAATGACCGACTTGATTATATAACGTGGTTCAAAATCCAAGAATTTTCCATTCACAAATCTGGCTTTTTTCGTCGAATTTGCTCTCATAAACGGCGACCGTTTGACCTTCTGGCAAGAATTCCGAGTGCACAACACCGCAATAGTCAAAGAAAACAGTCAACATGACTCACTTTTGATCGACTTTGGCGTGGTTTTTTCGGTTTCGGTTCAGTTGGAAGGCTTGTTGACAAGTTTGACAATCAGCAGCGGCGATCCAAGCAGCAACATGTTTCATACCCAAGTGATTATTTAAAATGGTACGGATCGACTCGTGAGACATAGAAAGTTATGCGGCTATCTCTCTCAAACTTGAATGACGATTTTCACTCACTATTCCCTTCACTTCGCGATGTTAACTTCAGTTGAAGACGTCGCATGGCCTGCCAGAGCGAGGCAAATCTTCCATCACATCTCGACCGCTTTGGAACGCTTTGTGCCGTTCATAAGCACGTGTTTTGCATAAAATCGATTCATCATAAGCCTTCTATAACATTTTCACTGACTCCGAACACGTAATTCCATTGGCGGTGCAAAATTTAAGACAAACTCTTTGCTCTATGTTTTTATCCATTATCACATTCGCAATACACACTAAAGCCCGTAGTAATAAACGCGTCTCAAAGTTGAGAGCGATCTTGAGCTGCAGTTTTGACGTTTAATGTATGGAACATCTGTCAAAAACAGTATCTCAAGATCGATCTCATACTTGAGATGCAATTATTAATACGAGCCTAAATGATCTAACTAAAAACAGCACTGTATTTTATGTAAATTACAGATGCAACTCAAACTCTGCGCCAAAATGGAAATCAGTTGTGTCAATCTTACAACAAAAAAAAGGTCGCTACATTATCAATGTTAGGTATCGTACGCGCTAGAGATTTTTCGCCAGTTTTTTATAGTCATAAGATAATTATTACCTATACTTTCATAATTTTAGAAATGATGTATCTTTCATATTGAGCGCTAACAATCAATAATTTGTTTGCTACCAGTACTTTATGCAAAAATAATGCAAAATGTGAATATATGACGAATTTACAATAAACCTCACCTACTTGTGACGAATTAACTTTCAATGTATAGAGTTTACAAAAATGTGACGAATTAACTTTGTGACGAATGTACAACAACCCTATTATTCTATGGTTCTGTAATTTATTTTATTTACTTTCTTTATCTTATATTCAATTTTGGCGGGGGTTCCAATAAATAACCCTGTCTAAATATATAGGTAATAATGTTAGAATAGAAAGCCTTTTGATATGTCTGTATGTTTTTCGTAATTTTTTTATATTCTTTAAAGTAGACCTGGTTTATCAAAACTTACAAGCCTTGTATTACAAGCATATGCAGTCCGGGGTAACCGTGTGCAGTGGGTAACTGATGCCCAATTCTGCTAATAAGTTACAGCCGAATCGAAACTAAATCGTTGCGATCGACCAATCAGAACGCCACATTATCACTTCATCGAACAGTTGCATGGCAATAACCGCACTCCGATTGGTCGATCGCAACGGTTTTGTTTCGATTCGGCTGTAGTAACTTATTAGCAGAATTGGGAATCTGAGCGTGGGCGGGAAGGTTGTATTGGTCAATCTTAGATCCCACCAAAAACATTCTATAAGAAAGTAGCCAAGTCTTAATGGAGCTGCTTGTTTATCTCTAAAAAGTAATGAAATCTAGACAAAGTCGTGCCAAGTCTAAGGTTCCTTACTGCAATTTCTTTATTATTATAGTTAATGTTGTGTGACTTGCCCGTTGACTTGTACCCACTAACGTATAAAGAATGTTCAACGACAAAGTCACACAACATTAACTATAATAATAAAGAAATCGCAGTAAGGAACCTTAGACTTGGCACGACTTTGTCTAGATTTCATTACTTTTTAGAGATAAACAAGCAGCTCCATCGAGACTTGGCTAGTTTTTTACAGAATGTTTTTGGGTGGGATTTCACTTCTTTTTATAGAAACGTGAGCTTACTGATTTATTTTATTAGATTTCCTTATTTGACACAGTTTTTTTTCTTTTTAGGGGTAGTTTTTTTTATTATTACCAATCTTTCTTTTCTTTTTTCTTTTCTTTATTGGAAGCGGCTCAGCAAGTTGAATTATTTTTGTAAAGGCGGTATGTCGATATCTCTAATAGTTTGGTTGGGCTCTTGTGTTTTCTAATCAGGGTCACCAGGTACTCCAGATCTTCGATTATCCTAGTTTTTATAGTTTTCCCTTTATGTGGTCATTAAACCCTAACTCTGTACCAAATTTCAGCTCTCTGAGTAATAGTGTTAACAGACGTTCCGATTTGGTTGGATCCAACGTGATCCAATCAAATGAGTAGCCGACGCGCCTACAGACGGTCCGACGCGGTTGGCAATCCAATAGAAGGGATGCCGTAAAAAGTATTATGTACCTATATCGATATCGATACAAAATACTATTTTGGCCAATACAAAAACACAATTTGTCTTTGCGAAACTCAAATAAATTAACACCTTTTGTTTATATATATTTTATAAAGTTTATAAATAATAAATAAATAGGTACAGATAGATTTCATGGTTTTCCTTAAGTTTTTCAGGTAATGTTTATTAGAGATATTTTTTCCTGTGATCCGACTCTATCGATTGGTATCATAAAAATACAGGATATTCATTTTCTTCATTTGGCGGGTTCGATTCCCGATCCAAACAGGTGATTATTTAGCAGTCTTTTAATGCGGTTGGATTTGTTTTTGAATTTAAAATTATGAAATCTTTCGGCAGTTATATCTACGGTATCTATGGTACTTTTCCTCCATGTGGCATCGCCTTCGGATGCCTTGTATTGTATCACTGAATAGGTCCATTCGTTCCATTCGTTTGGAAACTATGAAGCCATAGCCAGACATCCAGATACACAGACACACAGATACACATGTTAAACTTATAACACCCCTCTTTTTCCGACGGGGGTTAAAAAAGTATCGTAGGTACTCGTAAAAATATTGAAACAAAAGTATCAGTACTTCAAATTCAAAGTGTAGAGTACTTCAACGTCAGTCAGTGACTTGAAAACAGCAACAAATTAAGTAGGTGTGTAGAAACAATAATAAAAAAGCATCTGTAAATTCACAAATTAAAGTTTATTATATTAGGTAGGTACTCATAAATAGGGTAATGTCTGTTATTGATTATATAAATAATCAACTAGCAGGATGTACAGTAGGCTCCTATTCAAGCTTTAACATTGACACTACGAATACCGCCACTATTACAAGGGACATAAGAACGATCTCAAGGTCAAATAGCTTGACAAAGAGCTTACTGTACAATGCGTAACTAAACGTGCGAAAATAAATAAATAATGAAACAAAGGTTGCCCTGTTAAAACACAAACAAAAAGTAAAACAACATTTTTGCAACATATTTTTTTCTCTACTTTGTAGTTTGGCAGGACAGCAGTCGAGAGTCATTTTAGTTTACTAACATTATTAATTTATTACTTTAAGCACACATAATTAAATTAAACCACAAAGTATCGCTACTTTTGTCTTTTGTCGTGTCCCTACTTGTCGGCTGAGCGATCGGGCCGTCGAGCATCCAACAAGCTAATAATAATTATGTCGGGCCGATAGCCGTACACACGTTCCAATTTGGTTGGGGTCGGGCGGTTGGCTCCAACCAAATCGGATCGTCTGTTACGGCTATTATGGGAAGTACAGTTCTATTTTGATGATCATGAGTGAGTGTCATAAATGCGAAACTTTGCTTTGAGTGAGTGTCATAAATGAGAAACTTTGATTTCGCCTAATGTGATTATAGCTTACTGGATGACGAAAATTTCTGCGTTCTGCCCCCCTAGACAAGACGCATTTCGATAATCGCTAACGCAATCGCTAGAAGGAAAATGTATGCGATTTGACATAAGCTCTCGCTTAGCTTTCGAGCGCAATTGTCAAATCTCATACATTTTCCTTCTAGCGATTGCGTTAGCGATTAACGAAATGCGTCTTGTCTAGGGGGCTGGTCTTATCCAGAGGTTCTCAAATAGGGGCCTGAAAATGCGGCGAAATGGTTCCAGTAAAGGATGGTACGGCAGTGTTTGCTTCGCGCTCGACTTGGCGGGGGTACTGCCGTGCCCCCAGATGCACATAGCACAAAATAGTTGCGACTTGTCAGTGCGCCGCATCACGCTTGCTTGTTTATATGTATAAGTTAAACGCTGGTGTACTCGTCAGTGTCCCAATACTCGTCAGGTACACTTTAAAAGGGGCTTATAAAATTTCTACCAACCGTAAATGATAGAATTGTTATTGAAATACAATCACAGTACTATAATGTTTTATTATATTTGCAACACTGCATTAAATTTGTAATTGTGTCAAAAATTCGAGGTGCCAAAAGTGTGCACTCAGAAAAAAATCTGTAATAGGTATAGTTTGACAACTAAAGTGAGCAACAACCGGCTCCTATTTTTTACATAATATACCGCTTCAGATATTTATACGGTAAATGTGTTTGTTTTTTAATAATAATATAATACATTTTCTAACACTATACCTATTAATTAGTGCTAAATCTTGAGAATTTATTTTTTTATTGCATGTGACATTCATTGGTGCTCGCTTATGCCTGTTTTGCCCAATACTCGTCAAAATTTATGTAGTTCTGACGGATACTGGGGCGAGCATTAACAAAAGTACCTTAACCCGTCATTGTTACCTTATTTCTCGGTATTAAGTTTAATTTTCCTTTGACATTATAAAAATCTTATACCTAGATAACGACGGATATGAGGACGTTCGTTACAATTGTACCTGAGCCCATCATAGAGTACGATATTCGTTTGAATCAATTTATTTTATTATTGGATAAAAAGTAGGTATCTCTATATGTACAGTTTTTTTAAATTCAAATAATTTCTTGAAATTTTATATTAGTTATAGTTATATCAGTATAATAGTTTCATTATTATGATTACATTTTTATATGGTTCAGTAACATTTATAGACTACGTTTTTATGGGACCTACTTTTACAAAAATATTTAACTGTTCTATGCACTTTGGTCGAGCAGGTATTGAACTTTTCAATGACTCGTGAGATAGGCAGTTTGCTTCATCATCATCATCATTTCAGCCACGAGAAGCCCACTATTGGACATAGGCCTCTTCCAATGATCTCCATACCGATTGGTCCTGCGCCTCCCGCATCCAGCGGCTTCCCACGACCTTCACCAGATCGTCTCCCGGTATGCGGCCGCCACTCGAGGACCTTTCGGCCCAACGGCCGTCAGTTCTACGAGCAATGTGTCCTGCCCACTGCCACTTAAGGTTTGCAATTCTTTGGGCTATGTCGGTAACTCTAGTTCTTCTACGGATTTCATCATTTGTGATGTGATCACGTAGAGAAACCCCGAGCATAGCCCTCTCCATTGCCCTTGGAGTGACTTGTAACTCTAGTTCTTAGCCAAGCATAGTGGCAGATTATACTCCTCGGTCTTCTATATAACCTGCCGCAGCGTATGGATGTGATCTATGGTGCAGTGAAAAACGCAGATTATTTGTTGAAATTTATATTTGAGGAAGAGTCTCATTGGATAAATATACACGAGCTATCAAAATTCAGAGTAGAAGTATGAAATACATGTCAGATTCAAAATTCATATTAGAAAAGTAAACAAGTATAAAACTGCCAGTGTCCTTATTAATGTCATAAGTTTTAATATATGGTACTATAGCCATTTCGGAATCCGGCTTTATCGGGAGGCTGGAAGTCGTCGAACCTACTTGCGAGATGATTCGTAATGACCCTCGAGAACAGATTGTAAACATGACTCAGGAGCGTGATGGGTCTATGGTTCTTCAACTGGGCCCTGTCGCCCTTTATGAAGAACAGTGCCACCATGCCCCTATGCCATGCCTTAGGCGTTTGCCCTCGAGTGACGGAGTTGAATAGCCGCTGCAGCGCTTTCCGGACTGATAGTCCATCCGCTTTAGGAGTTAGGCTGTAACTCTATCATCACGCGGCGCCTTGTTGTTTTTAGGCTGTTTGAGAGCTACACTAATCCCGTACAGGCTGACGTTCGGGATGTCTTCGGTGTAGTGCCGAGTCAATTTGGCTCTAGGATCTGTGGCCAGAATAACAGGTGCCTGTGATGATGCGTAAAGCTGTCCATAGAAGCGTTCGATCTCGACCATAACTTCAGGTCGGGGTGTAATGACTCTGCCGTCCTCTGTCTTCAGCAGACTCTGACCGGGTGACAGATCTCTTGCGAACACTTTGGAGCCTTTGTTCTGCTCGATGGCCTCTTTAATACGTTTCGTATTAAATCAGAGTATGTCGCGAGTCAGACATTAAGGCCCGTATTACAGAACGCAATAGTCCACTGCTGGACAATCTTTCCCAGCACCAGCCCACTGCTGAACAATCTTACCCAGCACCAGCTCACTACTGGAGAATCTTGTCCAGCGCCATCCCAGTGTTGAGAATCATGCCCAGCACCAGCCCACAGCTGAACAATCTTGCCCAGCACAAGTCCACTGCTGGGCAATCTTGTCCAGCAACATCCCACTGTTGGGAATCATGCCCAGTCACAGGCCAGTAATAAACAATATTTCCCAGCACCAGCCCACTGCTGAACAATCTTGCCCAGCACCGGCCCACTACTGGATAATCTTGTCCAGCACCATCCCACTGCTAGGAATCATGCCAAGCACCAGCCCACAGCTGAACAATTTTGCCCAGCACCATCCCATTGCTGGAAATCTTTCCCAGCACCAGCCCCATTGATGGACACACTCATCCAGCACCAGCCCACAGCTGGACACTTGCCTTATTTGGTAACATAATATGAATTTATTTTCTCAAGAGTGGTTTCGACCATACTTAAGTAATCAAAGATCAAATCTTTACTTGAGCGTACAAGGCACTTCTATAATAAGCAATTACTCAGATGAACAACGATCAATGAATCTCGTTTTAAGAAACTTCAATAATTAAAGCTCATCTTAAAACTACATAGTGTTCAAACTAGATTCATTACTGAGAATCGTTTTATAATACGGGCCTAAGAGATCTGTTTGTTGAGTCACCGACGAGCATTTTCAGAAGACTGTAGACCCATTACACGCCATTCCTCCATCAGCTTAGCTCTCGGCTCCGAGATCTTACTTCTTTGCTAAGTACGGCTGGGTTTTCAAAACTTTGCACCCGCCGTAAAGACAGCTTCCAGAATCCTGTCATGTTAAATGTCCACGTCCGTGCAGTCCTCTAGACAATCAAAGTGATTTTGCAATTCGAGTTGAAAGCGCTCGGGGTTTTGGATCTGGATGGCTTCGGCACGGAGCGATACCTTTCCGCTTTTATGTTAAGATTCAATGCGCCTCTTACCGTTCGGTGATCGCTCCCCATGTTAAACGAATTGATTACTGAGACGTCATTGAATATACTGGTCTTAATCAACATGATTAAGTCAATCTCATTTTTGTCACGCCATCCAGACTTTTCCAGGTACACTTTCGATGCAGCCGTTTTTTGAAGAAAGATTTCATGATATAGAGTCCCTCTCTGTCCATGTAATCGGTTAGCATTTGACCTTGGTATTTCCGGATTCCAGCTCGAAATTGCCCCACTTTCAACTCATTATCGCCCCGCTTGCCTAGCCTTGCGTTGAAGTCTCCCATGACAACAGTGTAGTGAGTCTTGGAAGCATGTACCTATTGCTCGAGAAATGTTCTCATATATAACTTTCACTTCCTCGTCGGGGTGGGTTGAGGTCGGGACGTAGACTTGTACCTTCAGCGAATACCGTTTGGTGATTCTGAGTATAAGGTATGCCATCCTATTCGACACACTTTCGATCTGTACCTCGTTGTTCACGAGAGACTTATGGACAATGAACCCAACACAACCTTGGGACAGGTCTTCGCCCTCCCGGAAATAGAGCAGGTTGCCAGATTTAAGGACCATCGTGTTATCACCATCTCATCGGACTACGAATAGTCCCACAATACTCCAACAAATCCTGCCCAATTCCTCCTGTAATTCCAGCAGCTGTTCCTCGGTCCGCAGTGTACGCGCGTTATACGTTGCCAGGGCCAATGTCGTTTGATTGGGGGTTTTCGCCGCCCGGGGATTCTTCGCACCCCAGGTCCCAGCCCTGGGTCGACGATCGTCACTGCCGACACGGCCTCCGGGACCGCCGGGCACTTGGGGCCTTTGGCTAGTCCGATCCATTTGGGGGGGGGGGGGGGGAGTTGGACCTTCTGAGGCCGTTTGACGTGTGCTGTTCGATCCACTAGTGGAACATTAAAAAGAATAAGTATCATAGGATCCAGCAAGATCAATGTTGGATCTTAGTGAACTTCAGCGTGCTATTTGATCAACTGGTGGATCGAGATGGTGGATTCTACTGGACAGAAGGTTTTTTTTGAATATGTAACGAATGCTTTTTTACCCATGGGTAAAAAATAACATCTCTTAGATGGCCACTGCTCTCATAGGCAACCACTGAGCAATTTTGCCGGGAAAAAACATCACCCTGATCTCTATATCTTAATGGGCCCTTCTATCCTAATGCGACACACTTTTTTAGGACGAGGGAATCTCTTTACAATTCACAAGGGACTGTAGCTGACAAGGGTGTCCTTTGGATATGCCGTAGGACTCGGGTAACAACCCTATACCTGGCGAAACCACCCTGCGGTACCTCGCTACCCCCGGTGAAGGCATGTTCGGGATCGAACTAGCCATTTCCAGAACACACCCCTTGGGAACAGGCCCAGTGGTATAAACGAGCTGGGACTTGCCAAGGAAGGGGTTAATCGGTTGTGACCCCCCAGACGGGCAACCAGGAAGGTGATGTAATATCTCCCAGCCGGTTGTGGGTTGGTTGGACCTGAATCCTTCCTGGCTGCTTAGGGTAGTAGTACCTTAGAAGGCGCGCCTCTTCCTACCTAACCGCCTACGACGGAGCGGGGCGGCTTGAGAGTCCTCCTCCCGCGCCCGCTCCGCTGCAAATACTCCAACCGATGGATGTGGCAGTTTTCCGGCCTTTAAAACAAATATGGAGGAAGGCCGTATATGATTCATCATAATGATAATCAGTTTGTCATACTTAAAAAAGAAAATTTCTATTAATACTTTTGTATTGAATATACTCTTTGGTTTTCGCAAACCCTTTAAAGAAATTTATTTAAAGTAAATTATTAGTCTGGGATCTACTTTCTTTATGACTATAATATGTATAAAATACAAATAAATATTACATTATTTTATTATAACGTAAGTACTTATATGAAAAATAAAACGAATATAATTATATATTTTTTTCGTAATGATTATAATGTAATCTTTAACGTATAGCAATAAAGTTCAAGGTAGCGTGAAAAATCGACGACTTTTGGGTCAACATGACGGTTACTAGGACAAACTTGCCGACTACTGGTACAATTGGCTCCTTTTTACTTTTTTATATTACAATTAATTATTTATTTAGTTTATCTAAAAACCACTATTACCTCTGAAAACTACAATAAATATTTTAGCAAGCTATCGAAGTTTTAGATTATTAAGTCTACAAGGTTTACTGTAACACAGCTCCAAAGTCAGCAAAGTTCAAAACCTGACGAGTACTGGGCCTTCTACCTTACTCGTATTTGCAAAAACTGTTTTTATGTATTATTTTTTATTTATTTAGAAAACACCCTCACCCGCAAGTTTGTTATCTTCCGACAGGTACCTAACTCTATATTTTTATATTAAGCACATATGTAATAGGTTGGGGAAAAAGTTTCTTCGCATTTTTTAAGAAAATTCAAAACATTTTTTAATATAGTTTATTTACATTTAACTAAAGTATGTAGGTACCATTTTGTTCGATAACTTTTTGCCATCTTGTAGGTAGGGACATGATCCCATTGCTATAGAAATTTTGGGACTTCTGGTCAAAATACCGCAACAAGTGGTTTTGGCAGTCCTCTCGTGATGTTAACCTGACACTGCCTAAAGAATTCTGAAGAGACCGAAACAGGTGGAAATCTGAAGGTGCAAGGTCAGGACTATACGGCGGATGCATTAACACCTCCCAGCCAAACTCTCTTAATTTTTGCTGAGTGGTTAAAGATGTGTGAGGTCTAGCGTTATCATGATGAAAAACCACACCCCTTCTGTTGATTAATTCCGGCCGCTTTCTCTCAACTTCTTGCTTTAATCTCATCAGTTGTTCGCAGTAGAGTTCAGAATCGATGGTCCTGCCTGGTGGTAACAGCTCATAATGAATAATGCCCTTCCAATCCCACCACACACACAGCATCACCTTGTTGCGAGTTAACCCGGGTTTCGCCACAGTCTGTGAAGCCTGACCGGCCTTTGACCACGACCTTTTTCGCACGTTCTTGTCGTACGTGATCCACTTTTCATCACCAGTTATCAGCTTCTTCAAAAATGGTTCGGTTTCATTACGTCGTAATAAAGAATCACAAATGAGTACACGGTTCATTAGGTTTCTTTCAGTGAGCTCGTGAGGTACCCAAATGTCGAGCTTTTTTGTGTACCCAGTTTTTTTCAAATGCGCCAAAACTGTTTTGTGGTCAATTCCCAGTTCTTCAGCTACGTCGTAACTACTGACATGCCGATCTTGCTCCACTTTTTCAAAAATGGCATCCATTTTATCTGTAATAGGGCGACCAGAGCGACGTGCATCTTTGACATCAAAATTTCCGGATTGAAAACGCTTAAACCAAATTTGTGCTACTCTCACAGACACTGCACTAGGTCCATAAACATCGCAAATTTTTTTCGCGGCTTGCGTTGCATTTTTACCTTTTTTGTAGTAAAATTTTAAAATGTATCGAATTTCTTCATTAGATTCACTCATCTTGGCGGTACGAAAAACAAATGAAAATCACACATTTTCCTAATTTGAATTTGGAATTATGTTCTTTAAAATTTAAACTTTCAATGATACCAAAACCAGCCAGATACAAATAGTATAGCCAAAGAGATTTTATTACAAGTTTATACATACTATAATGCGAAAAGACTTTTTCCCCAACTTTTGAAATTCGTAAGCGTGATTTAATAGTACATTATGATACGAGCGCGCTATGACGGTCATTGCGAACCTACGAGGCGATATTGTGCGCGAGCCGCAGGCGAGCGCGACAAGAAAGCAGAGTACGTAATGACCAATACGCGCGTGTATCATACGACGTTTTTCAACACACTTGTGAGGAAAATAAAAGATCTTGTGGTATTAATAGTTTTCTGAAAATGACTGCGCTTTTTTATTAATCTTCCACTGTATGAAAGTATCGCATGCCGCCAAGTATTTATCCTTTGACTTTGGCGGCAACAAACTATTACTCGCGCTTTGCGCCTTCATAATTATTTCCGGCGGTGTTAATAATATGGATTCTTCTTCACTTGGACTCGACATATTTGTAGATAGTCAATTATCAATTACAACAAAAAGGCAAAAAAAATCAATAGCGGAAACATGTCGCGCGTCTTTTTTTTCGCGCGCTGCCCGGGCATGGGCAGCGGGCTAAACTCTTCATACTCGTACAGCCAACAAAAAAGGGCCAAACAGCCAAAATTCAAAACTAAATAAACCGAATATTTTAGTTTTTATAAACAAGTTTGTGTGAATTTTTAATAATTTATTTGAGTTATTATTATTAATTATTGTTTTTTTTAAATGTCGTTGTTAATTTAATATTTAAGTAACCAGTAGTAGGCTGTTCATTTGTTTCCAATTGACAGCCGCATAAAGTCGTGTTAAAAAAGTGTATTAAGCGACAAATTTAAGAATACGTACTGGACATACATTTACTTTGCAATCTTGAACAAATTAGAATTTGTCGTGTTAAGATTACCGCACTTATGCGATTATGTAAAGTAAAAAGCACTCGTGTTTAATATACTGAATAACGGATCTAAATGCAAGGTAATAAGAACCACTTTACGAGCAAGTGTGTTGAAAAGTTATATTTGTTGCTTCGGACTCGATGGTTATTATTTTGAGTCTTGGGCTCTTAGGGAAAGTCTTACATTACCTACCCCCGATGTCATAAAGTAGGCAAATATCATTTTATATTTGTACATTATTGTTTTTTATTCCTTATTTATTTCTTTCAGTGTTCATCGTCATGACTCGAAATTATATTAGAAAAAATCTGAACTTGCGCCCGTTACAGTACAAATATAAAATTATTTAATTTAAATGTCTTAATTGTTAATCAATTAGAATTTTATTTAATTTATCTTTGTTATGACTTTTCTTTTATGTTCGGTGTATCTCATGTTAGAAATGCCCGAATTTGATTAATTATTTCATATTATGATTATTGTGAAATATGTTTAATTTTTGTTAATCCCACTAATGCATTTACTTACCCCAAGGCCCAAGTGCATCTAGTTATCCCACAGGTATACGCACACATACCCGCAATTGGGGGCAAACGTACACATTACGACATTCAGTTGCTTTTATTTGCTTAATTCAAAACTATTATAGTTCCTGATTTTGTTATTTTTTTGAATTATAGTAAATGTTCCTTTGTAAAGACTACTTTTATTTTCCTAATTACACTTATCTAATGCACAATAAAGTCTCAAAGGTAAAAGTGCGCACACTCGAACTCGATCACACCCGAACGACTTTATGTCACTGCTCTATTTCGTGTGAAAATTTTCATTATATTAACAAATAATATGAGTTGATTTATAAATTACAAATCAAAGTGCCATTATTTATTTCACAAGTATATTTTTCCACATGTTTTTGTGATTTTGTCCTGAGTAAGTCCTGAGTGTCCGGCGACTCTACATTCCGTCTACCTATTATATTATTGGTGTGTCGTGCTTCGTACCGCAATATATGTATTACTAATTTAATTACTTTTTAAATATGTTCTAGTGATTCGAGCGATGAAAAAAATATTTTATAAAAAATAAAAACCGACTTCAAAAACACTGAAAATTTAAAAATAATGTAAGAATAGGTACAGAAAACATCACACTTCTATATTGAAGCCTGTGCCAAACGTTGATCTCCTAGAAAGTCTTAAAATTTGGCACCGACTTCAATATAGAAGCGTGATGTTGTCTGTACCTATTCTTACATTATTTTTAACTTTTCAGTGTTTTTGAAGACGGTTTTTATTTTTTGTAAATTATTTTTTATTTTTATCTTTTTAGTGAATTTAATATCACCTCACCTTCAGGTCAGGTCAAGTCCTAAAGTTAAGGATCCCTCCATCATCAGCTCAGTTCAGCTACCAGACGCAAATACGTGAATAACTTCGGAAAAAAACATGAAACACGATCTGTTCGACGTACCTATTAAATTTAAGTTTCCCCTCTATTTTCATGGGATTCCATCACTAGATATTGACTTTGGTGACCTTGGAACCACCCCAGGAGTATAATCTATCGAATACAAAAAGAATAAACACAAAACATGTTGGACACATCTAAAAATTTAAGGTTTTCCCTCGATTTTTATGGGATCCCATTATCAGACCCTGACCTAAGTGACCATGGGACCACCCCACTCTATTAAATACAAAAAGAATTATGGAAATCGGTCTACAATTGGCGGCTTAATCGCGTAACATACACACAAAAAAAACTTCCTTTTTTGAAGTCGGTTAAAAAACTAGACTAGGTTAAAAAAAATAGAGGGGGGGGCCGGGTGGGCCATGTATTATCTAGTGCCCATCCTGGGATGTTAGGCTATCATTTCAAAATTCTATAATGGATAATTACTATACTCATTGTCGCACGCAAATTCAGTTTTAATTTTTAATCTGGAACCCCTCTCCCCCCCCCCCCCCCCCCCCCACCCCATCGAAAAGTTATACCTACGCCTATGACTATACTTAATTATTGAAAAACTGTAAGTAAGTACACTCGCGAGCAAAAGTTTGGAATCAGTTACTTGAAATTGGTTGCGCGTTATCTTGAGTAGTTAATACTTTTTTAATAATCGTAAAAATGACATCATTTTAACTCTTTACTTTTAAACTGATACCGAATTCATTAAAAACAAGTCAGTATTTATGGAGCCATTCCGCATTAAGTGAAGGTGTATCGAAAAAGACGTGTTTCAATTGTTTGATACGTCACGAGTTGCGACCTATTGACCCCCTATAAAAGCACCTGTTATCGGATTTTCTTTATCAGTCGACTTTCACACGATGACCGGTACACATCTACGCCACTTTTGACCCTTTACCTTGTACGACAATGGAGACAACACCTACAGAAGCAGCACAAATCGTAGCCCTATTGCAAGAAGGGCTCAGCCAGCGGGTTGTCGCTCGTCGGCTCCACATAAGCCAATCCTGTGTTTCGAAAGTTTATAAGCGCTTTCGGGAGACTGGTGGCTTTATCCCGAGACCAAGATCTGGACGGCGCCGGTGCACATCGGAGAGGGATGACCGTTTTATCGTGTCAACCTCTCTCCGAAATCGGCATTTGACTGGTGTCGACGTCCAACAGGAGCTCCGAGATGTTCGTGGGGTAGCAGCCAGCGAGTGGACAGTTCGTCGACGACTCAAGCAAGCGAATCTGACTCCAAAAAGGCCTGCCACAGGCCCGAAACTCACGGCAGCTCACCGACAAGCACGCCTTCAGTTTGCTCGCACCCATCTTGATTGGGAGGTTGAGCAATGGAGGCAAGTCCTGTTCTCCGACGAAAGCAGGATGTGTTTGCACGGTAGCGACAGAAGAGGACGGGTCTACAGGCGGCCTGGGGAGCGATTTGCATAGTGCTGTGTCGCTGAAACAGTGGCTTATGGGGGCGGCTCTTGTATGATGTGGGCGGCATTTCCTTCGATGGTAAAACCGAGCTTGTTTTCGTGCCTGGCGAGGAGGCGGTCTAACTTCGGACCGGTACATTTCCGATATTCTCCTGGAACATGTCGTTCCCTATGCGGGATACATCGGTGATGACTTCCTCCTTATGCACGATAGCGCTCGTTGTCACACTGCCCGTGTAACAACGGAATACCTCGAAGAAGTCGGTATTGCCACATTGGACTGGCCAGCGCTCAGCCCTGACTTGAATCCTATTGAGCACGTGTGGGATGAACTGAAGAGGAAGGTTCGTTCCAGAACTCCTGCTCCTTCATGTCTGAATGAGCTGAAATCAGCGTTGATTGAGGAGTGGGAAGGTATTCCACAAGAATCAATTCAGAAGCTGATCAGGTCTATGAAGAATCGTCTTGGAGCAGTTATTAGGGCGAGGGGAGGGAACACAAAATATTGACACTTATTTTTAAAGATAAATACAATTTTTATTTAATAATTTTTGTTGTTTTATTCATTCATTATTTTTCCCTATTTCCTTGTTTTCCTACCTCCTTCACTTAATCCGGGATAACTCCACAATTACGGGCTCGATATGAATTAATTTTATATCGATTTAAAGTGGACAGTTGCACCTTTAACGATTATGATGTCATGTTTATGATTATTAAAAATTTATTTAGTAAGCAAGATCACGCGGAACCAATTTCAAGTAACTGATTCCAAACTTTTGCTCGCGAGTGTATAACATTATTGAAGAATACATTAGTAACATAATATGTCCATCCATCCATCCATCACAGCTCATATACGTCCCCACCGAGGGGTTCGAGCCTACCCTATGTATTAGGGTGATTAGGCCTTAGTCAACCACGCTGGCCCAGTGCGGATTGGTCGACTTCACATACATCATTGAATTTCTTCGCAGATGTATGCAGGTTGCCTCACGATGTTTTCCTTCACCGTAGGAGCGTCAGACAAATGTACATATGAAATTCGAAACGAAAAACACATTGGTACATGGCGGGTCTCGAACTCCGACCCCCCGATTGGAAGGCAAGTGCCGAGTCCACAGCGCCACCGACGCTCATAATATGTAGATCTTAATATTAATCCAAATTTGTATGTACAGTCATGAAATTTAATTTACGACCCATTTACGGTTGAATATCGTAAAGCAATACTGCACCATAAGAACTAGGTATGTTGCTATATGATGACTTTGCATACACTGTTTACACGTAATTAGGCATCAGTCGCGTACGTCGGTCAAAAGTCATGTCGGACAAACGTGATGTCGGTCAAAAGTTATGTCGCTCATACCCTTTTGGCCCGTTCCAGATAAGCATTTTTAGCCATAAATATCAACACTTTTAGCATCTCTGCGTTTCATTAGCCGGTGATACTAGTTTTTCTTGCTGGTTGTCATGCGTTTCATATAAGCATTTTTGACACGAAATGCTAGCATCAAATACCCATGTTAGTAGATGGGTCCTCTGATACCACTTTTTGACAGCTTTCAAATTTGACATTTGGAATCATTTTTTCATGAATCAAAAAGGATTTTCAGCGGATTTAAAGAATTTCTTGAAAGATATTTATAGTATTAGCCAATTCTGATTTATATTATTAAAAATTTTAAGTGGCTGGAGTAATTAAGTGAGGTGTCAAAATTCAGCATGAAAAATCAGTACCTTGCGTTTCATTTGTAACAATTAGCGCGGCTAAAAATGTCAACATTTCTTATAAGAAACGCAAAACGAGGCTAACATCAGACGTTAGCCTCAGAAAGCAGCAGTGCTTTATCTGGAACGCAGGTTTTGTTCGCATAAGGACAGATTGTCAAAAAGACAGATTTTCAAAAGGACAGATTCACAACGGTTTGTCGGACAACAGTTCCACACTCTCATTTGACTATCCATTGGGAATTTTCGGCATTGCCAGTGCCAAACAATATGTTAACGAAATGGGTCGGGAATTACCTAAATTCCGTGACCGTTCACTTAACTTGATTTGATATAGGTAGGTAGGAATTCTAGTTTAGTTTATTTGATGCAATTAAAGTTGATTAGAAATTATCACATAGATATTTAATTCATTGATATGTCGTTTAATTTATTGACATTCCATATTTTATACCGTTTACAAGAAGTTTGGTTTACTTTTTTCGTTTTATATAAGTAGGTATATTTTGGTAATTTATTGCAGCCGATCTTTATAGCCATTAGAATACGCGTCTGTTCTTTGTAGAGCTAGTTTAGACAATATTTGCCTTAGATTATTTTTTTAACGCGGAATATTATTTTATTCAAATAAGCACTCTCTAACATGCAACAAATTATTGACAATAATGTGACGCACGTTGAACTTATGCTGTAAATGAAATCGACCGTTAATCACCAGGTACTCCATAATGCAACCTCGTTGTCAGTCGTCTCGAGGCACGTGCGGGATAATCCCGGCTAATTGGGGGCGTCCGTGCTGATCCGGGGATCATCAGGTGTCCCTGCGCTGGGGCGTGCTAAACTTAACTACGTATTAATAAATAAGAATGAATTTTAATTTGTATCTATTGCAATCCATATTTGTAAAACCCTGAAGAGTAATATTGTAGATAAAAATTCTGAAAGAGTCTCGTAAATATAATGACACATACATATGTTTTGCTATTGATAAGTTACTTCATAATTACATTTTTTTTAATTTTGTTTATCCCATTTGGGAAAGGCAAAGGCGTCAACCATACAGCCTAGTCTGTATGCAATAAACTATTGTTATTCATTCTTCTTTTGAATTCACAAATCGCCAAACGTAGAGGTTACATATTCATAAATTGCTTCAAAGCATTTTTCAATGGAAAGAAGTTTTTGTAAAGAGCGCGGTAGATCTTGCTGGTGTTTCATTATTTTTGAAATTTCTTCTAATAAAATGTTTCTTTGCAGGGCAAAAATTGGACATTCGTAAAAAAGGTGATGCAGAGATTGAGGTAAGGTGGTGTTGCACCAGTTGCACGATGGGGAAGAAGTCATGCCTAGCCGGTACAAATGGTCATTGAATCGACCGTGCCCAATTCGCAAACGGCAAATAATAGTAAAAAATCTTCTGTTTATGTAATTGTGTCTATTGAACCAGGGTTGTTTTATTTTATTATTTATTTCTCGATACCACTTCCCTTTTATGAGCAAAGTACTATTCCAGTGTTCTTCCCATAGCTTCAATATTTCTTTCTTGATTAGAGCTGTACAATCAGTATATGACATTGATATGTTTTTTATAGGTACGTCTAGAGTGTTCATAGTTTTGGCCAGTTTATCTACTTCCTCGTTTCCATATACACCGATATGAGCTGGAGTCCAAAATAATATAATGTCTATTTGATAATTTATTTTTAAATGATGTATCTGATCTCGGATATTATATATTAAATGATTTGTGACTGATGAAAAGGAAGGATTTCTCAAAGCCATCAACACACTCATGCTGTCAGTAATAATAATCCATTTTTTGTATTGGCTGAACTGTTGAATGCAGTTAAGAGCTACAATTATAGCATTCGCCTCAGCAGAAAATATGCTGGCATTTTGGCACATTTTAAAACTATGTCCAGTTTTACTACCTGCATCATACATAGCTACTGCAACACTTACATTCGTCTTTGAACCATCTGTATAAATTGATCGATAATCATTATAAGCCTGTAGACTTTCGTAAACATCATATTTATCTTTAAAATCTTTATGTAGGACAATATGAATGTCACAGAATTTACTAGCATATGAGCCACTATAACAATGTAAAGTAGTACTAGAAAATATATTACATTGTTCTTTTAAACTTATAAAATGTGAGAAATTCTTTGAAAGAAAAGTGTTAGTGGAACATACATTTAATTTATTTAAAAGATCATTATTCGAACGTGATAAGAGTTTAAAAAGAAATTTAAGTTTTAAAAATTCAAAGCGAATAACCATTGGTGGTAAATGACATTCGACCTGCATAGAATTTATTGGGGAAGTGTTCATAGCACCTAGTATTAATCGTAAGTTCTTATTCTGTATTTTATCAATAATGGTGTCGATTCTGGCATGATTCTCTAAACCTAAAACTAAATTTGACAACAGTCTATCCTTGTCATACTCTATACAAAATGACAAGGAGAGACTGTTGTCAAATTTAGTTTTAGGTTTAGAAAATCATGCCAGAATCGATACCAATATCTATGTATTTTGGATCGGAAGCGTAACAAAAGAAAGCATACTCAAAATGACTTCTGACCAAAGCTTTATAAAGCATTAACACAATTTTAGGATCAGCACCCCATTTCAATCCAGTAACGGACCTAATTACATTAGTGGCTTTTAAAGCTCTGCTCACCAAGCAATCAACATATAAATCCCACGTAAGATTTTCGTGAAAAATAACACCCAAGAATTTAACTGAATTATCAATAGGCAAAGTATGATTGCTGTATGTAATATTAATTAGAGGTAGAGAACTGTATTTTGGGCAAAATATTACAACTTTACTTTTTAAAAGGCTAACATTTAAATCAAGTTCTGAGAAGTAATCTGCCAGCTTCACTAGATTATTATTTAATGTTAATTGAATATCTAATACATTAGTACCTTTACAATAAATGACAAGGTCATCAGCAAACTGAAGATTGTTGACTAAATTATTATTAAGAATGGAATTTAGTTTTCTTATATACAAAATATACAGAATAGGACTCAAGATGCCTCCTTGACATACACCTTTGCTCGAAAATCTAGGGCCTAAAAATTTATTATCTATTTTGACATACACTTTTCTATCCGTGAGAAAAGCATATATCCAATAAGCAATTTTTACAGGTAAGAAAGATAATAGAGATTCAAACAAAATACCATGATTAACGTTATTAAATGCACCTTCTATATCAAAAAACACTGCTATTGTATACTCCATATTCTTTTGAGCTGTAGTGACGTCCAAAAAAAAATGTGCTAAGCTTTCTTGAGCCGAAAGTCCTCGCCTAAACCCAAACTGGTTTAAAGGTAAAATTGAGTTCTTTTCTATGAAGAATTCCAATCTTTGTTTGATTAGCTGTTCAAATAATTTACCAGCACAAGACGTTAAAGCGATAGGACGATAAGAATCGGGATGAGATGCAATTTTTCCAGGTTTTAAAATAGGAACCAAGCAGTCCATTTTCCAATTAGGAGGAATTGTGCAATCTTGCCATAAAATATTATAAATTTGTAAAAGCTTATAAAGATTGTCAGTGTTAAGTAGCTGAAACATCTTGTACGATAAACTATCTAATCCACAAGCAGTGTTTTTTCTAGATTTCAGAGCTGCAGTTAATTCGTCAAAAGAAAATGGATCAGTGAGGAATGACTGATTATCTGGTAAACTATTGTCCTTCACAATTGGCCTGTTATTTTGCACAAAGTCAGGCGTGTATTTACGTAAAAAATCACTGACCCACGAAAAATCACTATTTTGCTTTTTATATGTTTTATGTGTAAGTTTTCTCATGTTACCCCATACTACTGAAACTGGTGTCAATCGATTTAATTTTGTACAGAATTCTATCCAACTACTTAGTCTTTCTCTCTTAATGGTAAGTTTTTTAGCAGCTTGTAATCTTTTGAAATTAATATATTTTTCTTGAGAAGGATTATTCTTAAAATCAAGATAGGCTTGCTTGCTTTCCTGGACAGCTTTAGCGCAATTACTATTCCACCAAGGAACTGTTCGATATTTTGATTTTAAGTTTTGAGTAGCAATGTTACGTGATTCGGACCGAGAGGTACGAGAGGGAATTGACTTTTGTGCAGCTGTCAAAATGATTTGACAAAAAGAGTTGTATGAATCTATTGGATTACTAATAGGGTTACATTGAAAATTATCTAAATCCTTATTAACAATTGAAGAATACAACTTCCAATCAACTAATCTATGATTAATGCGATTGTTAAAATCATTTTCATCCTGAAAATTGTTTTGAGAGTTAAAACATTGTGAACTACTATTGAATGTAATCTTAGTAAATGTTGGCAAATGATAACTGCCCAATGGATCGTCGTGTACTGACCATTCGCAGCGAAGAGCTAATGAAGGAGATACCATAGTCAAGTCCAAACCATTGGGTCTCCAAGAATGAGAACCGACAGTTGTGACCTGACCATCATTCAACAGGACTAAATTGCATTCATCTAAACACTCAAGAATATCCTTACCTCTGGAATCCGATAACGGACATCCCCAAATTGAGTGATGAGCATTGAAGTCACCAGCTATAATCGTCGGCCTATGGAGAGAATTCAAGAAATGTTTAAACTTATTTTTAGAGAAACTGGGAATACAATTTGTTGGACAATATATACTGGCTATTGAAATAGTGTTCTGATTTAGTTCTAAATGTATTACAATTGTTTGAAGAGAGTTGTCAAAATAAGATGTTACTTTTTGATATTTTAGTGATGTATGGATTAAAATAGCAACACCATTATGCTTGTTGCCACAGTCATTACGTTCAATATGATAACCTTTGATTTTAAACTGCTTCTGAGGCTTTAGCCATGTTTCACATATAATTGCGATATGAATAAAATGGTCATAAAGAAATTTCGTAAAAATAAGTTGATTGCTTAATAAGCTTTGAGCATTCCACTGTACGATATTCAATTGATTGGGGGTGAATTGTGGGGATTTGATTGCTTACCAAAAGTATTTTTTAAGACCTCTAAAACACTTTTAGAATTTATAGAAGTATTTTGAGTATTATGCAAAGAAACACATTTAGTTATGGTTTCAACTAATAATGAGAGACACTTGCTGTCAGCATTGAGCAGTGTAAACAAATCTACATTATTTTTTGTCTTACTTTCTAATTTGGGAAAATTTAAAGGATTTGTAATATCTGCATAAGAAGCAGGCTTATATTTATTTCTATTTTCAATGATTTTCTGTTTTTTAACTGGGCATATTGGAGACACACTAGTATGATTGCCATCACAATGAATGCAAGTAGCTTTTTCGATAGAAACTGTACACGTCTTATAGTTATGATTTTCTTTACATATACTACATTTTTCAGAATTTTTACAATATTTTGCCAAATGTCCGTATCTCAAACATTTGTAACATTGCTTAACTGGTGGTATATATTGAGACACATCATGTCTCCAACCACCAATATCTATATGATTTGGCAAAATGGAAGTGGCAAATGTCACTATTACTGTAGTTGTAGGTTGTAATATAAAACCCTCAGTCACATTTATTTTTTTCATTATTCTTTTTATTGTTATTATTTTTTTTGTACTTGTTATCATAGTAAATATTCTCTTGTTTGATATAATGGTAGGTACATTTCTTATAACTCCGGACACCTCAGTTGTAGCAGCAGGAATACTGGCTTTGAATTTGTATTCTTTCAAGAAGGTATTATTATTTAAAAAGGCATTCGCCAAGTCTGGTTTTTCAAAATAAATACCTATCTTAAACTTATTGATATTTCTTAAAAATTTGACGCCTTTGTTAAAGCGCTTTAAACAAGTTGACAAAGAAAGAAGATCTCTTGTTCCAATTGGTTTCTGGATGTCTGATGACTCAACAAAAACCACAAATTCAGTGCCGCTAATTTCTTCCGGATATCTGCGTATATAGTCAGTAACATAATAAGGCTTGTACCTATCTGCATTGCTTATTTCTTCATCACTGTCCGAAGAGGACATATCCGTTTCTACCAACCTTACCTCATCTGTCTCCCTATCTGCATCACCAGACTCCGGTTCATCCTCCTTTTTTTTTCTTTTTCTCGAACTCCGCTTCCCCATATCTGCTTATAATATTATTTAATGCCTATATGTTATATACCTCTTTTGTTTGTGTTTTATTAAGTAACTGACTACAATTAAAAAATTACAAATAAAATATTTTAAAGAGCCCGCCTTTACTATGTGAAGTTCCCGCGCTTTTTTTCAGCAAAAACATTAATTTTTCCAAGCAACAAAAATTGGTGTCTGGAAAATCGTTTTTAACTGACAGCTGTCAAATTATATAAAAAAACTAAAAAAAAACTATATCATTGTTAGTTCTATTTTCACATTTCTATTAAACCATGTTCCAACTTTCTATACAGCCACTGGATGTAAAATTGAAATAACATAAAGTTAAGTAGGTACTTACCTATTAATTAAAGACTAGTATATTTTTTTAATTACTTAATTTACTTTCAATTATTCCTTTAAAATAACATAGATATTGGCAAAATATTTACCATTTTTAGGGTTCCGTAGTAAACAAGGAACCCTTATTATAGTTTCGCAATGTCTGTTTGTCTGTCCGCAGTTTTACTCAGAGTACTAGAAAGCTGTAATTTGGTATGGGTATTTATGTATATTAATCATGGCAAACCCCCCCCCCCCCCCCCCCCATCGGCTAAACGGTATGGACACGTGAAAAAAATTACAACAGTAGTATATACATATAACGAAGTTTAAAGGAAAACTATCAGAGTTGAGTACCTACTAAGTACAAACTAAAATTCTACTAAGTACAAATTAAAAACTAAAATGAATTCGTAAAATCAATTTTCTCGTATATGAAATCGTAATATAGTTTTTGAACGGTTTTCACCATAGATGATAGATCTTGAAAATGACGTCAAGTTCCGTTTCACATTCTCGTATAAACATTACATCTTCGCGCTTAATCAAAAAAATTATGTTTTCTAAAAAAACACTTATCAACATTAAAAATGTGTTTATTTTTTGAGAATAGTATTTTAACTTACTGAAACGAATAATACTAAGCAAACGATGCATAATTCAAAGTATTGGTTCTTTTTTGGTGATTTGCGTGTAAAGGATCGTCACTCTCGAAATCGAGTGACAGATGTCTTTCATTGATTTTACACTTTACCCACTGGAACGTCCGTGGGGACTATAGTCCCCAAAATCTCGCTCTTCTCGATCGACCTGGGTACTATGGTACCCAGTTCCCTTTGCGTAAAACCGCGCGGTGTGATAAAAAAATCGCGAAAAATAAAATATTTTCTCTATGGCTTTATTCCTTTGTCAATAGTCTCTTTCATAAGTTGACAGGTCATGTCCAATTTATTTTTAGTCTTAGATTGAAATAAATTTGTCATAGTCTGCGGTTTAACTTACTTGGCCGCATCCATACGTTTCTTACTCCATGACCGATGAGATTTATTGCGTACTTACTTAGTCTGTATTAGTATTTTCGTAGAGTGTTCTATATCAAAATAAACTAGAAGAATTGGGCTACATTATTATGTATGGTTTATGATAGTTTATAGTGTTATATTGCCACACTAAACGTTTTTTTCAAAAAGTGAGTATTTTTGAAATTTTAAGCACTTTAGTTACTATTCTCGTCATTATTCATTCAATTATGAATCCTTATCTAATTAACTATTATAAGTTCATTCCTTATTAAATTAGCTTTCCATACGTATTTTTTATTTAATTTTAGACACAATAATTAATTTTTTGCATTTTTTTTAAATTTGAGGTCGCGCGTGCGCATCTCGCGTATATAATTACGTAATTAATCGATTTTATTATTTTTTTCTTTTTTCATTAAAAATATTACCAAAAACTATTATATATCAAAATAATCTTCAAGAATAGGGCTATAATAATATATATGGTTATTTAAAGTTTTATAAAATAGTTTTTGTGCAAAAATTTTTTTTAAAAAATCGGGTCTTCCGCGACCTTCCGAACATTTTCGCGCTTCATTCATTTAATTATTAATCCTTATCTAATTAACTGTTATAAGTTCCTTCTATATTAAATTACCTTTCCATACGTATTTTTTGTTCTCTTGTAGACAGTATATGTCACTCTCCGCAATTTTTTGAACACTCCGTACGCGCCGGGTTGAGTCATTCCGCAATGGCGGCACCTTTGATATTTGAGATATACTACTTTTTGCTTTTGAAACCCACCACGCTTCGCGTGGCGAGCGTTCCAGTGGCTAAAGTCAATCTTTGCATTTGCTTAATAGGTACTGTGCGATTTTTGATTCTCCTTTGTGATGTGTTTTGACCCCTATTTTGTTTCACGGACTCTGATATCACCTGCTTCTTACGATCATATTAGATAGAAAATATTGTCTGGCTAGAAGGGAAGCTATCACAGAATATTGTTGTAGTTGTTTGGTAGACTGGAAAACAATTGTATGCTGTGCCCGTGTTATGACTATGACTGTGGTATATGATACCTTGGGCGGGCCAGGCACCAAGATAATACAATAGCGGTACCAGTAGGTTTTTTAGACTGTGTTGTTATAAATATAAGAGACTACATTGAATAAATCTTTAGGGAAACAAAGTGTTTTATTTCTAAACATCCTTATTGTTACATACTCGTATATTAATGAAATCTAATTAAATATTATATGTTTACGTAACGTTTCTAATTATTTTAACGTAACATAGTTCTAAGTTTACTCAAGGAATAGAAAATATATTGCTCCTACTCCTAACCTAAAACGGAGTGGCTATTCATTCAGACCCCGGGTCCCTATCCTTAGATTATAGAAGTTGATTACTATTCGGACCCGATAGAATCGTAATCGAACAATAACTTTAGGATAAATGTATGTCTCCACACGCCCAGTTAGGTTGACTGGAAGAAATCTCTTTTAGAGATAAGTCCACCTTTGTACATGTTTCTTTATTTTTATTGATGTATGTGCAATAAAGAGTTTATATATAAATTGAAATCTGTCGGTTAAGTAAGGTAGAAATTGTGACCACACACAGAAACTTTAATGAAACTGCATATTTCATGCTCTGGGTCCAAATAGCAATCAACTTCTATAGGGATCCGGGTCCGAATAGACACAGTCAACCTAAAAAAGGAAAAAGAGAATATCTCCCATTACTGAAGTTTTTAATGAATTATTGAGCTATGGGACTAATTCAAATAATGTTAGGTCTATAATGAATACAAAAGTAATGATGCCCATGGTTATTTAATATCAGGTCCAGCTACTATGGGGTTTTGGTCGATGTTCTTTGCGTCCAGTTCAGTCCGCCATTACAAAGCACCGTGTTTGTTGTTGTGCTAAAATATCAGTCGGTGAGCATTTGTGAGTGCATTTTACAGTTATACGTTTTTTATTGATTTTTTTAATGAATTCTATAAAGAAAAACATAAAAAGTGTTTAATCTTGGATGCAGCATCCCTAGTTTTTTTCCGCCATCTTAGAGCACCAACCCAAATCTTGGCACGCTGTTTTCGTAGGTATTTCATGTCTATTGGTATCTATAGTCTAAGCTTTGGTCGGATTCGCGATGCGATACTGGGGGTAATTCTGAAGTTACCAGAGGCGCGTTCAGGGCCTTCGCGCAAAGTACAACTTTTCGCTCTAACCCCGTTCAATGCCTTCGAGCGTGACAACCGGGTGAAACAACCGGCCGTTCAAGACCTTTGAGTGTCGGCGCGAGTTACAACCGAACAACCATCGAATTTGATGGTTGTAAAACGCTCTGACGTTTATGACTGAAATACTCCTATGTGATTGGATGATATTGGCGGCCATGTTCTATAATGTCATCTACTAGAAAGAGAGAGAAATAAAAAATCATGTGAAAGAGGGAGATAAAAGATTTGGTTGCTGCAATCCGTTCAACGCCTCTGAGCGAGTTAAAAAAAAACCGGATAACTACACCCAGAGGCTCTGAACGCGCCGCTCTGAACGCGCCTCTGCACTAAAACTAAAACTAAAATTTTAAACATATAATTTTAAATTAGTTTCAGGTAATTCGTATTCTGAAACGCCGGACTCTCTTAATTTAAACTGTACTTGACAATTTCTTAAATTGAATACACAGATTATAAATACACCTAGTGCTGTAGAAAAACGGGATAATTTAGAAACATTAAAAACAGCTATATTCTACTAACTTTACTATCAGAAATTATTAATTTAAGATTTGATCGTATTTGTAAATAACAGAAAAGAAATTTTATTATTTATCATTCATTTTATCACAAAAGAAAAATTATTCGACATTTATTCTGCGATTGTGATGGCTTCGCGCCTATGCTATGAAATAAAAAAAATTACGTGGTAGTCTCTGTGCGTTCCGAATTGCGATAAAAGCGATAATATCGCGAATCCGACCAAATTATATCGTCACAAAATATAAGGGCTATTGAATCAGTAGGTTATGTTGTGACTTTGGTCGGATTCGCGATATTATCACTTTTATCGTTTTACGGAACGCAGGGTCTGTAGTTGTATAGATAGGTACTTCGTGACTTCCTCTGAATTTTAAAATTGCGTATTTTGTTTCATTAGTAATTTTTGTTTTCTTTTCATAATAACCGCTGTTATTTATTGACAAATAATAGTAATTGCTAGGCAACAAATCTTAGATAGGCATACTTCTATCTGCAGATAGAATATTAATTTCTGTTGTAAGAGTAAATACATACATACATAGCCTACCTATCATCTAAATGTCAATACTATTAGACTACTTGGGAACAAACAAATTACAACTCACGACTTGGCAATTGATGCTAAAAAGCCTTTCCTATTGTATAAAGGTTCGGTCAGATAGCGGGCGGGGCGGGACGGCGACGGGACGTCGGCGGGTCGGCGACGCGGCGTGGACGTCACATAGCCGGCGGGGCGTGCGGCCATTCACAATCAAGATGTCAAGTGATTCAGACGTGGAAGCTGTTTTACTCTTGATTGCTTTAGCTAAAAAAACGACGTAAACGAAAGTGGGTGGGCGAATATCATAGACTATGCCGGGAATTGGAAACACATGAAGATAAGTTTTGTACGGTCCTTAACCGTACATTATAAATACCTACTTAGCAATTAGGTAAAGGTTGCGTCAGCGAATTCGGTCGCTGCGCCGGCGCCGCGTGCTTGATACACGTGACGTACCTACTTATTGTTATTTAAGTCAGTATTTGGCCGATCACCAAACCAATCGTGCATAATACCATACCACATTTTACCATACCATTTTAACCATCGTTTTACCATTTTCTTACCATAGTTAATTTAGTGTATATTTTATAAATTTACCTAGTTAAAAGTATTAGTGTAATTGTAGCAATAAATAACTTGCTATTTGTTAACCTTACACGTGACTTTCAATCTACCATCCTTTTCTATAAGTGTACATCCCGTACAAGTTTTATAATTACTTTTAAAATGATGCAGGCCAGTATAAAAATTATTTTTCTATTGTTTTGCTTGCGATTGTAGATCCTTTTTATAAATTTATAACTGTCGACATCGGGAACTATGGACGTTTAAGTGATAGCGGAATCTTCGATAATTCTGCTTTTTATCAAGTATACCCAAATGGAAAATCACTGTTACCCCCAAAACCGTTTCCAGGGAATGAGTACCCTACACCTCATGTATTAATTGGAGATGAAGGTTTTGCTTTAAAGGAATATTTAATGCGGCCTTTTCCTAGAGCAACTGTTATACGGGATAATAGAAAGAAAAGTTTTAATTACCGACTTTGTCGAGCCAGGCGAGTTGTTAAAAACAGTTTTGGTATATTGGTCCAAAAATACGGAATCTTTCACAGACCGATAGAAACCAGTGTTGATACTGCCATACAAATTTTCAAAGCAGCCTGTTGTCTTCATTAATTACCTAAAAGTAAGGGGTGATTCCTATTCTTTTGTACCCAATGATGAAACACCGTCGGACATATCAAGAGCGCTTACTTCAATCAGCGATGTCCAAACGCTGTATTCGAAGTTCGAGAAATGTTTGTTACTTACTTTAATAATAATCGAATAAATGATCCATAATATAACTTACCATTTTGATTAAGCTCCCTTCCTATAAATTCCCAAATAGATGACTTTAAGGCACTGTTTTTGTATTGCTGGTGGCTCAAGTCGTACAAAATTACGTGTCCACGAACAATTTTAATAAATTTTTCCACCGTTTCGTTATCCATTTTTGTAATTAAATACAACGCTACCGTCCCGTCGGGCGTGACGTGCACACGCCCCGCCGTCAGTGTGAACACGAAAGCGAAAACTCATAGAACACAACGCGTAATGCCCCGCCGCCGCCACGCCGACGCCGCGCTCACGCCCCGTCGCGCCGAGCTCCTGTTGTATTCACGCCGGGCGGGTCGTCGGCGGGACGTGGCACGCCGGGCGGGACGGCGCTGTGTGACGTCGTTCATAATAACTCATACATTACAACTGCTTATATCGCGCCGACGCCCCGTCGCCGTCCCGCCCCGCCCGCTATCTGACCCTCACTTTCGTTTACGTCGTTTTTTTAGCTAAAGCAATCAAGAGTAAAACAGCTTCCACGTCTGAATCACTTGACATCTTGATTGTGAATGGCCGCACGCCGACGCCGCGCCGACGTCCCGCCGGGCGGGACGGCGGCGCGGCGTCGGCGTGGCGTCGGCGTCAAGCCCCGCCGGCTATGTGACGTCCACGCCGCGTCGCCGACCCGCCGACGCCCCGTCGCCGTCCCGCCCCGCCCGCTATCTGACCGAACCTTTATAAGTTTCCTGGTGCTGTAGGGTGTGTCAGTGGTGGAGCAACAATACCAATATGTGTATTTTTAACGTTGGGAAATGCGTTACGCATACCTCGCGCTTGGGTAGGCGCAAGGTTATGTCGGACTCTACGCGGCCACTGGGGGCAGAGCGCCAGCCAGAAACCGCGGCCTACCGACTAAAACCCAACGATGCCCCCACACAAACGCCTTGGCACGAGAACGTCCATCACCGCCGCATCCTCCCCGTCATCTGACGAAGAGGATACGTCGGGGAGGGACGCCCCGTCGCCGGACAAGGCCATGGGAACCCTTTCGGACACTTCCATGACCTCGTCAGCGTCTGCTCGCCTATGGCGAGCCCCTCTCACCTCCCTAAAATGGGAAGGCCGGCGATGCTCCTGGGCATTAGGAGTATCGACGACTGGCGGTGGCCTGTGCAATGCAGGACTCGGGCTTCCCGGGCCCGCGTCCCTCTGGTCACCGTCAGGAGGAAGAAGGCGGGCGAACTGCCGCCTCCTCCGCCCCGTTCTTGTGCGGCGGCAGGGATCTGCCGCTGGGTCATCTTCTCTGGCCCGTTCTGCCACCTCCTTCTGTGTGATTACCTCCACACAGAAGGAGTTTGCTGCATTCCAGGCCTCGACCAATATGTGTAATCAACAGCTCCAAGTGTGTTTGGCATTCCATATATTTGTAGAAACCTAAATAGAAAAAGGACGGAGAATGTTAATGTATTTCTTAATAATTATTTCAAAATATTTTATTACAATGTAAGTAGGTGCTCGCTCACTCTGTCTTGACAAGGTCCTTTTCTATTGCTGTTTTAGGAAATTAGAGTTTTTTGTGGAGTTAATTTGCGCAATATTAAATCAGTGACAACAGTGACAGCTCTGCATGACCGAAGGCTGGCTAAAACCTTTAAATGTTCCGGTAAGGAGCCAATCTGTACTTCAGTGCAGTCTATAGCTTCTATCAAGTTGCGAGCGGATTGGCGAGGAAAACGAAATATTTTTCTTTTACGTTCGGGCATAGTAAATGGGTCTGATTTGTCCCTCAACTTCCTCAATTTTACTTTTTCTTCTCCTATTCTATAACACAAATAAGTCGATACTTTACAAATATATTTTAAAACTATGAGGCAGGTATTTATCTAATTTTTTATATAAAACAAATATTTTACCTTTCTGAAGACTCTATTAATGCCATAACAACCAATTCATCATCCATTTGGCAAGTTGCACAAAAAAAAATGCCTTCGGTAATGGGGGTGATTCTGAAGTGACCACCTACAACTATAACTAAATAAAATTAGAGATAGAAATGTCAATCACCGTTTGGTATTCAGAACTCACAAGCTAACTCTAAAATTAAGAGTGACGTTACTAAACTACTCAATTTAGTGTTAGATGTTATTTTCGTATTCTGACATGCTTCCTAAACGTAACTTTTCCTATAATTTTAAATATGTCAAACTAATTTTAGGAGGTGAACTTTTAGATGCCGTCTAAATTTATCTTGTTAAGTACTTTTTAACGATTTTGTAACATTACCGAAGGCAATTTTTTTTTGTGCAACTTGCCAAATGGATGATGAATTGGTTGTTATGGCATTAATAGAGTCTTCAGAAAGGTAAAATATTTGTTTTATATAAAAAAATAGATAAATACCTGCCTCATAGTTTTAAAATATATTTGTAAAGTATCGAATTATTTATGTTATAGAATAGGAGAAGAAAAAGTAAAATTGAGGGACAAATCAGACCCATTTACTATGCCCGAAGGTAAATTTAGAAAAATATTTCGTTTTCCTCGCCAATCCGCTCGCAACTTGATAGAAGCTATAGACTGCACTGAAGTACAGATTGGCTCCTTACCGGAACATTTAAAGGTTTTAGCCAGCCTTCGGTCATGCATAGCTGTCACTGTTGTCACTGATTTAATATTGCGCAAATGAACTCCACAAAAAACTCTAATTTCCAAAAAAAGCAATAGAAAAGGACCTTGTCAAGGCAGAGTGAGCGAGCACCTACTTACATTGTAATAAAATATTTTGAAATAATTATTAAGAAATACATTAACATTCTCCGTCCTTTTTCTATTTAGGTTTCTACAAATATATGGAATGCCAAACACACTTGGAGCTGTTGATTACACATATTGGTCGAGGCCTGGAATGCAGCAAACTCCTTCTGTGTGGAGGTAATCACACAGAAGGAGGTGGCAGAACGGGCCAGAGAAGATGACCCAGCGGCAGATCCCTGCCGCCGCACAAGAACGGGGCGGAGGAGGCGGCAGTTCGCCCGCCTTCTTCCTCCTGACGGTGACCAGAGGGACGCGGGCCCGGGAAGCCCGAGTCCTGCATTGCACAGGCCACCGCCAGTCGTCGATACTCCTAATGCCCAGGAGCATCGCCGGCCTTCCCATTTTAGGGAGGTGAGAGGGGCTCGCCATAGGCGAGCAGACGCTGACGAGGTCATGGAAGTGTCCGAAAGGGTTCCCATGGCCTTGTCCGGCGACGGGGCGTCCCTCCCCGACGTATCCTCTTCGTCAGATGACGGGGAGGATGCGGCGGTGATGGACGTTCTCGTGCCAAGGCGTTTGTGTGGGGGCATCGTTGGGTTTTAGTCGGTAGGCCGCGGTTTCTGGCTGGCGCTCTGCCCCCAGTGGCCGCGTAGAGTCCGACATAACCTTGTGCCTACCCAAGCGCGAGGTATGCGTAACGCATTTCCCAACGTTAAAAATACACATATTGGTATTGTTGCTCCACCACTGACACACCCTACAGCACCAGGAAACTTATTATACAATAGGAAAGGCTTTTATAGCATCAATTGCCAAGTCGTGAGTTGTAATTTGTTTGTTCCCAAGTAGTCTAATAGTACCTACTGACATTTAGATGATAGGTAGGTTATGTATGTATGTATTTACTCTTACAACAGAAATTAATATTCTATCTGCAGATAGAAGTATGCCTATCTAAGATTTGTTGCCTAGCAATTACTATTATTTGTCAATAAATAACAGCGGTTATTATGAAAAGAAAACAAAAATTACTAATGAAACAAAATACGCAATTTTAAAATTCAGAGGAAGTCACGAATTACCTATCTATACAACTACAGACTACCACGTCATTTTTTCTTTCATGGCATAGGCGCGAAGCCATCACAATCGCAGAATAAATGTCGAATAATTTTTCTTTTTATCTTATTTTTTTATTTTATTTCTTAGGCTCACAAAACAGGTTACAATCGTAATATTAGAAGTAAAAAATTATTAGAACTGAACAAGATCATAACCCTAACTTATGTGTGCACAACAAGTTCAAAATTACAAGAAATCTTAGGCGGTAAGTAATGTAATTAGTTTTATTGGTAAGGTAGGTATTATATTCTTATACTATAGTTCGAGTTGTTAGTTGTTGTTAGAACATTATATTATATTATATTTTATATTTCAAAAAGAAAAATATGTTTTATACATTCTAGGTCCCAATTTATGCCATATCTTTTGTGATAAAATGAATGATAAATAATAAAATTTCTTTTCTGTTATTTACAAATACGATCAAATCTTAAATTAATAATTTCTGATAGTAAAATTAGTAGAATATAGCTGTTTTCAATGTTTCTAAATTATCCCGTTTTTCTACAGCACTAGGTGTATTTATAATCTGTGTATTCATTTTAAGAAATTGTCAAATACAGTTTAAATTAAGAGAGTCCGGCGTTTCAGAATACGAATTACCTAAAACTAATTTAAAATTATATGTTTAATTTTAGTTTTAGTTTTAGTGCAGGTAACTTCAGAATTACCCCCAATGTTAGAAAATCGTTAAAAAGTAACAAGATAAATTTAGACGGCACCTACAAGTTCACCTCCTAAAATTAGTTTGACATATTTAAAATTATAGGAAAAATTAGGTTTAGGAAGCATGTCAGAATACGAAAATAACATCTAACACTAAATTGAGTACCTTAGTAACGTCACTCTTAATTTTAGAGTTAACTTGTGAGTTCTGAATACCAAACGGTGATTGACATTTCTATCTCTAATTTTATTTAGTTATAGTTTTAGGTGGTCGCTTCAGAATCACCCCCATTATCACTTTTACGGAACGCAGGGTGACTGTGACGCATAGATATAGAATGAAATAGATGGGCTATAAAAGATGTCAAACATGAGGAAAAGAGATAAACTTATACACATTGCCAAAGGAAAGAAGAAGATGGCATCATTTTTTTTTGTCCTTGTTACCGTATATAGGTGAAACTGGTAGTGGGGATTGTTTATCACCAGCGTCTGGTGCTAAACAAATACGTGGAAGAAAGTTGTGTGAATTATAGCTTACTGTGTAATTATTTAACACTTTAATTAGTGTAATTGTGAACTATTTGAACATTTAAATCATGGTGCACTGCTCCGTTTTAGGTTGTAATAGTGATAGTGCTAGAAAACAGGAAAATATAACCTTTTACAGGTAAGACCTAAATTGTGTCAATAAAAAGCGCCAAAACTATTTTTTAAATTATAAATACAAGTTATATTGCAATATTTTATCATTCTACTATGGTTCTCAATCATATTATGGGATTAAACAAGAAATTTCAAACTAAGTAGTAAGGTTACTGTTAACTTAACAAGCTAGGAATGTCGCCATACAATACTTAGACAAAAAAAACTAATGGACTCGCTGTGTCTTAGCTATGGTACGAATAAACTTGCGTCCAGTCCGCCATTACTAAGCACCCGTGTTGTTGTTGTAGAATCTGTCAGTGAGCGTTGTTTGTGAGTGAATTGAAAAAAACAGTGATGTGACATTTCTTATTCATGTATCGATAATTATCTCATATATATCTAATACTATATTTATTCTTGAAGTTATTAATTATACTTATTTAAGTAGTCATTTGGTGTTTTCAACAGACTTCAAAAAAGGAGGTTATTAAAATACCAATCTGTGGGTACAGAGCACACACATCCTATTTATACAACACAATGATACTTAGGTATACGTCTATTTGTTTGTAGATTACCTACAGTAGAAGAAAGGCGAAATTCTTGGCTTGAAGCTATTGGTGTTGAAAATATTCATACAGCAAGGAAACATATTTTTGTTTGCTCTCTTCATTTTGAAGAATCTTGTTTTAACCGAACAATGAATGTAATGAAACTACGTGAAGATTCTTTGCCATCGCGTAGGTTACTGGTGAGTTCTTAATATTAATTTTGTCGTAAATAACAACCAGCATTTCTTTATTGTTTTACTTATTTCCACCGAGGTTGGTCTCTGGTGATATACTAATAAAATTCCTTTTCTATCATGTTATAGCCACCAGCCAGACAGAAGTCCAATTTCCAGAAAGATCGTTTGACGAATCCAACTGGACTAGATAGCGCTTGGGAAGCTACACAACATATTCTCGACCCATTCTACCGCAGTGTCTCAAGACGATAATCGATTCGTGCATGTTGCCAGTGATGTTCGGAAGCGTTCGGAACTAAGACGTGGCCGCTTACAATGTAGCTCTTAAGAAGGCTAGAGGGTACTCAAAGGGCAATAGAGAGGGCTATGGTTGGAGTTTTTCTATGTGATCGAATTAGAAATGACGAGATCCTTAGAAGAACTAAAGTAACCGAAATACCCCAAGGAATTACGAATCTCAAGTGGCAGTGGGCAGGGCACATAGCTCGCACGACTGACGACAGCTGGGGCGGAAAGGTATTCGAGTGGCGCCTACTTACCTGGAGACGCAGCTTCGGTAAGTTCCCTACAAAGTGTAACGAAGATCTGTGGGAAGCCGCTGGATACGGAAAGCGCAAGACCGATTGGTTTGGAGATTTTTAGGGGAGGTCTAATGATTTTGAAAAAAAAAACAACAATTCTTTACAATTTTGTTTCTCAAATGTTGAATTTGCCTGGTTTATTTGTCTCTTATAATCACCGACTGCACTTTCTTTAATATTGAATAGAGAAGTCAATATGAATAGTATTTCCATAAATTTGCCCTTACAATCAAGAAAATGAAATAACAAACAAGAAAAATTTGTTTGTAACAGTGTTGTTTTATTTAATACCATGGACTTGATAGCCTTAAAGCATCCAAGGACCCCTTGATTGAATTTGCTACAAGCCCCTAGCTGGCATAATCCGGCACTGTATTCGATAGACATCGATATCGATCAAATTCAAGTCTACGTATAGTAGCGTCCCTAGTTCTTTCCGCCATCTTAGAGCACCACCAAGTTTAGGTATGCACGTTTTTTTTTGTAGGTATTTCACGTCTATTGGTTTCCTTTGTCTAAGATACAATATGACCACGTATACAGCCAACGCGTATAACATTTTGCCGGGTTATAATGATACCAGTTACGCTACGACTATTTTTCCTTGATTCGTAGGTAATTTGTTACGTGAAAGGGAACTCGCATATTAGTTTCTGTGTTACATTAATATTGACATATTTAAGTATAAAATTTTGAGCATTTTAGATAACAAAGTTAATTCTTTTGAAGTGAGACTTTCCATTTGCTTGTTTGTCTGTATTTAACAGATTTCCTTCGGAGATAACTACTCGAAAACAGTTGGGTTAAAGCTACTGGTCGATTGAATTTGCAGCCAACCAAGCATACCCGAATGTGTTCTAAGCATTTTGAACAACAGTGGATTCAGAAAAACAAAAAAGGCACTTTTCTTAGGAGTGGTGCTATTCCTAAACTTTTTTTACAGATCAGTAACTTATACATATTATATCTACAAGGTACATACCCTATCAAGCCAAAACCTAAATTTATTTTTCACAAACCCAACTATTTTTATGGGGGATTTCGAAATTTATTTTACAGTTTTGGATTAACATGGGTAGGGTAGGTACCAAATCCTTTTCTACTATTTTGATATGGCCAAACATGTTATTAATGGTTTGATTTTGGTCATTTTCTATTAATATAACAAGTCTGACCATTAGTACAGATACAGTTTAAAAATTAATTAATTAATATTTTTAATGTTGTAAAATTAGAACCTGCTTTAATTTTTAACCTGTATACATATTGTTTCAGGACGCATCGGTGTTGGATTTCGGTTCAAATTTGAATACGCCCCGAAAGAGAAAAATGCGGCTTCAAATGCTGGGTTTGAAACAATCAGCGAGGTCATCAAATAAAAAACTACGGCCAGTGCGTCAATCGCTTAGACGATTGGGAAAAAAAGTAGTCACACTTGAAAATGTGTAAAGTGATTTGAAGTGTAAGTTAATGATGCAAAATTAGTAGTTGGACATTTTAGATACTGTAGGAGGAACCAATAGAGATTTTCTGAAAAGATTTTTAGGAGTTGACAAAAGAAAGTATTCTGAACCTTTAAGGAAATTCGCGCTGTGCTTACACTTTTTAAGTTCAAAGGCATATGAGTTTGTACGTAAGCAATTTAATACGTGTTTACCACACCCAAAAACAGCTGGTGAGTGGCGAGGAGTAGACAGCCTCTAGAAAATGTTTGTGATTTATTAGCAATTTTGTGCCATAGCTAGTAATCTGGCTTAATCCAAATGAAATAAGTCATATCTCTACTTTGTCTGAATATTTAACAAGAACACATAGGATGTAGATATAGCTCTATGCACCGAACAAGTGTTTCTAATTAATTATATAGGTACTTGACAGAACATAATCTTCCTCAGAGATCTACAAATTGGTCTTGTCCTGCGCTATTTCCAAGTTGCCGCCAGCGGGGGCGAGGTTGGGGGTGGCAACACGGGCAACTAAGAATAACCAACTATCTACATCGGCATCTTGCGTTCTTTGCCAGATCTTTTTTCCACATTGTGAGCAAGCTTACCCTACTTTGGGCTTTTAGCACCATATTGAGTGTGGTATCAGTAGTTCAATTCTTGAACTTACCCAGCCCAAGTGAATTTTTACCTGTATTGTAGTGAATTTTATCTCTGTAAGCCGAAGTCCTTTATTCGATGACAATAACGGCGCTATTGAAATCTAATTTTAGAAAATGTTTATTTAAAATTTAATATTATACATTTTCTAAATCTTCACAAATATTTAGTAAATGTGTAAATATTGGATTTTAAATAAACTGCAGAGATAAAGAAAAAACAATGATTATTGCCCGCTGTATTCTTAATCGAGCGACGACCTTCGCAAGGTACCTAGCTGGCAATAGCTGGAAGCGAGTGGTCGCGGATCGTGCTCAGTGGCGAGCACTTGGAGAGGCCTATGTCCAGCAGTGGACGCGTGTGGATGATGATGATGATTCCTAATATTTTTTCTTATATTTGTAAAGATGTTTACATAATAGCTTAAATAAATAATAGTAAAATGTTTTAAAATGAAATATACTCGAGTAAATCCGAAAAGTGTAGTTTTATTTAAAAGTGTAAATAACTTTAGAATGATGCGAAGGTTGAATGAAGAATTCAATAAAAAAAATCGCAACTTCCTCCCACTTTTATTTTTTGAGACATATTATTGAGCGAGGGGCGCTCATTAAAATGTCTCAAAAAAAATACGTAGATCAATCAACCCTACTTTATGTTTATAGTGGTAAAAGCCACTATAAACATAAAGTAGGGTAAAACTTAAAGCAACACTGGTATACCCATCTACTTTAGGCAGGTATGACGTCATCTATGTCTGTCCCTTACGGGTATACGGTCACGTCCTATCTATTCATTCTTTATCTAAGCTGTTACGGAATACGTAGTATCTCTATTAAGAAGTCTGAGCTGCGTTCAGAACCTACGCTCGAGTGCACTCCGAGTGCACTCTGACAGCAACCGACCCGTTCAGAGCCTCGGGGTAAAAAACGCTCTGACAGGCGGTTAGTACACTCTGCCCGTTCAGAAGCTTCGAGTGATGCAACCAACCAAACAACCAACTCGAGCGTAGGGTGAAAAACACTCTGACAGATTTTATGTCAAAGTCGATGTCAAATATGTCAATGTCGAAGTCAAAAATACGCGAATTATTTATTATTTTATTAAATAACACTTCTTTGAACTCTTAAGCCTAATACAAGGGAAATATAGTGATTTCTACGTGTTGTAACTATTTTTAAGCAGAAAAATAGATATAGACTGTTAATTTCATAGTAAGGATTAGTAATATTTTGTCCTTTGCTTGATCTTGATCGGCAAGATACTTAGATAAAGAATGAATAGATAGGACGTGACCGTATACCCGTAAGGGACAGACATAGATGACGTCATACCTGCCTAAAGTAGATGAGTATACCAGTGTTGCTTTAAGTTTTACCCTACTTTATGTTTATAGTGGCTTTTACCACTATAAACATAAAGTAGGGTTGATTGATCTACGTATTTTTTTTGAGACATTTTAATGAGCGCCCCTCGCTCAATAATATGACTCAAAAAATAAAAGTGGGAGGAAGTTGCGATTTTTTTTATTGAATTCTTCATTCAACCTTCGCCGCAGTCTAAAGTTATTTACACTTTTAAATAAAACTACACTTTTCGGATTTACTCGAGTATATTTCGTTTTAAAACATTTTACTATTATTTATTTAAGCTATTATGTAAACATCTTTACAAATATAAGAAAATATATTAGGAATCATCATCCACACGCGTCCACTGCTAGACATAGGCCTTTCGGGGCGTATTCAAATTTGAACCGAAATCCAACACCGATGCGTCCTGAAACAATATGTATACAGGTTAAAAATAAAAGGAGGTTCCCCGAAGGAAATCTGTTAAATACAGACAAACAAGCAAATGGAAAGTCTCACTTCAAAAGAATTACCTTTGTTATCTAAAATGCTCAAAATTTTATACTTAAATATGTCAATATTAACGTAACACAGAAACTAATATGTGAGTTCCCTTTCACGTAACAAATTACCTACGAATCAAGGAAAAATAGTCGTAGCGTAACTGGTATCATTATAACCCGGCAAAATGTTATACGCGTTGGCTGTATACGTGGCCATATTGTATGGCGACATTCCTAGCTTGTTAGGTTAACAATAACCTTACTACTTAGTTTGTTTCATGTTTAATCCCATAATATGATTGAGAACCATAGTAGAAGGATAGAATATTGCAATATAATTTGTATTTATAATTAAAAAAATAGTTTTGGCGCTTTTTATTGACACAATTTAGGTCTTACCTGTAAAAGGTTATATTTTCCTGTTTTCTAGCACTATCACTATTACAAACTAAAACGGAGCAGTGCACCATGATTTAAATGTTCAAATAGTTCACAATTACACTAATTAAAGTGTTAAATAATTACACAGTAAGCTATAATTCACAGAACAAATTTCTTCCACGTATTTGTTTAGCACCAGACGCTGGTGATAAACAATCCCCACTACCAGTTTCACCTATATACGGTAACAAGGACAAAAAAAATGATGCCATCTTCTTCTTTCCTTTGGCAATGTGTATAAGTTTATCTCTTTTCCTCATGTTTGACGGCTTTTATAGCCCATCTATTCATTCTTTATCTAAGGCAAGATACAAACTAAAAAAAAAGCTATAGCAACCGACCCGTTCTGAACCTCGGAGCGAGTGTGAAAAACACTCTTGGTTGCATTACCCGGAGCCTCGGAACGCAGCTCTGTGGTGACGGACGACAAATCAACATCAACAATAAAATATGTCTTTTATTTGCAGAATTCCATTCATAAAAAACATTATCTCTATGAGATTTTATTAGTGAGCATGTATCTGATTTAAATTACGTGAATTGTATTTTCCAAGGTATACTCGTACAGATACTTATAACATAATGAGTAAAGAATCAAATAACAATGTTAAGGAAATCCGAGAACTCTACTCAATGTTTCACCAAGAATATATAATTATGGCTGAATAGTACGTGAATGTATCTATTTTTAAAAGCACAAATTAAATCTAGTCAGTGTAATATATTAAAACGATTATCCTGTCTTTACAGTCGCATGTTGCAAACTGAAAATTGGCAAGGAATTTATGTAATACCATCGTATGAAAATTCTTTCAGTAAGTGTTTTAAATTTTTTCTGTTAATTTGCGTGTTTTTAGGTCATTTGACATTTGTTTGATTTTAATTTCAGTATGGTTTGGAGTAATATTCGTAAGAAGTGGTTTTTATGAAAGTGGTGTATTTAGATTCTCACTTTCATTACCACAAAAATTTCCAGATGATGAAGTACCAGTAAGTTATATAAAATAATAAAAAAGCTTAAAAACGAATGTTTAATCAAATACAATATAAAGTACCAAGTTTTATGTTTTACAATTTTATACAAAGTGACATGAAAATCAACATTGTAATGTAAGATTGGATTATTCCACTATTAGGAATGCCATTTCACATTTAAGATGTAATAGATCGACTGAAATTGTAAGGCATTTTGGTGCAACTGGATGTTATTCCCTCAATTCATTGCTTATGCTAGGAATTATGTGCATGGTTTGTCACCTTATTTGTTCTATGCTATAACTTTGACATAAATTTTTAGATTGTGTCTTTTACTCCAAGTATATACCACCCAGCTATTGATCCCAGCACCGGAATACTTAATTTGAGTGAGGTGTTTCCACAATGGGATAAAAAGAAAAATCACATCTGGCAGATTTTAAAATATTTACAATGGATATTTAATAATTTAAATATGAAAGTTCCTTCAAATATAGAGGCTTCAGCTGCGTGAGTAATATTTTCATTATTTCAGTATTGTGATTTTGCAGCAACTATCTAGTAACCTGTATCACTCTACATTTAAAAGGAAAGCATAACTGACTGATCTATCAATGCACAGCTAGAACCAGTGGATGGATCAGACTGAAGTTTGACAAAGTAATTATCACATAAAATAGAAACAAAATGAAAACAAAAAGTTTATAAACATATATCTGTAAAATCATTTTCTTTGCTTGTCATGCCACTATAAGCAGGGCCATGTCATTTAATTTTCATGATTACCATTTGAATTCATGTTTAAGAAATTTATTAAACACTGCTTCTGGTGTTTTTTTAACTAATTTCCCTATAAAGCTTATTAGATAAACGAAATGGGCCCCTTACTCTATATCAGTGGTCCTTAACCTGTAGTTCTTAAAAGTAATGAGGGACCATTTAACAAATATCTGTCTAGCTATGGACCACCAACTCTACACCAATATAGAGTATATGAATAAAGGGTTGGTTGTTATATCTATAATAATATTTTTCGGATGGCTTCGTGGACCACTTCGGCTGCTTCCAGAGACCACCGGTTAAGAACCACTGGTCTATATTATGTACTTCCCTGATCTGTCTGTCTGTTTTCCATGCAACTAGGTTATTATCTATATTTTAACATTTTAAAAAATTGTGTGTTTTAGGTATAAGACAAACAAAAAGGTTTTTATGGAAAAATCGAAACAATGTGTAATGGACAGTATTGATCATCTATATGATAACCCACCTACAGATGATAAGCATTATATAACGTTCAAGCCTTATGATCCTGAAGTTCATGAAGTGACTAAAAAAATTATGTTACATTCTCAAACTCCTGCTAATGAAGGTAACCTTGGAATATCATGTGTCGAACCAGGATCTTATCAACCATTCTCTAAAGAAGAAACAACATAGTATCAGAATTAAGGTGGTATTATTTTATATTAATTGCAGTTTTGGAGCAACAAGATAGCCATATTTTAAACTGTGATGAAATGTCAATATTATTGTAAATTTTGGTATAATATTGTCATAATGAGATTCATTCAAACATCCTATTAATAATCAGTCTTTCTTTCGATTGATGAGTTGCAAGAAGAAACTAGTTTCTCTTAAGAACAATATTTTTCAATATTTTCATATAATTATAGGCATAAACTACAAAAGTATATAAACAACTTGTGTTAGAAAAAAATGTTTATAATAACAAAAATGTCACAATTTACATAATCCAAACATTCTTAACAAATTGTATAATTGAGTATATTTTAAATATTCAAATTATATTTGGACCTTATGGAGTTGACGTACAGCAAGTGCCTCAGCAAGCTATACTAATTGACCTTTAGACTCTTGTCGCTTGGAATAGCGGTGGTTTTCATAGTGGAAATGTAAAGCTTAATGTGGTGTTTACTGTACCTAATCAATAAATTTTCTGAATATTATATGTACTTTTGTACATTGTTGGAACACCAATGCTTCATCTGCTGGCACCATTAAATTAATTAAAAACCATGGTATGCCATTAAAAGATAATATATAAAACAAAGTTACTTTCATAATAAATTATGAATTGTAAATATCTATTTTCAATGTTTTATTACATTTTTCCTGAAACCAATTTTGATCCAATTCATATTTTACAGATTTCCATAGAAAATGAGTTGGTGGTTTATCCTCACCTTTGTGAAATTCAAAATATCTACTTAATTCTATTGCAAGCTTAGATCTTATCAATCCAATGCCACCATATTTATCTTCTGCTGGGTGATAGACTCTTCCAGTATGTGGTAACATAAATATCTTAGTGGGTATAAATTTAGTCTTCAAAAGATCACCAACATACCCATATAATAAAAAATCAATTTGGTCTCTTGTCTCCAAATGAGTATATACTATAGGTACATCATCACACCTTAAAAAATTTCTTTCTCTGCCACAATGGGATACAAAAGGAAACTCCCTTTCATATCTGCCAGTCTCATTTATTCGAATCCTTTTAAAAAAGAATTCAAGGAATTGCTTTTCTTTGAAGCATGATGTGAAATTTTTCATTTTAGAATCATCCAGAAATAACTAAAAACAAGCAAATTAATTGGTGAATTCCGTATTAAAAGATAAGAAACAACTTCTTTTATGGTACTATTTTATCTTACCATACCCTGATGGTCTATGTAATAGAAATATTCTCTTATTTTTGGCTCCGGTTCTTGTCCCTGCTTATAGGTCAAGTGCAAACATTGCTGTATCAGACCTGGAAGGCACTTTCTGTAAGTAAGGCCTTTTTGAAATAATACTATCATATTTATAATCACCAATGGAGTAAAATTGTCGCTTAGGTAAAGATTTAGGACAGATCAGGACTTTAAATTACTCTGAGATAGGTATTCTTATATCAATGCTTATATTCTCGATGCTGTATTGGGTAATGGTTGGCACAAAATATTTAGGTAGTAGTTGGCTCCCTTACAAAAATTATCACAGAATACAAGTTAGATATACTATAGAGGATAACTAAGTCTTTATTCTTCATTCATAATAATCACTGTTCCTATAATCCCATAGAATTGGGCAGTGGGCACCACAAACTATATTATAGAGATACTACGTATGTGGGCGGGCACCTACCTATTTTTTTTTTTTTTGTATCTTTCGGCCCGTTCCAGATAAGCATTTTTAGCCATAAATACCAAAATTTTTAGCATCTCTGCGTTCCATTAGCCGGTGATGCTAGTTTTTCTTGCTGGTTGTCATGCGTTTCATTTAAGCATTTTTAGCACGAAATGCTAGCATCAAATACCCATGCTAATAGATGGGTCCTCTGATACCACTTTTTGACAGCTTTCAAATTTGACATTTGGAATCTTTTTTTCATGAATCAAAAAGGATTTTCAGCGGATTTAAAAAATTTATTGAAAGATATTTGTAGTATTAGCCAATTCTGATTTATATTATAAAAAAATTTAAGTGGCTGGACTAATTAAGTGAGGTGTCAAAATTCAGCACGAAAAATCAGTACCTTGCGTTTCATTTGTAACAATTAGCGCGGCTAAAAATGTCAACATTTCTTAAAAGAAACGCAAAACGAGGCTAACATCAGGGCCCCGTTTCACGAAGCAACCAGTTAACAAGTAACAAGTGAACGGATAACAAGCATTGTAATGACAAGTTTACAAGTAGAAGTGTTTCACGAACGTTACTTTTTACACCATAATTATTTTACAACCGTAAAATATCGGTTACAAGTAAGTAAGCACATCATTGAAATAAATTAAAAAAAGTAAAGATATGAATAGGTTTTTGTGCAGAAATAAACAATAGCAAGGATTAAACTACTCTTCTAGCGAAGAGAATAATAGTTATCTATAACTAATGGATAAAATGCAAAAAGTTAAATTCAGTTTTTGAAAGAAATTCTTTCTAGAAAAAGTTTTATTTGGTCAGTTTTCGGACACTGACGAAATCCGAAAAAACCGAGTCCTGGATATCACCAACACAGTGATACTGTGCACCAGACAGACCCCATCCAATGTAAGGCAATGCATAGTTGCAGTTTTTCTGGTAACGCCTGACTTCTTGCAGTTTGATGTTTTAAGAATGTTCCCAATAGAGTGAGAAGGTCTTCCATTTTCACTGAAGTAAGGCGAAATCGTTCGTTGAACTCTTACTCCGTACGGAATTGCGTGTTAATTCTCTCCCGGAATACTCTTGGGTATGGGTGTCGACCATTATTGTTTTCCCATAATTTCACATAATTTCTCTCCTCGACATGTTACTCAGTAGACAGATGAGGGTAAGTATCAAAGATTATCCAAGCAATATTAATTTTATTACACTATTTACTTCGTTGTTTAACTATTTAGGCTAAAAAGTTACAAGTCTACCGAGAGGTTGAGGTGAGTAGAATTGTTTAACAAGTGAACAAGATTGTCAACTTGTTTTTGCATATCTTTGTGAAACACTAGTAAAATTAACCGGTAATTGTTAAAATAGTCTATGGTTTGTCTGTGGATTGTAATACAAGAACTTGTCACAACAATGATACAACTTGTTGCATAGTAGTTTCGTGAAACACCTTTTTCTTGGTTTTTAACTAGTGTTGCCAGTTTTTACCTGTAAAATTGTAACTTGTTGCTTCGTGAAACGGGGCCCAGATGTTAGCCTCGGAAAGTAGCAGTGCTTTATCTGGAACGCAGAGTATGTCTCGCTGAGGCAGGCAAAGGCATAGCCATACAGCCATCGTCACAATTTAGAATATCCTGTATTTTTTTGGTTAATTGTTGCTTTTTACTTTCTCATGATTTTGACATAATTATCTAAGGTTGACATCCGACAAATTCATGGTGCGTTCCGAATTGCGATAAAAGCGATAATATCGCGAATCCGACCAAATTAAATCGTCACAAAATATAAGGGCTATTGAATCAGTAGGTTATGTTGTGACTTTGGTCGGATTCTTTATCGTTTTTATCGTTTTACGGAACGCAGGGTCAGACAAAATTATTTAAAAACGGAGTGGCTATTCGGACCCGCGGCCCTACAGCCTAAAGCTGCACACACTGGGTGCGGTTCATAATCAGATATTAGTGCAAACGTTTGCATGCATGCAAACAACCCGTTCAAATCGTTAGCCCTGCTCACGGACGTAAGCACTCAGATCAATTTGAACCGAGCTTTAGATCTGTGAGTCTGTCAAGTTGACAGTTAATGTAATTTGAAAAGAAAAATTTGAAGGAGACGTATTGTGCCTTCAGTATCTTTACAGAGCACTTCTCTATTAATTGTAGATAATCTAATGTAAAAATAAATTCGAACAAACTAAAATAAAAATAAAACTGATGTTGACATTGACAGTTCTGGAGACAGTGCACTACCTCTTTTCTGTTAGCACTGCCAGCATCAATCGGTGACGTCATCAATTACGTCATACCGCATACAAAATGCGCACATGAGCAATTTTGGACCGATTGTTTGCGTGCAAATAGCGCACACGAGCGCTGATATCAAATTATGAACCGCACTCATTGTATGCCCGCGCCGTACGCGCCCCATTTTTGGAATTCGTTGTATGAAATTAGCAGACTTATCTTAGATAAAAGTATCTGAAATACAGATACAAGATACAGAATACGTATTTACATCTTGTATTTGAAATACTTTTTAATTTTTTTATTTTGTATCCTTTTAGATACATTTTCCTGGTATCTTAGTATTTTGAAGATACTTTGTTACCTAAGATACTTTTACTAAAATGAACATCGCAGAACGCAACTAAAAGCAGCCCATCGTTTATTTAGTCGATATTGTCAGGAACTAAATGACAGATGGCGACACTATCTTTCTACAAATGTCATCGGCTACGATTTCCCACCTACCGTCACTCACTCACTCCTGGCCCCGTTCCGTTTCGAGATTACACTACTCAGTACTCTGAATGCTCACGCCCGGACCGAATCAATACACGCGATAATGATGCCAATGGCATGCTATCGTTTCGGAACGATCATGAACGCGCTTATGTCAATAATATCAAAACAAACATAACCTCAAAAAGAATTTAACTCGTAATTTCAATTGCATTCTGTGATATCCAAGCTTTAGCAGTTTTTCTTTTTTTTTACCTTTTACCATTTTCTGCTCTTTTAGCGTCTTTAGGAGACAGTTTGAGGTAAACTACTTTGTTTTCTTCTTCAACCAAAACTGGTAATGCTAATGGCGTCATTTTCCCCTTATTTTTAATTCAATTTTTAGGATATTTGGCTTATTTTTACCTTCAATTCAAATACAGAGTAATTTTCAACCATCGAACTACCGAACCAAAACAAAATGTCAACTTGACAATGACATTTGACTCACGGTGCTGACGAATTCGGCCTTAGCACTGGAGCGCGTTCAGAGCCTCTGGGTGTAGATGTCCGGTTGTTTTTTAACTCGTTCAAAGGCGTTGAACGGATTGCAGCAATCAAATTTTTTATCTCCTTCTTTCACGTGAATGTTTATTTCTCTCTCTTTCTATAAGATGACATTTTAAAATATCGCCCCCAATATCATCCAATCACGTAAGAGTATTTCAGTAATAAACGTCAGGGCGTTTTACAACCATCAAATTCGACAGTTGTTCGGATGTAACTCGCTCCGACACTCTAAGGTCTTGAACAGGCCGGTTGTTTCACCCGCGCGAGTCAAAGGCATTTAACGGGGTTAGAGCTAAAAGTTGTACTTCGCGCGAAGGCTCTGAACGCGCCTCTGTAAACGATGTTTGTGACGCAATCAATGACGTCATCGCATCCAACGTGAACGCTGTTGTCGCGAAACCTGTTAGCGAAGATGAGCATGTTTTTTATTCAAATCACAACTAAAACATAAAAAGTCTCAATTTTAATACCTTCATATTTTGTCTTGTCACATTTGCCTGATCCTTGTTATGAACGTGATGTATTCGAAAATTGTTTTCTCGAACAAATAAACTTAAATTCAATTAAATGTTGTTTTCTTACAAAAGTATTTTATTTTTAAAAAGTAGTTGAAAGATAGGTATTTTGTATCTAGTATTTCAGATACCTTTTTAGAATATTATTTGTATCTGGTATTTGAAATGCTTTTTTTTAAAGTATCTTGCATCTAGTATTTCAGATACTTTTTATAGGGTATCTTATACATCACTGGAAATTAGATTATTGAAACCTCGCACATTTGGCCGCACCGTACGCGCTAAATTTCAAAAATGCGGTAAGTGTCCGGGTATTGAAAAACTGATGCAATCGCTCCGCAGAAAAAATGTATGGAAATGACATTAGCTTACGACATCCTCACGCTATTTTTTCCTCAGCTAACATTGATTTACTACCAAAGGTAGATATAACGCATAAACGTTCGAAAAGTGGACCGGTGAAGAACTGCCCAATCGCGACTCATGCAGTTCTTTTCCATAGTAAGTGATTAGCTGTCGGCACGTCAACATGCCGAAGTGCTCATTCAAAAGTTGTGGTAACAATAGCCAGAAACGGCAGAAAAAAGACGGGATTTCATATTTTCGTGAGTAAACTCATTACACATCTTATCATGTATTCAAATATTCGATTTATACGTAAAAACCAATCAAAAACAATTATTTTAATCATAAACATGTCGCGTCGCGTCAGTGTCAATACATCACAATCGTCTCGCTCGCATGGGTGTTGTATCACAATGTGTTATCTCATTCATGCGTTAGTGCGACAACGCGGTAAGCAATTTTGAGCATTATGTTTAAGAGTATAAAGTTGATATTTTCTTGTAGCAATTACTAAAAGATCAATTTTGAAATGTTTGATCTGTGGCTAGGTAGGTAGGCTTCACACGGTTGTACTTAAAATAGCTGCCGTAATAATGTAGAATAGGGTTTAATTCGATAAATACGGTACATTCTTTATATAATTTTAATTCGGGCGTGCATATATGTATCAGCGAGTTTAAATGTATAGTCGATTAGGTGACAGATTTTAAGCGCGTTTTTGTATTCATGAACTGCTCTATCTACGTTTGGTAGTTAATCAATGGCAGCTAATGTCATATTCATTCATTTTTTTTGCGGAACGACTGCGGAAAAGTTAACTTGTAGCATTTGTCTAGGGGGGCTGTGCTTGCGACGATGTTACACCGATAACAACATATTTTTATCTTTAGGGTCCACAACACCGGGCAATTTCGATAAAGAAAGAAAGAATTTTATTGACATACACACAACACAACTCTTTTGTACATATTTAAATTAAACAGTAATAGGTAGTTAGTGTAGTCAACAAGGACCATACCTCAGCAAAAAGCTTCTGCGACACCTAAGGTAGTGACAGAAGCGCTGGTATTATGGTAAGGCCTTGCGTGTATGTGACGTAAACATACTTATTCTAATACTAACACACATAGGTATAATACACACTACAAAAAAATAACAAGAACAAATTCGTTTCTTTCCGTGCATTTGCACTCGCCGTGCAAGATAAAAATAAATGAAATACAATAAAAAAAAATTAACAAAAAAACAAACCAGATACAAATATAATCTATGTTATGTGTGCTTACATAGTCATTCATCTGTGGTGCTCGAACGGTAAACTATAATATTTATTAAGTCGTCTGCGATAAACAAAAAAACAAAATTAAACGAAACAAACATGATTGTGAAGTGTATTAAAATAATAATAATATGCCACGTAAAGCCTTTTCTAGGATTAAATATATGTACAATGAATCGAAATGTCTATTTGTCATTAAAATTTCAAAAGTGTCAATGGTTTTTTGCATTTTTGTCACGAATCGCTGTCGATGTCAGTTTCCACGTCTCCACCCCGTGCTGCAACACGTGTTGATTGCCAGGGTGATTAAAACTCATTTATGGATTTTTGTAGTACAAGTAAATACTTTTTTAAATTTATTTTAAATGAAGATTTGGTTTTTAGATCGCGCAGAGGCGGTGGGAGATCGTTCCAATACCGAGAGGCGGCAAATTTGAAAGATCCTCGAAAAGCAGCGGTGCGATGCTGAGGAGTAGAGAAAAAGTTCAATTAAATCGAAAACTTTTTCTTCTGTCCACTCCATGATGTTTGTTCGAAGCTCGCGCCGCGTCTTGTCGTATCGCCGTCCACGAGCACGCTGCGAGCGCCTTTGTGTTCGCGCAAAAACCGCCAAACGGCGGGTCGGTCGTTGCGCTCCGTGGGCGAACGGCTCGCAGCAAGCTAGCGGCTACGTACTCACTAGATACTATATCGGCTACGTTACGTGTTACACCTTTAAGTGAGTATGTTGCTCTAGCGATTAACGATCGTGATAGCGAGACAATTTTGGCGGCCTACCGCCTAATTCACTCTTTATAGTTTTAGCTCTGTCATCTTGTGACACAGAACAGAAAAACAGTGTCTTGTGATTTCGTACCGCCTATCATAGCAAACTCGTGAAATTAAAACGATAGCGAGTGACTCTCTATTGCCATCGTTAATGTTATGAGTTAGGCGGTAGGACCATCGTCCCAATAGAAGTCGATTGCTATTCGGATCCGATAGAAGCGTAATCAAAAATATCCTATGGGATGAAACTGAAAACTGTAGGTTAGGTTAGATTAGACCACACATGATACTCGCTATCGCTTTCGTGACATTGGAGCAATAGTTATAATGTCACCTGTGACAACAAATCTATTGTTTTAATATAACGAAAGCGATAGCGAGTGATCGCTTTCGTGACAACAGAACAATAGTTTTTATGTCACAGGCATGGAATTATCTTCTTTTTTAATTTGTGGCAATGAGGATCCGTAACGATTTTAACTATAAATGTAGCTTTGTAGACAATTAAAAAACAATATAAATGGTACCAAATTTTTTTTTCTACGATGAAAATTGACGAAATTATAACGAAAAAACAGATCGCTCCGTCAAGCGGCCGCCTGGCAGGCGTGTGACGTTACACGACACGTTCTAGGCAGCACAAATTATATTACTGTTAGGCAGACTCCGCATCGGTGCTAGGCATCACCCCCAAGTTTTCGTCTAGTAGCCGCGCGCAGCGTTTCATGCGAAATCGTATTACATACCTATATTGTTTTCTTTTAAATGTAATAGTGGTAGTTAGTACATAGTATTCAATAGGTTCAGTACAATTTGAGCAATGAGTAATAAACTAGAAATCGGTTTTGTGCAAGGTCAATCGGATAAACTTTCTATTTTTGATATTTTTATGGAATCTGGTTATCTGATTACTTACCCATTTAAAGTACACCAGTGCCGAAATCCGTGGTTGGAAACTTCAAAGGTTAAAATTAAAATAATAATATGTAGTTACATATACATATTTTAAAATTAAAATAATAGCACTAAGTTATAAACTAGTATTTACCTTTGAGTATTTCTTTGGTTCTTATCTATGTTTAAAACATTCAAATAGATATTTTTTGATGTAGGTATAGATTGGTATTCTGAGCACAAATTGAGTAGGTAGGTCTATTTCGTAAGATGTACGAACGAATGAACACAGGGCTGTCTTCAGGATCGCAACGTGACAGTACAAATAAATTGTAGCAGAAAATGCGCATAAAAGCGACAAAAGAGTGATTTTATGCATTTATGTATGCCTACCTATGAATGTTACCGTCACAAAGAATGTTTCCATTTTTCAATCTGGGCGTGCAGCTTATGGCGATGAAGCCGCAGGTTTGGTGCAAGTAAAGAGAACTGGCCACATTGTGCACTGTTAAAGCCAGAATAACGTCAGAACACAAATAGATTCACTATATCATTATACGTTCTAATATTGCATGGACTCATACAACGATTAGTCTCTCTCTACTCGTTTACTGTAGGTAGGATACAAGTCTCCCTGCCTGCCACAAAGAGTTTTGTTTTTTTTTTCATTGATTGTACCTAGCACTAAACAAGAAAACATTCAACCTTACTTAAAATTAAAAATTTCAAAAACCCCCGACCCAAAAAATCACTCTAAAAAATAAAAAAAATGATCTTTTTTAGCTCCCTTTTATAACTTGATTCATCATCATCATCATCACAGCTCACATACGTCCCCACCGAGGGGTTCGAGCCTACCCTATGTTAGGGTGATTAGGCCTTAGTCAACCACGCTGGCCCAGTGCGGATTGGTCGACTTCACATACATCATTGAATTTCTTCGCAGATGTACGCAGGTTGCCTCACGATGTTTTCCTTCACCGTAAGAGCGTCAGACAAATGTACATATGAAATTCGAAACGAAAAACACATTGGTACATGGCGGGTCTCGAACCCCGACCTCCCCGTACCTATTTATATTTTTAAGATGAGAATCGCCGCGACGGGGACCGCTATACCTAGGTATATGAAGAAGTAAAATTAATCAATCATCTATGATCTACGTTTAATGAACGGTTTCAAATTATTTCTTTATTTGTATTTTGGGTATATAAAACTTGATTGAGGTAAGAATTTAGCGGTCCCCCGACACGGTGATTCTCATCTTAAAAATATAAATAGGTACTTTTAATCAAGTTATAAAAGGAAGCCAAAAAAGATTATTTTTTTCCTTTTTATTGTGATTTATTGGGTCGGGCGTTTTTTTAAATTTTAAATTTTATTTTTTATTTCATTCTTTTCAAATTTCTAATTAATTCTAATAGATACCAACTGATCCAAAACGCAGCTCATAAAAAATAGCTACCTCATCTTGGCAAAGTACTTGTAGCTCTTGAACTGCTTATCTGATTTTCATAAAACATACTAAGAACCATCGCTATGAACAAGGTTTTCCATTAAAAAAACCGCACTCAAACCGGTTCATTAATTCAGGAGCTACGGTGCCACAAACAGAAAAGCAGCTAATAAAAATAGCCACCTCGTCTTGGCAAAGTGCTTGTGGCTCTTGAACTGCTAATCCGATTTTCATAAAACATACCCAAGAACTACCGCTATGAACAAGGCTTTCGATTAAAAAAACCGTACTCAAATCGGTTCATTAATTCAGGAGCTACGGTGCCCCAGACAGAAAAGCAGCTAATAAAAAATAGCTACCTCATCTTGGCAAAGTGCTTGTAGCTCTTAAACTGCTAATCCGATTTTCATAAAACATACCTAAGAACCACCTCGATAAACAAAACTTTCGATTAAAAAAACCGCATTCAAATCGGTTCATTAATTCAGGAGCTACGGTGCCACAGGCAGACACACAGACAGACAGGTCAAACTTATAACACCCCTCTTTTTGCGTCGGGGGTTAAAAAGAATAATAATAAACGATTTATTGCACACACAGATAAAGAAACAGAAATTTTTCAAAAACAACACAGACGTTCAGCACAGGCTGCCTTATCTATACTAATACTAATAATATTATAAAGAGGAAAGATTTGATTGTTAGTTTGTTTGTATTGAATAGGCTTCGAAAGTACTGAACCGATTTTGATGTAAGTTGGTATAGGGATAGTTCGAGACCAGGGGAAGGGATAGGGTAATATTCCTACGGGAAAATATAAAATTCCCACGGGAAAACAAAAATAACGCTGGCGAAGATATGAGCGGAAAGCTATTGCTAATAAGCAATCTCTTCCAGGCAACCTTGGACCAGGGAAATACATAAAGGAAATTAAAAAAACACCATAATCCATTATGTAAGTTGGGTAAAGGATACAAAAACACTTGTTGTCGAAATTTCAAGATCGCATTAACAAAACAAGCCGAACGTTTTGTAACTAAAAATTCAAGATGGCTGAACGGTGCATTAGGTTCGAATAACGCATATGTGCAAGAATTAAGAGACGAAGGCGGGTCGGAAAAAGCTTCGATTGTTGCCATAATGCGAAGCTCTAATACAAACGAGAAAAAGGTGATGAAGAAAAAATATTTCATGAAACCATCAATATGAAAAGTTTCTCTGCAGATGAAGCTTTGGCCCTCTACGGGGATTTGGATCTGTCAAAAGCTAGTACACATTTTTAAGATTTGGATGTCAAAAGCTAGTACACATTTTTAAGATTTATAATTTATAGAAAAGAACACAGTCATGTTTCCGTCATTATTATAACATATCGAGTATCTGACGCAAAAAAACGTACTATCTGCCTGCTTCGAGTATTGAAGTAACAGTCACAAGTGCTAAAGTAAAGCTACAAGATTTGCTGGATCATAATATTGGCCGTGTTTTGATGATAAAAGGTATTTACCTTCTCAAATACGTCTCAGGTTTAGCAAATGGAGATGTGTTGGTTCATCGGGGCAAAGTGAATACAAACAACGATTTTTGAGGCAATATTATATTTAACTTTATAAATTTTGAGGGAAACATGTCTCCTGAATAAACAGGAGTAGGAGTAGGTTGTAGGTCCATGCTCTTATAGTGTATTTTAGTCAACTATCACGTCATTTAGTGATATAATAACAATATTATATCATTATTTCCTTTATAATCACCTTCATATTCTCGTAATAAGCAAACAATGAAACGGAAAAAGTAATTTTGTATGGAAAAGTGGCGATTTTTTATTTTGTATGTGTTTATGTGTAATAATAAATTAAATATATAAAGATTCTAGTATCATTTCATAGCTTATATATTGGAGATCCTGTATGCAGAATTTTGTATCCGTAGGTGTAGTAGAAAAAAAGTTGCAGATTTTTGAAACGCAACTCACGCTTTCATCCAATAGTGCGGCGCGCGGCGGCGGCGGATAGTGTCGACTGACGTCACAGCCTGTCCGTAGGCAGCGGCGGATTTAATAAAATCAGTTGATGCAAATTGTTTTATAACTTTACATCGGACGGACCGATTTTGGTGATTTAAAAAACATATTTATTGTGATACAATAAGGAATGTTACTATATATGTTGTATTATGAAAAGCCATACCATTACGGGACCTCATTGGTCGTTGGAGAGAACAACCATTACTGCCAGTGTCAAGCACAGATCAATTATGTAGCACACCAAGTGCCAGGATAGACATGGAATAGGCTAGATGACTAAAAATTTTTTTTTGCTCTAATAGAAGCTCATTCATATAATAAACTCAAAGACATTATAAGGGATAGACCGACAATACGCGCGGCCTCTAAGAAACCCCCTTCAACCACAACAGCGGTCAGGCGGCCGCTACTCATACTGTATTTGTACTGCATTCGACTGTCGAGCGCGCGTCAAGTTATAAAAATACTTAAACATGCCCAAATAACTGCGTTTTGTAGTGTAAAAAACGAACAGTAATAAAAACTAAATCACATTGTAACATTATTTATTACCGATGAATCTTAATTATGCTTATTTATTTAGCTATTATCATATCAAAATTGGTTGAAGGGGACTTCATACATTGTTGGTCTACTCTTATAATGTCTTTGAATAAACTAAAAGAAAAATTCGGTTTTCGAATAACTAAAAAAACAACCAAGATATAAGGTATTAAATATTTTTCTCCATCTCTTTCTTGCAAAACGGCAATTTACATGGAGTTTATATGGCCGTACTAAACAGTGACGTCACTGTTCATGTCGGATCTCTCTGTCTAATCGCTTCCAAATCAACAACTTAAAATGCTTGTATCTAATGTATTTCTAAGCCGATTTTAATTCTAATTTCACAGGACTTCATCTTTTTTCACGGTATTTTAATATTTAATGACGAAACGTAAAAATTAGAATTCAGTCATCATCCCAAAGTAATAATTGCATGGTCACAGGTGACATTAGAACTATTGTTCTAATGTCACGAAAGCGATAGCGAGTGATCGCTATGAGATGGGCGGTAGGACCGCTGATAGTGAATTATTTCAAAAAAACTTATAGGATCAAACTGAAAACTATAGGTTAGGTTAAGTTGTGTTGGAGGAGTGGGTTGGGCCGTGAGCGCCGGCCGGCAGGGGCGGTAGAGCAGCCTCACCTACCGGATGGTACAGATGTCGACCGGTCACGGCTGCTACCGCCATTATTTGCAACATGTCGCAAGTAGGGAGCAAATGCTGCAGCGCCACCACTGCGGCTGGCGCTCCCGACGACATTGCCGGACACACCCTTACAGAGTGTCCGACCTGGGGCCTTACCATGAGCTCTTATCGCAGGCCTTAAACAGTATTGCTGTCTATTTCCGTACCATGACCGGCTTAAAGCAGCGCGTTTGCAGGCCTGCTTAAAATGACGTCACGAAACCGTTCACCTTTTTTTATGTATGAACTTTCGTACCATGACCGCCCGTTTGACCGTTTGAAAACTGCTTTTGAACGTCCCAAATGTCAAATAAAGCAATCATTAAAAAGTTGCTCTTCAGCCGCTGTAACAAGATTGTTAAGTGGATTAGGCCCAATTTGGTGGAATTTTCATAAGATAATTGTTAAAACTAACTTTATTTAAGATGTTTTCAAACGGCTGTAGTGACTTTTTCTCTAATTTTAACTCCCTAATTTTCGTATAATTAATAGCCGAGGCACGCGAGTGTTTTTAATTTTTATATAGTTTTCACAGTGTTTATTACTCTTGAACGTTGAGATATTGCTTGAGATGTGATGTGACGATAATGAAATATTTGAATTTTTGGAGAGTGAACACCGCACGGAGTTAAAACAAGTGACATCGAGAGAAGCTAATGATACCCTCAGAACAATCAATACCTTTGATTCAGAGGAAAATGAATTTCACTATAAAGAAGTACCTACTCTGTGAAAATGAATTTATTAAGCAACTAGCGACCCGCCCCGGCTTCGCACGGGTGCAATGTAGATACTAATGTGGGGCAGTTTGAAGTGATTAATAATATTATATGTATATTACATACAAACCTTCCTCTTGAATAGATAGGGTAATCTATTGCTGAAACTGCATTGAAATCCTTTGCATAGTTTGTGTTATTATACTATATTATAATAGATAGATGTTAGTTGTTTATTGATTATATTAAAAACCCTTGCCTTTACATTAATTTTATTTTGTTCTACTTTATCTAATGTTAAGCATAATGTAGGTAACATTTTTCATTCTAACCATGTTTGGTTAGAAGGAATGGTTAGAATGTTGGTTAGGAATTTTTACTATACTTTCAACTGATAGTGAAAATTAATATAGAAACAAAGTAAATAATTAATTTAGAAACAAAGGTCACTTCGGACCATTTTTTGTAGCAACCTTTAATTCACAGCTTAGCAAAAACCTTTTCTGTTACAGGGTTTTAACAGCTGTTCATCTTTATGCACATGGATCATACCAAAATTCAACTGGGGAACCCCAAAATGTTGCTCAACAGACAGGTTTCCCGTTTTATCACAAGAAATTGATACCATTAACAATGTGCAAATAAGAAATAAATGTGGTTTCCAAAAATATGCTAAAAGAATGTAATGTGTATGAGTTAAGGTGTGTATAATAAAGGCTAATAAGATTCAAATTGTGAACTTACTACCTTACCTACTATGTTCCCATAATGGTGTAGTAGGTTCATTCCTCCTCATCTGTGGAGAAACCTGTTCCCAGCGGTGAGTTGAAGTGGTGGTGGCATTACACCAAATTATTAAGGATAAGCATTAACTTTGCAAAATGCTTCTATAGCTTTTACCAAACCTACACATAATATCTTACCATCCTAACTAATATTATAAATGCGAAAGTGAGTTTGAGGCAAAAAGGCACTTCTTGTTCCACAAACAAAATTTCTTTCTGCAGATGTGAATTTAATTTTGTGGCAAAAAAAAATTATTGTACCCACTACTTCCTAAAGTTGAAAAATAGTAATAAATAGTTAAAACTCAGTTTACAAAATAATTAATATGACGGTTCATTAATACCTTCTCAACAATTTTTGTGCTATGGGAAATGATATAAATAATATAAAACTTGAAGTGAGAGCTTTCTATGTATTACATAGAAAAAAACTACATATACCGGGTGTAACGGAATACCGCAATAATATTTAAGTTTGTTTGTAAAAAAATGTAAATGTAAACGTAAAAAAATGTTTTACGACTATTCTTTGTTTTTTTATTATATGCCTACTTTCGATTTAATACTCTTAACTGTTGAGCGTATTAAATCGAAAGTAGGCATTTAATAAAAATACAAAGAATAGTTATAATACATTTTTTTTGTAAATCAACAACCTTAAATATTATTGCGGTATTCCGTTACACCCGGTATATTAAATAAAAAAAATATTTCAGATGTGCATTACAGACAGATCTAAGTATATGCACATTGTTGTTAGCATATAATGATTACACTCAATAAGACACAGAAAGGAGGGCATTCAGTGAAATTAAGCTTTCAATTCTTGAAAGTGGATATCGTCGTTGAAGTTCTATACACACTGTGTATGTCAAAATAGCAACTTTTACGAAGAGTGTAAAAACTGCACAATTATACATAAATATATACTATTTTAATGCCATTCCATTACTTACAGACATTTCATTGGATCCATTAGGAAAAATAAAACCATTATAATGTTAGTACGAATTTGTGATTAATGCGAAGTATTCAAAAAACGTCGTGTGATCTTTTTTCCGCCAAAAATGACTTACGTGGTGTTAGAACTTCAATGACGATATATCATTTCACCATAAAGACGTTTATAATAAACACTTATTAGGTTTCTTATGCTACCTACAAGGGTGTGTGATTAGTCTTGTCGATCATCAGTTAACCTCACCAGGGTCAACTGATGATCGATTGAGAGAAAGAAATTAACTCGTGAGAAATGCTCGGGCAAAAAAATGCTTAACTGCAACATCACAACAATGTATGTGTTGATGCAAATCATCTAGGGTATAATCACGAATCATTTACTTGGACAAATCATCCTCTCATTTAAAAAATTTAAATACACTAGATAATAAAGCTTTATTATTATTGGTAAAAATAAAACGAATAACATTTTTCCAAAATATAATAAAAAGTTAGGCTCAAAACAATGAAATCAAACACAAGAAACAAAAAAATACTACAATGTTAGTCTTAAAATAAAACAATCATTTCAGTTTATTCCCAATCTTTCTTGGCCCAAATTTTTGCCTCTGTATTCACACTATGCAATGAAGCTAATCATGATTAATCCAAGAAGCATTTAACCAAACGTCTACTGCAGTGCAAGATTCATCTATTGTGGCAGACATGAAGCAGCAGCCAAAAATGAAATTTGTTCGCTTCTGGGTTGTTCACCAGATATCCTATGACAAATATATGTACTTCTTCAAATTTAGCTGTCTGTGAGTGAGTTTCTTCAATAAAGCAAACAAAATTCAGGTTTTTAAGATTCAACTTATAATAAAACATTTATTTCTTCACAATAACTGTCTTTTATTCGCATGACACATTCAAATTAATTTACACTTTTTGGATTTATTTGCATATACCTATTTGGTTTTAAACATTTCAATAATTTAGCCTCACATATGGTTTGCTTTTCAGTATTCATGGTAATGAGATGACTAAAGCTGGTGGGTGTTGAAGAGTAACATCATAATTATTATTCATTTACTAAACATAAATTGTGTAATGCTTTCCATATCTTTTTCCACTTCTCGCTTGTGCAGACTTATTAAAACCTATATACTGGTTATATGTATTTTACCAGACGTCTTCCAAGTCATGCAAACATCGAAAAAATATCTATAACATTGACGAACCCAGATACCATTCGAGTTGATTTCATTCAGAAGTAATCAGAGAAATCTCTGGAAGTAATAGGTAGATATTCTTAGTTCTTATCGCTGTACAAAGCACGACGATGTAAATTACTTGCAAACACTTTGTACAATGAAGAATCAACACAAAAAACTGCCGACACACTTTTCTATCGATTGTTTAGAGAAGAAAATACAAACAAAACATCTGTATTTTAGAACACGATTGGTCGTTGTCTAAAATTCTTTTTTGTTTGGTGGTGTTTCCCTTTTGGATTTCCCCAGAATCGAGATTTTTGCTGTTTTCGTTTTTCAGAAGGATGGTAATGCCCTTGTAAGTAAGACTGCTTTCTTGACATGGATCGTGAAAGTACAATAAGTAGGTGTATTTTATACAAAACTTCGAAGATCTGTAATTCTTTAAAATTTTCTGCCACCTAAAATAAATTAATGTACATAGGTTAAGTACGTTCATAACAAGCTATGAAAATTTCCTTCCACTATCAATAGCTTGGAAAATTCTTGGAGAATGTAGAGTAAAGATGTAATAAAATAAAGACAACTATAAAATATAATAACTCATATCTTGAGAATAAAAAACATTAAAACGAACAACAAAAATAACAAATAATTGTAAATATGTTGAGATATTCTCTTTTACCGGTTCAACCGGTTTTTAATCTTTCAATGGTTTTCGAACGCTTCCGAAGAACAGAGATGTCAGATACAACAGTTGTATAGCGCTATCTCGTTTTAACATTAAGGCAGACCAGAGACAAATAACCGTTCACCTTACGACTCAAGCAATCTATAAGCCGTTCACCTAAACAGGGCTCATAGTACGATTTTAAGCAATCCTGTTTAAGGCCTGCTTAAGAACTGCACGGATTATGGATGGTTTTATAAAAGCTCATGGTAAGGCCCCTGGTGACCCCAGCGCGACACACTAGCCCTCGCGCCGGACATAGGTAGGGGTGCACCCGTCGCGCTGGCCAGCGTCGTATCCAAGATGCTGACACGAGGCCTTAGACAAATTCCACACTCTAACTTTTCCGCAGTCGCTCCGCAGAAAAAATGTATGGAAGTGACATTAGCTTACGATGACCTCACGTTAATTTTTCCGTAGCTAATGTCATCTCCATACATTTTTTCTGATGAACGACTGATGAAAAGTTAGCATGTGGCATTTGTCTAGGGGGGCAGCGCGACGGCATCGGAGGCAGCGGAGCGGGCGCGGGTAGAGGACCCTCAAGCCACCCCGCTCCGCTGCAATTGGTTGGGTAGGAGGAACCGAGGACGAAAAGGGCATAACTTTTCCTCCTTGGTCATTAACAATAATTTTGAGGTCACCTTGGCCTGTGACATTACACGATCAATAAATATCGCGATCGTGGATCATGGTCCAAAATATATATCTGTGGTTCAAACAAAGTGATAAATATTGAACGTCTAGTATACGCCTCAGGCGGTTCGCGATATTTATTGATTGTGTATTCTATGATATTGATGGATCGCCCTAAGGATCACAGAATTTCTCACGAATTTCTAGATATTTTGAAATCAAACTCCTTGATATATGTCTTGCGATATTTATTAATCGTGTAGCCCTGTCATCAATATTTATCGCGATCCCCGTTTTCCATTTAATCGTCACAAGTTTTTCACGCTAACATCAAATGTTAACCGTGTTTTGCTTTTCTTCTAAGAAATGTTAACATTTTTAGTCGCGCTATTTTTCACAAAGAGAACCTAACCACAAAATGGAACGCATTACGTTAATATACAATGCTAGCCCTGCTAACGTCAAAATCTAATGGAACGCGATGATGCTAAAAATGTTTAAAATGCTGCAAATCTGCGCATAAATGGAACACGCCTTACGTATATTTTCCGTAGCTACACATTCACCTGCAGATTAGAGAGATACTGAAGTAGCCGCTAAATTGCCTAATTTTATTTAGGTGCAGCTAAACCATTATGCTATTCTACGGTAACTGTCAAATTCAACTGACATTGCTAATTTGAATACGACGTTCCTAATTTTAGACGGTCAATTCAACTTAGCTTTAGCCGCCCAAACGCTATTCCAGACGCGTAAACATCCTAAACTGACTATTTTTAGCGGCGACTAAAATCACCCCGATTAAAATTAGAACCTTGCTAAAATCCGCCATTTTGGTAATGAAAAATACAAATCCAAATAACAAATGAGGTACAAATTTTAATTTTGCCCAAATTGATTGTTTCGCCCTAAATTAAGAGGAAAATAAAAATATTGACGCGATCCATATTAAACGTGTATGGTTGACATAAATCCATCAATAAATATTGAAATGGTATTTGATAAAATATAATCGTAATAAATATTGAACGCCTATCATACGATGCATACGCCCCATTTTTTACTATCATTCAATTTTAGACATAAGGCGCGTTCGGGTAGCCTGTGGTGGCGTTTTTAGCATTATCAAAATTGGCGTTGATGGAAAGCGTTCGGTTAGGTTATGAAATTTTTTCCATTTTTGCTCCACACCCTAACCGAACGCTACATTATCAATATGTCAATGTTATAAGTTATTATAACCTAACTTTATTTTCATTTTCCAAATTCTGGATGTATTATGACGTAAGAAGCTCGCTTCATGATTAACGATCAATAATTTCCATTAATGATGAAAATAAAATTTATTTCGTCAACTAATTCAATCGTGTCAAACATTTAAGTTTAGTAAACGTCAAAACTCTTAAACGTCAAAAACTTCCACTTTTGACCCTTCACTTCACTTCACTTCTTGGTTAAGTGGCAATCGGTCGTTATCGACAACCATTACTGCCAAACTCGAGTTTATGGATAAGACACTTTAATCTGAGTTTACTTTTTGTTAATAGAGGCCAAAGGTGTGGTTTAAAATTTTGCTTTGGGTTACCTGAAAATGGACAAAACATATGACATCACAAATATACTTTTGACCCTCTTCGAGAGCTGGGGAAATAACTGAAAAAATGTCGAAATTGGCAATTCACAATGCCATTTGTGACATTTTTTCAGCTATCCGAACGGTTGACAAAAATGCTCATGTTTTTAGCATTTCTTTTAGCCGAACGCTCCTTGTGTCAATTTTTAACTGTTATTTTTGACATCGCGACACTGTGCTATCCGAACGCGCCTATATTCTCTCTCTTTATTCTGTGCATTCAATTATAATTTGCCCAGAATAATACAAATCATTTGTCTGAAATTACAAGGAAGCATTCCCCTTTCCTGAGGGACGGTCGCTATCCGATGAAGCCTTGATGACCGTATGTTTAAAGGCATAAGGTGGAGTTTAGCCGGTAAGAGTCCGGCATAATCCTTAGGGCGATCCATCAATATCATAGACATGAGGATTCTCCACCGCCACTCACAAATTATATTACTGTTCCGCCACAGGCGTTGGAATCACCCCTATAACTAGCGGGTCGTTAGTGGAGCGGCTCTGAGACAGTCTCCGCCATTTTTTTTGACGCCATTTTGCTTTTGGGTGCATGTGTGTGTGTCGTGTCGTGTCATTTCATCATAGAAGTAGAACGCACACATTTGCATTTCATTTTTCATTATTACATTGTTGGTTTGTTTAAATCTCTAATTTATCTTCAGATTTTATGTGTTTTAAGCATGTTTTTTAAGATTTTTGACACTCACTGTTCTTGATTCAATAACAGTACCTGTGTGTACGAAGGGATTCGGCAGTTTTATCGGTTTGTTTGCTTGTGATTTTCTAAACTTAATAACTTTTTGACCTTTCATTGTTTCATACTATTTCATGCTAATATAGCTGAGCCCACCTGGTTAGCTACCATAATCTTACTTAAGTTTATCAGATCACCATGGTGACAGTACAACTTGTGCAGAGTACAACTTGTTACTCTGATAATCAGACATCCAGCAACTCTCTTGTAGGCAAATCCAGGTGAAGAACGCTTTCATCTTTGGCCTAATAGTTATTTACCAAAATGTATGAAGTTGAACTTTCCCATACTAAAAAACGAGCGAACTTTATATTGTTATGAATCCACTAAAATATTTTACAGACCATCGGCTTCAACAGAGGTTACATTTCTGGATGCACATCAATTTTGAAATCGATAAAAACAACTTATGAACACAGAAAAACTAGTGTTATTTTGAAACACAAATACTTGAAGATGAATATCTTGAGTTGAGTATGCAATAAATAACTTCCTCCAAGTGAAATAAATTCAGGAATACTTAAAAATCCAATAATGATAGGTGAGCAAAGTTGTGTAATATTTTTTTCATTAAATAAACAATAGTTTAAAATTAATTTAATATTATGTTTTCCATTAAATAACCTACACTATGTTGTTGTTCAAAATTACATGTAATTTTTTTTTAGATTGAATGAAAATGAAAAACACTTCTTCTCAAAAAGAGTAGCAAAGCTCTGCTAAAATTGATCTTCTGATGGTGCACATGTCTGGGCGCAAGGTGACTTCGGAAGCATAGAGAAGCTCGATATGTTAGAAGCTTTGGTTACTCACCATGGACCTGAATTTCATTTTATCAATTTTATTAATATGCTAAGAACATAAGCCACTGCACAAGCAATGAACAGGACATGAATAACAGAAAGTGGGCTGTCAAAAGGTGATTAATTTGTTTTTGACATAAATATGTTTGCTTATTAACCCCTTGTTTCTGAAAGGCTAATCAGTGATAAAATTAAATATAGTACATTCAAGATAAGAAAGTTCCCTTGACAAATCGATTTTTTCCGTTTCATGCATACTAATTTCCGTGATGAAAAAAATAATTTATCTCCTTAGGTTATTTTTATCAAAAATGTAATAATTAATTCCACATTAAATAAAAACAAGAATATCAGCCTAATTAAATAAAATTATAATTCTAAAGTTTAAAAATAAAATGTTTGTGTAAAGTATAAGTTCCGATTCATGACTCAAATAAATACTTAATTAAACAAATATTTTATCAGAATTATAAATAATTATATTTAACTGGATGGGATATTTTGGGATGTTGCCTTGATATTAGGACACCTAATTTTTATGGTTGTATCATATAGAATAGCTTTAAAATTAACACTTTTTATTCATGTCAATTTTCTCTCAAGTCTTATAGTTTGCGAGTAAATAAGCTTTGAAAATCACAATAGTCACGACGAAAAAAAAAATGGGATGTTACGTTGCTATTATAACACCTACTTTTTATGGTTATATCAGAAAATGACTAGAACGTGATGAGCAGATCAATACACACTTGTTCACAGTGGCTTTCTATTTCTTGTGTTTAGATTATGAAATCGAAAATTGGTACCAAAGGTTTTATAATTTTTATAGACAAATCAAATTTTCATAATTAGACTGTTCAGCTTAAATCAATATATTAATTTAGTTAAAAATATTTCTTAGAGAAACCTTTGCTTGTGAATTATAAATAGCACCAACTGAAGTCCAAAAATACTTTCTATACTAGCAGCCGAAACCCAGCAGTAATAGCCAATTACATGACACTGAAAATAACTAAGTAAATTTATCTTGCCGTATCAACATAGTAACATGCTTGAATTGTTTTACTACATATACAACAGAACTAGGTCTGTTCGCGAAGGACTATGTTGATCCCACAAACGTGCATCAAGTGTAATACCCAAAAATTTTGTAACTACAATTGATGAGTTCAACGATTCGATTGTATCCACTTTCCTTACATTTGGCCATGAGAATTTAATAAATCTAGTTTTATTTGAGTTTAGTGAACCAATTTGGAACATTTAACTCTGACACAATTATTTAAGAGAATGTGAAAGTTTGATAAACATAATTTTAAAAGCATTACAAAAGGAATGGGTATGCCATTCCTTTTAAATGCTTTTTCAAACTCTAATTAAAATCATTTATATGAATGAATATCATTAATTTATGGAAAACATTTCTTATTGACCTTAACATATTCATCAAAATTAAAAACTAGATTGATTTGTTTGGTTAGATTACCTACTATAAAATTAATTGCTTTTAATGTTAACTTCTTCAAAATGTATTCAAACGTTTTAAACTATTTGCCATTGTCTGCAGAGTTCAATTCTTCAATCTGAAGTTTTGTAAATAATCAATAAAACAAAATTATTTTCAAAAACAAAGTAATGTCTTATATAATTATCTTTTTTGTATCAACAGGTGTACAGATATTGAGAAGTGGAGAGACTAAGATCAGATGGAGAGGCAGGTTATTTATTTTTACTAGGTTTTTCACTGTTTTTCATTTTAGAGTCGTCACACTTTATACAAATGCTTATTTATCTTTTCAGAATCGCAGAGTAAGCACAGCGTTGCATGGCGGAGAATTGTGGGTTCTAATAAGTTCCATTGTGTACGTTTTTGTCATATTGTATGTTAAATTCAATAAAAAGATAATCGCATTTCGTTGTTTTGATTTTTAATAACCTAAAATATTATCAGAATTAAAAAAGTAGATTAGGGCTGTAAATTTATATCGATAATTTTCAGTATGTCGATAATAAGCAGTCGATAGTTTTGCAGCACTATCATTACGGAGCTGTCATTTCACTACGAAACGGCCGCTAGAGGGGTTGATTCCTATCTGTAACAGTAATATAATTTGTGGTTCCGCCACTCCGCATAGTGGTTGGCAAACTGCGTTTGCCGAAAAAAAAAAAGGAAGCATTGAGATAATTTGACACTAGGGTTGCGTTCCGAAACAAAATTTCGAAAAAAAAGATAACATACCAAACATGAAAATACATATTTTACAAATTGAGGAAATCTTGATGTTTTAAAAGTTAATTTAGACGTAATTCAATTCAATTTGTATATATTTAAAAATATTTTTTATTTGCTATGATGAAACTTTTATTAAAATAAAATAGCTTTTCTAATTTCATTGGACACAAATCATGATTAATTAATAAAATTATAAATAAAAAGAAAACATTGTGAGCTAAAAACAACGTAAATTTAATAATGGACACTGTAAGAAGATCTTGGAAACTACGTAAGTGTTAATATTATTAATTATTGCTTTAAAATTCTATCGCTTTTGAAATGTTCACGAAATCTTTCCTTACAGAAGAGTTTGTAGCTCATAAAGCTAATGTAAATTGTTTGGCAATGGGTCACAAATCCAACCAAGTATTGGCTACAGGAGGTGATGATAAGAAAGTTAATTTATGGGCTATTGGCAGACAAAGTTGCTTAATGGTGAGTTTATTTATTATACTTTATACATTTGATCAACAACTTTACTAATAAAATATTTGTCCTAATTGCAGAGCTTAAGTGGTCACACTACACCTGTGGAATGTGTTTGCTTTGGTCATTCTGAAGATTTAGTGTGTGCTGGTTCTCAAACAGGTGCATTAAAAATTTGGGATTTAGAAGCTGCTAAACTCTTAAGAACCTTCACAGGACATAAAGGGGCTATTAAGTGCATGGATTTCCATCCCTATGGAGATTATTTAACAACCGGATCATGTGATAGCAATATTAAACTGTGGGATACAAGGAAAAGAGGTTGCATTGTTACATATTCAAGTCACCATTCAGCTGTTAATAGTTTACAGTTTAGTCCAGATGGCCAATGGATAGCCTCTGCTTGTGAGGATGGTGAGATCAAATTAGTACTGCTACTACAAATACTGCTTTTATTGTAGGCTACTTTGATACAGCCAAAAAAATATATTAATAATATTTGCAGGGTTGGTAAAAGTTTGGGATGTACGTGTGGGCAAAGTCATACAAGAATTCATGGAACATACATCTGCAGTAACTTGTGTTAAATTCCATCCTCATGAATTTTTACTTGCCAGCTGTGGCACTGATAGATCTGTAAATTTTTGGGATATGGAAAAGTTCCAATTAGTTTCTAAATTTGAAAAAGAGAATACCTCGATAAGGTAAGACATCCAAATGTTATACTGGTAATTGTAATTGGCTAGACTCCTAGTGTTAGTGGGACTGTTACTTTATCTTTTTAATAATAATTATAGGCATAGCTTTTTAAATCTTACTAAATTTCAAAAACTTATGATACTATAATAGTTATAAATCTATGAACCTTAATTATGGAGTTTAATGTTAATACCAAAAATGATTTTGAATGAATATGCTTTGTTGTTCAACTTGAAACTGTTAACCTTTAAACTACTGATGTGATTTTTTTTCACATAAGCTCTGATATGGAGGCCTGGGAGGCCCACACCTTTAAATTACAGTTTTTTCAAATCTTGAGGCTTTATAAGTTTATATACAGTAGAACATCTTATAACCCCTCGTTTACACCAAGAAACAAGTAAAATACTAGTTTTATACAATACTTGTAGAATACTTGTCAAAACATAATTATTTGTTTTATACATGTATTGCAACTGTCTCAAACATTCTTTCGTTCATACTGTGTTGCCAACAAGTCTCTAAACAAGTGTAAACCACATCTGCGTTTACACTTAGATCTATGACATATTCAAACTAGTCTGATACATTAACAGTGTTTACACTTACAAAAAGCAATCGTGTTTTTAACAAGTTTTGTTTATTTCACTGAAATTTATGTATCATACTAATTTAAAACATGTTTTAAACTCTATCCATGCTTGTTGGATAAAGTTTTAAACTTTTACCGGACGGACCATATTATTTTACGGGGGGAAGAGAAGAAAAAAAAAATCAAAAAAATACAAAAAATGCTGCACTAGTTGAGAGCAGCATTTTTAGATTTTAAAAAAAAAAAAATTTTTTAATTCTTCGTTTTTATTTTATTTATAATAATTGATGTGTCCTGAAGCGTCCCTAACATTTTCCAGTGATAAAAAAATGACCGTGTAAAAAACAAGTATAATACTGCACTCATGAAGTAAAGTGCCTCAGCATCTTTACTTTCCATTGTGAATAGTCAATTGAGTAGAAAATATTAATGAAACTACCGGACTGGCGTGTCATTTTCTAAAGTTTATCTACGTGACATCATAAACATGTAGACAACTAGTAGTTCAGAAACAATTTCATACAACAAGTTGTATACATGTTTTGTATTCAACAAGTTTTATACATGTATACGAGTGTAAACAATAAATGAAAACATTACATAAAACTTGTTAAATACATGTAATATACCTTGGTGTAAGTTGAACTTTAAGGGAGACCAAAAAATTTTCGTGTTATAGAGTTTTCGACTTATGGAGGATTTCAACTTAGATGATATTGATTATTATTAGGGATGCATCGATACGCCTTTTTGCCGATACGATACCGATACTCTTATAAAAATATCGTTGATACCGATACCGATACAAACGCTTAGTGAATTAAAATTAAATTAAGGTAAAATCACGGGGACCCATCACGAACAAAAGTAAAATAATTCTATAAAAGCATCAATAGATGGCACTACTTTAATCGATTTTTGTAATGACTTTTTAGTGAATTTAGTAAAAGTCAACAAGTCGAAAACTATTGATTATATTTTAAAAAATAACTTAGCACGTGGGAAGTATCAAAATACGTTTTTAAGTCATGCTAGAACGGTTTAGCATTTCTTTTTACAAATTTATAGCACTCCTAGCGACAATTGTCTGAACTTCAATGTATCTCTCAAAAGCATAGCTCAAAGTACCACGCAATGTCTGCTTTAACTATTTGATTATATACTGCTCACTCATAGATGGCACTACTTATGTATGCTTGTTCGTATGGTCACAGATTGAGTTGAATTATTTTATTTTATTATATTACCTACAAGGTGTTTGGTATGTAGGTATTTTGACATAATCATAATAGTAATGGCGTCATTGAAAATTCGAAACTGCAAAATTAATTTTCTAATTCCCATACATTTGAAAGTGTAATGTCGAATTATGGTCGAATTACACAAAAACATGACATCGTAAATTTCACCACTTCCAATAGGTCAGGATTGGTCTACTCGTTAGATCTTCGTTTTTAAATCTGTGTGGCAGTGGTTCGATCCTGTCCTGATGTAGTTATTTTTTTTAAAAATTGCTTGTTTTATTATTTTGTTTTTCTTTATTGCTTTTTGTTTATTAGGTATATCAATTCCTTTTATTTATATCTCAATTTGTTTTTTATTTATAATTTTCTTTTAAGAACAAAAAGATTTAGGTTAGGATTAGAGAGGCGATTTTAATAAGTAAGAACTTACCCTATATAATATTTTTTCGGAAATTTTCAGTTAAATGCCTACGAACCGAAAAAAAGTTTCACTTGCATGTTGGTTTCATAAAACCACAGTGATTTTTTCACTGACCTAACTATTTTGTATGGGGGATTTCAAAACTAATTTTACAAATCTGAATTTTTAATAACATCATAAGTATTATTCAACTATGTTAGGTACATACATAGTCATAGATAATATAGGTAAGTAATACGTAAAGTACAGTCAGCAACACGTCAAGCTTTACATTTGCATTACGAAAGCCGCCGCTATTACGAGCGACATAAGGGCAGTCTTAAGGTCAACATTTAAAGCCCAGCGTGAGTATTAATGAAAGAAAAAAGAAAGAAAGAAAGAAAATGGTTTATTCAATGGCACTAACACAGAATAACAAATAAAAAAAGGGAAAACACTAATAGATGTGCCACGAAAAGGGTATCTACTCAGCATAAAGCCGAGGCGTCGCAGACTCCCCGGCGCTGGTCTTCCGTAGACACCCTGAAGAGGCACCACTATGGCACACACACACTAAGCTATAAACAACAACAAAAATCTTAATATATACGTAATACACTCAACATGGAATAATAGAAATATACAAATATATATAATATATATAGGTACATAAAGCTCCACGTATATATACATTGTATCAACAGCATGACGTGTCATGAATTGTGACAGGTTACATAACATAGTAGGGTAGATGTGCCTGTTTCCCGATTACTGCCAATTTTCGACCATTTAACGGTCCTCCCTTGTTAAATGATCAAAAATAGTAATATTGGTATACTTGCATCACCAAAACATAAACAAGTAGCAACCTGAATACATTGTTCCCCCCCACACACACAAACTAGAAGAATTGAACGAAAGCTGCGAAAACTAACCAATTATTTGTCTGAGGTTAGCAGCGGAGAGCGTCACATGCGTTGAATATTAAGAAAAAAATAGTAAGGTGCCACTACTTGTACGGAAAGTTTTTAATTAATCTTAAGTAATATTGGATTATTTATTGTTTGTGCAGCTAGTTTATGACCTTTACTGTGTGGATTAATTAGATTTTAACGTAAATTTCATGACCAAATTCATAAAATGAGGTGGTCAAGAAAGGGTATACGCTTTACTCAAAAAATTCAGTTTTCGACCGGGTGGTCGATAAATAGGTAAGGCACCTACAAATAAGATTTCTATGTTGTTTTAAAATGTATGGAAAGATATTAAATCTAATTTGATAATGTGAGCTTTATTTACATATATTATCTAATGGCCAATTTTCGTCCAATATTTTACTTTGTTAATATAAACTGAATATGACAAACAATGTTGTTGGTCGAAAATTAGAAATATGGTATAATCATCCCAGTTTCCGACTGCCTTTTTTCGTTTAGCTAAAATCAAAAGAATTGAATTAATTATTCAAAACTATTTGAATGAATTCTAATTAACTCCCACTTCTTAATCAAAATAAATTTTAGATTGTGTTTACTTTTTAAATAAATACTTCGAAAATTCGAAAAGTCATGTTGGTCGAAAATTGGGTACCTACTTATAGTGTAAAATCATTCCAATTATCGACCGTTTTTTGGTTAGTTAAAGTTTAAAGTTAATTAAAGATATTTCATAAATATTATTATACATTCTAATTAGAAATTCATTGTAAAAATATTTAAATTTAATTAGTAATATTCAAGCAAGTTGGGGATGAAATGGCCCGGCCGGCCGACAACCGGTTGGGATACATTACTTTTCTACCCCTGGCCTGCCCGTCTGGGGCATTATTGCACTTGGCGACCCCTCCGTAGAGTAAGGCCCTGCGCTTGGGTCAGTGATGCTGGCTCACCGTCGTGCCAGTCTGCAGTGGGCGCACTCGGGGAATGGCTAACGCCGATCCTGATTGTGCCTCTATGGAGTTAAAAGTTGCTGGAGGGTGGTTTAGCCAGGTATGGGGTTAATACCCGAGTCCAATGGCATATCCTTGGGGCGGCCTTGTCAGCTTTTAAGTCCCTTGTCGAATCGTAAAGAGATTACCCCTCCTTAAAAAAAGGTTAGATATTGTGACCACATGAATCTGAATTAAAACTGCATGTTTTCATACTCCGGATTTGATTAGGAATAAATAGACGTCCCATTAGGACCCGTTGACGAAGTTGACCAAAGCAAACGGAGAAATCGTCGCTTCGAAATCGGAGATTCTTTCGGAAGTTAGCACTAGCACCTTCTACAGTCAGCTATACGCGTCGCACTCACCCCGTCCCGCGCCGGATGAGAAGGATCCAAGAGCCACCTTAACCCGCCATGCAACGAAGGATCTCCCAGACATCAGCCTAGACGAAATCGAGAAGGCTCTTGGGCAACTTAAAAATGGAAAAGCCCCGGGGGAGGATGGAGTCACAACGGAGCTTCTGAAAGCTGCTGGCAAGCCGATACTGAAGGAGCTCCAGTGTATATTTAATTCTATTCTTTTCTCCGGGAGAACTCCTAAGGCATGGCACATGGAGTTTAGGCGTATTCTTCTTCAAGAAGGGCGACAAGACTTTGTTGAAGAACTATCGACTAATTTCACTCTTGAGCCATGTCTATAAGTTGTTTTCAAGAGTCGTCTCGAACCGTCTTACACGAAGACTTGACAAAGCTCAACCTCCGGAGCAGGCCGGGTTCCGACGGAGTTATAGCACCATAGACCACATTCACACAGTAAGGCAGGTTATACAGAAGACCAATGAGTATAACCAACCCCTGTGCATGGCATTTGTGGGCTATGAGAAAGCTTTTGACTCCGTCGAGACCTGGTCTGTTCTAGAGTCTTTGCAGAGGTGCCAAGTTGATTGGCGATATATCGAAATGGTGAGATGTTTGTATGACACTGCTTATATGTTCGTCGTTGTCCAGAATGGTCAAACTGAGCCTATCCTCCTGTGGCGTGGTGTGAGGCCGGGGGATGTAATATCACCGAAACTCTTTTCTCCGCTGCGCTGCAGGATGTATTCGGAACGCTCAACTGGACAGGACGTGGCATTAATATAAACGGCGAGTGCATCTCACACTTACGATTCGCGGACGATATCGTAATTATGGCTGAAACTCTGCAAGACTTACAAGAGATGGTGAACAGCCTGGTTGAGTCTTCCGAACGTATCGGTCTCTGGATAAACTTGGATAAAACCAAGGTCATGTTCAACGAGCTCGTTGATCTGGGACAGGTTGTAGTAAATGGAATATCTCTCGAAGTTGTACAGGAATATGTGTACCTAGGGCAAACTCTTCAACTAGGCAGAAACAACTTCGAGAGGGAAGCCAACAGAAGAATTCGGCTGGGCTGGGCAGCATTTCGTAAGCTTCGACATGTCTTCTCGTCACCCATTTCTCAGTGTCTTAAGTCGAAAGTCTTCGACCAGTGCGTCCTCCCAGTCATGACATACGGTGCCGAGACGTGGATACTCACGGCTCGACTAGTCCACCAATTTAAAGTCACTAAGCGTGCTATGGAAAGGGCTATACTCGGAGTATCTCTGAAAGACCGTAACAAAAATGATGTGATCCGTCAGAGAACCAAAGTCACCGTCATAGCCCATCGAATTAGTAAACTGAAATGGCGGTGGGCTGGTCTAATGAGCCGCAGAACTGACGGCCGTTGGAGTCGTAAGGTGCTTGAGTGGAGACCGCGACTCGGTAAACGTAGTGTGGGACGCCCTGCGACTAGGGTTGCCAGGTCGCCAAACCTAATAGCCGGACAGACCAGCCAGTTTGGCCGGACATTTGGGTAGAAAGGACACCCTACATTTTTAAGGAATTTCCGTATTAATAGGTACGACAAAAAAAATTGAATGAATTGAAAAAGCTTGATTTTACATACAATCAAGCTTTTTTTGATTATTATCATAAATCTTGTTAAATTCTAGTGAAATAATAAACAAAATCGAATGCCAAATCAGTCTTAGGTACCTATGTACTTTATTATTAATCAGTCAAATAGTCATCACTCAAAATTAAATTCTAGATACAAACATTTATCAACATATTTAAATTCTTCTTGAATACTAATGAATCTTATCACAAATAGGACTTTTTGAACTAAAAAAAATAATCAAAAACTTCTCTTTATGTTAAACAATGCAACAAAACAAAAATTCTTCTCTTAAATTAAAACAATAAATCAAAACTTCTTCTCTTTAAGTTAAACAATAAAACAAAAAAAACTTCTCTTTGAGTTACACAATAAAAATAATTATTCATATTTTTGGTTTGCCGAAACCTGCTTTAAGAGCTCAGTTTCTTTCAAAATGAATCCTTACATGTCAAATTTTTTAAATTAAATTCTACAACCAACATTTTGGCAACACTGTCAATATGTAATCTGTTGCGTTCTTTCGTCCATTGCTGACCTATCAAGGAAAAAGCTCTTTCAACGTTTAGTTTGCGTTATGTCCTGTCGCCTGCGCTCAGCCACGCTCGGTGCTCGCTCGTTTGCGAAATGTAAAAAGCCTGACAAAAGCCGGACGGGCCGGACGCAGTCAAATTTGGCCGGACAAGAGGTCAAAAAGCTTAACCCTGTCCGGCTTTATCCGGACGCCTGGCAACGCTACCTGCGACAAGATGGGATGACGATATATGTAGGCTGGCTGGAGTGGGCTGGATGAGAGTAGCCGAAGATCGGGAGCGGTGGCGTGCATTAGGGGAGACATATGTCCAGCAGTGGACGAGTGTAGGTCGATGATGATGATTAGGACCCGGGTTCAAATAGACACAGCCTTAATAAATATTAAAAGCTGATTATTTTAGTATTTGTATTTAAAAAAAAATATATATTCTATCATACTTTTATTCATAAAAATCTTTCTTAATTAATTGGTCGAAAACTGGTCAACAGATGGACGAAAACTAGAATTTTTGGTCGAAAACTGGTAAAATCGGCAATTTGACGCTTGGATTTAATAATAAAAAAAACTGTTAATTTGACTATTATAAAATATATAATTATAAAAAATAGACTATATGAGCAGTTACCACAATTTATTTTGATACAAAATACATGTCAGAACACACATATTTTTATTCCCAAAGTTGGCAACTCCACTAATTGGTCGAAAACAGGCTAATCTACCCTATCAGTAATACAAAACTTTGAGGTAGTTTACAAACACAGCAATATTTTTTCTTTACATACACAATTTCTGTAAGTTTCCTGACTATAAAAAAATAAATAAAATTAATATAGGTATGTACTACTCGAATTATTTTTTAATCTCAATGGTGATTAGGTATATTTTGAATTTTGCCAAATAAAATATTATAGGTACAGTGTTTTATTAGATTTTTTAATTAGATTATTGCAATTTGTGTTAAAACTACAGTGAAACCAAAGTGTTTTTGCAAAATTAGTGTTTTATGAAATTTTAAGAAAAAACGGTGTTACACCATTTACAAATATTGTGGCAAGCGCGACTTACAATAGACGTCACATAATTTAAATAATAGATTCGAAATTTCAACATCAAATCTAAGTGAACAGATGGCTCATGCGGAAATACTGCGAAATTATTAAGCTATACCGCTAGAGGTCTGTGGTTCGAACCCGCATTAAGTATCTTTTGTTTCAATGATTTTTTATCACAGAATTAATAACAACATTCTTAAAATGAAACAGAAAATTAGATAACTGGTAAGAAAGAACAAGGAAAAATAAAATTTTGTTTAAAAAATAGTACTAAATTATATAATTTCGATATTTGATAAAACAGTCGAATAAATTAATTTCAGCCGGCTATAAGAAAATAAATTTCTCAATTATATTTTATATTATAAAAAATATAAGTAATTAAGAATTAAATTTCTCAATGATATTTTATAATATAAAATAACACTGAGTAATTAAATTGCTCAGTTTTTTCAGATGTATAAATATAAAAATAAACACTTATTTTATATAAAAAACAAAAATCATAAACTGAAAAATCTTGTCAAATAATTAAATCACATTTTAACAAAATACAATATTATGTGACTTTGATTTTCTTTAAAAATACTAAATAAATTGAAAAAATGATACTTAAATAAATCAGTGAAAAAAATCGTCTTGGGCGGGATAAAAAAAGGTCACATATAAAAAATTTGCAAGTTTGCTTTATTCTTAACCAGTTTTTTGAATTTGAAGTTACAGATATAATAGAAAGTACCCACTACCAAAATGACTTATACCTCCAATGATATCAAATTTATTTTACAATTACATCTTAAATGTCAAACGTATATAAAATGTATGACATAAATCGTATAACCATGGCGGAACAACCCCTTAGGTATAACATTGATTTATACGTCATTTTTTTACCAAATTGTAACACATTTAGCTTGGTGCAGCCGGCCGTAAGCGTATAATGTTTTACAAGACCTATTTACTTACGCAGTCATGAACTAAACAAAGCATAATAAGCATAGCAGTTCACAAAGTGCCATCTGTTGAGTGCGTGCGAGAACTACTGAGCCCTATGTAGCAAAGGCTCGATGGCCCGAGCTTGCTGGTGCGTCATCTCGCGGTGAAATGCTGAAATAAAATAGTTCGAAGAATAGCCCGATTTAAGTAGGTCCCATTTCGTTGTATGGGATGGGGCATCTGTACTGTAGTATTATATTATCTGTGGTAAAATATAAAAAATACACAATTTTGGTTAAATATTTTTAATTTCTATTAAAATATACAAACAGTTGCAGACTTTGAATAAGATTATTAAAATTAAGAATTAAGGGTAATAGCTGGGTATAGCTTAAGGGTAATTATTTAAAATGAAATCAATAACTGTTAATAATTTTAACATTAATAAGATTTTTGTTTAAAAAACAGAGCATTCTCAAGTTTTACGGACAAAGCCGATTTCGCAAGTCTGTCTGTATAAAACCTGCGATGGCAAATAATTTCTCAGATGCGACAGAACTCATTTGGAAACTGAAGTACTTCTCGCAATTTTTTTCAAGTGTGGGTATAATACGTCGTTGCGCCAGAAAACAAACGGGTCTGCATCTCTCGATATATTAGGAGATCTTAGTAATCTCTCGACTTCCTCTTTGAGAGAATTTCAGCTCAGAGTGGACAGGGGCTCATCCTCCTCGGCCTCTCTAATAATATTTTCACAAACGCTCCAAAGCCCACCACTAGTAGGCATCTCAGAACTTGTACTACGTGTAGGTATGACCGTGCCTGAAATATGATAGATAGTCCGTGCCTCGTTTGCAACGAACTAGATCAAACAAGATACGCGTTTACATTACTTTTTAAAGTGAGAAATTTGAAAAGTGTCGTTGTATCGGCAATAAAAATATCGCCGATGCCGATATATCGGCAAACCCAAAATATCGCCGATATATCGGCATCGGTATCGGTATCGGATGCAGCCCTAATTATTATTGATTTGACTTGTTGAGGTTAAATTTCATTCTACCTAATTTTAAGTTAAAAAGGTGAAATAAATAAAAATTCAAGTGGCAGAGGTAACAAACATATTTACATTTATTATAAATTAACATTATTTCAAAATATTTGAACCAACATATTAAAAAAGGCGGATTTTTTTGCTTAACACTACAGTAGACGGGCCCTATTAGACTTCGTGAGCGGTCGCACGGGTTACAAGTGTAGCCCTTTTGTAGTTACCTTAATTTTGATAAAAGATAGAAAATTAATAAAACTCAGTTTATAATATAAAAGTATGTCTTTATTTATATCACGAAAGCAAATTTTGGTGTCTAAATTTTAAACTCTTCATTAATTATTAAACAAAACGTAAACTTCTAAAAAAATCTAAATTTTTAGACAGTTCGAGATCACGCTGTCGTATTACTAATAGGAACGTATATTATAAAAAATAAAAATATTTTTTATAATATTTTTTTGCAATAAAACTAATAAAATAATTAAGAAATAAAATCAGTATGTTGACATGCATTCAGGACACACAACCTCCTGATGTTCGCCACAAATGCGTCACATGCATTTGCTGCAATGTTTGCGCGTGCTCCTATCACGAGCTCTAATACATAAAGCCGGGTCCGCAGCGCCAATTTTTTAACAAAACATGCTAACAAAACATGTTAGCAAAACATGTTAAGAAAAACAGCCAGTCCGCTGCGCCAATTTTCTAACAAAACATGTTAACAAAACATGTAAGCCCAACATGGCGCCTGTTTTTAAAATGTTTTTGTCATTATTTATCAAGAACTAAAAATTTATGATAGGTTTGCTATAATCTATTAATGTAACATCCCACAGCACCGGTCTCTCTCTTATTAGTTGTATTAAAAACAAAATATTGTCTTTATTTCACTCAAAAATAAACCAAAGAGAATTGATGTGACCGATAGGTTTGAAAATTACAATAAAACACACATTAAATAAGAGCTATGGTTATGTACATGTCAATAGTTTTTGTTTCATTATAATCGATGCAGTATTTCAAAAGTTATAAACGCCGAAAGTTACGGTCGCTATTTAAATTTTCAAGTACGCGCGCTCTAAGTAGGTGACGTCACACATCGACAGCCGGCAGCCGCTCGCTCGCTAGTCGCCAGTTGCTCTGCGTTTTGTGTCGTACATACCTACTGCGCTCCGTGTAACTTGACTTATATTGTTTATTAGCCTTTTAATTACAATAATGGAGAAAGGATTTCAACAAGGTCAATCAGATAATTTACCAAAAGTAGACAGTTTTATGGTGGCTCAATATTTTTCCGAAAATAGTGATTATATAGCAGCGGAAATGCGAGGACTCAAACTGAAACAAAACATTTCCTCAATATGTTCGGAAGTGATCGGATTCGGGATATCTTCATGGAGTATCTTGTGAATCTGTTCTTTTTGCCTGCGTTTTTGCACTACAGATCGTTAATTTTTTTAACTGTCTTTTGCTGACAAGAAAACTTAAGAGGGCAAGCATCTTTTTTTAGTACTAGTCTTCCTCCAACCAATTTATATTTGACATAACTTTCCATGTCATTTTCAATCTGAAATAATAGTTATAGTTAAATATTTTTTTTGTAGCTCCTACAAATGTATGTTCTATGACTCATGAAGTCAAACAGTTTAGTGTACCTACCTACAATCAAGTGTATTTTCTGTGGTATTGCCTTTTTTTTTTGAGGCGGAATAATGCGATTATCGATACTGGCACCAAGATTGACGAGCCCCGTGTACCCGTATGCCGGTCTCCGGTTCGCCAGTGGCTAATTCACTAATTCAAAGCCTCCGCCGGAATCTTTACGCCCCATATGGTAAAATAACTTGGGGTCGCGCCATCAGACCGGGGACGAGCCTGGCGGACTAGCCGCCAGGTTATGCCAAGGGGAGCCACCAGATTGCCAGTTGTGTTCTGTGGTATTGCCTTTTTTTTTTTTTTTTTTTTTTTACGAGGGGAATGCGTTTGCGCACCGTCCAAGCCCCCGCAGGGGCAAGGGTGTGTGGGACTCCGCAGCAAGCGACTACCCACTAAACCCCTCGATATGCCCTCTTTGGCGCCTAGCGCAGCCACGTCCAAAGGACGCGCCGCTGCCGAACGAGGTCGTGGGAACCCTTACAGACCGACCATAACCCCGTCCGCGGCACCTGCCCACCAATGGCGGGCCCCTCACGCCCTCTCCAAGATGGAGATGGAGAGGAGTTCCCGGGGCATACTCCGGGTGGTAATTTTTTACTGTGGTTTTCTTCCACGCGGCCCGACGCTCAGTGCGCCAGGCCCCCGGCCCCGCTCAGTGCGGGGTAACGGGCTTGCCCGACGGCAGACCCCACTGGATCCACCGCCGCGCACACGAGCCGAAGCTCAGCGGCGCCAAAGCGCCGACCCACCGCAAAAAGCGGCCACGGTGGCCACACGAGGTGGCCCGCCGAGTAGCACTCTGCCATCCCACGCCCCCCTCATGGGGGCCGCACAAGTGTGCCGAAGCCACACGTTGATCGGGTCAGCCTCAGTCCTTGGAACAACGACACGCCGAAGCTCAACGAGCTTGCACCGACTCGGAACAACGACATGCCGAAGCTCAACAAGGACCCGCACCAACCCGATCAAAGGGGCAACGGCACAAGGCGCAACGCGCCATGACCCGCGAGCGGGTCCCCAGGCGACTCACAACCCCATCTTCAAAAAGAAGGGGAGGTGACGCCCCACATGGCCACGTGAAGTGGCCCGCCGGGTTAAACCCGGCCACACCACGCCCCCTCCACGGGGCAGCTGTCAGACTCTTAGCCCGCGGCAGAAAATCTGCCGGGTTGCCCAGGGTGCACCACGAGGAGGTGTTCTGACATCGCACCCCCTGTGGTATTGCCTAGGTTGCGCTTAGTAACTTTCATACAAAAAATGTCAAGGCCAAATATTTACCGATACTTTCGGCAAAAAATGGCCAATGGTTTGAAAATTAACAAGTTTATGAAGTTACAATAAAAGCTAATAAACAGAATAGATACGTAGGTATCACCTATTTAGGATTAGGTAGGTAGGCAAACGGTGTCCACGGCGCAATCACCGCCAGGACCATCGGTACCGTTTACCTACCGCTGGACCTCCGGAGACAGAGAGTACATCCAAGGGGTTTTTACCCGGGTAGGCCTTATTCTAGGATGAGTCCTTTTGGGTGGAGAATCCCAGGAGATCTCGTCGTGCACCCAATGGCGGGAGAGTTATTAGAATGCGTTTTCAGCTTGGTAAAAAAAAACAGCTGGGAAATGGTAAATAGGTAGGTACTATAGACGTACCTATAATATAGGACCAACAAGCAAATCAAATACCCGCAGGTCTAAGATACTCATTCAAAAGTTAGTAGGTGCCTACTAACGGGTGAGTGTCTATAGGTAGTTGTACAGGTTTAGGTAACATGAATCGTATCTTATCCCATCTAATACTATAAATGCGAAAGTGAATTAGTTTGTTGATTTATTTTTGTTACTTTTTCACACCTGAAATGCTCAACCGATCATCTTGAAATTTTGCATATACACGTTGTCAAAGGTACCTACAGAAAAAGAGATTTCATCCAGCAAAAAATTATAGTTCCATCAGGATTCACGTAAAACACTCAGCAGCTCAGCTACTATTCATCGCATGGCCAGAAGGCGCTGCTGTGGCGCGATAAAGAAACCAAACACCAAGCGGGCGAAGCCGCGGGCGGCCGCTAGTTTTTCTATAAAATTGGGTTCCTTTTACCGTCAGCAAAAGTCAACATATTTAATCATACATACCTATGTGGTTTAAACAGTGACAAAAAAAGACATTACACCAAAAAACCTCGTAATACAACTTAGTTATAGGTTATTTTCTAGTAGGTAATAGGTAACCCGAAGCTTAAAATATCTAATTACATATTATAATAAAAAAATAATAATAATGTAATATGTATAAAATTATGAAAATGTTTTTATTGTTTATTATCTAAGTATTTAATATGTTTATTTAGTTTGATTTAATTTTAGAGAGTGGAGGGCCGGCATTTTGTCACACAGGCTTGTCATTTAAATAAAATATACTTGTTAGACAATAAGATGTAGTACCTATAATGTAAGCCATTGTGAAGATATAAATAAAAATTATTATTACATTATTATTTATTATTAGGCCCGTTTCATAACGTTCATCCACCTTTTATGCATTAGGCATTCAATGGCACTTCAAAAAATTGTTTTGTAGGCGTTTTAATAGTTGAATTTGTACACATAGGTACTACATAGTATTTATTATATGGCATAATGTTGATTCACACCTTAGAGCCACGTAAAATCGCGCGCACCAGTAGCACAGAGCTATCGAAGTACGTCAGGCCGCGCGTGCCTCTCCCCGCTGTCGATGTGTGACGTCATCAACGTTCCGCGACTCGCTTTATAAATCCGGACGGCGCGACAACTTTGAACGCTTATAACTCGGTCACTTTTTAAGATATCAAAAAAATAAAAACACTGTCGTATTTGGCTAGTGATCTATATTCTGGGTATATCGTTAACAAAAATCGATGGTCAGATTGATTGTTATAAACTTCAAGCGATACGTGTTCCTCTAGTGAGCGCTAACAAAAAATGCTTAGCTTCCCCTCCCCGCAGGCGAACGCGGGGGATGTTATCCATTCGTCGCGGAAAACATGTTATCGTATTTTTCTAACAAAACTGTTAAACCACGCCCCTAATCGGTTAACTAAACAATGTTTTCGTGTTTACAAACACGAAAACATGGCGCAGCGGACCCGGCTTTAAGAACACCGACCAACACTTCCTCGACCAACACTTCCTCGTATAGACATATTCTGTAGGGGGGATTGTTTAGAAAGTCCTAAAAGAAGTTTCCCCTTCAGTTTTATACCTCTGGGTATGTTTTGTTGTGATATTGCAAGGACTCGTGAGCGTGAATCCGACTTCTTGTAGGTATTTGCGTCGCACAACTTTCAGCTCAGGGTTATTCATTTTATGTCTGCCATATTGACAAAATTGTAAAATAACGTAAGAGGTCATCTTCGGCTATTACGTATAACGTCATATTGTCTAGCCATTTTGTCAAAAATGTCGACACCATATCTAGGGCGGATTCATGTAGAGATTCGTGCGGGAGACTTTCTCCTACGCTCACTTCTTCCTCTTCACTTCCGCTCACATAGTCATTTTCATCATCTTCCTGTAACCATATTTGTATGTCTTCAGTAGTCAAGTTGTGTGAACAACTTGCCATCCAAAAATAACAAAAAAAAATTAATTATCCAACTATACCAGAATATAGCACCTAGATAAGCACATATAGCACCCAATGACCTCAATGGTCTAATAAAGCGCGAAAGGCGCTGGTGATTGACATAAACACGAACTCAGTACACTAAATAAACAAATAAGGATATTATTACACCAATAATTACAAAATAAATGTTATATTTACTTTTATTGCCCAAAATGTACACATGAAAAAACCTCTCGTAAGTGGTCACGCGGGCTACACTTTAGCCCATTGCAGTTTGACAACGAATTTCTTAAATTTCCGTGTGCCGCGGGGTATGAGACGCTACTGGCGACTACGGAGATTAATACTCGAGGAATACATGAGCTTCGGACGCTCTAGCGCAGAAAACGTGGTAAATATTAGAAATTATTATACGCTGGGTTACATATGTAGCCCACGCGTCCGCTCTAGTGTTAAGATAATTCGGTTGTTCTCTTATCTATAGCATTGTCTTCCTAAGATATAAGGATCAGACAATTCTTGTTCTTCCGAGTAACTGGTTTGTTCTATAAAATTCCATAAAGTATTCTTTTTGCTTCTTTGATGGAAACTCGTGGATTACATGTATTATTTGAGTATTCTGTGTGACCTTAATCATTAGTCTCGGTTTTCAGAATTACTGAATAAATAATTTCGTCATCGGATAATGTTCCAGCAGTCATAATCACAATACAAGTCTATCATCACACATAACAAAGTCCTCAAAGGATATCCCTTACTTAGACAGTTTTCAATTTATGTTTTACAGCACTTGTGCATTAACAATTTTATTTGTAAACTGTTCTAAAAATTGATGTGTATTACAGTAGAACTTAACAACTTCTGCACTTTATAACAACAAGAATGCAAAATGAAACATCTGACAACTAGCAAGCAAGCACTAACGCCATGCTTTTCAGTCAAAAATTCCTCTATCATTTCTTAAAATTGATAATTATTACTAATGGTGCGAGGTGACGTTTTTTTTAAAATTTATGACTGTTTTTATTGTATATTCCTTAACTGGAGCGCGTTCAGAGCCTCTGAGTGTAGTTGTCCGGTTGTTTTTTAACTCGCCCAGAGGTGTTGAACGGATTGTAGCAACCAAATCTTTTATCTCCCTTTTTCACATGATTTTTTATTTCTGTGACATACGGACTACTAATTTTTATTTCTGTGACATACATACGGACGGACAGACAGACAGACATGACGAATCTATAAGGGTTCCGTAGCCAAATGGCAAAAAACGGAACCCTTATAGATTCGTCATGTCTGTCTGTCTGTCCGTCCGTATGTCACAGTCACTTTTCTCCGAAACTACAAGAACTACACTGTTGAAACTTGGTAAGTAGATAAGTAGATGTATTCTGTGAACCGCATTAAGATTTTCACACAAAAATAGAAAGAAGAAATAAATTTTGGGGGCTCCCCATACATAGAACTGAAACTCAAATTTTTTTTTCATCAAACCCATACGTTACATATTGAGGTTTCTAATATATTAATTTCTAAACTGAATAGTTTGCGCGACAGACACGTCCAAAGTGGTAAAATGTGCCCCCCCCCCCCCCCCTGTAACTTCTAAAATAAGAGAATGATAAAACGAAAAAAATATATGATGTACATTACCATGCAAACTTCCACCGAAAATTCGTTTGAACGAGATCTAGTAAGTAGTTTTTTATCACGTCATAAATCCTACGGAACCCTTCATGGGCGAGTCCGACTCGCGCTTGGTCGGTTTTTTTGCCATTTGGCTACGGAACCCTAAAAACAGATCTTAGATACCATACGATGCCTACTGCACAGGTACAGCCCTGATAATATGTTTGTCATAGAACTTAGAAGGGACTTCCACACTCCGCAACAGGCTAACAAGGGAATGACCCGATCACCTCCTAATATTATAATACTAGCTTTTCACTCGCGGCTTCGCCCGCGTTATTATTATTTTCCTGTGGCTATTTTATATTTTCCCATAGGAAAAATAATTTTGTAGCCTAATAAATAGAAGACTTATTTTTATTAAGGAGCTTGGATAATAAATTTAATAGAAATTGGAGCAGATTTAAAATATTTTCCATAGAAACTTTCAACCCCTATTTTGCACACTAAGTTAGTGAATTCCAATAAACCATGAAACCTGTATTCAATGAAATGTTTTTGAGAGCAGGAATCTCAAGTTTTATGAAAATCGTTGCTAATTTTAAAAAAAATCCATACAAATTGCAACCCCTATTTCACCCCTTCAGGGTTAAATTTTTTTAAAATCCTTAGTGTGCGTTCGCATTTTTAATTAAAACAATTTCACGTTTCTACCACAGATAACATAATACTAGTACAGATGCCCAATCCCATAGTATAAATCCGTGCACACCTAAGGAAACTATTTCGGGTAACTAAAAAGTTTCCATAGTTTTCTCGCCCGGCGGCAGCACTGGACGCTGCTTTTTTGTTCTTAAAACCAAAGTGAGCATAGCAATGTTTTGCTTCGAAAATCGACGTTTCATTGCGTAGATATCTGAGCATGTCAATAGATGGCAGCACTTTTACAAGCAACTAAAGCAAGGGATTCTGACAGAAACCGGAAACACTCGGAAACAGCATCTTAACTGTCACAACAACTTACATGATATAATTTTTGTTATTTGATAGACTTTAGCATTAATTTGTCTACTTATTTATAAAAATATGGAGACATATTCCTCGTAAATTCAAATAAGGGAAAACCGTGGGTAATAAGCTCAACGTAGAAAATATTAGAGAGCGACACGATTTAAGAATTGAACCAACCACATACCCAATACAAGAAATGATCTAATGGGCAAGAAGACATTATATCCAATGATTCATTAAGTTGTAATTTTAGTGAATGTAGGTACTTATCTACTTTCTTTGCATTTTCACTGACTAAGTACTATAATACTTATTGTATTATTAATGAAGTCTTCATTTTGTTCCGGGTATTCCACTTGGATCCCCTATTAGTTCTCTTCATTTTATTCAATTCGACAATTAAATTTTTTACCAACTAACTTTCCTTGTTAGTTGGTAAAAATTTTAATTGTCGAATTGTCGGCCTACCATAGCTGCGTCTCCCGGTACGTGGCCGCCACTTAAGGACCTTTCCGCCCCAACTTTCTTTACCATTGCCCATATAAGTAATCCAATAATTAAGAATTTTGCTAAAGAAATGTGCACAATTTCTTGAATGAGAAGTTATGCACATTTCTTGAGAGAGAAATTATGCACATTCAAATTTACCAATTGAATAAAATGACAACTAATTGTTTAATTAGTTATCATTTTATTCAATTGGTCAATTTAAATTCTTACCCACTATAAATGTTCGGCCACAATGGTTCACTGGAGCACAGATTACATAATACTGGGGGTCGCTCATTTATTTCTACAGAATGAAAATTAAAGATTTTCGACGAAGGGAATGTACCCTAAATAGGTATTGATCATAACAACTTTTATTATCGATACTTACATAATAAACCGGGAATTAAACTCGTTAAATTCTGAAATTTAAGTCCTATTATACTATTTATAGCACCAATCGACAGGGATAATTATAGCGACCATTTTCTCATAAGTACCTAATTTTGTAGGTATCTTAAATTAAAGAAAAAGAATAGAAAGTGACTACCTAGCTAAGTAAATGAAATAATGATGTGATCATATTTCAACAAGACATTTGCTTTGGCCCATAACAGAAGAATTTCCACTACATTAAACGGAGAATTTGACTAAATCGATGTATTTTTTTCATTTTTTTTAACAGGGTAGGATATTTCAATAGGCCAAATAAAACGCCTTACTTTATTTACCAACTTAATAAAAAATACTACGGATCAGTAAAGGAATTGAACACTTAAGCTCAAAATGTTATTTTTAGGGTTCCGTATCCCAAAAGGAAAAAAACGGAACCTGTATAAGATTTGTTATTCGTCTGTCTGTCTTTCAAGACCCCTTTTCTCAGGTACGCGTAGAGATAGATATCAAAATGAAATATCTTTCTTCAAAATGACATTTTATTCGTTTCGTAATAAGCAGCAACACGTCAAGTTTTGCATTTGCATTACGAAAGTAATTGTTATTACGACTGGCATAAGAGTGGTCTCAAGCAAAGGCGTAGGTAAGGTAGATATAACTTTACCTACGCCAATGGTCTCAAGGTCTACATGTGTTGCTGTGTACGTTGCCAACTTATGAAATAAGATGTAGTCACAGTAGGTACTCAGTAATTTTAACATCTGTCTTACCTTTCAAACCGAAACAGCAAGTACAATGTATCTATGCAGATGGTAGGTACATACCCGCGTGCCAGCCTGGTCTTGTAGCCGGAATGTCCCGCGGTTGTTTGGAGGATTGGATTATCCCAGTCCCTGAATCACCCACCCCGACTAGGGATGAGTCGGTATGGACGTCGAGTTTATTGTAGGGGAAACGGAGTGGCTATTCGGATCCGGGTCCCAATAGGTTTAATTCTCCGGCATTGATTTACTACCAAATCCGGATCCGTAATAGCAATCAACTTCTATTTGGACCCGGGTGCGAATAGACACAGCCTATTTATTAAAAATATAATAGTTTAATTTCCACTGATAAAAAGTAATTTAATTATTTACTGTGGACCAAAAATTTGGATATTCATATATAGCTATGATATATTTGAATTAAATAACATCAATAACCAGTGGCGTATTTAGCGTCGTATAGATTTTATAAACATCTATACGACGGCGGCGGGTGCTCGATTGTGCGTAGTGCGTGCTCGCCCGGCTTTGTACGGCAAAAGCTGGCGATGGCGGGGCGGGCGGCGCGTCGTGTGCACGGGCGTTGACCCGTACGCGTCAGCTGATATACAAGTTGAAATGTTTGCTAAAACATTGACGAATCTTCCGCGGCCGTACCGCCTATCTCAAAGCGATCACTTGTTATCACTTTCGTGATATCAGAACAATAGTTTTAATGTCACGTGACATTAAAACTATTGTTCTAATGTCATGAAAGCGATAGCGAGTGATCGCTTTGAGATAGGCGGTAGTGCCGCCGGTTCAAGTGGATAATTTTAGTGCATTTCGAACCTTACCTTAATGAATGTGCTTAATTTGAATTAGGTACCTCGAACGAATTAGCCCTCCTACGCACTAGTGGTTTTCTGCCGAGGCGGTTCGTTTGAGCGGTCAAACACCTTAACGCGGTTTCATCGCGGTTACCCGCCAGTTGCGGTTAGCCGCGATGAAACCGCGTTAAGCGGTTGGTGCGCTCCAAGGCGTGTTGATGAAGCTTGTGTTATCTATTTTTACTCCAGGAAACAAAAGAAAAATGAAAAAAGATACTGGATTCACCCCTTACTACAAATATGCAAAGAATTCGGCCAGTTCGTTAGTTCTTTTCAAAAACTGAAGAAGCATGAAGATAAATTTTTCGGCTATGTTAGAATGCGTGTTTCGTCATTTGAAGAATTAGGTACTCAAAATTCACAATTTGTTGAATTTCAACAATAAATTTCTCAGTCTCAATGTTCATGGCTGCGCAACTCGGTACGGTGGGCGGCTCGCCGCAACAAACCACCAGCCGCCAGTGCATATAAACAAGATGGCGGCCAGCCGCGAAGCGGGCCGCGGGTGGCCACGGCTCTCCAACCTCCAATCAACCGCCGCGGTTAAAATTTTGTGGCGGTTCAGTGCGGTTGCATATTAAAATGGAAAAGCGGCCAGCCTACTAGCGCTCTTTTTGCGACTAACGCTCGGTTTTTATTTAAATAATTTTTAGTAATATTGGTATATAGTACCATAGACGAAGAAGTACCAATAATAATTAATCCGGAGTAGCTGCTGCCGGCAAGTATACATATGAAAATTACATTTAATAACCTCGACGTCAAAAAAGGCGTTGCAGCTAAAGGTATAGAAAGCAAGAGAAAGAATAAAAATCTGGGTTTTGGTAAATAATCACAAAAACTTTAATCGGAATTATAAAGTACCTACAGTTTTTACAGAGCCAGAACATCATTTTTTCAAAAGTATTTATTTCCACTTGTTTATGGAACGGAATCAATTTAATATTATTATTACGGACATTCAGAACCGAGATGTGGCCAAGAAGGCTAGAAATAACTACGCTCGCGAAATTGTCTGTGTAATCGAATCAGATGATATAAGTAGATAATAACAAGATTATTTTTTAGTTACTACAAAAATTTTGTGTTGTTCTTCAGACATGCAAACTGAACAACTTTCACTATGGCACCAACTTTGAAATCGCAAGAAAAAATCAGCTGTTCCATACATTTAGGTTCAGTGAATGTTGAACATTTGTATGGAACAGCTGATTTTTTTGCGATTTCGAAGCTGGTCTCATAGTGAAAGTTGTTCAGTTTGCTTGTCTGACCAAGCTCACAAAATTTTTGTAATAACTAAAAAATAAATTTGTACCTATAATAATATCACCGGCATAACAAAACAATTGCGTGCTTAGCTGTATGTAGGCGACTTGCTTGAGTGAACCGAGGCTGGGCTGTTGAATAGAAAATGACTTACTGGGAGGGGAGATTCAGTGTTGGTTCCAAGGCTAATATCAAAGCTTCGATTACGTAGTTCGAAGCCTAATGCTGCGGGATAGTGTGCTCTTTATATATAACTCTATTGCGAAAAACAGTACAAAAAAATTAATAAAACAGAAGTCCACCTTTGTGGATTATCCCTCACAAATATAAGGGACCTCGTGCACTAGACGGCCAACACCACGCACGACCAGTCGTAACGGCCATTGAGGCGTTGACGTTGTCCGAAGTTTTGTGTTTAATTAACACATTGTATATTTTTAATTGATTTAAAAAAGGGGGAGTTTCCATCTTCAACTGTATCTATTTTTTTATGTATGTTAACCGATTACTACGCATTCGTAGACCAATTTTCAACATTATTTTTTAAATTGAAAGAATACATAGCGCACGCTTAATCAAAAAAAGAAATAACACAAAATTGCAGATTTTTGGGAATCAGCGTTCAAAGTTTTTCATTTCATCCGCGTCAACTTCAGTGATCTATAAATATGAAATGGTTTAATTTTGATAAAACAAAATGTATCCAGCATAAAGTTTGATAAATACGTAATGTTAGTAAATATTAAGTAAACATGATAGTAAAAAAGTTTTGATTTATTTCACTTTATTATTAAATTTTAGCTTAATGATTGAAATAACGACCTGACGTAAATATAAAAAATCCAGTTTATCGGGCTATCGCCAAGGTTGGATTGCCCGAGAACACCAGGGCAATCTCCAGACGGAGGGCGGCGTGCACGGGGCCAACCGTGTACGCAGGACTCCACGGCCGGGTCATTAGACGGGCATCGCTTTTACAAATGCCCGCCTTCGCCTACCTATCCGTCTGCGACAGATGGGAGCGGCTTGAGGATTTGCCTCCTGCTCCCTCTCCGCGGCCTCCTTCTGCGAAATAACGTCCTCGCAGGAGGCGACGGCCCTCCATTCCGCCTCGCCGTGGAGCATGGCCACGACCATGCTCGGCAGCGAGAGGTCACCGCCTCCCAGCGCAGTGTTAAGCACGCTGCGTTGGGGTCGCCAGGCCGGGCATACCAATAGGGTGTGCTCGGCAGTGTCGTCGGGAGCGTCGCAGTGGTGACATCGCGGCGTTTCCTCCCGACGCGCGACCCGGTGCAAGTAGTGACCGAAGCAGCCATGCAAACGTGAGGCTGCCCTGCCGGAGCCCAATCCACGCCTCCAACACCGGACGAATCGCGTCGCTATGACCCTCTGCGGAGGTCGCAAAATGGCCACCGTTCGGGGAGAGAGGCACTCCACCCATACCGGGGCTCCGTAGAGTGGCACGCCGAACCTAGTCCTTCCACATTAGGGAGGATCCGTCCGAGTGCGCCTGCGGCGGCGCACAGCCGTGGAGCGAAGAGTTTAAAATGCCCCTCGAAACTCCATCGGGGGTCCAGAACCAGGCCGAGGTACTTAAAGTGCGCCTCGAGCAGAAAGATGGAACCCTGTGGGATATGTAGGAGAAATGATAGAGGCGCTTGAGAATCGGGGACAACTCTGGAGCGCACGTCTTCAGCACCACTGCAGGGATGCCGTCTGGCCCACTCAACTTATGGACATCAAGAAGGCTAAGCTCTCGCCTTACCGCACGTTGAGTTATTTGAATTTCTGGCATAGAGCTCTCATATTGTTCGATTTATTGGTGGGGTAGCTCCTCCATCGTCTAAGTCGAGTTTGAGGCAAAGAGATGTACCATGAGATCAGCTTTATCTTTTGCACTTTGAGTCAGACTACCATCAGTAAAAGTAAATCAACTACAAAATAATTTAAAAAGAGAACAAAACTATTTTCATTGTCATCTTCTAGTGTATAGTTTTTATCTTCACATCTAGTCTTCATCATAATTTAATTATTTTATAAGAATGAATAAGAATGAAATAAATAATGAGATTCTTCATCTTTAGAATGATGAGACGTGTTTGAATACCATACTGAGGATTTGAAGTGTTCTCGACGACGACATACTAAAAACAATAATTAAAACGATTGGAATAGCTTTTTATTGCATTTACTATAAGCTATGTATGATGGATGAGAATTGACATTCAATTTCTTCAAAATAAGGGTTAGAACGAACGGTGAGACCCCAAACATAATCACTAGTACTATTAATTAGCTAATGATCATGCACACACGAGTAAATTGGAATTTAAAAAAACTAGGCTATGTAAAATAGAGTAAAAGTATTTACTAGGTAGTATGCATTAGGTTATTTAAGTTAAAAAGAAATTATTGTCTAATATGCCAATGAACACAAAACGTTTAATGTTAAAGAGAAATAAATATTATTGATGTTAATATTTTGCATATAAATTAGTAATAAGATGAAGTAAGTCGATCTATACTATAAATCTAAAATATGATTTAAAACTAAACTGAATTGACTGAAATTGATACATACGGATTATTACAAAAACTAAACTGCACTAAGTCGAAATGTGAATAATCCGCGACAATATTTTGATTCTATAGCGTAATAAAACAAAGAATGAACACTTTTGGAGAAAAATATAACAAGAAATGCGACTTACCTGTTAATAATAAACAGATTTAATTCACTTTAATTCGTTCTTCAAATCGACTTCCTTGAGTCAACTCTGGCACATCACTGAATGTATTGTTTTATTGGTTGCAACTTGTTCGCCCGAATTAGTAAGAAAGAGAGGGACGATCTTTTATTTAACTTTATTGTTCATATCTAGCGGGAGTCTGAGCATACATATTCTTATCGCCATAATATTACGTTTTATGATTAAATCTCAAAAATCACGATTTTTGACTTATTTCTTTATTTGATTAAACGTGCGCTATGTATTCCTGAGCTGATCTTGTCACTAAATTACGATCTGATGATGTGATCCCAGGAAAATCGAGGAAAACTTAAATATCATAAGCACGTCCAACTTATTTCATGTCTTTTTCTGGAGATATTCATGTACTTATTTGAATCTCATTTTTATATTAAATCGGTACCACTGCCAAGCAATCACCTGGAAGGACTTATAAATAAATATAAGAACATCTAATGTAGTTAGGTTAAAATTTGGCACCAGCTTCATTATAAAAATATAATGTTGTATGTTATGCTTATATTATTTTTTTCATTTGGTACTAGTGAAGTCTGTTTTATTTTATTTGACACAGAAAACACAAAATTAATCTTTTCATCGGATTTTGTAGAAGTATTATTCGAAACTTTCATTTCAGATTTTGAAAAAAGTATGCTGAATGTTTATTTGTGTTGTAAAATTCTTAATTTTGATTGTGATTGCAACGATTTTTTCTTAGTTTTGCAATAATCATGAATCTTGACTTCTAATAATTTTCTAATTAAAAAATCAATATGATTGATATCATGGTAATCATCAGGCAAGCAAATTGTTTCTTTAACCTTTTTAATCAAATTTGATACCAGATTAGCTCGATGAATATCATTTATCCTATCATTAAACAAATCAAGTATTTGATTTACAAAATTAAACAAAAAATCTGTTGGTGATTTTAGTGATGGTGTAATCAAATTGGAATAGGTTTTATTGATTAATAACAATTGCTTTTTATCTATAAAATCAACTTCGTCTTTAATCATTTCATTTCTACATAATGAGCAATCAAATTTTTCAACACACACTTTGCCCAACCAGCCAGCAAAATACACAACTGAACATGTTTCTAAAGTTATTTCGCAGGAAATATTGTGTTCAGCTTGTGGTGTCGAATCTAACATTGTTTGTTCACAAGTCGCTGGACCTTCAAATGTAGAAGATACTCCTATACTTATCATCGATATTTGACGGTCCAGCGATTGTTTTATTAGAACATGATGCTATTGTCCGTTGTGTATTTTGCTGCAAGGGTTCTGAAGCGGATAAAAAAACATCGGTATCCGTCTCACAATTTGGGTTTTCTAATTTTATTAAATTATTTAATAAATTTGATCGAAACAAAGCCCTTAAACACCTTGATGTTGGATTGCGATTACACCCGCCCCTCATTCTAAAGATTCCAAATAAATTTTCTATTAAATCTTGATTAAATCGATATGTCATAATAAATTTGACCCCAGCACCCTTTAAAAATTCTTCAGTGGAAAGTTGAAGAATAGCATTAATAGTTTGTTGCATTTCGTCAAAACAGGAGGGCTAGAAAATTTTATAATATTTGATTTATTAATCATCTTTTTTTTTAAATCAACAAATATCTCCCTCCCTTTAATCAATGATTTATAAACACATGATTTTTTATTATTAGTTAGAGCACACTTATATGGATTACAATCAAATTTGTTTTTTGAATATAATGAATCAAACAAATCATTTATATTTTGTACAAAATCAGCTGTGTGTTGTGCAGTGCTACTCTTCAACTCTCCACTGTCGATTGCTGTACGCATTGCTGCCGCCACAGAATTACTGAATATTTGCGTTGCTAATTTTACTTTCATTTTTTGGAAGTTATTCGGCTTAATGTGTACTGGGGTCAATTTTCGTAATGATTTACTTTTATTGTTTCTATCAATATTATAAATAGAAATTATATCATTAAATGAAATTTCATTGCCATTTAAATCAAAATTATTGTCAATCAGATTATTTCTTATATTTTTGATTAAATGTGAAACGTCGTAGATCGAAAATATTTTCCTATCATCAATGAAAAAAAATGGGTCATCTTTTGTTGCCCCCAAGGATTTGATCGCCTTAACATTTGTCGCCAATCAATCACCTTCGGTAGTATTCCGGAATCAAATGATTTATTAATCACCGATTTAATCAACTCAATCAACTTATCTGATTTAATATTATTTTGCGACAAAAAATAAGCCTGAGGAATTTTCCAGTTTAGGTAAATTCCTCTGGCTACAAATACTAGAGCATATTTGGCTTCCTTGGGGGATCGGTCACCACCACCAAAATCTTCAAAACCTTCAATTAAATCATATTTTTTGGTGTATTCTAAATCAACTTTAATGCTCATTTCATCAAAACAAATCACACATGATCTTTCTTTGATCAGCAAATTTCATTGCGATATTATGAAAAATATCTTCATTAATACCAGGCATGCAATTTGTAGCTTGAAGCCAGTTTTGTATAGTTGTGGGAGCAGCCAGTATTACACCCCCTTTTCTCAAATGTTTATAAGCCGCAGGTGACTTATAAAAAAGTGACATGCAAAATTTTTTTTCAGCCTCAGTACACTGCTTTTTTTTTTTTTTATTTGCATAAAAGTTAAAATTTTTGAATTCTCACTTTTAAATTTTAAATTATTTAAATTACTGTATTTTTGGTTATTCAGTTTTTTTTTTGAGACGGTTATATTTTGCCCTTTCCTTGCGTAAAATTTTATTTGTATTTACTACGGACATTTTTAATTTTTTACATTTTGGTGTTGTTTCTTCTTCACTCGTTTTACGCTTTTTTGGTGTTGTAGATATACTCGTATGTAGAGTTTGTTCTGATTCTTGATTTGTTTCATTTTTTTGCAGCAGCAGCATAAACTCTTTTTGGCTTTAGTACTTTTAGTTCGGGTGATTCTTGACCTAGAACAAAATAATAATGTTTATTCGTATTATCATCGCATCTGTTTGTACGAATCCGCCGACACCAAACTAAAAAAAATACAGTTAATCTATATGGACACGTATCACTGAACCTCATGCTGCAAAAATAGTATAAGCAGCGCTGACTTGCGCGGGTGCATGAGACGGGATATTACATTCGCTACAAGTAACGGGAAAGCTGCTGTGCGGAGATCTACTTGTCACGAATAAGTAGCTCTGGTGACTATGTTGCAGACGTTTTTTTCGACAAATATTAAATTACCAAATAATGCATTGCAATCTATCTGACATAAATGTCCACGCTCGAAGCTGCGATTATCTAGAACTGTGTATTTAGGTTTTTTGTAAAAAGTGACACTTCGAACTGTCTATACGAACTACAACGTCGGGCGCTTATACGTATTCGGTTCGTATTCGATTCGTGTTCGGTTTTGATCCGGTTTGGCCGTCCTAGTGATTGTATGGACGCTTGCGCACTCATACGTGTTCGATCCGTTAATTCTTACTTCAAGTCGTTTTAGGTGTACGAGTACATCAGGATGCCGGGTCTTCATCATCATTTATTTATATTATTTGATGAAGTTGTAATAACGTTTATATATGTACTAATAATAATTGCTTAATCGTTTTTTTTATATAAAATGACAATTTATACTGGAAAACATATGTTATAAGCGGTATGTTAAAACGCCTACAGCTTATTCAAATATCAATTAATTAAGCTGGAAGTTTTGCTCGTAATTCCTTTCCCATATAACAAACTTTCTTTAGTCCTAGTTCTGTAGCCTTTCCATTATTGTATATGCTGTGTCATTCTTTTGTCCCAAGATTGCCTTGAAGAGATTGCTTGTTAGCAATAAGGCCGCCTAGGTATTTGTATTGGTCTGTTTTTTTTGCAAAATATTTCATAGTTTGTTTTTTTTGTGCCATCAGATTTAAAAGAAACTGCTTTTGATTTCTGGAGGTAGGTACTAAATTGTGGTTTAATTTGTTACATCAAATATTTAGTAACTTTAATGTTAGAGCATGACAAGATTCCGCAATTTTAATAATAAAAGCCGTAAAAAGTTTGGTATCAAATAGTACCAGATAAGTACTAAATTGCTGTAGGTTTTTCAAAACAGGACAGGAAGTGACCTCGCCATCTTGACGTTTATCGCACAACCGTCTCAAACACGAATCGCATACGGATAAGTGCGCAAACGCTAGGACGTAAATTTTCCATTCGGTTTTTTTTGACGTAGCGAACACGAACCGAATACGTATAAGTGCGCAAGCGCCCTAACGGAAGTATTATTGACCGTTAAATCTATTATAGAATGGCTAAAGTACCATAATCTACACATTAATATTGATAAGACACATTATATACATTTTAATAATAAATTTCAAGAAAATAATAATATCAAACTTAAAATAGAATATAATCATCAAGCAATACATGAAACAGTTTTAGTATTATTAGTTTTTTAGATTTTTTTTTATGATACACATTATTTTAAGTCTTTACATGTTATAGTATTATAACAAGAAAATGTCGAACTATTTTGAAGCTGACCATCTGCAAATGTACTCACCATTTTCTTTTGTAAAGGAATAAATGATTTGATTTGATTTGATTTGACCGCAAGGGCCAGGCATATTTAGTGCGAGCGCACACGACCGACAATCGGTGACCGATTTTTTACCGATTCATTAAAGACTACTATTAACATTGTGTACAATAGATATTCCTTTTTATTGCCCATTTATGAAGAATTAAGAGATTTAAAGTAATAATATAGTTATTTAATTCAAAATAACCAGATATTTCGTATTCGTCGAAATCGATTTATCTTTGTTTAATTGGCAAATCAGTACAAATAAATAGGTGATTTATTAAGTAAAATAGTTAGTCCCCACTTTAACGTCATCTTCTCAAATCACGAACCTAATAACAAGAATTAAATTGAATAAAAAAACCTATCCTCATTCCATTCCACAGGCATAACAATAAGAAACTATTACTCTCTGCCTAACATAGGGTAGGCTCGAGCCCCTCGGTGGGGACGTATATGAGCTGCGATGATGATGACGACTATTCCTGAAAAGAAACTTTTTCACTTTAATGGTTGCACTTGCAATACTTTGTAAACTAAAAGCGACAGCGCCCTATAGTCAGTAAATGTGAGTAAGCTATTATCGCTTGCAAGGGGCCCGAGTCAGCCTACTACATATTTCTTATATGTATATTTTTAATGTACATCAAAAAACTTACCACGCATCAACCATGGACCTACAAATTAACCTTTTGCTTGTATGACAATGCCTATCAACTTGTATTCATCAATTAAATAATTTTTGCACATCAGATATACTGATTGTACACCAGATATATTTCAACTCAAATCATAAATAACCTTTGACAAAATGCATTGCTGATAATTACTTTATTTACAAATCTTACTTTAAATATAGATATCTTTCTAACACAGAAGTAGTATGGAAGTCTAATAATAAATAAAACTTCGGTGAATTGACCGAAATGACTATGCCAGAACCTAATTCTACCCATTTCACTTGTTAAGGGCAAATAGTTTATTACACTAAAAGGAATATTGATTTCATTTGCAGTTAAATACTATGTGTTATTAAATAGGTGTTCATTATGGAATATTTTAGGAAGCTAATTTAAGTGCACAATTAGTATTTTTATCGAAACAAGGGCAAATTTTCTAGCAAAAAACAGGAATAAATTGAGACACAGTTAAATACCATCCATTTTTATACTATGTACCTAATTGGGCGTTTTTACTGCTGCAACAGCACAGACTGGTGCCACCATTGCTGTGCAGTGAAAAAATGGCAATTAGATCGATTTGATATCATAGCACAGCAGAGTGGTATTACATGTACATACTATTTTATTTATGATTAATTATTATTGTATATTTTTTTTGTTTGATGTCTATTAAATTAGTAGGAACTTAAAGAAGTGCTGATAATATGACTTTAATTAAAACAATGACAGGAAAGTTCTTGGCCTACATCTCACCTGATGATAAGTGACGATAAAGCCGAAGATGGGAATGTGCTTCACTTGGATTCCTCATCAAATGAGGAGATGATTATCTTACCATAATAGCAACAAACATTAATTAAATGGTGGTTGTTAGCCAGATGAGTTCTGAAGCCTTGCTACCAACCAAACCAGGCAGAAGTCTTCTGCCGACCATGGGAAACCAAAAACCAGACCTCCAGAACTCCAGATCAGAATTAGGGCCTTTATTTTTGAACCTGACGATTATTAAAAATAGGGCCCTAGGTAGTCTCTACCACTAGACCTCAGAGGTAGTTAAATTTCTTCACTAGTAAGTACTTGATACTCAATTTGGCCATTTCCCCAAAGTATCGCCAGTTGATTACAATACATTATAGGATGTTTATAAAAATAAATCTATAAATTGTTATCATAATTTTCAAATACCTATGATTGTAATTGACTCATAGATTTATTGCAATAATTATAACATTGCAAAGCTTAATATAATCTAATCTGCTTTAGGATTAACAAGTAAGTTTTGCAGGTTCATAACAGATTATTTAAATACACTCTGCAAAAATAAATTATACTTACCTAATTGATAATTAATTATCAAATATATTGAATTGGGCCTATTCTTAATTACACTGCATTGCAGTTATCTCCATTTAATAGGTTTTAAAAAGCAAAGTTAACTGTAACATTCTACTCCCAAACCACAAACATATTTAGTGTGAGAAGATGAATAACATAATAGAAAGAACATTATGTGGATAACAGTGTCCTAATAAAAGTTTCATAAAAATGTTATAGATACTATACCTATTAGAACTCCCATTGATTTCTGAAATCACTTTTTTTTATAATACAATAAGCAGCTGTAAAATGCTTTATTTGTACCTTGTGATGTAGACGGAACAGGTGAATCATATATATTTGTGCATCCATGTCTGTAGTGCAGCGGCACTGCCATTGATGTTAACCTTTTTCTTTGGGCATTTTCATTGTATAGGTATGTATTTTTTTTCAAAATGTTCTATGCAGATAAATTTATTCCTTAGTGCTTCTTGTGGCAAATTGGTTATGGTTAAGTTTCCTAAAATAAAAAAATATAGAAATAAAGATCTCTTTCATGGGGTGTAAAGGAAATTATGTAACATTACTAGTATTAAAATATGATATCTGTGACAGGATTCAAAATTACACCACCAATATACAGAAGAGGCTCTGGTGTATCCCATCAGTCTACACTACACTGGACTGGGAAAGTGTGCTGGAAGTACATAGCCTGCATTTCGTGAGAGACTTATGCCTATCAGTGGGGCTCATAATAGCTTGGATACTAAAGAATATCTGTTTTATTATACGGCTATCACAACAATATTTGTAAACCCTCTTTCTAAATGGGCTGCAATGATTGCATCGCTTTTATTGACAAAAACACAACTATTTAAAAGTGCAGATAAAAACATAATAAAACAATACATAAGGCTGAATACTCATAGCGGCAGTCTCAATGTTGTCGCAGTCGCGGCTCAGTTTATAAGCAAACACTACCTAAACATCATTATAACAACTACTCTTAGTACAATAATGAACTTTAATACATTTTCGATGTTTTTCACTGCAATTGTCATTATATAAAAGACTTACCGCAATTGTTTATCCAAAGTTCCATACGTTTTTGATCGGCTGTTGGAAACCGAAACATTGGTGTTTGACCCAATGTGTTATTACACATATAATATGAACATTTACAGGGCATTTTGTTCACTTCTCATTAATTAATCAGGTCAAAAGTCAATTGTCGTGTGTGGATATAATAGTCAAAATTCGAAGAGCCAAATCGTCGTGCGTAGAATCTTCGTCGGAGTCCAAATTCAAAAGCCTAATAATCGTCGTGCGTGGATCGTTCGTCGGAGTCCAAATTTAAAATTGCAGCAGTCGTATATGGTGCATCTAATTCGAAATGTCCGTTTTCAAAGCCAGGTCGTCGATAAATCACCAGAAATTAGCAAGCACGAATTCACCTCGAAACTCACAAACAAGTCGAGTCGCAATGTTTTCAAACAAATGTGCTCTGTGCGCTGTGCGTTTCGTTAGTTCAAAAGATGACATAATCAAAACAAATATTAAACATTTATTTAATAAAAAATACTATTTCAGCACATTCGTTCATACCTAATGTATATTTTTTTCTAAATTATTTAACGACAAACAAAAAATTTATAACATTTAAATGTTAAAATATGTAATCTGCGATTTAGACATGAAAATGCCATACACACTTGGAAAACAAAACGCAAACACTCAGTTCGTGCTCACTTCCGTTTATCAGTATCTCAAATAATGCCATCTGTAGTCATACTTTTCAAAGTTATTGACGTCTTGACGAAATATTAACAATAGCTCCCAATAGATGGCAGTTCAAAACAAAAAAGCACAACAAAGCAGACTCATTTTAAAACTTTTCAATTTTACTTAAAAAATTAACAAATTTGATTTGAAAATAATAATTTCTTTTTAATTAAAACATCTAGTGGTTAGTTACAGCTTAATATTTACACAATGCGTAAGAATAAGTTCTTACATTCTCGTATGGTACATGCCGTGACATCTATTGATTTTATTTAGAACTAATTATAATTTGTTCCTATCGGGAGCCCATGTTTCTACCATTACGGCTGTGCGTGCGTCTATAGATGGGAACTTCTCCTTTTATATAAATAGATTGTTGTGGGGTATTTCCTAAACGAAAGTATAAACACACCAATCAGGCTTATTTTTTTTTTTCATTTATTATTCTGTGTAGTGATAGGGTGACTTAGGTTACTCATTTAATTTAAAAGTCAATTATCCGCCTCCTAAGCCTGGACGTGGCTCTCGAGAAAACGGGGGCCATCTTTAACGCCCCCTGTCGCAGGACACCGGGGCTCCGCGTCCGAGTGGAGGTACATTTTAAGTACCTCGGCCTGGTTTTGGACCCCCGATGGAGTTTAGAGGAGCATTTCAAGGTCCTTTCTCCACAGCTTTGTGCCGCTGCAGCCGCATTCGGACGGGTCCTCCCTAATGTGGGAGGGCCAGGATCGGCGTGCCGTCAACTTTATCACGGGATGATACGGTCGATGGCACTCTACGGAGCCCCGGTATGGGCGGAGTGCCTCTCCCTCCGAACAGTGGCCCTCCTGCGACGTGAGAGAGTCATAGCAACCCGGGACGTGCGAGCTAATCGCATGGTAAGCCACGGGGCGGCCTGTGTTCTTGTGGGTCAAACGCCGTAGGATGTCTATGCACGCGTCCATGGGGAGGTGTATCGACATCGGGTTGCCGTTAAAGAACGGGGGGACGATCCGCTTCCGAGGAAGTGGAGCGGATTCGTACCCAGTCGCAGAGGGAGGCTCTGCGCCAATGGGTTGAGGCAGTCGCCTCCCCAGCTACCGGCCACCGAACGATCGAAGCGATAGGTCCTCCGGCAGGGCAGCTTCCCGTTCCGCATTGTGCAGGTACTGACCGGACATGGTTGTTTCGGTCACTATCTGCACCGGGTCGCGCGTCGGAAGGAAACACCGCAGTGCTATCACTGCGACGCTCCCGACGACACTGCTGAGCACACTCTGCTGGTGTGCCCGGCCTGGCGACAACGCAGCGACCTCAACGCTGCGCTGGGAGGGACGTCTCGCTCCCGAGCATGGTCGTGACCATGCTCCGTGGCGAGGCGGAATGGGGGGCTGTCGCCTCCTTCTGCGAGGATGTCATCTCGCTCCAGAGAGGGAGCGGGAGGCAGATCCTCAAGCCGCTCCCCTCCGCTGCAGACGGATAGGCAGGCGAAGACGCGCATTTGCTAAAGCAATGCCCTTCTAGTGATCCTGCCGCGGAGACCTGCTTGTACAGTTGGCCCCGTGCACGCCGCCGTAAGGCTTCTCCGTCTGGAGGATTGTGCTGGTATTTTCGGACAATTCCCCCCTTGGCGATAGCTCGGCAATTATGATCGAGCTAGCCCGGGCGCGTGGCGTAGTGGTGTCGCATTGTGGACCCTACCACGCGCGCCCTTGAGGGCACGAAGAACACCGGGCGTTTAGTGGATAGGCCCGGCACCCTGCTGGAAGAGCCCCCACTCGCTCGTCGTCTAGCCAACGAGTACGGTGCGGTCACGCATTCCCCTCCAAAAAAAGAAGGCTATTAACAAGTTGACAGGTTCGATGTTTGCCTGAGATAAAGTACACACTTTCAGAGTTAGTTCGCCCCCTCCAAACCCGAATTCGAGTGATTTGTGTTTTACAAACTTTACTTTTACAAACTTTAGCAGAATGTCCTCTTTTACCGCAAACTAGACAGTTGGTAGCAGTTGCAGGGCAATTACGTCGCGGATGTCTCTTATTGCCGTAAAAGTAGTTCCTGTGCGCTGTGTGACATTGATGCTGCTGAGGTTATATTATCAGTGACCAATTTTAGATTTGGTACAGTGTGTGATATCTTGATAGAGTTAATAAAAGAGTGCGTTCTCTTTGATATGTTTCATTGTGTATTTGTGCAAGCTCCAGTGCTTGTGCCTGTTCATAGGCAGTGTCTAAAGAGAGACTGCAATTCTCGAGAAGTCTTTGTCGAATTCTAGAAGCCGAGAGACCATTTATAAACGCATCCCTGACGTAATCGCTCTTATTATGCTCAGCCGTAACACATTAGTTACAACCTTTAGATAAAATTTTGCGCTTGTAGATACTGATTAACAGTTTCCCCAGATTGTTGTGACCTTTTCATGAGTCTATATATCATTTAGCGGCTTAACGATAAGATTATTCAATCGCTCTATTGCGGCATCATAATCAGTAAACCCAGATGTCGAGGATAAATGGTTTTCTAATAGCTGATATTTTACCTCGGGACTTACAGGGTCTTCAGTATTCTTTACAGCTGAGAGAAAATTTTTAAAAAGTTTGTTTCCAATGAGTCCATTGAGGAGTCAAATCCCCTTCGAAGGAGGGGTCGCTTTGAATCTTTCGCGACGCAAATATTTGTCCATTTTCGTTAAATTAAGTTGAATAAATTGTAATGAAATAAGTAGAGAAGTATCTCAGATAAATAGGGTTTATTCAACTTAAAACCATAAGAAATAGATGCAATAGTGATGATATCATTGGAGATCGGTAAAACCAAATTTCGTGTCTTCTATTTATATCATGTCATACGATGAAAGATTCATAATAGGCCTGCTGGACCTAGTTGTAATGAGTCATTTCAACTGCCACCACTACAGATGGGGACAGATGGGGACTCCACCTGTGATCATGTAACCAATGAATAGGTTGATATATAAGTTGATTTAGATATGTGTGTATTAAATAATGGATAAGTTACTCGTGAGGTACTTCCCAAGCAAGAGTGTTCTGGTTCTGGAGCCCTGTAGACATAACATAACATTCTCCTCATGTAATATTGCTTGTCGTCTTGTGTGTGACTTAGATGGCCTTCCCGTTGTAATTCGCATGCCGCATAGCAATATGCCAGATAGATCACAACCTCCACTCCAAAATATCATCTCTCCAAACAACATATAATAATTTACCAAGTATCTATATCTATACTACAAATAAATAAATTTGAAGTGTGTGTTATGTCAAAATAACAAGTTTTTACTAAATGGATATGAATATATATCGGGTAGCAATAACAAAAACACAATTTAAATTTTTTTTGTCTATCTGTTTGTCCCCGGGATTTTCACTAAGTAATAGATAGCTAATTATTAAGGTATAACCATAAGAATAAACAAGTTATTCTTATGGTATAACATAGGCTACTTTTTATCAACCTTAACAAAAGTTACTATTTCACGCGGACGAAGTCACGGGCACAGCTAGTTAACGATATGTATCTCACGATATGTATCTTGATTTAGTTAAGGGCTATTTAAGTTCATTCACTGACTATTTAACGACAACAGCAAAATCCTATTTTCCAATTAAAAAGCAGCCACCAAAACATTTCTATTTCCTTGGTGGGATGATGAATGTTCTCAAGCCATTAAAGAAAGGAAGATATTTGAAAAAGCTTACAGTCTATCTATGACGGCTGCGAATTTAATAGCACACTGTCGCATTTTTGCTAAAACTAACAGACAAAACAGAAGAATAGATAAAGCTGGACAAAGTTCTGTGCGTCGTTATCTCCCACTACTATTCATCTATTGTGGCGACAGATGAATAGGTTTGAGGAATAGCTATTGACCGTTTTTAGGGTTAGGGAATCTCTTTACGATTCACAAGGGACTGAAGCTGACAAGGCTGTCCCTTAGATATCCCGTAGGACTCGGGTAAAAACCCCATACTCGGTTAAACCACCCTCCAGTATCCGCCCCCGGTGGCGGCACGCTCGGGATCGGACTAGCCATTCCACTAACGCACCCCCTGAAGAGGAATAGTTTTGCCCCAGAATATCTTCAGCTATTCCATATGAAGCTGCAGATTTTTAAAAAATAGAATACCTAGCATAATTTTACCCCCTACTTTAATGATAATTGTGAACTCAATAATATATTTTCAATGGAAAAAATAAATATTGTTTTGTCCCTTGTACATAATTCTGCACCTGGTGGCGATGGATTTCCTTATTTCTTCATAGCTAACCTGGGCAATCACGGTAAATCCTATTTAGATTGCTCATCATTTCTTATACTATATATTAATGAATTTTCCTCGTAAACAGAGAGAACAAATAATCACCCCAGTCCCACCAGGTAAAAATATTAATGGCCCAAATGGTATTAGACCTATAGCCCTCTCCTCAGTTTCAACAAAAATCCTAGAACATTTAATCAAAAAATGCCTTGAATGGTTCCTAGAACACAGTGACTTCTTCCTTAAAACTCAGTTTGGGTTTCGTAAGGAACTGAGCACAATTGATAGTATTGCTGTATTATACTGATAAATATTAGATCCGCACTCTCTAAAAAAATGAATCTGTTGTTGCTGTTTTATAACCATCAGATCACGGAAGTGTATTTTCAGGTCCTCTTTTTCTTTACATCGTTTCTAGGCATGTCTATATTATTTGAGCATTGAATAATAATGCAAGACATTTGTAAAAATAACAAAGTCATACATTATTTTTCAGACACATGGTGTTTAGTGACGATGGAACAACTTTATTAGGCTGCGGAAATGATGGACTTCATGTGATTGGCTGGGAACCTGCTAGAGTCATGGATTCTGTACCTGGTCACTGGGGACAAATACATGACATTACTGTTGCACAAACTCAACTTGTAAGATATTGACTCTTCTCCTATTATACAGCTTCTTCTCCTATTATACAGCTCTAGCATTGCTCTAGCCATACATAATAAAATGTATCAGATGATTTTGTTAACTATAAAGGCCCTAAATTAGGGCCGAGTCTAAGCCCATGGTAAAATAAACTGCAACTTTTGTTAGAAAATTGTATGTAATATTTTTTTATAAGATCCTTATGTTTGTGTCTTCCACCAGTGAGCTCTACCTTTAAGCCAACATAACTAAAGTAAAGCTCAGCCATTACTCATGGCCTTTGAGAAAATACTTAATAATTAATAATGGCCTTTGGGAAAATACTAATAATTGTATATATTATATATAGTTATCATGAGAAAAAGGTTTCACTCTGGAATCTCACACCATGCAAGTTTGATTATTAAACTCAAAGTAGCCAGTACTTTAAAACGGTAATATCATATATAAATCCATATAAGTAGTGTTGTTCAAAACATAAGTATATTTTGAAATAATAAAATAATTTTAGTAAATGTGTGATGTATACATACCAAGTATGTCATCATATTAGTACCTAATATAATTAATTTTCTTTCAAATGAATAGAATCGTCTAGTATATTTTTTAAACTTTCTTTCAGATTGCTGGATCTTTTCATTCAACATATGTGGTGTTATCAGTGGTTGATCTCAACAAAGTACATCCATTTGGTGGTCCACCTCCTGTTGTGCCCACTGTGGTTCGTGATCTTTCACCATTTCAAAAGGGGCATTCTGTAAGGAAGAGTTTCTCAAAAGAAAAACCACCCAAGGAAGGTAAGCTCTTGTAACATCTTCTAATTTATTACATATGTGATACTGATCTGATTTTGACCGACAATACGTTTTCAGTAATGCATCATAGAACTCTCCTAGATGAAAAAACAGCAGAGGAGTCTACATCGGGAACAGAAGCTGATGAGGATTCAGGTGCTGTTATATCTAATATTAATGACTACACAGAAATATTTCGACCATCTCGATCATGTAAGTGCTTAATAAATACATATTAAGATTAACTATAATTGTTTGACTTTTTCTGGCATGGGTATATTCACAAGCTGTAAAGTCGCCGACCGATATGCTATTATCAATTTGGTGTCCATACGCGGTGCAACCCACACTAAAAGCACTGCATTGGCAATGCAGCCTTTAGCAAAGCGTGCTTACAGGGTACGATGCTATTGTTACTTACACTATATCTACTGTGCTAATGTCTCCCGTCTTTAATGTGGCTTTAATATAATGCAAAATTGCCTGTATGACTTATATGCAGCATAATGCATTAGTAGTGGTATTAATCTACACTATTTTGTACTTTGGGATTGAGAAAATAGCCATAGCATTCCAACAAGGAATGTAATAGGCTTTCTTACTGATTGTCTTCTAAACACAATATCGTAACAGACAGTTCATGGTTTATTTCCTTTCTTATTATATTATAAAGTTCCTGTTGGAACTTTTTTCTATAATATAATAATAAATAATTGTGTCTCTTTTACAGTGACGCGAACTCCCCCACCTGCTACAAGTTTATCATCAGAAGATTATTCTGTCTTAAGTAAGTTGTCTCAAGACGTTTGAAATTCTTTATGATATTTTATTTAAATTACATTCAATATTATTAATAAATCGATTTATTTTAGCTCAGGATTCGACATCCCATTTAGAAACAGGCATAAGTACTTCTCTACGAGACTTAATGCTGGATGAACCAGCACCCTTGTCTAGACCAATGCCTACGCCTTCTCCTCCACAACGTCAAAGATCTGAATGCTATTCGCGAATACCTACATCTACTAAGGAACACTATCCTATACTGGACAAAAAGACAGAAATAGTTTCAAGTAAGTAAGATATTAATTTCAACTTAAATTTTTTCGAAGTGAATTGCCTTCAGTGAAAAGTGATTCAACTCAAAATTTACAGTTTTGAGAAAATGGCATTTAAAGTTTAGGCAATTTTTACAACATATTTAACATGTTTTATACTAACTCTTTCAGCTATCAAATTTTACTTAATAGCTAGGTCTATCAATGGTATGCTTTCATTTGCGTCAATATTTGACCGAACTACATCTAGCTTAATTTACGCCGCGGATATTCGGTCGCTTCGTATTTGTTATTTTATTATTTATCGCTACGCTAGATTCACCAGTTAAATTATATTTTTATGTAATATTTTCTGTTACAGCACTATGGTACCGTTTTGTTAATATTTCTCTTTGTGCTTAAACGTATTATAAGCGAGCCTAATAAGTTGCCTAAACTATTTTTCTATGATCAATGATGTAGCGACCTTATAAGTATTTTTTTCGTATTGTTGGTTGTGTTATCATTCGACGCATGGTTCGTAATAGTGTTGTTGAATATATTTATCAACCGTTAAATTTTACCAATAAAAAAAATTTACACATATTCGATAAATATTTTCAACCATATTGAATAAAAATATTCATTCAATTCAAGTTGATTTTAACGCGAGAGTAAATGTAACCGACTGATAAAATTATCGTAATTAATAATTTCAATCACAGACCGAACTAATAAAAATATAATTTAACTAGTTGATTTCATTCTACCGTAAAAACCTTAGGCGCAAGCCAGACAGAGGCGGCGCGGCGCGCATCAGTCGCACCCGGTGGCGCACCCATAGAAGCGGTGCGCCGATGGCGCGCCACAGGTGCGCCGCGCCCGCGCCTTTTCTGTTTTGTGCCCGTCCGTTTTCATACAATTAGTATGAAAGATCATTCGACAAGCTTCCAGATGGCGCGCTACGGTTGCAACGACGGGCGCGCCGGCCGTCGCACTGCTGGCGCGCAGCCGCGTACGTACGTACCTCAGTCTATAGTGAGTGATGCGGGGGACCAGACGTTTCTTGCAAAAAAAAAAATGCGTCAATTACGTGACGATGTTGATTTTAACACTAAATTTTGCGAAATAATTAAAGAACACTCACCACTATATGATTATAATCGTTCTGAATACTGTAATCGTTACGTACAAGACAAAATATGGCACCAACGTACTGGCGCACCGTAGCATACAAGCGCTGTTCGCGCCCACGGGCGCGCCTGCAGCGCGCTGAAGGCGCGCTGCGAGTGCGCCACCGGGTGCGACTGATGCGCGCCGCGCCGCCTCTGTCTGGCTTGCGCCTTAGATTAAGGAAGGAATTTGAAATATGGTTTGGATCGGTTTTTACGATGTTTTCGCCGGACGTTGACACTTTCATGTGCGACTTTAAGTCGTGAAGCATAAGGCATATTTTGAATTTTGTAGTCTACTGAACTGCTGATGATTTCAAGGTATCGAATTCGGTTGGATTAGATAGTTTATTTGTTTTGATAATTTGAATGTGAGAGCGTGACTCCGTGTAACGAAAGTGTTAATATATTTTTATTATCATTGGTTGTTTATTGTTGTTACCTATATGATTACGGGTCGATTTAAGTGCTAACTTATATAGTTTAAGTGATTTTGTTACGGACATTTATTTGTGAGGTAGGCAAAATATCTACGTTTAAGACAGTCCTAAGCCTGTAAAAGTATGAAGGAAAGTTCATTGAATATTATGTAGGTATTCTGTGTTGAATGAAACTTGTGAAAAATATTCAGAGATTGTATTTGAATGAAAATATTAATTGATATTTTCAACTATTAAATCATTAACTATTAACTTTTAACTAATATTTTTTTCAACCATTAACGCCACCTCTAGTTCGTAATACCTGGCAATGACAGCCACCAATCACGTTTGTCGTGAGTCGGGTCGGTGTCGGACTCCATTCGCCTTATGGCTTCAAAAAAATGCAAAATTTTTCTAATCTTGCCATTATCCCAAGACTTAGAGCATTTACCCTATTGAGATGGCAAGGCTGGGCGAACCCCTCTGCCTAAATACGTTGACCATTTATTAAATTAGTAGTTTATTAAGGCGAGGATTTCCCAAATTTGCCGATCTTAGAACGTCTAGATCTGGATAATATTAGAACCCACAATTCTGAAATTCACACACCTTAAACTTGAAGATATAATATAGTGAACTGTGAAAGCAGAAACACGATTTACTCCATTTCACTCGATAGAAAAAAAATCCAAACATAGGTCTAAATCAAAAACTAAAACCACGATTTGAAATCGAAATATACATAAAACAGTATAAAAGTTATACCAAAACATGTAGTTCGTTATTATCTAGTGAACTGTGAAGACAGATTTTTTGATGTCATATAAAATATTTAGGAAAATGACGAAAATTCTATAATTTCGCTTGGTTGCAATCGCGCTCCATATAAGACAGTACTCGCCAAGTCGTCTCAGGGTATGGTCATGTCGCTTCGTGTCGCGGGCGCAAAAAAATATATTACGTGTTTCTTTACGATCGCATTTTAATTTTGCAGTTTGCGTTTATTTTGTTAACTTTCATTATTATTATAGATTAGTGTAGTAATATGGTGAATAGTGTAAATAATGGATTAGGTATTATAAAGGAGAAAACTATTTTAATCCTTCTTCCTAAATTATTTTATGTGTGAAAAAATATGTTTTTCGTTCTTTTTTTCTATAAGTTATTTTATGTGTAAAAATCGCTAATAAAAGAAGTCAAAGACGAAATGTTAAATCAAATGCATACAAAAAATGCTGAAAGAAAAGTGGTAAATATTTATTTCCCAAATGTTTATATTTTATTGCCGCGGCCATATAGCACAGTGCAGTGTTAATAAACCAGTATGATAATTTCTTCAAGTAAATATGCAACGATTTATAGGTTCAAAATAATGTTTCCTATAAAACTTTATTGCTGAATTCCTTTAAATACTTAATGTTACCCCCTTTATTCACAACGCCTTGCATCAAAGCTTTAGAAGGTAGAATCAACAGCACATTATACATGTAGCTAAATAATAGAGTTTTATTCGAGCCTATGTATTAAATATATGATTATGAACAGTAAAATAGTATTTTAGGAATCTTTTAAATTTCGTAACATTTATGGTCAAGCGTGAGTTGATTATAAAAAAGTAAAAAATAATTAACATAAATTTCCGTTCGATTTATGTAAAGATCACTTCATTGTATTAAAAGAAAATATCTGATCAGCGGAATTTTGTGAAACTATAAAATATTTGCTTTTGCCCGCTGCTTCGCCCGCATAAATGTCATAGAGGTTCCATACAAACTATTATTTTTTAGTTTTACCCCCTTAGATGGCGAATTTCCAACATACATGTCAAATTTCCGCTTTTTGTGCCTTTTATTTACGGCTGTGCGTAATCTGTCAGTCACTCAGTAATGAAAGTGTTTTTATATAAATACGTCGGCCCACACTAGGATTTTCAACTGTGTCGTAGGTGCAGTTTTTTTCTTTTTGAAAACGTCGCCCCACACTAAGATTTTCTCCTGTGTTGTGGGTGCAGTTACGAACATAGAATATCACATGTACATACGCCCAGACCGGAAAAAAATTCTGTAGGCCATACAAAATATTTGTCCCGTACGTCAATCGAACCCGCGACCTGTTGCGCAGTAGGCGATCATTCGACCTCTGCGCTAACCGTGTCATCAAAGTTACAAACATAGAATATATTACATATCACATGCACATACGCCCAGACCGGAACATATTTCTGTATTCCATACATAATATTTGTCCCGTAACTACAAAAAAATATTTTACAAGAAATAAAAACCGACTTCAAAAACACTGAAAACTTAAAAATAATATAAGAATAGGTACAGACAACATCACACTTCTGTATTGAAGTCGGCGCCAAACGATAATCTCCTAGAAAGTGTTAAAATTTATCACCGACTTCAATATAGAAGTGTGATGTTGTCTGTACCTATTCTTATATTATTTTTAAGCTTTCAGTGTTTTTGAAGTCGTTTTTTATTTTTTGTAAAATATTTTTTAATTTTAACTTTTCAGTGAATGAAATCTTTTTAGTGAAAGAAGTGTGTTTTTAGTGCTTTCCTCGATTTTCTATGGGATCCCATCATCAGATCCTGACTTTGGTGACCATGAGACCACCCTTGCTCTATACTCTATCGAATACAAAAATAATTTTGGACATCGGTTTAAAAATGACGGAGTTATGAGGTAACAAACATAAAAAATACAACCGAATTGATAACCTCCTCCTTTTTTGAAGTCGGTTAAAATATTTGGGAATCGAACCCGCGACCAGTTGCGTAGTAGGCGATCACTCGAACTCTGTGCGCTAACCGTGTCGTCAAATGTAAAGTCATCATGGTAAAGAACGCTAGCTGTGTTGTACTTCCCGAGTTTTCTTACAGGCCTAAGGTGGTAGAATATTAATTAATATTTTAAAACCAGTTTGCTTAGAGACTAATACGGTTGCCTGATATTCATAGCAATTTGTGGCTTTCTTCTTGATAATCTTGTTTAGTACATGCACGCCCCTGTCACTCACGCAATGCAGCGTTATAAATACCTACCACTAAGTAGCGCGCCGGCGCGTCGACCGCTGCGCACACGTGTAAAGAAATTCTTAGGTTGTGTGTGAAGTCGACCAACCCGCACTTGGCCAGCGTTGATGATGGTAGCACATCAAAAACAGGTTTGAGCTTGTTTCGAATTCATCTAATAATAATATGATGATTGACATACCTGCCAGAGATACCTGTCACAAAAATTGGGATATAATTAAAAACAAAAATACTATCGTTTTTGATGCTTGCTAAGGCAAGGATAAAAATACCTCCGTCTTACCTATTTCTGCCGCAAATCAGCAGTGCTTGCATTGCTGTGTTCCGGTGTGAAGGGTAAGATATGGCACTGAAATTACTGGGTACCGTGACTTTACATCTGATGTCACAAGTTGGCAACGTACACTGTGGTTCTTGTGGGGCTTGCAGTTTTACTGCGAATCGCACAGGAACCACATGTATTATAGGTGACTGTTACCACTTACCATCAGGTGGGCAGTTTGCTTGTTTGCCAACTTAGTAGCAATAAAATAAAACACAACATTACATTTTTATTTTGAAGTAGTTTTTGTTTTGAAGTGGTGTCGGTATTTTTGTAAAAAAAATATTTTTATTTTTTTCGTGAAATTAATAATAGCTCTCTAAGTCAACTTGAAAGAATATACCTAACTGAGAGTCAATACGTACCTTTTATATCTAAAGACTAACCCCCTAACTCCTTAAAGTTAAGGATCCATCGTAAGCTCAGCATAGTGGAAGAATCCTTGAGATGATGTCTTTCAGACGCAAATACCTGAATAGCTTCAGAAAAAAAACAGGAAAGACGTTGGACGTGCCTATTCTCTCGATTTTCTTGGGATTCTAATACTAGATCCTGTCTTGATGGCATGGAACCACTTCGGGGGTATACTTTTCTGAATACAAAAAGAATTTTGAAAATCAGTTAATAAATGACGAAGCTATGAGGTATGTGTTACCTCATAACTTCGTGAAGTCAGTGAAGTCGGTTAACAAATCAAATCGCAATAAGTTATAGTACTTATTCATTCAGTAATGTATTAAAATACCTACATATATCTATTAAAATATTTTTCTTCAAACTACTCATTAATTTTACTCTAATCATCGGAAAAGGCAACACTAAGTAATACATTACTACCCTGGAAAACGGCAGTAGTATTGTATGAAATTTCATTAATGACCCGTTCAACATAATTGCCCTGTTGTTTGTTTTTCTAATTTAAAAAGAAATTACAATTCATATTCATACAATTCATACAAAATGTAGGCATTTTTCCAAAGAGATTTGAGTGGTTATATAACATGTCACAAAAAATACACATGCGCAAAACAAGTTAGATAGGACCCTACAAAGCCAATTTTATTTAAAAAAGAGAGGCAATTGGCTTTAATGGCGAAGATTAGCTTTTATTTTTATAAATTAAAAATTGTATTCGAGTGAATATTGTGCAGTGAAAGTGGTGTTTTTTGGTGCACATTCATGTTGACGGCAAGAAATAAGGGTTTTGTGGTGTACATGACAGTGAGTTTTTTTTTTGTGGATTTTCCACTTCCGTCACCACCGTCAAGATAAGGTTTGGTTTCTTAATAAGAACAATTTGCATTTTTTTGTCATAAATAAATAAGTTTTTCTACAGTCAACTTCAGTTTTTTATTATTTTTTAATAAGTTGAAGGAAAAGCAGATTACACACCTCGTAAGTGAGCTATTAATGCCCTCGGGTTATTAGTGCCCTCGAGGCAAGTGCTCGTGCACCAAACATCCGCGGGCATTAATAAGTCACTTAGCGCTCGGTGTAACAATCTACTATTTCTAAATCAAACCGAATAGCCGTCGAAGTTAAACAAAAAAATTTAACAGTGCTTTATAAGTATATGCCGCCGCGTCAGTCATATTCTTAGCTTTTGTTTTAAATACTACTTCTAGCCAGTTCTAGCTAATCGAGCATTTCTTGTATTCTAGTGATGCATTCTATACTGCACAAAAGAAATATGCATAAAATTTGAATTTACATTTTATTAATAACACATCATAGAAACATTTAAAACCTTTGAAATTGTGAAGAAACGGTCTAATTATGATGAATCTTGAAAAGCCTAATTATTGATAATTGCTTTACGTCTCTTTCTTATAAAATATATGTTTGTATCGGTATTATAATGGTGGACGAGTACAATGACGTCACTAGCAAATAAAAGCTTTTTAAACTTTGTTATTTTTTAAGTTATTAAAAAAATCACGTGGTTGTTTGTCAAATAAAAATACTATGTAATGTAACAATTAAAAAGTGTCCATATTTACATACAAGTAAAGATACAATAAAAAATAGCAATGAAGTCATAAAGCTGTATCTTTATTGGTTGTATTACTGTAGGTACTTACCTCAGTTTATAAATCAATACTTATTTGTAACCTAGCAAAAAGTATATTGCATACGATATAAAACGTCCTTGTTGTACTGTTATATTTTTACTGTGCGGCACACGATGTTGGCGCCTGTTCAGTGGCCGCGTCCGCGCTAACGTCATGTACAAATGAACGGTGTGAAGTGCGGAACATATGGGCTTGCACGTGGAAATTCCTCGCCTTAAGTTGACCATTTATTAAGTTACTAGTAGACGCGGGGCCTCTGCCATTTTAGTGTTGTTTCGTGTCGCAAGTAAGAGCTCGTAAAAAATGGTCAATTATGCAATTTCCTCTTGCAAAAGGCGATCCAGTAACTCAAATCTTCGAGACTATTGCGTTTCCTATCACATGTCAGTATAAAATATACATTTACGGGTTTTATTTATTTACAATTTTGAAGTAATTTTTATGCCGTTACGATAGAAATATACAGTGGTACGTTGGTAGCTCAAACACAGTACAGGGGCATGATTTGCGGGCGATTGCGTAGATACACGTGTGTGTGTGTTTCTTTATTGGGAGGTAATATGTTCATAGTGTGCGTATCTGTAATTGAATTATAGATTTTTGTGGTTATATCGCCGCGCCTCCTGCCAAATGTGGCAGAAAAATGTATATGTAGTTGCGTACCATCTCCATAGGGTAAATGCTCTAAGTCCCAAGAATAACGTGTCCTCACATAATCCAGTACTATAGCGTTCGTTTAAAATATTTTCCATTTAAAAATACAAATTCAACATCCTTTCCTTGTGCATCGCTGTTAATGTAACTCAGTTATGTACAAGTAACAAGGGCTGATTTCCAATAGCATTTGTATGCTTTTTTTTCCTAGTCACAAACTAACAAATTATGGCATTAATTGTCTCAGGCCCACTTCAAACAGTACATTGATTCATTTTAACATGTCAAATTGATTTTTCTCTTAAATCATGCTTAATTTTTTCATATGCATTGCTACCCTATAAAATATTAATGATGGTATTAAATCATGATGCTTTATTTGCTTGACTCAGGGGTGATGGATAATAACAGAGAAGACAAAACGTTTACATCAACTCAATCTTGTGCTGCAAGAGATTATGTTGCTAGCACTCACACAACGAATACGCTTAATAGACATAATTCATATAAAGAAACAAAATCATCGTCAGAATTGTGTAAGTTCTATTAGCTTAATACTTTTCGTTTTGATTAGATGACACAATCAACATTGAATGGCTATGTTCATTTCAGGTACCAGTAATCTTCGTCAGAGCAACAGTGAGATATCATTAGGTCCTCCGTCATTGGGTCCAAGATCATTATCATTCACCAGAACGGCAACAGAAAGTACAAGGTATTATTAGCAGTTGATATCATTTATCGTTCTGTAATAATAATAATAACTTTACTGTCTCGTCTCGTGGAATTTATTTAAATTAACTTGTCCCACCACCACCCAACCACGAACCACGAACTAGAAACTAGCCTGTATCTCGAGAGTTGAGTATACCAGTAGCGGGTTCAAGTGAGAAACGGATAACTTCTGCAACTCAAGTTGCAACTGCGGATCAATGACATATTTTTTTAACATAGGCACTAGATGATAAATGTGTAATTTAAAAAATAAAAATTGTAATTCCCAAACAATACGAAGTCTGTTTTTTGGGAATTCGTGTAATAGACAAATTACGAAAACATGAATATCTAGACAAGATACAGTACTTATATATTACTACGTTTTAGCCTCTCATACCGCCAGATAGAATAATATGATATTAAATATAGAAGAGATACATAATTATTATACAAAGCAGTGATTATAAGGGAGTGCGCGCGTGTGTGCGTGTGTGTATGTGTGTGTTTGTGTGTGTATTTGTGTGTTTGCATGCGTGTGTGTGTTTATGTGAACGTCATATATGATGCTATTAAGTATGTATGTTGTATATGTAATAATCTTCAGATTTTATTTATAAGCTTTTTGGTAAGAGTTTTTCTGTTTAAAGTTTAATAAAGATGATTTTATTTATTTTGTTGTAAAGTATGCAACTTATGACAGTATACTGCCGCTTTGCCAGAGCAGTCCTGTGCTGCGGTGTTCATCATTATAGCACATTATGTTAAAATTTTTAAAACTTAATAAGCATTTTAGGGTTCCGTAGTCATCAAGGAACCCTTTTAATCTGTCTGTCTGCCTGCGGCTTAGCTCAGAGACTATGAGAACTAGAAAGCTGTAATTTGGCATGGGTGTAAAAGTGTTATAGTCGACCAACTTATATTATGTACTTGGTACAAATAAAATGTACTTGTACAAATTGGTTCAAATAAATGTAAAATGTACAAGTAAAATGTACTAAATTATAAAATGTACTTGGTGACGCTAAATTTCGTACAAATTCCATTGAAAATTAGATAAAGTTGTAACTTAAGTAAAACAGATGATATAAATCAACAAATCATGTGAAGTTATGGAAAAATAAGAAATAAAAAAATAAAATAAAACCATAACAGCCTTACTAATAACAATAGCACGGAACCCTACTATAGGCACTTGGCCTGTTTTTATTTTTGTGACATTGAATTTTCTTTAAAATAAATAAATTAAAATAATTAAAAATTTCCATTTTGTTTTGATTTATTTTTCAGCATAATAGTAATGCTATAATGTTTATTGTTTCTGATACTATATGAAATTTCAGTCTTTCCTTAAATACCCGCTCCTTTTTTTTATATATTTTCTTGTAAAATATTAACACCATGTTACGCGCTTATGCCTTTGTAGACGTCGGATGGAGAATGTAGTCAGGGATATTCCTGTGTCAAGAAATATAGAACCAGAAAGGGAACCAGAACCAGAATTTGTTCCTTTTGCTACCGATCGCCCAGTTGGACTTGATTTGGATGAATTTTTACCTGTAAGTATGTATATATTATTAATTGTAAAAGTGTAATTAATAACATGAAGATTAATGAAGAACCGCCCTGAAACCAACTCGAAAGTATACGGTACAATGTAATTAGGTTGCTTATCTCTTTGTTGTGTATTTACAATTTACTTAAGATGTTGGGCCGTCGAAAGACGTTTTTAAAACTACAAGCTTTTACTTAATACTTTTAACGGCTTGTACAATAAGGGAACTTATACTAACGATCAGCGATTGATTTGTCCGTTCGCACCGCGATTGGAGCGTAAAAGACACCTGCGCTGGTCCTCAGTGTGTCATCTTTTCTAGCAGTTGCGACATAGGGACATTCCAGAGGGTTCTTGGAATATATGTATTTATATGATAGGGTGATACGTTCGCGGAATGGAGGGTAAAAAGTAAGAAATAAAACACACAATTATTTTTCCTTCTCAATGTATTCCCCCTTAACTCTAATACATTTATTAGACCTATCAATTAATTTATTAATACCTTCGAAAAAAAAATGATTTCTCTTTGTCGTCAAAATAGGCCGAAATTGCGTTCTTCACTTCTTTATCGCTGGAAAATTTCTTCCCTCGAAGCTCTTTTTTCATTTTTGGGAACAAATAATAATCACTTGTGGCTAAATCTGGGCTATAGGGAGGATGTTCCAAGATTTCGAAGCCCACTCTTTGAACAGCAGCCATCGCAACTTGCGCCTTGTGCACGGGTGCATTGTCGTGCAAAAGGAGCACACCTTTAGTCAATTTTCCCCGTCTTTTTTCTCTCACAGCATCTCGCAGACGTTCTAATAGTGCAGCGTAGTACTCTCCAGTGATAGAGACACCCTTTTCTTTATAATCAATAAGGAGGATTTTCTCTGAATCCCAGAAAACAGTAGCCATGAGTTTTCCAGCCGACGGAGGCACTTTGAATTTCTTCGGAGGTGGTGTGCCCTTTTTGTGCCACTGCATGGAGTCTTGTTTGGACTCAGGCTCATAATGATGAACCCAAGTTTCATCTCCAGTCACAATTCGGTTCAAAACTTCATCCTTTTGTTCACCACAGAGCGCTAAAAACTCGCGACAACACTCAACTCGCCGCTGCTTCTGGTGTGGCGTGAGCATTCTCGGCACCCATCTTGCACACACCTTTGACATGCCAAGATGGTCGTGTAGGATGTTCAAAATGGTTGTAGCTGATACTCCAATCATTTCTGCAAGCTGTTTCTTCTTTAAACGGGCATCTTCCAATATGATTTTTTCAAGTTTTTCGACGTTTTCTGCCGTGGTTGCCTGAACAGGCCGCCCTGGCATCGGATCATCTTCAATCCAATCCCTGCCTTGCTTAAACCGGTTGTGCCACTTGTAAACCATGGTTTTACCAGGGCAAGAGTCCCCGTAAACAGAAGACATCTCTTCCAAAATAGTCTGGGGAGGTTTTCCTTGTTTGGTAAGGAACTTGATGACTGCGCGAAACTCAATTTTCTCCATGTTGCAAAGGACAATGTCGAAAATCGCCCCATGACCAACAAAGATTTGATTTACGTCATAATTATATGCATATTTTATAACACTCATAACAATTATATATATTCGACGGACAAATCAAAAATATATAAAAGTACTTTTAGAAACAAAACCAAATGAAGTAAAATATAGGAATGGTTTATTGTTACCTTTGCTCGACTGAATAGAATTGAGTTGATTTCATGTAGGTATGGCCATTTATTTATATCTATAAATGAAGTTTTTCAAAACTTACAACGTAAATTAAATTAAAACATACGTCAATTGACTACTCACGCACTATGGCTTGTTAGTTCGTCGTGTTTTTGACTTGCTTTATAATTTCGAGATTTCTTGTTCTTTACTACGTGGCTATAGTATCGTTCTTTGATTGATTGCAATAATTATTATTTTAATAAATTGTATAGGTATGGACTATTTGTATTGCTTTAACGAATTAAAGTGTTACTTCAACTAACCTCAAAATCTGATTCATTTTGATATTTAATTCGATTTCGAAGCTTGTCCGTAGTAATTAATGTGGACGTACAGTATTTACTCATGTCTAATTATACGAAAAGCGTTTTTTCACTGCTGTTGGTGTTGGGGCGAACAATGTATGGACGCAGAACAATGTCCTTTTCTTTCGGATTGACTTGTTGATTGATGTCTAGCTCAGGTAATTATGACCTATTTTTTTTAAACTTAGTATTTATACTCTTAATGAGTGTCACAACTAGTGCAGGTAGTAAAAAGTCACCTTTCCCCCTCCATGCCCCTCATTCCGCGAACTTTTTGACCCGCCCTCGTATTTATATATACACGGTTATTTTTTTATCACCCTGGAAATTTTAAGGGACGCTTCACGGCATGGTATTAGAATGATTTAAATATAAATAAAAAAAATAACCCCCATCCTTAATTTTATATTAATTTTTAAAAAAATACAAAAAATGTTGCACTAGTCGAGAGCAGCATTTTTAGAGATTTTTAATTTTTTTTTATGTTTTATTTTTATTTTTTTATTTAATTTTTTTTATTTTTTATATAATATTGGATGTGTCCTGAAGCGTCCCTAAAATTTTCCAGGGTGATAAAAAAATAACCGTGTATATATATATATGGTAGGGTACCAAACCAATGCACTCATAACAATGTAATATTTTATTGATCACTAATTACGGTTTTAGAAAACAATTAATTTTATTATTATCAAGACAAATGACACATGCGTACGCGTATTCGAAATATAAATATACAACGTGTAAATGAAATTGCACTAGAGTAGTTTAGAATCCAAAATAGAATCGATTCCATAATATGTAGAACAGAGTGGCTATTCCGACCCGGATCCCTATAGGAGTCGATTGCTATTCGGACCCGATAGAAGCGTAATCGAAAAATAACTTTTTAGATAAAACTGAAAACTGTAAGTTAGGTTAGACATTATGACCACAGCGGAGCGAAGCATGAAACCGCATCTTTCATGCTCCGCTTGCAAAAATCAATTATTAAGTAAAATCCACCTCGTCGCCATTTTTTCGGACCCTATAGAAGTCGATTTTTATTCGGACCCGGAGCATGAAACATGCAGTTTTATTTCAGTTTCATGTATATCCGTGTTTGGCACAACATCTAACCTAACATTCAGTTTTCAGTTTGATCCTATAAGCTTTTTTTTTCGATAAATGGGTCCGCATAGCATTTACTTTCTAATAGACACAGCCTAAGTAGAAATACCATACCGCCAAAAAATTTACTTGGCGCGCGTGGCGCGGATAATATTGTACTCGCAAGCGCGCGACCATAGTGTTATTCATCGAAATGAAAAAAAAAGGAAATATATTTATTTCCAAACCAAAATATTATTTATTCAAATATGACTTATAGAAAGCTCTTTTGAATCGTCTAAATTTTTACCTACCACCCATTCAGGACAACTGATAAGAAGAATAAGCGCAAGAAAATTATCAGCTTTATCAGAAGTAATAACATTAACAATACATTTTTGCTGCCTATATGATTTGTATACACTTTTTTAAAACTTCACAGAATAACTTGCGATATTTTTTTTTAAAATTTATTTGTCTTGTGTTTTCTACCTCAAAAGTCATGAAACCAGATAGAAATAGCAACCGGTTACTATTAAAACGCATCGAATTATTGTTTTTACTTGGCAGAATGAAATATGTATCTAAGCTATCGCCATGTAGAAAATTTAAAAAAAGTTTACTGATGGGAATTGGCTATTATTTAAGTTCTTTAATTTTTCAACATTGTGTTACATTTTTGAGTTTTAATATAATTTTAATTAAATTTTCGTTTATATTTTGAAGTAATTGTTTAATTTTCTCGCAATCGAAGTGAAAAGCAGAGTGTAAAACACTGGCATAAACAGGTCATTGTACCCCCTTATTATCTATACTAGCTGTGCCCGCGAACTACGTTTCGCCATCAAAATACTTAACACAGTGTTTAGTTTTTTCCTCCATTTTATTCCATAATGATTCAACTTTATTCTGCCTTTCTTGAGCATCGGCCATTTCGAAATTAGGACAATTTTCGTAGGTTCGTAATTCTCTTTTTCTAACAGTCCACAAAATTAAATACATTACATATTACTATAAGTATTATTATTGTTTTAAAGACATTATTGATATTAATAAATTTTTCTTCAGTAGAAAGAACTACACAGTTGCAAGAATAATCTTTACCGTATTCATGTTTCGAATTAAAATAAACAATTGTTAATAAATTAGAACTGTATACGAATAAAGTTTAGATTTTATAATGGGTGTTGGTAACACCAACAAAATATATTTTTTGGATATGACAACTTGGCCAATTTTGACTGGTCGTACAGTAAGCTCCTTGTCAAGCTATACTGTTTGACCTTTGAACCGTTCTTATATCGCTCGTAATACTGGCGGTTTTCGTAGAGTTAATGTATAGCATGAATGGGGGGGTTACTGTACAAATACGTTTTCCGTATTCGATATCCGATCACGGAATACAGACACGGAGTTTCGTGAACGTAGCGCAGACGTTCGTTTCTTCTCATTCGGGATTTCTACCATTCTACCTAAACGTACGTACAGAACGTGTTCCGTTCGTAATAAAACCGAACGTGTGCGGCAGTCAATGAGTATTTTGTATAGATTTGATGCATTCAGATGCCCGCATTCAGAAAACGAATGCGAAAAAACGTATTTATGCGGTTAGCCTTAAGGCGAGGATTTCCCAAATTTGCCGATCTTAGAACGTCTAGATCTGGATAATATTAGAACCCACAATTCTGAAATTCACACACCTTAAACTTGAAGATATAATCTAGTGAACTGTGAAAGCAGAAACACGATTTACTCCATTTCACTCGATAGAAAATAAATCCAAACATAGGTCTAAATCAAAAACTAAAACCACGATTTGAAATCGAAATATACATAAAACAGTATAAAAGTTATACCAAAACATGTAGTTCGTTATTATCTAGTGAACTGTGAAGACAGATTTTTTGATGTCATATAAAATATTTAGGAAAATGACGAAAATTCTATAATTTCGCTTGGTTGCAATCGCGCTCCATATAAGACAGTACTCGCCAAGTCGTCTCAGGGTATGGTCATGTCGCTTCGTGTCGCGGGCGCAAAAAAATATATTACGTGTTTCTTTACGATCGAATTTTAATTTTGCAGTTTGCGTTTATTTTGTTAACTTTCATTATTATTATAGATTAGTGTAGTAATATGGTGAATAGTGTAAATAATGGATTAGGTATTATAAAGGAGAAAACTATTTTAATCCTTCTTCCTAAATTATTTTATGTGTGAAAAAATATGTTTTTCGTTCTTTTTTTCTATAAGTTATTTTATGTGTAAAAATCGCTAATAAAAGAAGTCAAAGACGAAATGTTAAATCAAATGCATACAAAAAATGCTGAAAGAAAAGTGGTAAATATTTATTTCCCAAATGTTTATATTTTATTGCCTCGGCCATATAGCACAGTGCAGTGTTAATAAACCAGTATGATAATTTCTTCAAGTAAATATGCAACGATTTATAGGTTCAAAATAATGTTTCCTATAAAACTTTATTGCTGAATTCCTTTAAATACATAATGTTACCCCCTTTATTCACAACGCCTTGCATCAAAGCTTTAGAAGGTAGAATCAACAGCACATTATACATGTAGCTAAATAATAGAGTTTTATTCGAGCCTATGTATTAAATATATGATTATGAACAGTAAAATAGTATTTTAGGAATCTTTTAAATTTCGTAACATTTATGGTCAAGCGTGAGTTGATTATAAAAAAGTAAAAAATAACTAACATAAATTTCCGTTCGATTTATGTAAAGATCACTTCATTGTATTAAAAGAAAATATCTGATCAGCGGAATTTTGTGAAACTTTATAAAATATTTGCTTTTGCCCGCTGCTTCGCCCGCATAAATGTCATAGAGGTTCCATACAAACTATTAGTTTTTAGTTTCACCCCCTTAGATGGCGAATTTCCAACATACATGTCAAATTTCCGCTTTTTGTGCCTTTTAATTACGGCTATGCGTAATCTGTCAGTCACTCAGTAATGAAAGTGTTTTTATATAAATACGTCGGCCCACACTAGGATTTTCAACTGTGTCGTAGGTGCAGTTTTTTTCTTTTTGAAAACGTCGCCCCACACTAAGATTTTCTCCTGTGTTGTGGGTGCAGTTACGAACATAGAATATCACATGTACATACGCCCAGACCGGAAAAAAATTCTGTAGGCCATACAAAATATTTGTCCCGTACGGGAATCGAACCCGCGACCCGTTGCGCAGTAGGCGATCATTCGACCTCTGCGCTAACCGTGTCATCAAAGTTACAAACATAGAATATATTACAGATCACATGCACATACGCCCAGACCGGAACATATTTCTGTATTCCATACATAATATTTGTCCCGTAACTACAAAAAAAATATTTTACAAAAAATAAAAACCGACTTCAAAAACACTGAAAACTTAAAAATAATATAAGAATAGGTACAGACAACATCACACTTCTGTATTGAAGTCGGCGCCAAACGATAAACTCCTAGAAAGTGTTAAAATTTATCACCGACTTCAATATAGAAGTGTGATGTTGTCTGTACCTATTCTTATATTATTTTTAAGCTTTCAGTGTTTTTGAAGTCGTTTTTTATTTTTTGTAAAATATTTTTTAATTTTAACTTTTCAGTGAATGAAATCTTTTTAGTGAAAGAAGTGTGTTTTTAGTGCTTTCCTCGATTTTCTATGGGATCCCATCATCAGATCCTGACTTTGGTGACCATGAGACCACCCTTGCTCTATACTCTATCGAATACAAAAATAATTTTGGACATCGGTTTAAAAATGACGGAGTTATGAGGTAACAAACATAAAAAATACAACCGAATTGATAACCTCCTCCTTTTTTGAAGTCGGTTAAAAATATTTGGGAATCGAACCCGCGACCAGTTGCGTAGTAGGCGATCACTCGAACTCTGTGCGCTAACCGTGTCGTCAAATGTAAAGTCATCATGGTAAAGAACGCTAGCTGTGTAGTACTTCCCGAGTTTTCTTACAGGCCTAAGGTGGTAGAATATTAATTAATATTTTAAAACCAGTTTGCTTAGAGACTAATACGGTTGTCTGATATTCATAGCGATTTGTGGCTTTCTTCTTGATAATCTTGTTTAGTACATGCACGCCCCTGTCACTCACGCAATGCAGCGTTATAAATACCTACCACTAAGTAGCGCGCCGGCGCGCCGACCGCTGCACACACGTGTAAAGAAATTCTTAGGTTGTGTGTGAAGTCGACCAACCCGCACTTGGCCAGCGTTGATGATGGTAGCACATCAAAAACAGGTTTGAGCTTGTTTCGAATTCATCTAATAATAATATGATGGATGACATACCTGCCAGAGATACCTGTCACAAAAATTGGGATATAATTAAAAACAAAAATACTATCGTTTTTGATGCTTGCTAAGGCAAGGATAAAAATACCTCCGTCTTACCTATTTCTGCCGCAAATCAGCAGTCCTTGCATTGCTGTGTTCCGGTGTGAAGGGTAAGATATGGCACTGACATTACTGGGTACCGTGACTTTACATCTGATGTCACAAGTTGGCAACGTACACTGTGGTTCTTGTGGGGCTTGCAGTTTTACTGCGAATCGCACAGGAACCACATGTATCATAGGTGACTGTTACCACTTACCATCAGGTGGGCAGTTTGCTTGTTTGCCAACTTAGTAGCAATAAAATAAAACACACAACATTACATTTTTATTTTGAAGTGGTGTCGGTATTTTTGTAAAAAAAATATGTTTATTTTTTTCCTGAAATTAATAATAACTCTCTAAGTCAACTTGAAAGAATATACCTAACTGAGAGTCAATACGTACCTTTTATATCTAAAGACTAATCCCTAACTCCTTAAAGTTAAGGATCCATCGTAAGCTCAGCATAGTGGAAGAATCCTTGAGATGATGTCTTTCAGACTCAAATACCTGAATAGCTTCAGAAAAAAAACAGGAAAGACGTTGGACGTGCCTATTCTCTCGATTTTCTTGGGATTCTAATACTAGATCCTGACTTGATGGCATGGAACCACTTCGGGGATATACTTTTCTGAGAATTTTGAAAATCAGTTAATAAATGACGAAGCTATGAGGTATGTGTTACCTCATAACTTCGTGAAGTCAGTGAAGTCGGTTAACAAATCAAATCGCAATAAGTTATAGTACTTATTCATTCAGTAATGTATTAAAATACCTACATATATCTATTAAAATATTTTTCTTCAAACTACTCATTAATTTTACTCTAATCATCGGAAAAGGCAACACTAAGTAATACATTACTACCCTGGAAAACGGCAGTAGTATTGTATGAAATTTCATTAATGACCCGTTCAACATAATTGCCCTGTTGTTTGTTTTTCTAATTTAAAAAGAAATTACAATTCATATTCATACAAAATGTAGGCATTTTTCCAAAGAGATTTCAGTGGTTGTATAACATGTCACAAAAAATACACATGCGCAAAACAAGTTAGATAGGACCCTACAAAGCCAATTTTATTTAAAAAAGAGAGGCAATTGGCTTTAATGGCGAAGATTAGCTTTTATTTTAATAAATTAAAAATTGTATTCGAGTGAATATTGTGCAGTGAAAGTGGTGTTTTTTGGTGCACATTCATGTTGACGGCAAGAAATAAGGGTTTTGTGGTGTACATGACAGTGAGTTTTTTTTTGTGGATTTTCCGCTTCCGTCACCACCGTCAAGATAAGGTTTGGTTTCTTAATAAGAACAATTTGCATTTTTTTTGTCATAAATAAATAAGTTTTTCTACAGTCAACTTCAGTTTTTTATTATTTTTTAATAAGTTGAAGGAAAAGCAGATTACACACCTCGTAAGTGAGCTATTAATGCCCTCGGGTTATTAGTGCCCTCGAGCAAGTGCTCGTGCACCAAACATCCGCGGGCATTAATAAGTCACTTAGCGCTCGGTGTAACAATCTACTATTTCTAAATCAAACCGAATAGCCGTCGAAGTCAAACAAAAAAATTTAACAGTGCTTTATAAGTATATGCCGCCGTGTCAGTCATATTCTTAGCTTTTGTTTTAAATACTACTTCTAGCCAGTTCTAGCTAATCGAGCATTTCTTGTATTCTAGTGATGCATTCTATACTGCACAAAAGAAATATGCATAAAATTTGAATTTACATTTTATTAATAACACATCATAGAAACATTTACAACCTTTGAAATTGTGAAGAAACGGTCTAATTATGATGAATCTTGAAAATTCTAATTATTGATAATTGCTTTACGTCTCTTTCTTATAAAATATATGTTTGTATCGGTATTATAATGGTGGACGAGTACAATGACGTCACTAGCAAATAAAAGCTTTTTAAACTTTGTTATTTTTTAAGTTATTAAAAAAATCACGTGGTTGTTTGTCAAATAAAAATACTATGTAATGTAACAATTAAAAAGTGTCCATATTTACATACAAGTAAAGATACAATAAAAAATAGCAATGAAGTCATAAAGCTGTATCTTTATTGGTTGTATTACTGTAGGTACTTACCTCAGTTTATAAATCAATACTTATTTGTAACCTAGCAAAAAGTATATTGCATACGATATAAAACGTCCTTGTTGTACTGTTATATTTTTACTGTGCGGCACACGATGTTGGCGCCTGTTCAGTGGCCGCGTCCGCGCTAACGTCATGTACAAATGAACGGTGTGAAGTGCGGAACATATGGGCTTGCACGTGGAAATTCCTCGCCTTAAAATGTATTGAGACTTCCGTTTTTGTAACGTGTACTGTGCGATATAGTGTTGCTGGCATAGTTCGGTTAGCAAACTCGCCGTGATGACTAACATCCAACACACATACTTGAGTTATCGTTAGTTAATTCACGATCGTTGCATTATCATGGTCTCAAAGAACACTAAACACAGGTAACATCTAACATCGAAGTTCATCGAACATCCAATAGGCCCCGAAGCGGTTCTCAAACTTTTCTGGTGACCGAACCCTTTTGGAAAGCGAAATACTTGACGGAACCCTAAAATAAAACAATAGTTTTTAAAAAAGTATTCTTTATTAATAAGCATAATGAAAGTACGACCAGAGAGGGTGTTTTGATTTTTCTAAATTTTTGCGGAACCCCTTATAGGGGTAGTGTGGAGCCCTAGGGTTCCGCGAAACACACTTAGAGAATGGCTGCTCTAGGTACCCTTCAGGGCCTACTTTCATTTAATACCCCTATTGCTGGGTTTGAAAAGCAACTGTTATCTTTTTTTTTTAGCGGCGGCCATGTTGAATTTAGGTCGATTTTGCTAGGTTCCTAATGCTCTACTCTTCAAGGCCTTTCATTTGATACCCATATTGCTAGGTTTGGAAACGAACTTTTATCTATCTTTTTTGAGCGGCGGCCATGTTGAATTTATGTCAATGTTGCTAGGTTCATAGTGCTCTACTTATCAAAGCCTTTCATTTGATACCTATATTGCTAGGTTTGGAAACGAACTTTTATCCACCTTTTTTGAGCGGTGGCCATGTCCAATTTACGTCAATATTCCTAGGTCCATAGTGCTCTACTCTTGAAGACCTTTCATTTGATACCTATATTGCTAGATTAGAAAACGAACTTTTATCCACCATTATTGAGCGGCGGCCATGTTGAATTTATTTATGTGTTGTTAGGTTCATAGTGCTCTACTCACCTGGGCCTTTCATTTGATACCCATATTGCTGGGTTTGAAAACGAACTTTTATCCTTTTTTTTTGAGCGGCGGCCATTTTGAATTTAGGTCGATTTTCCTAGGTACCTAATGCTCTACTCTTCAAGGCCTTTCATTTGATACCCATATTGCTAGGCTTGGAAACTAACTTTTATCCACCTTTTTGAGCGGCGGCCATGTTAAATTTATGTCAATGTTGCAAGGTTCATAGTGCTCTACTCTTCAAGGCCTTTCATTTGATACCCATATTGCTAGGCTTGGAAACTAACTTTTATCCACCTTTTTTGAGCGGCGGCCATGTTGAATTTATGTCAATGTTGCTAGGTGCATAGTGCTCTACTTATCAATGCCTTTCATTTGATACCCATATTGCTAGGTTTGGAAACTAACTTTTATCCACCTTTTTGAGCGGCGGCCATGTTAAATTTATGTCAATGTTGCTAGGTTCATAGTGCTCTACTCTTCAAGGCCTTTCATTTGATACCCATATTGCTAGGCTTGGAAACTAACTTTTATCCACCTTTTTTGAGCGGCGGCCATGTTGAATTTATGTCAATGTTGCTAGGTTCATAGTGCTCTACTTATCAATGCCTTTCATTTGATACCCATATTGCTAGGTTTGGAAACTAACTTTTATCCACCTTTTTTGAGCGGCGGCCATGTTGAATTTATGTCAATGTTGCTAGGTTCATAGTGCTCTACTCATCAATGCCTTTCATTTGATACCCATATTGCTGGGTTTGGAAACGAACTTTTATCCGTTTTATTTGAGCGGCGGCCATGATTAATTTAGGGCGATTTTCCTATGTTCATAGTGCTCTACTCATCAAGGCCTTTCATTTGATATGCATATCGCTGGGTTTGGAAACGAACTTTATCGGCAGTCATGTCAGATTAAGTCAACGTGGCTAGGTTCAATGTGTTCTACTCTTTAGGTTCTTCGTTCGAGATCCATGTTCCTTGGGTGGATCCAAAAAAATGTGATCCGTCATTTTAGACATTAGGATCAAGAGTCCCGTCCCGTCCCTCTACGCGTAACCCAGAACATTGCAGTCTGATATTTTTTTAAATTAATAATATTAATCTATTACTTTTAATAGTTTTAAATGGATGAAAGAGTTTGATTCCTTAGTCCTAATGTAAAAACATATAACACCTTTCAAAATACCTTGAAAAGAGTATCTTCATTTTTCAACATTTCAAATATTTCAAAAATTGTACCGATTTTGTGAAAATTAGTCAAGAATTAAACCAATCTACAAATTTTATGGTCACTCGATAAGTATTATCATAAAAAATGGTTTATACATTGGTTGTATGGCTTGATCTTTTTGCCTTACCACCACGGTACGACATAAGAAAAAGACAATTTGGTTGGCGAAATCCAGTTGGGCACAGCCATTAACAGAAAATATTAAATTTTATTTGTACTATGTGAAACACTTCATTCCTGCCTTAATTTTCGAAATCCAATTACTTAAGATCAGGCTGTATGGCGTAGTTCCATTGCCTTTCCTTCGTGGAAGAAAATACCTTCTCTCTGTAATATCTGACAGACTTGTCAAAATAATTTCACGTGCGCCATGTTGTTTTTCTACCTAAAGCCAATTCGAAAATTTTATATGGTATTTTTTCACTAAAAATAAAAAGAATTTAAACAAACGAAATTATGCCTAAATGTTCTTCCGGAAAATTCTAAGCATTGTGGTGTAAGCCATATCAAATTCTGTCCAGTAGTTTCGGAGATCTTTCCGGACAAACAGACAAACAAACAAACAAACAAACAAACAAACCAACAAACAAACAATTTTTTTAAAAACTATTCTATCGTGTTCTGCTAATGATTTTAAGGCGACCTGTGTATTTTTTTTCTTAATATTTCGCAATTACAGATTTTTGTACCCCTACGATTTTATTATATATAGAGAAGAGATAATAAAATCGTCTCGGGCTACAATGACTCATTTTATGCCCTCGTTGTACAATCTACTATTGGTGCAGCGTGGAGCTGGATCGGGCGTGGGGCGGCGCGGGGCCCGCGGTGGCGCGGCAGAGCCCAGCGAGCAGGAGGTGCTCGGCGTTATGATGCGGGGCCACGACTCCATGATGACCGTGCTCACGGCGCGCCAACGGGCGCTGCAGGTTAGACCACCTCAACCCCACGCGATTGTTTTGAGCTTTCACTATAATTACATAGTTTCCTTATAAAGCAATAAAATACAAAAATACGAGGTCATCGTGATATATTAATGTCCGATGTCATACGGGACAAAAAAAAACTTTTTTTTCTTCGCCCTGTCGTAGACCGAAAGCCCGCCGAATGGAAAACTATGTTAGAGGTACAGAATGGGCAGAACTATTAGAGTACCAACAATATTTTTTTAAACACAATGAACAAATGTGCGTTCCTTTCGAAAGCATACATATTCCTGAATAATTATGACTACTGACACTTTGACATATAATAACATTACTTGCATTATTAAGCAGTCAAAAGCCTTCGACAGGTCACAAAATATTCCAATAACATCATGTTTACGCTACTAGTTTGGCAAATCAGTTAGGAATAAAGGATCTTATAAATGGGTCTACGAGGAACGGTTACGGGTATTCCGGGTGGTCCCATTGGCCAGTCGGCCCACGCGGAACCATATTTCCTCGTGGTTCCACCAGTGGGGCAAAATAGTGGGCCACGATTAATGACCAGGAGTTTCAGCTTTGAAAAGCTCTTTGCTGTTGGTACAATTGGGATGATGACTGAATTCAAATTTTTACGTCTCGTCAATAAATATTAAAATACCGTGGGAAAAGATGCAGTCCTGTGAAATTAGAATTAAAATCGGCTTAGAAATACATTAGATACAAGCATTTTAAGTTGTTAATTTGAAGGCGATTAGACAGAGAGCTCCGACATCAACCGTGACGTCATCGTTGAGTACGGCCATATTAACTTCTTGTAAATTGCCGTTTTGCTAGAAAGAGATGGAGAAAAATCTTTAATACCTTATATCTTGGTTGTTTTTATAGTTATTCGAAAACCGATTTTTTCTTTCTGTTTATTATATGAATGAGCATCTATTAAAGCAAAAAAAAAATTTTAGTCATCTAGCATTACCTACATATTACCTTCATATTATTTTTCAAAGAATACGAGGACTTAATTCTTTGTTCATACAAATCCGCCCAATGTTCTTTGCCCGTAAGGTTTTTTAAAATCCTACTTCCTGTCTAGGGTTAAACCTATTTCGACCTATAAAGACGAGACTTTTCCAAAATGTTCGTTTACACTTTTCACGTGTAAATCCAAAATGTCAAAGCGTACCAAGTCCCATTTAACCAAATTCCCTCGATTTAATGATCCATTTTTGCATCGAGGATGTCGAGAAGTGCAATCTTACCTTTAATCCAGATTTGTGTTAATTCATTATCTATTGAACTTCAAATTGTTTAAAAATTAGAAGTTCAATAGAGAAACTTTAGCGAAGCAGTAATTAAATGCAATTTATTATTTTGCTTGCAATTAAAGTCTCCAAATACATAATAGTTAACCAGTTCGGAATCCTTTGGCTATGATAATATTTTTGATAAATTTTCAATTTTCCTAACACCTCAATTAATTTGTGTTACAGATATTCCATTCAGTTAGAATAAATAAAAGTTTAAAATCAGCTTTGGAATCAATAATTGCTCTAGAAGACAAATCGGTAATCCTAGATATATTGAATGTCATGGCACACAAACCGTGAGTAAAACAAATTCTACTTAATGTGCTATTAAATATTAATATATTTATAAAAACAACAAATGTCTACATGATTTTATATTTCTTTCAGATCTTTGTGGAATCTAGATATTTGTTTACTGATGCTGCCCAAAATTTATGAATTGCTGCAAAGCAAATACGAAACGTAAGTTTTTAACTTTCAAAGCCGTTTTATAAATAGTGTTTCAGTAATTGTTGCAAACCTTTTTTTTAGATATATGCAATGTGGATGCAATGCACTAAGACTGATAGTTCGGAATTTCTCGTCGGTGGTTCGAGCAAACGTGAGCGCCCCAGTACGTACATTGGGTGTGGACATTCCCCGCGAAGAGCGCTACGCCAAGTGCGTGCAAATACACCGGTTACTCCTTGACGTGCGTGCATTCTTGCTCAAACGACAAACGCTACAAGGCCGCTTGGGCGCCGCATTCCGTGATCTACACAATCTCATGCAACAAGGATTAGACTGATTCACCTACCATCATCCGTCAAATCATCGAACATGTATATTTAAAATTAGAAAATAATTGAAAAGTACTTAACTCCTTAACTAATACGTTTTAAAAACGACTAATTAATAAATACTACGTGTGGTTGCTCAGTCACGCTGATGCTGGCACGGTAGCGTCGCGGGGCATGGGCTGTTCATGTGTTGTATCGTTTAATTATCAAACCTTATCATGCTTGCTGTAAATCTGGAATTAATTAGGCGCTGGTACGGAGTACGTATAGGCAAAAAAGGACCGATTGTAAATTAGTATCTTAAACGTAACCAGGAACATACAAATAATATAACCAAGTTAAGGCCTGGGGGCCAATCGCGCTACAGTTCTAACGGACCGCTGAGGTTCAATTCCAATCCAATCCAGTTCTAATTACAATTCAACTTTGGACAAAATTTGGTAACGCGCTAATTTCTACATGAGAGTTGAACCGCAAGCGAAGCTGGGTCTCATTTGGAACTCTAGAGATGGAATGGAAAGAGATGGATGGAACTTTAGAGAACAGAAAAACACTCAACACTGATAAAAGCCAAACTTCAATCCAAAAAAGGGAGCGTCGCATGAACTTTGTATTTTGACAGCGGTTGCGTACCAATTTTAATCGGGCTGCGTTTCAATCTCCTGTTAAAACATTACCGCGATATGAACGGTCATAAAAGGTGTAGTTCAGTCATAGTTCAATTCCAATCCAACTACATTTATTTATCGCGATTGGTCTCCAGATCAGTTCACAAAACCTCTTTCCGGGACCCCCGTAAGGTTGATATTGCTTGGCTAGGTTAAAAAAGGGTTGGTATTGCATTGCAATATGGTTGCATAGCATAAATTGTCGCTCGACGCTCCCAAACCCCAAAAAACTATTATAGTACATGTTACGAATAGTTTTTTTAAAGAGTACTGGTTCATTTATAAAAATCTAAACGTAAACGGTTATTTTAAGAACAATAAAAATACACATATTTTGTAATAGAAAGGATAGCTTTATAACCAACTTCGAAAAAGGAGGAGGTTCTATGTTCGAATGTATCTATTTTTTTTATACAAAATATGTTCACCGATTACTCCGCCATTTGTGGACCGATTTTGAAAATTCTTTTTGTAATCGAAAGAGTATACTCCCGAGGTGGTCCCATTGTCACCATGTCATGATCTGATGATGAGATCCCATGAAAATCAAGGGAAACCCTTAAATATCATGGGCACGTCAAACGTGTTTCAAGATTTTGCTGAAGATATTCAGGCATTTGCATCTGGTAAGAAGATTTCTAGTAGGTTGGGAGTTCGGGAATGATTCTTTCAATACTATTTAGAGCGAAAGACGTTTTATTTAAAGTTGTTCTGGTGATTGCCTCGGCTCAAATTTTAAAACACATATAAGTATTATATTTACTAAAAAGATTGAAATAACTATTTTTTACAAAAACAAAACAGGTGATTGAACTTGAAACACTCATCCGATACACAGTTCAGCCCATCCTATTCACAAGTGTCGGATCGCGGATTCGTTTTGAAAAAAAGACACGTCCCATCTCACTTTGATGCGGCAAAATAAAAAGTGACAGGTATAAAGATTCCGTGATTCGACTGTTTTCGGACAGTCGTGCTTGCTCTGGAAATCAGCATGACTGTGCAACCTCTATAATATGAATCGTACAGTAAGCTCCTTATTAAACTATACTGTTTTACCTTTGGACCCTTCTCATGTCGCTCGTAATAGTGGCGGTTTCGTAGTTTAAATGTATATCTTGAATGGGAGCTTACTGTACCCGCTCAAAAGGATAATTATGCTATCTTTGTTGAACAGAGTTTTTATTTAAGTTTTTGCCGTGAGCAAAGGATATTTTCCTAAAAAATTGAATCGTTATTAAAAGACTAAAGATCGAAACATTTCCAAGAGCACAATTTATTTATTTTAAAGTCATAGGTATTGTGAGTTATGGTTCATTTTACTTTTTTTTATAGAATGCAATGTCTAGTCTTACGAAATCCTTTAATTGTTTGTGATTCACTACAGATAAGCTTTATTTCATAACATGTCCTTTGAAAATAGGTAAGTATCTTAATTAAACTTAACAGATTTTCTATTATTATTATTGTCAATAATATATTTAATAATTGTGCCTTAAATTATTTATAATGCATATTAAATCTTCTAGCGTAATACTTTTATTTAACAGAAAACAAACACTAAACTATCTGAGGTTTAACAATATTTACCTTTCCTGTGATTAGAAATACATATATAAATTTTTTGTTACCCTTCTGCAATGTGTGTATATTTCATTTTACTGGATTAAATTATTGGGAGACTCAGAATCAGTAACACACTTAGCTAATCTCGAAAATAATAGGTCATCACGATTTCAGCCTTTTTTGTGGATGTCGGATAATAAATTTGAAATTAGTTTCCCTATTTTTATCAAACCCTGTATTCCATGCATAGAAATCTCTACTGTTTCTCTGTTTCCGTTTTCCAAATTTTATAAGAATGACGAATAATTAGTTTATCATTTTTGTAAAACGACCAATAATAAGACGAATCTCTGATAAGGTTCTTTATTTTTGTGTCATTTTTTGGCAAGAAACTAGAGGTGTAATTTTTTCGTCTCTTTTGATGAGTATTCGACTTATTGCAGGTAAAACATTTTTTTTAAACAAAAGAAAAGAAAGAAAGAAAACTTGTATAATGAGTGAAGAATAGGATTAATAGATGAAATAAAAATTCAGAGCTTTACATTTTTATGAGACTTAGTAAATCCTTTTTAACGTCGAATAGTTAGGTTTCGGTTCGCAAGCACCTAAAACGTCACTTCTTGCTTTTTTACTTTTGAAGGATATTATTGTGATTCCCACAAAACATATACACTATCACTCAATTAAACAAACTGCTTAGAGACAAGAAACGTGCAAATTTCAATGTGAGTAATCTTCTACCTATAATAATTTGACACCGGGTCGTTTCTTTCCCTTTGTTTGAATAGTTATAATTATTTGTATCATTTTAAAAATATTAAGCAAGATTGAGCAGTTTTCTGGAAGATTAAGCAAGTGAAATGAGCTGAGATTGCCGCCCTCCCCTCTAAACCAAATCTTCACGTCTGCACAAAACATTTCTAATAGAAAAGAAAAAAAAATATTATCGTTCGAGTACTTATAAATTACCTAAGAGATTTCTTTGAATTCCAAGAACGAGACTAATCAATAAGTAGGAATTCATTTTTTTTGGGCGTCCTTTCATGTAACTTGTATTGGTAGAAACTAGTCTAAATGTATGTGCTCCAAGCATTTAGTAGATGGACACTTGTATGAAGAACTAAGTTTATTGAGAGATGCTTATGAACCGAGTTACAAAAATATGTAGGTAATAAAATTTACATACATAATTAATCGTACCTAACATAGTGGATCAATAAATATGGAATAACTTTATTTTGATTATCATTTCCTCATTTATTTCCCCCATACATTATTTCGGACCCGATAGAAGCGTAATTAAAAATAATTTATAGGATAAAATTGAAAACTGTAGGTTACCTCAGGATAGACATGCCTCGACATCCTCAACAGAGGGACCCCCGACGTTCATGCGGTGGGTTCGTCGATTGTCGACGTCACGTGACCCTGGCCACCGCAACCCTCGCCGCAAGGGTGAGGTACTGGAGAGTGGAGGCAAGGGAGGAGAGATTTTCGGACCACCGGCAGGTCCGTTACTCGGTCTCCCCCTCGCACGCCTCCACGTCTCCAGCGGAGACGGGTGCCGTTTTCCCCAGGTGGGCGGTGACACGCCTCCAACCCGACTTGGCGCTGGAGGCGGTGATGGTGCGGGAGTGGTCCGGGCTGCCTCCGCACCTCCCCGGCGATGCTAACGGCATGGCGGCGCACTTAGCGGAGGAGCTTAGAGTCGTCTGCGACGCCGCCATGCCGCAGGCGAAACTGCTGCGCGCAAGCGGCAGGTGTACTGGTGGTCGCAGACCATCACAGATCTGCGCGCCACCAGCATGAGGGCGTAGCGCACCTACCTGCGGTGCAGAAGGCGCGCCACCAAGAGGACGCCCGACGAAGAGGACACTCTGCGTCGGGCGTACAGGGAGGCGATAATGGCCCTCAAAACAGAGATCTTGAAAACCGAGTCGTGGAACTCTTTTATAGTGTTCCTCTATTCGAGAGTGAGGGGGAAGTACTAAGACGGTGCTCCCCCGATACACCGAATGGACGAGGGGCTCGTGAATAGGGTCCTAGGGTCGCTCTTTCTTGACCCTAGACCCATCGAGCCCCCGAGGATGGCCGCCCACAGCGCCTCCCTGGGCTGTGAGCGAAAACATCACCCGGAGTAAGTCGGTGGTGGGGGGAGAGCGGCCGGTTAGGGTGGTCGGAGTGTTGGTTGTTTTCGAACGGCACGGATGTTATCTGCTTGTTTACATAACCAAATATACAAAATAAGAAAATATATAATTCATCGGCGCGTCCGTTCGCTATATGCATGGATTACATTCCTCTGTTTCATCTACAAAAATGCTAAAACCAACAGAATATGAATTCAATTAAATCGCGGCCTAACCTGCAGCCGCGGCCTTCAGCAGAAATGAAGGCCAATTTTACAATCATATCACTTACGATACCTAGGTATATAGTCTTTGGCATCTAAAATTAACTTATTGTCGACGTTACGAAGCGCATCGAGATGCACAAATTGTGTGTGAATATGAAATCTTTGTAATCACAATCACAAACAACTAAAATCCACACAATTTCCCGCCAAATCCAATCGAGTGAAATTACACCTTGCTATATTAGGTGAGATTCTACTCGATCGAGTGCACTCCGTAACGTTCTCGGACACGCCACTCCAACACTCCCGAGTTCACCCGAAATATTCTCGGACAGACTCCGGGTGACGGAGTGCACTCCGAGGATGTTTTCAAACGCAGCCATGGAAGTGGAGGCTGTCCCGTGTTGGACCTGGAGTTCGAAGCAGTGAGGGAGCGGTTCCGGGCAGTGTTCAACACGAGCATCACCTCGGGCCTTTTCTGTGCTGGAAGGTGGGGCGACTCTGCCTTCTCTGGAAGACGAATCGCCCCGCCGATTCCCCGTCGGGGTACAGGCCAGTGGTGCTGCTCAACGAGGCCGGAACGTTTTTCAAAAAGATTCTCGCTTCCCGACTCGTTGAACATCTGGGCCCGGGACCGGACTTGACCGAGTGCCAGTTCAGTTTCCGCACCGACGCTGTGGCCCACCTCAAGAGGTGGACTGAGGTAGCGACGGGCGACTCGAGTTAAATAACTCTGACAGCTCGGGTTCGTCATCCAGCCCGTTGACCCAAGTTGATTTTCTCATCTACCGAGTTAACTCGGTCATTCATTACGGACTTGGACTACTACGGCGCATGGCGCCGCTACGCGTAGCACTGGGCGAGGGCGAGTCGAGTTGAATAGCCCGGGCCCAGGCATATCCATATCGGTATTTTTTGTATAAATAATGTAGTTTCGTTTTATTACAAAACACACAAAAATAAATTCGACTGAATAGTCAGTCGGTCGAATCAACTCGACCCGAGTGAGCCCGAGTTAGAACTTATTTCAACTTGAATTACCAGAGTTGAAAAAATTGGGACTCGACCCATCACTAGACGTCGGCGGGGGAGTTTGTCGTTGTGGTGTCGCTAAATATCCGCAAGGCGTTCAACAGTCTCCTCGGTCGGCACGACGATGGTCGTGTGACCGTCGACAAGATGACCGGCCATGACGTTCAGGCCGGCGCGTCACCGCAGACCCCCGGCGGGGCCGGGTGGAGGGGGTCTAAGTCCAGATCGAGAGCTCGGAAGTATCTCGGTCTGGTACTGGATCCCCAATGGGGTTTCGAGGAGCACTTTAAGCTCCTCGCCCCAAAGCTGTCTGCCGCCGTGGACAACCTCGGACGTGTTCTCCCCAACGCGGGAAGACCATTGATTTACTACCAAACGTAGATAACGCATGAACAATCGAAAAGTGGGCCGGTGAAGAACTGCTCAATATCGCCTCTTGCAGTTCCTTTCTATAGTGAGTGATTAGCTGTCGGCACTTAAACATGCCGAAGTGCGCATTCAAAAGTTGTGGTAACAATAGCCAGAAACGGCAGAAAAAAGACGGGACTTCATATTTTGCGTGAGTAAACTCATAACACATCTTATCATGTATTCAAATATTCGATTTATACGTAAAAACCAATCAAAAACAATTATTTTAATCATAAACATGTCGCTTCGCGTCAGTGTCAGTACATAACAATCGTCTCGCTCGCACGGGCGTCGTATCACGATGTGTTATCTCATTCATGCGTTGGAGCGACAACGCGATAAGCAATTTCAAGCATTATGGTTGAGATGAGAGTATAAAGTTGATATTTTCTTGTAGCAATTACTAAAACGTCGTTTGACCTGTGGCTAGGAATGAAATGATGTAACTTCCCACGGTTGTACTTAAAAAAGTTGCCGTAATAATGCAGAATAAGGTGGAATTCGATAAATACGGTACTTTCTTTATGGTAATTTTCATTCGGGCGTGCATATTTAAGTAGGGACAAGTGGGGCGCATTGGAACACGGGGTACAATAAAACAAAGACGATAATTATTGTAATTTAAAACAAATTCACGCACTTTTGCTTCGATCAATAAGAGCGGCACAGTCATGATAGCGCAGTGCAATATGACCAGTCTTCGATAATAAAGTTTCAATGTGAAAAAAATGTTTTGAGGGCTCCAAAGCTGTAAACTTGTTACGAAGAATTTTCGATTTCACAAGAAAAGTATGAATTAGAGGTATGTTATATTTTCTTACATGATTTTTTAATCAATTTACGCATTAAATGCAGTAACATGTGGAGTGGAAAACATAGCCCAACATTTTAAAGATATTTTTAAAAGATTCAGATACTTTATGGGGCGCAATGGAACGGTGTACTATGAGACAGTGATCATTGTGCCCCGTTGTTATATGCTCGGGATAGATTATTGGAATTTTGTTACAGATTTTGAAGTAATAATGGTGAGAAGTCGTAAGAGAAAGACAGATAAGAGCTTGCATAGTAAAACAATGTGTGAGCAGCGCTGTTGAACTTGTAGGATGTGGTACGAGTTAACGAACTGTTGCTGACCTAAAAATGCCAAGTCCAGTAAAATTGCATCGATATGTTAAAAAAACCAAAGCAGTAGGAGATAGAGACGCAGGAGTGAATATAGAATTTTCAATTTTTTTAACTTTATTAGTCTTGTTCCAATGTAGGGGAGACCTAGGAGATTTGTGACAGAGGTGAGTTGTGACAGTAACGATTTCTTCCTACCTATAATAGTCAGCGAGCTGGCAATATGGCACATTTGTCGATTAGAGATGCACTATTTGACTCAGTACCCGCCGGCAGCGCACGAGGAGCAGTTGAATAATTACGACGTCAGCGTGCAAAAAAATTGGAAAAGTAAGTTTTTCTTCAAAATTTTGATTCAGTTTATATCTTGTGTTATTACATGTGAGCTGTTGTGTTATTTTTTCTTTAGTTGTGTGGTTATTCAAGTCTCTAGGCGTTGTATTGATTTTTAGTGTTTGCATTGTGTTTTGAAATTACAAATTATTATTCCGGCCAAATCGTATTTTTGAACTCCTCAATAGTCCTTTTGCCACTGTTTCTAATGTGTTCTCGCCAGAATCAGTTAGGCCGTTACCAAAACCTCCACCACGAAAAAACAGCCAACCGAACAGACGCAAAGTCAAATCTGCTGTGCTTACTGACACACCCGCTATAAGGACGAAATAGCTGCTATAAAAGCTAATAGGATGTTAAAGAATGTGAAAAAGCGTGTCTTAAGTGATGAGAAGAAAAATATCAAGAAGACTAATAAAAAGAGAACAGGTAATGACGAAGAAGAGGCAGAAAATAATTATTTTTGCTTGGTTTGCCTTGAAGCCTATGCAAACAGCAGATGGAATGAGGAGTGGGTGCAGTGCCTAGAATGCAAAGTACACGTAGATTGTACAGAAGGCGAGCTGCAATACGTTTGCCATAATTGCCTATCAGATTAGTTTAAGATTTTCGACTGATTGTAATGTGATTGATCTCAAAGCGATGTCATAATTACTTATAAGATATAATTACTTGTTATGAGAATGTTATAAATTGTTTTTGTGGGTACTTAACACATTCAATGCCACCGACACGCCTCGCGTGTTCAAGCAAACCTACATCGCTATGCCACGAACACGCCACGCGTGTTCTGAATGTTTTGATAATATTTCATAAACTAGACCAGATTTTTTGTTCAAATTATTTGTGCACAATTTTTACGAGTAAGGCTATGTCATCTTAAAGTGGCCACTTAAAAAAAACTAGTTTTTCTTTTTTATGAAAAAAATGTATTTTGTAGTGCCGAGAACACGCTAGGCGTGTTCACTTATAAAATATACCCTTAGGTTCTCAAACTTTTTTTGCTAAGAGGTTTGGCTAAATTTGGCGGCGTTTTAAAGTTGAGCGGCCAGCAATAAAAGAACAGGGGCCTAATTACGCTAATATTAACGTCGTTATCGTGTCTTGATAGCGTTTCAATAAAACAGGTTTTATCGTTTTATACGCATTTCCTGGTGCAATTTTTACTAAATATTTTTACCAATTACTTAATAAGTCAATAGTGACAAATGTTTTTGTAGTTTGTAATCGATTAACCAACAACTGTCTCAAAAAGCGGTGCTATTGAAGCGTTATTGATACGCCACAAATGCGTTAACGCTAGCAGATAGTCTTGTATAGTACACGTACGATGTACGAATAGGTAACGTTGTCCTGCACTGTACTAAAAGAAATGTTACCAAGCGCGAACTCTTTATCGTGCCTAATCGAACTATTCCTACATCGTATAATACACCGCCAAAGCGTTAAGCGTTAACGGTTGATGAGGTGTGCTGCAGTGTGATCAACACTGGTAGGATGACGTATGACATGCCATCTAGAGAAAAACACGGACAACTTTAGCAGCACTTACAAAAATTTCACCGTAGTATTTAGTATGAAGCCGGGACTCATGGGCGCCGCCAGGATTATTTTCAGGGGGGTGCATCTGCATTTACATACACTTTTAACCAACATAAAATATAGAATTATACATATATAGTGGTGTCGATTCTGAAGCACAACTTATTAAACTAAACTAATTTGACAGGATTAAAACTATTGCCATCTCTGTTTTTCTTTAAAGGATTAAAAGTGACGGCTTTATTTTTAGTGCTGTCAAATTAGTTTAGTTTAGTAAGTTGTGCTTCAGAATCGACACCAATATGTGAATAAATGTAACTTCATACACCAATAAATTTGTAATCTTTTTGTTGTCATATAAAATTTACTTTTTTGATTTCTCATGTCTTTTGCTGAACTCCGTCAAGCCCTTTCCTTTGGGTTGTAGCGCAGCGCGTGCTATCGAAAAGCTCTTACATACATACATACACTGGAAAAACTTACCCTCCCGCTATTGTAGTCGCGTAAATCAATTGTAATTTTTTCTATTTATTTTCTTTCCTGACTGGGGGGTGCAAGTGCACCCCCTTGCACCCCCCTCCCAGCGCCCATGCCGGGACTCCGGGACTTAGGACATTTTCGACTGTTTTTGTAAGGAATTTCAACCCTGCATAACTTCAAGAAAAATATTTACAAAATTCCTTATAACTCGAAAACGAAACGCTTAAAAATAACGAAATTTTTGACCCCCCGTACAATTCTACAGCTAATCAGGACACACCAAAAAATGGTCGTGTGAGGTCGACTTCCATACTAAATTTAGATTATTAGCATAAATGAGGGCACACATAATGGACTTATCAAAAATGGTCAAGTGTGAGTTTGACTTTTTTTCCATACTTAATTTTTTGATTTTTAAAATGTGTTTATATGAAGCTTAGTCCAGATTCCACTTTGTGTAGCAAAGAGGTGCGAATTTTAATTGAACTCATCCATACTAAGTACGTTGATTTTTTAATGTGCTGGCTCCATACAAAAATCAGGTGAAAATTTTCTTTTTTTTTAAACTTTTTCGGAAAATTTGTCTATCTTTATTTATAACTATGATTTTCGCCAATTTGAAAATTGCGTGTATTTAGTCTGTAATCTATATTGCTCTAAAATTTGAATCCACTAATTATTGTTTCTTAGCCCATAGTAAAATAAGCTGAATGATTGAATCAATATTCGTACCTATTAGTACGGTTACGGTAACTACGGTACTATTCATTGTATCAAAAGTGATATAAATCTACGGTACTAATAGCACGAATAAGTTGTACGTGTATCTTATTCGTACTGGACGATTACGGTTCGAACCCAATAATGTACGAATAAGGACAATACTACTAGCAGAATAAGGCCCGGCCCTGAATAAAGCGATCAAAAGTCACTATGAACAACTACGAGCCTATATCGAACATTCGGAACGGAGATATTTGATTATGTTTTGCTTATCAAAGTACTGTACTCGTTTAAGGGTTTCTGCCGTATTTTTACTAAGAATTCCAAGTAAAAAAAAACATCTAAAAGATATGATGAATATGACATGTTAACAACTTGAAAGGTTTTTTAAAGACTTTGATAGACGTTCTTTAATAAACAGTTCAGTTTTTCATTACTAGGTGTATACATTTTTCTAAACCTCAATACTAAGGAATCCTCAATTCTAGATTATTCTAGTAGGTATTCCTCTTCACTAAAAAAAGAAATCAAGTAAGTACCTAGAGCTCTCGCCACTATAATTATACATCGCGCCAAACTTCTTGTTCGCTCTGAACATAGCAACGATTCGTCGCATTATAATTAAATTATATTGTCTGTGTATATAAGTTATAAATAGTGGATGAATGTCACATCACTTAATAAGTTTTAGCATAATAAAAATAAACTTAGTATATTTTATGTGCATGAGAAAGAGGCGCGAAGTAAGTTCAGAGCGGACTAGAAGTTTGGCGCGATCTATACCAATCTTCGCACGGGTGAGTCAATTGAGAGATTATCTAAGATTTAATTTAATATATTCAGAAAGACTAGAAAAAAACTATGATAATTATAAATAAATACTCATAAGACAAGACTTTAGACGGAATTTCTTCCACAGCACCTTTGCTATAATCATTTGAGTCATTAGGATGTCATATGAAGATGTTTAACAATCCCAAGTATCATCATCATCGTCATAATCAACAGCCCATATACTTCCCCACCGAGAGGCTCGAGCCTTACCCAAATTAGGGGCGGGGCGGTGGGGGCGATATTTATCAATATTAAATCACTGACTTAAAGGCAATATAATAAATAAAATAGCCTCTTATTTCAGAAACATACATAATTACAGCTTTATTTTTATAACATAATCTAAAGTATGTCGCGTGTCTCTGAGTACCTTAAAGCAAAGGCCTCCTCCAACACTTTCCATTGTTTTCTGTTGAGAGCCACTCTCATCCTGTACGGATCTAACGTAGCTCGCAGTTCGTCTTCCCATCTAATGAGTTGACGACCTCTCTTTCCCTTGCCATCTCTTTGGTACCAGTGAATTATGTGTCTGCTCCACTTGTTTGTACTCTCTCTAAAAGAGTGACCAGTCGATCTCCATTTTAGCTGGTCAATGCGCGTAAGTATGTCTGTCATTTTTGTTCTGGCTCCAATGTCTGTGGATCTTAATTTATCTTTCAGTTTAATTTCCAGCATACTTCTCTCCATTGTTCGTTGGCATTTTAAGAGTTTGTCTCTTTGACGTCTTGTAAGGGACCATGTTTCACATCCATATGTTATGCATGGGAGTACACAAGTGTTGTAGGTTTTAACTTTAACATGGATTCCTAGATCTTTGCTTTGCATAATTTCTTATAAGGACCAGTACTTTTTTCATCCATATGTAATTCTTTTGTCAATTTCTTTAGACATCTGGTCAGCAGGCGAAATTATTTGACCCAGGTACACATATTCGGATACGTATTCGATCTGGTTTCCCTCGATTATTATGTTTACCTGTTTTGAGTTTGTCATTATTTTGGTTTTGTCTTTGTTCAGTTCAAGACCTACCTCCCGGCTTGCATTCGCTATATCCTTTATCATGGATGCTAGAATCATTGGATCTTTTTCCAGTAAAACCAGGTCGTCAGCGAATCGAAGATGATTCAGGCGCCTTCCATTTATATTTAGACCCAAGGTTCCCTCAGTTTATTTTCCTGAATATACTTTTAAGTACAGCTGAAAATTGTTTGGAGATAGCGAGTTCTCTTTGCCTGACTCCTCTATGTATTGGGAATTTTTGGCCTTTACCCTCCACCAACCTTGTTCTTTCAGGCTTGGCCAAATATAGGTATGATTGAGTTTGTCGAATGCTTTGGAATAATCAATGAACGCAATGTAGAGAGGCTTCTGGTATTCATTGTACTCTTAAATTACCTGCTTTACAGTATGAATGTGGTTAATAGTGCTAAAATTTTCCAATAAGGCAATGTAACCAAGTTTTTAATAAAATTACAAAAATAACGTATTACTTGTTTTTTAAATTATTAACACGGAAGTGTATTCTTTTTACGCTTTCGTAACTTTATTTCGTAACTTTATGATTTGATCGGCTAGGGATTACAAAATTTAGTAATTAGTTTTATTGATGTTGTTAGCTCTAACAAGTGCTGCCTTCTTAGCACTTTACGGGCTTGAAATTATTTTTTTTTAGCAAACTGAAATTAATTAAAAATTACCTACGAACAACATTTATATGCCGATGACTTGCAACTTTACACCCAGGCGGATATTGATAATATAAATTTTGCTATTGATACAATCAATACGGATCTTAAATCTATTAAGAGCTGGTCTGAGCAGTTTGGGATCCTTATTAATCCTACAAAATGCCAAGTTGTAATTATCGGTGGTTCCAGGATTATGTCAAGGATTGATCTAGATAACCTTAGCGCTGTTGTTTTGACGACAAGATCATCCCCTTCAGTAATACCGTGAAGGATTTAGGCTTATACGTTGATTCCAGCTTTAGTTGGAGACCCCAGACTACCAACATATGTCAACGAATAACAGGGATTTTGAGGACTCTTTATCGCTTAAAGAACTTTTTACCTTCAGACACTAAGAAATTGCTTGTACAGACTTTGATATTTCCTATTATTGACTATGGTGATGTGTGCTATCTCGACCTGAATGCAGATCTACTCAATAAACTTGACCGACTTCTGAATAACTGCATTCGATTCGTTTTTTATTTAAAAAAGTTTGATCACGTTTCTGAACATCGGTTGTGTTGACGTCAGAAAGGCATCAAGCAAACTGAGTTTTAAAAACAAATTACGAAGGCTGTACCACGAGAATCTTTTTAACACCTGTTGATTAGGAATACGCAGATTATCTTCGAAATATCGTTTAGAATCGATTTTCGTTTTATGGTTTTGTATATTAATAGTAGGCAAGTAGCTATATATTAGTTTGTTTTATTCATAATATTTATGTATTAGTATTTTAAGTATATACCAATTATGTAGGTATTATTTCACTATTATAAGTACTACATCTACTTCTTTTTCTCTGCACCACCCAAAGGTTGACTGGAAGATAATGACTTTGGCATTAAGTCCGCCTCTGTACATAATTGTACTGGAAGACTAAATAAATAAAATAAATAAATAAACAATGATCGTCAAACAATGAGTCGTTACGTCCCGACCTGAGTTTATGGCTGAGACCGAAGGATCGAACGCTTCTATGGATAGGTTTGCACAACATCGCAGGCATCTGTCATTCACTTTCAAAAGCGGGTAGACTACCAGTCCGGAAAGCACTGCAGAGGCTATTTAACTCCGCCATTTTCGAAGGCAAATCGCCTAAAGCATGGCACAGGCGACAGGGCCCATTTGAAGAACTACAGACCCATCACGCCGCTAATTTATGTATACAAGCTGTTCACGAAAGTTATCACGAAGCATCTCGCGCGCAGGTTTGACGACTTCCAGCCTCCCGAACAAGCCGGGAGTCGGGACCATAGACCACATTCATACGCTGCGGCAGGTTATACTGAAGATCGAGGAGTATAATCTGCAACTATTCTTGGCGTTTGTGGTCCATGAGAAAGCTTTCGATTCTGTCGAGACCTGAGCTGTGCTTAGGTCTCTCCAGAGGTGCATAGACTACCTGTATATTCATGTGTTGCAGTCATTGTACAAAAACGCCACTATGTCAGTCCGCCTTCAGGATCAAAACTCAAAACCAATACAACTTCAGCGCGGTGTCAGACATGGTGACGTAATAATATTGCCGGAACTATTCACAGCTTCGTTGGAGGATGTATTTAAACTGGACTGGAGAGGACTCGGCATCAACATAACACGGCGAGTACATGACTCACCTTCGTTTTATCGATTATATCGTAGTCATTGCTGAGACCGTGGAAGATCTAGGCACAATACTCGAAGACCTCTGTAGAGTTTCCCAACAGGCCGTGTTATGGACTCTTTCTTAGTCTTTTATATCTAAGTTTTATCCTTGCTATTGACAATGTCATGATTGACTTCTGATTTTCTGTTAAAAATGTTTTTCGACTTCTCTTGTTATATATAACATTTTCACCGAGCTCGAGAGTTTTGGATATTTTTGTAAACCTTACTGAAGCAAACCAGCTCTGCCAACCGTAATATTGGTCCTTCTCAAACGACTTAAGTTTTAAGGTATAAAAATATGTGCAAAATGTTAACGAGAGCCAAAGCTCGAAGAGAAAGTTAGCTCACAGTAGAGTTACAAGAGAGTCAGCACGCGAGCTACCAAGATCGTCTCCGGAACAGCGTCAAAAGCAACAGCCGTTTATCGATTGTATCAGCATCTAGTATAAAGATGTCAGTTGTGTCTACGACTGCACTAAGAAGACAGTTAGAATTGGAAGCTGCTGAGGAAAAACACGGTTGTTAGTTGCTGCTGCAGAAGCCAAGCTGGAGGAAGCCCAGATGAAAACCAAGTTAGAAGTAGCGAAGATAAAAGTTCAGATGGATCTTGTGGATAAGAGACTTAGTGCCAGTATAGCAGAAATAAAGGAACTACATTTAGCTACATAGTCAAGAGACGTCCACTGTTGGACATATGCCTCCCCCAAGGATCTCCATACCGATCGGACCTGCGCCTCCCGCATCCAGCGGCTTCCCGCGACCTTCACCAGATCGTCGGTCCACCTTGTGGGGGGCCTACCATCACTGCGTCTCCCGGTACGCGGCCGCCACTCCAGGACCTTTCCGCCCCAACGGCCGTCAGTCCTACGAGCGATGTGTCCTGCCCACTGCCACTTAAGGTTTGCAATTCTTTGGGCTATGTCGGTAATTCTAGTTCTTCTACGGATCTCATCATTTCTGATGTGATGACGTAGAGAAACCCCGAGCATAGCCCTCTCCATTGTCCTTTGGGTGACTTTGAGCCTTCTTATGAGATTCATTGTAAGCGGCCACGTGTCAGTTCCGTATGTCATCACGGGCAACACGCACGAACTGAAGACTTTCGTCTTGAGACACTGCGGTAGATGGGCCGAGAATATGCTGCGTAGCTTCCCGAACGCTGCCCAGCCGAGTTGGATTCGCCGATTTACCTCTTTCTGGAAGTTGGACTTACCGAGCTGGACTATTTGCCCCAGGTAAACATATTCGTCGACAACTTCCAGCGTGCCTCGTTTGTATTTCATGCTCTAATATACGACACTTAGTTGTTTTTTAATTAATAAATCGTACTTTATGTAATACCGAATATTTATTATTTTTAACCGTTTTCCATCTTGGGGTGACACCACAATTTCCGCCCCGGGTGCCACCCAAGCTAGCTACGCCACTGCGTATATGAGCTGTTGTTGATGATGATGATTGTATTGCCCAAAACTAATTTGTAAATTCGAACCAGTACATAGTTCTTGAGGTAAGCGCGTTCAACCAAAGACAAACAATTTAGCCTTATGTGTATGTGTAAGAAGATCCGTACAAGAGCTTTTCCAAAAAAAAAAAAAAAAGTCAATATATCTCATATGAATATTTTTTTTAAATAAATTCATAGCTACTAATGTAGTAAGGTAAGACCAACAATACGATAGTACGAGATAAAAAACGTAAAATTTTATGGAGATTTCCTTTCTCTCTTATTTTCAAAGTTTTTGTATTGGTTTAGAAAAATTAAACGAATTGCTCATGTTTACAACGATTGTTACTCAATACATATTATAAGATGAACATTCCGAGTAAGTAGGTATGATCGCAATTAATGAAGCCAATGTCACAGTTCACAATCACAGCAAATCATCCATTCTTGGGGATTTTAGTAAAAAAAGTTTGAGAGCCACTGATTACATTGTAATATCTTTACTTACCATAAAATCAATTTTTCGCCATAATTTCAAGAACCAAATCTCACGATACTATTGTAGCCACTGTTATTCTCGCATAGCACAAGGCATACTAACTAGAAAACAGTGTTAAGCTGAAAAATATTGGTATAAAAGAATTTGCCTTCAGTCAGTGCCACGGACACGCGTGGCGTGTCCGCCTTTTTTCAGAATCGCAGTGCCGCGAACACGCCTAGCGTGTCCGCGGTTTTTCAAGGCGGCATCTCTGTAAGCCTCAAGAAAATCGTGGCGGCATTGAATGAGTTAATATATAAAAAGATGATTAAACTACTATTTACATAAAAAAACATGTTGTTTTTACTTATTATATGTGTAATGGTATTTTTTAATACTTAATAGTTTAAATACAAAGCTGTCACAACTTACCTCTGTACCTGTCACAACTTACCTCGGTGATAGGGGAGTTGTGACAGAGGGAATAGTCTTCCTTTTTAATGATTTTCTCGGAAACCGCAAAACTGTTATTAATTTTTATGATTGTTTTGGAAAGAGAAGGCATGGTGCTACATTAATACACATAGTTCATAACTGCCGAATGTTTCCTGAGCGAGATATGTCGCATAAATTAAAAATTGTCACAACTCTCCTAGGTCTCCCCTACCCCAGACACCGTTTCATTGTACCCCAGACCTGGGGCTCATTGAATCAGAAGAGGCGTTGAGCAAAAACGCATTTTTTTATAGGTTAAGGTTAGTTTTTTTAACTTATTTTTGTTCTTAATAGATAGATTATGAAATATAATCAAAATATAAGGCACAGTTTTTCTAAAAAATAAAAATGCTTTTTTCGTTTCATTGTACCCCACCTGTCCCTATATATCAGCGAGTACAACTGTACGGTCGATTAGGTGACAGATTTCAAGCGCGTTTTTGTATGAAGCGCTCTAACTACGTTTGGTAGTAATGGGAAGGACCGAGCGCAGCGAGCCGTCGGCTTATTAAACAGTGATAAAGTCGATGGCGCTGTACGGAGCCCCGATTTGGGCGAAGCGTCTCGCCCTCCGAACGGTTTGCGCACTTGCGCAGGTCGCAAAGGGTCATCGCCATCCGAGGTCTCTCACCGGCCTGCGTCGTAGCGGGCTTGCCCCCGTGAGATGTCGAGGCACGAGTCCTTGTGGCCGTACATCGACATCGGGTGGCAGCGCGAAGTCTGGGATAGCCCACAGGAGGTGGCGCGTACAAGGCACCTGGCGCAGAGGGAGGCTCTTCGCCAGTGGGTCGAGACGCTCATTCACCCAGCTGCCGGTCACTGGACGATCGACGCAGTTCGGTAAACGCTGCAGTGTCACCACTCCGGCGCTCCCGACGTAACGGCTGGACACACCCCAACGGAGTGCCCGGCCTACCCCCCTTGACAAATGCCACACGCTTACTTTTCCGCAGTCGTTTCTCAAAAAAAATGTATGGAGATGACATAAGCTGCGGAAAAATAGCGTGAGGTTGTCACAGGCTAATGTCATTTCCATACATTTTTTCTGCGGTACGACTGCTAGTCTAGAGGAGCTGGAGATCCCAGCGCGACGCACTAGTCCTCGCACTGGGCATAGGAGGGGTGCGCCCGTCGCGCTAGCCAGCGTCGTATCCAAAATGCTGACCAGCGCGAAGGCGTAGGAGGCTGCCTCCTGGGAAGACGTGATCTAAAATCGGACTTTAACGGTAGTTTGTCGAACAAGTTCCACAGTTTGAGACATGCGCATTTCCGAGATGTGTGACCCGGCTGGAGAAACGTTACCCCAGCCGGGCCACCAGAGCTGCGTTCAGAACCTACGCTCGAGTGCACTCCGAGTGCACCCTGACAGCAACCGACCCGTTCAGAGCCTCGGGGTAAAAAACGCTCTAACAGGCGGTTAGTACACTCTGTGCCCGTTCAGAAGCTTCGAGTGATGCAACCAAACAACCGACTCAAGCGTAGGGTGAAAAACACTCTGACAGATTTTATGTCAAAGTCGATGTCAAAAATAAGCTAATTATTTATTATTTTATTAAATAACACTACTTTGAACTCTTTTAAGCCTAATACAAGGGAAATATAGTGATTTCTATGTGTTGTAATTATTTTTAAGCAGAAAAAGGATATTGACTGTTAATTTCATAGTAAGGATTAGTAATATTTTGCCCTTTGCTTGATCTTGATTAGCAAGATACAAACTAAAAAAAAAGATTGCAACCGACCCGTTCTGAACCTCGGAGCGAGTGTGAAAAACACTCTCGGTTGCATTACCCTGACCCTCGGAACGCAACTCTGGATCTAGAAAACGAATCTACCTAGCAAAAATCTGCTTACTGACAAAGATAGGTGGTAGTTTGTCGATACATTCTTCAAAGATGCAGAGTTTGTCGACGCCTCAATCCAAAGAACGAAAGAATTCTTTATTTGGGTAAATAGTCTAGGAGCCTGGAGTCCCAAATGTGCGAGGTTTCGTTATTTTTATGTTTTATGTACTTACTTACAATGAGAAGTTAATGTAAAATAATTATTTTTCTCCTCCTCGAAAAAGTTCAAGGAGTTGAACAATTAGCAAGGAAAGCAAGCATGTTCATCAACAGAATTTTTTTTTCAGATGATAAACCACCAACCGCTGTAAGAGAATTGAGTGTTCTTAATAAACCTTACCAAATCCTAATAAACCGTTAAAATCTTTTGAATAGGTTTCACAAATTCAACACAATTATTCCACATAAAAATGTTAAACATTTATATCTAATATATTTTGAGACCACAGTTAGGGTACATTGTGGTACAATGAACCAGGTAAATTTTAGACGGAGTGCGATGTCAGACCACCTCCTCGTGGTGCACCCTGGGCAACCCGGTAGAATTTCTGCCGCGGGCTAAGTCTGATAGCTGCCCCCGTGGAGGGGGGCGTGGTGTGGCCGGGTTTAACCCGGCGGGCCACTTCGTGTCGCCATGTGGGGCGTCACCTCCTTTTTTAAGATGGGGATGTGTGTCGCACGGGGACCGGCTCGCGGGTCATGGCGCGCTGCGCCTTGTGCTGTTGCCCCTTTGGTTGGGTTGGTGCGGGTCCTTGTTGAGCTTCGGCCACACGGCACGTTTAGGATCGGACAGTATATTCACCCAACACACCACCTGACAACGTTCCCTCCCACACCAACCCTTAATAGGAAACTATACAGAACAAGACAGTCGTTCGAAAGGTTGCAGGGAGGGGGAGTATGACCAAATGTAAATAAAATACCCTAATCGATTAAACAACTGATTCTTTTAATGTGCAAATTATGCCTTGTTGGCTTAAAGGACTGCCTAGTTAAATGTACAGTAAAAACTCGATTAACCTAATTGTTGTCGTTAGGCATCCGGATAATCAAATATATATGAAGAAAAGCGGGTTTTGTACATAACTAAGTAGTAGGTGCCTAATGTGTTTATGCAAAACAACAAATACATATCAACGAACGTCGAATGTTTATTAGGAAACTAGCCTTCCGCTCGCGGCTTCGTCCGCGTTATTATTGTTTTGCCGTGGGAATTTTATATTTAATAGTAGTATATGTAATTTAGTAAAAAATAATTTAGTAGTAGTATATGTATAAAAGTCTGTTATTTATATTTAGGACCGCGGATAATAAATTTCATAGAAATTTGAGCAGATTTGAAATATTTTCCATAGAAACTTTCAACCCCTATTTTGCATCCTAAGGGGGTGAATTCCAATAACCATGAAACACGTATTCAATGAAATGTTTTTAAGAGAATGAATCTCAAGTTGTATCAAAATTGTTGCTAATTTAAAGATTTTTCCATACAAACTTGCAACCTCAATTTTATAGTTTATACTCTTTATTGCAAAAAAAAATACACATGGGGAAACACAAGTTAAGACAGAAGATGCAATGGTGGACTTATCTCCAAAGAGATCTCTACCAGCCAACCTGTGATTGTGTGGGAGATTCCATTTTATTAATGGGAGAGACCAAGATAAAATAAACATAATTATTGATATTATAATAATTCATAAATACATAGGTATATATACTAATATATTATAACATACATACACCATAGATATATATATATATCCATGCATAACTAAATAAATAAAAATGAAATGATGAAGATAACAAATAAGGTTGATACTTTAAGCTCTGAAAGAAAGTGCTGCTTCATTCAAGAGCATTGATGTAAAGTAGGGCTGCATCCAATACCGATACCGATGCCGATATATCGGCGATATTTTGGGTTTGCCGATGTATGTGAAAATATTATTAGAGAGGCTGAGGAGGATGAGCCCCTGTCCACTCTGAGCTGTAATTCTCTCAAAGAGGAAGTCGAGAGATACCTAAGATCTTCTAATATATCGAGAGCTGCAGACCCGTTTGTTTTCTGGTGCAATGACGTATTATACCCACCCTTGAAAAAAAAGGTGCAGAAGTACTTCAGTTTCCAAATGAGTTTTGTCGCATCTGAGAAATTATTTTCCACAGCAGGTTTTATACAGACAGACTTGCGAAATCGGCTTTCTTCGCAAAACTTCAGAATGCTCTGTTTTATAAACAAAAATCTTATTAATTATACTTATTAATATACATCTTATTAATATACATTTAAATTATTAACAGTTATTGATTTCATTTTAAATAATTATTAGCTATTACCCTTAATTCTTAATTTTTATAATCTTTTTCAAAGTCTTCAACTGTTTATTTATTTTAATAGAAATTAAAAATATTTAACCAAAATTGTGTTTTATATATTTTACCTTAATTTAATTTTAATTCACTAAGCGTTTGTATCGGTATCGTTATCGACGATATTGTTATGAGTATGGGTATCGGTATCGTATCGGCAAAAAGGCATATCGATGCATCCCTAATGTGAAGTAACCGGTAAGTGATTCCACAGTTGGGTGGCACGAAAGGTAAAGGAGTGGAGCAGGAAGTTGGTGTTGCATATGGGGAGATTGAGCTTTCTGGTATAGTTAGGAGCGCATAGGATATTTCATCCCTTTAAGGTTATAATTTTTTAAAATCCCTTCTTAGTGTGCGTCCACATTTTGAAATAAAACAACTGTCCAAATATCACGTTACTACCATTAGCGGTTATGATCGAGTTCCTACTGTATCTTTAAATGAATTGATGGGTCCATAATGATTGAACTTCACTTTATGTTTGTTTGATCTCATCATTACCTTTTAAAACAATGCACAGTTAATACTAACATATCCACAAACAATACAACTGGTCTTTCTCAATTGAAAATATCAATCAAAACATAAAACAATACATTTGTCTTTCTAATAACTTGCTGTTGTTAAGTCAGTTCGTTTTTGAGAATCTTTTCTTTTTAGCTGGGTATTTATCAGGGGTGTTGTTAAAAATTTTCTTTCTTTTGTTTAATGCTTCCATCTTTTTATACAAAATATCATCAGAAACATCTTTTTGCATTTCACTATCTACATTTTGTTTTGCTTCATCTTGTTCCATTAGCCTTTCTATTTCTGGGTTCATGCCTTTAAATGATAATCTGCCTTCTAACAATTCTTCGCAAAATATATAACTTGGTTCAGAGAAATAATTTCCTGTGGCATACCTCATTTCATGTGTTACTATATTGGAATAAAAGCTATCATGTCCTTGGGTATTTTGAATTTCTTTTTCAATTCTTTCTTTAGTTTTTTTCATGAATGCCATTTGTAAAACAGATTTAGGAAGTTGAGGCTTTTTATATGATGCCATGGTTAGATAGGTATGTAGGTACAGTAACAAAATTCCAATATTTTTGCACAAAATCAAATTACAAACACTTTTATATATTTGTAGTAGTTGTAACAATTTTAATCAAGCCACTCCACTGGAACGTCCTGGGGTGGGGACTATAGTCCCCAAAAATCGTAAGCTTCTCGATCGACCTGGGTACTATGGTACCCAGTTCCCTTTGCGTAAAACCGCGCGGTGTGATAAAAAAATCGCGAAAAATAAAATATTTTCTCTATGGCTTTATTCCTTTGCCAATAGTCTCTTTCATAAGTTGACAGGTCATGTCCAATTTATTTTGTCTTAGATTGAAATAAATTTGTCAGTCTGCGGTTTAACTTACTTGGCCGTATCCATACGTTTCTTACTCCATGACCGATGAGATTTATTGCGTACTTACTTAGTCTGTATTAGTATTTTCGTAGAGTGTTCTATATCAAAATAAACTAGGGCTACATTATTATGTATGGTTTATGATAGTTTATAGTGTTATATTGCCACACTAAACGTTTTTTTCAAAAAGTGAGTATTTTTGAAATTTTAAGCACTTTATTTATTTATTTATTTATTTAATGCTTTATGTACCTACATAGAGTGTACAAAGGCGGACTTAATGCCATTAGGCATTAAGTCCGCCGTCCACTTTAGTTACTATTCTCGTCATTATTCATTCAATTATGAATCCTTATCTAATTAACTATTATAAGTTCATTCCTTATTAAATTATCTTTCCATACGTATTTTTTATTTAATTTTAGACACAATAATTTATTTTTTGCATTTTTTTTAAATTTGAGGTCGCGCGTGCGCATCTCGCGTATACAGTAGTGGTGGGTCGGTACGCGTTTTTGCAATACCGAAACTATGTATTGGTTTAGTTTGTAATAACGGTTTTTGAAACTATTTATTTTAATAACTAGTTATTGAATGGGTATCGGGTATCGCAAGTGTCGACTGAGGGCTCGGTTTCGGTTCAAAGGAAAATCATGTTTTATTGAATAAATGATTTTATTCGGCAACTATCTATTGACGTGACTGAGTATTGGGTGTTCGATAGTAACCACCAGTATTATTTTGATAAATGAAAATGAACTTGTTATTAAAACACTAATTTCACATATGAACTTTCCTTTATACTTTGACCAGGCTGAGGACTGGTTGCCAGGTGGCAGGCGTATTTAAATTAAAAGTTCATTTGATTTTATGTACATTGTTATTCTGTACATATCTACAATATTTACACGTTTTACTTACATTTTTATTATTTTATATTTTACACGTTTTTATTTACACTATGTTACGAAGTTTTGTATTTACAATTCCTATTTTACAATTTGGCGCGAATCGTTTGCCGTCGGTTTCCGTCAGCCTGGCGCCTAGTATCGGCTCTCGCTCGGGTACCACGTTGCGAGCGACAGCAAGTGAACCGTCCGTTCCACACAATAAATAGTTGCTCCCGATAAATAGTTTCTGAAGAAGTCAATACATAGTTTTCGGTATTGCTGCTAATAAATAGTTTCAATAACTGTTTACGGTTTATAACGCCCATAACTAGTATACAGTATGTCCCAAAAAATAGTGTCAAGCGAAAGTCCAGAGTTAGAGCACCTCTTGGAGTACCCGAATCACCCCCATGTATGTTCCGTGATTATTCGTAGTTTTAGAGTAATAATTTTTTTTCTGACTTTTTGAAAATTTCGATCTAAAGAACTTAAAAATTTTTAATAAAAAAAAGTTGAACATATTTTAATGTTTTTCTTTATGCCACTGAATTATCTTTAGTGCTTCTTTTATGTCTAAAATAATCAGCTTCGTAACTTTAGTGGAAATTTAGAAAACAGTAGTGTAAAGTCAAAATTTGAATGTTAGTGAATAATTACTTAAAAATTCATCTTTAAATTAAAAATCTAAACAGGCGAATTCATGGTTTCTAAGTATGTGTAAAAACTTCTCTAGACTCTCTGCTTTCATAATAATTTAAAAAAAAGTACTTAATAGGGCTACTTTGGCTTAAATCGGCCATCAAAGACAGCAAGGTGAAAATTTCATAAAACTCGACTTCTGAATAATTTTTTTTTTAAATTCCAATTATTTATTAATAAACCAAAAATGATTGTAGAAAAGCTAAAAATTTATTATTTGAAGGTCAAAAATAACTGTTCCTGCTGCCATCTTTAATAACCTTTGAAGGTTTATTATAACTTAATAAATGAAACAAAACATTATTTTCAAAGTATTTATTATTCGATCGCTTAAAGAAAGTTTTCAAAATGACGACCTTCGTGCTCAATACATATTCTACATCGTCTAAAAAAGTTTTCTTTAAAATTTATAAATGCAATTCTGTTGGTTTTTATTGTTTCTTCCGCTTGTCTTAATTTTGTTCTTAACACTGTGACGTTTGTAATGTCCTTGGCGTATACTAATTCCTTGTAGTATCCCCAGACGAAAAAATCTATGGGGTTCAAGTCGGGGGACCGTGGCGGCCACGCAATGGGCCCTCCACGACCGATCTATCTGCCTGGAAATGTTTCAGACAAATGTTGTCTAACATTTCTAGCAAAATGGCATGGAGCGCCGTCGTTTTGAAAAATCATATTTCTCCGCGTTAATAGGTCTACATTTTCTAATAAGACGCCGAGATCACGTCGTAGAAATTGCAAGTAGGCCTCGTTGTTCAGTCGGTCAGGTAGTTCGAACGGACCAATCAGCTGTCCGTTTAGGATGCCTGACCACAAATTGATACTAAATTGTTCTTGGAAATTAGATTCCCTTGCGAGGTGTGGATTTTCAATACTCATAGATTCACTCATGGATTTTCAATTCATCAGTCCATAGAATATTTTTAAAGAAATTTTCGTTTTCAGCTTGTCTCCGTAACATTTCCTGACAAAATGCCACCCTTCTCGGGTAGTCTGCGGGCTTGAGCTGCTGAACTTTCTGGATGTGATATGGGTGAAAACGCTCTTGATGAAGTATTCAATGTGCTTGTGATTTCGGAATTCCGATTCGACGTTCTATTGTTCTTACACTAACTGATGGATCTCTCACCACTTCTTCGACCACTGATTGGACAGTATCTGGGTCACTCATTTCAGATGGGCGCCCCGATCTTCTACCTGGTAGGCGTCCTTCCATGTAAGAGTTATGTACTCTTAGAATCATGCGATGATCAGGCCAAGTTTCAGGCTGAGGTCCACCTCCATTTTGTACTTGCTGCCGGAACAACCTGGCTGCTTCAGAAGCATTTCCTCTTGCATATCCATAAAAGTAATGCATAAGAGCATATTCTTGCGATGAAAAAGACATCACAAAATGAAGAGCTTGAAAAGTCCGTTAAGAATGCCAAATTTGTCAAAATCCCGTATTCACACAAAACCAAATCGTAATCGCACTCAAGGTCCGTAAAGAAAGCAAAGTTCGTCAAATAATCACAAATGAGCGTATCGTACGTAAGGCGCAAACAAAAGCAGGCAAACGACTGGCGCCAGAACACAATAGGCGCTCGGACTACACCCCCCGCCTCATCCCCTTGTCACAAAGAATAGCATTCCTCAGTTACAGTTATCCATTTCGCCAATGAGAGTGAGAGAGATAGCAATAATGCGGTCTCTTTCATATCCTCTCACTCGGGCAATTTTTTAGCAGGTAAGTACTGCGTTACATCCAACACTACAACCGATGTGATCCGCGAGAAAAATATTTAAATATGGGTTTCATGTAGTTAATTTTTGCTAAATTGTAATTAATCTGAACCTTAGAAATTATAAAAAGACCAGATATTTTTTTTATCATCTGATAGGAATTTGGTAAATTTTATGAAATTTTCACCTCGCTGTCTTTGATGGCCGATTTAAGCCAAAGTAGTCCTATTAAGTACTTCTTTTTTTAAATGATTATGAAAGCAGAGAGTCTAGAGAAGTTTTTACACATACTTAGAAACCATGAATTTGCCTGTTTAGATTTTTAATTTAAAGATGAATTTTTAAGTAATTATTCACTAACATTCAAATTTTGACTTTACACTACTGTTTTCTAAATTTCCACTAAAGTTACGAAGCTGATTATTTTAGACATAAAAGAAGCACTAAAGATGATTCAGTGGCAAAAAGAAAAACATTAAAATATGTTCTACTTTTTTTTATTTAAAATTTTTAAGTTCTTTGGATCAAAATTTTCAAAAAGTCAGAAAAAAAATTATTACTCTAAAACTACGAATAATCGCGGAACATACATGGGGGTGATTCGGGTACTCCAAGAGGTGCTCTAACTCTGGACTTACGCTTGACACTATTTTTTGGGACACCCTGTATAATTACGTAATTAATCGATTTTATTAATTTTTTCTTTTTTCATTAAAAATATTACCCAAAACTATTATATATCAAAATAATCTTCAAGAATAGGGCTATAATAATATATATGGTTATTTAAAGTTTTATAAAATAGTTTTTGTGAAAAAAAATTTTTTTAAAATCGGGTCTTCCGCGACCTTCCGAACATTTTCGCGCTTCATTCATTTAATTATTAATCCTTATCTAATTAACTATTATAAGTTCCTTCTATATTAAATTACCTTTCCATACGTATTTTTTGTTCTCTTGTAGACAGTATATGTCACTCTCCGCAATTTTTTGAACACTCCCTACGCGCCGGGGTGAGTCATTCCGCAATGGCGGCACCTTTGATATTTGAGATATACTACTTTTTGCTTTTGAAACCCACCACGCTTCGCGTGGCGAACGTTCGAGTGGATAATACAAATATATCACAAAATAATTAATTAGAGCCACATCACAGACTTAATAGAGATACTACGTATAGCCACATTCTCCGCCAGCCCCTGTAGCACGTCCACCAAAACACGATATGATAAAGGGATTTATCGCGGTGAACTGTCAAAATACGACGAAACTTGTCTAAGAACGAAACCGACGAAACCCTATTGTATTTTGACATTTCATCGCGATAAACCGCTTTATCATATCGTGTTTTGGTTGACGTGCTAGGTGGGCAGGAGTAATTATGTTCTATGTCTGTGGCCACATTTTTGAGCACCATTCACAGATTAGAGAGAATATGTCATTTAAGATGACAGACAGTTTTTTTTTATATTTTTGGCTTGGCATCTTAGATAAAGGATGGAATAGATAGGACGTGACCGTATACCCGTAAGGGACAGACATAGATGACGTCATACCTGCCTAAAGTCGTAGAAAGAGTATACAATAGAATGCTGGATGTTTGTCTATTCACTCGCACATAAAAGGGACGAAAATATTGAATTACATGCGTAAAAACGAAATAGACTTCGGCATTTTTTGTCCCTCATCGCGTGCTGGTTTTTTTCAAGGTCAGCACATCATGATCTAAACAAAGTTTGACGTTTGTGACGCGTTCGATTTTGTGCTCTCGGAATTTACAATTTTTTCCTAAAATACAGTGTTTATTTTTGTGCACAACTACGTGAATTAACGATACCAGACTGAAGAATGGTGTGGTGTAGTGTTTATGGTGCAAAAGCAACAGTAGGACGAAAGTTGAGGGATTGTCTTTTCACTTGTAAGTAATTGAAATATTTACTTTATTTGAGTTATCATACCGAGGTTTCACTTGCTAAATTGTCTAACCAATTCACATAGTATACCCTGGCGTGTTCCTAAGATAAAATAAGTGTTTATTTCATATTTTATAGGAAAATGTCTACATAACCTGTAACTTCAGGTTGGCCATCATTTTCCATAAATATTACCCCTAATAAGGGGTATATAGTACGCTGTAGAAATAAATGCAGTTAACATGACTATATTATTATATAATTTATTACCTGAAAACTTAAATTAAATTGAAGGGAATCCTTTTAAAATAACATAATCAAAATATTTGTACGAAAAATATTGTAATAGCATAAAAGAATATTTATGTAGGTACACTGAATATATTTAATTTATTATTATTATATGTTTTTCTATTGTCAAGTAGGTAGGTATGTGTCAAAGAGTATAATAATATTGGTGTGTTATACTTACCTTGGGACTAGATGGAGCTGTCTATATTAATATTTATTATTATTAAGGTTGATCTTAAATATAACTTACAGGTTCCCTGAAAGCCCACAGTTACGCAATTTATGGATTGCGGCTACAAGGAGAATTAATTGGGAGCCAAACGCTAGATGTAGAATGTGTTGTCAACACTTTGACAGAAAACTTTTAATGAAAAAAGGCAATAAAACATACCTTCATCCCGAGGCGGTTCCAATTGAGGTAAAATTAACATTTTAAGGAATTTTTTATTAAAAGTATTTCAGCAACACCAATAGAAAATATTTTTTAATTTAATTTGAAAAAAAAAACTGCTGTGATATACAAATCAAATTGTAAATTGAATAATTTTTTACTCAACTGTGCCAGATGGTTTTTGAATGTATCTATGTGAACATGTATATTTCTTTGGCACGTTTAGTATGCTTACTAGCATAAGGTGCATAGTGCTCCCAACACAATGATTTACATGTCATTAAACCCAAAATTGACTATGATTTACATGTCAATTTTGAGTTGAATGACATTACGTATAAACAGCTAGCGATGGGACATTTTAATAATGAGTTTTCGATAAAGAATTGATTATTTTTTGGTTATTTTGAAACATAACATTTGTGTATATATATACTTTTTATCACCCCGGATAATTTAAGGGACACTTCAGCACATGGTAGTAGAATGATTTAAACATTAATAAAAAAATTGCATGTTAATTTACTAAAATATCCAAAAATACTGCACTAGTGTTGTGCAATATTTAAAAAAAATAATGGATGTGTTCTGAAGCGTCCCTTAAATTATCCGGGGTGATAAAAAGTAACTGTATATTTGATGTTATACTACTTCTCTTGAAAATAAATGAACAGTATTTTCCTGTGTTTCCTGTTCCTTAAAAAAAATCAGCTGTTCCATACATTTAGGTTCAGTGAATGTTGAACATTTGTATGGAACAGCTGATTTTTTTTTGCGATTTCAAAGTTGGTCCCATTGTGAAAGTTATTCAGTTTGCTTGTCTGAACAAGCACACAAAATTTTTGTCATAACTAAAAAATAAACTTGTATACTTAATATAATACATATTATATTTATTAGTATATATAGTCAGTGGTCTAGTGGAGACCATACCGCCCAGAGGTCATGGGTTCGATTCCTAATCATGGAGATTTATGGAACGATCTGTCTTAAATTGCCGTGGAAGTGTTTTCATATGTATACTAGTAGGTATTATACACATGAAAGTTTGTGAGTATGGATGGTTGGATGTTTGTTTGTTATTATTTCACTCCAAAGCTACAAAACGCAATTTAATGAAATTTGGTACACAGATAGCATATAACCTTGAATTAAGTATTTATGAGTGAGAATAAGTTTATCCATTGACTAAAAACTGTACAACAAGCAACAAAAAGTTAGTTTATTATGGGACTAGATAGACTATAAATAACTAAAGGTGGATGGCATGTTCTTGAAATTTTTGTTACTACAGTTCAGCCTCTGTAATATTTAAATTATGTTTATATTTTAGGTGGTGTCGCCGAACTACACACCACGAACTCTAAAGAGGAAGTGGATGAAAAAAAATGAGTTGTCTGAGCAGCGTTTGAAAAAGCTAAGAGCCCTTAGAGAAAAATCAAGAAGATTATTAAAAAAAGTCGCAAATTTGGAAAACATTTTGGTGGACTTACAATCGAAATTATTTGTTAAATTCGAAGATTGCGAATTGTTATCTACAATAGACACTACTAACAAATACGTTAATGTACATGTGTTATTATAACCATTTACTTTTAGTACCTTGCGGTTGAGAGGACAACTATAGTAATAGAATATTATGTCATTATTTTCAAAACGTTATAATTTAAAATTCTCATTATTTCTATCACACGAATTCTCAAAAAACCGACTATGTCTCGTTTGAGAATTAAGTCTCCTTACTATTATCGTTTCTTTCAATTGTTTCGGAGTTCTGTTTGTAGTATTCTGAACCTTTTTGTATCCAGTCACTCGCCTCTACACTTTGAGATACAGGTTAGTTCCTAGTTCGATGGTGGGTGGCTAGTGGCGGGGTACTAACGAATTAATTATACCGTTCTGTAATTAATAGATTTAATCCTTGATTGAAACGAATCAATAAATTATTTTGAATTTTTGAGTCTTTCGCCCATCGCGGAAAGTAAGAGTGAACACCTCACGGGGTGTTACCCACATAATATTAGATTTCTCTCAAAATATTGATTCTTGTTGGATAAAAATTAGCCTATATCCCTTCTCATAGTTCTATCTGTGACTACACCAAAAATCATTGAAATCGGTTCAGCCGTTTTGGCCTGAAGAGATAACAGATAGTCACTTTCGCATTTATTATATTGGTTGGGGTTCTAGAAAAGTGTCTCGCTTGTTGAAAATTCACATCTTCGTTTTTTGCTACACCACTAAGGTGGCAAAAAGGCGCACACACCTGATAGTAAGTGGTTACTGCAGCCTATGGACGCTTGCAACACCGGGAACGCTTGCGCGTTGCCATCACTAATAGTAGATTGTTGCACCAAGAGCTATGTGAGCTATTAATGCCCGCGGATGTTTGATGCACGAACGCTTGCGTGAGGGCACTAATAACCCAAGGGCATTAATAGCTCACGAGGTGCGTAATCTGCTTTTCTTTCAACTATATCTACATATTAAAAATAAATAAAAAGCTGAAGTTGACTTTAGAAAAACTTACTTATACTTATATGACAAAAAATGAAATTGTTCTTACTAAATTCCTCAAACATTACGTATTACCCGTGGTTCCACCAACATGTCCCACAGGTAGGTCCACGGGTATTTTTCCCCCGTAGACCTTTTAACCGTGTTCCCACTGCTATGACCCACAGTGGACCCACGGGTAATTCCTCAGACAATTTCTTTCCCCGTAGACCCACTGCACTAGATATGACAATGACGGCGAGTCATAGTGACAAACAAAAGTTTGTGGATTTTCTACCTCGTCAACTACTTTCAAGATTATCTTGAAGGTGGCGACTGATGAGGTGGAAAATCCGTAAAAAAAACTCGCCGTCATGTAGGTACACCACAAACCGTACCGTACCGTTACCGTCAATATGAATGTTTGTGGACCAAAATAACACCACTTTCACTGCACAATGTTCACTTGAATACAATTTTTGAATTAAAAGTAAAAGCTAACCGTCGCTAGCTTCATCAACAGCCACTTAAACCTCTTTGGAAAAATCCCTACTTTTTGTATGAATCTTATTGCGACTTCTTGTTCTATTAGAAAAAAAATACCGGTTTTGAACAGGTCATTAATAACATTTCATACAACATTATTACTCTCGTGTTTTCCAGGGTAGTAATGTATTGGCGCGCTGGTAGCGGTAGTCGCAGTGTGGAAATTACCATGCGTGCCCACAATGGCACGGAGAACACCGGGGGTTTTAGTGGGTCGGCCTAGAACTTTACCCGGCCAGACAGTACACACACGCACGCCTGCCGTCTAGCCATCGGTGGGTACGGAGCGGTTGAGCATTTCCCCCCCGAAAAAAAAGGGTAGTAATGTATTACTTAGTGGCCTTTTCTGTTGATTTAAGCGTTAAATTAATGAGTGTACTTGAAAAAAAAAACTTTTTATACTCTTCTTTAAGAACCCAATGCTATAGTCTCTTGAAAAAATCTCGACGTGCATTCTAAATCCTGAGCGTGCGCTGAAGGTAATTCATTTTAAAGCATACAGTACGAGACCATTTTAGTTCTAGGGTGTGAGGGTTAATTTCTTGCCAATGGCGAGCTGTGCCATGGTAGAAAGTGGCCGTGGGCATAATGTTTAACAGCTCCTCAGCAGGCAGAGGTTTTTTTTTAACTTGGGTGTGTAATACCGTTTGTGAGTAGGGGATCGTTAACGAGTCTCATGGCCCGTTTGTGTACCGCGTTAAAAGGTACAAGTTGATTTTAAATATAAGAAGAAGATAATAAAATAAGCACGCAAAATAAATAAAATGATATTTAACAATTTTTTCTGCCTTTTTTGTAGACATTAGGTGAACGTATTAAAAACTTGCGATTCGGGGTAATTTTTATAAAGAGGGTAACCCTAATCATCCATGTACTTGTATTTGCTGTCCCTTACTGCGGCACGCTCATCCGCAGTCTATAGTATTATTTGTCTAAGCCTAAAGTAGATGGGTATACCAGTATTGCTTTAAGTTTTACCCTTCTTTATGTTTATAGTGGTAAAAAGGTTGGTTGATCTACGTATTTTTATTGATACATTTTAATGAGCGCCCTTCGCTCAACAATATGTCTCAAAAAATAAAAGTGGAAGTTGCGAATTTTTTTATTGTATTCTTCATTCAACCTTTGCAGTCTAAAGTTATTTACACTTTTAAATAAAACTACACATTTCGGATTTACTCGAGTATATTTAGTTTTTAAACATTTTACTTAATTATTTAAGCTATTATGTAAACATCTTTACAAATATTAGAAATCATCATCATCAGCCCACACGCGTCCACTGCTGGACATAGGCCTCTCCAAGTGCTCGCCACTGAGTACGATCCGCGACCACTCACTTCCAGCTTTTGCCAGCTAGGTACCTTGCGAAGATCGACGCTCGATTAAGAATACAGCGGGCAATATCATTGTTTTTTGCTTTATCTCTGCAATTTATTTAAAATCCAATATTTATACATTTAATAAATATTTGTGAAGATTTAGAAAATGTATAAATATTAAATTTTAAATAAACATTTTCTAAAATTAGATTTCAGTAACTCCGTTATTGTCATCGAATAAAGCGTATTAGCAATGAATTCGCGTATTTAAATATTTTTTACAAATACATTTCATCAAAAGCGGGTAGTGATTATGCGTAAACTCTTCAGTAAAAAAATTGATTTAACAATTTTTCTAAGCATTGGTGCAAAAGGGAATGCATAGTAATTTTATTTCCAAAAGGTTTATTTCTACGATATGTTTTTTCAGCAACTTCGCACGTGGTAACTACCTCTTTGACTGCAGACTATTATATATGGTTCAGAGGCAATCAGTGATTCCACACATTTGTGACATTTTATTTCTCGCTGCATTTTATGTATGTACTTAATAATATTTTCAGAAAATCTCTATTGGTTTCTCCTACAGTATCTAAAATATCCAACCGCTCATTTTGCATTATTAACTTACACTTCAAATCACTTAACACATTTTCAAGTTTGGCTACTTTTTTCCCAATCGTCTAAGCGATTCACGCACTGCCCGTAGTTTTTTATTTGATTACCTCGCTGATTGTTTCAAACGCAGCATTTGAAGCCGCATTATTCTCTTTCGGGGCGTATTCAAATTTGCACCGAAATCCAACACCGATGCGTCCTGAAACAATATGTATACAGGTTAAAAATAAAATCAGGTGCCAATTTTACAACATTAAAAATAATAATTAAGAAATTTGTAAACTGTATCTGTACTAATGGTCAGACTTGTTATATAAATAGGAAATGTCCAAAATCAAACCATTAATAATATTTTTGGCCATTTCAAAATAGTAGAAAAGAATTTGGTACCTACCCATGTTAACATACTCTTATAAAAATTTTGGTGTCATTAATCCAAAACTGTTAAATTAATGTTGAAATCCCTTATACAAATAGTTGGGTCTGTGAAAAATAAATATAGGTTTCGGCTTGATAGGGATTTACTTTGTAGATATAATATGTATAAGTTACTGACCTGTAAAAAAAGTTAGGAATAGAACCACTCCCAAGAAAAGTGCCTTTTTTGTTTTTCTGAATCCACTGGTGTTCAAAATGCAATTGCGTATTCAATTGTCAATTCAGTCGCCCCATCGATCGTCGCCAAACAACAATCGAATAACAATTAGGAGTAGGACGATATCATCGGCACGCGGGGCGGGTGAGTAGCGGGGATAATGTAACACTATACCGGCGACAGTGACAATTCGATTGTTTTTCTAGTACCGCTCAGTCAATTGTAGATCAAGGTTGCGTCGCGCGCACGCAACAGTATATAAGTTACTCGTGAATTTAAAAATAATTATACCTAATAACTTTAAATCATCAATAGTTTGGTATTTTTGATGCCGTGAAAAAACCAAGTGTAAATTATGTAACCATAGTACCAATTACAGCCGATGTAACCTTTAAGGTGTATGGCACAATAAAGAAAAAAAAAGTACCAATTACCATAAAAACACGACGAATCTTAAAGATCGTTTAAAAAGAAAACATCCGCTGCAGTTAGGAGATTTACAAAGAGAAATTCACAAGTCAATCGTTTGTAAACAATTGAGCAAACACAACTATATACTTACCTATGTATTTTTCGAGTGAATTTCGTCACACGCGCTATACTAAATGATCACAGAATTGTTATATTCTATCTAATAAATTGTTGTAAGCCCCGCGCCCGGCCAGTCCGCGCCTGCGACCGACAATCGACGCAACAATCGAGAAACACCGATAGTTTTTCGAATGCATTTGAATAAACACAACCATCGAATATTTCGATTGTTTTCAGTAACAATCGCTAGTTTATTCTCTCTAATATGTGGTTTGATTTGATGTTTGTTGTGGACATTGAGCAATGACTTAATAAATACATGGACCGGCCCTACCTACAGAATCAGCGTGACTACCTACAACACTTTGGCACATAAAATGGCTACCTTTACTAGTGATGTACTCAGTATTAGTTGTGCAATATCGATAAATTTAAGTTTAAACAAATTCATCAATCCACTTATCTACGACATATCTAGGGAAATAGATCTTAGCTGAACAGCCCCCCTAAACAAGATGCATTTCGATAATCGCTAACGCAATCGCTAGTAGCAAAATATATGGGATTTGACAAAAGCCCTCGCTTAGCTTTCGAGCGCAATTGTCAAATCTCATACATTGTCCATTTAGCGATTGCGTTAGCGATTATCGAAAGACATCTTGTCTAGGGGGGGCTGTACATTACGGACCTACATTGTAATAATTTGATTGAAAAGTCGTGTTTCAGAAATATTTAGGCAGTTTCAAATTGTGGAACTACGCAAATTCTAAGAAAAACTTATTAAAGATCACTATTTAACTTAAGCGGTACAAAGTTCGCCGGGTCAGCTAGTATGACTATAAAGTTACACCAATAGACGTGTATTTTCTTTGTATAAATAAGTGCGAAAAATGTTATTTTAAAAAAAATAGGAATAATTTTTTTTTGTAAAAAATTATTTAAGGGAGGCGATAAGTACTTACTTTCAAGTAGGTAGGATAATTTGGGTGTAATTTAAATATTTTTTTTAGTTTTGTACGGTAAGTTACTAATCAAAGTTTATGACAAATTTTGTCGTAGGAACCTTATAATTATGTTCAATTATTATGAAAAATGGAGGATTTTAAAAAACTAAAATTAATTGACAATGATAATAATTCATCAATTATTAAGCTTTCCAATGATATTACTTTAGTCACTGCATGTGAGCTAGGCTTAGGCACGTAAGTCTGTCTGTTTAATATTATATATCGATAGACTAATTAAATTTTCTCTTTAGGTATCTTCACTATCGCCCATTAATAATGTATGTAAATTATCAAAAATATAAAAATTCTTACACAATTAAAGAAAAATATTACTGCTGAACGCTTCTTTAAGTAAATTGGCAAATGAAATCAGAATATGAAACCTTAACTACATATTCCTAATTATATTTTTCACAATTTTGTTTACTTATTTGTGAAGAGTTAATTGCGGTATATTTTTGTTTTATCTCGCACCGCATTGTATAATATTGCAAGAAGGCATTCTGTAGTCTTTTATTGTGGCGCACTGTTAAAATATTACTGTAAATAACTTCGAGATTATGGAAAATAGTCAAAATCCGTCAAAATCAATGTCATTGAGATAGACATATGGAGATGCCCCGTTAAACTGTTCTTTGATATCTTGACACGAATCTATCAAATATCGTTTTGTTTCTTTCTTACAAAAGTGAAAATACATTTGTAGAAAGAGATGCATACTGTTTCGTCTGTGGCATGTATTTTCTGTGACGTCACAAAAATTGCCTACCGTGACCAGTCCGCCATATTAAGTGCCGAACGAACGTGTGAATTTTGCTTCGGATTTTGACTATTTTCCATAATCTCGAAGTAATTTACAGTAATATTTTAACAGTGTGCCACAATAAAAGACTACAGAATGCCTTTTTGCAATATTATACAATGCAGTGCGAGAAAAAACAAAAATACACCGCAATTAACTCTTCAAAAATAAGTAAACAAAATTGTGAAAAATATAATTAGGAATATGTAGTTAAGGTTTCATATTCTGATTTCATTTGCCAATTTACTTGAAGAAGCGTTCAGCAGTAATATTTTTCTTTAATTGTGTAAGAATTTTTATATTTTTGATAATTTACATACATTATTAATGGGCGATAGTGAAGATACCTAAAGAGAAAATTTAATTAGTCTATCGATATATAATATTAAACAGACAGACTTACGTGCCTAAGCCTAGCTCACATGCAGTGACTAAAGTAATATCATTGGAAAGCTTAATAATTGATGAATTATTATCATTGTCAATTAATTTTAGTTTTTTAAAACCTCAATTTTTCATGATAATTGAACATATAAGGTTCCTACGACAAAGTTCGTCATAAACTTTGATTAGTAACTTACCGTACAAAACTAAAAAAAATATTTAAATTACATCCAAATTATCCTACCTACTTGAAAGTATGTACTAAAGTTTGTCATAAACTTTGATTAGTAAATAATTTTTTACAAAAAAAAAACTATTCCTATTTTTTTTACAATAACATTTTCTCGCACTTATTTATATAAAGAAAATACACGTCTATTGGTGTAACTTTATAGTCATACTAGCTGACTCGGCGAACTTTGTACCGCTTAAGTTAAATAGTGATCTTTAATAAGTTTTTCTTAGAATTTGCGTAGTTCCACAATTTGAAACTGCCTAAATATTTCTGGAACACGACTTTTCAATCAAATTATTACAATGTAGGTCCGTAATGTGCAGCCCCCCTAGACGTCTTTCGATAATCGCTAACGCAATCGCTAAATGGACAATGTATGAGATTTGACAATTGCGCTCGAAAGCTAAGCGAGGGCTTATTTCTAGGAGGATTTCTAGGATTCATCTTGTCTAGGAGGGCTGTTCAGCTAAGATCTATTTCCCTAGATATGTCGTAGATAAGTGGATTGATGAATTTGTTTAAACTTAAATTTATCGATATTGCACAACTAATACTGAGTACATCACTAGTAAAGGTAGCCATTTTATGTGCCAAAGTTTTGTAGGTAGTCACGCTGATTCTGTAGGTAGGGCCGGTCCATGTATTTGTTAAGTCATTGGTTGTGGATATGGCTCAAAAACCTAGAAGCCAAGCCAAAAATATAAAAAAAAATTGTTGTGGTTATGGCTCAAAAACCTAGAAGCCAAGCCAACAAAGTTAAAAAAAATAAATTTGTTGTGGTTTTTTCAAGATTCTAACCTCAAAACAGTAATTTTTTAGTTTGTGCCTCAAAACACTGTTTTCCATTTTCCAATAATGTATTTGCCATTGCTTATATTAACGTAATCTCTAAATATTCCAATATTAGTGTTTTTTTTTATTATAGTTTTAATGAATACCAATTTCTCTATATTAGTGGGATAATGTCGTCTATGTACCTATTACAATCATAAACAAAACCATTCGACATAATTCTAAAAGGCGTTTTGATTAAGTGAATCTACGATGCAAGTATTTGAAATAGACAACGTAAAAATTTACAATCTTAGTGCAGGAAAATCCCTTCCCGATGTAAGTAACAGCAGCAATATTGTGTTGCATTGTATTGATGCAGTGATTGTTGCATGAAAACTGAAATATAATCCGTTATGTTTATAAACTTTTTCATAGAAGAAGTGATAGAAGGAACTAAAGATTGGTTATACATTTTTTTATCATATTATTTTTACTATTTTCTTTAAAACATTAAATTTATTGATAACAGTTCGAGCGCGTTTAGAGCCTTCGCGCGAAGTACAACTTTTCGCTCTAACCCCGTTCAATGCCTTCGAGCGTCTTGCGCGGGTGAAACAACCGGCCGTTCAAGACCTTAGAGTGTTAGCGCGAGTTACAACTGAACAACCGTCGAATTTGATGGTTGTAAAACGCTCTGACGTTCATTGCTGAAATACTCTTACGCGATTGGATGATATTGGGGGCCATATTTTTAAATGTCAGCTTATAGAAAGAGAGAAATAAAAATTGACGTGAAAGAGTGAGATAAAGGATTTAGTTGGTAGTTGGTGCAATCCGTGCAACGCCTCTGAGCGAATTAAAAAACAACCGGGCAACTACACCCAGAGGCTCTGAACACGCTCTTGATGTTTTGTTTTGACTGACCTACTAACTCAAAAGTGATGAATTATTATAATACAGGAGCGCGTTCAGAGCCTTCGCGCAAAGTACAACTTTTCGCTCTAACTCCAATCAATGCCTTCGAGCGTGACGCCCGGGTGAAAGAACCGGCCCGTTCAAGACCTTAGAGTGTCAGAGCGAGTTACAACTGAATAACCATCGAATTTGATGGTTGTAAAACACTCTGACGTTTATTACTGAAATACTCTTATGTGATTGGATGATATAGGGGGCCATAATCTAAAATGTCATCTGATAGAAAGAGAGAAATAAAAATTCATGTGAAAGAGGGAGATAAAAGATTTAGTTGCTGCAATCCATTCAATGCCTCTGAGCGAGTTAAAAAACAACCGGACAACTACACCCAGAGGTTCTGAACGCGCTCCTGTCATCAATATAGTTCTAACAGCCGGTTGCACCAAAACATTCATTTTACGAATTCATAAAAAGTAAAGTATGAAGTAAACATAATAATACCTTCTTATATTGTAAAAAAAAATATCTTACAAAAAATAAAAACGACTTCAAAAACACTGAAAAGTTAAAAATAATATAAGAATAGGTACAGACAACATCACACTTCTATAGATATTGAAGTTGGTGCCAAATGATGATCTCCTAGAGAGTCTTAAAATTTGGCACCGACTTCAATATAGAGGTATGATGTTGTCTGTACCTATTCTTATATTATTTTTAACTTTTCCGTGTTTTTGAAGTCAGTTTTTATTTTTTGTAAAATACTTTTTATTTTTAAATTTTTAGTGAATGAAATCTTTTAGTGAAAGGAACATCCCACCCAAAGGAAAAATTAGTGTTTCCCTCGATTTTCATCCGGATCCGGGATCCGATCATCACATCCTGACTTTGGGACCTTGGGACCACCCGAGTAAAATACAAAAAGTATTTTGAAAATCGGTCCACAATTGGTGGAGTAATCGCTTAAGATACACACAAAACACATTGGACACCTAGAAATAAGAAATATATATCTACATGACAATTATATGATGTAATAACCTTGAAATAAAGGCTTTATATTGTTACTTTATATGGAGAAAATCTTTATATTGTTAATAAAACAAACTAACAATACTAACATAGAATAAATCACAAACTAATCAAGCTAACTAAATCAATTACTTATGTACAAAATAGGATATGGAAATAAACGACTTATTATACTAAGCTTATATGGTAGAATTAACGCTACATATGTGTAGCAAGAAATTTGATGGTAACTTTTACTCAAATTTTTGGTGCAACATACATTTATAGGTAATAGTGAAGGAATAGTATAAGTAAAGTGTATAATTGAATTTATAAAAGAACAGCAATTTTGGTGCAACCAACTGTTACTTCATATCTGATGGAAAAAAGAAATTTTTGTCATTTCAATTTATCAAGGAAGGTTGATGTTTTGGTTAGGCTGTTTAGTGGAAGTGAGAGGTATACCAGCGAAATTTCTATAACCTACTGAAAGATCATGGCCTGGCATGGTCAACGGTAAATTCTTTATTGCAAAGAATATCTAAAGTGGCATTTGTGGGATCATACGAGACATGGTTAGGCAAAGAAAGGTGCAGGGGTAGTGAAGGTGAGTGCTAATCCATGCATATTAAGAGGGCCCCCTAAACCTACACCTGGGTTGCTAGTCCCAGGCGCTGCCTCTCACTCCTTTCACTGTAACACAATGGACCCAGCATCCCCACAGTGAATTCATGGAATGTTAAGAAAATTGTCTCCTACTGCTATATTATACTCTTAATTAATGTTAAACCAAAGGTGATGTTTTATAATACAGCCATTAATATATTTCTTACAGTGGTTATCTGACAGGAAGAAGCGATCTTTGTTAAAGAAAAATGTAGATTTACGTAGAAGAGTAGAGTTAATTCAAGAATTTGATATGCCTGGTGTGAGCACATCTTTAAGGTCATCAAATGATGGACAGTACATGATGGCAACTGGTATTTATAAACCTAGGATAAAGTGTTATGATGTCAATAACTTGTCACTTAAATTTGAAAGGTGCTTAGATTCTGAAGTGGTGACATTTGAAATTTTAAGTGATGATTATACAAAGGTAAGAATTTACTTTAAAATGTAGAATCCTTTATCTCACGTGAGCAATAGCATTAACCTCTCATCTCCAGGCAGTCGCATCGAACGGTGTGACGTCTCGCTACGAATTCTCTTAAATGGATTTAAGACACTACATGTGCCATCCCGACATTCACAATTTTTTATGGTTAATAAATTTTTAGTGGTGTTTTATAATATACTTACTTATTTAATCTACATAATTAATATTGCTCTGTATTGCCTTTTAACAATTTATGCATAATTACTTCTGTAAATTATTACTTTGTCTTAACTGCTGTGGCATAGAATTGATCTGGAGGTCGGGGATTCCCCATGAGGGCAGAAGTTTTTCTGCTTGGTTTGTGATAAGTCTTTAGAGTCTGTTGGGTTAACCACCACCGTTTTATCTAAGTGTGTTGCTATAATAACACATAACATAATATTGTATTGTATTCCAAGAATTAAAGATAAGATAGCTAGTTCCTCAGTTGTGGAGGATTCCATGTGAAGCTTGCTTCCTCCATCTTTGAACTTATCGTCACTTACCATCAGGTTAGATGACGGCCAAGAGCTTCCTTATTGTGTGTATAAAATATCGTTATGTGGATCAAATACAAGATACAGTTCTGGACAGGTAATCTCAACCTCTTTAGGACAGAAAAGGTCAAAATTATGATCCAATAAAATCAGAAGTTTGTGTTTGTATGAATCTTGGAACTTGGATGGACTAATAGTTTTATTGCCACATGGCAAACAGACATACAAAATATAAGTAAACGGCAAATACATGAATACTAATAACAATAATAATAAAAAAACAACAAATTAATTTCAAAATATTTATTCTGTGACATTAGTGAATTGTGAATTGATATTGTTTGAATTATTTTGAATATTATTTGAATTTGATGGATGTAATTTGAATGTTAAATGTCTGAATAAAAGGCTTATAATAATAGTTTTATGAATATAATTAATATAACTAAAAATTTTACGGGATTAAAACGCGTTTGGTACCTTATTTTGGCTCCGATATTTCGGCCAGGTTTCACCGGCCGTGGTCACAGGCTGACTGTAGCAGCGATGTTACGCCTCATCGGACACTGAGGTCGGAGCCAAAATAAGGTGCCAAACGCGTTTTAATCCCGTAAAAGTTTTAGTATTAATTTAAAATGCAACGCGAAATTTTAAAAGTGTATAATTAGTATTTTTATCATTTTAGATAGTATTTTTGCAATGTGACCGATATGTGGAATTTCATGTTGGACATGGTCGACATTACCGGTTGCGTGTTCCTCGGTTTGGTCGCGATATAGCATACCACAAACCTACCTGTGACTTGTTTGTAGTTGGTGCATCTTCTGTAAGTTCTTTAAATCTTCTTTATTAATTTAAAAGCACCTGATGTACTGTATGAACTGGTATCTTTTATTTGCAGGATGTATACAGATTAAACCTTGAGCTTGGTCAGTTTTTAGCACCTTATGCAACCAATGCAACAGAAATAAACTGTTGCTCTATTAATGAGAACCACGGACTATTAATACTTGGTACTGAAAGTGGTCATGTTGAAGCTTGGGATCCTCGAACAAAGTCTAAACAGGGGATTTTGGATTGTGCATTACATTGTGCTGAAACAGAGTATAGGTACTAATTTCATTATTTGTTTTTTTTGAGATTCACAAGTTTCATAAACATTCTTTTTAACATTTTACAGGAATGGGGTAATTCCAAAAATAACTGCCCTCAAATTTGATGGTCCATTGAAGATGGGTGTCGGGACATCCACGGGACACGTGCTTTTGTATGACATGAGATCAAGCAAACCATTATTGGTCAAAGATCACATGAATGAAATACCTATAAAGAAAATAGAGTTTCACAAACAAATGGATTATGTTTATTCAATGGATGCAACTGTTGTTAAGATTTGGAACAAAAATACAGTATGTACCTATAAATTGAACCATAAAGTAGACCAAAAAAGAAACATGTTTCAAAGCATATCGAACTTTAGATTATACTGCCTTTACCCTAATGATGATTATGAACAAAGATGCAAAAAGTTGGTGACACAACAATTTACCCAAAACTGCAGTTTAAATGATTTTGAAATTGTTTACATCATCGATAGAGTTAAGAATCCATTAGATAAGACGCCCACGGGCTCACTTTCTGCCAGGTTGTCGTCAATCGAAAGCTATGTTTGTCGCCCCTCTCCAAAGTCTGTGTGGTCATGGTGTATCCATCTTCATTTTTGCAACAATAGGTGTTTGTCGTCAGATGCTCCACAAGTCTTTGTTGCTTTTGTGCGGAAAACGTGCAAACATCTTATTTTCGGTTTATATTACAGGGAAAACAGTATACAAGTATAGAGTCTCGAGTTGATTTTAATGACTTGTGTGTGATTCCCAACACTGGATTAAGTATGATGGCTGTAGAAGACCAGAAAATGCAAATTTATTATATCCCTTCATTAGGTAAGTGTTTGAATTTGAAAATTATTTTGGAATTTGGGTCTGCTACGGAAGATTGCTTGAGGATAGTATGTATTCCTTAAATAAAAAAATAACACTGTTTTATGTACCTAGTGATTTTAATATAAATATCCTAGAGCAGGAACGGCGAACCTTTATGTATTAACATGCCATTTTTTCTAAAGAAATGTTTAAATTAAATACGCTATAAACGTGCCGTCATATAGCTTTAACTTCGTGATTATTGGAAAAATAATAATACTGAATACTATCAAATCAAATCTCTTAGTGAAGGATATGTGGGACTCCCCAGACCATACTCGGCCCGGGCATACCCACTAAAAACCCCCCCTGCAGCTCCTCCGTCGGTCACAAGACAGGGGAAGGGGACAACAGCCAGGCCTTATTACCGCTGACCGTGACATGTTCGTTGCCAAACTCACCGCCTGGCTCTGCTGCTTTGTGGAGTGGCGCAGAATTGCGCCGCTCTACACCCCAAAACTGGTTTTTTTATTATGGTTGTCTTCCGCGTTGCCCGACGCTCAGTTTGCCAGGCCTCTGGCCCTCTCAGTGCGGGTAACGGGTTGCCCGACGGCAGATTCCACTGGATCCACGACCGCGTGGGTGAGCCGAAGCTTAGGGAAATCCTTAACAGGCGCGAAGCGTCATAAAAATAAGACAACTTACTGATGTTGAAACGGCAAAATTGATCTACTTTAGTTATTTCAAGAGTGTCATGTCATATGGAATACTACTGTCTGGATCGGCTGCTAGTATAGAAAGCATTTTTGTACTACAACAAAGAGCGGTTCACGTTATTTGTAATTTACGAGCAAGAGGTTCTCTAAGAGATTAAAGATTTATTTAGATAAATTCATATATTGACCTTAGCAGGACATTTATGAAGATTTGATTTATGTCTTTAAACATTATAATACTTTTGATACCAATTTCTAAATTCACCATTTAAATAAATGAAATAAAAATAAACTTGCCATTCTAACATGGGGGTTTAAGAAAAAAGTCTCATTTATGGGTTAATGTATTTTACAATAAATTTCCATAAAGTGTTACTTTTCATAACCTTTTCATAACTTTAAAAAGGACTCTAATGGGTTTAAAGGTTATTATAAAGTCAATGACTATTTGAATGGTGTCAATAATGCCTGGTGTTAATTTGTAGATATTACTCGTTATAATGTAAAAAATTGTTGAGGTGTGTAACTATTTCTGTAATAAGCTTATATAAAGGATAAAGTTGAAAGATTTCTTGCGCCAATTCTTCTTATCAGCTAGAAGATGTCCTAAATAGGTGGTAGGTAAAAAATTTGGACGATTCAAAAGAGCTTTTTATCAAATCATATTTGAATAAAGTTTATTTTGATTTTCGAAAAGTCGATTAAGAAAATATAATAGGCATAGCACATTTTTTAATCGGGCATAACATAATGCTATCTCAGGATTACAATATTACAATGTTTGTGAGAACTGTAATTATTTAAAAACAAGCATTCAAGCAGGCGTATCCATCCCAGGCCTGTTTTACCGAATAGGCACGGTAGGCACGTGCCTAGGCCGCTAGGCAATTGGCATTGGGGGGGGGGGGGGGGCGCAAAAAAGGGTGGTGGATAATGGGAAGACTCTCGAAAAGAATCAGGATAATTTGTAAAGTAGAGTTAAGGGACATTTAGTCTAAAGTCCCTCCCGAACCAAAACTGGCATTTTAGACTAAATCAAAATTTACGGGGTATAGGCGTTATGGTTGGGCTGGCGGGGGGTGGGGTGGGGGGGGGGGGTAATCAGCTGGCAGGGGTATAAAGCAGCGATTAGACTTCACGATCCATCGGGTGTTAGGGCGTCGCATCGGGAGCTAGGGCAGTTAGAGCGTTCTGATCACACTGCACTAGATCGCCTCCCTAACTCAGTAGGCAACCGAACGTGGTGTTGGAAGGATGGCTCCTGCACTCTCCAAATATGAAAAAAATGGTATCGCCCTTGTCGCAACTGCGGGTGTAAATGTGAAAAAATAAAATAAAAAGAGAATCACTGTGTGCTTTTATAAAACTACGATGCAAGTGACACTTTTTTTTTGTATGGTAGGCATTTAACTGAAAATTATTCTATTAAAAATCGCTTTTTTATTCTTAACATAACTCTTTTTCTTCTGAAAACAAAATTATAAATAAAAAACAAGTAATTCATAAAAAATAATAATAAAATAACAAATTATTAAAATGAACAAAAAAACATGAAAAAAATAACAAATTTATGAAAAAATAACGCTCTACACCAGGATCCCTGCCATACAGATTTAAAGTCGAAGATGCATAGACCAATCCTGACCTATACTTATGAGTCTCATGTTTTTGTGTAATGCGATAGATAGATAAAAAATTTGAGGCGATGTAAATAAATAAAAAATAATTAAAATAAAATAAACTATGCAATATGAACATTTTATATTCATTAGAGCCAGAAGATTTCAAAAATTGTTTAAAAATAAATTCTGCACAATTTGAACATATTTTAAATTAAGTGACAGTATAATAATAATTATATTCAGAAACATGACACATTATTTAGAGAAAGTGTAGGTGCTAAACAACGATTAGCAGTGACGCTAAAATTTTTAGCGACGAGAAATAAATTTGGTATAGCTTTATACATGTCCAGAACATTCATTAAACCAGATTTTTCATTTTTGGACGACATTTTCTTGGCACGCGAGGCCAATTTCGCTTCCGATACACAGCAACTATCCGCTCACATCGAGCGCTGTGCGGCGACTGAGCGCCCTAACAGCGATTACATCTCCCTAACTAGGGAGTTAGGGCGATCGGGCAACCACGATCGCACGATATCGGGACCCTAACTCCCTAACAGCGATTAGACCACACTAGCTAGGGCTCTAACTCCCGATGGATCGTGAAGTGTAATCGGTGCTTAAAAAGGGGCGCTACTCTTCGTTGTGCCTAGGGCGCTGGCAGAATGTAAAACAAGCCTGATCCATCCATACTAACATAATGTTTGAAGTCGCTAGCCCTAAATGAGACTATCTAATCCGGTCTTTCGTTATAAGAATAACAAAAATAATGATATAAAAATATATTATCTAAATTATGAAAGTAAGGTTTGTTTAAATAATTGAAGTACTGTTTTATAACTAGTATTATGTACCAGTCATAATTTAATTGTATCTACACAATTTTAAGACAATGGAATAATTGTAATCTGTCAAAATATTTATTCAAAAACATTTATTGGCAGGTCCGGCGCCGAAATGGTGTTCATTTTTGGATAATTTAACAGAAGAATTAGAGAGCACAGCCGCACAGACTGTTTATGATGATTATAAATTCATAACGAAACAAGAATTAGAATCGCTTGGCTTGGATCATCTCCTGGGCACGAATCTACTACGAGCATACATGCATGGGTATTTTTTTATTTACGAATAATTATAAAAAACCAAATAGATGTAGTCATTAATTACTAAGAACTAAATATACACATATTATGGTGGACATATAAGCAAAATCAAACACTTCAGGCAAAAATTAAAAGTTTTTGAAAGAATGACGACATTGTCTGGTCAGCCAGTATAAAATAGAGAAAGGCAATGTTTTCACGTAATTTCCAGCAGGCCTATTCGCTAAATACGGTTGGTAACTAGAACTGTTATTTTTGAAAGACACTTTATATCCATTACTGGTTTAGTGAGCTTATGTGTTACGGCGGCGTTCATGATAGCAGTAATGGATATTAAGTTCCTTTCAAAAATTTCGTTCTAGTTAGCAACCGATGTTAGAGAATAGGCCTGCTGAGCTGCGTCTTTGGAACTATCCCTATTAGAGACATTTAAAATACGCTGGTTTTATTGGGTATACGCATTTAAAATATGCATATTGTATGCATGCCTTCGTGTCAAGTTGAGCCCGACAAAACTATATTCTTACATATTTTTAATTTTCTTCTCAGATTTTTTGAATAGTTAAATCTTAAAAAAAGTACAAGTTTGAAATCTGTATTGTTATTATTTGACTTGTTGGGTATCTAAATTTAAATGATATGCTTCGAAATATATATATATATATATATATTTTTACTTGTTATATTTTCCCAGATACTTTGTGGATGTGAGGCTTTATAAGCGGGCTAAATCAATAGCAGATCCATTTGCGTTTGAAGAGTATAAAAAACGTAAAATTAGAGAAAAGATTGAACAGGAGAGACCATCAAGGCTTAAAGTTGATGATAACCTACCGAAAGTCAACAGAGAATTGGCTTCAAGAATACTCAATACCGATGGGAAGAAGAAAAAACAGTCTAGCAATTTACTTAAAGATGATCGGTTTAAGGTAAATTTCTTGCTTGAAACAAAGACAGAAACAAGAGTGAAGATTTTAATAACAAAAAAAGTTTGTAATAACATTGTCATACTGTTGAAAAATATGTTGTAAAACTTTAACTCGTTGTTTTTAGGCCATGTTTGAAAACCCTGACTTCGAGGTTGATAAAAATGCAGAGGAATACCGATTGCTTAATCCTGTACTGTCACGACTTGATAAAGATAAAACAAAAAGGACTGAAGCTGAAAATATGGAAGTGGTAAGAATGTGTATCTTTTTATCTAACGGGCTGAAAGGAATTTGAAGACTAGACTAAATGCTAATTAGACAGTGCGTTGATAAGGACATAATCCTAATGTTATGCATATTATATAACAGTTTCGCTTCCTTAACTTTTTATTTTTCTAGTTTGTATGGCTTCTATCAGATTGTAAATTTTGCTAATGTCGAGTAGCGAAAACACATTTTATTTTGATAATTTCTAGCAGTAGTATAAAAATAAGGATTGTTTCTAGAAGTAATTAGTGGTAATATGTGCCTGGAATTACTGTCTTTCTTTGCGTGTGTATCTTTTTATCTAACGGGCTGAAAGGAATTTGAAGACTAGACTAAATGCTAATTAGACAGTGCGTTGATAAGGACATAATCCTAATGTTATGCATATTATATAACAGTTTCGCTTCCTTAACTTTTTATTTTTCTAGTTTGTATGGCTTCTATCAGATTGTAAATTTTGCTAATGTCGAGTAGCGAAAACACATTTTATTTTGATAATTTCTAGCAGTAGTATAAAAATAAGGATTGTTTCTAGAAGTAATTAGTGGTAATATGTGCCTGGAATTACTGTCTTTCTTTGCGCCTATTAGCTAGTTTTCTAATGTCGCCTTGTCTACCGTATAGCAATTTATGATTAAAATTACTGCTTCATCGGAAATCTACCTGCCCCCTATACACCCATCATACCGTATCACACCAGCCTCCTTATTGGCAGCTAACTTGATTTACACTTTATATTCATTACTAGTTCAGTGAGTTTTTGTTCTGGCGGCATTCCTTATAGCAGCAATGGATGAACAGTGTATTTCAAAATTACAGTTTGGAGTTAGCCATCGGAATGGTTTGATAAGGTATGATAGGTGTGTACTATATTATTAGCATGTTAAGATTAATCGATTTATTAATATTAATTCTTCAGGTTGAAGAACAAGACGATAAAGATTCAGATCGTGAGCTATATGAATCTACTGACGAGAGTTCAGATGAAGATAGATCTTGGGTGAAAGAAGTAAAGAAACAACACAAAATCATAAGAAATAGTAAACAAAAAGAAGACGAGCAATCGGAACAAAATAACGTGGTATATGAATTGGACAGTGCTCCAAAACTCGCCAGTAATATCAAGAGTTTTACACGAGTGAGCAAGGCTAGCTTGGGTGAGCGCCTTGCTAAAGAAGGCGCTACAACAATAGTTACAAACAGTGGAGGAAACAAAGAAATGAAGTTCAGTATGCGAGGGAAAAAATCAGACGTAGAAAAGCATAAGAAGAAGAAACATTTCCAGGAACGAAAAGAGATAGTAAGGAGGACCGGTTTCTTATCTAAAAAGAAAATGACTAAAATTCGTTAAATCAAATGATTTATTATAACTACTCGTATCTTTGTATATAAATATATTTTAATAAATATTTGTTATACGCAAATGTTTTGCTTTTTTGCTCCTAAATAATAATAATTTTCTCTTTGGCGTAAAGAACTTATCTACTCTTTTCGGGGTTATCATTATCAAGTTCATTACTCACCGTAAACTTTATAAAATGTTAGCAGTTTAATGCAGTTAAGTCTTTTAAAGCAATGTTTATTTGTAGGCTCGGACGATAATTTATCATTGATTGAGAGCGTGAAGCTAAATAGATTTCATTTAAACTTAATACTCTTTACTTTGGTATAGAAAACTCCTGTGGACGTTGCAATAAGTGTCAGTATGTGTGATTAATTTGTGACCCGTCAAGAACAAATGCAATGAGTACATTGCTATCAATCAACGACACTAGATACGTTTTTATTATTCATGTTAACCAATCTCGTAAGTCGGAGTAGCGATGCGGCTGGAATTATTTATGCTGAACTTTTGAAGTACTTTGATTCCAACCAGACTTCCTTTGCAAGAATGCAAAATGACAACAGATCCTACGGTAGTGGTAAGTTAATATTTACAAATTGAGTGATTATGTTGACTTACCGTCATAATTTGAATCAATTATTGTTTATCTCGCAGTAACAGTTTTTAATAGCCACAACGTGTTACATATCGCCACACATAATGTGCGCCGAAGTAATTAATTACTTATTATGAACAATAAAATGGATAAAGTGAGTTTTTCAAACGATTATGCAGCTAGTGATCTACTGGACAGTCATGCACTCGGCAACGACAAGATTTCTGTACCAGCAATGGCAAGATCTTCACGGCCCAGCCTCGATGGCAACAGTGTTGATGTAAGTCACCTACATGTGTAAATATTTGTGGCTGTAAAACATTGATTGCCCTAACGACTGATGTTAACAATTTTTTTATAAATTTAATAATAATAAACTCGTGTATTCGACCAACTAGGATCATCACATCATACACAAACACATTTTATTTTTCATATATAAATTACACATTATAATTATAAATTATATATATATATAAAAAAAAACAAATTATACCTATGAAATATATCGAGCTTATGAAACATATAAAGCTTATATTATGCCTTATTAATAACATTAAATAATAAATTAGGAATCAAAATATTTAATAATGAAATAGTAATAATAATATAAACTTAATGCTGTGTTTAAGAAATTATGTTAATTTATAGTATAGTATAGTGATCATGAGAATTCAAATGAAGATGTATTTTCGTTATAACTTGCAATTTTACTATAGTATCTTACACCTAATTTAGTGAAATGATTTACAGATAGGGGAAATAACTGAGTCTCCAGACACTGAATATATGAGTACCTCAGCAATTTTACACTATTGCAAGTCAAAGGTAATTGCTTCTGATTATTAAAAAGTGCGATTGTCGAAGGGCCTATACTTATGTCTTACGTTTTGTCATTTTTTTTATTTTTCAGATATTAGTACCATATTTAAAACTCCTTACAATAATGGGCTTACGGCCCGTTGTCGATGTCTCCAATTCTTCCAAATTTGCGATATGTCTTTCGCATTTCCATTCAGCTCAGGTAGCTGTGTTTATGTTTTTAGGGTACATACTTCAGTATATGGCGTGTTTCAGGTACTTACTTTCGTTTCATGTTTTTACATTTAAGTTTTTTTTGGTAATATCCGCAATTTCCTACATTGTTTTATCAGTAAATAATCATATAACAATGAAATTCAGAAAGTTTAGCCATAATAGATTTTTGAAAGATTGAATAAATAATACCTATTTCAATTTTGTAGCATAATAAGCAACTTCGGAATATTTGAAATCCATGACACATTTACGAAATAAATACTTTTTCTATGTTTCAGGAGGGATAGAGGTTTTTGCTATAAATTAGTACCTCTAGCACTGTCGTCGACGTTAGAATATGAAACGTACAAGCAAGTTTGTTACGGAAATGTAACACTCACCTACATTGGACCTAGTATTTTACATTTTATAGGATTTAGCTACGCATTGTACTTATTCAGGATTTCTGACAATGAACAACTGCAGAATTTAATGGAAAGAGTGAGTGCATAACTACTTTGCAATTATGAAATCACTATACTTATCTATAACAAGGCAAATTTGAATTAAGAAGCCAACCGAAATATTATAATGTCAAACATATCCACAAAAAAGACTGTTGTCATGATTATTTTTCTTAATCGTAATATTTTTTCGATATCCATTTCAAAATATAGTTATCCAAAATGGTCATGATATTATATATTACTAGCTTTCCGCTCGCGACTTCGCCCGCGTTATTTTTGTTTTACCGTGGGATTTTTTTCCCGTAGCAAAATTACGCTATGTCCTTCCCCTGGTCTCGAACTATCCCTATACCAACTTTCATGAAAATCGGTTCAGTACTTTCGAAGCCTATTCAATACAAACAAACAAACAATCAAATCTTTCCTCTTTATAATATTAGTATAGATAATAAGTCATTCCGGCGCGTCAGATTAATATATTATATGGGGGATACCTTACACCCTGTTGAATCTCTGCCCAATCTGAGCCCTTTATGTAGGGGGGTTTGCGTAGGGCAGCTGATCAGCCCCCCAACCATGATCGCCTAAAACAATATTTAAACCGCGCTGAGAGCGAGATGGCGCTATACGCAACAAGAGCGGTGTCTCTATTTCAATATTGTTTTAAACTTGCTATAAGCGATCATGGTAAGGCCCCAGATTAGTAAAAAAAGATTTGGTTGCTGCAATGCGTTCAACGCCTCTAAGCTAGTTAAAAAACAACCGTACATCTACACTCAGTTCTTTACACTCAATCTTCACTTTACTTATGAATTGCTCAAAATAAGACCCATTTTCATGCATGCACAGACATATTCTTCGTCTAAATTTGCTATATTTTTTTTATTGTAAAGCTTTCTCACTATTTCTAAAGAAAATACTTCACTTATGAATTGCTCAAAATGAGACCCACTTTCAAATATTTGTTATGTTCTTTAAAAGAAATTAAGCCTTATGAAAGACTCTTTCGGTTGGTATTATAAAATACAGGATGTTTTTTTTCTCATTTCACCGGTTCGATTCCCGACTCAAGCAGGTAATTTTTCAGAAATCTTTAAATGCAGTTTTAATTATTTTAAAAAATAAAGGAATGTTTCAGTAAAATTTTCCATCATCAATATTAAGGATACTTTTCCCCCAACCACGGATTTTTTACCTGTATAGTGTATACTAATTCTGGACCAATTACAGTCACATATTTTCGTAATTCATTTCGTGTGACTGACCCCAGCCGGGCCACAAAAAAAACTGAAAAATATATTGTTTGAGTATGTCGCTATAATGTCTAGAGTTTGTCGGCAAGTTTCAGAGTTTGTCGCTTGCGCGTTTCAGAGATCTGTGTGGCCCGGCTGGGGTAACGTTACCCCAGCCGGGCCACACAGATCTCGAAAACGAAACGACCTAGTGAAAATCTGTTTGCTGATATAAATAGGCGGCAGTTTGTCGAAGTTTATCGGATAAGTTTCAGTTTTAATCGGGCTCGCGTTTAAGGGGGCTGTGTGGCCCGGCTGGGGTAACATTACCCCAGCCGGGCCACACAGATCTCCAAAACCAAACGACATAGCGAAAATCCGTTTGCTGATATAGATAGGCGGCAGTTTGTCAGAGTTTGTCGGACAAGTTTCAGAGTTTGTCGATCCACCATTTCAGAGCTCACCTGCAGCAAAGTTGCTGCAACTGAGCTAGCTGGATCTCGAAAACAAAGCGACGTAGAGAAAAACTGTTTGCTGGAATAGTGAAGCGGTGGTTTGTCGGAGTTTGTCGAACAAGTTCCACTGTTTGAGACATGCGCATTTCCGAGATATGTGTGGCCCGGCTGGAAAAACGTTACCCCAGCCGGGCCACCTGGATCTCGAAAACGAAACGACCTAACAAAAATCTGCTTACTGACAAAGATAGACATGCGCATTTCCGAGATATGTGTGGCCCGGCTGGAAAAACGTTACCCCAGCCGGGCCACCTGGATCTCGAAAACGAAACGACCTAGCAAAAATCTGCTTACTAGGTAGTTTGTCGATACATTCTTTAAAAATTCAGAGTTTGTCGACGCCTCAATCCAAAGAACAAAAGAATTCTTTATTTGGGTAAATAGTCTAGGAGCCTGGAGTCCCAAATGTGCGAGGTTTCCTTATTTTTTATGTTTTATGTACTTACAATGAGAAGTTAATGTAAAATAGTTAATTCAATTCAGCGATGAAACAGTAACCGTTAATATTTAATGTTAATCCTCGATGAGTGATTGATATATTTTAAATGTATTATTTAAGCAACATTTGGCATCTGGTCTCCTTGTCTATCTATATGAAGTAATGTAGGTACAGTCGCGTACAACTTTCTTAAAAAATCGATTTTAATAAGTGCATGCAAAGTATCTCTGAAACGCGCAAGCGACAAACTCTAGACATTACAGCGACATACTCAAACAATCTATTTTTCACAGTTTTTTTTTGTGGCCCGGCTGGGGTCAGCAACACATTCATTTCAAATATCTTAAAATATCCTAGAATATTTTAGGACATTTTGGAAAACCCTGTAAGTAGGTAGGTATATAAAAAATTTTTGACATGTTCTCAACATTGTCACTAACAAACGCACTCAACGCCATTCAGCTAAGTCTCGAGTTTATATGTGCCCATGTTGAAGAAATAGGATAGAAGTATCCTGTCACATATTTTGACCACCCACAAACAGAAAAACCGCTATTGACTAAATTACGATTACACATAATTACGTATTTGGTGTAGGTTTTTCTACTATCATCATATGCACCTCAAGGTCTACCAACGAGCAAACCCAAGCGGCTCCTTCACATGCTGTGGTTCTTCATAATTCTCAGCGTCCTGTGGATGTGCCTCTCACTGTGCTCAGTCAACATGATGATGGCTAAGGGATCCATTATGTTTCGATGGATGGAATCAAGGTATTTTTTTTTACCTATTTCATAACATTCAATACCTACATATAAAAAACATTGCGAGGCAGACGTTTTGTGATATAAGAAAACTGATCTCTTAATCGATATTCGGTCATGCATGGCCACCAATCTTAAAAGATTTACCCAAACATATATCTCAGCAGACCTCGGTCAACAGCGCTAACGATTATTTTGTTAACATTGGAAAAACTTTGGCCGAAAAAGTTCATAATCACACATTTACATCACCGTTTTTCGACCAGATCTCTACTAGAAATTCGCTTAAATCTTTTGTGCTGTTGAATCCCGATGAGGCCGATGTTGAACAGATTATTATGGGTTTAAACGACAATTCTGCTGTTGGCTGGGATCGGATATCTAATAAAATTCTAAAACAATTTAAATATATCTTGACTACCCCTCTCACATATATTTTAAACAAATGTTTGGCAGACGGAATATTCCCAAAGTGTCTGAAAAAAGCAATTGTTATTCCGGTATATAAATCGGGTACCAGAGAGCAAATATCAAATTACAGGCCCATTTCGATACTTCCATCAATATCGAAAATATTAGAAAAAATTATTAATAATAGTCTTGTCCAATACCTAGAGAAAAATTCCATGCTTTCCAAAAATCAGTTTGGATTTAGATCGAAACTTTCTACAGCGGACGCTGTGCATCAGCTTACTGATTATATAGTACAGGAACTTGATGGAGGAAACCGGACGTTGGGAATATTTCTCGACCTAGCCAAAGCTTTTGATACTGTTTCTGTTCCCATCTTATTACAGAAGATTGAGTCATTAGGTATAAGAGGCACTCAACTAAAATTATTTAAAAGTTATCTGGAAGACCGCACGCAATGTGTAAAAATCGATAGTGTCGTCAGCTCTGAGATGAACAATACCTTTTTTGGTGTTCCCCAAGGAAGTATATTAGGCCCGACTTTATTTTTGATTTACATTAATGATCTCTGTAATCTGAATATTAATTGCGGAAAAATCATTTCATATGCTGACGACACTGTTCTAATTTTCTCTGCGAACACAGATGAGAATGTTTATAAATGTGCGCAGCAAGGTTTTAATATTGTAAACAATTGGCTTCAGAATCATTTACTAACGTTGAATGCTGATAAAACTAAATATATACATTTTTCTTTTCGTAAATCTCAGACTGCACTAACTCATCAAAATCTTTATGCTCACTACTGTAAGGATCATAATATGTGTAAATGTCCAAATATTAGAATCACTGACAAATTAAAATACCTGGGTGTTATAATAGATGAACACCTCACATTTAAATATCATATTGATGCTTTATGTAATAGAATCCGCAAATTAATATTTGTTTTTAAAAAACTTCGTGACATCGCAGATTTTAAGCTAGTGAGACAAGTTTACCTTTCATTATGTCAATCTATTATTACTTATTGCATTACGTCATGGGGTGGCACTGCTAAAACGCTTTAATAACGGTTGAGAGGGCACAAAGAGCAGTACTAAAGGTATCTACATTTCGCACCTTTATTTACCCTACGCACCTCTTATATAAGAACTGTGAAGTATTAACTGTAAGACAATTATTTATTATCAGCACTATTCTCAAACAGCACTCTTCACTTACTTTTAGCACTGAAATTACTAACAAAAGACGTAAAGATATTGTTTGCTGCCAAAATATAGGAACTAAACATACTTTTCTGCACAGATTTTACGTGTTTTTGGGCCCATTTCTATATAACAGAGTAAACGCTAAACTGAGTATATATAGTTGTACCTATTATAAAACTAAGAGACTTCTCCAAGAAGCTCTCTAAAATATGTCGTATGAAGATACAGAAAAATTATTAGTAGTAGATAAGTAATTTGTATTGTTTGATTTCTGGTGTGTGTTGTGTGTGTCCATAATAATAATACTTTTGTAGTTATTGTTAATGTTATTGATTCTGCATTTGATTTTCCGTTTTTTTTTATAGTAGGTGTTTGTTTGCCTGAAACACAGGTTAATCCTAGTTCAGGCTCACGATTATACGTTTCCTATATTTAATCTTGTCTTGACTGTAATGTTGTAAAATGTTACCTATATGTTACTAAAATAAAAATTTATTATTATTATTATTATTAAGAAAGACTGATGTCTTCTGATGGACGTAACATCACATACGTGGCATCACATAAGCCCAGTTTGCTTGCACCTATATTCCTTCATTCGTGACGAGATCAGGAACGGGACTCATAGTTTAATGGATGTGGAATAGATTTTATACATGAACTCAACTGGATTCGTAACACCGACCGATAACGCCAATAACCTCACCATTTTTGTTACGAAGATAGAAATTCGTATAAGTGGGTAAAAGTCACGTTTTCATTAATTATTTATGTTTAATAATGTTATGCCTTTGGATAACAATGCCTCTTAAAAATTATTAAATGACTGGTAATAATAATAATATATCATATTTTTTATTGCACTAAACATATTTACATTATGCATAGGCAGATTGAGTCAATTAACAGAGGTCCCCACACTAAACAGTGCCTGTATCTTGTGCAACCATTTGACTGCTTACTTGGCCTTGCTACCCAAATTCTCAATACCCACTGAAAGAAACAGCACAAAAAAGACAAAACGGAGACTAATAAAAAAAAAAAAATTTAAAGTATATAGAATTTAAATAAAAAATGTGAATTAAGGGTTAATTCAAATACAAAAAAAAAAATATTACCTATATCAATAAAACATGCAAAGGCATGCATTGCATTGCATGTTTTTTAATGATAATAACACTACAAACCTAGAAACATCGACTGAAAAGAGATTCGGTTTAATATGAACTACACTCGCGAGCAAAAGTTTGGAATCAGTTACTTGAAATTGGTTGCGCGTTATCTTGAGTAGTTAATACTTTTTTAATAATAGTAAAAATGACATCATTTTAAAGGTTCAACTCTTTACTTTTAAACTGATACCGAATTCATTATAAACAAGCCAGTATTTATGGAGCCATTCCGCATTAAGTGAAGGAGTATCGAAAAAGACGTGTTTCAATTGTTTGATACGTCACGAGTTGCGACCTATTGACCCCCTATAAAAGCACCTGTTATCGGATTTTCTTTATCAGTCAACTTTCACACGTTGACCGGTGTACCGGTCAACGTGTGAAAGTCGCCACTTTTGACCCTTTACCTTGTACGACAATGGAGACAACACCTACAGAAGCAGCACAAATCGTAGCCCTATTGCAAGAAGGGCTCAGCCAGCGGGTTGTCGCTCGTCGGCTCCACATAAGCCAATCCTGTGTTTAGAAAGTTTATAAGCGCTTTCGGGAGACTGGTGGCTTTATCCCGAGACCAAGATCTGGACGGCGCCGGTGCACATCGGAGAGGGATGACCGTTTTATCGTGTCAACCTCTCTCCGAAATCGGCATTTGACTGGTGTCGACGTCCAACAGGAGCTCCGAGATGTTCGTGGGGTAGCAGCCAGCGAGTGGACAGTTCGGCGACGACTCAAGCAAGCGAATCTGACTCCAAAAAGGCCTGCCACAGGCTCGAAACTCACGGCAGCTCACCGACAAGCACGCCTTCAGTTTGCTCGCACCCATCTTGATTGGGAGGTTGAGCAATGGAGGCAAGTCCTGTTCTCCGACGAAAGCAGGATGTGTTTGCACGGTAGCGACAGAAGAGGACGGGTCTACAGGCGGCCTGGGGAGCGATTTGCACAGTGCTGTGTCGCTGAAACAGTGGCTTATGGGGGCGGCTCTTGTATGATGTGGGCCGGCATTTCCTTCGATGGTAAAACCGAGCTTGTTTTCGTGCCTGGCGGGGGACGAGGAGACGGTCTAACTTCGGACCGGTACATTTCCGATATTCTCCTGGAACATGTCGTTCCCTATGCGGGATACATCGGTGATGACTTCCTCCTTATGCACGATAACGCTCGTTGTCACACTGCCCGTGTAACAACGGAATACCTCGAAGAAGTCGGTATTGCCACATTGGACTGGCCAGCGCTCAGCGCTGACTTGAATCCCATTGAGCACGTGTGGGATGAACTGAAGAGAAAGGTTCGTTCCAGAACTCCTGCTCCTTCATGTCTGAATGAGCTGAAATCAGCGTTGATGGAGGAGTGGGAAGGTATTCCACAAGAATCAATTCAGAAGCTGATCAGGTCTATGAAGAATCGTCTTGGAGCAGTTATTAGGGCGAGGGGAGGGAACACAAAATATTGACACTTATTTTTAAAGATAAATAAAATTTTTATTTAATAATTTTTGTTGTTTTATTCATTCATTATTTTTCCCTATTTCCTTGTTTTCCTACCTCCTTCACTTAATCCGGGATAACTCCACAATTACGGGCTCGATATGAATTAATTTTATATCGATTTAAAGTGGACAGTTGTACCTTTAACATGATGTCATTTTTATGATTATTAAAAATTTATTTAGTAAGCAAGATCACGCGGAACCAATTTCAAGTAACTGATTCCAAATTTTTGCTCGCGAGTGTAGTAAGCAACCATTTAGTCAACATATTCTTTGCTTCCGAGACTGAACATTTCCTTCACAAGCCTTTGCCGTTGCATTGTAAACACGAGCTCTGAGTCGCCAAATCTAGTAGCAAAGTGTGAATTCACAGATAGAACTGGATTTTAAAAGTACGTTTAGGTACCTATAAAAGTGTCCTAGGCTGTAGGTAAACGTACTTTTAAAATCCAGTTCCGTCTGTGAATTCACACTTTGCTAGTAATGTCATGCTATTCGGTGAGTATGTCTAGTTGGTAATGCCAAGCGTCTTTATGACGAAAAGAAATTACCCCTGACCATCTATGCCAAACTAAAATTATAGAAGTTATTGTTGCATGTTCGTTTGACTTGACCAGTGATGTCACTATGTACAGTGCACTTATATCGATCAACAAAATCAACGTCATTAGAATAGATTGCGTGGTTTATTCATTCATTTAATATAAGTAGTTAATTTGTGTACTGTCGTGTTATTTAAGTTCCAGTGACGTGCATCTGGCGCTAAGGATCATTCTGATAATATGCACGCTGATCCACGACATGGTGCAGGCCACCATCATCACCAGCTACTGCCTCCAGGCGCAACTTCTGCAGGCTCACCTTATGTTCCTTAAAGAGCGGCTTTTGAATCGCACCATGTCGCCCTTGCACTGGATGAGGGTAAGTCTGTGATTTGAAATTCAATGGTTCTGCTTAGAGATTTTAATGGAGAAAATTTAAACTAGACCCACTTTTTAATTCGCAAAAAAAATACTTCGCAGTGGTTGTGGGATGATCTCATTCGCCCACATACGTATAACTGCACGTGCACTCTTAATTTGTAGGGTGCATATTTACTACGGAATTTGTGGCAAAGAAGTTAAACTTTTCTATTTTAGCGCGTATTTTTTGGGCAAGGTTGTACCTAACGTCGCCTTTAACTATCGTTTCTCATAGAGATGCCGGCCTAACCCCTTTGATAAAAGCCACACGTTAAGTTTTTCCCAGTAAAAATGTATAGAGATGACATTAGCTGCGGAAAAAATAGCGTGAGGTTGTCACAAGCTAATGTCATTTCCATACATTTTTTCTGCGGAACGACTGCAGAAAACTTAGCGTGTGGCCTTTGTCTAAGGAGTCTGGTGACTCTTGTTGACAGTAAAAGATGAGCGCAACTAAAGACGACAGATGAAACAATTAATTTTACTCCAATTGCCATCCATCACCCCGGTAGAGTACCCGAGGGCGCCGAATGGAAATAAACCCCTTAAGAGGAAACACAAAGGTCGAAAGAATTCAAAAATAGGTATTTGTAAAATGTATTGCTGTCGAGCTGTGTCCGAACAACTGAACCGTGTGCGGAGTGCGAGTTTTATCGAGCTTTACTCAATCACACGCATCGAACGCGTAAACGCGAATTTGTATGGAATTAGAGCAGTGCCATCTAGTAGTCCCTAGACGAAGCATTCCATAGTAGCTACTAGATGGCGCTGCTCTAATTCCATACAAATTCGCGTTAACGCGTTCGATGCGTACGATCGAGTAGAGTCGACGAATAGGGACTACTGCAGCTCGGACCGAAAATACCTGTGAAAGTACACAAAATATACGTTTAGTAGTCCCCTGTTTTCTCCGCGAAAAATGGACCGATTTAATTACTTTTTGCGTTAAAAAAAGTAATTAAATCGGTCAAGCAAGGCTTTTTCTGTGTTTCTATAGATTCCTTTTTTCATATAATGAACACAACAGAAAATTAGGTCGATTTTTTAGGTTTTTGAGGGCGTAAAATCTCTTTTAATAATTAAGTTAATAAAAAAAGGAAAACACAGGAACATGCTTATAGTGGCCATTGATTTTATTGGAAAAAATAGAGCAACTAGTGCCATTATCCAGGAAGGAAACAGGAGACTGTTTGTATGGAAAAACGGTCTGTACGATTTCCTCTTAATCGTTATCCACTAATTTACATAATCGGCAGGAAATTTCGGAGTTCCGCAAACTCCTGAAGTACTTAAACGACGACCTAGCGCCGGCGGTGTGCCTGTTCACGATCGTGAACGTGTCGTGGGCGACGTCGGGCGCGCTGTGGCTGATGGGGCTGGACCGCGTGGACACCGACACGGAGCCGCTGCCCGGCGTCAGCCTGCTCAACCAGGCGCTCTGGGCCTTCGCAGTCGGCGCGCCTTTCATACAGGTAACCTAACGCCTAACACGATAGTGAAAGCAAACGAGTAGATCGTCTCCATACAATACGAGGGACGGCTGAAAAGTTCTGAGCCTAAGGTAAAATTAAAAGGTCAGATAAAAATCTAAATTTATTTTTCTTGATGTCTTTGACGATATACAATAAATATTATCCTTATTTTTAACCGACTTCAAAAAAGGAGGAGGTTCTCAATTCGATGCGTACTGTTTTTTTTTGTGTGTATGTTATGCGATTACGCCGCCAATTGTGGACCGATTTTCAAAATTCTTTTTGTATTTGATGGGGTGGTCCCAAGGTCACCAAAGTCAGAATCTGTTGATGGGATCCCATGAAAATCTAATTAATACCAGCTGGTTTTAAATTAGGGTTTCTTTCACTAAAAAGATTTCATTCACTAAAAAGTTAAAAATAACAAATATTTTACAAAAAATAAAAACCGTTTTGAAGTCGGTTCGGAAGAAACGGTTCAAAAATTAAAAATAATATAAGAATAGGTACAGACAACATCACAGTTCTATATTGAAGTCGGTGACAAATTTTAAGACTTTCTAGATCATCGTTTGGCACCGACTTGAATATAAAAGTGTGATGTTGTCTGTACCTACTTATTCTTATATTATTTTTAACTTTTCAGTGTTTTTGAAGTCGGTTTTTATTTTTTTCTTAAATATGTTATCTAACGCGTAGCTTGATGGTATTGTCATATTTCATCTTTACTTGCCATTGGTGATGTTAATTTTGACTTTCATCATTGAAGATTGTGGAGACATGGATTTTTTATAGACACAGACCCCGACTACTCAAGAGATATAAAAAAACTATTTAGGTAATAACATAATATTTTTTACAATTATTTTCCTTGTCAGACTTTTGACACTAGGAAGTTAGGACCACACAAAATAAAAAAAATGGCATCACAATCTAAAAAAAACCACCAAACATAGGCAACTGAAACGTTATCCTCATTCAAACTCATTAAAATACTACATGTTCAAAATGCAAATATAAAAGTGCAAGACGTGCAACAGGCTACAGGCTCGAAAGCGAAGAAAAACGATAACAAGGAAAAAACTTATTCAATGTTTTAAAAACACCCGCGGCCGTACCGCCTAACTCAAAGCGATCACTCGCTATTGTTATCGTGACGTTAGAACAATAGTTTTAATGTCACAGGTGACATTTGATCTATTGTCCTAATGTCACAAAAGCGATAGCGAGTGATCGCTATGAGTTAGGCGGTAGCCGCCCGGTCTCTTAGACGGGTACCTATTAGATCGCCTAAATTTTGTACTCCTAATTGCTAAAATTTTATCGCGGTATTTTAACTTCCCAAATTCGACATTAGGCTGAACAAAAACGATCTCTACTATTTACTAAATTACAATCCGCACAAAATGAAAACGCACAAATGATATTGATTTTTTTTGTCGGTTAATAATGTTGTGAGCGTTGGTGGCGCTGTGGCCTCAGCACTGAACTGTACTCCGAGTAGAATTGGGAGGCCCGCGATCGACCCTGCCATGTACCAATGTGTTTTTCGTTTCACGAATTTCATATCTACATTTATTTGACGCTCCTACGGTGAAGGAAAACCACGTGAAGAAACCTGCATACACCTGCGCAGTAATTCAAAGGTGTATGTGAAGTCAACCAATCCGCACTGGGCCAGCGTGGTTTGACTAAGGCCTAATCACCCTACCATAACTGGTTAGGGTAGGCTCGTGCCCCTCGGCGGGGACGTATATGAGCTGTGATGAATGTTACAAGCAAGCAGGCATGCACACAAATTGACTTCCGTGACCGCTCCGGCGTTGGTCCCGGCGGACCCGTGCGTTCTAATAGTCGCAAATTGTATCCACTTCTTACCGCCGCGGCTGAGGCTGGCCACAGCTGCTCCTCGCAGTCTACCTCGCCAAACTTTATTGCGGAAATAAGTGTTAGGTCAAACAACAATTGTACTTTAGGCGCTTGTTCGCACGAGCATTTTTCTAACGTCCGTTAAAAAGCGTTGAAATAGAACAAATGCATTCCCAAGTAAATGTTCATACGGCAACGTTTTTAAAACGCGACGCTATTTTATCAAACAGTGTTATATTTTCGACGCTGGACGTTGAGCTTATAATATCGTTTCATGTGGTGAACGGTTTAAAAGCGCTAACGCCGGGATTTAAAGCAACGCTTTTTGACGCTCGTGCTAATAGTCTTAACGTACAATTATTATTGTTGTCTAGGCCAATTACAGTTCGGCCAAATGAAATTAGTAGTAATTTGAAGAGAGCCAAAGGGCACCCCTCGTAAAAATTGGTCACCAGTGGCGGGTTAAGCCTGCAGTAGGTTGGCTGTGTATTTTATATGTACACACAGCAACACGCCAGGCTTTACATGTTGACCTTGAGACCGCTCTTATGTCGCTTGTAATAGCAACGACTTTCGTAAATCAAATGTAAAACTTGACATGTTGCTGACTGTACCTAATTGTTGCCCTAGTGAAAGTTTTTCATTAAGCTACATTTTCACCAAGACAATAATGTTTAATGTCAAAATGTTGGCATTACGAACATTAATGTTAAATGTCATCAGCCGTTCTCACCAAAATGTCAAATCAAAATATTTTATTCAACTTGGATTTGGCAACATTTTAATGTTGTCATTTTAATGTTGTGCGTTCTCACCACTCTACATTATAATGTCGAGACTGCAGCCCAAGCCAATTCCCGCTTATCGCGATTTTTGTAGTCCTTGCAAGAGACATCTCACAGGACAGACTCCGATTCTTTTGTTGGCGCTGTTTGTTGCCTCTTTCGTTTCGGTGCCTTTTTGACGGCCGGTGCTGGTTTCTCAACCGGTTGTACTGCCGGCTGGGTCTCCTCGAACATATCGTCTTCGGCGTCCATGGAAACACAAACGATTCCAAACACCAAAGAAGCGAATCAACAACGAAAACCACCAAACAATTGGAAACAAGAGTAGAATGCAAGCGAGTTATTGCCGCCAATCAGCTGACATTAGAGAAAAAATGCCAACACGTTGGCATTTTTTTAATGTTGACATTTCGTGTCATTAGGCGTCATTTGCCGTTCTCACCCGTTTGACATTTAGCACTACAACATTTGGGCATTTGTCATTATTATTGCCTAATGACATGTGTTCGCACCGAAATGTCGGAAAATGCCGCCATTTTATGACAACATTAGACATTATTGTCTTGGTGAAAATGTAGCATTAGTAATTAATTCCAAAACAAAATTAAAATGTTATATACTATCATATCTCAAATAACATTGCATTTCTTACTAACAGGCTGCGCGACTATCGCAAGAGTGTTGCAACACTCAGTCCGTGGGCCACGAGCTGTGCGTGAGACCATTCCTACATCAAGACACGTCGCAAGAAGACATCATCACAATACTTATGTACGCCTCAAACCTCAAACTGCAAGCCAAACTTTTCTACTGTCCCATCGCAGGTCGATATGTATTTTTCTTACTTACTGTCTCTGTTATTGTAATTTTCTCATTAGGAATGTGCCACTATCTACAATAATGATAATTCTTTAGTATTAAAATAAAATGTGATTATTATGTATTTAATTAAAACTAAGTTTTATTTTGGAAACATATTTATTCCAACATCAAGTCTATGTTTGACACTATACGCTACAATTACAGCTATTGTATCGACTAATCTTGCTCTAACGTAATTTTTAAACCTTCCATAAACATTTGAAAAAAAAACATCAATAACAATTGCAAATTTGGCAAGTAAAGACTATGTTTTAAATTCGACAAAAACAATTCCAAGTATAATATTTTCTCTAATTTTAACAAATAATTCGATCAAGTTTTATAAACAAGAACAAAACTGAACAAGTCCCAACCATCTGATAAATATTCCCCTAGGTGTAGACAAAATAGGATAACTAAAATAGGAAACAGCCCTCAGTTTCCTGCTTCTAGTTCAGGTCGGCACCTGTAAATATCAAAAGTATGAGAGACAGAGACTACAGTACGTGTGTGTAAGAAAACTGCACAACAAATTTTCTTGCACACACGTCTCGAATTATTGGCACTGCACTGCATAGTCCGATCGTAAGGTACTTGTAAGGCCTTACAAGTATCAGTCAAATTAAATAGTAAATTTCAGGTACCCATTAGACAATAGATTCTTAAGTTTTGCAACAGAACCTATCGTCTAATGTAATAATGACTGTGATAATGGCACATGACATCAGTCACCATCAGCCATGGCTGAGATGCTTGTTGGCTGCGCGCTTCAGTCGATCACTAGCCGTTTATCATTTCCCTAAGCCGTTTGTGTTGTATTTGGCGCGCAAAGATAATAATTTTAGTTTTTTTTTTACTTTTTAAAAATAGTCTCAGGATGAAACCTTATGTTCATTGAACTTTTTCAAAAATATTCAAAAAGAAATCTTTATGCGATAGCTGAGCGTAATTTTGCTGGGGTGAGTATTCTTAGTCTAGTGTTTTATTTTGAAATCAACAGTACCAGTTTGTATAATAAATACTCGAAATCATTTAATGACCTGCGAAAAAAATTCTTAACTCCCCATAATCGCTATTAAATTTTTTTCTATTTCTTTACAAAAATACACAATTTTTAAAGATACAACATAAACTCTTTCGAGTTTTTCTGTGTACCAGCGAGTCGTTATGTAGATAGGTATGCAAAAAATAAATTACCTTTTGCAAACATATTGAAACATATTTTCCATACCTTGCCTAAAAGTAACAAGAAATACAATGATGGCTATATTTTTACAAAAAAATATCTAAACCATAAGTATTGCGACGAATAGACAGCATCCACCAACTTTGTGACGACGTGCGCCATCTGCGCGCCCCACCACGCGTGCACTGCACTCACCAACTGGTCGAGGGGGCCCGCCGTCCGTCCGTCAGTCGCGTCAGTCGCCGTCGGCCAGCGCGAGGTGCACCACCTGCGCGCCCCACCACGCGTGCACGTCGTTGAGTGCGGGCTGGGGCCGCACGCCGCCGCCCCCGCCGTGCCCCACCGAGCGCGCGCTGCTCTTCGGAGCCGCTGACGGAACCGAACGGTCATTGTCACTTCGTTTTGTGGACAGATTACTCATTTTATTTTTAAGAGACAAACGACCATAGATATAATGAAAGAAGTATAAATACAATTGAGAGCATGCAATATTTTTGCGTTTATTGTAAAGAATCCCATGTAGAACAACTTGTAGAACATGTTAAAAATTAAAATAATATTTTTTTTGCAATAACTTTCCAATTTCACGCTAATATGGGCAGTTACAGTTCTGAATACTGTTCTGATGACGTCACTCCTGTCTGTCACTCATTGGTCCACGAAGCAAAAACAAAGAAGAGATGTTTTAAGCATGTAGTCCACCTTCTATCAATGTAGTCCTGACGTCACGCACTTGTAGTTTTAGCTACTTAACACCAGAGGCGCTGACATCAGTCGATCTATTTATCTGTCGGATTAGTACATCGTATTAATTATTTATATGAAGACTTCACAAAAAACTTTGGTGTTTTACACATTTCCATCGGGAATAAATTTAAGTAATAAATGGAATAAATAAATTAATAGCGACGGTTGGACACCAACAAAATATACTAAAATATGCTTAGTTTACTTTGATGAGCAGGGTATTGTTAAAACTAAAAATGGATATAATAAACTGCAACAAGGTGCTTACCCAAATATTGCGGATCACGAACAGGTATATTTTTTATGATATACCTACCAACTAGTAATATATAGCGGAACTTTTATGTTAATGTCAATAATGCTCGCATTTTAGTAATTTCACTCGCTACAACGTGACAGTGGGCCTCGCGTGTAGCTCCCCCCGCAACCCATTTCTAGCTTCACTTGATTTCATACGGAAAACGCGATGGCGCACCTCCTCTTTGTTTTTGCTTCGTGCTCATTCGTCGCTAACATTTAATTTAATATCAAAGGGAAAGTTTTCATTAGTTTCGAATTAGTTATTTTAAATGGACTATTCACCAACATCTTATAGTCAGATTAATGTTATTATTGCTGTGAATAATGAATAAGGATTCATGTTTTGTACCAATGTGTCCGTCGACTTCAAAGAAGTTCCCAAATAAATTGTCTTTAATTTGACCTTCTGACACAGAATAGATAATAGTACTACGTACAGAACGGCCACTCACCTCCCCGCACTCATTTCAAATACCTCGTCCTACCCGGCACTTCGTTGTAGACATCACTGACACATAAACAAGGGCGCGCGCGATCGTTCGGACGAGTAAACGCGAGCGCCGGCCGATAACAGAGACAGCGCTATGCGGGTGAAAGAGAAGGCAGTCGCTGCACTTCCCGCGTCATTTCGATTGATAACCGCGCACTCAGCCCTACTAGATTCCACGCACACATTTGCGCGTGTACGAACGTCATTTGTTTATGTAGTAGTAATAGGTGATTGATTTGCGAACGTTGTATGGAGTGTCCGGGGTGTGCTTCTGATCCAAAGTTAAAAAAGTGGTTGTTTTTTAACTGAAAAAAAAAGTTTCTGGAATTTATTTTTATAAAACCAATTACCATTTTTTTACAGAAAAATGTTTAAAAGTTTTCGTTAAAATAATGTTTACATCTGACGGAACATAAACACGAGTGACGTCACTAGTCGTTGCTTAGTAGATTAAGATGTGTTCCGTTTCGCGTATTTTTATTTCGCAATTATTCATGAAAAATAGTATTAACTAAAATAAAAACGTTGCCATCATTCTTGTTTTACGTTTTTATATTTTAATTACAAATCGTTCATAAATATTGCATCTTCCCTATTACATCAATTGCAAGCCTATAGCCCCCTACTTTATAAACAATAAGTTGCGTGCGGTTATAGTAATGGTTACAATAGTTAACTTCAACTTTCCTCTAGTTTAGCGATTGGAATGTCTTCGACACTCACTCACTATACTTCCCGGCCCTCGCTCCAACTATAATTTTATCATAATTGTTATGATCCTAGGGGACTTTAAATAGGTATATTTTGTTAGTTTTATTGTTGTAAGAACTGTATGTGCACTCATAGAAAGTTTGATTACTGAGTATCCAATACAAATAAATTATAGTAACAGAATTATTTTTGAAAGTATACAATAACACAACTTAAATGATGTATTTACAATTCATGAATTCCAAGTACGCATTTTTATATTGTTTTCTAGACTTCTGGTAATAATTGCTCCGAAATATCCTTTGCTCCAAAGCTAAGCAGCAAAGTAAGTATATTTTTGTAATACCAATCTTATCTATACTAATATTATAAAGCTGAAGAGTTTGTTTGTTTGTTTGCTTGAACGCGCTAATCTCAGGAACTACTGATTCAAATTGAAAAATTCTTTTTGTGTTGGATAGTCCATTTATCGAGGAAGGTTTTAGGCTATATAAGATCACGCTACGATTAATAGGAGCTGAGCATCAATGAAAAATGTTTCAAAAACGGGGAAAAAAGTAGTATGGCGAAACGTAGTTCGCGGGCACAGGTAGTATATATATATAAAAATAAAACGCTGTGTGTTATCGCGTTATCTGTGCTATAGTTAAGAATCGGTCAAGCCATTGCAGAGTCTCGCAAAAACTCTGCAATGGCTTGACCGATTCTTACGAAATTTTCTTTTTATATTTGAATAGGTTCAAGGAAGGTTTAAACGTACAATTGAACCCGGTAGGTGGCGCTGTAATCGGGCGGGACTACGTCCGCCGGGCCAACTAGTATCGAATAAAAAGGACGGGATGCGACAAAATTTTCAATAACCTATATTTTATTGTACTTTAGTGTTTCAATACCCCTTCTTATGCAAGTTTTATTAGCTACTCTTGTCAGACAATTTATAAAAGATACATACAAGAAACATTTATACACGGTGTTTCATAATAACCAATAAATAATCAATGCGTTATCTAAAACTAATTATTAAAATGTGTTTACACGTAATGTCATTCAACCCAAAATTTTCATGTATATCATAGTATAATCATCATGTCTATGATTGACATAAAAATTTAGGGTTGAATGACATTACGGGTAAACACAATTTAATAATTAGTTTTAGATAACGCATTGATTATTTATTGGTTATTATGAAACACCGTGTATAAGTAAACAAAAATAAAATAAATGTACTTACAAGGAAATTTCTTGTTCAAAGCTACTCTTGTCAGACCATTTATATAAAATACATACAAGAAACCTTTATATAAGTAAATAAATATAAAATAAATGTACTTACAAGGAACTTTCTTGTTCAAAGCGGGATGTGGATCACTCAGAGTAGGCTGCAGATATTTCTTATTAACAGGACTGTCTGGCCTGCATAGTGAAATATAAATCATTATGTAAGTTGTCCTATTAATATATCTGTAAAGAAATGTGAGGTAAAAGTGTAAGGTAAAAAATATTACCTTGGTATTGTTACTGATGGTAGGCCTGATCTTTTAAATGGGCCTTTTGTAGATGACCGCTTTGTTTGTGAGTCAAATGAGGATGTAATATCTGAAACAAAACTAAACATTTATTTCACACAATAATAAAGGTTTTCAATTTTCTTTTCGTTGCTGAGATATTGTTAAAGAAAACTAACGGCCATCTAAAAACATCACTGCATTTGGAAAAAAAAAATTAAAATTAAGAGGTTACAATCATTTGACATTGATTGTGAGCTGGAACTAGGGTCGCCAACCGTCCCGCTATATATGGGATGTCCCGTTTCTGAGACCAAGGACACGTCTCGCTCGGGGTGCATCATCATCATCATTATTTCAACCAAGAGACGCCCACTGTTGGACATAGGCCTCCCCCAAGGATCTCCATACCGATTGGTCCTGCGCCTCCCGCATCGGCTGGGTTTGCAAAACTTTGCACCCACCGTAAGGATAGCTTCCATAACCCTGTCGTTATAAATGTCCACATCCGTGCAGTCCTCCAGGCAATCAAAGCGATTTTGCAATTCGAGTTGAAAGCGCTGGGGGTTTTGGATCTGGATGGTTCGGGACCTTTCCGCTTTTATGTTAAGATTCGATGCGCCTCTTAACATTCGGTGATCGCTCTTCGTGTAAAACGAATGATCACTGAGACGTCATTGAATAAACAGGCCTTAGTCGACATGATGAAGTCAATCTCATTTTTTGTCAAGCCATCCGGACTTTTCCAGGTACACTTTCGATGCAGCCGTTTTTTCAAGAAAGAGTTCATCATATAGAGTCCCTCTCTCCCCATGTAATCGGCTATCATTTGACCTCGGTTATTCCGGATTCCTGCTCCAAATTTCCCCACTTTGAACTCATTATCGCCCCACTTGCCTAGCCTTGCGTTGAAGTCTCCCATGACAACGGTGTTGTGAGTCTTGGAAGCATGTATTGCCCGAGAAATGACCTCATACATAGCTTCCACTTCCTCGTCGGTGTGGGTCGAGGTCGGGGCGTAGACCTGTATGACCTTCAACGAATACCGTTTGGTGATTATGAGTATAAGGTACGCCACCCTATTCGACACACTTCCGATCTGTACCACGTTGTTCACGAGAGACTTGCGGACAATGAAACCGACACCACCTTGGGACAGGTCTTTGCTCTCCCGGAAATAGAGCAGGTTGCCGGATTTAAGGACCATCATGTCCTCACCCTCTCTTCGGACTTCGGATAGTCCCACAATACTCCAATAAATCCTGCTCAATTCTTTTTCCAGTTCCAGCAGCTTCCCTCGGTCCGCAGTGTACGTGCGTTATAAGTGACCAGAGACAAGGTCGTTTGACGGGGGTACTTCGTCGCTCGGGTATTCTTCGCACCCCAGGTCCCGGCGCCGAGACTACCGTCACCGTCAGCACGGCCTCTTAGACCGCCGGGCACTTGGGGCCTTTGGTTGGTTCGATCCATTTTGGTGGGTTGAGCCTTCTCCCACTACGCTGGCCCAGTGCAGGTTGGTGGGGTGCGCCAGAGCCTCGTCTGTCTCGTCTCGTCTGCAGATGAGCTTGACTTGGGTTCCGTTAGGTGATTTTCGGACCCCCTCACACCCCCATGCATGCGAGACGCTAAATATCCTGCTTTTCGGAAATTACTTGCCATTTCTATTAGCAAGAGAATACTTGCCTTTTGAATTCTGTGTAAAATTAGTTCATTCCCGCTTTTGAAATTCTTGTCCCGCATTAAGCATGATATTTTCCCGTGAATTAGATTTTTAAGGTCGGCAAGCCTAGCTGGAAGTACTTAGGCGACATTTTTAGTATCATCCCTATATTATGAAATTAATACGTTAAGCAACCTAATACTTTTTCAATTAATTTATGTCACAGACTCGCTTCGCAGTTAGCATCAACACAAGAGGAGATAAAAGATTTCTTAAGGGTAACTAGGTACCCTGTTTTCTGTCTGTTTACTTAAGCATAGGTTATAGCCCGGATACATTTAGATGACATACACACATCGGTCAATCGGTATTCTTATACTTATTTCTTTTTCTCATTAAATTACTATATAACATTAGGTTACATATAATAAAATGGTATACAAGTATAGCGTTAACTTATAAATTTATTTCAGTTATAAAGTAACTAGTATAGTCAAAATATTGGAGGTGGGCGCTAATGGCTGCTAGACAGTACTAAAGTGGATGGTATCGCACATAATTTATTATGTACATTTGTTTCTAAATAAAATGTTATTATTGTGGCCTATAAATAGATTACTCACTTGACATGACTGGTTGTGAAGCAGATTCTGTGATTTCGGTCTTGCCTGTGTTAGTGATAGCTTGCTGAAAATAAAACAGCGATATCTCTATTTTCAGTATGCCTACATTTTTTTAGTTACGATTGTTAAACAATCGCCGACAAAGCTACTTAGTTGGCGAGAAAATAGTTCAAATCTCCAATTATATTTGGTCTATTAATGTTTCAACGAATACATTTCAATGTGTTAAAATAGATTTGGTAAATATTCAAACACCATCGCGACGATGCGTAGTCGAAAATATCTTTAAAAAAACTATTGTATGTATTGGTGAAAATAAACTATTGTATTTGCTTAGTTACCTGCGCCTCTGTCTCCAATTTCTCCTTATCAAATTTTTCGTTGTTCATATCTACTGCTTGTTCATTGGTTTTTCGCAGGCCGGCGATTAAACTAGTTTGTTGTTTCTGTATAGAAATAAACAATATCATAGACTAATACGTGTCGAAGATTATCTAGAACTTATTCATTAGAGAAAATGTACCCAAAATGTTTATTTAAAGAAAAAATATGTGACATTTTATAAATAATTTAGATATTGCGGAAGAAAAGAAAATTGAAACATAAAAAGCTTTCTTTCTGTGCTTTTTTCTTATGCTAATCAGTGTGTGATTACGTGTGTGCAGCATTTCTCCAAGTTCTACTCCCAATAGTAAAATCTAACATTATAATTTTACATACACTACAGTCCTACGTAAAAGAGACAAGGGAACTAACATTAACGTTCTTGGCAACTCTTATCACAGTATTCAAATAGGTTAATTTATAGTTTGTGGTCATCTTAAACTATTTGTAAATTTTGTGCTTTTAAGTTGTTTTTGTGGTGTTAAATATCGAAAGTGTACAACAGGTAAAAGAGACAAGGGTTCTTTTATGGAACTAACAGTTTTATTCTTGGCAATACCGTCACAATATTGATACTATTATAGTCTGTGGTAATCTCAAATTATTTATCAATTCTGTGATTTTTAGTGGTGTTTGTGGTCCCTAATATCAATCAACAATTATGATTAATATCATTCATCTGTGATGGCAACTATAAAATTATTGATTAAGAATATTAAAAAACTATTGCTGCATAAAATATTTGTTTACTCTTGTATCATATTGTAAACCATGCTACCCATAAGAATAGGTCTTGAGGAGTACTTATGTTTAAAAACCTTATATGAGTAAAGTAACGACCAACTTACGCTACTATTAGCCCGTATTTTCTTGAGACACCCCTCTAGCCACGTACGTATGGTCTGCTTAGCCACTTCTTCTTCGATTAAGAACTCAAATTCTTCGCGGGCGAGCAACTCTTCCATCTGCAGGGACTTTCTAATGTCGACAGTTCGGTATGAAAGCATACTGAAAACAGTTGTCTAATTAACACTTACATACCTACGTATTTATTTACATTGTACTTTCTAGTTTCAAAGTGGGCATGTTTAATATAAAAATTCTCAGTTGAAGGTCCATTTATTTGTTATTTAGTTATGTACACACATACTACAGCAGGTCAGGCTTTACTTTTTGGCCGCCCGTTTGTCGCTCGTAACAGCAGCGGTGTTAGTAAAAAAAAGATTGAACTAGTTTGAAGTGTTATCGACTGTTTACCGTGACAAAGATGTTGCTCTTCTTAGTATCGAACAATAGAAATCTAAAGAAATTTATTGTTCATTGCGTTCAAACAAATAGAATGACAATGCATGCGAATGACCTATAATACTACTTGATTCCCATATTATGTAAGTGAATTAATTTTGTGTCTGGGTATACATATATAGGTTAATATACGGAGTGGAGACTATTATACGACAAATACTGCGCAATAACTCCGAAAGTCTGCATACAACAACCAATTTATAATTTCGATACTAAAGTAAATTTGATTATTCCAATATTCCAATTACTACTAGGAACTTGCATTGGCTGTGTTTATTTATTGTCGTATTGTTGTCTCCAACTTGTATAATAATAACAGATAGGAATTATGGCACTAACTTGATGACATCGTGAAATGTAACATCTTCGCCGTTGTGCAGCCGCTCTAGCTCGTAGCACATGTACTTGAACAAGAGACGCTCTCTCATAGTGTCACATTCCAAACGGCCCCTCAATAGGCGAAGAATAAATTTTACCTAAAACAAGGAATAGTTAACATTTGTACTAATATGACACATTTGGCTCATAAATACGTTGTTACACTGAAGTGGTAACTACTGATAATTTTTAAAATCAATTGCCATCATCAAAAATTGGCAGAAATATTTTAGGCTAGTGAAAGAGAATGTTTAACATGAAATATTCAACAAAATTATTTCTACAAACTATACCTTCCGAACTGGTATAACGCCCTTCTGGTGTACATCCACAACGTTCCATGTATTCTGGAAATTTCTTATATCAGCGTACGAGAGCAAAGCGTCTTCTTCATTGGAGTAGAACAAGGAGAAGTTTTCCATTATAATGGCTGGAACAATGGAAAAATATTGTGTTATATTAATTTATTTTATTAGTTAGCTATATATTTATTTTTAAAGGAGGTAAGATAGTAGGGACTAACTTTAAGTTTAAACTGTTAAGCGGAAAATCATCATCTGTGGTTTGGGACTATGTGTCCGTGCCTATGATTTCTTTTTAGTCTGTGACGTGAGATCATACGGCGCGCACTCGCGCAGTGACTGTGGACAGAGTTACGAGTATCGAATACATACTGTGTTCTGTGATCAAATACTATTTTTTTATAACAAAGATTTATAAGTGTCTCTAATATCTGACTTTCATTAAAGTTTATCATTAAATATGTGTTTTTAATAGTTCAGAAGTGGGATATAACATTGAACTTACAATCACAAACTATTGTATGTGGCGAGTTAACTAATTTGAAAATTTTAGAATATGAACACTGAACCGTTGGCGCCGTGCGTTTTAATATTATATGAGTGAAAATAAGAACTGGTCATGTCGTTATATGTTATTTTTTTTAAGTGACGCAAGTTTTTTTACGGTCAAATGTCTTGGTTGTAGTCGAGGTCGTAGATTTTGATCCTAAGTGATAAGCCCTGGAATGCGTTATGTAAACATCACAGGCGTTGTGTAAACATTCGCATGCGTAGTGCAACTTGAAACCTACAGTGTGTTCCGTTCTTGGTGAACTTGGTGAGCTCAGTCCATATTATTTTTCCTATTGACTTTTGTTTGAAAGTGCTATACATGATGGAAAAGAACACTAATCTTACTTAAATTGCACTTACATTTTAAAGTGGGTATGGTAAAGCTTGTAGTTATTTTTGTTGTGGTATCATACATTGTGAATTTGTGATAATTCAATTTGATTATAAGACTGATATTTTAATTTGAACTTTAATGGTTTTAATTTGGTTGTAAAAGTGAAAGGACACTTTTTTATATTATAACTCAACCCTGGGTGGTTCACTTGTGGTGTTGTTCAAATAAACATACTTTCAAATAAAATAACTTAATATGGGGCGTAATAAGAGGAGACATAGATCCGAAAGTAGCAGTAGTTCAAGTTCTGGGAGTGAACGGAAGGTAGACTTGAAAAAGAAGTATAAGAAAAAGTTAAAAAGAAATAATGATCGTATTGAAGCATTGGAAGGTTTAGTCCGAGAGCTGCGGAAGAAAAATAATTATCACCGGGAAAGCTCTGAAGTTGTAGAAGTTCCTGCACCAGTTGTTCGTTATGTCGGTCGAAATGATTTTATTCCGGAGTTTGATCCTCAAACATCTACAGTTTCTATAGAGCACTGGATTCATAATTTAGAAGGCATTTCAAAGATGCATGGCTGGGACGAACGAACATTAATTTGTAATTGCACCTCAAAGTTGTGTGGCTACGCCAAAGGCTGGTATGAACGGCAGACAGTATATGAGATGAGCTGGAGTGACTGGAAAGATAAACTAATCAAGGCATTTCCATTTACAAAGAACAAGTTGTCTCAAATAAGAGAACTTGTTAACAAAATACGGCTACCTTTGGAGAACCCAATTGAATTCTACTACAACAAACTAAATATCGGCATGTCATGTCAGCTCAGTGATGATGTAATTACTCAGGCTATTATTGGTACATTGGGTGATAAACTCCTAGAAGTGGGAGCTCTGTCAGCAGGTTGTCAAGATACCACCTCATTGCTGAAATACTTAGCTAGTTTTATGAATTCAGATAACAGTAGTACTGATATAAAGACACACATTAGCAAGAGTAGCACAAATAGGGTTGTCAAATGTTTTACATGTGGAAAAGATGGGCATAAGGCCTTTGTTTGCCCTCGCTCAACGAAACAAAGAGATGACAGAAAAAAATGTTCATTTTGTGACAAGCTGGGGCATGTCGAAGCAAATTGCTATAAAAAGAAAAATTTGGAGAAATATTGTTCTTTTTGCAAAACTAAAGGGCACATAAAAGAAGAGTGTCGAAGACGTCTTGTGAGGTTACAGGAAACTGTTAAAAAGGTTCAAACAATCAGTTCTGATTTATCAAATGAAAAATATTTTAAGAGAGTGCTAATTAATGAGACTCCAGCAAGTGCTTTTATTGACTTTGGCAGTTCGTGTAACATTCTAAAGCAGAGTGTTTGTAATAAATTAAATTTGGAGATTACTGGTAATGACAATGTTGTGATTAAAGGATATGGTGATGCATTGACCGTGCCAAAAGGCGTTGCTATTGCACATTTAATCGTGGATGGTGTTAAGAAGGAGACAGAATTTTTTATTGTGGCTGATGATTTACAAGATTTTGATATTTTAGTAGGGCAACCATATACGGAAGCACCAGAAATTGTAGTAGTCAAGACGTCTACACACTTAAACATTTTTGATAAAGGAATGGTTCTAGGAATTGCAGAGTTATGTGAAAATTTTGAGAAAATACGCCTGATTCCTGATACTGATATAAGTCTAAATCCTGGGGTTAACAAGGTTATGGTGCGAACTGAGCCAATGACCAGCGGTGTTTTAAAAATTAGACAAAGTGAGCAAAGCCAGCCTAGGTGTGAGAAGATCATTTTGGGTGAAGAAGTAGAAAGTGAATATGGCCTGGCGGTTATAAAACTGGTTAATATGACGAGTGAAGTCATTCAACTGCAAGGTGAAAAATGTATTGCTCGTGCTAATTTAATGGACCTGTCGAAGAGTGTTGACAAGCCTATAACAGGCGAAGAATTATCAAGTGAGCAAAGACTGGCATTGGAATCTCTACTTGGAAAGTATAACGGTTGTTTTTCAGGTGAAGGCATGGAGCTTGGAGACTGCAAAATTGAAATGACGATTAAACTAACTCAAGATAAAGTCATAAATTATAAGCCATATAGGATATCGTTCCATGAAAGAGAGATTGTTAAACAAATTGTTGATGATTTGTTAAAATCTGGAATAATTGAAAAAACTACTTCACCATATGCAAGTCCTGTGCTATTAGTTAAGAAAAAAGAAGGTGGTCATCGTATGTGTGTCGATTATAGAGGTTTGAATAAAATAACCGAAAAAGAGAGATACCCATTACCTGTTATTCAGGATTTATTGGACAGACTTGTTGATAAGTCTGTGTTTTGTTGCTTAGATCTGGCGAATGGGTACCATCAAATAAAAATTGCAGAATGCTCCAGACCATACACAGGGTTTGTCACACCCGATGGTCATTATCAATACCGCATGATGAGCTTTGGACTATGTAATGCACCAGCCGTTTTCCAAAGGGCCATGAATGAGATACTGGCTCCTGTCATTCACGAATGTGCTGAAGTTTATATCGATGACGTCATCGTGTGGGGCGATGATACTGATGAATGCCTAGCAAATTTAGGTAAGGTGCTTAAATTAATTGATGCAGCAGGTGTAAAGTTAAAGCGTAATAAATGCTCCTTTCTAACTAAGACTGTTGAATATCTTGGTCACATGATATCTGGGGGGGAAATTCGCCCAGCTCCGCGTAAATTAAGTGCTGTAGCAGACTTCAATACTCCACGGAATGTCCATGAACTCAGACAGTTCCTAGGCTTGGCAAGCTATTTTCGCAAATTTATAAATGGTTTTGCGACCATAGCTAGACCCTTAACCTTGTTGACCAAGAAAGGTATTGTCTGGTGTTGGGGACCAGATCAAAGTGAGGCTATGACACATTTAAAGAGCTTGTTAACTTCTGATCCTGTCCTAACAATATATAGCCCAAAACGTGAAACACAAATTCATACAGACGCTTCTAAAGTAGGTCTTGGTGGAATACTTCTTCAAAGGCAAGATAGCGGTGAGTGGAAAGTCGTAGCATACGCAAGCAGGCAAACATCAGCGACTGAAGCTAAGTACCACAGTTTTGAGCTTGAGGCATTGGCGGTTGTGTTTAGCATAGAAAAGTTTAAGGTGTACATATCAGGGGTCAAGTTCAGTGTAGTTACAGATTGTTCTGCGTTACGGCTCGCATGGTCTAAACGAGACTTGTCTCCTCGAATAGCTAGATGGTGGCTTGATCTCCAAGAGTTTGACTTCGACGTAGAACATAGACCTGGGACGTCAATGACGCATGTAGATGCGCTAAGTCGAAATCCACTACTAGTTAATCATATTGAAGAGATGGATTTCATTAATGCTCTCCAAGATGGTGATGAAGGGATTCAAGAGTTAATTGAGAATTTAAAGTTAGAAGTTGATGCTAATAAAAATAAGAAAAATGGACTGGCTAAGATTTTCAAGGTGGTAAATGGTGTACTTTGCCGAATTACTGAGGAGGGAACAAGGCCAGTATTACCTAAGGATGCTAGATGGCATATCATGAAAATTTATCATGATGACAATGGGCATTTGGGGCTTGAAAAGTGTGTAGAAGCCATACGGGCTAAATATTTGTTTCCAAAATTGAGGAAAACTGTTGGTAAGTATGTGAACAGCTGTATTGGGTGCCAGTTTACAAAAAAACCCACTGGAAAGCAACCAGGGTTAATGCATCCTATTCCTAGGGTCTCTGTTCCGTTTGACACGCTACATGTTGACCATCTGGGACCCTTTTGTAAAAGCAATGGCAAGACTTATGTTTTCGCCATTATTGACGGGTTCACAAAATTTGTCTGGCTGGAGGCGGTGGCAAAGGCGAATTCTAAGGGCGTTATTACGGCACTCAATAAGTTAAGTCAAGTGTTCGGTTATCCGGTACGAGTGGTGAGTGACAGAGGCACTGCTTTCACTGGAAAAGAATTTAAAGAGTATTGCGAAAAACACGGCATCAAGCATGTGTTGAATGCGGTAGCTTCCCCAAGAGCGAATGGGCAAGTTGAGCGCCTAAATCGCACCATCTTAAGTTCGCTTACCGCCTGCATGGGTAACGATCAAAAAGGATGGGATGTGTTTCTTCCCAGGGTACAGTTGGGGGTTAACTCAACTATTAGTCAAGGTACTGGCAAATCGCCATTAGAACTGCTGTGTGGTATGAGACCTCGACTGTCTGGAGAATTTCAGGGTGCAGTTCATACCACTGAGTTAGAAAAATTGAGAGCAGATGCAGCAAAGAAAATTGAAGTTAATGCATCTCAGATGAAGGGCCGATTTGATAAGGGTCGACGGGTATCTAAGCCGATTGCGCTTGGCTCATTAGTTATGATGGAGAGAAGGATTTTGAGACCTGGTTTGACCAGTGGTAAGTTGGTGCCTCGATTTGCAGGCCCTTACAAAGTTACGGCTGTATTGCCTAATGAACGTTATGAAGTCACTTCGGCCGAGAGAGGCAAAAGGGCTTATAGAAACATTGTCGCCCGTGATAAATTAAAGTTGTGGCACGCCCGATGTGTAAGTTCGTCTGATGAAGGTAGTATTGGTAAGGAGTGATTGTGCCTTGATAGGGCATTTACTTACAATGGCCGTGAGGGGCTCATGCCTATGATAACTGCCGTTAGGGGCAAATAGTTGTCTCTAGCTACCAGAAGGGACTGCTAGTTATACTTGCCGTGAGGGGCTCATGTAATTACTGCCGTCAGGGGCTTATAAAATATCTGCCTGTCGGGGGCTAAAAGGTGTACTTGCCGTCAGGGGCTTACAAAATAACTGCCTGTCGAGGGCTGAAAGTGTACTTGCCGCCAGGGGCTAAAGTGTACGCCGTGTGGGCTGGCCTGTCCTGTAATTTTGGGGCTACTCTTCTTATATCTCATACAGGGTTGTCAATGTTCTCATTGTCAACATTGCCGCTAGGGGCCGTGAAAACTACAGCTGCTGCTCGGGAACGGGTCGTCATTTGGAAGGACTATAGAAGATTTGTGGGAGATCCTTCGGGGACGAAGGATGGCAGGATGGCCGAACTGTTAAGCGGAAAATCATCATCTGTGGTTTGGGACTATGTGTCCGTGCCTATGATTTCTTTTTAGTCTGTGACGTGAGATCATACGGCGCGCACTCGCGCAGTGACTGTGGACAGAGTTACGAGTATCGAATACATACTGTGTTCTGTGATCAAATACTATTTTTTTATAACAAAGATTTATAAGTGTCTCTAATATCTGACTTTCATTAAAGTTTATCATTAAATATGTGTTTTTAATAAAACATACATTTGATACGATTTTATCTGTAAGATCATGAAGTGTACTTTGACATTAATACTTTGATAATAATGTAGACACTAGACAATGCAGAAAATGGGTGATGAAACGATAAATTAAGTGCAGAAATCATGATAATTAGAGGACAGTCCAGCTATTTTACTCGTTGAATTTGTGCAAAACAGCAAACTAATGATTATGTATGACATCTGATTACACAAATCACCTGCCATGGTACTGTACTGTTTCTTGGACTGATGGTGTAATTTTTTCTTAGGCTTGTAAGAGCAAAAACTGCCATTGAGAGCCATCGCACCTGTTCACTCCGCAAGTAAACATTAAACGAATGAATACTTTAAATATTGCACGAAAAAGAACTTATTGAAAGAAAGAAAGAAAAAAATCAATTTTATTTTAACTCCACACGACAGTACACAATTAACATAACAAACACAGACATGACAATTACCATTTACAACACAAACTGTGTAACGCCATGTGATGTCAAAATTGCGTCAGCTCAGTTTAAGCAGCAAGCAAGGCAAGCTGCACTGGTTTTCTGCTGAACGCAGTAATGACATAAGGTACTCAATTAAAATGGCGACACATATTTTAGAAATATAATGACACACAATATGACATAGAATATCTCTCTTCACCCTACAACACAGATCAGGTACTAGTTACTCCGTAACAGAATAAAATACTATTTACTCAACAAGTCCATAACAGATAAGCTAAGATAGCAGTTTTTGAAAAACAACCTTAAAACATTGGGTCAATGACAACGGGCACTCACCCACAAGCAGGTTGAGCACGATGTAGGTAATGATGACGTAGAAGGTGCAGAAGTATGCGAGCGAGGCGGTGAAGTTGCCGCAGTCCGTCTCCCAGTAGTTGTCGGCGGGCGTGCAGTACGGCGGCGCCACCATGCAGTCGTGCATTATCTTGTTCCAGTCCTCGCCGGTCACGATGCGGAACAGCATCGCCACGCTGTGTATCGGCGAGTTGAAGTTTGCGCGTCTGTAACGGAGTTAAGTAGGTCTTAACCACATGCTGTGTTTTCTCCTTATTTTGACATACGCCTGTAGACATGTGTGAGAACAAGACATAACACAGAATAGCTAATCCAGAGATCATCCTTGAAGTAAAATTTTAATTTTACTTCGAGGTAAATGTAAAGGTTTGGTTCGGTGCTAGACACCGGTGAGAATAGTTGTGTCTACGCGTGTACTTATACAGTTGACCAGTGAAATAGACCTGCGTCTTACGGCATTTCCGTGTTTCCTTGTGTCTCGTGTCGCTGGACATATAGTTTGGTTGTCCACTTAAGAGGAGCCGCCGCTTATGGACGTTAACGCGGCCCGGCGGTGTCTCGTACGCTGGTTTTACGAAATTACTTGTGCGTACATTTGATTACCAGACTACCTTTCACGTAAGTCTACAAAAATATTATTGTGTGAAACTATAAAAAAATACTCAAAAAGCGCTAAAAGGGTTGTTTCCACTGTCATTTACTAAATAAAAATGCCAAGAGTTGAGCGCTCCCCTCTGAAAACACCAACAAAGCTGTCTCACGCTCAATCTGATCCGAGTATAGGAAATACTCGCAATAAAAGACCTCGAAGTGAGACATCACCTATAAACGAACTTCAAGTATTCAAACAGGAATTTAAGGAGGAGATTATGGAGATGTTGATGTCCTGGAACACAACTCATAACAGCACAATTTCTCAAGCGATGGATAATCAGAACAAAATATTGAATAAAATAACCTCAGAATTAACCACACTCCAAACCCAAAATACTCAACTGCAAGAATCTTTTACCGAGATAGAAAAATCTATTGGATTTATTAATGGCCAATATGATGATATGAATAAAAAGATTGTTATGCTTGAGAGAGAATGTAAACAGATGAATCAATATGTAATTACATTGGAAAACAAAATTAAAGACTTACAACATTGTTCTCGCAGTTCTGCCATCGAAATAAGAAATGTTCCCGAGGAAACCAAAGAATCCCCCGATGACCTCGTCTCCATAGTTACTAAGATAGCATCCGTTATAGGCACAAAAATACAGGCTGATGATATAAGAGATGCTTATCGACTCCCAGCAAAATCTGGGACGAATAGAACAATTGTCGTTGAGTTTGCGCGCCATCAAATGAAAAACACATATCTCAAAACATCGAAACTATTTAATAGAAATCGCACAAAACCTGAAAAATTGAACACTGAGCAACTCGGGTTGTTGGGCGTTCGCACCCCTATATACGTTGCAGAATACCTTCCATTACATGCAAAGAAATTACTATACAACGCACGAGAATTTGCGAAGATCAATAATTATGAGTTTTGCTGGACATCAAATGGCAGTATATATCTTAGGAAGCAGCCGGGAGCAAAGATTATACAGGTGAAGTCTGAGCAGTCACTAAGTGAATTAATTATTAATAATTGACTATTTGTTGACACCTGTATAATTTTTATGATACTGTTTTGCAAAGTGTTTCTTGTTTCGCGAATATAAATATAGTAATACGTGAACAATCGAATATACTAAAATGTTTCCTATATACCATTAGTCAGATGTTTTCTATTAAATTATGTGTACTAACGAACAAACCATTTTGCCCTTCATATAGTTTTTGTAATAGAAATTTGTTTACCTATTATTCATATTATGTTAAGTTTGTATTTGTGCTACAGTCGGCATCGAATGTGGATAAAAATGTAAACACGTTGTCACACATACCACAACTTATATACCCCAACACATGCTATAAGCACACACATCTATGTTATAAATTATATATCAATTGTAGGTCTACCATGTCTGTTGCAGCTAAATATCTATTGAAAACTACACAATTTGCTCTTGTTCTAATACATCACTGTGAAAAATGGGTTAACTCTCTGGAAATAAGCTATGTATGTTTATTCTTTAGAAATGGCTAATTCAAATAATTTCATGTATGACATTGACAATTACACCGTTGCGAAATCATACAGATGTGAAGCCTCAATGTGTAAAAAATATATTAAAAATAGTGATAAGAGTGTGACTGTGCTGCATTTGAATATAAGGAGCATCAATAAAAATTTCGATGAATTCAGATTATTATTGTGCTCTCTCTGCATTGCATGTGATATTTTGATATTAAGTGAATGTTGGTTGAGTAAAGTTGACACACTCCCAAATCTTGAAGGCTATACTTCGTATATGACTAGTAAGAATGAAAATCAAAACGATGGTGTAGTCCTTTACGTCAGAAACGAAATCAATCATATTGTGTGGGAACCGCCTTTTGAAGATGCTAATTGTCTGATATGCAAAATTAATGATAATCTCGCAATTATTGCCCTATACAGATCACCATCTAAGAAGAAAACCGGTACTTTTATAGACAGTCTAAATAGTACATTACTCTCCCTATCTAGTCTCAATAATATAGCTCTTATTGGTGACATAAATATTGACATAAAATCAAATAATGCTGATCCTAACTCTGATAGCTACCTTAATCTAATGGCGTCACATGGCCTACTCCCGGCTCATTTGTTGCCAACACGAAAAAACAACTGTCTTGATCACATTATTTTAAAAACTACGTATACATCCACTGCTATAGTTATTGAATCAGTAATAACTGATCATTATCCGGTTCTACTTAACTTAAATTTTGTAGTAAACAAACGTCAAATTAATCGTGTAGTAAATAAAACCGACTTTGTCACTGTTAGCAGTGACTTGAACAAATTTGATTTTTCTGACCTATTATCACAAAAAGACGTTAATCAGGCAACTGATGGGCTAATTAAAATCCTGACGAACGTTATTAAAAATAACACAATCACGCGTAGTATCTCATGTAGACATAAGATCATTAAACCTTGGATTACACCAGGGTTATTAAGGTGCATGCGTAATCGAGACAAAATGCATGAACATGCTAAATTGAACCCACACAATATTATCTTGAGTGTCACTTATAAACGTTATAGAAACTTTTGTAATGAGATAATAAAAAAATGTAAACTGGAATTTGAAAAATCCGAGTTTGAGAAAGCTAGGAATAACCCTAAGAAAACCTGGCAAGTTATAAAACAAATAAATAACACTCACAAAATAACTATCCCGCCCTTGGCGCTACTAAAAATGAATACTGTGCCTCAAGATTCTGTAGATACAGTCAACGAATACTTTGCTAATGTAGGAAAAGAACTAGCTAGTAAAATAATACCAAATTCCAGTGCTTATTTATCACAACCTCTTAGTGGACCAACACCACCTGTAAAATCTATGGTTCTTATGCAAGTATCAGAAAATGAGGTTGAAGACATTATCAGAAACTTGCGCAGCGACAGTGCTGTAGGATGGGACGGTGTGCCTGCCAGTTTATTGAAATCTGCGTGCACTGCTTTAACTCCAGTGATTACTCATATATGTAACTTAGCAATAATGAGTGGTAAATTTCCAGAAGCTCTTAAAAAAGCAATTGTACATCCTATACACAAAAGTGGTGATAAGGATCTTCTTACCAATTTTAGACCGATCTCAGTTTTGCCAGCGCTGTCAAAGGTCTTGGAAAAAATTCTTAATAATAATCTACTAAATTTTTGGAAACGAATAATATAATATCAGAAAACCAATTCGGCTTTAGAAGGAATAGGTCAACAGAAGATGCCATTGGATCTTTAGTTAAGCATACGGTTAAGAAAATAGATGATAAATATAAATGTATAGGTATATTCCTAGACCTTTCCAAGGCCTTCGACACCGTGTCGGTCCCTCTTCTGTTAAACAAGTTGGAAGCTTCAGGAGTTAGAGGTATCGTGTTAGATATTTTTAGAGACTACTTAACTAACCGCTCCCAACGTACTAAAGTAGGATCTTATATCAGTCGGGAAAAACCCATCACCGTAGGAGTTCCACAAGGAAGTATTCTAGGACCCACGTTATTCCTTTTATATGTCAATGAACTGTGCAACATATCAATTCCCAACTGTCGCGTGTTTGCTTACGCGGACGACACAGCCCTTGTCGTTCATGGTAAATCCTGGAGTGAAACTGTTAAAATTGCAGAAGACGCTGTCAAGCAAGTTATGAGATGGCTTAGAAATAACTTGCTAACTCTTAATTTGCGCAAAACCAATTTTATCATACTCTCGAACCGACGACTAGTAAAATCTGTGCTAGATTTGATTAATATAAAAGCGCATGAATGTGACGATATCTCTTGCCTATGTGACTGCCCTATCCTCACCAAAGTTGAATCTGTCAAATACTTAGGTGTAATTGTAGACGATTGTCTCAACTGGCACAACCAAGTCCAAGCAATCGTGAACCGTGTGAGGAAATTAATCCCTGTTTTCAAGAGGTTACGTAATTCGGCTGACTTTTCGGTTCTGAAGACTGTATATATAGCTCTATGTGAATCACTCCTTTCATATTGCATTCCTATATGGGGAAGTACTTCAAAATCAACACTAATAATGTTAGAACGAGCCCAGAGAGCACTACTAAAGGTTATGTGCAGAAAACCGTTTAGATTTCCAACCACTCAATTGTATGAATCCACCAGTGTACTAACTGTTAGACAGATTTTTATTCTTAGGGCAATTTTGCGGCAACATTCTACTCCTCCCCAACAGTGTAACGATCCTTCAAAGCGTAGACAGAAACCTCCATACTCTTTGATACCTTGTAGAACCAGCTTTGCTAAGCGACAAATTGCTTCAGCGAGCTGTAGAATTTATAATAAGGTTAACATAAATTTAAAGATACACAAACTTAATAAATATGAAATTAAAAACAAAATTAAATCGTGGCTACAAACGCAGTCCTATATTGAAACTGAAAAAATTATCCAGTGAAAAAAGGTTCACATACATAAAACACACACACACATACATACACACACACACACACACACATAATTTGTTGTTTTACCTTGATGCCTATCGACTTACTTCTAGTTAAGCCGCAAAATCACTATCTCACTTGTCTCTGTATGAGCTTATTAAAATGTTATGATGTTTACCGAACCACTGACTTTTGTAACACAGGTCTGACCTAGCATGAAAGTCAGGGGACAATCTTTTGTCTGAAATATTATTATAAGCCATAATATTGTAATATATTAAATAAGTACTTCGTAATGTACATGTTAGGCTTAAAGTGAATAAATTATTATTATTATTAATTATAGCGCCATATAACGGGTGTCAAAAAACCAATCACAAAGCCGAAGCCAACGTATTGAACCCATCGTCAATATCATTTTTGTCTTCTAGACCATACCTGGGAAATTAATAGTTAGGTACCGAGATATTTAAGTTCAAAGTGACAATTATTATTTGGGGTTTTTATACCAAAGTGTTTGGAACATTAAACTGTTTAACATTAATTAACTAATATAACAGTTTGTTAATAACTAATTTAACAGTTTGTTAATTTACATCCAAAGAAACATCAAAAAAAAATCAGTATTTTTTGACAAAAAAAGTTTTAATTTACAACGCGCAATGTATTTGCAGCGGACGCTGTCTATTGTCGCCGCGCGACAATAGTCAGTGCGACAGTCGCGAGCCGCTGACTTACGCAGATACGATATCCGTAGCGCGCGAGTGCGCGTTACATTGCGTAGTACTTTAAGCAGTTGTTTGTTAAAACCTAAAAATAAATTTCGTTTCCCATCATACAATTTTTTTTATATAAGTTAATTTTAATGGTCTGCATGCGTAGCCGCAGGCTTTGTTTTAAGTTTTTTTACACCGTGTATATTTAAACACTAGGTGTTCAAAATAAAATGGAAGTATAATCACAAGTAGGATTTTTAAATAACGTTTCAAATACCTTCCAATTCCTTCGCCATATTTGACGTTTCCGAACACAATGGTTCCGGCGAGGGCGTAGAAGAACACGAGCAGGAACATGCCGAATATGATGAAGAAACTTTTGCAGACACTGACGCCAACGGTCAACATCAACATCTTGAGTGTGGTGTGTTTGCCGGTTATAGTGAAGAACCGCAGTATCACCACCATGAACCCGACGAAGTACGATAGGTCATTCTAGAAACATCAATCTTAATTTTACTATTCGTGTCACATGGAGCTATTGTTGGTAGCACGGAGCAGAAACAAAGAAATGTTGTACGACGCTTTCTCTACGAAACGATGTAAAGCCAAAAGCGGGGATAGAGCGCGTTAAGAGTCATCTATTAGCAAATATAAGAATTCGGAAAACTATAAACTATAAATGTTTTACATATCCTTCGATATCGACGTCAATGATTTCAATTAAAGATTTCCGGGTTCTTTGCTAGATGGCATGTTATGCTGAACAAAACTAATACGGTCCTTCATAGAAAGCATGGTTTCCCTTTACAAGCTAGATGATACTACGTTTAAACTCTTATTTGTCACAGTGCATAACAGTGTCCAATATTTCAGAAAAAAAATCTAGCAATACATAAGCAAGCCATATTTTATCAAATAAGACATTATGTCTATAGTTTATGTTTTGACCACATCAAATATGAATAACATAGCATGAGATTTCTTTTTGCTAACTTTATATTAAGGCGCATAGTGCTCCCAATGACCTTGCGTCGATCGTCCCGCACTGATTACATAGGAGTGAGTGAGTGAGAGCGAGGGGAATATTTAAGCAAACCTTTACGCGTAAGATGAATTATTTCAATAAAAAATTAATAAAGGCGAATAAGAAAAATCTGAAAAGACCATCCCCTAGAATATTGTTCACTTTATTTGTTGAAATCGAAAGTATATGATTTAACCTAATATTTACGAAGCGATTAGGTTTACAGTTTTAAAATCGAGGCATGTTTGGCTCACATTTTAACCAAGTTTTAATTAATTTATCAAAAAATTAAGAAGACCATCCTCTAAAGAATGCGTTGAATAATAACATATCCTTTTTAAAGATTTTTTTATTGAATATTTATGAAGAGAATCGGTTTTTTCTGCAGTGATTTTTTTATGATTGACGTTACTATGCGCCTTAACGCAAAGAAAGTCAACATTCCAAGAGCGTTGGCGCTAGTGTTCAATTAACTCTTTCTCTCTATGTTCACGAATAGGGGTGCGGACTAAGAATGGAAAACCTAAATCTAATTAGTCCGTCAGTAAAATAATAAAAAAAACGTATTTTTCACTTTGTTGAAATAACAAAAAACTATTAAGACAAAGCGAATTAATTAGGGGATCGCTACGTCACGAGTTAGTAGACGTCATGCAACAATTTAAATCAATGTCCTTTCACAAGTTGTAAAAACAAAATAATAGATGAAGGATAAACAGACGAACCTTTCAAAAAATATGCCCGTTCCCTATTATGCTAATGCTGCATATAAAGATGTACACTGATAGAACCAGAGCAGTATTGTACCTACTAACCTTGAGGATGAAGTGCATGAATATCCAGATGCAGCCGGCGACGGTGACCAGCAGGTCGTAGCGGTTGCGGCGGCTCTGCCAGTAGCCGCGCGGCGTGAACGCGATGGTCTTCAGCAGCACCTCCACCACGAACACCAGGGTCAGCAGCGCCGAGGTGAGGGCCAGGGGCTCCGTGTGCGGCGACGATCTGGACCACTGGAGACGACAAAAGGAACGTCCAGAAAATAATACAAATTTCTTTTGTTTGTTTCCTGATACATCCACCGTGGTCATCATCCCAAAGTTAGCTTGTGCAAAATGCCAAACCCGTTGTAATTTGGGAATGATAAGCGCGGCAACGTGACGCGATTCGATGCAACGTTAAAATATCATACAGGGTATAAATGACGGTGTCCCATTTCTTTTAACAGTGAGTGCAGACCATGATTCTAATTTGAAATTTTCTCCCGGAAAACACATACATTTTCCGATTTTTTAATTTTTTTTAAATTTTCTGGTGTAACATGACTTAGTTAACGTTTACAAATCATATTCCGTAAAAAAACCACAATAATTACACAAAAAATAAACTTCGCAATGTAAATCGTATTAAATTTCCATCATTCTGCGCGCGGAATCAGCTGTTTGGGTCATCGAACGTCAGCGCACCAGTGTGAGCGGAACAAAAATGAGTCGGCGCGCCATACATTGCGTAACATGAATAAAAATTTATAATCAAAGCTCCTTTTTTTCGCTTCATAAGCTTTTCCGGGAAAAATAAACATCGGTAAACAAATATTAACTCACTGTTAAAGGAAATGGGACACCGTCACTTATTACCCGGTATATTCGATTATATTCTCTATGTGTGTGTGTGTGGCCTAGGTTGTCGTTTTAATTTGTCACTGATATAATAGTCAATTAGTACACAGCGTCACGTCTAGAACTCGGGTAAGAAAGAATCACATTAGGACTACGGGTATTAGGAGCCGAGTCACAAGTGCGGTGCCGTTGCGGTGCCTACAAACAAAAATAGTCGTGGTATGTCACATGAAATGGCATAATCAATGCGGTGGGGTGGCGCAACGAACAATGCGACTTTGCTGTTATCATCATCATCATCATCTCAGGCACAATACATGCCTTGGTCGATTCATAGAGTTACATTTATGCACTCTATATGATACGGATATAGGAATAAAATTATATCGGTTTCGGATACGGTTACGGATATGTAATTATTTCGGATTATCCGTTAGTTTCGGATAGTTTCGGTTACGGATATTAGATTGAAGTAAAATATAAACACTAATAGTAAACTGTTAAATAAAAAACTAACTAATTATGAAAGAGGTTATGTTATGAGAAGAAATAACAAACAAACCGCAAGATTCACGTGGCGCGCGAGCATTGAAACAAAAACCTATCGAAACATGTCGTTTTATTTAAAGGACATGTTTCGATAGGTTTATTTCCGCCCTTATTCGAAACTATCCGAAACATGTGAAACGGATACGGTTACAGTTACGGATATTATTTTATTTCGGATATCCGATAGTTTCGGTTATGGTTACGGAGCTCCATAACATCCCTGGCACAGACATATGTTTTGCTAAATGTCATTCTTTAAAAAAATTCTAGAAAATTGCTTCTTGATTTCAAAGTAATCGAACATGTTGAGTACGTGATATTAACATGTCGACGTCTACTAAATGAGAATTTGAAAATGTATACAAAAAAGTAAAACATAATAAAAACATCACTGTAAAACAATTGTAAAATATCGGTTACTTCTTGCCACAATTTTTAACACACAAATTGTTTACGTAACGTGTGGGAAGGAGTTCACAATGGCTCGTTTTTATCAACAGACGGCTATTATCAATCAATTCCTCCACAATGCATCCTAGTAATCTAAGCAAATAACCGACGCGTCCGTTCGCCTCGCTGACAGCTAAGCTGCTATCGAGGCGCCAAGCGTCCCACTAAACGGGCGGTGTGGCCGCGCGCATAGCGTGCAGTGTGTTGGTTCACTGGGATGAGTCATCGAGGCGACCAACTAACCTGTTGCCGCTAAGCGTGCCGCCTGCGGTGTGGCTGTGGCCTCAGTACTTGCTTAACATCAAATGAATCATAATGTTTGTTCGCCATCTATGCAGTATAAAGCCGGGGTCCCACGGCGTGCTTTCTCACAGGCCAGATCGCGCCAAGCCAGACCAACAGGCCGTGGGAACCGTCACATCCGATGAGGCCTGTGGTGGCCTGTAGGCGCCTGTCCGATCCGTCGGGATTCGGTAAGTTCACAGGCGCGGCGCGGCGCGGCGCGTTGATGCCTGTGGTGGCCTGTCGCGGCCTGTACAGGCGCGTCTGCGTCGGTTCTAACTCATTCATTTTTTTACACAAACCGCAGCCATGCGCTCCGTATCACTTAACATGTTGGACTGGCGATAACGACAGGCCGGTACAGGCCGACACACGACGTGGGAACGGCTCGGCGCGAGACGTAATCAGACGCACAGGCGTGGCGCGATCCGGTCGGGCCTAGACCACATGTGGACGTCGGCGAAATCAAGTTCGCGAGGCCTATTTTACTTCGCCCTCGGCCCTTTTAAATAATTGTTACGAATTTTGACGCATACAAAACATACTTGAAGGCATTGATCTATTGGCAAAAAATTTATATGTTCTCGATAAAAAACACTAGCGCAGGTTTAAAACTAGGTATTCACTTTTCTCTTTCGGTTTCTATGGAGAAATAGATTACCTATATGTTAGTAGGTACTTACCTTAGGTATCTATTTCTTGGTTAATAATCACGAGTATTTACTACTTGTAAAAGATATAGCTATTGATTTTGACGAAATAATTTTGAATCTTGACGATACTTGTAAAACTTTTTTGCGAGGCCCCCTCAGGCACGAGGCCGTCAGCGGTGGCCGACGTCGCCGACGCCTAGCGCCGCCACTGATAACACGCGCCGTGGGACCCCGCCATAAGACAGCATAACATATTATAAGAACTACTTAAAATCTTTACGGTAACTTAATAACATTTAACTCACCGTAACCACCAATAAAGTGCTGTTAATTAGAACAACAAATGCTATGACCCTTTTGAAAGTCAAGTTTTGTGTCACATCGTACGCGAACGCACGTACTTTTCTCTTGTTCGGTCTAGGCGGTAGGTGGAGGGGCTGGGCTATTTTCAACCTCTTTTTAAGATCGCACCTACAAACAGAAAAAGTTATTATAAATAAGATACGTCTGTATGGTAATAGTATATAACATCCATATTAATAGAAGTTATAAATCACCATCGGCGCTGGTCGACAGTCAAAAGGGCTGTGCCTTTATTTTCGGAATAGTTTGCGATCACCACGCCGACAAACAGGGTCAATCCGATCATGCATCCCAAGAAAATATATACATGTATATATAGTGCGTGTACCTAGAAATAATATTTCAATAAGTATATCACAATACACATCTTAGAAAAAGTATAAACTAGTTGCAATTATTTTCTTCTGTAAGAAATATAACAGATTAGCAACAATTTTTTAAACCCTGTGATCGTTAATTTATGTCACATTATTTAATTTAAAAATACAATTGATACCACTCACAGGACCCAACGCTTTGATTAAAACGTCTCGAACATCCAACCATCCCTTGAATGACAGCACCTCAAACAGGGTCAGAAGTGCATCACCTATGTTGTCAAAATTGAAACGTTTGGGATTTGCCCTGGAAACAAAAAAAAATGATTAAGAGAACATTATTAATATTTCTTAGATAAATGGGAAAAAGATCTTTGTAAATCAGATTTTGAATAATTGGTACATGGCAGTATCGATCGCCGCACACCGATGGCCACAGCGCCACCGACGCTCATTTTTTGGTTAGTAATGTCATAAGCTACTCTAGTCGCAAGCATCCGTAGGACGCTATCTTGTGTTAAACGCCAGTGTAACTTGATGAAGCCGGCCTTGGGATCCGCCAATCTCGTCTTCATGTGTCGACCTGTAGGCTTACTCTTGAACCAATTCCGATCGATCGACAATGAGATTGTAATTTTTCGTACGCTTATATTGCCACATTGGCGCCAAATTGGACCAGTATTGCGCGGATTTCGAGTTGCACCAAACTCAATATTTTATAATTTTCTCAAGTTACGTAACCAATTTTGCGCTAGTGTTGCTAATCAAGCGTACAAAAAATCCCAATCCCAATGTCGATCGATCGGAATTGGTTTGAGAGTAAGCCCACTGATCAATTGATTATAATTTCAGCAGAGAGATGTGGGACTGCTGGATATAAACAAAAGGATTTCTAAGCTGATTGGTCCTGCGCAACCCGCATTTAGCAGATTCCTACGCCCTTCGTCTTTAGATTCATATTCAATAACAGAAACTATATCCTCACCATACTCGAGGCACGAGCATCGACGGGAATGTTTCGTTGGGCCCCGGCCGCAGCTTCATCTTTGTGACGAACACGCGCCGCATGAACACACCCACGCAATCTTCTCTACGCGTTATAGTTGGATCGTTGCATCTCGCCAATCTGGCATTACCAAAAATATCATTAACAATGTAATCTTTTTACAGATACCGTAAATAAACAATTAAAAAATGTTACTACCTTCCGCCATATAACTGCACACCGTAGCTCGCAAACACAAACATCAATAGAATAAGAAGTGTCGATACCTGCGGACATTAAACACGTAAGTAAGATAAAGAAATAGATATATATGATTTAGGAATAAATGTTTCTGACATAAGGGCATTTAAGGCATTGACTTATGTATTTTTCAGACTGACTATTTAAGCACCGTATACGGTACTGTACATGCTACGTATGTAGTTCTACCATGATTTACTAGATGGCGACGTGCGACGTTAAAACGCGTTGAACTTGAAGAAATGGTCACACACATGTGTGTAGGTATCTATAATTTTTAAATTTCATATTTTTTATCACGAAACGGCAATAAAATTTTACAAAATTCCTTACGAGCAATATCTCCTTGAACCCGCGGCACAGCTCGTAGACGACTTTCCGCATGTGCGGCACGAGCGTGAATATGCGGAGCGGTCGTACGCAGCGCAGAATCATGAGCATCTGCGCCGCGGACCCGGGCGGCACCCGGCGCGGCATCCAGCACAGGAACGTGAGCGACACCTGCGCAACAGTAGTAGCACTCGATTCCATGGCTATAATAATCGCATAATGTGTATTTTGTACAACATCACACCCCGGACACTCAACCACAACGTTCGCAAATCAATTACTTATTACTACTACCATACTACATAAGCAAATGACGTTTGTACACGCGCAAATGTGTGCGTGGAATCTAGTAGGGCTGAGTGCGCGGCTATCAATCGAAATGACGCGAGAAGTGCAGCGACTGCCTTCTTTTTTACCCGCATAGCGCTGTCTCTGTTATCGGCCGGCGCTCGCATCTATTCGCCCGAGCGATCGCGCGCGCCCTTGTTTATGTGTCAGTGATGTCTACAACGAAGTGCGGAGTGGGATGAGGTATTTGAAATGAGTGCAGGGAGGTGAGTGACCGTTCTGTATGGACTATACTATTATATATTCTGTGACAACATAGTACAAAATAGCATTAGAACTTTTATAGTGACGCGGCTTACAACACAGCGATACCTGCACACCAGGAGACGCATGTTTCAATCGTTGGAAGTGAATCTTGAATTCGAACACGAATACAAATCGTGTGCGAAATTATTTTCTACTGTTCCCAATTTTAAATATTTTTGAGTCACTCGAATTCAGTGTTGTCATTAAAAATAAATTCTATATTTGATTCTGTTATTCTCAATAGAAATATCAACTCAATAGATACTAGTAGAAATCAAAAACGAGTGGGTAGAATCAATTGTTACAGAATTTACGGAATGAATATTCAAAAATAGTAATTTGGAAATTCGTTATCAAGTCTTACGATTTTGAACGCGAATTAGAATTCTATTGTTTCAAAAATGCGTCTCCAACTTAGCGACTAAAAATAGGTTTAGTGCCAGCCACAAACAGAACAGATGAAACCAGCGCTGCCGGACCTCGCATAGTAAAACTGCTTAGATACGCGTCAGTGCTGCACTCTGATTAGTCAAATCATGAAACGACTACTAGTCAACAAGAATGAAACAAGTGTAACATTTGGTTTAGCATGTAATCAAAATCGCCTTCCTAGTCTTCATCACAAATCAATCTCCCCAAAATAACTATTACCTGATCTGTGCCAAAAGGTTGGCACAGGTGTTTTAAACACACACGTCTTTTTTGTCTATTCCTTAACATCAATGAATAGCTATACCCCGAGTAAAATACATTCTATGCTAAAACCACACCACATATCTTTCACACGTTTCAAAAGTTACTAAAAACATTACGTGATTAAGGTACGATCCCGTTGGAAATTCTGTCTCATTGATAACATTGCTTCATAAATCATGTGCCTTATTATCGTACCATATCACGAAAATGGTCATGCTCATAAAATCGGTAAATATCGCGGTGTCGGCGATGTGTTCATGCTAGCCGAGCAGCTTTCGAACCCGGGGCCTCGTGGTGCGATAAGCAGTCGTGTTTGTAACCAACCAGACCAACGAGGCGGGGAGTGAAGTCAAATGTATACTCACAATATAAATGAAAACATCCAAAGCAGCGGCTGCATCTTTGAGATAAGCTTTAGGTGTGAAGAAAAGACCATCAGCCAAAATTTTCAAAGCCAACTCAAGGCTCATAAAGATCACGAATCCATATTCCGCAATCTGAAAGGGCACACATTATATAAGAGATAAGGTTTATACTACTAATAATATAGATTTCATAATATAGGTTGCCAATAAAGTCACTATTATCACCTGAAGTACGAAATTTTCCATAACTCTATATGACGGTGTTTCAAACATCATTGAAAGACATGATAAGGTGGTGGCCATTATCATTACCCAGTCCATATATGTTACAAGACCCAAGAAATTACTGAAATAAAAAATTATTTTAGTTTATTTCAGCACGTTACAAGCGTGGACCTACAAAAAATTCTTTTTTTCAGGTTTGTGGTTACAAGTTATACTTTTTGCATATATGTAATATCCAAATGAACCATTAAAAACATAAAAAGAACTTTACTAAAATATGTTTTATAAGAACTTACTGGAAACTTTTGTAGTGAACTTTTCTTTCATTACCGGTGACGGGATCTCTCAAGCGCGCGTCGTATCGTGCGTCTACGATAGCTCGACATATCTTCCTGAATCTTGATTCTCGAGGAACTATCAGCAAAGGAGTATCGAATAATGGATGATTTTCTCGCAAATCCTCTTCGCGTTGATTTCTGGACAGACAATAAACAAACACATAAGTTTAGTGGTTCTCGAATAGGAGAATTGAAAATGAACCGAAATGGAACATTTTTACCGTGTCTTTTTTAATTTTTTTTTTATGGGATAGGGGGCAAACGAGCAAACGTATCACCTGATGGTAAGTGATTACGTCGCCCATGGACACCCGCAACCCCAGAGGAGTTACAAGTGCGTTGCCGGCCTTTAAGGTAGGAATACGCTCTTTTCTTGAAGTTTGAAGGTCGTATCGGTCCGGAAATACCGAAGGCGACAATTCATTCCAAAGTTTGGCTGTACGAGGCAGGAAACTGCGAGAAAAACGCACAGTTGTGGACTGCCAACCATCTAAGTGATGGGCATGGATTTTTTGTCGCGTGGAACGATGGCGGAAACAGGCGGCAGGTATGAGACCGAACAATTCCTCGGAGCATTCCCCGTAATATATGCGATAGAAGATGCATAGTGAGGCGACATCTCTACGCAGCGCCAAGGTACCAAGCCGATTAGAAATTTCCTGGCAGTCGACGATTCGAGTCGCTCTCCGCTGAATGCGGTCTAGTGGGAGAAGCTGGTATTGGGGTGCCCCTGCCCAAAGATGAGAACAGTACTCCATATGAGGCCGAACCTGCGCCTTGTAAAGCTGTAGGCGGTGCGCTGGACTGAAATACCTTCTCGATCTATTGAGCACACCAAGCTTCTTAGGGGCTAATTTAGCCTTACCCTCCAAGTGGCCACGGAACTTTACTTCGCTCGATATGTCGACACCAAGGATCTCAATATTGGCTGAGGCAGATAGGGGAATGCTCTGAAAGCGAGGAGATACGACAAATGGCATTTTCTTGGCGGTGAACGCGCAAACCTGTGTCTTTGTAGGATTAAAACGGACTAAATTAAGTCAACCCCAGTTAGAGACTCTCTAATGATGTATCAATTTCAGACACAAGTTTATTCCGGCACTCAATGACGTTTTCCCGAGAAATATTCGCACGGCCGTTATAGGAGGTATCTTTCGTGCTGTCATCTGCATAACAACGAATGCCGCTGATTTGCAGCATATCATTAATATGCAAAAGGAATAGTGTAGGTGATAGCACACATCCTTGGGGGACACCAGCATTTATAGACAGTGAGTCTGAGCATTCACCATCAATTAAGACCTTTATGCTTCTGTCTAATAAAAAAACTGGTGACCCATCCACATAGTTTCTCGGGAAGCCCATACGAAGGAAGTTTAGAAAGAAGCGCTTTGTGCCAGACCCGATCGAAGGCCTTCGCGATGTCCAAACTTACTGCCAGTGCCTCCCCCTTCGCTTCAATTGCCTCTGCCCAATGATGTGTCAAGTAAACTAGAAGATCACCAGCAGAGCGACCCCTACGAAAACCGTATTTGGTCACTAAGCAGCTGGTGATTCTCTAGGTACTGAAGAAGCTGGCGGTTGATAATCGATTCCATTATCTTTGAAAACAAAGAGGTTATAGCGATCGGCCTGTAGTTGGACGGATTCGAGCGGTCACCTTTCTTAGGGATCGGATGCACTAAAGCTGTCTTCCACGAAGTTGGGACTACGCTAGATGAGTAAGAGAGCCGAAATAGATGCGTTAAAACCGGTGCCAACTCTGGAGCGCACGTCTTTAGCACGATAGGAGGGATACCATCGGGCCTACTAGAGTTATGGATATCCAGGGCGAATAGTGCTCGACGCACTAAGCTTTGGTGGAACCGAATATCTGGCATAAAGCTCTTGCACTGCGGTATGTTCGGCGGTTCCTGGCCCCCGTCATCCAAAGTCGAGTTGGAGGCAAAGAGTTTCCCAAAAAGATCGGCTTTCTCTTTTGCATCATGGGCTAACGATGTGTTATCCTTGTGCAGTGGTGGAAAGGATGGCGTGCAGAAATTTCCCTGAATAGCTTTGGCAAGAGACCAGAACGCACGAGTCCCCGAAGGAAGACGCTCTAGTTTCTCGCCAATTCTACTGATGTGCTCCGACTTCGGTCTTGCAATGTCTCTTTTGAAGGATCTGGAAGCATAGTTATACTGCTTTTTTAAGGCGCTGGTATTTCCATCCCGAGACGTCACCGCATTTGCCCAGGCTTGGTAGGTTTCCTGTTTCCAGCGAGAAGCCTTTTTGGAGGATTGACCAAACCAAGGTTGGAACCTGCCACCAATGGGGACTACTGAGGATGGACTAAAAATTTCCATACCCTGCAACACCACAACAGCAACAGACTCAGCGGCGATATTGGGATCATCCGGCGAAAAGCAAACCTGCCTCCAAGGGTAGGACGCAAAAAAGGACCGCATCCCATCCCAGTCTGCTGACTTGTAGTGCCACACACGGCGACTACGTGCAACTCGAGGTCGTTGCAAGCACGTGAGTGGCACCGTACTCCTTATAAGGCAGTGGTCCGAGGAGCCAAGAGGGGCGTCGACAAATATGAGGTAGCCATCAGGATGAGAAGTCAGCAGAAGATCCAACAGTGAAGGTTCCTGGCTCTCCACATCGGGAATTCGCGTGGGCGTAGTGACCAGTTGCGTCAAGCCATATGCAAGAGCGAAGGCGTGAACAGATCTCCCCGCATGATCGGATTTGCTTGAACCGAGCCATTCGGTGTGGTGAGCGTTAAAATCGCCAAGTATCACGATCTCTGCGAGTGGGATCTGTTGCTGCACAGAGTCTGCAGCCATTTGGACGTGCTTGATGAGTCGGTCAGTTTCGGTATCACCGCTATGGGACCTATAGAGGCACGAATAGACGCGGGGATGGTCGTCGCTGTCTACACGGAGCCATAAGGTGGAGAGGTCCCCACTTTCAAGATGACTGAGGCGCCGAGAACAAATATCGTCTCTGACGTACACGCACACACCGGCCTTAGGTGCAAAGAGGTGTTCCAGTCCGTACCCAGGGTAGGAGAGATAAGAAGTGTCCGCCGGGGACGATATCTGCGTCTCGGTCAAAAAGAGCAAGGCCGGCTTTGCTGTCTCGAGGTGGTGGTGGACAGCATTCAGGTTGGAGTGAAGCCCCCTGATGTTGCAGAAGTCCACAGACAGTCTGGCAGGGGATGCCGTGGTTTTGCTCTTGCCCCAGGTATGGTTGAGCGCGGTTTTGCCCCCCATACGAGGGGCGGCCTAGGCGTCCACGCCCAGATATATTGCGTCCTGAAAGTGGACGTCCAGAGAGGGATTCTCCAACGCTAGCGCAGTTGGTACCCTCCTGGGGTAACAATCTATTGAACTTCGCCATCATAGGGGGGGTAGGGGGGTTGGGCCTCCGGTACCCTCACTCACTCGACGAAACACAACGCAAGCGTTGCTTCACGCCGGTCTTCTGTGAGGCCGTGGTATTACTCCGGTCGAGCCGGACCATTCGTGCCGAAGCATGGCTCTCCCACGGACCAAAACCCGTCTGTCTTTACCCTTTGCTTCAAAGCCAGTAAAGCAGTCATACAATGAAGCATAAGTAGTTTTGTGTACTTTTTTAAGTTTGACCCGTTTTTTATTACTAGAGAAAAGTTCACTGAGTATAATAGATTTTTTAGATTTTAGTCACATAATTTGTACAGTGATACATTATTTTCTTATCTTTTACCATTTAGCTATATTTTAAGTATTATTCATTTAGCGGCGTGTGTCAATAAATTGGATATAACATTAAAAGCTTACACATCCGCAGCTATATAAAATATTACAACACAAAGATTTGTTTTCAAGAAGGAATTCCAAATATTAAAAATTTTATTCACCTTCTCATTTCAGCTTGCTGCCTCTTTGCTTGCAATAGTCTTATGTCCAGATACGGAGGCCGAGCGCGAGAGGAGGGCACCACTCGTGAGGCGGCGCCGATGTCACCATTTTCGAGCAAGTGTTCATATGTTTGTTTCAATTTGATTGAACCGCTTCGCACCGAACGCCTGATGGAGCGCGAACCAAACCTGCGCAAAGTAAACATGTAGGAAAAAGTAAAAAGAATAAAGTGCCTCTGATACTTTTTTAAAGGCGCTTCTGAGATTGTGTAGGTAATTTATTCTTTTATAGTATGTAGATGAATGCACCTCAATCACTACTCGTCGAATCTGACTTCTTAAAGCTGCTAAGCCGTCAGTTGCTGGTGTTATAAGTAGATAATTAAAATTAATTCTGATGGGATCCTCAAATAAAAAATAAAAACAAATATAGATACAATGACGCGCCACTGAAGTATAATCTTACTTTTTTTGATCCACACGCAACTGTTTTGCACTGGAGATTGTGCCCTGAGATTTCAGACCAGATTTGCCTCCTGTCGCCAACATAGCAGAGTCACCCAAAAGCGGCCTGTGATTGTTCGAGTCACTGCAATTTTATTGCATTGATTAAACTATGAGAAAACCGTAGTAATATTATCTAAATAAGCATGTTTAAAAAAATAAAATGCAAAATAAACCTTATATGAACAGCGCACATTCAAAAGAAATCAAACCTGTAAAAAATAATGATAAAATTAATAAAAAAAAAATTGTAATTATCAAAAAATTTCATAACTTGACACAGCGTTGTCAACTTAACTTAGACAATAAAGTGACTGAATTATCATTAATCGAAGCACAATGAACCAGTAACCACGTGAATAGTGCTTACTCAATGATGGTAGTGACGACGTGTCTGCGCAACGCCGAGCTAGGCCGCTGCGAGGGCGGCGCAACCACCAATGTCTTGACGAGGCAGCGCTTGCGGTAGGGGAATGCGATCTTGCCAACGCCGATGTACTCGAACGCACGCCGCGATAAGTCACCCCCGCGGCCCCCGCCCACCCCACTGCCCACTACCGCCACTTCGTCCTCGCCGTCTTCGCACACGAACTGCCGCATGAACGACTCGCGCACCTATAATAGATTTATGTTGCTACCACATTGGCGGATCCAAGGGCATGGCCCCCAAGAGAAATTTTTTCTTTATTGATTTATAAATTTTTCAATTTATTGAGCATTTTTAAAGAAAATGCAAAGTTCTATATAAAAATTAATAAGTTTGCTTTATTCTTAACCAATTTTCAAGAAATCTGTTCAGTTTTCTAAATTGGATGTTGATACGTAGGTATTAAATAAAGACTACTTTGGCTTAGCAAAGTTCAAAAGAGATCAATAGGTTAAAGATTTCGTAAAAGCTTGGTGGCCGAGAGGATTTTTTATTTATTGAGGTTTATACATTTTAAATCACTTTTCATCCCTTAGGGACAAAAAAGCTAATTTGGCCCCTGTTTACGAGGAACAAGTACTGTATTCTGCTTTCATTTGATAACCATATTGCGGGGACTGTACAAAAATTAGTAATCCGCCATTTTGTTGCAGCGGCCATTTTGGATTTACGACAATAATTATGCATAATTGCATTGTCATCGGTGCTAAAGGTGTATCCCAAATTTCAGCTCAATCGGACACTGGCAAGTGGGTCAAATTCGCAAGATTTGAACCAAACAAATTAATAAATAAACAGGGCAAGTTAAATAAAAGCTTGAAATAAAAAAGACCCTTTAGTAAGCTGTCTATTCGCTGGCAGCGCTGTTATTGCTTTTCTTTGCTTTTTATTCGTTTTTATTAATAATTAACCTGCGGCCGTCAAACGATGGCGCTTTCAGTATTTATACTGAAAGCACCATCGTTTGATGTGAGTGAAATATTTTATCAATAAAAAATAGTGTTCTTGTTTGTTTTAACTTGTCATATACCTACAGTAAGCACCCATACAAGCTTAACATAATAATATACACTACAAAAACAGCCGCTTTTACGAGCGACATAAGAACGGTCCAAAGGTCCAGTATAGTTTGACGAGGAGCTTACTGTACTATTACAAATTTTATGATTTTGGTGAGGGAATTATGTAGTCAATTTCATAAAAGAATGTATGCAGATACAGATTGAGGCTCAGGGTAAACAGCGCCTTTCGTCTCTATGAGATGCACATGGCAAGTTAGATATAAACATGTTACTGCAATATGCACCTTCGGCAAATTGAAATCTCCAGGAACTTTATGTAGCTTTGTCATTTGAGGACTATCTGGAAACTTCTCAAAAATTCTCAATCTAAATGGCAAGCTTTCCTTTATTTCTGCACTTTGCTGGCGATATCGAAGTTGCTTCAATTTTTTTATGTCTTCATCCAATTCCAAATTATCCAAAATAACTGCTACGAAAAGTGACAGCACAATCTAAAATGACAATATTGCTTGAGAGTAAAATCCAAATTTATTTTGACATTTAACCAAATTCTTTATTTACCAGAGTGATCTAAAAAATGACCTTACCAGAGTGACAAATAGGTGGTATAATATAAAATAAATTGCAACAAGAGGAGTTAGGGTCTGACTTGTGCGCACCATAGTTTCATCCATTACTTCAACCCAAGCTTCTTGAGTCAATATTTGAAACATAGACATAAAAGCCTGCAATGAAATTATTAGAACTATTAAAAAACTTTCGCAGTTTCTATATTATGCAATAAAGTAGACTCTATATACCAAGACAGTATAACAAACGCCATTTTGACAACTCATTTAATCATGATTGCATTTCGAATTTTCTATTGATCATCATTATTTCAGACAAGAGACGCCCACTGTTGGGCATAGGTTAAACCTAAATTATATTATTATCTATACAACAAGTTTTTAAAAAAATCTATTAGAGAAGTTATGTTATTATAATAGTTATGTACTTATACCAATATTTATATTTACCTCAGGAAAGGTCTCAAACTTTGTGAATTCACATAGAAAACAGAACAACTGCATGGAAATAGATGAACTTATTATTAGCAAACACATGGTGAAAATAATAAGACTGCCAAGCTTTTTGCCAGGTCCAAAAATTTTGTACACAAAACCTTCTAAAAGTGGAGATGCTTTTATAAGTCTTACAATTCGTAAAACCTGTAACAAGAAAAAATATATTATCAAAAGACATACTAGGTATATTTATACCTTTTCCAACAATCTGTTCAGAATATGATAACAATTTGTGCTTACTTGAAAATACGTAAAAACCGACATGTATAGCTGCGGTATTATGTGTATGGTTGTTCCAATAGCTAGAAGTAGTTCAAATTTATGCACAGAGTGCTTAAAATATCCCTTTAAACCTAAACACCAAATCTTTATTAACGCTTCTAAGTCCAGGAAAATAGTAAATGCAATCTGGAAAAGATGATAGGGAATATTTGTAAATATTATTAGAAAATCATACATTGTAAATAAAAAAAAAGTTAGCCAGCACTTACTTCAATATAATAATATTTCTCATAAAAGAACTCCCTTGGATTGTCATCATGTTTAAAATTCATTGTTGCAGTTATAATACCATTTGCTAAAACTACACCCATTACCAGTAGTCTGAAATATGCTGACCTCAGCATTTTGTGGAAAATCTCTGGGGCACTTCCTAATTGATTTTGAAATTTGATTACCACTGGATATATTGGAATTCAAATTAAAATACAAGTAACAAGGGCAAAGACCAACTATACCTGAATGTTTATTTTCATCAATAGTAACAAGTTTCCAACCATTATCATCTCCAGTAAAAAACTGTGTAGTACTCCCCTTTGTTATAGGATTTCTTACTCCCCACATTTGTTGGAATTGTACTCTTATTTCATTAAATGTTTCAGTTATAACTGCTATGAATACATTTTTCACCAGCCATGCGAGAAAAAATATCATTGTGCTGAAATAAATATGAAATACTCACTTATTTTGCTGAAATACTGTGTGTAAATTTACTCAAAACTTCTAGGTCATAAAGGAAACAAAAGTTTCATTAAAAAAATCATTATGAACATAATTCAAAGACACTACCATAATGAATACTTAGCAGGAATAAGTGGAGTCCAAAACAACCTAATAATAAAGAAAAACGAAAAAAGTTACATACCTAAAATAGAGAGCAGATCTCCAAGTAGGTAAGGAGTCAATAGCCCTATACATGATAAAAACCCAACCTTCTTGAGAAGAGGCTTGATAAACAGTAAACAAACTTGTAGCTGTGAAATATAAACTGTTGTTATGATGCATTTTATAGTAAATAATAAGTAAAATAGAATGTTTCATTTACGAGAGGCCATTTACTAAACGAAACATGAAAAAAAATATATTATCATTAATGTCATTTTATTAATTTGACTTAAAAATATTTAAATATGTCTTAAAAGTGGTTTTGTTTCTTATCTTGAAGTGGATTGTACATTTAGCATGTGAGTAATATTAATTAATGATAACAGAGCTCTTATGTTTCTGTTATTAGTGATGTATGCATGTAGCAAAGACAACAAAACATTCGAAAGTATCTTAGATAAACAAATGTAAGGCATATCAATTAATATGCTTATTTACCAAATTCCTCAAAGCCATTAAATCCCATTATATATTTAGATAAATTGAGTTTCATGCATTTCATTCCTGCTGGACATTGGTAGCCAGAGCCTGGATCAGGGGAGCAAAATGTGTCAGGAATGGCAAGAGAATTTATAGTGACCTCACTGAAAGAAAAAAAAACAAAAATTGTTTAGATTTCATTGCAGGCTGAAAAAGAAATATTGTTTGTACAGTTAGCAAAACATACTACCTTACATTTACAATATGAAGGCTGTCACTAAAATGGTCTCAAGATCAACATATAAAGTCTGGTGTGTTGCTGTAGGTACACTAAGATTAATAAGATTCTAATGAATGAGATACTTACTCTGGTTTAGTGTCATTCCTAACACAATGGTGGGTAAGTTTTCCAAAAAATTGAACTCCCAACAAACTATACAATGACATGAAGAACAAAAAGAAAAGTGTGACATTATAGATTTGCTGACTGGACCTCCTGTAAAATCAAGCAATAAGTCAGATAATATTTATGAATTAATTGATGTTTAGTCTTAACTATCTACTGGATACACACAGAATTAAAAATACAAAACTTACTTAAATATTTGGTTAATTCGAGATTTTGGCATAGAGAACTTCAAAAACACTCTCAAAAAGCGTATCATTATGAGAGGTCTAGGTGCTCTCAGAATGCTTAAATAACTGTATCTTGGCACAATTCCAGTCAATTCAAACATTTGCAGTAAAACAGATACCCATAGAAAAAACACCATAGAGGCATCAAATTGGCACCAGTGATCCTTCAAGTAAGCTACATCTCCCTGGAAATCCAAATAAATAAATCAAATAATATTGTATCTACTAGACGTAAACAAGATATATTGTAATTGTTAAAAAAAGTATAACCTTCAAAATTCCTCTTATATGCATTTTAGCAATCATTTCAGCAGTAAACAATAAAGTCACACAACAGTCAACAGCAAAAGTAATAATTTGTAGGTATGGATATTTTTCAAAAGATTTGGGTGTGTTTAAGGAAACAGATAACAAACTCAAAAGTGCACATGATCTCAAAATTCTTCTCACCCATAGCTGTAAAGAAAACCATCAAAATTAAGATTTTATTTTTTGCACTTTAATGCACTCACATTCTTAAGTCATGTTGCCCTTGTCTGTAGAGAGAGCAATCGCCAGTATTCCCTACACTATACCTTTCTACTGACTTCCCGTGGACGATTACGTCCTCTCATTTTCAAGCAGTTTAGCTGCCTTGTTTTATTTATACCTACAAACAATAGTATTAAGCAATCATAATACCAAAATCAAACGCTTAATGCTATAGTTTGAAACAATGAATAAAACAAGGCAGCTGAGCTGCTGCTGCGAGCTGGAAATAAGAGCTCTAAATCTGTCCCCCAATACAGCACAAGACTTATGGCCAATTGCACTAACCTTGTCTTAGTGGCATGCTGTCACATTCTTTTCATTAAAGACAAGAAGTGACAGCATTCTTCTTAGGATTGTCTTAGCTAAGACAAGGTTAGTGGAATTGGCCATAAATGTTTCCACACTACACTCACCTTATTAACCCATTCTATATCAGCACTTTCATTTAAGGACTCCTCTGGCCCATAATCAGCTAAAACTGGTTCCCCCTTCAAGCTCTGCTTGCGCCCCAACATTTTTATGCGTTTGAAGATAATTTTTGAAACAATTTAATAATCAGTCATACGAACGAAAAATGCAAAAGTGCGGGTTGTGTATATTTATTTACATATTTTACATAAAATAAAGAAAGTCTTTGATTTACAGCCTAAAGAGCACAAGCTAAATATACTCTAAGGAGGCTCATGATTAGCACAGACGGGTATGTATGTGTAATTTAAAAACAATAAATTCAAATAAAATAAAACTTTTCAAATTATTGATTGATTTGTGAATGTGATTGCCCCACCCCCCGTGACCCTCCGTTCCGTCCGTCCGTGGAACTGTCACAGCCGCCCGTCACCCGCATTTGACTTGTTTCCGATGACCAAAGAAACAAGAGGACCGGCCCTACCAGGGCTACGTTCTAAAACATCACCCGAGTGCACTCGGTCATCCGAAGTATGTCCTAAAACATTTCGGGTGCACTCGAGAGTGTTGGAGTGGCGTGTCCTAAAACGCTACGGAGTGCACTCGATCGAGTAGAATCTCACCCGCATAATATAGCAAGGTGTAATTTCACTCGATTGGATTTGGCGGGAAATTGTGTGGATTTTAAAGTTGTGTGTGATCGTGATTACAAAGATTTCATATTCACACACAATTTGTGCATCTCGGAGAGCGAGGATGCGTTTCGTAACGTCGACAATAAGTTAATTTTAAATTCCAAAGACTATAGGTATCGTAAGTGACAGGATTGTAAAATTGGCCTTCATTTTCGCTGAAGCTAGGTTAGGCCGCGATTTAACAGAATTCATATTCTGTCGGTTTTAGCATTTTCGTAGATGAAACAGAGGAATGTAATCCATGCATTAAAGCGAACGGACGCGCCGATGAATTATATATTTTCTTACTTTTGTATATTTGGTTATGTAAACAAAGCAGACAACACTCTTGCCGTTCTAAAACAACCAACACTCCGACCACCCTAACCGGCCACTCTCCCCCCACCACCTACTCACTCCGGAGTTGCGTTCCGAGGGTCAGAGTAATGCAACCGAGAGTGATTTTCACACTCGCTCCGAGGTTCAGAACGGGTCGGTTGCTATCTTTTTTTTTAGTTTGTATCTTGCCGATCAAGATCAAGCAAAGGGCAAAATATTACTAATCCTTACTATGAAATTAACAGTCAATATCCATTTTTCTGCTTAAAAATAATTACAACACATAGAAATCACTATATTTCCCTTGTATTACACTTAAAAGAGTGCAAAGTAGTGTTATTTAATAAAATAATAAATAATTTGCGTATTTTTGACATCGACTTTGACATAAAATCTGTCAGAGTGATTTTCACCCTACGCTCGAGTTGGTTGTTTGGTTGCGTCACTCGAATCTTCTGAACGGGCACAGAGTGTACTAACCGTCCGTCAGAGCGTTTTTTACCCCGAGGCTCTGAACGGGTCGGTTGCTGTCAGAGTGCACTCGGAGTGCACTCGAGCGTAGGTTCTGAACGCAGCTCTGGCCCCCTATTCTGTAACTTCGGTTGCTAACTAGAACTGTCATTTTTGAAAGGAACTTAACATCCATTACTCCTATCATGAACGCTGCCGTAACACATAAGATCACTAAACCCGTAATGGATATAAAGTGGCTTTCAAAAATGACAGTTCTAGTTACCAACCGTAGTTAGCGAATAGGCCTGCTGAGCTGCGTTCAGAACCTACACTCGAAGCTTCGAGTGATGCAACCAAACAACCAACTTGAGCGTAGGGTGAAAAACACTCTGACAGCTTTTATGTCAAAGTCGATGTCAAAAATACGCTAATTACTTATTATTTTATTAAATAACACTACTTTGAACTCTTTTAAGCCTAATACAAGGGAAATATAGAGATTTTTATGTGTTGTAATTATTTTTAAGCAGAAAAATGGATATTGACTGTTAATTTCCTAGTAAGGATTAGTATATTTTGCCCTTTGCTTGATTTTGATCGGCAAGCTACAAACTAAAAAAAAAGATAGCAACCGAGCCGTTCTGAACCTCGGAGCGAGTGTGAAAAACACTCTCGGTTGCATTACTCTGACCCTCGGAACGCAACTCGGGTGATGTTTTGGAACGTAGCCCTGTGAGGCGCGTTCAGCCCTCCTAGACAAGATGCCTTTCGATAATCGCAAACGCAATCGCTAAATGGATAATGTATGAGATTTGACAATTGCGCTCGAAAGCTAAACGAGGGCTTATGTCAAATCGCATACATTTTCCTTCTAACGATTGCGTTAGCGATTATCGAAAGGCATCTTGTCTAGGGGGACTGGGCCTTCGCGCGTGACAACCGGGTGAAACAACCGGCCCGTTCAAGACCTTTGAGTGTCGGCGCGAGTTACAACCGAACAACCATCGAATTTGATGGTTGTAAAACGCTCTGACGTTTATGACTGAAATACTCTTACGTGATTGGATGATATTGGCGGCCATATTCTATAATGTCATCTACTAGAAAGAGAGAGAAATAAAAAATCATGTGAAAGAGGGAGATAAAAGATTTGGTTGCTGCAATCCGTTCAACGCCTTTGAGCGAGTTAAAAAACAACCGGACAGCGCTGAACGCGCCTCTGTATGATGGCCATACCTATGACAATGTAAAAAAACCTTTTTAAAAACAAGCTTTTATTTAAATGCGCTAAAAAGAATTAATAAGCTTTTACACTAAAACTTTTACTTATAACGTCATTTCACATTTGACACAATTTATATGACATAAAAGCTTGTCGCGGGATTTACTTGTGCGTAGTAACTTAAAAGTACCTAAAGGAGTACTTTCAAGTACCTACTCGTATTTACTTTGAAAATTGTAATGTATAAAATTATTCACATCAAATTATTTAATTTACTTGTTTATCTCCAAAAGTAAATCTCGCGACAAGCTTTTATGTCATATAAATTGTGTCAAATGTGAAATGACGTTATAAGTAAATGTTTTAGTGTAAAAGTTTATTAATTCTTTTTAGCGCATTTAAATAAAAGCTTGTTTTAAAAAGGTTTTTTTACATTTAATTTATTTTTTACTTTTTAGTTATCACTGGACACGTTTCTCAGTCTGTTCATCTCATTCAACGCATCATTGTTGCAAGGTCGTTTGCCGGAACGTCTAGTTGCAAGATTCCACCCGAACATACATACATTGCAAGTTAAATAAAAGCTTGTAAAATAGGGTGCATATCTACACATGTATTTGGCAGATAAAATGGCGGATTAGTGTTGTTCGCTTCTTGATAAGGCAGAGCGCGTTTAGCCCCCCCTAGATACGATAATCGTAATCGCAATTGCTTAAATGCGTTGACATTAGCGAGAGCTTATGTAAAATCCCATACACTTTCCTTCTAGCAATTGCGATAGCGATTATCGAAATGCGTCTTGTCTAGGTGGGCTAAGCCTCTGAGTGTAGTTATCCGGTTGTTTTTTAACTCGCTTTAAGACGTTGAACGCATTGCAGCAACCAAATGTTTTATCTCCCTTTCTCTCTCTATCAGATGTGATCAGATGACATTTTAGATTATGGCCGGTTGTTTCACACGCGCGTCACGTTCGAAGGCATTCAACGGGAGGGAGGGGTAATCTCTTTACGATTCAACAAGGGACTGAAAAGCAGACAAAGCCGCCCCTTGGATATGCCATTGGACTCGGGTATAAACCCCATACCTGGCTAAACCACCCCCCAGCAACTTCTACCCCATAGGGGTACGATCGAGATCGGCGCTAGCCATTCCCCGAGCACACCCCCTGGAGACAGGCCCAATGGTGAGCCAGCACTGCTGACCCAAGCGCTGGGATTACTCTACGGAGGGGTCGCTAAGTGCCATAATGCAATTAATATTTCGCAATTAATATTGACGAAGTAAACATTGCACTCTCCAAGGTCGTTCACTGGTTCGGCGCCAATAATTTGTTGTTAAATGAAAGTAAAACAAAATGCATTAGATTCACTATGCCAAATGTTCGATTAGTTAAAGCCAAAGTCAAGGTTAGGGATGAAGAAATAGAGCTGGCCAATCAAACTGTATTTCTGGGTATAACTTTAGATTCTAAGTTACAATGGGGTCCTCATATTGAATGCCTATCGAACAGACTAAGTTCTGCAGCATACGCCGTTAAAATGATTCGTCAAATAACAGATGTGAAAACTGCGCGGTTAGTCTATTTTAGCTACTTTCACAGTATTATGTCATACGGGATACTACTGTGGGGAAATGCCGCCGATATTGGCTGCATTTTTGTACTGCAGAAGAGGGCTGTTCGGGCGATCTATGGGATGGGCTCCCGAGAGTCTTTAAGAGAAAAATTCAAAGAAATTGATATTATGACTGTACATTCACAATATATTTATGAAAACTTACTGTATGCACACAAGAATAAAGATATCAAATTCAGTAAAAATAGTGACTATCATAATTTAAATTTAAGAAATAAAGACAAGCTAGCAATGCCCACATATAGGCTCCATAAAATAAGCAACTCTTTTGCAGGTCACTGTATACGAATGTACAACACGCTGCCATGTAACATGCATGACTTGTCAGTAAATAAATTTAAAATTTTAATTAAAGCTCAGTTAAGCAAAAAGGCTTATTACAGTGTTAAAGATTTTTTGAATGATAAGGCAGCGTGGCGGTAAAAGAAATGAATTGCTCGTTCTCTGAATAGTTTTGTAATATTCACAATTTGTAAGACATTTGGCGATTTTAAAAGAGTTTTGACACATGAGTTTCTTGCCCGATTCTTCTCATGTTAGCCCCTACATTCGGAATCGGGTCGCTCTTGGCGATTACATGCGCGGCATCAACTCCGCGGATGTACTTGCCACTAGCGCACGGGTTAGCTTGATTTTAGTAGAATATTTTTTATGTTTTAATAATTTTGTAAAATGTGTAAAATTGACGATTTTAAGTGCCCGCAAGGGCCTATGAAATAAAGTACTTTTGATTTTGATTTTGATTTAATGCGGCCCCCCAGATGTGCAGGCCAGGGATAGAAAAGTAATGTCTCCTAACCGGTTGTCGGCCGGCCGGGCCATTTCATCCCAGGCTTGCTTAAGGGAGCTGGTGGCGTGGCGTGCGTCTAGGAACGCGCGCCTCCTCCTACCCAACCGCCTGCGTCAGGGTGGTGCGGCGAGAGGGTCGTCCTCTCACGCCCGCTCCGCTGCCTCCCCTGCGAGATTACATCCTCGCAGAAGGAGGCGACAGCGTCCCACGCCGTCGCGTCGGTCAGCATCTCGCATACGACGCTTTCCAAAGCGACAGGCGCACTCCGACCTATGCCCAGCGTAAGGACGAGTGCGTCACGCTGGGGTCGCCAGGCCGGGCACTCCGAAAGGGTGTGCCCGGCCATGTCGTCGGGACCACTGCGGCGTCTGCTCTCTCCGTGCGACATAGTGCAGATAATGGCCGAAGCATCCGTGCCCGGTCATTATCTGCACGCTCCCCCCGACTCCTCGCTGGCACCCGATGTCGATGTCGGTGCTCGGCCGCAAGGACGCGTGCCTCGAAATCCCACGGAGGCGAGCCTGCTAGAACTTATGCCACCCCGTGAGAGACCGTGCGATAGGCACGGCTCGGGTGGCAATGACTCTCTGCGGCCTGCGCAGAAGGGCCGCAATTGTTAGAAAATTGGCGCAGCGGACTGGCTGTTTTTCTTAACATGTTTTGCTAACATGTTTTGTTAACATGTTTTGTTAAAAAATTGGCGCTGCGGACCCGGCTTAAGCCCAACATGGCGCCTGTTTTTGAAATGTTTTTGTCATTATTTATCAAGAACTAAAAATGTATGATAGGTTCGGTATAATCTATTAATGTAACATCCCACAGCACCGGTCTCTCTCTTATTAGTTGTATTAAAAATAAAATATTGTCTTTATTTCACTCAAAAATAAACCAAAGAGAATTGTTATAAACTTCAAGCGATACGTGTTCCTCTAGTGAGCGCTAACAAAAAATGCTTAGCTTCTCCCCCCCGCAGGCGAACGCGGGGGATGTTATCCATTCGTCGCGGGAAACATGTTATCGTATTTTTCTAACAAAACTGTTAAACCACGCCCCTAATCGGTTAACTAAACAATGTTTTCGTGTTTACAAACACGAAAACATGGCGCAGCGGACCCGGCTTAACAAAACTATTAAACCACGCCCCTGATCGGTTAACTAAACAATGTTTTCGTGTTTACAAACACGAAAACATGGCGCAGCGGACCCGGCTTTACGAAAACAAAATACCTTTCAAAAATCCTTTGCCTTTCCGTATTCAGGGACATTATAAACAAAAAAAAATCCGTTGCTATAGCAACTTCTGTCTGTCACTAAATTCTCTATCTAGGTCACTAAACACTATTAATTTGTTTTGTTTTGCAACAGAAACTTTTTCACGATAATTTGAACAACAGTTATTTATATATTAAATAGATGCTGTAATGCTGTAATTTTCTGGACACTTACCGATATTGGAATACCAAAAATTAAATATGTTTATTTACATGAGTAAAAAGGTAATTTTGCTTACAGGGCATAAACAGTTGTTATTTTTCTAAACAGATTTTCATCTATTTCAAATGACATGTAAATCAATTTATTTTGATTACGTACATCTTACAGATTGCAATACCAAAACAGTCCAATGTTTCTTGTTTATCGTGGAATCATTCATCAGGATATATTGCAGTGGGTGGTGAAGATGGTATGCTTAAAGTTCTCAAATTGGAATCAGGTTGGTGTTAATAAATCAGAGAAGCTACCCATCCCTAAGGCTGCCAACCGTCCTGCATTCTGCAGGACCGTCTCGTAATGACAGTTGTAATACTACATTGCAATATTAAAATAGTCCAGCATTCCTATCTTTTTTGTATATGTAGATTCGTTTCCAATCATCTTGCTTGCATATACTAGTGTTCCACATCAAATATACGAACGAGGAGACGAGACGTAACGTACTTAGGTAGGAGAAGTTCACTACATACACCTGCACTCAACACTGCAGTGCATCAAGCGTGTGTGTATGCGGCTGCAGTAGTAGTTCAGTAGTATTGTTAAATAGCCCCATCTATAACAATATAGGTAGCTGCTAGCCAATATGCATAATATGCTGATAGCCTCCACTGTAAAATCAAATCTGCTAAATGAAAAAACTAATTCTACCATCCAGTGCCTCACCCTAGGCACAGATTACATTTACTTAGTATCCTTTCCCTAGGGTCCATACCACTACAGTTCCTGACTTTAATTTCGCCCAAGTTTGATATATGGCTTTACCAAGGGACGAGTTGTACAGAAGAGAAGTAGGCCGGTCATGTGGCGGAGGCGAATAGTAAAAAACAGTATAAACATCAATAGTACGCAGCACCTCAGTTTACTCATTCTAGCATACTTATTCAACTTTCTTTAATTATTTCCCTCTATAGAGATCTGTATATGGGTCACACAACATCACCGTTTCTATGAGTTTTGAAACATTTTTTGTTTGTTGTAACTCTGCTTTTTTTCAAGGGGGTGGTGGAAATTTGTCTATGAATCTTACCTTAGAAGGTCATACAGGTCAGTTATGTCTAGCTATCTGGAATGAGGTTTTTCAAAAATTGACAACAAGTGATGAACATGGTGTTATCATTGTTTGGATGCTGTACAAGGTGGGTAGAATATAAAGTAGAACTAAAAGGTTTTTATTCTGATTAATTTTTTACATCTATGATTGAATCTTTACTTAATTCTTTCAACTTTACTCTCCGCAATTCTTACATATTTACAGGGTTCATGGTATGAAGAAATGATAAATAATAGGAATAAGTCCACTGTGACAGGCATGGCATGGGGATCTGATGGGCAAAAAATATGCATTGCCTATGAAGATGGTAAATGCATTGTTTTTTACTAACTGATATGCTAGTTATAAATTGGTTGAATGTAATAATAATAAATGGCTTTTGATGTCATTCAATTTCAAATAGGTATATTGTTAAAATAATAGAAAATGTTTTATTTTACAATATACCTGTTTAAATTTTAACAACATTCTTGCCGCAATGATTTAATACCAACACTGGCAATGATAGCCATCATATGCATTATTCATATCATTCTCTCAAGCGATTACAATATTTTCTGCCTATCAAAACTAAAATTATGCACGCGCAGTCCCTCTTATTACCCATTCTCGACTACGTTCACATTTGTTACCTAGATGCGATGAAAGTACTACTTAACAAGCTAGAAAGACTGCACAATCTGGCGATCCGTTTCATTTTTAGTCTCAAGAAATTTGATCACAACTCAAATGGTTACCAATTCGTTTACACAGAGATATGCACATCCTAGCTCTTACATATAAAATCCTAGGACATCCCAATTTTTCTGAGTATTTACGTTGCTGTTTTCATCACATACCTCCTTCCTCTCGCCCTACACGTTCATGTGTAACGAATACCCTTATCCTTCCTCCATCAAATACCAAATTCTTTTTCCACTCCTTTACCTAGTATGTGCTGCTCAGTTGTGGAACATATTGCCGTCTGATTTACGAGAGAGCCAATCGGTTGACACTATTAAGAAGAGATTAAAAGAGCACTTTCTATCTCTTGGTGTACAATATATGTGTATAATATGTATCTAAATCTCTATCTTCTTTTTAAGTGCAAGTACATTCCCGCAATTGCAGTCTCACTACACCTGCTAGGGTTGGCTGGCAGAGATTTCTTCTAGAGATAAGCCCACCTATGTACATTATTTAATTTTAACCAAAGTTTGTTTGTTTATGTGTACAATAAAGGATTTATAAGGATTCAATACTTAGGCTCTTTTCATACCGCTGCTTGCCGCCGGTCGCGTGGGCCGCGGCCAGTCGAGTTGCCTTACAGTGCGTGTCGCAGAACGCGACCGACGCACGCAGGAGCGCGTTTAGAGCCTTCGCGCGAAGTACAACTTTTCGCTCTAACCCCGTTCAATGCCTTCGAGCGTGACGTCCGGGTGAAACAACCGGCCTGTTCAAGAACTTAGAGCGAGTTACAACCGAACAACCTTCGAATTTGATGGTTGTAAAACGCTCTGACGTTTATTACTGAAATACTGTTACGTGATTGGATGATATTGGAGGCCATAATCTAAAATGTCATCTTATAGAAAGAGAGAGAAATAAAAATCCATGTAAAAGAGGGAGATAAAAGATTTGGTTACTGCAATCCGTTCAATGCCTCTGTGCGAGTTAAAAACAACCGGACAACTACACTCAGAGGCTCTGAACGCGCTCCAGCACTGTGAAAATCACCTTTGGTTACATACAAATTGCGCCGGTCGCGTGCGCACGCGACCGGCGATACGCAGCGGTATAAAATGAGCCTTATTATTTCTTATTGCTTTTCATAGGTGTTTTTGCAATATTTCAGGTGCGGTTATCGTTGGATCTGTTGATGGGTCTAGAGTGTGGGGAAAGGACATTAAAGGACCTGGTTTGTCTGCTGTACAATGGTCACCCGATAATTCATTGTTACTTTTTGCATTATCTAATGGTGAATTACATCTGTATGACGATCAGGGAAATTTTACGGTATGTTTGTTTACTGTTAATAGTGCCGCGGCCCTACCGCCTAACTCATAGCAATTAACGATGGCGAGCTATCGTTTTAATTTCACGAGTTTGCTATGACAGGTGGCGGCTTTACCGCCTTATTCACTCGTTAGTTTTCTCGATTTTGTACCGGACCTATAGTAGCAAACTTGTGAAATTAAAACGAAAGCGAGTGCCTCGCTATCGCCATCGTTAATCGCTATGAGTTAGATGGTAGGCCCGCCGCCGGTCCTATCAAAATTAGGGCCTTAAGGTTCGGTCAGATAGCGGGCGGGGCGGGACGGCGACGGGGCGTCGGCGCGATATAAGCAGTTGTAATGTATGAGTTATTATGAAGGACGTCACACATCGCCGTCCCGCCCGGCGTGTCACGTCCCGCCGACGCCCCGCCCGGCGTGAATACAACAGGCGGGCGTGAGCGCGGCGTCGGCGTGGCGGCGGCGGCGTGTTACGCGTTGTGTTCTATGAGTTTTCGCTTTCGTGTTCACACTGACGGCGGGGCGTCGGCGTCGACGTCCCGCCGGCTATGTGACGTCCACGCCGCGCCGCCGCTCCGCCGACGCTTGTATAACGGTTAATGTACCTGCCCTTTAAATCCCACCTCAAAAATCCATCCTGTATATTAACGCAAGTTTGGAACTCGTTTTTTCGAGTGCACGACGTAAAAATTTACCTTTTTGTTTGTACTTCTCACTGTACAATGGTGTGACAGTATCCCCAAAATCCCGATATTTTAAAATGTTCAGTTATATTCGTAAGTCTATTTGGTAACCCTAGCTAGTCTATACCGAGACAGACTGGTTCTTTCTATTGAATCTGTGGTTAAAAGTTTCGAATATCACTACTACTACTGTACTGTGGTAGCGAAGCTCACGTTGCTCATTGCCGCTGATAATGCCGCTGGTAATGTGTTGCTATACGTAAGAAATCGCTCTGGCAGTGTAGAGTTTTCAACCTAAACAGGAGTTGGTATAGCACATGGCAATTCGACAAAAACGCCAAGCATATACTGGCAGATTATACCCCTCGCTCTTTTGTATAACCTGCCGCAGCATGGCTTATGCTTAAGTCTTTTCAGAAGCGTAATATTGGCTCTGAGATATCGCTTCTTTTTTTTTGTAAACCCGCCGTAAGGACAGCTTCTACGACCTTATTATTAAACATGTCCACAGCCTCATAGTCCTCCAGGCTATCGAAGCGATTTTGGAATTGTATTTAAAAGCGTTCAGGGTTTTGGATCTGGATGGGTTCGAGACAGAGCTAAGACTTCAACAGTTCATATCTTTCGGTTTTTACATTAAAGTTCAATGCGCCTTTTATCACATCATTCCCCGTGTTAAAATCATTGAGACGTAACTGAATATCCAAGTTAAATCTACATGATGAAGTGAATCTCATTTTTATCACAACATCCGGACTTTCCCAGGTACACTTTTGATGTTTTTGAAAAGTTTATCATACAGCATCGCTCTTTCTCCAAGTAATTGGCTAGCATTTAACCACAGCAATATCGGATTTCAGCTCCAAATTACTCGCAATCTCAACTCATAATCACTAGGCTTACCTAATCTCGCGTTGAAGTCTCCCATGACAAAATGTGAAGTGAGTTCTAGAATCATGTACTTATTGCCTAAGAAATATCCTCATACATAGCTTCCACTTCCACCGTCTCCCACCCACCACGCTGGCCCAGTGCAGGTTGGTTGAGAGCAACAGCGCCTTGTCCGTTGATCAGCAGAGTTTACTGCTTGCAGGCAGTTGCAGGTGATGTGACTGGGTCCCATCGTCAGGCAATATACGAAACCCGTTACAACCTCCGCTCATTTTTTACACCATGCGAGTTTTGAAGATGGTTATTAAAATTATTCATTGATAGCCTTATATGTATAATAATATGTTACGGTCAAAGTTAATAATCGGTGATTATTAATAATTACCGGTTAACGTGATTAACCTGAACTGACTCGGATTACCTCAAGTATAGTTGGATAAACCACCCAGAACCAACTCGGGGCACCTCAAACACAGTTGCGGATAAGTTATTTTTTTATGACCACACAGAACCGACTTGGGGAACTTGAAACACAGTTGGTTAGGTTAGGGTTTGTTGGTTATTATTAATCACTTTAACCGGTAATTATTAATAATCACAGATTATTTACTTTGACCGTAACATATATATTAAATATTACACACTCTAGATCTTCCGTTAAGGCAGAATGCCTGTGGTCGGAAGATCCGCTCTTATTACATTATCTTTTAATTTATGTAGACAGAACAATTGAACAAGATAAGTCGATCAATGGAAATATATAATTAAAACAAACTAGCTTTAGAAGTATTTATTTACTTATCTTTTGTGGATTCAATATCACTATAAGTCTTAGCCTTTTACCATATTGAAGATATGATGTTTAGATGTTAGTATTTACACTGTCTTTAACATACGTGTAGCGATACAGATGCCAGGCCAGGTCGCAGGCTACCTAGATGACCGATATGAGCGTTTTACTCTAATATTACCATATCGTTTTTAGATGCCCGTGGCGATTCATGGAGTGACAGGATCTATGGAAATTGTCTCGATGGACTGGTTTGCTGGTAGTGCACCTACAAACAGACCTGTACTTGCTATATGTTATAGAAATGGTCTGATTATACTAATGAAAAATTGTATTGAAGAAGGTGTGTAGTTTTATACATGTAATTCCTATCTATACTTCTATATACATCTACTACTTACTAATATTTTAAAGCTGAAGAGTTTGTTTGCTTGAACCATTGATTTACTACCAAACTGTATAAACTAAACTGGTAGTAAATCAATGGCTTGAACGCGCTAATCTCAGGAACTACTGATTCAAATTGAAAAATTCTTTTTTGTTGGATTGTCTATTTATCGAGGAAGGCTATAGGCTATATAACATCATGCTACGACTAGTAGGAGCTGAGCATCAATAAAAATGTTGCAAAAATGGAAAAAAATGTACGACATGTTGCTATTTTCCTATATCCACGCGAAAGAAGACGCGGGCACAGTTTGATGTCATGTATATGCTTAAGTGTTTTTGTATTGATAAATAAATAAAAAAAAGTTATATACGAAAATCTCATTAAACCAAGGGGCCTAGACAAAAGCCGCTAAATTCCACGCCAATTATTCCGCAGTCGTTCCGCAGAAAAAATGTATGGGAATGACATTAGCATGTGACAACCTCAAGCCTTTTTTTCCACAGCTAATGTCATCTCCATACATTTTTCCTGCAGAACGACTGCGATAATCAGCGTGTGGCTTTTGTCTAAGGGGTCAAGTCACTCATGTTATTTCCGTATTGTGCCGTTCTATGCGTTTAATGCAACAAACGCGTATGTAAGTTTGGCTTGGTTTTGATCGCCAGTCCACTCTATTGGGGTCTGACCTACTATTGCGGCGTCTCGTGGTACTAGCAATAAAAATTGCTGCCACTTAAGGCTCACAATTCTTTTGGCTATGTCTCTAGGTTTCAACGGATCTTATTATTTCTGATTTGACCACATGGAAAATACCTATTTTGGGTTATCTCGAACCTTATGAGGCCTATTGTAAGCGACCACATCTTAATTTTGGCCACGTTCGCAAAATGCCACTTTCACATAATATTATCTACTTCCGCTTTTGCAAATTGGCACGTTCGTAAAATAACACTCAACGCTAAAACGCAGACGCCAGAATTTAGTCTGCCTAGACTTTTGTCTGCGAAAATAGAGACAAAATACTGAGAACTCAATACGCACATTCACATACCGCAGACTTGAAGGCGGCCGTGCGAAATTGGCGCTAGACTACCTACGAAAATCTATAGGAATTAACACGGACCAAAGGTTTTAGTCTACGTTGGCCTCAAATAATATGTGTCTGTTTGTTTGTCCGTCTTTTACGGCAAAATGGAGCGACGTATTGACGTGATTTTTAAGTGAAGATAGTTGAAGGGATGGAGAGTGACTTCCTTAAAATGGGGGGTGGAAGTTTCATTCCGCAATTTTCAAGGTAGAAAGCTAAAATATATTTATAAAAATTGGTATGAGGACTATTTTGTGACTAACAAAAACATCGTGCAACTTTTTTGGTAATCTGCCCCCAACCCCTTAAAAGTTGGGGTGAAATTTTATATGGGACTTTTCGCAGTTTTCAAGGTAGGAAGCTAAAAATCGGTACGCAGACTCTTTGTTACCAACGAAAAATACTTAATTGCCTTATTTTTTGAAATCTTCCGTGTTACCCCGAATTTAACGCAAGCGAAGCCGCGGGCAAAAGCTAGTTTTTAATAAAGTTATACAGAGAACAGAAATATTAAAGTCAATGTATTGCCAGTGGATTATCGAGCACTTCAAAACAGAACATATGAATAGGTAATTAATGACAGTTGCCATAAGTTTCCTTTGGGTGTAAGTGTAGGAGCGTTCTATTGATCAGCAGGTTGTGGGTTCGAATCCCGCAGACACTGAATTACTTTGTGAGATGAATTATTTTTGTAAAAATATAGTTTTTGGGTGCTGAAATGCTTACACTGACCGACTAAGGGACACATTTGACTAAAAACGTGACATTGTGCGCCGAGTGACCCCAAATGCATAGGCAGATGATAAACACCCCCACTTAGCTAATAATAAGTCATAATAACAATGTTCACAATATTGTTGTGTTCTAACAATTAATGGTAAGCTTCCTCAGTTGTTAAGGAATCTAGGTGCGAGGTGCACTTCCGTCTTTCCACAGCCTTATCATAACTTTACCATCGGGTGTTTTAGGCTATGATATTTCCTGATATATGTTGAGACGTAGGAAATTATGTAGTATGAATTTGCATTTCTTTGTTGTATTCAAAATTGAATATATTTATATCTTTGACTTTAAACTGATAGTTGTGTGTTTTAGATAGTGTGGTGGTAGAAAGCAACATGACCATAATTGATTGTCACTGGAACCACAATGGCACGGTATTGGCGGTGGCTGGCTGCACCAATGATCAAGTGAACGTTGTGCAGTTCTTCAGTGCTTTTGGCGAAGTAACTATAATATTTTGACTTTTAATTTTGAATTGTGGTTGTGGCAATCATAAAGCTCGCCAGACAGATAACACAGTAAACTAATTTTTCAACACACTTGCTCGTAAAGTGAATCTAATTTTACCGGTTTTAGATACATAAAGCAGGTCATAAAACACGCGTGTATTATAGCCGAGGCACGCACCGCACGCATCACAGAGTCCGGCAATGCTGCACTTGCCGGCCGCACCAGTAATGTACTATATTTTTAAAAGCTAGAGGTAGTATAAAAGACATCAACGAACTACATAATTTTTCAAACGAATATTTAGATACCATTATTTAGTTTTGTCTACAAATTGACAATGATTTGTGTTATTTATTCCAAAAATTCAGTTTATTAAGTATTTTTCCTCACAGGTGTGTTGAAAAAGGCCGTACGATATACGTGCGTATATTAGTTATACACACTCGGCTCTATTACTCTGAAATTCCGCCTCGTGAGTTATAACCAACATACCGTACTTATATTGTAATGCACTATTGAATAATGTCTAACACTAAATGAGATTACATCGAATCATTGACGTGTGCTGCATTCGCTGCAAATTTTGTTACTAGAGTTAAAATTAACTCTCAAAAAAAGTTCTGTTTTTATTTATAGAAAAATATCAATCTTATTAATTTTATTTACCACGTTATACTCTTCTGTATTATTATTTATTATTATATAATTAATAATTTTACAGCATATGCGCACTTTGCGCGTCCCGGGCGGCTCATTGAGAGCATTGTCTTGGGAGAAACGCTCCTTGCGGCTAGCGATTGCAATAGATTCATTTATTTACTTCGCTAACGTTAAACCCGACCATAAATATGCGTTCTTTGGAAATACTTTGGCATTTGTTTCTGGTAATGAAACGGTAACATTCTGGGATACCATGACGCATCAGGTAATCGTTGCGAAAAATAATAGGTTTATTTTAGCAATTATTTATTTTTTCATACAATAATCCCTGTGTCTGCATTCATTTTTCAGTCATGGTTAAATCATATACCGGACGTGATCGACATGTGTGGTATAGGCGAATATTGTGTCATTGCTACAATGAGTACAATAATTGTCTCGAATCAACAAGGAATTCAATGTGATGGTATAACATTTTAATTTGAAACGCTTCCAACGATTTTTGCTATTTAGAACTATATTTTCCTAGCTAGTATTTGATTATAATAATCACTTATTTAACCAAGGTTTGCTTAGTAAGTAAATAAATAAATGAATGTTCAAAAAATTACTTCGCCCAGGTTTCGAACCTGCGTCTTCAATATACCGTGTTGACATCAAATTCAAATTCAAATTCAAAAATCTTTATTCAACATAGGCCTTTACAGGCACTTATTGACGTCAAAACAGAGCAAAACAATCTAATTTAAAGAAATTATATTAACCTTGTATGTGCATACATCCTAAATATACTTAAGATGTCTGCAAATACAAATAGGAATGAAAAAAAAAAAAGTTGACTCTACACCTGTTCGGAAATTGGGAGAGCCTTCTCGAGAAGAACAGGCAAGAAACTCGAAAGGTCAAAATTTTTTATCTCCTCTTTTAAATCGCCATTTACAATTTTGGTTTGTTACAGAGTCGTCAATTGGAAGCTGACCTCAAAGCAAAAGTTTGAGCTCAACTTCCATTACAAGAATAGATGTGTTAATTCACATTATATAAGCTATCTCTGAGAGAAGTGCGTGAACTTAGCTTATAAATTGCTCTCACTGAACGTTTCTTTGAAACAAAACGCAATACATTGTTAAATATTAGAATTGAGAGTTCAAACCCAAGCTTTTTTGTCCGTCATGTAATCAGACACTTTATAATATGCTTTTTTAATAAGTACATCTTTGATTGCAACTTTAAATTTGTTTAAGCTAAGTTCTTGTATACAACTTGGGATTTTATTGTAGAAACGTATACACAGGCCTCTAAAAGAATTATTAATTTTTTGGAGCCTGGTATTTGGTAAAGCTAACATATTCTTTTGTCTAGTATTAACTGAATTAATATCACTATTTTTACAAAACACATGAATATTCTTACGAACATATATTAGATTCTCATAAATATATTGCGACGCTACTGTCATAATACCAATTTCTTTGAACTTTTCTCGCAAAGAATCTCTCATTTTAAGGTTATAGATTGCTCGAATAGCCCTTTTCTGCAGTACAAAAACAATCTGAATGTCGGCAGCATTTCCCCACAACAAAATACCATACGACATCACACTATGAAAGTAAGAAAAGTATACAAGTTTTGCTGTATCAACATCAGTCAGTTGACGTATATTCCATACAGCGTGAGCTGCAGAACTAAGTCTCTTTGACAATTTATCGATATGTGGGCCCCATTGCAGCTTAGAATCAAGTGTGATCCCAAGAAATACTGTGGTGTCCACAGGGTCAACACCTATATCCTTTATTTTTACAGTGGTGTGAACCTCTTTGACATTGGGTAAAACAAATTTTATACATTTTGTTTTCCCTTCATTAAGTGACAGGTTGTTCACATTAAACCAATGAACAATTCTTGAGATAGAATTATTTACATCGTCATTAATTTGCACACCTCTTTTAATTTTAAATAAAAGTGAAGTATCATCTGCAAATAATACCATCTCATGTCTGTCCTGTACAAAATCAGGGAGGTCATTGACATATATAAGAAATAGAAAAGGATCAAGAATCGAACCTTGCGGAACTCCCATTTTAACTGCAGAACCTTGAGACCTTTTTCCATTGATGTCTACTTTTTGAATCCTCCCACTTAGATAAGAGATTAGAAGATCTAGTGCAGTGTCACGAAACCCATAGTGGTGTAATTTTCTGATCAAGATTTCGTGATAAACGCAATCAAATGCCTTGGACAAGTCACAAAAAATGCCTAACGCATCGTGTGAGTCTTCCCAGGCTTCGAATATATGTTGTATTAACTCAACACCAGCATCGGTTGTTGAGCGACCCCTCCTAAAACCAAATTGTTTACAGTGTAGAAGATTATTCCTATTAAAATAACTTTGCATTTGCTCCAACATTATTTTTTCAAAAATTTTGCTAAAAGTAGGTAGCACAGAGATAGGTCCAAAATTACCGGGGTCCTGATGTGCTACCAGATTTATGTAAAGGAATAATTTTACTTAGCTTCATTAGATCAGGAAAAACACCACAGTCAATGCAATCATTAAAAATGTTAGCAAGTATTGGAGCTATTGTTTTAATTACGGATTTAGTAACATCAACGGAATTACCCCACAGATCCGCAGTTTTCTTTTTATTTAAAGTTTTAAATGACTTTGTTATATCAATTCCACTAATGTGTACAAATTCGAATTTATCATTACAAACTTTAACATGATCCTTCACTATAGATTCAGCAATAGCGGGGGATGAATCCAAAGACTTTGTGATTGAGACTGGAATATCAGTAAAGAACTTTTCAAATTCTGCAACATTCAAACAATATTGATTATTAGTAGTTTTAGCTTTTCCAGTTTCATTATTTATAATATTCCATGTCATTTTAATTTTATTATTACTGTTTTTTATTTTTGAACTTAAATAATTAGATTTAGCAAGCTTGCAAACTTTTTTGAACACTTTGGAATAAGTTTTTACATAAAGTTTAAATTCATCACTAGTATTGAATGAGCGTTCATTGTAAAGTTCAAAAAGTTTTATTCTGCTTTTGTGAATACCTGGTGTAGCCCATTCACTAAAAGCTAAAGTGCCATCAACCGATATAGTCTTTGGAATAAAAATATTTTTAAATTCAGAACAAAATGTATGAAAAAAATTTTCATATAATTTATTTGGATTTTCTTCATAACCTATATAATTTAATTTAATACCAATATTATTTTTCAGCCGTTCTAAGCGACCAGCAGTCTTTGGTACAACAGTGATATTCTTTTTTCCATGCGTTTACATTTAAGTGGAATGGTAACAATTTGCCCAGAATGGTCAGATTCCAAATTATTCCCATCATGAAGACTAATATTTAACCCGAGCGAAATATCAACTGTATTAATTATCTTTTACATTGTTAAATACAGATTTCGTGAATTATGGCTAAGGGGGCGTCCATAAATTACTTGAGGTGTTTTTTGTCCCTCCCTCCCCCCCTGGTGAGATGTCGTGAGATTTTATTTAACCCCCTCCCCCACCTCCCAATCTCACATGATATTTTTCAAAATGTGGGTTTCTTACGTAAACGCGTTGGATTGTCATTGTAAAAAGAAAGAAAAATTGCTTCGTGCTTTTATTTACGACTAGTTAAGACTAGTATCAATATTGCTGAGAGTTATAAGTGTAATAAAAGTTTAACAATAGAATACTTAAATCGTGACTACTGTGATTAAAAAAAAGAATATCTATTCTAATTCAGTCCATGGAGAATCATGCGCGGTCTCAAGAGAGACTATTGGAACCAACATGTCCATATGATTTTCAGTAAAATCATCTGCTCCTTCAACTTCGTTCTGATCTAGCCACTCTAAGCCGTTGGCGCTTGCGCACAGTAACTCATTAGCTCGTCTTGTGACAATCCGTGAGGGTCGCACTTTGCGGAACACAAGCGCTTGCTTATAGTGATCTTAATCGTATTACGATCACGCTTAAGATTAAATCTTAAGCATAAACAATCTGGTTTAAATGGACCAAAATAGTATTTTTTTTTGTTTCAATCAGAAAAAAAATTGCGTGATATTTGCCGAGACCCCCCCTCTCTCCAACGTAAGATTAGATGAGATTTGACTCGACCCCCTCCCCCCCTTACATCTCACGTAATTTATGGACGCCCCCTAAGAATAAAGCAATAAATTTTGCTTTAATTTTTAACTAGCTGTTATATATAAATTATATATTATGTGTATTCGAAATCATTTATTAGTTATTGCTTATTTACATATGACAATGCCAATCTGACATCCATCGTTTTTCCTCCCCGGTACTATAGACAAACTCCGTGTCCTCGTGTAGATCTCATCCGTAACACTAGCTATCCCGATGGACGTCGTTCTGTCAAATGCTCTTATTTCCGATTGACATGTTCAAAGCCGTGGTACAGCTGGAGCAGTTTGAATATAGTGAATTTTTTTATGTTTTTGTCTGAATGTTTCTCATTATAAGAACCTTCTCCGTAATGCAGCAAATTCTCGAAAAAAGAATTAACCGAATCGGCCCACCTGATCTCAAGCTTTACGCTCAGCAACACAAGTGCTTATTTGTCTTTTTTTATAATATGTATAAAGCAATTATGTAAGTTTCAATTTATTATTGCTTCAATTACACACAAAAAACAACGTTTAAACAAACAGCGATGTAGTGATAGATATTTCTGCAGAAGAGGTGTGTGTGTTGCAGCGGAATAAAAGGCCATAGTGAACTTTTGCTTATATGTTATGGGTAAAACGCTGATATTTTGCTACAACCCCTTTTTTTGGCGGGGGAATCCCTTTACGATTCAACAAGGGACTGAAAAGTTGACAAAGCCGCCCCTTGGATATGCCATTCAACTCGAAAGACTCGGGTATAAACCCCATATCTGGCTAAACCACCCTCCAGCAACTTCTACCCCCATAGAGGCACGTTCGGGATCGGCGCTAGCCATTCCCCGAACGCACCCCCTGGAGACAGGCTCAACGGTGAGCTAGCACTGCTGACCCAAGCGCTGGGATTACTCTACGGAGGGTTCGCCAAGTGCCATAATGCGACCCCGCAGACGGGTAGGTCCGGGATGGAAACGTAATGTCTCCCGACTAGTTGTCGGCCGGCCGGGCCATTTCATCCCAGGCTTGCTTAAGGGAGTTGGTCCTCCTACCCAACCGCCTGCATCGGAGCGGTGCGGCGAGAGGGTCGTCCTCTCGCGCCCGTTCCGCTGCCTCCTTCGAGATCACATCCTCGCAGAAGGAGGCGACAGCCTCCCACGCCGTCGCGCCGGTTAGCATCTTGCATACGACGTTAGCCAGCGCGACGGGCGCATCCCTACCTATGCCCAGCGCGAGGGCTAAGAGCGTCGCGCTGGGGTCGCCAGTCATCATCTGCACCATCCTGTAGGTGAGGTTGCCCTGCCGGCGCCCAACCCACTCCTCCAACACTGGACGAACGGACATTATGACGTTATGTCATTTATTACCCGACGTCATATAAATTACGCAATACATTAAAATAGAACATACATAACATACCTACAATAATATTTAAACCATAGATATAAAAACAATAGAGAAACACTTGGTTTGACCCAGTATTACTGCACTGCACCTTCCGTCAACCCACATAGGGTTGGCGGAAGTTTCAGTGCAGTAATATATACCTAGCCTATACTTTAAACTCCATTAGATAATCTTTAGGGATTCCTTGGGGAGACTCTGCTTTTCAAGAAGGAACAACTTTTTTTGAATTTTTACAATATTCTGAGGTTATTAGTCGTAGGCTTAACGGCGGAGTATTTATTATAGTAGAGTTATTTCAACATTTCGTTTCGAGGTAACGAAATCAACCTGTAAAAGCCTAAATCTTATGAGGTTGACTTTCACGAGATCAAGGGCTCTAAGTTATACCTGTACTAAAAATTTGAATAATTTACGAGTAGTTTAGAGTGTAGGTATTTCAAATGAAACTTTGAATGTTTAATTATTGTATTATATTTAATATACTTACAGCAATGGATCCACCATAGAACCCTGTGGTTTTCTTGTTGAACAAAGAAGCTGAAACAATGAGTAAGAGACAGAACTATCGTTCAAGCTTAACAGTTTCACTACATTCATTGAGGTTGCTCTGAAACCATATTATTAACCAATTTTCACAAAAACCGTGAAGATTTTTAAATTGAATTAATGGCGAGTAAAGTCTACTCTGTTTTTACAAAGTAATGAGATCAATTCAATTGAAATTTTGCTGACTTCATTGGTAGATAATGGTCGTATATGGTCTAGAGGATAACTTCAAACAAAAATCAAGGGCCAGGCCCACCCAAAAAAAAAAAACTAGATAGTTATGGTGTCATTACGGTATATTGAAGGCACCGGTTTGAGTGCTGCATGAGGTGAATTGTTTTAAATGCATTGAAATATTCTTATTTCAATTAGCATTTTTAAAGGAAATGCAAGTGTTGACGCTATGAACACTTAGGCCACAGAGGACAAATACTTATAAAAAAGGTTTGCTTATTTTTTGGATTATGATAACAATTTATGATTTCTGCCAGTGCATTTTTAAATAAATCACATTCCGGACCACGTCGTTATGTTATATTATTATATATATCTTACTCAAAATATTTTCAGCCAAGATTTCAGCCTTACCTATATTGTACGTAACAATAAACAGCAAATCAGTGGTTGTTATGGCCTCAAAGGAGTCATTCATTATATGGAAGTTTTCAACACCATCTAGACCAAGTAAGTTAGTCTACCTATTTTGTAGTTTGTTTCTTCTGTCACATGATATAATTATATTCATCAGTACATGATCATACTTAGATGTATATTTTTATTGCTTTTTATTATACATATAACATTAAGCAGCACCGGATTTACATATTGTACGCCTCTAAGTCCAACGAAATTGCCGCCTCCCCCCCACCTCACATAATTAAAAGCACTATCCTACCCCAATTAAAATTTTCCCAATATGTATTTATATGATTATACTACTCTGTCAAAAAAGTAACGGAAAAATATGAATAAAACACAAAATGTTAGTTATTCATCCAAATTTATTTTATCGCCTTCAAAGTTGTATGCTCCTCCAGAAATGATACACTTACGCCAACGAAAATAATCCAATCATCAAAACATTTTTAAAATGTTATTTTTGCAGAAAGCGTTGAAAACGTGTATCAAGTAGACGGCTCGCCATTGACTTCTGTCGAGGGTAATTTCCAAGATGACACAATTTGCTGCATTACCTGTTCTGACAGTCATTTATTGGTAGGAAGAGATTCCGGAACGATACTGCTGTTTTCATTAGTGAATATGAAGAAGATTACCACTATAAATATGAACTCAAGGCCATATAAACTAGGATTGAACTCAAATTCCAGGTACATAATATACAGGGTATAAGTGACGGTATCCCATTTCTTTAACAGTGAGTTCAGACCATGATCCTAATGTGAAAATCACTGAAATTTTCTCCCGGGAAATTCATATATTTTCCGTTTTTTTTATTTTTTCTAATTTTTCTGGTGTAATATAACTTAGTTTACGTTTACAAATCATATTCTGTCATAAAACCACAATAAATACACAAAAAAATGGACTTCGCAATATAAATCGTATAACATTTCCATTATAATGCGCGCGGAATCAGCTGAATCATCTTGCGTAACATGAATAAAAATTAAAAACTCATTAAAAAAAAACAACAGTAAACAAATATTAACATTGGAATTTGAAATGGAACACCACTTATACCCGGTATATGTATATGAACTCTACACTAATTTATTAGTATGTCATAAATATTTTACAAGTTTGTAAAAGCTTCGAAACTGTAATTTTTATAAAGTCCTAACATAACGATGGGCCGATTATGACTTGGCTGACTAGCCGACTAGTCGGCCGACTAGACGGCCAAACAAAGCGATCATTCTAGGCTCGAGCCCGTCTGTGGGGACGTATATGAGCTGTTACGGTGGTGGTGGTGGCCCTCTTTTTTAATTTTTAAGCATATAAATACGAGTAAAATATGGACCGACTAGTCAGCGGTTTTAGCCGACTAGTCGGCACATCACTATCATAATGTCTCTGCTCAATAACTAGAATTTCTACTTTTAGACAAAATCTCATGAAACTAAGTATTCTTCTCAATTTCAAGGGTAACTATGATCGAGTTATAATGTTAATTCAGTAGGTATATTGATAATTAATTTCATGATTTTAGTGAAGGAAACTGATTACTAAGACTTTACCTTGAAGATTTTTGTTTCATATAAGGCATGGCATTATTCATACCCAATAATTATCATTATATTCTTACTGAACTCTCATTACTTATGTATTTTATAAAACGTAAAAATACTTATTTTCGGAATACTGATCACAATATTAAGAACAATACTTAATATTCTTTTATCTTTCAGTAAGTTTTTCGTTATAGACCAGGCAGGTTCATTGCACATTTTGGACACGGAAATGGCCAATAACATAAGCATGGGACAAGCGCTTCGTAAGGACGTCTGGAGTGCTCTCTGGGCGTCCGATAACCCACAGATGTTGGCAGTTGCAGAAAAAGCTCGGCTCTACATATTCCGGGACAATGAACCAGAGGAGCCGCTAACTATGCAGGGATACTTATGCCAGTTTAAAGTGAGTATTTATTAACTTCGTCATAGAAACTTTTATAAGCGTAATTAACTTATGAGTGAAACATGAAGCAGTAGATAATGTGTCTTTAACTTTTAAAAAACCAGTGTAATATTACCTACTTGATGATGAAAGCTTTTGTGAAAGTCAGATCAGATACACTAAAATAAAAATGCGTTTTAATGGTGTAATAATATTAGGCGACTTTTGCCGATTATATTCGCCTCAAAATATGTGGTTTATTCACTTTATGGACATTCCGTACTTTTTAAGGAGTTGGAGATCACTACTGCTCTATTGGATAATATAACGGATAAGTGTACACCTCAACACATAGTGAGAGTGGAAGTGAAGTCACTGAGAGACACTCGGCAACTAATAGAAAAAGTTGGCCTCAAAGAAGCTGAGACTTTTATTAAAGACAATCCGCATCCAAAACTATGGTATATTTGTATCTTTATCATATACGATTTTTATATTTACCAAATGCATTAAAATAACCCATTTTTTCATTATAATATCCAAAAAAAAGTTGTCATTTACATTTATTTTATACCTACTTCATCGTTGTTAATTTTAGGCTGTTATTAGCAGAAGCAGCTCTCAAAAATTTCGAGTCGGAAAACGCCTTAGAAACCGCCGAAGCTGCGTTTGTTCGTAGAAGTGATTACGCTGGTATCAGATTTGTATCAAGGCTGAAAGCGTTGCATTCCAACGCTCTTAAAAAGGCAGAGATACTCGCTTACTTCAAAGATTTTGATGCCGCCGAAAAGATATACCACAACGAAGACAGAAGGTTGGCATACTTTGATTTGTTACCTCAACTCTAAGGTTTATATAGTTTTGGTAATGATATGTGGCTTCGTGTGCAAAAATTGTATAATATAATGATGTTTCGCCTCTTCAGCATAAAACGGATGTTACACCTAAAAACTCGCTATAGGCTGCTAGTAGCAAACTCGCAGCGTAAAGGGCCCTGTAAATGATCAAATATGTTTGTCAAGTTTACGTATTTGACAAATGTATTTGTTCGTATAAGGCTATGTTTGACGCGTTTGACAAACAAACTAGGTACTGATGTTTGATGTGTCTGCTGAAGAAAAAGTTAAATTCGAACAGTGTTTTAGTTAAATTCTCACTTTGGCATAGACAAAGAATGTGGGTTCCAAAAAGTAGGTAATAATGAATATTCTAGAGAAGTTACATGAAAGTAGCGCTATTTTTTTGCGCTATAATGTGATATTAACCATATCATCTTTTTTTAAGTACCTATGCAAACAATTTTTCATTACTAATACTTTGAAAATAGGTCTGAAGTTGCCTGAGGAGCGGGTTGAAAGTAATACTTATCAGCTCTAGATGTCAAATCATATTCCAACTTTCAATACAGCCACTCAATTACAGCGCAATGTAACATTGAAATAACATAATGTATTAATTAAAGAATAAGTATATTTTTAAATGATTTTTCAACAATTTCTTTAAAATGGTGAAAATAAAAAATAATGGCTGAATAGCTTGCCGGCCACAGAAAAAAAACAAAATAGGCGGGAAGCGGCGATCCGATCTTCGTTTGTTTTTCAAGTTGAGTTTTGTATACTATACTTCCGAATAGCAGAGATTTGTATTAATATAATGAGTTCATCTTATTCAGATATGGATTTAACGCCTGATTTCATAAGAGAAGAGGCTAAAGCAGAAGTTATTGATTTATTAAAATAAAATTCACTCATTTTTTTCTTTAGCTAATTCATGTTTTTATTTTTACTTTCATAGTTTTCGTAATGAAAAGCACAGTGTTTACCTCGGGTTAAAGACTTATTTAGTCCCTCGAACTATTGGCGCCCTCACAACGCTCGAGCGCCAAACCCCGTTTCAGGACTAAATAAGTTGCTTTCACCACTAGGGTAACAATGTACTATTAAACCGCAGTTTACCACAAAGGAAATCTTACGCAAAAAATTGGCAAGTTACGGTAAAAATGGGTCAGATTTTATCCAAAATTACAACGCTACTTTTTAAATTTACTTAACTCTGTCGTCTTTCGTTATATCTTACTAGCTGTGCCCGCGAACTACGTTTCGCCATATATTTTTTTTCATTGATGCTCAGTTCTTATTAGTTGTAGCGTGATGTTATATTGCCTAAAGCCTTCCTCGATAAATGGACTATCCAACACAAAAATAATTTTTCAATTTAAATCAGTAGTTCCTGAGATTAGCACGTTGAACCAAACAAACAAAGAAACTCTTTAGCTTTATAATATTAGTAAGTATAGATCGGCAGCGCAACAGCAAAGCGGCAACGTAGCGTGACAACGTCGTATGCGCGCGACCATAGAGTTTCAAATTTGCAAGAAATGCAACTAAACAAAAGTATGGAAATATCATTATAAATAATTTGCGAGAATTTAATTAATACATTTATATAACTCTTATAAAAAAATACATGGGATGTCAGAGGTTTTGCGTTATTTAATTAAAACGTATTGAATGCACTTTGAAGCAAGAGTATTACGGCTAGGCTATCTGTTAGTTTAAGAGTAATAACAAAATACAAAATACTTAGAAAAAAACACTAAGATGTATGATAAGATAAGTCATTACTTACTTACAACGGGTAGTAAATAGTCAATTTATGGATAAGTAAAATCATGTCATACATACATAACGCCACGACCATTAAAGCTATGGAACCATATATAACACGTGGCCCTACACGCACTTTGCTGGTTTATATTCTTATGCTTTTAAATCACTTGCCACGCTCATTATTTTTATTTTAGATTACTTCGTGGTTTAAAGTCAGCACTCTCAGCCAACAATAACTTTATACTTTAGTTAAACAAACAACTATTCCTTTTCAGAGATTTGGCTATAGCGTTACGGAAGCGTTTGGGTCACTGGTTTCGGGTCGTGGAACTGCTTAAGATGTCTGCGAGCACTACAGACTCACAAGTGAAAAATGTTTACAGTAATATTGGTGACTATTACATCGATCGGCAAAACTGGTAATTTTTTTGTGTGTCGATCTAGCTACCCCGCTAATCTGTTTATGTAAGATACTGATGGGCCCGGCAGACGTTATCCCGATATTTACACCGCTACCTACCGGGTCCAGTTGTACTTTTAAACCTTTTCTGGACCTATTCAAATACACACAGAAAAGTTCGTAAGAATCTGTCGAACCGTTTTTGAGTTTTAGCGAGACTAACACACCGCGATTCATTTTAATATATAAAAGAAGATAGAAATACGAGTGAACAAAACATTTTTCTTATAATAAAGTTATAACCGATCTTTATAAATATTGTTGTTCATGTTTCAGGTCAGGGGCGTTAGAATATTATACTATGTCAGATAACACTGAAGGCTTAAAGAAATGTTTTATGGCGCTAGAAGATAACGAATCATTGTCTAAGGTTATTGAAGGAAAATCAAAATCTTCAAAGGTAAAATCATCATTATCATCAGATTGCCCTAACGTTGTTTTTGTTTTTTTGTTTAAAAAAAAGTCGCCCCACACTAGGATTTTCTAGGATTTTCTGAAGGACAAACATAGAATATCACATGCACATACGCCTAGACCGGAACAAATTTCTGTATGCCATACAAAATACTTGTCCCGTACGGGAATCGAACCCGCGGCCCGTTTCGCAGGAGGCGATCACTCTACCTCTAATCCGAATCTCTTTCCACATCTCGCTGAGCGATTTTTAGCTCGTGGACAAGCGATTTTTAGCCTTTGTTAGCGTCCGTCCATTTTTTGCCACTGTAAGTCATAACAGATAGGATACACTGATAATATAATTTTTTCTGTGATAAAGACCTGTTGAAGCCTCCCGGAACGTTACTCAGCCCAACTGAATACTTCTGACGGACTCCCTCGCGAAGTTGAGGCAGTGAGGCATCCTTCAAGAGTAAAACCGACGACGGTGACCGGTTCCAGATCAACATGATAATTGAACATAACCACAGAATAGATAATAGTACTACTTACAGAACGGCCACTCACCTCCCCGCACTCATTTCAAATACCTCGTCCTACCCGGCACTTCGTTGTAGACATCACTGACACATAAACAAGGGCGCGCGCGATCGCTCGGACGAGTAGACGCGAGCGCCGGCCGATAACAGAGACAGCGCTATGCGGGTGAAAGAGAAGGTAATCGCTGCACTTCCCGCGTCATTTCGATTGATAACCGCGCACTCAGCCCTACTAGTATCCACGCACACATTTGCGCGTGTACGGACGTCATTTGTTTAAGTAGTAGTAATAGGTAATTGATTTGTATGGAGTGTCCGGGGTGTGACATAACTTTAGTTTTGTCCAAGTTCATCCGGAGACCCACCCTCCGGAAGGACTCGTTAAAGCGTTTAGCTCCCCGTGAAGTTCCCGCAGGGTTTCAACTAAGCAGACGATGCCAGCGGCTCAGCGCAAATGTGAGATGCTCACTTACTGACTCGAGATGTACCTAGGTACTCGTTTATATCCCATTCATCCTCTGACGCAGCAGTAAATACTGTTATAGATTATTATTATACAGACATCTAAGCAGTTCGATGCAACGTCAGTCAACTTGGCACCGCTGCAGAGATTGTAATACAGTCCGATTGCCTATTAGGTACTTAAGGAGTTTAATAGGTATCTATTAAAAATAAATATTTGGTCTTTAGGAAGTTTCAAGTAAACAGAATATATTAGATGAAATAAATGACAGTCTAAATCAGACGCCGACCATTCAAGGAATTATACAGTTCAGGGAGTCTGGCAGAATGCTACAAGCTGCAGCAATGGCTTATCAGGTACGGAATAGCAATATTTATTCGTAAACGGAGCTATTTACAGCAAAGCAGTGGTTTGGTTTTGAAATTTATTTGTTTTTCAGTTGGCAAATATTGAAGCATCTTATAAGGTATCTCCGTGGCGGATAAAGAAGCTTTACATACTAGCAGGACATCTTTATACTCAAAATTCCGTCGGTAATTACTTGTTTTATTTGTTTTTGTTTTAAGTTAAGATTGAAAACGCTGTTATCTTTTGTAAAGATGTGTGACAGGAGTTACCTTATAAAAACTTGTAAATTAATTCATAAAAATTGATGGAACGGACACACGCATTATGCTGTTTGTTTCTTGCTTTGTTATATGTGGTGTAACTGAATGATTTCAGTCACAAAAGGCGGATTTAGCAAAATTCACAGAACCACATTAACTATAATATAATAAGTAGAGTTTCATAAAGAAAATAAATTCACAGTAAAAATGTGATCGTGATTAAAGACATTCTTTTTTAAATGTTTTTAGGCTACAGATTTACTTTTATTGTTAACAAAACCCCAAAACGACACCTCTGGGATGTCATTGACAGATAGTATTTGTTAACGACACCACCTAGCAATTTCTGCCAGGCAACCTAATTATCACAGACTAAACAATCACCAGCAGACCTATTACCGATCTCATGGTTTTCAAATGATATCATGACGACATCATAGTTCAAAACGAAAAATAAGATTTTCGGATAGATTTTTGATAATTCGTTCATTATATTATGTTGACCTAATTGAAATTAAGCCATAGTGACGATATAATTGGAGATCGGTAATACGAAATGAAGCATTTCATGACTTCTTTATCTCAAAATTTATACCATTTCATAAGACGAAAGATGCATAATAGGCCTGCAAATCTTATATAGTTTACGCGGAAGGAGAACCGTCATAGAAACTGATAATCGCTACGCTCGGGATTCTACTTTAGAATCCTTCGCTCCTCTCGGGATATAACTTAGTGCTCCGAAAAGAATTCACCTTTTTTTCACTTGTTAGGTAATCTACTATTACATAACCATATTAACTATTTTCCAAATCTTAGTTACAGTCATCGACATCGTACTCTATTTCCGCGTTTTGAACGAGTAAATTTATTTACCAACATAATATTTTTGTGTTATAAGTATTATAAGCCTAGATATTGCAGCGCATCGGGCATGTTTTCTGATGCACGGGTTCCCGATTTCTTTGCGGTTATTCGATCCCGTATTGCTTCTTTCTGGGAAGGAATACGAAAATCTAATAATGCTATACTGCAGTGCCTGTCCGAGGATATACAAAGTCCTATATATCGATTCTGGATATTCGCTCACCAGAGCGAGAACAGAAAATGATGCAACTTAATTGTGTAACATATTTTAGATTTTTTTTTCTTTGGATTTTATTTTATTTCTTATTGTTGTTTAATTATGGGTTATGTTGCCTTGAAATAAAGAATTTTATTATTATTATTATTATTATTATAATAACCTAGTGAACATTATAGAGGGGGCAAAAAGCCGCGAAGCCATGCGATGTTACCGGCTAGGCGCGGCACAACACTGGTTGGGGGCGGCGGCGTCGCGGGCCCGGGCACAGGCGCCCCGCAGCGACGCTTCCTTGCGCGCCGCCGCACGCCTTCAACAGGCCGTGCCGCACCTTCACGCCGCGCAGCATGAACAGGTACTATAGATAGTATAGATACCGGCAAACATCTTGACAATGGAGGTCTTCAGTACTTGCCCAAATCATGTACCGAGGTACAAATTCTATGAAATTATAGATAATAATGTGTCGAAAATGACCTAAGGGCTAAAATCTTTTCAAACTCAATAGATTTTGCAAAAAAATAATAAAATAAGATAAAAAATAATAAGTGAATGCGAAACTTCGTGAAACGAAACGTGATTAGCTATGGACGTCGAGGTTTGACATTAACAATCATTAATTGTTATGGTCGCTTGATAATATTTTCACTTATAATCTTCTTGTTATAATTATTTAAAGAAGTTGAAGTTCTTCTCATTAAAAATCTGGAGTTTGTTATGTGTGTGTGTGCCAACATCTATTACAATCGCTTACAAATCACCAGTTATTGTGAATTTGATATGTCAATACAATACACATCCTAATGATTTTTCACTTCTTTTCTACTTTTTATTGGGTAAGTATTGTTTGCCAAAAAAAACACCATACCACAGACTATGTGACAGTGATTTATAACGCTTTGGATTAAGGACTTGTTACTAGTTTTATTGCAATATTTGTTATAATTAAGTAAAAACCCTATTGTTATTATTTTAATAGTTGGAAAACCTGTACAGGTTTGGAGAATACACTACGCTAATACGCTTTATTTAATATTGATGCTATGTTGCCAGTAATCAAAATGTTTAAGTCATAATTTCAGGTGGTACAAATAGTTTAAAGATATTATTTTTATTATTTTATAAATTTTCAGATTTTTCTAGATTGAAAAATATAATAAAACCCGAGGAATGTGTTTTGGGCATAGTTGTATGGAAGAAAAATGGATCCTTCCACAGATAAAAAATACATGCGCAGTAAAAGCTTTTGTACTAAATACTGCAACTGCGCATGTATTTTTTATCTGTGAAAATGTTCAAAACTTTTGCCGGGGCCTTTACCTACACTTTGCCCGAGACACTGCGTAGGTGTACCTATAGGGTTGTCAGGTGTCGCAATTTTGAGGGGTATTTGGACGCGTCCTAATTTAACCATGATCGGACACAAAAACCCTGATGTCTTGGTTTTCAATTCTTTTCAATTTATTTGTATCAGTACAGTAAGTATGCATCGCCAAACTGATAGAGTTTATTGGCGAAAGAAATGCACTCATTTATTTTAAAATATATAAATACAAACTACATACTTACATTCTAAGAATTTGGATAAAATTATGGATCAACAGCAAATTCTGGGTATTGGAGAGACTTGCTTATCATAGTTTTCTAAAAGCCAGTCTTTTAGTAATTTTTAAAAGTTATTATACTTGTACATTTATGGTCATCATCCAGACTATCAATTATTCTTGGCATCAGATACATGCGAGTTCTTGTTCCATAATAATTATGTGCACTGGGTTCCTCAAACTGTTTACGAATTGCAGTTCTTAATTTACAACTAATAATTTTGGGTTTTAAAAAAAATAATTCCTGAGTAACGTTGATCCACTGCTAAAAGATACTTAATTTTTTCGTGAATAGGAAGAATGTTACTATTGATGATATAGTTATTATTGATTTGAAGTGTGTATGGGCTCTGTTCTCTTTGCCTTTCCACGCGGAAGAAGAAAACAAAAAAAAACATTACGCAGTTTTGATCAAATTTTGATTCAGAATTAGAATCTACTTTCTTAAGTTAAAATCTACTTTTTTTTGCTTTCCCGACTTAAAATTGATAATCCCAATTTTTACAAGCTTCTGCATGCTCCAAAACTTTGCTTTCTAGATCCTTTTTTTTCGGGGGGAAATACGTAACCTACCGTACCCGCCGTTGGCTAGACGGCCAGCGTGTGTGGGGCTCTCCCCGCAGACTGCCAGGCCTACCCACTAAACCCCCCGGTGTTTACCCTGCTCTTATGGGCGCGCATGGTAAGGTCAACACTGCGACACTACTACCAACGCGCCTGGGCAAGCCTGCCCAACTGGTCGGGCCATCGTCAAGGGGGGATTGCCCGAGAACACCAGGGCAATCCCCAGACGGAGCGCCTTACGGCGGCGGTCACGGGGCCAACCGTGCACTCACTCTGCATATACGAACCATAACCTGCCAATAGTCAATCAGTGACTGCATGCTGCGTAGCACGAACTATCAGCTGTTATTCCACAAAGCCTATTTACTGCCCAGTACACAGTACAGATAGTGTACGAGTGTGTTTGCACACTGCACAGAACAGCTAAGGCAGTGTACAGCATTTAAAATGGTAACAGTGTTACCACTACGGCGCGCAGCATAACCGATACTTGAAAAGTGTTTGGGACATTTAAGTGTTTTAAATATTTAGTGTTTCCCTTGATTTTGTTATCCGAGTGAATAGTTATTTGTTTGTATATTTGTTATATCCACTTATTATGTGCTTTATATTCACAGGCTTGGTGTACAATAGCATCGATAGCAATACAAGCTCGAGCATTTGATTTATGCTCAAAGGCTTTCATTAAACTAGAAGCTCTTAAAGTAAGTGCAAACAATTGTAACTAAGCAATGATTTATCAACAGCACTGTTAATTCAAAACCTAGATAATATTTTCAGCCGGACGTGTTTGAACCTCTCGCCATTGAATGCTTTACGAGATATAAGCCGAAGGACATAAAGAGTAATAAAATAGATTGTCCCAATTGTCAAATGGGCATGGCCGAGTGGTAAGTTTAATATTTCTACTTTTTCCATGAAAAATGATAAAGTTACACATAGAATGATTAGTCTTTCGACCATCAATTCTACCACGCGAAATGAAAGGTTGCGAACTGTTATTATTATTATTAGGGCTGCTTTGATATTTTCAACTAGCTGTAGCCCTCGCTTCGCATTTATAATCAAAATGTTATCAGTTGCGATTCGGTAATATGTGGCGCGGCGCCATCTTCAAGAGTTTCGGATGTGGATTTTTCTCGGTAACTAACTACACCATATAATTCGGATGACACATATTCCTGAAGCGCACCTGGAACGGGAAGATAAATTCGGTTCAAAGAAAAACTTTAAACTTTGGCGGCCAATGTTGCCATTTGCTAAAAATAATAACACCAGAAAGTCATAAAGAGCTCTCAGGTGTACAGACATAAGAGTTCTTTGTTTTTTTTTACTTAACATGTAAAGGGACTCAGATGGCGTTGTAATAAATTTTCATTGAAATATTTTAATTACAATGCTTAAACAAAATAATTGAACGTTAACTGAGCAGCCAGACTTAGCGCAAGACGCTGGGGTGCGTGGAGGAAAAGGGGTCGGCAAATGCTCCTACCGTCAGACCTTTTTTTTTTTTACAAGAGGGAAAATACAGTCTTTTTCGGTATTCGACAAGGGAATTGAGCTGACTAGGCCACCCCAAGGTTATGCAGGACTCGGGTAGAAGACCCACTACCGGCTAAAAACCCTCTAGATACTTCTACCTCCGTGGAGACACAATCGGGATCGGCGTTGGCCATTCCCCGATTGTGCCCCCTGGAGGGTTGCCTGGCGCACGCGCCAGGACTTACCTCTACGGAGGGGGTCGACAAGTATCTTGAGAAATTCGACCCCCCCAGACGGCCAAGATAGGGGTGAAAAGTATCTCTCGGCCGGTGGTCATCCGGCCGAGCCGTTTCAGCCCCAGCTTGCTAGGGGAGCTGGCGCGCGTTGAGAAACGCACGCCTCCTCCTCCCCAACCGCCTGCGCCGGAGCGGTGCGGCGAGAGGGTCATCCTCTCGCGCCCGCTCCGCAACCTCCTTCTGCGAGATAACATCCTCGCAGAAGGAGGCGACAGCCTCCCACGCCGCCGCGCTGGTCAGCATCTCCCGTGCGACGCTGGCCAGCGCGACGGGCGTACCCCTACCTAGGCCCAGCGCGAGGGCTAATGCATCGCGCTGGGCCTACCGTCAGACCTGTACCAACCTATTTATTGCGCAAAATGGAATCGAATATGTCGGCCGAATATTCGGTTCGATATATTTTGGACTGAATATTTTTATCGATCAAACTTATATTCGGCGAATCTCTAATTAATATATATCTAGGGTATCCTGTAAATAGTGGTATGATTAGTAATCGTTATTGTAAAAACATTTGTGCTGGACTTAACGCTGATAATTGTCTTTATTTTAAATGAAGTTATAGGGAAATAAAAAATGCCTAACGATTTATGCTGTGTGAATGTTTTGCAAAACGATGAGAATGCTGAGAAACGTTATGCGGTCTTAAACGATACCTTTTAAATTTACGCGACCCAATATGGATCTGTACTGCTGTTTACAATTTGATTTACTCTATACCTACTCACTGCATTAGCCCGTCACCACTGTAGGGTGGTGACGGGTTAATGCAGTGGGTAGGTAGAGTAAATAAAGCACTAGAGGTCCGTCACTGATTTTTTTTCACGTTATGTGGTCAAATAAATATTCAAATAAAAAGGCATTCTGTAACAAGTACGACAACTGTTGTTTATCAAATACATACCTACATATAAAAACTTACGTATGCGCCTAATTTTGATGTCACAAATATATTTTGATTATTATTTACTTGATAAGGTCTCAATCTCGGCAATAGATGAAGAAAAGAATGAAAACCATGCCAGCCAGGTTAGATAGGAAAGCAACGAGTCGCAATATCTTTAACGGCCTCCGCGGTCTAGTGGTTGCGACCACTGAGTGTTGATCGGGAGGTCCGGGGTTCAATTCCCCATGGGGGCGACAGTATTTCTGCTCGCGTTGCTTGGTAGTAGGGCTCTTAAGTCCGACTGGATAGCAACCACCGTCTTACCTAAGTTTGTCGCCATCATTAAAGGTTGTATTCCGATAATTAAAGGTAAGATAGCCAAGTTCCTTGAATGTTGAGGAGTCCAGGTGAAGCTCCCTTTCACCTTCGGCCTTATCTACAGTTACCATGAGGCCAAGAGCTTCCCTGTCGTATGTAAAAAAAAAGGATGAACTAGCACCTCGTTACACAACTACTTCCAGCTTTAGCTCGTGATTTTTAAAAACAAAGTAGGTACTGAGAGATAGCGTGAAAATAACATTCGTTTTTACAGGATGGCTTCCTGTTCGGCATGTGGAAACCAGGTATCTGGGTGTGCGGTGTCAGGACGCGCGCTGCTGACGCCGCACGCTGTGTGGTCATGCGACACGTGCGGTGCACGCGCGCAGCAACACGAGCTGGTGCTGCGACATTCGTGCCCCATGTGTCATGTACAACTTGATTAAATAGCAATTATCAACCACCGACTAACCTATTAAAGGACAATGGCAAACTAGCTGTTTCGACCACTAATGCTTCCTTCCCGCTTTATTAAAAAAATGTTAGGGAAAATATCAAACAATATAATTTTAATTATTTATAATATGCTGGGCTGTAACTGTAAGGTTATATATGTGGTCAAGTCTGGTACTTTACCGCTATTCCTCGATTTAGGTGTTACCTAGGTCGACCATAGGATATGCACGTAGACTCTGGGATTTCGTCTATTCTCCAGGCTTCTTTTAGGCACTAATTATCACTAGTTCTAGGTAGGTGCGCGAATACCGTGGTCAGTTAGGTATACGTCTCGCATCGGGAAGGCAGCAACTCGACTGTCATTGCGTTTCTGTTCACAATAACAAGAGGGCGGCACGCCCGGCGCGCGGGAAGGAAGCATAAGTGGTCGAAACACTAGATAACAAATTTTTGTTCATGTATTTATTGGTACATATAGGTATGTTAACAATATGGCAAACATAGAGATTTAATTCCTTAGTAAAATGATAGTGGAATTAATATTCTATGTGGCCTGGACAAAAAGTTATAGACGCATGAGCTTTTAGAGGTTATTTCTTAAAACTGTAAATAACGTCGTCGTGGATAGTCGGAATCCTTTGACTAGCACTACTCAGCAGTCATGATAGGAGATCTCGGTACTTCAGCAGCAATCCAGGGTTACTCAAAAGCACGAAAAATAATAGCAAATACACAAGTATTCGAAGACGCAAAGCAAAGCAAAAAAAAACAGCGAAGTTCGGACGGAATGAGCGAGAACGATGTCAATGTTAAATAGACCCTGCAGCTGCGGTCCGACTTGATATTAAGCGTCTCGGTGTGAGTCCGCTCACACTATTATAGCAGCTGACTTATATTATTGCCATCATAATGATATTTTTCCACGTACAGTGATGTTGTTACAACGCGAAATCGCTGTAATTGCGCTGACATGACAGTACTGTGACATTAAGTACCTACTCTCAAGGCAATACTGCCCTGCGAGCAACTACCCTGGACTTGTCGATCGACAAAAGAATCTGTCCTTTTCACTCCTTAGGATTATCTGTCAAATTTATCGATTATTGTCGAGTATGTCGATCATAGCTGTCAAATTTTGTTTATCGAGAGTTCCATGCTCGCAGGGCTTACTTATCACGTTTTTCGGAAATATCGTAAGAAATCATTTAGGTTTATATGTAATGATAAAATTTGTGGATGCTAAATGATTCTTACAGATATTATTCTGCCATTGTTCTTTTGAAATTGGCGATTTGAGTTACAGTTTGTTATTGCCATTGTTATAACTAAGTAATTGGTTGAATTGAGAAGTTTGTAAACAATCACGTAATAAACAGTTGGCAGTTATTTTAATACCTACCTTCCTATAAATTAGCAGCTGAACTACATGACCGAAAGAAGTACTTGCACATGCCGGTTCGTTACTCGTGGTCCCACTACTTTGCCCCACTGGTGGGATAGGACCACAAGGAAATGTGGTTCCGCGTGGTCCCACTGGCCAATAGGAATATTACCATTTATCGTTCCTCGTTGACCCATTTATAAGTTCCTCTATTTCCTTATAGCCAAACTGATTTGCCAAAATAGTTTGGCCACAAGGAGTTATGCCAAACTCTCATTACTTATTGTACTAAACACAACGTTATACACATGCCGATCGCTGCTCCCTCCCCCTACCCCAAATAGGGAGGGGGAGATTTGCATATTTTTTTATTGCAACAACTCCAAATTGTACATTTGTTAGCATAAGTTCTATGTTTAAAGCACTGAAATCCGTTGTGCAGTAGAATTTGGCCTCGTTTTCTATCTGATCTATTTACTTTAATATCAGTGACGTCATTTATTTACTTTAATATCAGCGACGACATCAACTTCATTATATTTTAACCTCTTTATTTTAAAAATAATAATATGAATGAACGACAGTCATGTGTGGCAGCAGTGACAGTAAACAATATTATGATATTAATAGAAAAAATAACATCAAACATTTTAAATAAAATTGTAGTGGCCTGCAGTAATAATTTAAAGTAACCTGTTTAGTATTTTATTCGCATACCCTATTGAAAACGTTGGGCGAAAGGAATATTGTATCCTAAAAATTTAGCAATTGCTATTTTTTTTATACTACGCGTGTCTAGTAAGTTATATTAATTCAGTAACTTCTCTCTGTTGAGCATAAAATTAAGATTCCTCCGATAAATGTTAATAAGGTCGATAATTTCGTAAAAAAATGAGTTTTCAAATTGTATACCTTAAATCAGTCAATCTTGTGTTTACTATCTTTTTATTGTCATAAAATTATGTACCTAACCTAAGTTTTTTTTCTCTAATAAGTCAAATAACCAACAGTCACCATAATAAAATTCTTTTATACTCTCTTTTGTTGTTATTAAAATCAGATGTTATTTAGAATCCCAACCTTATTAAGATTTGTTCCTGATTCGTCATATTCCTGATTGGTCATATTCCTTATTCGCCACTTTCGATTGTCCAACTTAGTCCCGAATTACGAATGACCGAATAACTATTGCTCGAATTTTTTTTAGATCGAATCTATCGTAAGACCGAATAACGTTAGCACGAAGTTACTCATGGTTATAAAATGACTAATATACTCTTTCTATTACGTGAGGTTTCTAGGGAGTACTGGGATCTTGGTACACAACCGTTTCAGGTTATCGGCCGTGGTCCTATTGCGATTGTCCTGCTGGTAGTACCACGGGCATTTTATTTCGCCCGTGGGCCTATCAGTAGGACTCTAGCAAGAAACAATTTACATTAGGTATACCTATGGGCATTGGACCTACTGATCGGATAGTGCAGTCACTATGAAAAAATCTCTCTCAAGAAAATGTGATCAACTTCCTAAATGAAAAAAAAAACAGTTTCTACTGGGATTTACTAGGAGTACATGACACCAGAAGAGTTCTCAACTGAAATTTTATTCCATGTAGGTAGTAGATTTTGTTTCATATTTTGGAAAAGGCATATCTTTATGGAAATCTGTTATACTGTTATGCAGTTTTGGTATTTTTCCCTGATTAAGTATATCTCTCTATCTATATAAATAAAAATGGATCTTCGAAATGTATGTACGCCCATAACTTTCGAACGACTGCACCAAATTGGATGATTCTTATTTACAAGCCATAAGTATTTTGACATATCGATAACAAAAGAGTAAAGCGTCTCCGATGACATATGGTTGACGCTGTAGCGCGATGAGGTTGAATAGCGTTCCGTGCGCTAACATGCTCCGCCGCCTTGAAAGTGAGAAGCTTTCAAGTGAAAGATTTTAGTCTTCTCGAATCGGTAAAGGGCAGATCTTCGAAAAAGCTCGACGTACAATATTATTACCAGTTCTAATGCTGGCTACTCTGGAGACACCGTCTTTACCCGGAAAAACATCAATTATTCGCCCTAGGCTCCATTTGAGTGGCGGTTGATTATCTTCCTTGATAAGGACCAGGGTATCCTTTTTCAAGTCTTCTGTACATTGCTGCCATTTCACCCTAACTTGCATCTCGGATACGTATTCTTTGGACCAACGGGTCCAAAAGTGCTGATGAATCTGTTCAACCTTTTGATAACGGTCCAGTCTTGAAGATGGTACAGAGACTAAGTTTTGACTAACAGGAGTCACCAGTGGACGGCCAACCAGGAAATGTCCAGGGCTAAGGGGAAGAAGATCAGTTGGATCTGAAGATAGTGGAGTAAGAGGTCGGGAGTTGAGTATAGCTTCGACTTCCGCCAAAACAGTAGTAAACTCCTCAAAAGTCAAATGTGCATTACCCACAACACGCTTTAAGTGGTGCTTACAACTCTTTACCCCGGCTTCCCATAGACCTCCGAAATGACTTGCGTAAGGAGGGTTCATTTTAAATTTAATACCTTGTGAAAGTGCGTACTCAACGATATCATCATTACAATTTTCAAGGAATTTTTTAAATTCATTCATCAAACCTACAAAGTTTTTACCATTATCTGAGAATATTTCTAACGGCATGCCTCGACGGGAAATAAATCTCTTTAAAGCAAGTAAATAGGCATTTGATGAGAGATCGCTGACAAGCTCTAAGTGAACAGCGCGAGTCGTAAAACACACAAATAAACAAATATACGACTTAACAAGCTTTGCACCTCGACCCCGACGGTTCAGCGTATGCACAGGGCCAGCGTAATCTACGCCACAATGAATGAATGGAAACCCAGCATCCAGTCGTTCTTGCGGCAAGTTACCCATTATAGGTGTAACAGTTTTACCACGCTGTCGAGTACCTACATATAATACAAGCATAACATGTACTCCTCGCTAAATTGCGGCCACCGACTGGCCACCAAGTTTCCCTAATTGAGTATAGCAAAGATTGTGGTGCCGCATGCATTAATAATTTATGCATATGCCGAAACAAAAGTATCGCAAACTGATGTTTGCACGAAATCAATATAGGATGCTTCTAATCGTACTTAAACTCCGAATATTCTATGCGACCCCCTACTCTAATTAGTTGATTGCGTTGTACAAATAAATTTAATTTCGCTAAAGATTTATTTTTATTTGCTCGTGTTTTAATAAAGACTGATAAATGTCAAAAAACGTTTCTTGTTGTGACAACTTAGCCAAAGTGAACATAGATTCATTCAATTCGTCTACTGTTAACGCGCCTGTTCGCTTGTTGCTACGATTGCGTAAATTATAAATAAAACGAAGTACATAAGCGGCGGCACGCTGCATCCGACTGAACTGTGAGAATCTAGAAAATGGAAATAGTGATATATGATTATTTTTGTCTTGGTTTATCACAAAATTATGTAAGATTTTTGATTTTAGTTCAGGTAAATCTGTTAACAAATTATCGGTATTTAGTGGAACAGCTTCAAACTCCAAACTCTTTAAGAACTCAAGGCCTCCCCACCACAAGTCAGAATCTAGAAGTGCTTTTAAATGGCAACCACGTGACACCAAATCGGCTGGGTTTTCTTTCCCACTAATATGGTGTCATGAATAATCCTATGTGATATTCAAAATTTGTGATACGCGATTTTGGGCATAAGTTTTAAGTTGAGAAATTGGAGTCTGCAGCCAGCCTAGAACTATAGTAGAGTCTGTCCAAAAGAAAACGTTATCAAAATGAGTCCGTGTGGAGTTTTTTATTTTTAAATATAATCGTGCGCCCAATAGTGCACCACACAGCTCAAGTCTCGGTATTGTCAAAACCGGTTTAATAGACGCGATTTTTCCTTTGGAACAGTATAATCTAACTGTGACGTTTGTGTTATTAACAGTACGCACATAAGCGCATGCACCATAAGCTGCTTGTGACGCATCTGTAAAGATATGTAGTTCGGTATAGGTGTTACACTGTGGGCTAGCCATGACGTACCGAGGAACACGGACATTATTGAGCAAAGGTAAGTTATCAACGAAACGGAGCCATATCTTCGCGATTTCATCTGGCACTTGTTCGTCCCAGTCGATCTTTAATACCCAACATTTTTGCAACAATAACTTAGCTAGTGTAACGATTGGACCTAACAGACCGAGTGGATCACAAATTTGACCTGCAGCAGACAAAATCAACCGTTTTGTGATAATTTCGTCATTTTGCTCGGATTGTGAAGTAAAATATAACACATCGTCTCTAGGAGACCATCCCAATCCTAAGGTTTTATGATTATTACTATCTAATAAAATATTCTTAGTAAATTCGGCTGACCCGGATTCAGGTTCAAAATTAAAAACCCACTTCCTTAAGGGAAAGCCAGCTGACTGTAGTAATTTATTAGTCACAGGTCTTTAACAACTGTTCAATATTAGAAGCTAAACAGATCATATCATCGACATAGAATTGATTTAAAATTGTTTCTTTAACTTCTGGGTCAGCACATTTTTTTGCGAGTTCCTTTAGACATCTACAACTAAGAAACGGTGCAGATGCGGTTCCATATGTCACCGTATTCAGTTGGTAAACATCTAATGGCTCTGAAGGAGAGTCACGCCACAAAATTAACTGCAAGTCTCTTTGTGATTCATCAATTAAAATTTGCCTATAAAATTTCTCAATATCTGCGCAAGCTACATATTGATGCTCTCGAAACCTTAAAAGAATAGTCAATAAATCACCTTGAATAGGTGGCCCTATCATTTGTAAATCATTCAAGGACAGACCTGTGGTTGACGCCGCACTGGCATCAAATACAACGCGCAATTTTGTGGTAATTGCATTTTCGCGAAATACCCCATGATGTGGCAAAAAATAGTGAGGTTTACCGTAAGTTTCCACGCGTGTCATGTGAAATGACACGCGTGGAAACCAATCCAATATATTCATGAATAAATTCAGAATACATTTTTTTGTATGCAGGGTTACGCTGTAATCGTTTTTCTAATGCGTAAAACCTACGTTCCGCTTGTGCGTAAGTGTCACCTAACAAGTCGGGTGAAAGTTTTAAGGGCATGCTCACACAAAACCTACCCTGAGCGTTGCGTTTCATTGTTGAGATAAAGTGAGTCTCGCATTGGCTTTCTTCGTCGAAATTACAAGAATCAGGTACGGAAGTTGGCTGAATTGTAGTATTATATTATCTGTGATCACAGATAATATAATACTACAGTACAGATGCCCCATCCCATACAACGAAATGGGACCTACTTAAATCGGGCTATTCTTCGAACTATTTTATTTCAGCATTTCACCGCGAGATGACGCACCAGCAAGCTCGGGCCATCGAGCCTTTGCTACATTGGGCTCAGTAGTTCTCGCACGCACTCAACAGATGGCACTTTGTGAACTGCTATGCTTATTATGCTTTGTTTAGTTCATGACTGCGTAAATAGGTCTTGTAAAACATCATACGCTTACGGCCGGCTGCACCAAGCTAAATGTGTTACAATTTGGTAAAAAATTGACGTATAAATCAATGTTATACCTAAGGGGTTGTTCCGCCATGGTTATACGATTTATGCCATACATTTTATATACGTTTGACATTTAAGATGTAATTGTAAAATAAATTTGATATCATTGGAGGTATAAGTCATTTTGGTAGTGGGTACTTTCTATTATATCTGTAACTTCAAATTCAAAAAACTGGTTAAGAATAAAGCAAACTTGCAAATTTTTTATATGTGACCTTTTTTTATCCCGCCCAAGACGATTTTTTTCACTGATTTATTTAAGTATCATTTTTTCAATTTATTTAGTATCTGAAAAAACTGAGCAATTTAATTACTCAGTGATATTTTATATTATAAAATATAATTGAGAAATTTAATTCTTAATTACTTATATTTTTTATAATATAAAATATAATTGAGAAATTTATATTCTTATAGCCGGCTGAAATTAATTTATTCGACTGTTTTATCAAATATCGAAATTATATAATTTAGTACTATTTTTTAAACAAAATTTTATTTTTCCTTGTTCTTTCTTATCAGTTATCTAATTTTCTGTTTCATTTTAAGAATGTTGTTATTAATTCTGTGATAAAAAATCATTGAAACAAAAGATACTTAATGCGGGTTCGAACCACAGACCTCTAGCGGTATAGCTTAATAATTTCGCAGTATTTCCGCATGAGCAATCTGTTCACTTAGATTTGATGTTGAAATTTCGAATCTATTATTTAAATTATGTGACGTCTATTGTAAGTCGCGCTTGCCACAATATTTGTAAATGGTAAAATCTAATAAAACACTGTACGTATAATATTTTATTTGGCAAAATTCAAAATATACCTAATCACCATTGAGATTAAAAAATAATTCAAGTAGTACCTATATTAATTTTATTTATTTTTTTATAGTCAGGAAACTTACAGAAATTGTGTATGTAAAGAAAAAATATTGCTGTGTTTGTAAACTACCTCATTTTGTATTACTGATAGGGTAGATTAGCCTGTTTTCGACCAATTAGTGGAGTTGCCAACTTTGGGAATAAAAATATGTGTGTTCTGACATGTATTTTGTATCAAAATAAATTGTGGTAACTCCTCATATAGTCTATTTTTAATAATTATATATTTTATAATAGTCAAATTAACAGTTTTTTTAAATTATTAAATCCAAGCGTCAAATTGCCGATTTTACCAGTTTTCGACCAAAAATTCTAGTTTTCGTCCATCTGTTGACCAGTTTTCGACCAATTAATTAAGAAAGATTTTTATGAATAAAAGTATGATAGAATATATATATTTTTTTAAATACAAATACTAAAATAATCAGCTTTAAATATTTATTAAGGCTGTGTCTATTTGAACCCGGGCCCTAATCATCATCATCGACCTACACTCGTCCACTGCTGGACATATGTCTCCCCTAATGCACGCCACCGCTCCCGATCTTCGGCTACTCTCATCCAGACCACTCCAGCCAGCCTACATATATCGTCATCCCATCTTGTCGCAGGTAGCGTTGCCAGGCGTCCGGATAAAGCCGGACAGGGTTAGGCTTTTTGACCTCTTGTCCGGCCAAATTTGACTGCGTCCGGCCCGTCCGGCTTTTGTCAGGCTTTTTACATTTCGCAAACGAGCGAGCACCGAGCGTGGCTGAGCGCAGGCGACAGGACATAACGCAAACTAAACGTTGAAAGAGCTTTTTCCTTGATAGGTCAGCAATGGACGAAAGAACGCTACAGATTACATATTGACAGTGTTGCCAAAATGTTGGTTGTAGAATTTAATTTAAAAAATTTGACATGTAAGGATTCATTTTGAAAGAAACTGAGCTCTTAAAGCAGGTTTCGGCAAACCAAAAATATGAATAATTATTTTTATTGTGTAACTCAAAGAGAAGTTTTTTTTGTTTTATTGTTTAACTTAAAGAGAAGACGTTTTGAGTTATTGTTTTAATTTAAGAGAAGAATTTTTGTTTTGTTGCATTGTTTAACATAAAGAGAAGTTTTTGATTATTTTTTTTAGTTCAAAAAGTCTTATTTGTGATAAGATTCATTAGTATTCAAGAAGAATTTAAATATGTTGATAAATGTTTGTATCTAGAATTTAATTTTGAGTGATGACTATTTGACTGATTAATAATAAAGTACATAGGTACCTAAGACTGATTTGGCATTCGATTTTGTTTATTATTTCACTAGAATTTAACAAGATTTATGATAATAATAAAAAAAAGCTTGATTGTACGTAAAATCAAGCTTTTTCAATTCATTCAATTTTTTTTTGTCGTACCTATTAATACGGAAATTCCTTAAAAATGTAGGGTGTCCTTTCTACCCAAATGTCCGGCCAAACTGGCTGGTCTGTCCGGCTATTAGGTTTGGCGACCTGGCAACCCTAGTCGCAGGGCGTCCCACACTACGTTTACCGAGTCGCGGTCTCCACTCAAGCACCTTACGACTCCAACGGCCGTCAGTTCTGCGGCTCATTAGGCCAGCCCACCGCCATTTCAGTTTACTAATTCGGTGGGCTATGACGGTGACTTTGGTTCTCTGACGGATCACATCATTTTTGATACGGTCTTTCAGAGATACTCCGAGTATAGCCCTTTCCATAGCACGCTTAGTGACTTTAAATTGGTGGACTAGTCGAGCCGTGAGTATCCACGTCTCGGCACCGTATGTCATGACTGGGAGGACGCACTGGTCGAAGACTTTCGACTTAAGACACTGAGAAATGGGTGACGAGAAGACATGTCGAAGCTTACGAATTGCTGCCCAGCCCAGCCGAAATCTTCTGTTGGCTTCCCTCTCGAAGTTGTTTCTGCCTAGTTGAAGAGTTTGCCCTAGGTACACATATTCCTGTACAACTTCGAGAGATACTCCATTTACTACAACCTGTCCCAGATCAACGAGCTCGTTGAACATGACCTTGATTTTATCCAAGTTTATCCAGAGACCGATACGTTCGGAAGACTCAACCAGGCTGTTCACCATCTCTTGTAAGTCTTGCAGAGTTTCAGCCATAATTACGATATCGTCCGCGAATCGTAAGTGTGAGATGCACTCGCCGTTTATATTAATGCCACGTCCTGTCCAGTTGAGCGTTCCGAATACATCCTGCAGCGCAGCGGAGAAAAGAGTTTCGGTGATATTACATCCCCCGGCCTCACACCACGTCACAGGAGGATAGGCTCAGTTTGACCATTCTGGACAACGACGAACATATAAGCAGTGTCATACAAACATCTCACCATTTCGATATATCGCCAATCAACTTGGCACCTCTGCAAAGACTCTAGAACAGACCAGGTCTCGACGGAGTCAAAAGCTTTCTCATAGCCCACAAATGCCATGCACAGGGGTTGGTTATACTCATTGGTCTTCTGTATAACCTGCCTTACTGTGTGAATGTGGTCTATGGTGCTATAACTCCGTCGGAACCCGGCCTGCTCCGGAGGTTGAGCTTTGTCAAGTCTTCGTGTAAGACGGTTCGAGACGACTCTTGAAAACAACTTATAGACATGGCTTAAGAGTGAAATTAGTCGATAGTTCTTCAACAAAGTCTTGTCGCCCTTCTTGAAGAACAATACGCCTAAACTCCATGTGCCATGCCTTAGGAGTTCTCCCGGAGAAAAGAATAGAATTAAATATACGCTGGAGCTCCTTCAGTATCGGCTTGCCAGCAGCTTTCAGAAGCTCCGTTGTGACTCCATCCTCCCCCGGGGCTTTTCCATTTTTAAGTTGCCCAAGAGCCTTCTCGATTTCGTCTAGGCTGATGTCTGGGAGATCCTTCGTTGCATGGCGGGTTAAGGTGGCTCTTGGATCCTTCTCATCCGGCACGGGACGGGGTGAGTGCGACGCGTATAGCTGACTGTAGAAGGTGCTAGTGCTAACTTCCGAAAGAATCTCCGATTTCGAAGCGACGATTTCTCCGTTTGCTTTGGTCAACTTCGTCAACGGGTCCTAATCGGACGTCTATTTATTCCTAATCAAATCCGGAGTATGAAAACATGCAGTTTTAATTCAGATTCATGTGGTCACAATATCTAACCTTTTTTTTAAGGAGGAGTAATCTCTTTACGATTCGACAAGGGACTTAAAAGCTGACAAGGCCGCCCCAAGGATATGCCATTGGACTCGGGTATTAACCCCATACCTGGCTAAACCACCCTCCAGCAACTTTTAACTCCATAGAGGCACAATCAGGATCGGCGTTAGCCATTCCCCGAGTGCGCCCACTGCAGACTGGCACGACGGTGAGCCAGCATCACTGACCCAAGCGCAGGGCCTTACTCTACGGAGGGGTCGCCAAGTGCAATAATGCCCCAGACGAGCAGGCCAGGGGTAGAAAAGTAATGTATCCCAACCGGTTGTCGGCCGGCCGGGCCATTTCATCCCCAACTTGCTTGAATATTACTAATTAAATTTAAATATTTTTACAATGAATTTCTAATTAGAATGTATAATAATATTTATGAAATAGCTTTAATTAACTTTAAACTTTAACTAACCAAAAAACGGTCGATAATTGGAATGATTTTAAACTATAAGTAGGTACCCAATTTTCGACCAACATGACTTATCGAATTTTCGAAGTATTTATTTAAAAAGTAAACACAATCTAAAATTTATTTTGATTAAGAAGTGGGAGTTAATTAGAATTCATTCAAATAGTTTTGAATAATTAATTCAATTCTTTTATTTTAGCTAAACGAAAAAAGGCAGTCGGAAACTGGGATGATTATACCATATTTCTAATTTTCGACTAACAACATTGTTTGTCATATTCAGTTTATATTAACAAAGTAAAATATTGGACGAAAATTGGCCATTAGATAATATATGTAAATAAAGCTCACATTATCAAATTAGATTTAATATCTTTCCATACATTTTAAAACAACATAGAAATCTTATTTGTAGGTGCCTTATATTGAATAGTAGCGATTTATATTGAAATAAAAAGATATATTTAGCCGAATTATCTGTTTATTATTTAGAACACACTCGGAAGCAATATCAATCGAAAGATATAAAACAAGACGAATGACAAATCAAATCTGTCAGCGGAGCATAGTCATTAAACATAGACAGTAATTCCTTTTTACTGGTTCCATCATTATAACTATGAAGATTGTTTTGTATTAAAACCTTTCTATAATTCAACACGCTCCCCTCAAAATAATCTTCTAACCTAAAGTCAAATATACAACACATTTGTACCAAAGCCTAGTATTCAACAAATATTCCTTCCGAGTGCTTGCCTGGGGAATACAATATGATCCAACATTTGTTGCAAGGATTAGGGAAACCAGGAAAACCTAATCAGATCATTTCATCTTAAATATTCAACAAAAATAACATTCTAACACTATATCACACTAACACAATAGCGTAACACATATCTACATATTCTAAGCCCATTTTCTCATTTGTTGAAAGGTAGAGGACGGTAACGGCTTAGGCAACACGTCAGCCAGCTATTGACCTGTAGAAATATATTTCAATTTAATAACATTTTTCTCAACTTGCTCTCTCGAGAAGTGATACTTGATGTCAATATGTTTAGAGCGCTTATGATTAGTGGGGTTATTATTAGCAATGCCTATTTAGTCGTTATTGCCCTCATATAAAATGATGGGTTGTTCAATTTTCATTTGATACTTTGTGCTAACCATAATGCTTCTTTGACAGCCTCATACAAAGTCATGTATTCGGCTTGTGTAGATGAAACTGCCACTGTAGTTTGTCTTTTTGTGCACCAAGTTATTGTGCAACTATCATATAATTGAAACAAGTTGTAGCCAGTTGTACTTTTCCTGTCACTAGTATCCTGACTACACAGAGTCTACGTAGCCACTCAGGATGTTTTCATACTAACTTCTTTTGTAAGTTAATTTCAAAGAGATGGTACCTTTAAGATATCTTAATACCCTTTTAAGGCATTGCCACAACTCTTGATTATTATTATTAGTATAGCGGCTTAAGGTGTTAACAGAAGTACTTAAAACTGGGCGTGTGCAAAGCATTACATATATTAAACATTCTATGAGGTTTCAACAGGGAGCACCATGGTTTCTGAGTTTAGAGCCTCATAATTCAATTTGGCTTTAGTGGGAGTACAGACAGGATTACACTCACTCATATTAAAATTTAAAATTATTTGAATAAATCTAATGTAATTGTATCTGAATATCTTGTTACTTTTATACCAAGGAAGAATTTTACCTCTTTTAGGTCAGTCATTTCAAATTTAGTCATCAAATATACTTTAAAACTGAACATTGCTTGAATATTTGCACAAGCTATAACGAGATTATCAACATATAAAACTATTTATATATTTTTATTTATTTCCTTTTTGTGCAAACTAGAAATACAACTATCTACTGCAGAATTTGTAAAACCCTTTTCAAGTAAGGATTTTTCAAATACTTCAAACCAGCATATTGCAGCCTGTTTCAACCCATACAAGGCTTTATTTAACTTACATACTGTATTATTTTCAGTTACGATACCTTGAGCATTCATATATAATTCCTCTTTTAACTAAGATGCCATTTAAAAATGCAGTCTTAATATCCATGCGATAAATATGTAAATAATTTGATTCGCAAAACATATGATATAACGGAAACTAGCTATTCGAGTTACTGCCGCGAAAGTTTCATTGTAATCAGTAAGACTAAAACCTCTAGCTACTAGACGTGCCTTATATCTCACGGGTTTCCCGAAACCATCATTTTATATCGTAAAAATCCATTTATAATCGCCAATATTTTTATTTTTTGGTCTCGGGACTAGAGTACACGTGTTATTCCTTTTGAGAGAGTTTAGTTCATCATTTACCCCTTTTTCCACTGAGCTCTATTATCTAGACACTTTATCTCATCAAAAGACCTTTGAAGTACCTTTGAAGAAACCGACTGAGCACTATACAAGTACTCTTCGTTCACAGCTTTATACGATACGGATGGTTGACCTTTTATCCTTTCACTCCTCTAGGTTAAATGATTGATCAATTTAAGAAAATTGATCATTAACAGATAATGGATCTGAAATTCTTTTAGAAGTCAGTGGCATTTTATTACCTAATTTACGAATTTTAGAAACACTGCCTTGTTCATCAATATCCGATATTATTGATTTACGTATGCTAGAACATTGAGACTTTAAAGGTACTGATTTCAGCCTTATCAGTTTCACCATGAGAGCATTCACCACTACTCCCATCAGGCTTTAACGATGGCCTGGTGTCAACAAAATTAGTCTCATCAATAATAACGTCCCTGACAGTTTCAAATCTTTCACAATCTGTGTTCCATACTTTATAGCCATTTGGGTGATAACCTACCAGAATACCCTTCCATGACGTTTCGTCAAATTTACCTTGACTTCTTTTGCTATGTACATACACAGTTGAACCAAACACCCAAAGTGTTTTTATATTAGGTTTTCCATCATGCCACATTTCATATAGTGTTTTGGTTAGTTCTAAATCCCTTGTTGGAGTAATATTTATCAAATGTACTGCAGTTAATACTGCCTTGCCTCAAAAATATTTCTCCAACTTTCCATTGAACGAGCTTTTTCAGTAATAGTTCTAACCATACATTCCGCTACACCATTTAACTGTGGAGTTCGCAGTACTGTTAAGTGATATGTGATACCTTTTTGTTTACAGTAATCTTTTATATCACTAGACAAATATTCACCACCATTATCACTGTATAATTAGTATACTAATTTCAAATTGAACTTTGCCTCACCTTTCGCGACAAAGTCTTTAAACGCCGAGAATACATCTGATTTATAATGTAACAAATGTCTCTGTCGCAGCGTATGGATGTGGTCTATGGTACTATAGCCTTTTATTATTTATAGTACTTTTCTTGTTCTATACCTACTTCGATATTGTTTAGTTGTATTTGTATATCGAACCATAGTTTAACTAGTACCACTGATGGTACTAACAATACAACAATATTAATGATGGTACAGTAAGCTCCCATTCAAGCTTTACATTTACACTGCAGTGTCAAATGTATCTTACAAGAATTCATTACAGACACCGGGACAGGTGATAGTAAATAAATGTTTGTTAACAAGATAAATTATTAAATAATAAATTTAAAAAATGTACACCACACAATAATGTGTAAATCGATTAAGAAATTTACTTTTACTTATATGGCCTAAACGTTGATGCCATATCACATATTCATTACTTTGACATGTTTGGGAAACTGATACGCTCATCTTTACAGGTAAATTAAAATCTACAATAATGAAATTTTGGCGAGATTTACCTTTCATGATGACTTTACCATCTTTAATGACGTGAACTCCATCTTGGGAAAAGATTACCGTCAGCCCCGCTTGCTGCATCCTGGCCACAGACAGCAGGTTGTACGGCACCTCTCGGCAGTACAGCACCTTCTCGAGTACTCCGGAAACGCCCATGTTGCTGGTGACCTTAATAGATCCACGTTTCGTAGCTGAAATAAATTCACCCTTATTAGCCACCGTAATTTTTATTGGCTCATTCAATTTTTGCCAAAAAATGAAGATATCATCCCTGTTATGATCCGATGCGCCAGAGTCCAGTATAAATGATAATCAGTCCAGTCCTGAAAGCATATCCAGAAAAATCATCTGATGTTGATGTGGATGGTTTATTCGTTTCATCGGCTTGAATAGTTCTGGTTCATTCAGAGGCAAATTTTTAGTTATTTCTTTTATAATAATAACAGTCTTCCTTCACGTGTCCATTACGCCCACAATGATGACATTTTACAAATTGGTGTCTGTTCTGTGTATTTTTTTATTATTATTTTGGCGAGTACACGAAGGCATCCTTTTAACTTTCTTTTATTGGGCCGGTTAATGTTTACACTGAGAATTTTGGAGCTTATGTCAGAATTTTCACTTTAAGTTTAATTTCGTGATCTAATAATCTGATTTTAACGAGAGCAGTCCGGTTGTTTTCTCTCATACATTACTCCGGGCTTGTGGAATCGGTTCGTCTATGTCTCTTAAAATTTCCATCTCACTCAATAGAGAACATATTCTAAATTTCCATATTATGCTGTATTCACCATCGAATTCTTTTATATTTCTCATTTTTTAGTTTTGAAGAATCCATTGCTTGCGAAATTTTTTTTTCAAATAATTGGCAATCTAACATTGTCTAACATGAACATGAACACGTCACACGAAAATTTTGAATTTTGAAAAATTTCACAAAATCACAATATGAAAAACACGAACCTGAGCCCATAACCTATTGAATAGTAGCGATTTATATTGAAATAAAAAGATATATTTAGCCGAATTATCTGTTTATTATTTAGAACACACTCGGAAGCAATATCAATCGAAAGATATAAAACAAGACGAATGACAAATCAAATCTGTCAGCGGAGCATAGTCATTAAACATAGACAGTAATTCCTTTTTACTGGTTCCATCATTATAACTATGAAGATTGTTTTGTATTAAAACCTTTCTATAATTCAACACCTTACCTATTTTTCGACCATCCAGTCGAAAACTGAATTTTTTGAGTAAAGCGTGTACCCTTTCTTGACCACCTCATTTTATGAATTTGGTCATAAAATTTACGTTAAAATCTAATTAATCCACACAGTAAAGGTCATAAACTAGCTGCACAAACAATAAATAATCCAATATTACTTAAGATTAATTAAAAACTTTCCGTACAAGTAGTGGCACCTTACTATTTTTTTCTTAATATTCAACGCATGTGACGCTCTCCGCTGCTAACCTCAGACAAATAATTGGTTAGTTTTCGCAGCTTTCGTTCAATTCTTCTAGTTTGTGTGTGTGGGGGGGAACAATGTATTCAGGTTGCTACTTGTTTATGTTTTGGTGATGCAAGTATACCAATATTACTATTTTTGATCATTTAACAAGGGAGGACCGTTAAATGGTCGAAAATTGGCAGTAATCGGGAAACAGGCGCATCTACCCTACTATGTTATGTAACCTGTCACAATTTATGACACGTCATACTGTTGATACAATGTATATATACGTGGAGCTTTATGTACCTATATATATTATATATATTTGTATATTTCTATTATTCCATGTTGAGTGTATTACGTAGATATTAAGATTTTTGTTGTTGTTTATAGCTTAGTGTGTGTGCCATAGTGGTGCCTCTTCAGGGTGTCTACGGAAGACCAGCGCCGGGGAGTCTGCGACGCCTCGCTTCGCTTTATGCTGAGTAGATACCCTTTCCGTGGCACATCTATTAGTGTTTTCCCTTTTTTATTTGTTATTCTGTGTTAGTGCCATTGAATAAACCATTTTCTTTCTTTCTTTCTTTTTTCTTTCATTAATACTCACGCTGGGCTTTAAATGTTGACCTTAAGACTGCCCTTATGTCGCTCGTAATAGCGGCGGCTTTCGTAATGCAAATGTAAAGCTTGACGTGTTGCTGACTGTACTTTACGTATTACTTACCTATATTATCTATGACTATGTATGTACCTAACATAGTTGAATAATACTTATGATGTTATTAAAAATTCAGATTTGTAAAATTAGTTTTGAAATCCCCCATACAAAATAGTTAGGTCAGTGAAAAAATCACTGTGGTTTTATGAAACCAACATGCAAGTGAAACTTTTTTTTCGGTTCGTAGGCATTTAACTGAAAATTTCCGAAAAAATATTAAATAGGGTAAGTTCTTACTTATTAAAATCGCCTCTCTAATCCTAACCTAAATCTTTTTGTTCTTAAAAGAAAATTATAAATAAAAAACAAATTGAGATATAAATAAAAGGAATTGATATACCTACCTAATAAACAAAAAGCAATAAAGAAAAACAAAATAATAAAACAAGCAATTTTTAAAAAAAATAACTACATCAGGACAGGATCGAACCACTGCCACACAGATTTAAAAACGAAGATCTAACGAGTAGACCAATCCTGACCTATTGGAAGTGGTGAAATTTACGATGTCATGTTTTTGTGTAATTCGACCATAATTCGACATTACACTTTCAAATGTATGGGAATTAGAAAATTAATTTTGCAGTTTCGAATTTTCAATGACGCCATTACTATTATGATTATGTCAAAATACCTACATACCAAACACCTTGTAGGTAATATAATAAAATAAAATAATTCAACTCAATCTGTGACCATACGAACAAGCATACATAAGTAGTGCCATCTATGAGTGAGCAGTATATAATCAAATGGTTAAAGCAGACATTGCGTGCTACTTTGAGCTATGCTTTTGAGAGATACATTGAAGTTCAGACAATTGTCGCTAGGAGTGCTATAAATTTGTAAAAAGAAATGTTAAACCGTTCTAGCATGACTTAAAAACGTATTTTGATACTTCCCACGTGCTAAGTTATTTTTTAAAATATAATCAATAGTTTTATGAATCTCCTTGTTGACTTTTACTAAATTCACTAAAAAGTCATTACAAAAATCGATTAAAGTAGCGCCATCTATTGATGCTTTTATAGATTTATTTTACTTTTGTTCGTGATGGGTCCCCGTGGCTGAATTGACAATTCCTCTATCTCCCAGAATTGACGTAGCTGTTTATCTATAGATTTTAAAGTATCTGTTTGCCCAAAATTGCAATGTATATTAGTAGATTTTAGTGACAAACTATTATTTACATAACCAGACACAATCCAGCCTAATTTTGTATTTTGAATGTACGGGCCATTAGTTAAGCGTATTTTCCCATCTATTAGTAGATCCCAAAACAAATCTGCGCCTATTAATAAATCGATATCATGGGATTCACAGTAGTAGGGATCAGCCAGCATAATATTTTTGGGAATGTCAAACAACTTATGGGGTAATGAGACCGGAGGCAACTTCGACGTAATCTGCTGAAGAACTAAACATTGAACGCGTGAAACAAAATCTTTCTGTGGCAATGTTGCAATGAACTCGTTGCGTTATTGAATGCCTTTTTTCGCTATATGTGTTAGGCTTGTGTGAAACGGACAGTGGGGGTGATTCTGAAGCGACCACCTAAAACTATAACTAAATAAAATTAGAGATAGAAATGTCAATCACCGTTTGGTATTCAGAACTCACAAGTTAACTCTAAAATTAAGAGTGACGTTACTAAACTACTCAATTTAGTGTTAGATGTTATTTTCGTATTCTGACATGCTTCCTAAATGTAATTTTTTCTATAATTTTAAATATGTCAAACTAATTTTAGGAGGTGAACTTTTAGGTGCCGTCTAAATTTATCTTGTTACTTTTTAACGATTTTCTAACATTACCGAAGTCAATTTTTTTTGTGCAACTTGCCAAATGGATGATGAATTGGTTGTTATGGCATTTATAAGGAAAGGCTTTTATAGCATCAATTGCCAAGTCGTGAGTTGTAATTTGTTTGTTCCCAAGTAGTCTAATAGTACTGACATTTAGATGATAGGTAGGTTATGTATGTATGTATTTACTCTTACAACAGAAATTAATATTCTATCTGCAGGTAGAAGTATGCCTATCTAAAATTTGTTGCCTAGCAATTACTATTATTTGCAGTAAATAACAGCGGTTATTGTGAAAAGAAAACAAAAATTACTAATGAAACAAAATACGCAATTTTAAAATTCAGAGGAAGTCACGAAGTACCTATCTATACAACTACAGACTACCACGTAATTTTTTTTATTTCAAGGCATAGGCGCGAAGCCATCACAATCGCAGGATAAATGTCGAATAATTTTTCTTTTGTGATAAAATGAATGATAAATAATAAAATTTCTTTTCTGTTATTTACAAATACGATCAAATCTTAAATTAATAATTTCTGATAGTAAAATTAGTAGAATATAGCTGTTTTTAATGTTTCTAAATTATCCCGTTTTTCTACAGCACTAGGTGTATTTATAATCTGTGTATTCAATTTAAGAAATTGTCAAATACAGTTTAAATTAAGAGAGCCCGGCGTTTCAGAATACGAATTACCCCAAAACTAATTTAAAATTATATGTTTAATTTTAGTTTTAGTTTTAGTGCAGGTAACTTCAGAATTACCCCCAGTGTTCCTAACATGTCTGCCTTGTCGCGTAAAAAAATTAATAATTCCTCTACCTTTACAGTATTTACAGAATTACTCTTATTTGCAGACATATCTTTAAACTGCTCCCACTCGCGTTCGGTAGCTTGATCTAACTTTGATACGATTATAAAGATAATCAACGTATCCCAGTATTCCGTGGGTTCTCCTAACAACTTGAGAGCGCGTAAATTTTTTAAAGTAATGTCTATAAGTTTTCTTATTTGAACAGAAGATTCTTTTGTCACTGTAGGCATAGAAAATAAAGCCTTTACATGATTGTGGATTAACATTTTACTGTTATTATAGCGATTAGTCAATAACTCCCATGCCACAATGTAATTATCTGCCGAAAACTCCAGGGCATCGATCACCATGTGAGCATATTTTTTCAGCGACGACTTAAGATAGTGAAATTTTTGAATTTTTGTAATATATTTTGAGGAATGTACTAATGATATAAATGTGTCGCGAAACTCTAACCACTGTTCATAGGAACCATCGAATTCGGGTAGCGAAATAGTTGGTAATTTTACGGATTGAGTCAAGTTACTCTCGTTCGTAAAACTAAACTCATCATCAATCATACATTTAGATTTAGCCAATATTGTATAGTATTCTATTTCAAAACTATCGCGAGCTTCTATTTGTTCTTGCAAATTGCTATCAGAAATCAACTCATCAATGCTAGTCTGAATCTCATTGAACTCACTAAACAATATATTTACACCTTGAATACGCAATTTCAACTGAGTCTGCTGTTCAACTGTTAATATTGTTCCTTGTAACGAAGTAACATATTTTTTGAAATTAGTAAGCCTACTCTTGACTATCCCTCGTTTTTTATTAAGATCTTTAATTGTTAAGTTAACATCAGTAATCTCACTAGAAGTCATTTTGGATATGTATAGGAAATACTCACAGTTTACTCGATCGAAGCTGATCTGCCGCTCTCTGCGTGAAATGAATAAGCACACTCAACCCTGAGCAGTATATGCCACTGAAATTGACACAAGAACGAAATTACACACGAAATTATATGGAGAGGGGAAATAGGTTGGCTCGTCTCACCAAAAGGCGCTGCGATGCTGCTGTGGCTGACGACGAAATGTTTTGCGTGAAGATTTCAATAAATATGCGAAGATTTCAGTTGCGCGATTTTCATAAAATTCTTCGCTATACTTGTTTTCTCCTTCTCCTTGTAATATGTTATTCTTATAGTACAGAAAATATCCGTCTCGAAGGACCAATTACATGTATATAAACATGTGATAGGATTAATTTGATTTCGCTAGATAAAAGTAAAACTGCAATTCGTTCAAGGATTTGAAAGCTCTATATTGACAAGACATATTTACAAGCCATAAGTATTTTGACATATCGATAACAAAAGAGTAAAGCGTCTCCGATGACATATGGTTGACGCTGTAGCGCGATGAGGTTGAATAGCGTTCCGTGCGCTAACAGTTTTATGTATTCGTTATTGTTAGGACAAGGTTTGTGTAATATAAAAATTACAATAATTTAAACAAACATTTCAGTAATTTTGTTAAAAAACATGGCGATACAAAGTACGCCGGGTCAGCTATTTATAAAAAAAATGTCATAAGTAGGTATGTAAAAAAATTCTACCTCTATAAAAAATCTAATTCGACCCGCCTGCGTTACTCATGGTTATAAAGTGATTTCTCACATCATGATGCGTTTGATTACCTACTTATTCTTTCCCAGTACTTGATAAAAGGATCGCAATATATTGTAATTTTACCTATTTACAATTAAATTATAAAGTAAATTGGCATTACCTCACGTCTATCCTAGGAATCCTAAGACATTCGTGAGCTAAAATGCCATAGGATCGCAGGAGCACGGAAGAGGTCAAGTTTCACAAAGTGAGGCATGAAAGCCAACAGACGGATCTCCATCAAGATGTTTTTTAGTACTCCGGCGAATATTTAAGTGCATGAATGAACCAAATTGTACCAATTCAGGGGCATCGATCGGCGGCGAGTCGAATTAAATTTGTTAGATTTTTTATAGAGGTAGAATTTTTTTTATAAATAGAGAGATATAATCAGGGAAAGGTACCAGAAGTGCATAACAGTAAAACAGATTTCCATAAAGATGTTGCTAGAAATGCCTCTTTCCAAAATATGAAATAAAATCTACCTACATGGAATAAAATTTCAGTTGAGAACCTGTAACGTTGTACTTAAACAACGTAAATAAAAATATCAAAATATTATAAAAAAAACTACATAATCACCATTTTTATTAAACTAAATTATTAATTTACTTAAAGAACAAACATTAAAGCTATTTCTTAACTACATCATGTCAAAATACCTAAAACTTTAAATTAAATTACATATTTTGTTGAACAAAAAATATTAGTCTACGGAACCTTCAAGTACGGGCGGTCGCAAAGGTTCGCGATGATGCGCTCGCGCATCTCCAATTACTGGCGAAAACAGCCGACGCGGCGACGGTCTACGCGGAGCAGGCGCTCGGCAGCCGTCGGATTTCCCAACCGTCAGACCATTTGAACGCATCGAACGGGACGGCTGTGTCCATCGATCCAAGAGCTGCTATTTGCGATCTTTTCAAAAGTAATAATATTGTGCTGAAATCCCGCTGGGGTAAGTTTCCATACAATTATTAGAAGTGCTCAATTGTAAGGTGGTTCTTTTGTATTTTTAAACTTCTAACGCTGCTTTTCCTTGGTCGTGTATCCTCTTCGAGTGACACTGACCTTTGGACCGTGCTACGTGGTCGCTGAGCCTTTCTAAAGCTGCCATTCTTCTGGGCTTCCAGGAACTTCGCACAGAATAGTGTCGCATAGGCACGTACACCTTCCTACTACCAGCGCTGGCTGAAGAAAATCGCAACTGAATTTACAAGCGAAAGGGAAGCGTCGGAGCGAAACCGGCCTTCGAATCTGGACTGCGGCGGTCAGGCACCTACGGCAGGACCTTCAGGCCAGTGTCAAACCTATTACCTACCTTTACCTTTAATCAAGACGTGAGGCGGCCACAGAATCTTTTGGCAAAATAAATAACAGTACCTTCCTACGTAGTTATTTATTTCGAACCCTATCTACCTGTGGAGGGCTGGTCATCTACCGACCTAGTGCCGCAAACCCTTCTGGTGTACTCCTAGTACACCCCAGTAGAAACTGTTTTTTTAGTCAGGTAGTTGATCACATTTTCCGTTTATCACTAAACTGTTCGGGACTCCACCACGGCACAGAATAGATAATAGTACTAAATAGGTACTGACCACGGACGATATACGGAAATTGTGTACCAAGATCCCAGAACTCCCTAGAAACCTGGCGTAATAGAGAAAGTACCTACATCAGTCATTTTATGACCATGAGTAACTTCGTGCTAACGTTATTCGGACTTACAATAGATTCGATGAAAGATTATTCGATCTAAAAAAAATCGAGCAATAGTTATTCGGTCATTCGTAATTCGGGACTAAGTTGGACAATCGCCACTTTCCTAACTGGTCATATTATTATTCCTAATTCGTCATTGTACAGTCAAATCATTGATTTACTACCAAACGTAGATAGAGCGCTTCATACAAAAACGCGCTTGAAATCTGTCACCTAATCGCCTATACATTTGTACTCGCTGATATATACTTGAATATGCACGCCCGAATGAAAATTACCATAATGAAAGTACCGTATTTATCGAATTCAACCTTATTCTGCAGTATTACGGCAACTATTTTAAGTACAACCGTGGGAAGGGAAGTTACATCATTTCATACCTAGCCACAGATCAAACGACGCATGCATTGTCAACGACACCACCAAACCGCACCACTATGGTACGTAGTACTATTATCTATTCTGTGACTGTGGTGTCGTTTACAATTTTTTTTAGGTAACCACACCACTGCCGACTAGTGATGTCTAACGTGTATAAAAACAAATCGTTGTTTTAATTTTTAATTATTATTAAGTAATGTCGCTGAAATTTGGCGACTTCGCAAGGGATTCGTAAAAAATAATAATTGTATCCTTTACAACAAAACAAAATTAATCATAACGTAACTTCATAACAAAGCAAAATAAAATACTATATCGATAAATGCATACATAAGTTTTGTATTAGAACTTCATTACTGTGGTGTAGTTACCTAAAAAAAAAATGTAAACGACACCACAGTGGTGAGGTTTGGTGGTGTCGTTGACAATGCATGAAACGACGTTTTAGTAATTGCTACAAGAAAATATCAACTTTATACTCTCAAACATAATGCTTGAAATTGTTTATCGCGTTGTTGCTCCAACGCATTAATGAGATAACACATCGTGATACGACGCCCGTGTGAGCGAGACGATTGTGATGTACCGACACTGACGCTAAGCGACATGTATGATTAAAATAATTGTTTTTGATTGGTTTTTACGTATAAATCGAATATATGAAGACATGATAAGACGTGTAATGAGTTTACTCACGCAAAATATGAAATCCCGTCTTTTTTCTGCCGCTTCTGGCTATTGTTACCACCATGAAGCAAATACAAAGAGGAGATGTTACAAGCATCTAGGTCCAGCTCCTATCACCAAAGTCCTGACGTCACGCATTTTTAGTTTTAGCTACTTAACGCCAGAGGCGCTGACATCAGTCGATCTTTTTATCTGTCGGATTAGTACGTCGTACGCTCATCTTTTATTTTAATTTTAAATTACCTAAATACAAAATGAAATGTTGTATTCTATCGTGCAAAAGTTACACAGACGACAGAAACAAAGTTAACGAAAAAAAAATCTCTTTCCATTTGTAAGTACATTAAACAAGCATTATTAATTTATTACTTGACGTATTGCTTCTAGAATGTTCGACGCCACATGGACGCTTCTGTCAATGTCCCGATAAAGCATAAAAGGCCCTCTAGTGGCGAGTAAAAATACTAACGAAAACGTAGGATGTATTTAAGGGCGAAAACAAAACACGTGAATTAATATAAGCAGTTTTAACGATTTTTATTTTTAGATTATATTGACACAGCACCTAATAAATTATCTTTCTCCTACGAATGTATCTTTTAACATAATTATCTTTCTCCTACGAATGTATCTTTTACTGCCACCTAGTAATGTATAGCGGAACTTTTATGTTAACGTCAATAATGCTGGCATTTTAGTAATTCTACTCGCTACACGGTGACAGTAGCGTCGAGCACCCTCCCCCCGCACACCGATTTCCGGCTTCACTTGATTTCATACGGAAAACGCGATAGGGCACCTCCTCTTTGTATTTGCTTCATGGTTACCACCACTTTTGAATGCGCACTTCGGCATGTTTACGTGCCGACAGCTAATCACTCACTATGGAAAGGAACTGCACGAGTCGCGATTGAGCAGTTCTTCACCGGCCCACTTTTCGATCGTTCATGCGTTATCTACATTTGGTAGTAAATCAATGAGTCAAATGAAATCGCGAACACGTACGAGATATACTTTGTACTACGGTTACTAGACAAAAATTTACTTAAGGCGGAGTCCCATGTAACTAAATTTGTATGACTTGGCCGCAACCGATCCGTAGTCACACCGTATTACCACACCAGTGTGACTATGGTTCATTTTATTTATCCAACTCGTTATAACTCCGTAGTGGGTGGAGGGGTAATCGTAAATTACCCGTCCACCCACCAGGGGGAAAGTCCAGTAGGTGTGGACGGGTCGTGACTTCGTGACCCCAAATACTGAATTTGTACCCAAAATGCAACAGTAACTTTTTTCATCTTTCACTTTCGATAAAATGCATTTCTTCGTCCGCACCATTATTAAAAGTCTGCAACTGCAAGGCCATTATATTACAAAATCATTGACTCTATATAAATACTAAAGTGTTAATGATATTAGCTTCGTGATAGACAAGTAACATTTACTCATCTATTAATTATCTAAAGAGGTTCTTATCATCATCACAGCTCATATACGGCTCGAGCCTACCCATGTTAGGGTGATTAGGCCTTAGTCAACCACGCTGGCCCAGTGCGGATTGGTCGACTTCACATACACCATTGAATTTCTTCGCAGATGTATGCAGGTTTCCTCACGATGTTTTCCTTCACCGTAGCAGCGTCAGACAAATGTACATATGAAATTCGAAAACGAAAAACACATTGATACATGGCGGTCTCGAACCCGGACCTCCCGATTGGAAGGCAAGTGCCGAGTTCACAGCGCCACCGACGCTGTTCAGGTTCTTATCATTTACCAGAAATTCTATAATAAGTTTGTGCAGGCAAATGTACATGGTATGACGAGTGAGGAATATGACCAGTTAGGAAAGTGTCGAATATGACCAATCAGGAATATGACGAATCAGGAACAAATCCTTATTAATGCGTCAAATTGTTTTACACGAAATAAGTAACAAATTGTTTAACAATATACCGACCGGTATACCGACCACCAGAATGTCCCTCGGATTTCGTTGCAAGCTTGCAAGAAAGGCGGTTACAACTTGTGTCTGAAGTCGAAGACTCTCTAGGGCGAGTGTCCGAATGGGGTGCAAAGAACTTGGTTAAGTTCTATCCCACGAAGACACAAGTGTGCGCATTCACTGCGAAGAAGGACCCATATATCGTAATGCCTCAAGGAGTTACTCTTCGTATGTCCGATGGTCTTAGGATCCTCGGCGTGGAAATTTCTGCTAAAATGCAGTTTAGGAGTCATTTGGAGGACGAGACCAAATTGGCGAGCAAAAAGCTGGGCGTCCTGAACAGAGCCAAGCGGTACTTCACTCCAAGCCAGCGGCTAATGGTCTATAAAGCACAAATTCGGCCGCATATGGAGTACTGCTCGCATTGAAGTAGGCAGTGACTGAACTGTGCCCCTGGCATTGCAGATGGCCATGAGCGGTGGTTACCACTTAAGATCAGCAGGCCTATTCTGTAACTTCGGTTGCTAACTAAATAGAACTGTAATTTTTGAAAGGAACTTAACATCCATTACTACTATCATGAACGCTGCCGTAACACATAAGATCACTAAACCAATAATGGATATAGTGTCTTTCAAAAATGACATTTCTAGTTACCAACCGTAGTTAGCGAATAGGCCTGCAGGTTAGCGGTGGGTCGTCGTCAAATTTTTGGACAACGAAACGCAACCGTTTTTTCAAGAACGAAAACTAGTCCTCGAAACGGTTCTCGTTCGCAACTGGTTTGAGTGGTGGCGGACGCGGGCGACGGACGGCGCGGCGCGACACCCGAACGTTCGAACTACTTCGAACAAACGAAACGTAACGTAGGTAATCGAAGTCTCGTCGACGTTTGTTTCGACAAGTGAAGTGGTTTGCTGTTAAATAAATAATTTTGTTGTCATATATTATTTATTATTACATTTTTATTGCAAAACAACCTTGCACTCTATACACGGTTATTTTTTATCACCCCGGAAAATTTCAGGGACGCTTCACATGGTATTAGAATGATTTAAATATGAATAAAAAAAATAACTCACTTAATTTTATATTAATTTTGTAAAAAATCAAAAAAATGCTGCACTAGCTGAGAGCAGCATTTTTAGGGATTTTTTTTTCTTAATTTTTTATTTAATTTTTTTTTACTTTTTATATAATAATGGATGTGTCCTGAAGCGTCCCTAAAAATTTCCTAACCGTGTATAAATCATGATAAGTGAGATACACAGCATACTAACCACCAACTCGTTGCGAACGAGACGAGAAAGCGAAATAATAAATAGTCATACGATAATCGACTATAATAGTTCAATAATAAGGATTATTTTATTAATATCATAGATCCAAAGCAAACGGAACGAACGACAACGTCGCAATGGTCACATTGCGTTCTAGACTGTATTTACATCGTCGTTAAGTTCAAATTCGCGTAAGACAATCAAAAGACTGGTTGTGCGACGAAGACTGCTTTGAAACGAAACATGAAACGGTTCCATCGTCGCGGAACACAAAACGGTCTATAAAAACACTTCGTCTTTGCAACGACCACCTCTACTGCAGGTGGGACACTGGCTCGTCTGCCACCGTTAGGCGCATACCACATTGCACCGGACACCGCTCCGGTGTGCGGTACTGCGGTTTCTAATTTTGACTGAAGAATCTTAATTTGTATACAAAAACCGCAGGGTATAACACACTCACATCGCATCTCCTTGCGGGTGTGCGGCGCGCGCGACGGTACCGCACTCCCGGACGGTGATGCGGTGCGGTCCGCGGGGTATGCCACACTGTCGCAGTATCGTACGGATCACAGAGAGTACCTTTTATATACGAAAACGGTACGGATTTTTGCGTAGAAAGGACGTGCATACGCGTAATAGATCTCGACGGTGATGCTGGGCGTAGTGCACCGCAGCTCCGGACGGTGATACGGAGCAAACCGTACGGTGGCACGGTTCCTTGTCCCCTCAGCCGCATGCGGATTTCGTCCCTCCGTACACCGCAGCGGGATACGGCAGCAATGTGTTAACCGCCTTAGCAATAAAAAAATAAAAGTCGATTTAATATTCCTATGTATTTAATTATGATGGGCTCACAAACAAGTGGTTATTGTTACTGAATCAATCATCACCTGACTAGATTTCTCTCAATTGAGTCGATGTTTATTTATTTATATACAATAGTAATTACTAAAAGTATATACAAAATGAGTAACTAGTGAATTTTTAAATACTTTAGTCATAGTAGATAATCAATAAGGACATCATCTGTGAATAATCAATAAATGGTAAGAAATGCAACCATTACAAGACAAATTTAGTATAATATCTAAGAAACTCAGAAAAAATTTGTTCAGTTCCCTTAACCACATCCCCTTGTACACAAACTGTTGAATATCATACATTTAAGACGTTGGCCAATCATTGCACAAAATTCTTAGGCATTTCTGTTTTAGAAAATTGCAAAGTGTTATCAATCATTTGAAACAGCTCAGGTGGCTGTGGTATTCTGCCAGTTTCCAATTTGGACCATAGTGGTATGTTGTTCAGAGATATTTCAAATGCTCCTGATGAAACTAATTCTCCTTCAATCACATTACCCAAAAAGAACATCATCATACAGGCATAAAGTTTATTATTCAAACACCAACTCCACCAAGCTGGCTGTGGTTTGTTCAACCAGGCAAATATATTTACTCCGCTGAGTATACACATAATGAGCATTATCTTACCGAGACCCTGAAATAAAATAAATGAATTAATTTCTGAGTTGAATTTGTAAATAAATTTATGGTGGGTGGGCCATGATAAAAATAGGTTGACAGCATACATAGACATGAGTATGCAACTATTTTTACATGACTGTATTAGATATACCTACATATGACTAGACTACACTACTATGAGAATACATATTGACCTTGAGACCATGCGTATATAGCTTGTAATAGTGGCGGTTTTCATATTGAAATTTAAAGGTTTGTTGACTGTCCTTGATTTCGCATACCAAAAAGAAGAGCAATACAGAAAAAATCCTCTTATAAAACTGTTCCATTTAATCAGCGGTTCATTATTATTTACACTAGCTGTGTCAACCAAAATCTATAAATACGAGGGGCAGCTGAAAAGTTCTGAGCCTAAGGTACATGTAGGTACTTTAATCACTCGCGCAAGTAGTCACTAGTTGAGTGACATCTAATTAGTATATAAGGAAAGTTTTGTCTAATTAGGATCATTATAGTCCAAGCAATCAATCTGTAATACATCAACATGTCTGAGTCATCGCGGAACATCGTGCCGACATAAAATTGGATATAATCTTACTCATAAAATTGGGAAAAACGGAAAAGGAGATTTTTGAAGAAATGTCTGCAGTTTATTCGGAGTCTGGACTATCGTCTGCCACAGTCAAACGTTGGGCAAGACTATTTCAGCAAGGTCGAGAGTCATCGGAAGATGACCCCCGCCCGGGGCGCCCAACAAAGCCGTCACAGACGAAAACATCGCCAAAGTGAAGAAAATTGTACTGGAGAACCGTCGAATAAAAATGTGGCAGATAGCAGAAGAGTTGGGCATCAGTAAGGAACGAATTGGAGATATCTTACTCAATCATTTGCACATGAATAAAATTAGTGCACATTGGGTTCCAAAAATCCTCACGCCGCTCGATAGACAGCGTCGAGTTGAAACTTCAATGGAGATTATAGACTTGTGCAAGGACAATTTGGACGATTGTCACCGTGGATGAAACGTGGATTCGACAATATGATCCAGAATCAAAACAAGAATCAATGCAGTGGATTGAAAAGGGAGAGAAACCGCCAAGGAAAGGACGAAAAGTCGACTTCGAAACTCATGGGCACTATTTTTTGGGATTCGGAAGGGATTTTACTTATTGACTAATAAAAAAAACTACAATGAACGCCACATATTACGCAGCACTTATATATTTTATCTGGCTCAGAACTGAACTTTTCAGCTATCTCTCGTATCACTATGCATATTCTCCGCCCAAAAGTTAGAGGTGTATTAGAACATCCATATTTCACCAATTTTTATGTTTAAATTAATAGGTGAGCCTGTTGCATTGCCACTATTCCTGTTTTAATTCCTGCTATTAAGGATTTTCCTAAAAATTCATAGTTTTGACTGACCAGGACCTTGTCACACTTGTAGCTAACAGTACCAAAGAGGCTGATTGCCACAGGGATGGGGAGGGAAGGATATGGCACAACAGGAGAGAGTAACATTATTAGCAATAAGTTAGTTTTAGGCATTTTTAATTAAAGAAAAACTGATCAACGAAATATGGGCTTATATTATTATTATTCTACTTTCGATTGTAAACAAAATTTCTGCATATTTTTATTAGTACATTGTAAAATTTCCAATTTACTTACAATCGATCTAGATAGGTACATGTTAAAACCAGGATCATAATTTGCACCAATAACTGAGATTTCTGGGTACTTTTGTTGAATAATGCCTGCATAGTCTTCAAAAATTTTTCTGTAGCCACAAGAATAACTGAAACAATAATGTAAAAAATAATGGAAAGATATTATCTTAAGTGCACTACTTTTAGCAACTTGCATTTGAAAATAATAACAAGATTCTACTCTTCAACATTTAATGGCACCTGTACATCCTCATAACACATTGTGTATGAGCTCTCACCAATTTTTTGGTCCAGAGGGTGACCCTGTACATTCTCACATGACATTTATGACAATGAACCACAATCAATGTCTGACGAGAGGCCCAAGGGGAAGGAGTGTTTCTGTTTGTCAATTCTGGTGAAATAGCAAAGAGAGAGAGATATATATATTCGGTATAAGAAATATATAGCCTCATCTGTTATTTAATGATAATAAAGTATATAAGCTAGATAATGTATTTATTCATACATCGCAAATACGTCATACGTGCCGAAGATGTTAAACAATAAATTGTTTAATGTTTTTTTTCGGTGAGCTTCCCTGATTAGTTACTCGTATTTTTGAAAGTCGAGTATCAGCTGAGAGAATATACCCCAAGGAATTGAAAAAATAATGGTTGCCTACTTTCACCTCTGTGCAAATATGGGGTTGCCAGGTATTAAGGCGACTAGAGACCTGAAAAGGTCGTTTTTGGGGACCTACTACTCTTAAACTAGCCGGTAAAAAATTCCACAAAAGGGTGATTCTTAAATAAATTTCTGAAAACTTTGAAAAATCAAAGTTTTTTTTACGACATATTGCGATGTACATCAAAAGTATATATCAAAAGCATATTTTTGATGCATATGAACAAGCTCGGGAAAAGTAAAAAAAAGGGGGGCATAAACACGGCTGTGACAGATTGTGCCTCGGTCGTGACATTACTGAACTTTCAAAATTCGGACACGGCGTTGACGTGTTAAGGTTGTCCCTTTTTATAAATAATATTTTCAGATTTTTTTGTGAGATGCACACTACATTCAGCCATTTGCAAATCTGACAAGAGGACAGTTTTGTTGTTATATCTTCCTAATAATTTTACGACAAAAATTATATTCAGATATTATACTAGAGATAATTTGCTAAGTAAATAAATATACAGTTTACTGGTTTTCCGTAAAAATATATGCAATTCTTACAACTCACACGAGAAAACGTAAGAATAAGAATCATCCAAAAAATATATTTTACGCTTTGATATGTGCCATATAAACTGTACATTTGAAGAGTTTGAGGTATATTAAATAGTTTGCTTGTTTGCCAACTTATCGCAATAAAATAAGGTATTTAGTTGATATAGTTTATGGTTATTTATTTTGTACATATTTAGTCTGTGTACTACTATTTAAGAATTTGTTGCTTTTTATCTTTCCCGCGATCATCTTTTTGTCTCCAAACACCCAGTGAGGTTGGCTGGAAGAGATCCCTTTTAGGGATAAGTCCATCTATGTACTACATGTCCTTTCTGTATGTTTGTCAAATGAATGATTAAATGTGCAATAAAGAATATGAAAAAGAAATATATAAAAAAGTAGCGTCGAAGGCATAATCAAGACGAAAATACACCTATTGAAAAAAATCAGGAAATGAGCAATAAAGCCACTGAAGAAATAAATAGAAAACGAAGAGACAAAAAGTCACAATACCGAATTTGTTAGTCCTTTACGTAAAAGGTTTTTCGGAATTATATTTGTGAAAAATTAAATGAATAAAGTATTTTTTTATTCTTGAATTTTTATTTCATGGACATACAAAAAGACAGACATTTTCATTACATTTATGAGAAAATCGTGAGTTGAGCCGAAACCTACCCGTGTTAACATAGTCATCAAAAAATTATGGCGGCATTGAAAAATCGACAATGAAAAATTAATTTTGAAATCCCGCATACAATGAATGGGTCTATTAGAATTTTCAATGACGCCATATCTTTACATGACTACGTTAACATAGGTAGGTTTCGGCTTGATAGGGTATTGACCAAACACGGTGTATAATATATTTCAAACTCACGATTTTGTCATAAAACTAATGATGTTTGTCTGTTTGTTTCTTTGTACCTCAATGAACACCTTGCTAAAATATACATTTGACTGCCCGCTTGGATAAGCTGGGGTTGATTCATCGGCTTGACCATTTTATTATTGAAACTGACTGACTAAACAACTTGAATGAAGTTACTCTTTTCATAACCATACCTGTAACACATCAATAATGTGCTATTTTTACTAAGGATTGTATACATATAAATTAAAAAAAAAGCAAGATAACCTTGTACCACAGCCTTGTACCTACATAGGTCACACTAAGTTTCCGAAATTGGTCACTTACATAAACAATACTAGCTGTGCCCGCGAACTACGTTTCGCCATATATTTTTTTCCCGCTTTTACAACATTTTTCATTGATGCTCAGCTCCTATTAGTCGTAGCGCGATGTTATATGGCCTATATAGGTAGCCTTTCTCGATAAAAGGGCTATCCAATACAAAAAGAATTTTTCAATTTGAATCAGTAGTTCCTGAGATTAGCGCTTCAACTAAACAAACAAATAAACTGTTCAGTTTTATAATATTAGTAATAGTATAGATTTAAAAAGTTATTACTAAATTTGAAAATTGAACGCTTTAGCTGAAGAATACAATTTGCTTCATTTAACTATCAATTGTTTTCACATTGTGGCGTAATTTTAAAAAGTGCGTGATTACAATAAAATGGATTATCTCGGGAAATTGGCATGATTTTTTACGATTTTAAGTGTAATTTGACAGCTCAGCAGAGCCTCGCTCGGCTTCAATCTGCTCTATATGAAGAAGCAACATGCAAGACGACTTTTTATAGCTGTTTGCAGAATTCAAACGCGGTCGGACTGGACTAGACTGAACAAACTGGACACGTGGCAACTGTTGCTTTAGAAAATTGTCGTACCGTGACTGGTACACGACCATTTGTTTACCGGAAATTATTAACAAACTCCGTGAAAATAACACTAAACACCGTATCATGTTGCATCACGAGACCACGACAATGCAAGTTTTCACATGGCCAGACAGACAAATGAGTTTTTGAAGGCGAAAAACGTACAACTTATGATGTCATCCTGCATACGGTCCTGGGGGCCAATCGCGCTATAGTTCTAACGGACCGCTCTGGTTCAACTCCAATCCAGTTCTAATTACAATTTAACTTTGGACAAAATTGGTAATGCGCTAATTTCTACATGAGAGTTGAATCGCAAGCAAAGCTGGATCTCATTTGGAACTCTAGAGATAACAGAGAGAAAGAGAACAGAAAAACACTCAACACTGATAAAAGCCAAACTTCAATCCAAAAAAAGGAGTGTCGCATGAACTTTGTATTTTGACAGCGGTTTCGTACCAATTTCAATCGGTTTGTGTTTCAATCTCCTGTCAAAACATTACCGTGATACGAACAGTTATAAAAGTTGTAGTGTATTCCAATTCAACTACATTTATTTATTGCTATTGGTCTCCTGAACTGGCACAATGGAAAAAATTTCTGTTCCCAAAAATCCAAACCAATTACGCGATCAACGATTTTCATCTCCAGAAGAGGCTGTTTTTAAAAAAATCATATTTGGCCATTTGTAGTATTTTTTATTACTGATTCCGGAAACTTTTACTGTGCCCCACGTATTATTGCATAGTCCCAAAAAATGTATCTCTGACGTACACCCTACTATTGATATTTAGATGCGAGGTAACGACGGGTGGCGCGGCGCGAACACTAGGCCACGCCGGGACGTTCAAGGCCATTGGCGGCTATAGGCCTTAACAGGTAAGTAACTGTTATTAATATATCCTCATGAGACAGTTAATTGAATTACATATCTGATGAAAGCTTAGTTTACTCGGGGTAGTGAATTTCAGCCGATGAGTTTCGTTCCAGAACCACCTGAGTGAAACCGAGGGTAACGGGCCAATTACTCCGCTCGTATTTCTGAATGCATTAGTGAAGAGTTATTTTCGCCTGACAGGAGCGAATTTCTCATGGCCCCGAGTTAGCGTTAAATTTTACCTGACATAGACAGTTGACTGTTCTGTGATCTGTGGCTACTGATTTCATTTTTAGGTCGAAGTTATTGTTTACAAATGTTAAGTAAAGCTTTGTGCAGTTGTAAAATAAAGCAAGTTTGCGTTGCAAAACACAAGAACTCTTCTTTTCGTTTTTTACTGACAGAACCCGTTTTGAAGTAGGCTGAAGATAAAGAATATTATCAGAGACTAATGGATAATTAGGCAATAGCTTAATTACTCTGAAACGCCACAATACACATAACTCATCTGATAAAAGTCTAGCGACTGATGGCAGATGCAACTAAAGAAAAAAAAGCACCCTTTTGAAAACTTGTGAAGTACGAAAATCACTTGCTAATGATTGAAAACCAGTTAAATTTCCCTTTCTTATAATATATCTATCCTTTTCTTTTTTACCGAGTGAAAACTTCAGGGGTTTTCAAACGGAGGCTGTTACTATTTGAGATGTTAAATCTGTGCGAGTGTTCAGGAAAAGAGCTTCTACTCATGGCGCAGGACCAATCGATTTAGAGATCCCTGGGGGAGGTCTGTCTAACAGTAGGCATCGCTTTGCTAAAATGATGATGACAATGACATCTATCCTATAGGGTCGACATCCATCCTAGAGAATAACTCCGTAACTAAAAATCTATGCTCTATAGCTTATCAAATCACTTATTGACCTTCACATAGACATGTGTATATACACGGTTATTTTTTTATCACCCTGGTTATTTTAAGGGTGGCTTCAGGACACGGTAGAAGAATTATTTAACCATTAATAATAAAATTTACTAACCTGTTTAATTAGATATTTATTATCTAAAATATCCAAAAAATACTGCACTGGTATGGACACTAAGTGAAGTTGTAGGCAAAACATTGAATGAACGCGAACTGGCAACAACGTCGCCGATTCAAAGTCATCATTGAGTTGATCACAATTTCACCTTCCTACTTTACTGGCTTAGGACCGGCAAAACAAAGTTTTTAAAGAAAACCAACAGTACTAGGTAGGTATTACGGTTATGGTAGGTTGTTTTGGCGTAGTTAAAAAATTGGAATCAACTTTAAATACTTACCTACCTAAGACACAATTTAATTCAACTTTAGTTCTAATAACAAGAGTTCTAAATTTAAAGGAAGTCCTCTAACTCATACATAGTCGTGCACGTTTAAAACTATACATGACCACAACAACATATCACTTTGGTTAGTGTTCAACGTCTCGAAATGCAGTTTTCGCTTCCAAGTCTTACGTTTGTGGGTTCACTTTCTTACACCAAACACTTAATTTCACTTCACAAGTAAAAGTCTACGGTCTACCGGAGTAAGGTCTGTGTATTCGCGAGATGTGTTAAATTGAAACTAAAATTCCAAATGCGCCCGATTGCCGCGCGTCAGGCGCGGGCGCGACATCGCGATACGTTCACACGCGCCGGGGTCAAAGGCGAACTAAAGCCGGCCGGCTCGTGCCGACAAGCGACAGCAAACAACAAAACGCCGGCGCCGACTTTCTCTGTCTTTCACTATTGTAGTGTCTAGTGCAATAATAACTCTTATTTCAAACGAGTTGTAGATTGATCTTGCTTGAATTAATAATGCGACATTGCCGCATTTTCCTAAGCCCGTAGTAGTAAATGCTTTATTCATTCATAATCTTACCTTATCTTGTAGTAAACAAGAACAATGTCTATAATTTAATATTATTGGCGGATAAAATTTAAAAAATATAACCACATGTTTTTTTTATTGATATGAGTCGTCTAGCGTCTACCGAGCTGCCTCTAAAATTTTCCAGTATGATAAAAAAATAACCGTGTATATATTTTTTTTTATTGCATTTTTTTTTTATATAATATTGGATGTGTCCTGAAGCGTCCTTAAAATTTTCCAGGGTGATAAAAAAATAACAGTGTATACAAATATGAACCTTATGGTGGTTCATTCTCAAACTGTGATTGTACATACATCAATGATTCTTGTAAAAAATCAAAATAAAAGACACTGGCAAATTGCACGCTTGTTGGCTCTCAACATTCGAGTGTGCAAATTAAACGGCTGAGGACTGCACCACTCACCTCCCTGTGAATTCTCCACCATTGCTCTATGCAAGTAGATTTGTTTCCCAACTATATGGATTGTTAAACCATGGCTAGGGACTCTTGCCGGGGAGTGCCAGTGTCCCTGTACATTCTCGCGAGACACTCACGCAAGCTAGGACTCACGGAGACGTCGACGGACGAGTGCAGCTCTATACATTCTTTAACTCGACCCTTCTTCCAAATGTCTCGCGAGAGTGTATAGGCGTTTCAGATAAATTTTTCAAAGTGATTAACGGAAGACAGATAAGACTAATAGTAAGAAACTTCTGTATCAATAATCAATCTTACCAATAGTATATATTCATAATATGACCTACACCTTGGCCAATTTTACTAATGCTTTCTGCTTCATTTTCACTTGCTTGCACATGAATATTTTCCGAAGATAAGAAAAGACACGCTATCGTTATGAAGATTAATCCAACATGAGAAAATATCATGTCATGAGACATTTTTGTTGATATAACAAATCTCTTCGTAATAATGTTCTGTTGTGAACTCGTGATCACCTCGTGATTAATAAAATAAGTTTGTTAATAATAGTTCCCTGTTTGGTTGATAATATATTTACTCGTCCGTCCGTCGGATTCATAAACTAAATAGAGATCACAGACTTAATTAATAGAGATACTACCACCTACGTCTATAGAGATTTATGTCGCATTTACACATGCGTGTTCGCCATTCGACGAAACATTCGACGAAATATTCGACGAAACATTCGACGAAACATTCGTGTGGCGTTTACATATTCGTGTTCGCTATTCGCCTCGTCATTCGACGAAACATTCGTATACGAGTGCCACCGCGAACTACTGTTCACACATTCGCGGGTGATTCATTTTGATATTAGCACATGAACACGGAGGACGTGAAAATAATGGCGGCATGCGTGCTACATTTTAGTTTTTAATAATTTAAGCTTTAATGTTACAAACGGTTTGTACATATGGCGGCTTAGCGATAAACATCGCTCTCTACCAGTCAACCATTAGGCTAAGGAGAGAAAGTAAATGACGGCATAAGAAAATAAATAAAATAAATGACAATAATTGTTATATTCAAATAATATGATATTAAGAAAAAAACATACATACACGCACATAACACACATATACATATTGTATATGTGTGTGTGTGTGTAAGTGTTATGTAAGTAATGTGTATGAATGTGTTTATATATACACATACATACTTGCATATACAGCGCGCGACAGAACGTCGGTGGCGCAGTGGACTCGGCACTTGCCTTCCAATCGGGGGGTCGGGGTTCGAGACCCGCCATGTACCAATGTGTTTTTCGTTTCGAATTTCATATGTACATTTGTCTGACGCTCGTACGGTGAAGGAAAACATCGTGAGGCAACCTGCATACATCTGCGAAGAAATTCAATGATGTATGTGAAGTCGACCAATCCGCACTGGGCCAGCGTGGTTGACTAGGGCCTAATGACCCTAATATAGGGTAGGCTCGAGCCCCTCGGTGGGGACGTATATGGGCTGTGATGATGATGATGATGATGATATTGAAGTCGGTACGAAACGATGATCTCTTATAAAGTCTTAAAATTGACACCGACTTCAAAATAGAAGTGTGATGTTGTCAGTACCTATTCTTATATTATTTTTACCTTTTCAGTGTTTTTGAAGTCGGTTTTTATTTTTAACCGTCTTCAAAAAGGGAGGAGGTTCTTAATTCGATGCGAATGTTTTTTTTTTTTGTGTGTATGTTATGCGATTACGCCGCCAATTGTGGACTGATTTTCAACATTCTTTTTGTATTCTCTGATAATGGGATCCCATGAAAATCGATGGAAACGCTAATGAAATACCAGCTCACTGATGAGCTGGTATTAAATTAGGGTTTTTGTTTTTACTAAAAAGATTTCATTCACTAAAAAGTTAAAAATAAAAAATATTTTACAAAAAATAAAAACCGACTTCAAAAACGCTGAAAAGTTGAAAATAATATAAGAATAGGTACAGACAACATCACACTTCTATATTGAAGTCGGTGACAAATTTTAAGACTTTCGAGGAGATATCGTTTGGCACCGACTTCAATATAGAAGTGTGATGTTGTCTGTACCTATTTCTTATATTATTTTTAACTTTTCAGTGTTTTTGAAATCGGTTTTTATTTTTTGTAAAATATTTTTTATGTGTAATTATGATTGCGATGTTTTGGGTTCCAAATGAGCTCTTCTCTATAATAAAGTTCTAGGAATTCTAAAATTCGCACTTTACTCCACTCTAATTTGTCTACACGTTCGGTTGGGTCGGGCGCTAGCAGTCAACTAAATGCATGCGAATGTGTAAACAGTAAGTTCGTGTTCGCCATTCGTGCCCTTTGATTCGCGTCCAAAAAACCGCTCCCGACGCGAACTCACGAATCGCGAGGCGAATGGCGAGGCGAATAGCGAACTTACTGTTTACACATGCGTGTTCGTTATTCGCCTCGCGATTCGCACGAATGTGTAAACGCGCTATTTCGCGCGAATCTCGAGGCGAATTGCTAGGCGAATAGCGAGGCGAATAACGAACACGCATGTGTAAACAGCTAGTTCGTTATTCGCCTCGCTATTCGCCTCGCGATTCGCGCGAATGTGTAAACGCGGTGTTAGAGTAGAGAATTAGAGATGGTCGGATCTTAAAAAAGGTACCGTAAAATGGGGTGAATAGACACAATTCTGAACTTTAGATAAGATTTAAACTATGTTTTTATTTACTTACGGCTAGGGGATAATAATAACTATATGAGTCTAAGTCTATTTAGTCTGTCAAAAGCAAACTTAACTAAGTTTCCCTTCTTATTTTAGCAAAAACTTCAAAAATATACGCATTTTCTATTCGCCTCGAACCCGGGGTGAATAAATACGGTATACGAGGTGAATAGAAAAATTGTGTAGGGTTGGCAAATTTTCTTTATAGATTCTTGGCATGTTGATGATGTACCTGGAACAAAACCACATTGTTTGAACAAACAGGTACATACATGAATGATTTATAACGTAAACTTCAAATTAACAAGTTAAAGAAAAGCTTGTTAAATATAGTGAAATGTTAGACAACATCACAAACATTGATCTGATTCCGTGATACGTAGCTTAAGCACTTTTGTTAGAGATTTCGGTACCAACGAAGTTATTTTTAATATAGATAAACTAGCTGTGCCCGCGATCCTCGTTTTATCATAATAAAGTTTAACACAATAATAAATATTAAAATCAATAATCGAGGTAAAAGGTAATCCTATCTTTTAAATTGGACAATTAGCCAAACACGAAAATCGATTAAGTTGTTTTGGAGCTTATCTCGGACAAACCCTGTGACGTGAGATTTTTTATACAATATAGATAAATATAAACACCCAGACAGAACAAACAGAAATGTTCATCACATAAAGGATTGTCCTGGGCGAAGATCAAATCCACGATCCCTGGTGCACTAAGTAGGCACACTACACTCACTCGTCTGATATTACTCTAGGTAAAGAAAAAAATATTTACGTTGAAACATACTGAGACAATTTACTTGACGTCTAAGCAATGTAAGTGCTTACTTTGCTTCGAATTAGATTCGGGATGTGAATGTATGGAACTTAAATTTAAATATACTAGAACTAAAGAGCGTCGGTGGCGCAGTGGACTCTGCACTTGCCTTCCAATCGGGGGGTCGGGGTTCGAGACCCGCCATGTACCAATGTGTTTTTCGTTTCGAATTTCATATGTACATTTGTCTGACGCTCCTACGGTGAAGGAAAACATCGTGAGGCAACCTGCATACATCTGCGAAGAAATTCAATGATGTATGTGAAGTCGACCAATCCGCACTGGGCCAGCGTGGTTGACTAAGGCCTAATCACCCTAATATAGGGTAGGCTCGAGCCCCTCGGTGGGGACGTGTATGGGCTGTGATGATGATGATGATGAACTAAACATGCGTGGCAACCCTAAATGGATTTTTTCCAGTGACCCCTTTCTCGTTTCTATTTACCCCTTCCCGTTTCTATTAGCCCCGTATGCCGTATCTATTGACCCCATACTACGTGTCTATTCGCCTTTTCCCCGTGTCTATTAACCTCAAATACAAACCAAAATTGGCACAATTCATTATTTACGTTTATAATAAAAAACTATTATAAAAATGGTACTTACTTTTGCACAAAATTTATCCCAGAGGAACCACAGATCGATTAAAAATGTTTTCAACACCGTAAGAAACGTAGTTTTCGTTAGAAACCCAAAGTTTGTAGACCTCAAAATCACACAGCTCAACTGGTGCTTTAAAAAACGTTACTAAAATCACTTTTGACATACTTCATTTCAAATCGGCGTTGCTACCATATAAAAAAAATGTTACCATATTAAAAATATAATAATTTAGTAGTTTTCCTATATCCGTCAACAAGTAATTGTTCTTGAAAAAACTTTCCTTGTTTTTTTTCTATTCACCCCGCATTTTCTATTCACCCCATTTTACGGTACTCTGTGGGTCGGATTGAGGTCGGATTAACGCCAATTAGACTGCGTTCCGTAAAACGATAAAAGTGAAGTGATAATATCGCGAATCCGACCAAAGTCACAACATAACCTACTGATTCAATAGCCCATATATTTTGTGACGATTTAATTTGGTCGGATTCGCGATATTATCGCTTTTATCGCAATTCGGAACGCACGGTAAATCGTCACAAAACATAACATAAATATTTTTTTTTAATAATGGCTCCGCACGGCTTGTGCATTAGCCACGACATTTGGGAATCGTTTAAATAGGAAAAAGAACACGGAAACATAAGGAATGGGAATATAGGATCAAGATAAAAAAGGGGTAGGAAATCCAAAAATGATATATAAGAATACATATATTATTATGCTATCTACATCAAAATAAACAATGTATACAAGGTGACAGGAAAACTCCACGTATTCCTTGAAAGGGGTTATAGTACAGGTCATAAGCAACAAAAAAAGTCCAATAAACCAGGGGTCAAAAACAGTTGGTTATCGAGCTACGACGGTTTAAAATTTTTTGAGATTTTTTCCCACTTATTACCAAAAAAATTTTTTTTAGAAGGTACACCATTTACAATGACAAATTGATTAACTGCGGAACGCTGAAAAATGAGCAGTTAATTTAAATTAAAATTGTTGTCAAAAACTTACATAATTTTGGAAATAAGAGGTCTTTATTGACAATTAAGTCGATTAATTTTTTATCTTTCTGAAAATCGACGTCAATTATTTACTTTTATTAGTAGTTTTTACAGAAATTAGCAAAAAGTTGCGCTGTAGGTCAAAATTCATAATTTCATCTTTGAATAAAAATTGTCTGGAAAAGGCAAAAGTACGAAGTAGAAATAAAGGAAATTGCATTTTAATACACAAAAGACTGAAAAATACTAAACAACAAACCAACATAAATAAAAACATTTATAAGTCCTGTTCAAATTGTCTGCAATTGTTACGTATGCACGCACGCAGCCTAATGCATAATACCTCACTCACTGTCACACGCGTTGAAAGTGATGTCTTAATGAGCAGCTGATACGATCCTCGCCCTCAAATCTTCAATGGAAGTCGCAGGTGTGGGGTAGACTAGATCTTTCATGTGACCCCAAAGATAATAGTCACCTCTACCGATCCATCTTAGTCTTAGATAAAGGATGGAATAGATAGGACGTGACCGTATACCCGTAAGGGACAGACATAGATGACGTCATACCTGCCTAAAGTAGATGGGTATACCAGTATTGCTTTAAGTTTTACCCTTCTTTATGTTTATAGTGGTAAAAAGGTTGGTTGATCTACGTATTTTTATTGATACATTTTAATGAGCGCCCTTCGCTCAACAATATGTCTCAAATGTGTTTGTTGAGTAACGAATTAAAACTTAACGCTAAATTACCTATGTATTATTTCCCTATCCTGTGTACGCGGCAATCCTGGTATAAAAAAATTGTTGCCATTAATTGGACGTATGTCCTTAATTCTTATAAAATAACTCTAATATTTACTCTTATGGTGTAAAAAATGGCAAATACAAATAATATATCTATTTACTACCAGAATTGTCGCGGTCTCAGAACTAAGTTACATACACTATTCATGAACATTCTTGCGCACTCACATGACATTATAATACTAACTGAAACGTGGTTGCATGCAGATATCACAGAAAGTGAATACATTGATAGTAGGTACATGGTGTTTCGCGCAGACCGCGATCGTGCGGCAAGCGGCCGTCGCATTGGCGGCGGCGTACTGATAGCTGTGCGTCGAGCGTTGTGCTCAGGCTGCGCACCCGCCACTGTAGGCCCTCTCCCACCCATTATAGATCAGGTACTTATTACACTCCGAATAGGTAAGCGTAATTATTGTATAGGGGCAGTTTATATACCACCAAATCAATGTCAACAAACTTATTTAGATTATTTCGACGTATTGCAAAATAATATACTGGATGAAAGTACTAATATTACAGATTTTTTTATAGCAGGGGATTTTAATTTACCTAATCTGGTATGGATTAATGACGAACCATATAAGCAGCAAATAAGTGATAATGATTTGAACGTAACGCACAGATGTGTAAGTGACTTTATGTCATTATTAAATTGTTATCAGTTAAATACATTGAAAAATCATAATAATCGCACATTGGACCTCTTTTTTACCAACGTAATAGACTGCTGTTTGTCATCAGTGCCGATTGCATTGCTTCCAATAGATGAACATCATCCGCCTTTCTGGGTCTCGTCTCCATTTGCATGTAATAATAAATACATGAATCGCATGCCATCTTACAAATATTGTTATAAAAATATTGACTACAATATTATCAAACAAATATTATCCAATGTGAATTGGAATGAATTGTTTATAGACAAAAACGCAGAGAATGCTGTTGCTTTATTCTACGATAAAATTTATGAGGTTATTAGGGAAAATATACCTCTAAAAATTATCAAACCAAACTGCTACCCTATCTGGTTTAATACTAAATTAATGCAATTATACAAAAAAAAGAATCGAGCTTGGATCAAAATGAAAAAAAATTATAGTGAATCTAATTATAATATCTTCTCAATTTATAGAAAACAATTTAAAGTGGCATCCGATAAATGTTATAAAAATTATATGACAACTTTGGAAAGTAGTATTAAAAATAATGCTAAATATTTTTGGAGGTATGTGTCCCAACGCAAGCGTGCTTATGAGATCCCAGAATTTATACATTACAAAGCATCGACAGCTAGTAATCTTGACGAAGCATGCAACTTGTTTAATAATTTCTTTCACTCAGTTTTTCAACCATCATCTGTACCTGATAACCTGACAACTAGTGACTTTGAACTGGAATGTAATAATGGATCGAACCTTATAATTAGTAATATTGAAATATCTAGAAAAGAAATTTGCAAAACATTAAAAGCGTTGGATATATCAAAGGGTGCCGGTGTTGACAATATACCTACTATATTTTTTAAAGAATTAGCAACTGTAATTGACTTGCCTCTTTACTATCTATTTAACAAGTGTCTTTCTAGTGGTTTTTTCCCTTCGATTTGGAAGCGTGCTCGAATTGTTCCTATACATAAAGGTGGTTCAAGGAATGATGTGGAGAATTACCGGCCAATATCAATACTGCCTGTTCTCTCAAAGGTATTTGAGAGGCTGGTTCACAATGCTATATATCCTGACCTGCATAACACTATCTTACAGCAGCAGCATGGATTCGTTAAACGGCGTTCGACGACTACTAACCTGTTAATCTACACCGCTGATATCTTTGAAGGAATTGATTCTAACAAACAGATAGATAGTGTATACACAGATTTCCAAAAGGCATTTGACCGCGTGGACCACAGACTACTTTTGGAGAAAATTGCATTTAATGGCATTAGAGGGAATCTATGGAGATGGTTTAAATCCTATATTACAAACAGAACTCAAAAAGTGGTAATAGGTGGTGTTGAATCGCAGATTATTAATGTTAGCTCAGGTGTGCCACAGGGCTCAATACTGGGTCCACTTTTGTTTATTATTTTTATAAACGATGTTAGTAAATGTTTCACCCATAGCAAATTTATTTTATACGCAGATGATCTCAAAATCTATAGAATTATTAATGACTCCAAAGACCATACATTACTCCAACAGGATCTAAATAGATTTAGTGCTTATTGTGAAGATAACAAATTACAACTTAGTCTTCATAAATGCAAAACTATAACATTCACAAAAAAAAGGAAAATAAGTAATTTTACGTATTCGCTCTGTGGCACTAGTATTTCAAGAGTAAATAGCATTAGGGACCTAGGTGTAACTCTTGATAGTAAATTGCATCTCGATGTTCATATTAATAATATAATTGGTAAAGCATACAAAATGTATGGTTTCATTATGCGATCTTCTACTGAGTTTAAAAGCCCATCTACATATATTCACCTCTATAAATCCTTAATAAGGCCTCAACTTGAGTACGCAGTGGCAGTATGGAGCCCGTTATATAAAAAATATCATAGTATCATTGAAATGGTACAAAAAAAATTCTTGCGTCGCATTAACTACAGCTGTTGTCATCAACGCCTTTCATATGCTCTACTTCTAAGGAAATACAAACTTCTTGATCTTAAATCAAGGCGACTACAGTTGGAGGCTATGTTACTTTATGATCTATGTAACAATAAATATGATTGCATTGACATTGTGAATAAAATAAGTTATTCTATACCACTGCGTGCACATCTCCGATCATCGCGCCCAAAGCCGTTATTTGCAGTTAAATTATGTCGTACTAATGCTGGAATCCGATCACCTATGCATCGCATGCTTGATAATTATAACAAAAAATTCAATAAATTACATATCTTTGCATGTGGCGCTAATTTATATAAGAAGCATATAATTAAATAATTACAATAATTAAAGTTAAAGTTAAATCTTAGTTCTAGTTCTTATCATGTACCTACATACACATAACAGAAACACTTTAGATATAAGCATAGATGTATGCACTATTTTATTAATTGTTAAGTATGCGGACTAGGGACGAGTGAAACACGAGACTACTAGAAACGCACTGACATTTATTGTCGATCAAAAGTAATCTGTGTGGCACAGCACACACACATATATAACATTTCCTCCCCTATAAGATACAACATAATCAATAACCAAATGCATATTATGTACTACTGCTCAACTGTAGGATGATCACCTCGAATTATTTGATCCTCGACAGTTGGTGAACTTGTGTCTACTGCTTCGTAAAAATCATCATACTCCTCTGAACAAACGGGACGACGCACGCCTCTGCTTGTAGTTACCCAGTTGGGTGATGACGTGTTTGCGCCGGACGTCGGCAGTGACGAGGCGACTTCTCCCGGCGGACTAAGAGCGGTGGCCGGCCGTCTCACGCCTCTCGTGGTGGTCACCCAGGATGTCGGTGGAATCTCCTCTCCCTCCGTGTTAGCGTCTCCGGATAGCGGCGCTAGCTGTCTCGTTTGCGATTCGTCATGTATAGCTGTCTCGCAGTCTCGTCTCGTGATCGGATCTAATACATCCCACAGTTGTGTACTATTTGTTTTACTTTTATAATTTAAAATTTGGTTTTTGTGTCTTTTTACAATCACAGAAGTTATACTATCGTTAATGAGATACAACCGTTTACCAATATTTTTTACAATCACACCTTTACACCAAGTGAATTTATTTTTATTAATATATTTCTTATACAATACTTGTTGTCCTGGTGTAAGTATAACATCATCGCCTCTGCGTGCTTTAATTTGCGAACACTGTTTGGATTTGACATACTTAGCGATCGATGTAGACGAGGGTGATGTTGTCGACGGGAGCATAAGATCTAAACGAGATCTTAATTTTCGACCAAACACTAGTTGAGCTGGTGATGTATTCGTTATCGAATGAATGGAATTGCGATAGTCAAACAAGTATTTAAGAAGATTAATTTTACTCTCTTGATTATTTTTCGAACTTAATATACTCGACTTAATGCCTTTTTTAATAACTTTTACATAAATTTCGGCTTGGCCGTTACTAGCGGGATGATATGGTGGCGAAGTTACATGGGAAATACCATTCAGTTCACAAAAGTTTTTAAACTCTTGTGAACAAAAAGCCGTGCCATTATCAGTCACCAACACCTGCGGTAACCCGAATCTCGACATAAAGTAATGCATTTTTTCAATAAGTAAGGTTGATGTGCAAGATTTCATTTCATAAACCTCTACCCATTTGGTGTATGCATCTACAATAACCAGAAACATTCTTCCATTTAAGGGGCCAAGAAAATCGAGATGAAGTCTATGGAAAGGGTAAGGTGGATATGGCCATGGTGACAGCGAAGCGCGCGGCGGCGATGGTCGTAACTGCGTGCAAGTCTCACATGACCCTATCAATTTCTCAAGCGCTTCGTCGATTCCCGGAAACCACAATCGAGATCTCGCTTCCGCCTTAGTTTTTACTATGCCTAAATGGGATAAATGTAACTCACTAAGGACCCGCTGTCGTAAAGATGTCGGTATAACCACTTTATGTCCCCTCATCAGACATCCATTTTCATAAGCTAGCTGTGACTTACATAAAAAATAAGGCTTTACTGATTCTATATTATTCTTCCTTGGCCAACCATGTAATACGTAATCAATAACTTTGTTTAAGACAGCATCATTCGATGTCTCACCCTGTAATTCTTTTACAGTTATCGGCAAAGAACCTTGTGTTACAAAATTTATAAACGTAGCGCGATCGTTTGGTGCATTACCGTGCGCTCCGCTACCCGGCGGTCCCGGCGGACCCGGCTGACTAGCCCGCGACAAAAAGTCCGCACTGTTATCCTTGCTTTTAACGTATTCGATTGAGAAATTATAAGCGTTTAAAAATAAGGCGTACCGCTGTAACCGGTTGGCCGATACTTCTGGGACACCCTTGTTCGGACCAAAAATTGATAACAGGGGTTTATGATCAGTACGTAATATGAACGGTGTGGACCTCCCGTACAGATACTGATGGAAGCGACGAACGCCGAATATTATCGCCGTTGCCTCCTTTTGTATTTGAGAATACCTTCTTTCAGCACTATTCAAGGTCCGCGATGCGAATGCAACCGGTTTTTCTGCTTGATCGCTACCTATTTGTGACAATATCGCTCCCAACCCGCTAGAAGAAGCATCGACTGTCAAGATAATTTTTGCCTCTGGGTCGAAGTGAGCTAAAATTTGATTTGATGTTAGTTTATTTTTTATTTGCAAAAAAGCATCGTTTTCCACTTTAGACCACTGCCACTTTGTACCCTTTTTTAATAATTCATATAACGGCGAAAGAATAGTGGACGCGCTAGCTACAAAACATCTGTAGTAATTTATCAGGCCCAAAAACGATTGAAGTTGATTTACGTTAGTTGGTATCGGAGCCTGCACAATGGCTTTAATTTTTTCTGGTGATTTTTTTAATCCATCTCTATTAATTATGTAGCCCAAATAACTTATTTCGTCCTTAAAAAATTCACATTTATCTTTCCTTAGTACGAGTCCTGCATCTTGTAAACGCTGTAATACTTGATGTAGCCTCTCCATATGCTGAGAGCGCGAACACCCCGTGACGAGCACATCATCAAGCAGACACAGCACGCCGCTGATGCCCGCCAGCAGCCCCTCCATAACTCGTTGGAATATAGACGGCGCGGGAGCGAGACCAAATACTAATCTAGTATACGCAAAGAGGCCACGGTGCGTGTTAATGCATGTATACTTTTGGGACTCCGCAGTTAAAACTAATTGATTATATGCCATTGATAAATCTAGTTTCGTAAAATGCTGGCCACCGTGTAGTTTTGCAAATAACTCGTTAATTGTGGGCAATGGGTACTTGTCAACTACTAACTGTTTATTAATACTGACAGAGTAATCTACGCACAATCGTATCGTCCCGTCGCGTTTTAATACAGGTACGATAGGGGAAGCATAATCCGAGTGATCTACTGGTCGCAAAACCCCTAACCCAACTAATCGATCAATTTCGCTGTCTACTTTACCCTTAAGCGCAAACGGCATCGGACGAGCTTTAAAAAATATAGGTTTTGCGTCTTGTTTAAGAATTAATTTAACTTCAAATTTATTAAAGCGGCCCAGTTTACCTGAAAATGCTTCTGGGTAAAGCAGATGTAGGGAGTCAATATCGTCGGGCTTAACTGCGTTACAGTTGTATACCGGTGTCAGTTGTAATTTAAACGTAGCAATAAAATCACGACCGAGCAGTGGCGGGCCGCCGTTGTGCACTACATACACTTGTAAAGTATGTTTGTGTCCCCGCCACTCTAACGGTAATCGTACATACCCTGCACATTTTAACACTTCGCCTGCATAACCTATCAAACGCTTATTGGTGTTTGATAATGGCACGTAATTAAAATGTAAACTATAGGTGGTTTCAGATATCACCGACACTGCTGACCCGCTATCTATTTCGAATTGCAATTTTTTTTTATCTATACACACCGTCTCAACAAGAGGTTCACCCTTTAATGATCTAATGTTATGAATTGAATGTATAATCAACTCACCGTCGTCATCATCGTCCTCACACACCTCGCCCTTTTGAACGTATTTTACTGGTTGATATTTACACATTCTACGTAAATGACCTTTGACATTGCACTTTTTACACGTGAAATTAGCAAAACGGCACTCCCGAGATTCGTGATTAGAATAACCGCACACACTACACTTTACTTTTTTCTTAGCAATTTTGAATAACTCGTTTTCTGTGGTAGTAACCTCGGAACTGGAACTGGATGCGGCGGCAGCGCGCGCGCTTCTTAGGCTTTCAACGAGCTCCACAGCTTTGGCTAGCGTCAGCCCGGTCAAATCCTGAACGTACAGCTTCTCCTTTTCAGCTCCCGGCAGCATCCCCATAACGAAACGGTCCCGCAGCGCTTCCTCCACGTTAGAGAAGTTGCATTGCGCCGTGAGGCCGCGCAATCTCGCTGCCCATTGTGACGCCGTTTCGTTCGGTAACTGTGTAGCGGCATAAAAATTGTGTCGCTCGCCAAAACCAACTTGCTTCGGTGTGAAGTGTGTATCCAAAAGCTTCACAATATCTTCATATGGTACTGTCTCTAACGTCTTTGGCAGCGCGAGGTCTCCTGCCAGACGGTATGTACCTTCTGCGAGTGCGCTTAGTAAGATAGCCCGACGCTTCACTCCCGATGGATCCTTCGCCGTGTCTATATCATTCGCTATGAACCATTGAGTGATTCTACCCTTGAATGTCTTCCATGTTTGATCAGTGTGATCAAAAGTTGAAATTATACCAAAAGTTAACGACATTCCTTTTTTTTTTTTTACTTCGACGCGTAAAAGTGGGTATCTCGTCGCCAATGTTAAGTATGCGGACTAGGGACGAGTGAAACACGAGACTACTAGAAACGCACTGACATTTATTGTCGATCAAAAGTAATCTGTGTGGCACAGCACACACACATATATAACATTAATTTAAGTTAAATACTGACACAACACTTATGTTGTAGTCATACACACGCACATACAAACGAGCACGCACGCACATGCGCACACAAACACACACCCACCCGCACACACACACACACACACGCACTCACTTCACTTGAGAACACACATTCACTTGTATATTATACTACTATACATATTATATAACTATACCTATTACGTCTCGTACTCATAGTAAAATTGTATCTCATTAACTATAATATAAAAAATAAATATAGTGATAGATGTAAGTACCTACCTACATGTATAATATTAGATTACCTACTTCAAAGCTGTACAGGTTTCATAGTATACCTTTTTGAAAATTACGAAGTGACCATCAATGCTGGGTTTACAAAGACTATGTTTATATAAATTTTATGTGTATGTATGATTAATTGTAAGCCTGTTCGTGGTTCAGTGGGAGGAAGTTGCGAATTTCTTTATTGTATTCTTCATTCAACCTTCGCAGTCTAAAGTTATTTACACTTTTAAATAAAACTACACTTTCCGGATTTACTCGAGTATATTTAGTTTTAAAACATTTTACTTAATTATTTAAGCTATTATGTAAACATCTTTACAAATATAAGAAAAAATATTAGAAATCATCATCATCAGCCCACACGCGTCCACTGCTGGACATAGGCCTCTCCAAGTTCTCGCCACTGAGTACGATCCGCGACCACTCACTTCCAGCTTTTGCCAGCTAGGTTTGCTCACCTTGCGAAGATCGACGCTCGATTAAGAATACAGCGGGCAAAATCATTGTTTTTTCTTTATCTCTGCAATTTATTTAAAATCCAATATTTATACATTTAATAAATATTTGTGAAGATTTAGAAAATGTATAAATATTAAATTTTAAATAAACATTTTCTAAAATTAGATTTCAGTAACTCCGTTATTGTATTCGAATAAAGCGTATTAGCAATGAATTCGCGTATTTAAATATTTTTTCCAAATACATTTCATCAAAAGCGGGTAGTGATTATGCGTAAACCCTTCAGTAAAAAAATTGATTTAACAATTTTTCTAAACATTGGTGCAAAAGGGAATGCATAGTAATTTTATTTCTAAAAGGTTTATTTCTACGATATGTTTTTTTAGCAACTTCGCACGTGGTAACTACCTCTTTGACTGCAGACTATTATATATGGTTCAGAGGCAATCAGTGATTCCACACATTTGTGACATTTTATTTCTCGCTGCATTTTATGTATGTACTTAATAATATTTTCAGAAAATCTCTATTGGTTTCTCCTACAGTATCTAAAATGTCCAACCGCTCATTTTGCATCATTAACTTACACTTCAAATCACTTAACACATTTTCAAGTTTGGCTACTTTTTTTCCCAATCGTCTAAGCGATTCACGCACTGCCCGTAGTTTTTTACTTGATGACCTCGCTGATTGTTTCAAACGCAGCATTTGTAGCCGCATTATTCTCTTTCGGGGCGTATTCAAATTTGAACCGAAATCCAACACCGATGCGTCCTGAAACAATATGTATACAGGTTAAAAATAAAATCAGGTGCTAATTTTACAACATTAAAAACAATAATTAAGAAATTTGTAAACTGTATCTATACTAATGGTCAGACTTGTTATATAAATAGGAAATGTCCAAAATCAAACCATTAATAATATTTTTGGCCATTTCAAAATAGTAGAAAAGAATTTGGTACCTGCCCATGTTAACATACTCTTATAAAAATTTTGGTGTCATTAATCCAAAACTGTAAAATTAATTTTGAAATCCCTTATACAAATTACAAATAGTTGGGTCTGTGAAAAATAAATATAGGTTTCGGCTTGATATGGATTTACTTTGTAGATATAATATGTATAAGTTAGGAATAGCACCACTCCCAAGAAAAGTGCCTTTTTTGTTTTTCTGAATCCACTGTTGTTCAAAATGCTTAGAACACATTCGGGTATGCTTGGTTGGCTGCCAATTCAATCGACCAGTAGCCTTAACCCAACTGTTTCGAGTAATTATCTCCGAAGGAAATCTGTTAAAAACAGACAAACAAGCAAATAGAAAGTTTCACTTCAAAAGAATTACCTTTGTTATCTAAAATGTTCAAAATTTTATACTTAAATATGTCAATATTAATGTAACACAGAAACTAATATGTGAGTTCCCTTTAACGTAACAAATTACCTACGAATCAAGGAAAAATAGTCGTAGCGTAACTGGTATCATTATAACCCGGCAAAATGTTATACGCGTTGGTTGTATACGTTAATTGAATGGCGACATTCTTAACTTATTAGGTTAATAGTAACCTTATAATTAGTTTGAAATTTCATGTTTAATCCCATAATATGATTGAGAACCATAGTAGAAGGATAAAATATTGCAATATAATTTGTATTTATAATTTAAAAAATAGTTTTGGCGCTTAATATTGACACAATTTAGGTCTTACCTGTAAAGGTTATATTTTCCTGTTTTCTAGCACTATCACTATTACAACCTAAAGCGGAGCAGTGCACCATGATTTAAATGTTCAAATAGTTCAATATTACACTAATTAAACTGTTAAATAATTGCACAGTGAGCTATACTTCACACAACAAATTTCATACACGTATTTGTTTAGCACCAGACGCTGGTGATAAACAATCCCCACTACCAGTTTCACCTATATACGGTGACAAAGACAAAAAAAAAATGATGCCGTCTTCTTCTTTCCTTTGGCAATGTGTATAAGTTTATCTCTTTTCCTCATGTTTGACGGCTTTTATAGCCCATCTATTCCATTCTATATCTATGATCTTAGTGGATAATTTTTATCCACCCACTGTCGTACACCACGGTAAAAGTGAGCTGGGCACCCATCATGCTGGTATACCATATATCTTCTTGTAGCTAGCGGAACATTTTCCAAAAGCGTGTTCACTTCCTCTCTTAAAATAGTTTCGTATGTTGTATCATTCAGGTTTTGGGGCAGGAAGAAAGGTCCAATTAAATTATCGTGTACAATCCCCATCCACACATTTAGTGAGAATCTTCTCCGGTGAGCCCTTTCTTTACTTTTTCTTGGGTTTTGACCTTTAGGGGCCCAAAAGTGAATATTGTGGTAGTTTGTAATGCCATCGCGAGCGAACGTAGATTCATCGGTCCACAGGATTTTCTTTAGATAATCTGGATCTTCAATCTCAGCATTGATTAAAAATCTGCAAAAATCAATTCTTCTCACCGGGGGGGCTACCGCCTAACTCATAGCGATCACTCGCTATCGCTTCGTGACATTAGAACAATAGCTCTAATGTCAACTGTGACATTAAAACTATTGTTCTAATGTCCCGATAACGATAGCGAGTGCTCGCTTTGAGTTAGGCGGTACGGCCGCAGATCACCTTCTTCAATGGCTTGAACTGGTGTGTAATGGAATGGATACAGTTGTGCTGTACGCGATGCGGCAAACGGGGGCTACCGCCTAACTTATAGCGATCACTCACTATCGCTTCGTGACATTAGAACAATAGCTCTAATGTCATCTGTGACATTAAAACTATTGTTCTAATGTCATGATAACGAAAGCGAGTGCTCGCTTTGAGTTAGGCGGTACGGCCGCGGGCTCTCCATTGTGATATGCCATGTATTCTTGCCACTTGCCTTGTGGACAGTGGGATCTGCTCTGAAACTCCGAATAATTTCATCATCGTCCTCGTCAACACCAACATTACCAACGAGCGGTCTACCAAGATCGCGTTGTCGTCGTTGAACTGAACCCGTTTCTCGAATGCGCTGATAGGATGCACCAAACACGCTCACGTGAGGCAAACGGCGATCAGGAAATCTGATTTGGTACTCTCTTTGTGCTTCAGCGGCGTTACCATTACAAAAACTATAATGAAACAAAATATCTGCGAAGAACGTTTTCGAAAGCAGCCATTTCAAAATAGCGTATCGGTTTATTTGTTATCAAAAGTTGGTCCGTAATCTCAAAAGTAGTTTCAAACTTAACAAACAATTTCAATCAAGAAACAAATGAATGATGTCGTCGAAACATTCGTAATCCTAATCAATCATGTTCCAAAACGTCCAAAACCTATGCAACCTCTGTTAATCCAAAGAGGTTACAGCTTTTTGGATAGCATATGACTTGCCTGCTTTTGTACAAGACAGGCATGAGATTGTATCATTTGCAGATGATACTTCACTTATGTTTAAAATTAAAAGACGATTGCAAATTTATGACGATGTAAATAGTTCTATCTCAAGAATAGTTTACTGGTTTAATGCGAATAACTTGTGCCTCAATGGTGGCAATTCGGTTGGCACTAATTCGATTAAACTAAACTAAATTTAGTTTTAGTGCTGTCAAATTGTGTTTTCAGTTAAAATTTTCGAACAAAAAACACGATTTGACAGCACTAAAACTAAATTTAGTTTAGTCTCTTCCAACAAATGCCAACAGTGAAGGGAAAACTAAATGTATAAAATTTGTTTTACCCAATGTGAACCTCTCACACCACTGTTAACATAAAGCATAAAAATGTGGACCTTGTGGATACCGTAGTATTTCTTGGTATTACTTTAGATTCAAAGCTTCAGTGGGGCCCACATATTGATAAATTGTCGAAGAGACTTAGTTCTGCAGCCTACGCTGTATGGAAAATACGTCAGCTGACTGATGTTGATACAGCAAGACTTGTATACTTTGCCTATTTTCATAGTGTGATGTCGTATGGCATTTTGCTGTGGGGAAATGCTGCCGACATTCAGACTGTGTTTGTGCTGCAAAAAAGGGCTATTCGTGCTATTTATAACCTTAAAATAAGAGACTCTTTGAGAGAAAAATTAAAAGAAATTGGTATTATGACCGTCGCGTCGCGATATATTTACGAGAATATAGGATGTTCATAAAAATATACATTCGTTTTGTAAAAACAGTGATATTCATTCAGTAAATACTAGGCAAAAGAATATGTTAGCGTTACCAAATACTAGGCTTAAAAAAATTAATAATTCTTTCAAAGGCCTTTGTGTACGTTTCTACAATAAAATCCCAAATAATATTAAAGCACTTAACTTGAATAAATTTAAAGTCACTATCAAGGGCGCAATTATGAAAAAAGCATATTACAAAGTGATTATATGACAGATAAAACTGCTTGGGATTGACAAAAAATGTGATAATTGACGTTCACTTTGTGATAATGGGATAAATTTCATTCGAGTAACTGTTCCACTCACACTGACAGGCATTTCTATATTATTCAAAAAAATGTTTGTGAAATATAATATTGTAATGTTGGCATTTTAAAAGAGGAGACAAAAAAAATACAAGACCTTCCGTGTTTTTTGCCTGTTCTTCTCGAGAAGGCTCTCCCAATTTCCGAACAGGTGTAGAGTCAATTTTTTTTTTCATTTGACTTGTATTTGCACACATCTTAATAATGGTTGGGGTGTGTGTACTTACAAGGATTAAATAATTTAGTTAATTAGATTCTTGGTTGAAGATTTTTATGTTTTTTTTGACGTCAATAAGTGCCTGTAAAGGTCTATATTGAATAAAGATTTTTGAGTTTGAGTTTGAGTTTGAGCAAAGAGCTTTGCTATCCAAAAAGGACTGCAAACTTCGTTCTGCTTCAATCAGTTCAACCAAAAAGGCTGGATAATGACGTACTGCCATGATTTCTTTTAAGTTGCATGGAAATTATCTAAATAAACCATAGCCTTAGACAATTTTGAACAGAACTTGTAGTATTATTTTGTAATTTAGTATTTTTCATCCTTTCATGTATTAGAAGCAATTTTCTTTATTTCTACTTCGTATTTTTGTCTTTTCCAGACAATTTTTATTCAAAGATGAAATTATGAATTTTGACCTACAGCGCAACTTTTTGCTAATTTCTGTAAAAACTACTAATGAAAGTAAATAATATTTTTACCTTTTTTAAAAGCTTATGAAACCAGCAAGTTATTTTAGTAGTTTTTATGCCAACATTTTTATATCATACATTTTTTTTTCAATAATTGACGTCGATTTTCAGAAAGATAAAAAATTAATCGACTTAATTGTCAATAAAGACCTCTTATTTCCAAAATTATATAAGTTTATGAGAACAATTTTAATTTAAATTAACTACCCATTTTTCAGTTTTCCGTAATTAATCAATTTGTATGATATGCAGTATTTCGCCATACTTTCCTTAATGTCTTTTTGTCTAGATAACTCTGGACATTTCTTACTGTTTGCCATAATTATGAGAACCCGAACATTATCTTTTCCTGCCCTTCCTACAATCAATCTATGTTGTTTGAATCCTTATCATCCCTTCTTGTTCCTTTCCCGACATCCAACTGATGTCGGTTCTTATGGCTCAAAATAACATAAATATATATAAATCTATTTCCTCTTTTTTATGTTCAAACAATATTAAATTTTGACATATACATAGTTTATTTTGATGTAGATAGCATAATAATCTATAATATATAAAATGAATCGCTAAATGTGTTGCTAAGCGCAAATCTCAGAAACTACTGGTTCGAATTGAAAATTTTTTTTACCATTAGAATGTTACATTGTCCCACATGGTTATAGGCTATATTATAATTTTTACCGCGGGAAAATATTTTTTTCCTATGGGAAAATTCGACAACTACTGGGCCGTTTTTAAAAATTCTTTCACCATTAGAAATCTACATTCTTCGTGAGTAACATAGGATATATTTCCCACGGGAAAAATATGACGGGAATACCACGGGAAAAATATGACGGGAAATCTATCGTGAGACGAGACAAAGTTCGCGGGCATAGCTAGTATAATATATATTCGTATATATAATTTTTGGATTTCGTTTTACCCATTTTATCTTGATCCTATTTTCCCACTCCGTGTGTGTGTTTCCCATTCCGCCCTGCGAGCATGGATCTCTCGATAAACAAAATTTGACAGCTAAGATCGACATACTCGACAAAAATCGATAAATTGGACTAAGGAGTGAAAGGGACAGATGCTTTTGTCGATCGACAAGTCCATGCTCGCACTGATGATTCGGTTAATGTCATCGCCGCCGATAGCTTTGGATTTCTGACGAGTCACGTTCACATCGACAGTGGGCAAATCAAAAGCTTCAATGGCAAAAGGCGGTAAAGATTGAAGATTGCATTTCGTTTCATGTGCTCATCGAAAGCAGACGTGGAATGAAAGTGCCTCTTTAAGGACATTCAATAATAAACTGTTAGGGGTATGAGCTTTTGCATGTCTTCCGAACCCCTTTGAACACAGAAATCTCAACATATCGGATGAGCTTGAAGAATAGTGTTGCCCAAAATCGGTCTTGGTCTTGCGAGACTCTTGCTGCAAGACCGAGTCCTAGACCAACACCAAGACGGTCAGTCTTGGTGTTGGTCTAGGACTCGGTGCAGTATTTCAGCAAGACTTGCTCAAATTTTGTATGGATCAGCCTTGGTCATTGTGGGACTTTGTTGTGTAATAAATGTCGTGTTAGTAATTACGAGTATGTTTAAAATGTTTTGTGATTAGAATTCATTTTAAAGTACGAGTAATTGTTAAATTTGAAATTATAAAAATATAACCATGCATAAGTAATACTTACTCACCATTAGAAAACTGTAGCCGATCCATAGTTGCTCCCACTCATTTGGACAAGCTGGCACGTCATTGCTCTGGCTGTGTATAGCTATCGTCCTCGTTGGAGACTCGCACACTTGGCATCTAAAACGGAATTATAATAGAAGTAGGCACCTACCGATTCTCAGTTTCTGATAAATTTGACAGATATTCCCAAGGAGTGAAAAGGACAGATGCTTTTGTCGATCGATATATGTCGATCGACAAGTCTATGCTCGCAGGGCTGTTCTTTCTTTTTCCTATATTTATTTTGTCGGGGCTAATGCACAAGCCGTGTGGAGCCATTATTTAAAAAAACAGAAGTTTTATTGATAATTGGGATGATGACTGAATTTTAATTTTTACGTCTCGTCATTAAATATTAAAATACCGTGGAAAAAGATGCAGTCCTGTGAAATTAAAATTAAAATCGGCTTAGAAATACATTAGATACAAGCATTTTAAGTTGTTAATTTGAAGGCGATTAGACAGAGAGATCCGACATCAACCGTGACGTCATTGTTGAGTACGGCCATATAAACTCCATATAAATTGCCGTTTTGCTAGAAAGAGATGGAGAAAAATCTTTAATACCTTATATCTTGGTTGTTTTTATAGTTATTCGAAAACCAATTTTTTCTTTCTGTTTATTATATGAATGAGCTTCTATTAAAGCAAAAAAAAAATTTTTGTCATCTAGCCTATTGGTGTTGGCATTTGTTGGAATAGACTAAACTAAATTTAGTTTTAGTGCTGTCAAATCGTGTTTTTTTTCGGAAATTTTAACTGAAAACAATTTGACAGCACTAAAACTAAAAGTTTAGTTTAATCGAATTAGCGCCCAGAATTGCCACCGTTCTATTGTAGTCTGTGTTTTATTGTAATACATGGAATTATTACTCAAACAGGAATGAGCTCTTGCTTAAAAAAGTGTGCCGAGCGAGAGATAAATAACTGTACCGTTTGTCTCTTTCCTAAATTTGTGACCACAAATTCTGCAAAATAGAGATTTTTCATAAAAACAATAACATTCAACCTGAAAGATGCTTTTGAAAACCATAATATGCTTAATAATCACGATTGATAAGGAAGAGATCGCTTTTAGCGACAAGGTCTCCCTCTGTACAATTAATGTTAAGTGTATTATTTATACGCTGACTTTAAGCTGGTTGGTGTTGTACAACAAAGAAATATTATATTCTATTCTATTATTTCAATATGAGTTGCGCAAAAGAATTTTATATCTGCTTTTCAATACAAGATAGGTTTTATTAATATTATAATTATTTAAATAATAATGAATGTCAATGATTGTCTTTCAATAGATTGGTCTTTCCAATCGGTATATTATGTTGAACCCACCGTCACATAACAGATAATCAAATATGTCAACTTGTCAAAAATGAGTCAACACTAAAATCTCTCTGTGATATTTAAATACATACCTAGTAAAATAATGAGTAATATTATAAAAAGAAAAGAATTAAAAACACATCAGTGTGAGTCGAATTGTTTCAACAATATTGAAAACTTTTGTGGTTTCGCCAATATCTTGAACAGAATGTTAATGCCAATTCTTTTTTCTAATAACTTAACATCGCATCGTGTAAGCTAAGCAATAAATAACTAATATAAATTACTTTTATTAAAAAATTTAAAAAATTGCGATAATATTTATGTTAGGTACATACCGTGTGGTCACCCTACTACAATGACAACGAAAATTACCTACATTGACATAGAATCGTTGTTGCAATATAACATTTTTGAATACTACCACTAGAATATTTCCTGGACGTATAATCATAGTGTTATAATTATTAATAGTAGGCTAACACGATAATTTAATTTATTACATGTTATAATTATTACAATAAAAAAACAATTTAGGTATTTTGGGCGTTAAAAGTAATTAAAATAAACAATAATAAAAAATCTTCATCTACCAATAGTTGTTTCATAACTACTAAATTATAAAATATACAACAGTAGCATCACTGTGGGAAAGGGATAAAAGGTACAGTTAGTGCTATCTCTCTCGGCACACTTTTGCACTTTCAAGTGTTAAGTCTTTATTAATATAGAAATAAAGTCCAAATTTGAACAACAATATTTTGAAGAGCTCATTCCTGTTTGAGTAATAATTCCATGTTGTAATATTCTCTTCTCCTCAGGTAGATAGTCTAAGCTCTTCTCTAACTATAATCACAGAGTCAAAGAGTATAGTAATACCTCTATAATCTGTGATTGTATTTGTAGTTTGAAAAATTAATTGATTATTTATATTTTCTAATAATATACTTAATCGATGCTAATAAAATACTTAATCATTTAATATATTTTATCTTTTACTGGCGTTACTAAATAGTTCTTTTGAAATAATGTCTCACAGCCATTGTTCTGATGGTCATCATGACTGCGATCATAGTTTAGATGAAACGGGAATACAGTACAATTTGTATGAAAAAATAGACAAAGCAAATCTTGAGTGTCTTAATGAAAGTATCGAAGGTTCCGGTAAAACAGTATTTAAAACGTGGGACAAACGACTAGACAGAGAAAATGTATGTATGAATTTTCAATCCTCCTATTTTGTGAACCTATTGTATTAGTGGAAAATGTTAGAGATGGAATGGATATCAGATAACAGGCCCCCGATTCTCAAGCCATAGACATAATGTCGAATTCGACATATGTCGAAATTAAATGGCGGATGTCGAATATTTCACAGTCTCCGTATTCTCAAAATGTCACAATAGAGAAATGTCTATGCCTAGTGGTAGATAGCAATCGACATTTTTTTCATATCATAGAGATTTTTAGTAGAGATGCAAAGTATTAGAGATATGTCGAATTAGAGATATCTCTAAAAAACTGAGAATCGGGCCTCTGGCCTAACTGGCCATATAGCGAATAAGGCTGCCTGTCTATTGACGCGGAGCGACGCTGCGGAGCAGAGAAACCGAGAAATATTAACCAATAGGATTACATAAAATATCCACTCAGCTCCAGTGGACAGGGATTTACCAGCTAGTTTAAAAATTCTTAAATTTTCGGGCGAGCGGGGCGGCGAAGCGAGGCGGTGGGGAAATAGACCGGTCTCGGTCAGGGGTAGTATACCACTGAGATGAGTCCGCAACTTCGTTCCACAATACTTGCTTGCACTGCCCCGCTGGAGCACGTTCAGAGCCTCTGGGTGTAGTTGTCCGGTTGTTTTTTAACTCGCTCAGAGGCATTGAACGGATTGTAGCAACCAAATCTTATCTTTTATCTCCCTCTCACATGAATTTATATTTCTCTCTCTTTCTAATAGATTACATTTTCAAGTCCAATCGATAAAACGCCATAATCCTACTATTAAAATTGGTGACATTGTAGTTACATGGCAAGAGAAGGTATGGAATTTGCATTTGTATATGGATGAAAATCTAAGGTTTGAGGCACACATACAGCAGAAAATCGGAAAATCTTATGGCGCACTTTCAAAACTACAATCTAAAGCCCTTCCTTAGTTTTGAGATAAGGCTTAACCTTTGCAAAAGTCTAGTCCTGTCTCAGGTCGCATATTGTAATTAAGTTTATGGACCATGTCTACTTAAAAAAATGGTAAAAGCAATTCAAAGATTACAAAACTTCTTTCTTCGAATTCTTGTATGCGATATTGTATCAATATTCCAAAAGGTCACAATATTACACCTAGGGATGCCAGATGTCCGGTTTTGGACCAGACAGTCCGGTTTGTGGTTAATGTTTGTCCAGTCAAGAAAATTTTGGTAAACCGGACAAAAGATTGTCCAGTTTATATAACGAAATATTGTGATCATTATCTCAATGGAAGCAAAATACTCGTCCTCAAAATATTTACGAAGAATTGGCAACACTTCATTGTTTCCTCTTGAAGGAAACTCACTTAATATTTGAGCAATGAAACTGCACCAAATTTATTGAAAATCGTGCAGTATGTGTGTAGCATTCAGCATTCCGATATCTAATGCTTTTGTAGAACGAATTCTTAGCGTCATGGCAAATGTATGGACATATGAAAGAAAGCGTCGCGGCTCTCGCCGTAAATACTGTAAAAAGTTAATTTTGCGTTTTATCTATCTATCTATCTATATACGCCGTCGGGTCATAAGTTCCGTCACAACCATATTATTTTTAAATTTCTAAACCTACTGGCCAAACTGGCTTAACCATTAAAGGCCTTACTAATAACCATTGTATAAGCCTTGTATAGTTAAGTAGTGTTTAGTCTCTTTTGTTCGAATTTGAAATGTCATTCGAGTGAATGTGACAAAACACTGTTTAACTAAATCAGGTGTATACAATGGTTATTAGTAAGGCCTTAGGTGTATAGCTTGATAATAAAAGATTAAAAAAAACCTACTGGCCAGAAATGTTTTGATAAATTTAGAATTTAGAACTTATGCTTTTTCTAAAAATGGAAAACAAATTTATTTTACTCCATTTTCAAACATGGAGTGGACGCAGACGCAAAAAGGAGACAGAGTCGCGGTTATTGCGTTGCATCGCTGCGGTTACGCGCCAACTGAGATTTTCAAACTTTTCAAAAATTTGAAAATAGCACAGGTTTGTTTTTCGTACAATTTAACGATTCACTGAAGATTTAATCTTCGAAGATTGCAAGAGGAGCGGCAGACCTCGTAGGGTTAGGACACGGCGGTCATCAAAGTAGTGAGGGCGCGAATTCAACGAAATCCCGTCCGCAATTAACCCGGGTTCCTCGCTACCGGGTAAAAAATACCACACAGGTGATAAAAGTAGGTATAACTTTTTTTCTATGTAATTTAGCTTCTTGCGACTTTAAGAACCTTTCAGCATGGAAACAAGACACACACTCCCCGCTCGCCTGTCAGTTGGCAGGCGTGCTCAGCCGCAGTGGACGTATGAAGTGAGTATGGGTGAAAAATACCCAGTAGCGACCGTTTATGCAACTAATTTATTTTGTATACTTTAAATATTTCTTTTTTTGTTTAGAGCTTCAACAACATGAATCGTCTAATAAGTGATAGCACTGTAGAAGAAATATTGCAACAATAAGACAGTGAGGCTGAATCTGTATCAGAAACAGAAGATTATGAGGAGCAAAGTAACCATGACAGAGATACTGAGCAGGAAGAGGATTCTGTTGACGTTCTTGACAATCCTTTGCATGTTGAAGAAGAGGAAGAGCCTACATTACCTGTGCAGTTGGGGGAAGCTTACTTAGATGACATACCGTTGAAATATATCAGATGTGGGAAAATTGTTGGCCGAAATGGAAGAACTCAATGGCTTGTACAACAACCTCCACCGAATATACACACCAGATCTCATAATATTATTGTTCATTTGCCAGGACCAATGTGAAGTGCCAAAGATTGTTTCACTATTTTAGAAGCTTGTTTTACTATTTTAGAAGGTTTAGATGAAAATAATGAAGATAGCATGCCAAGCACGTCAAGGTCCCGTTCAAATCCATTTCCATCTCGATGTGAAGATTGCAGCTGGAAAAAAGACTGGAAAACAAAGACTGCTTGTGAAATGTGGCATAAAAAATATGTCGAGAGCATACAATTCCTATTTGTCGTAGTTGTTACCAAAAACAGAAATAAAATTAATTAGGTATTATAGAATGAAACTTCAAAGACTGTTAATTTTTTAAGAGATTTTTTGTGATTTTTTATCTCCATTTATCAGAATTTTTTTTTATTATAAACGTAAATTTTTTTTTGTTAGGTTGTAAGAGCATAGTGTCTTGTTTTATTATTTGATATGATTTTGCATTATTACAAAGAAAAAAAATAATGATAGCTAAAATATCAAGATTATAATAAAAAAGTTACGTTTTTCACTTGTTTTTGTATGTGCCTTTAAATATGAATAAATATATGACTTTTTATTAAGTTTTACTTTTCATTTAAAGTACAGAAAAACAATAAAATAAAATGTATAAATATATATGGTACACACTACACACATACATGGATAAATAATGTGGTAATTTTAACCCGGTAGCGACCGTTCGTGTTCGTAATTGCTGCGCGACGAGCCCCGGGCTAAGCAGAACCACAGCCAAAAGGGTGTTAAATGAAGATGTTGGACTACATGTTTATCGCAGAAAAACGACATTTTCTGAATGAGCGTCTGAAAAGGAGGCTGGAGAGATCCCGGGGTTTGTTAAGGCAGTACGCGGGAAAAAAGTACCGCGATATCCTTTTTTCAGATGAAATTTTTTTTTACATTAAAGTAACAACAAACAAAATGATAAAGTTTATGCCCACAACAGCGACGAAGCAAGCAGGCGTATCCCGAAAATCCAACGCGGGCATTACCCCGCATCATTAATGGTTTGGCTTGGAGTCTCCTATTCAGGCCTAAGTGAGGTGTTTTTTTTGTGATAAAGGTGTAAAAACCAGTGCTATAGTGTACCAAAATACGGTGCTTTCAAACATTGTTCAACCTCTGCCTCACACAATGTTTCAATACATAACAGGCACTGGGTGTTCCAACAAGATTCTGCGCCGGCTCATAGGGCAGCAAGTACGCAAAATTGGCTGACAGCCCACGGAATCGACTTCATCAAGCACGAAGACTGGCCCTCCTCCAGCAGACTTGAATCAATTGGATTACAAAATATGGCAACATTTGGAGGAGAAAGTCTGCGCTAAACCTCACCAGAATTTGGAGTCTCTCAGCGCATCTGATTAAAGCAACAGCTGATGTAGCCATTGACGTTGTGCGTACTGCGATCGTCAACTGGCCACGGAGGTTGAGAGCCTGTATTCAAAATCAAGGAGGTGTTTTTAAGTTGCTTTAAGTGATAGGCCTTTGCTATTGGCTCAAATATGAAACATCATTAAACTTCATAGTACTTTATATCTTCATTATTACGTTGACGAAATCGCGAGCAACAGCTAGTTTAATATAAATGCTAGTTGCACTGAATTTAAAGATGCCATCTTAACCAATAAAACTTTATTAAAGGTAGTAGCATTAAATACTAAATTTAGAAAAAGAAGAATAAGTACTATCTGGTACTATTTTGGTACATCTGCGATACCTGCTCTCTCCATTGATTGCCCTAAGGCTGACTGGAAAAGAATGCCTATGGCATTAAGGCCGCCTTTGTACATATCGTACATGAAGAATTAATCAATAAATTATTCTCTTAATAAAGAAAAATAAAAAATTTGACCGGTTTTTCTGTCGAATACATCTGGCAACCCTAATTACACCCTGTCTAGTTCATGAAAATATCTTAAGTATGGAAAATACACCTATTGCACCTTGATCCAGACCCTACTTAAAACAAAGGTACTACTTAAAAGAATTAGTTACCTTTATGAAAAATTTTTCCTCAAAAAATTTGCATCTTGCCTGCGAGATCGAGGCCTTATGCTTGCTCGACATTGTATTCACAACACAGTGCAATGGGTTGTTTTAAATTCGCCGCCGCGAAAATTTGTAATGACTTACCACCTCCTGTACGAGTGAGTTAATGCACATCAATCATGCAAAACTTTTCGTTGAAAAGTATTGCACTGGCTGTTTTTAAAGCAATCCACTGATGCACTGTCCATTGGCTATGTTTTGTAACGCTAGCTGATTAAGATTATTTTCTTTTATTTGTGGATGTTATGCCATATATATTTTTTGTTGTACCGTATTTATTAATAAACATATAACTTTTAAAGGGCAGGTCAGGACAGAATATCAGCGGCTGTTAGCCTAGGCGGCAGCATATGCTGAGTCTTGGACCTTTTTACCAATATTGTATATTCCGCTTATTCAATTTTGATTTGTGCATGGTAAATAAATTAATTTATTATTATTATTATTTTAGATTATGGCCACTAATATCATCCAATCACGTAAGAGTATTTCAGTAATAAACGTCAGAGCGTGTCAAATTCGACGGTTTTTTGGTTGTAACTCGCTCTGACACTAAGGTTTTGAATGGGCCGGTTGTTTCACCCGGGCGTTATGCTCGGAAGGCATTGAACGGGATCAGAGCGAAAAGTTGTACTTCGTGCAAAGGCTGAACGTGCTCATGCCTCGCTCCGTATAAATGGACAGACACAGTTCGCAACTCTGCTCCGCAATACTCACTCGCTCCGCTCCCCAGCCTCGCTTCGCGTCAATAGTCAATAACGGTGTGGACTTACACCACGGCACGGCGGTGCTGTGAGTCAAATAGTATTTCTAGATCTTTAACGACTTTGACTTCATTAAGTTTATTGTCCAGTAAACAGTATTCTCAAACTATAACATTTACGTACTATAGATACGTTTGTTTGAAGTAAATGTTATAGTTTGACATTTAGGTATACTAAGTTTCAACTTATTGTCGAGACAATACTCCTATGTATACCTTTTCCCACGCTGTTGTCTCATTCCTGTTTTTATAAGCCACGATTGTCTTATCCCATAGGGTAGGCGGCTCTACTACTATAGTAACAACATCACTTCTACGACAATTTCGTTTTCGTTAGACATTCCGCGAAAAACGTCCTGGCCCCGATCGAATTGCATTCCCGGCGCTCGCCGTGCCGTTTTTTGCGCCCGCGTTAATGTGAAAGAGTCTATACAAGTCAATACATTACTGCAAAGCAGGGACCGGACCCGGTTACCGTTATAGCCGGTAACCTTAGGGTTTTGATGGGGTATTTTATAATGCTGGGTTTTTAAACCCTTTGCCTTACGGTAAGCTTTCAAACGGCTTACCGGTTTACACATTAATCCCTTCGATTGAATTAATTCGGGTTACCGCTAACCGATATCAAAAACCCCCAAATGAGTTACCGTTCTAAACGCTGATTAATATGTAAAAAATATTTTAGACCTTAGGTATATCGCGTGTAGATTGCTTTTGCACCGCATATTTGCCGAAGGTCGCAACCGAACTCTGGCGTTATTGCGCCCGCAGTGCTATTTCAATCGCTCGGTGTGCGTGAGGGAAAGGGTTACCCTAACCCGAACAGTAAGCGGTTAAGCGCATAAACACTAAAAACCTTTAAGATTGGGTAAGCGGTAAATTATTGTTGTGGGTGGTAACCCCTATTTTACGGGTTATCGTTATTGTTGGGAAACCTGTTGAACGGCTTACCGAGCCCACTGGGTTACCATACGAATGGGTTACCCTTTCGAACGGCTTAAGCAAATGAACGGGTTTTCCGGTCCCTGCTGCAAAGACGGTTGCCGAGTCAAAACCGTGTATATAGCAGGGACCGGACCCGGTTACCGTTATAGCCGGTAACCTTAGGGTTTTGATCGGGTATTTTATAACGCTGGGTTTTTAAACCCTTTGCCTTACGGTAAGCTTTCAAACAGCTTACCGGTATACACATTAATCGCTTCGATTGAATTAATTTGGGTTACCGCTTACCGATATCAAAAACCCCAAATGGGTTACCGTTCTAAGCGCTGATTAATTTGTGCAAGTTATTTTAGACCTTACGAATATCGTGTGTAGATTGCTTTTGCACCGCATATATGCCCTAGGTCGCCACCGAACACCGGCGTTATTGCGCCCGCAGTGCTATTTCAATCGCTCGGTGTGCGTGAGGGAAAGGGTTACCCTAACCCGAACAGTAAGCGGTTAAGCACATAAACACTAAAAACCTTTAAGATTAGGTAAGCGGTAAATTATTGTTGTGGGTGGTAACCCCTATTTTACGGGTTATCGTTATCGTTGGGAAACCTGTTGAACGGCTTACCGAGCCCACTGGGTTACCATATGAATAGGTTACCCTTTCGAACGGCTTAAGCAAATAAACGGGTTTTCCGGTCCCTGGTATATAGTGGATAAGCAGGGGTCACACGGTCACGGCACAGTTGCCGTGCCATGCGAAAGCTGTCTATGTAGCTCATACATTTCTACTTTACACGGCGGCACAGAATAGATAATAGTACTACGTCACACCCCGGACACTCCATACAACGTTCGCAAATCAATTACCTATTACTACTACATAAACAAATGACGTTCGTAGTCGTACACGCGCAAATTTGTGCGTGGAATCTAGTAGGGCTGAGTGCGCGGTTATCAATCGAAATGACGCGGGAAGTGCAGCGACTGCCTTCTCTTTCACCCGCATAGCGCTGTCTCTGTTATCACCCGGCGCTCGCGCCTACTCGTCCGAGCGATCGCTTCGCGCGCCCTTGTTTATGTGTCAGTGATGTCTACAACGAAGTGCCGGGTAGGACGAGGTATTTGAAATGAGTGCGGGGAGGTAAGTGGCCGTTCTGTACGTAGTACTATTGTCTATTCTGTGACTAGGTACAGAACGGCCACTCACCTCCTCGCACTCATATCAAATACCTCACCCCACCCGGCACCTCGTTGTAGACATCACTGACACATAAACAAGGGCGCGCGCGATCGCTCGGGCATGGCGACACTTCACGTTCATCGAGTAGACGCGAGCGCCGGCCGATAACAGAGATAGCGCTATGCGGGTAAAAGAGAAGGCAGTTGCTGCACTTCTCGCGTCATTTCGATTGATAACCGCGCACTCAGCCCTACTAGATTCCACGCACACATTTGCGTGTGTACAAACGTCATTTGCTTTAGTAGTAGTAATAGGTAATTGATTTGCGAACGTTGTATGAAGTGTCCGGGGTGTGACGGCGGCATGGCGACTGTGCCTTGACCGTGTGCATGTGAAAAAGCACTACGGCGCAGGTGTATGCAGGTTTCCTCACGATGTTTTCTTTCACCGTCAGATAAATGTACATATGAAATTCGTGAAACGAAAAACACATTGGTACATGGCAGGATCGATCGCGGACCTCCCGATTCTACTTGGAGCACAGTCCAGTGCCGTGGCCACAGCCACCACCGATGCTTATCATAAAAAAAATAAAGGAGATGTTTCATTTTTGGACATGACATTGTACAGTTGATAAAAAAATGCGAAAAAATTATATAAACCGAATAAAAATATCAAATTCGAATTTTCTAGCTGTTAGATAATGTACAACTTAATAAATATACATGGATTAATATTTACTATGGCAATATTTTCGAGGTCTGAAATCGTAGGTTTTAAGCTAAAAGACTTGGGTCCGTTTCTATAGCATACCATTAAACAAAATAAGTTGAATGGACATGCCTTTAGCATTCGCATGTTTGCCTTGCCTTTAGCATTCGCATGTTTGCTTCTTGTTTGTTTGTAGTTTGGATGTTCGGATTTCGATGCGCTTGATTATTTTTTATTGACCCGGCTTGTTTTTGGATTTTTCTTCTGCTATCATACTTACCAAATGTCATTCAAGACGTTCTGACTCAGAAGGGCTGCGGTCCGAAATGGACGCCATTTTTAAAGATATGTTGCTAGTTGATTGTTAGGAAAACGGTTTGTACATTAAAACTAATGAAGAGACAACAAAAATAAATAGTAGGTTTTGCTTTCATTCATTCTTTCCAGGATAATTTTAAAGTACTGTACAGGGTCATGTCCAGAGCTCCATACAAAACTGAAACATCTCCTTTAACCTATCCTCAGCTGTGTTTGAGATGCCCCAAGTTGGTTCTGGGTGGTCTTAAAAAATTAACTTAACCTAACTAACTCTTCTCGACTACGCTGACGTTTGTTTCCTGGATACTACGGAGGAATTATAAAATAAACTAGAACGCCTCCAAAATTTAGCCATACGCTTTATCTTTGGTTTACGGAAATATGATCATGTCTCACACTTTCGCGCTAATTTAAAATGGGTACCCATCCGAGAACGTCGTAGTGTCCACATCCTAACTATCCTGAACAAGGTCCTGAAAGATCCAAACTCCCCATCCTATCTGCGCTCCCGTTTCCAATTGCTCCCTCCTCCATCCCGTCCTAAGCGTAGTTGTCGTGATGTGCGCATGCTGGTTGTTCCAAGCAGCAATTCACACTTTGGAGCTCTGCACTTTCAAGCTTTGGAACAGTCTCCCAAGTGACATTCAGCATAGACAGGCGCATACCAGCTTTTTTTTGTGATAATTAAAAAATAACCTTGTATTACAAAACTAGGTATATGAATAAGTTCAATGATCGTCAGGTATATTTTATTTATTATTTATATTATATTTGTATAGGAATAGGTATTTATGAATAATTGTTATTATTTTATGTATTGCTATTTTTCCGTTTTGTTGTCTACTACACTTACGCACGACACTAATGTTATGGGTTGACTGGCAGAGATCTCTATAAAAGATAAGTCCGCCCTTGCATACGTTATTTATTACTGTACAAACTTTTATTCTTGTGTTTATGCAATAAAGACTATTTACAGGGTAAATTTTGAGGTACCGGCAACCTCGCAGGATTAGATAGCAAGCATCATTAACTACAACGTTTGTTCTACGACTTTTAATAATTCGTTAGATTTTACTTTCATACAAAAATAAATATTCATTTAATATACTTACCTCTAGTATGTTTGTAACTCTACTCTACGCGCACAGCGCGCGAGTGTAGCGTTGTCTTCCGTCGTCGTTTAAATGAAACATAGACTTATCAATGTCACGACAGTAATCCAAATCGGCAAGGTGGCTCGATTTAAGAAGGAAAGAAAGAAAGAAAGTGTCGCTTTGCTCGGAAACCTACCTTAAGTTAGCGAAAGGTATAATAATGAGATTGTTTTGGGTTACCTGATAAAGGACAAAACTAAACTTCACAACAACATAGACTTAAAAGCACACACATCATAATATGGTATATTTGTTGCTAAAACAGTAACAATTATTTTATTAATAGTTTGTACAAAGTGACGCTGATGAAGAACTACTTTTCAATATTCCATTTACTGGGAATGTTAAACTTAAAGGAATAAGGATTGCATCAGAGAATTCTGAATGTCATCCCAACAAACTAAGATTGTAAGTTAAATATTGGTGTCGATTCAGAGACACAACTTACTTAAACTAAACTAATTTAACAGCTCTAAAAATAAAGCCGTCACTTTTAATCCTTTTGAGAAAAACAGAGATGGCAATAGTTTTAATCCTGTCAAATTAGTTTATTTAAGTTGTGTGTCTAAATCGACACTAGTCATCTGTCAATCTGTCAATTTCTTGGTGTTTTTTTATTGGCAATAAATTTATTTTATGTGTTTTGTTTTTAGGTTTAAGAATAGACCAAATATGACATTTGATGATGTGGTCATGGAACCGGATCAAATTTTTGAATTACAAAGAGATAGTGAGGGCTTGTTTGAATATACACCGAAGTAAGTATAGATAGAAAATTTTGAATCTGGGTGCATGGCACACAATTTAAACACAATTAGTGCTTAGCCTTAGCAAGGAAAAATAAAACATCCTGCAATTTTAGTCCCGTTTTCTAGATATTTCTACCCACATGTTTTGACATCTGCATCTGATAGCTGTCAAGGTGTTGTCAAAATCTATGCGAACGAAAACATTTCTCATTTGGTTTGGAAACATTGTAAATAGTGCGATTGCCCCTCAGTCACTGCACTCATCAAAGTGATTGACTGACAACATTGGCTGGGCAATGGGAAATAGATCTCTCACTATTCTTGGATCCAATTTGAATAAACGATATTGAATTTGAATTCCACCCGCTAGTCGTACAAAACTACAGCATTCATTTGTTCTAGGGTGGTGACTTTCTCATCGGTATCGCATTTGACAATGCACTTCCCAAGCAACTTTGGGGCAGATTCTACGAAGATTTACTATATCGGATTAAAAGGCGAATGGACCCCAGGGCATAAACATGGTGTTACCATTTGTACGTATGAATCAAGACCAAACATAGATGATCATAAATTAAAACATTTAGATTCTGTAGCCAGACACATAGATTAGAATACCTACGATTTTTTAATAAGGATGATTTGTTAAATATATTATAATATTTTTTAAAGAATATAATCTCTTTTATTTTTAAGTTTTTAAGCTTGCCCTGTTTGTTGTTGTTGTTTTGTGTGCGTATGGATTGAGGAGCCACATCACGAAATCAATCGAAATCCCGCCCAGATTTAGTAGCAAATTAGATAATTTTGTAGGCGAAATCCTGGAATTTGTAGCAACACACATCAAGAGTTACATCAATTTAAAGGTGGCTCCTCAATTCAAACATCTGGATTGAGGAGCCACCTAGAACTCGGAAACTATTATATGTACATTTTTGAAAATTTAGTATCATTTAGTAGTAATTTTGTCTGAAACCTACAAAAAATTTGGTTCGGATACTGCTGAAACTCGAGAAGATACAATACAAAATGTGTGGCTCCTCAGTCCATACACGTACAAAACTTGTCAACGTGAATTTCCAAGAAACTAATTGAGCAATTTTATTTTGGAGTGCATGATCATTTAGTAGTAATTTTGCTAGAATTTGTAGTATAGAAATAATGTTGGAGGACTTAGTGAAATTAAAAATATAAAGCAATATAGGTGGCTCCTCAATCCAGACGTTTTGCATATAAATGATTGACTGTATCTTCGCGAAATCACAATGGAATCAAAAGCTTGGGACGCCAACATTTAGTAGAAATTTCTACTAAATAACTACATACAATTTATCAGTGTACATATTAAGGATCTGAAGAAAAACACACTTTCCGATATTCCATAGGAAATTGCTGTTAAGGGTGACCATAATATTAATGAAATCAGGATAACTGTTTCATGTTTATTTCTTTTAACATCAGTCATATAAAAATAACATTGATTTCGCTATAATTAATTAGTGACATTATAGCACTTTTCTTAATATTCTGAAATGAAAGTATTCAACATTGAGCTCATCAAAAACTCAGAAGAATTTTATTTATCATTGTTATGACAGCGCTGACATCTGTTGTAGTTTTTTTTGCAACTTTCTCATTCTTTGTGAGCAAAGGTTCACCGCCATACAGCCCACCCTTTGCTCCGAGTTGATATAATCATGTAAACATTTTAGGTGAACTAAAATAGATTGTATCCGGTTTTTATGTATAGAATAGAACAGAATATTCACTTAGTTAATAATAATTTTATGCCTTCCCTTTGCTCCGAGTTGATATAATCATGTAAATATTTTAGGTGAACTAAAGTAGATTGTATCCGGTTTTTATGTATAGAATAGAACAGAATATTTACTTAGTTAATAATAATTTTATTCTTAAATGAACAAAACCTTCAATTTGGTTTCATTCTGTGAACAATCTTGTTGGCTAATGTTGAGTCCGTGGATAGGATGTTATTGTCTTGATCGTGAGCTGACCGCCGTTATCGGCGATAACCTCTCCCTCCAGAACGTGGTCTGTGCCATGCTGGTGGGAGAGAGGACGTGGGACGCGGTAAACTCCTTCTGCGTGGACGTGATGACGCAGAAGGAGTCCGCGGAGAGAGCCAGGGAGGAGGATCCCATGGCCGATCCGTGCCGCCGTAGAAGGACGGGGCGGAGGAGGCGGAATTACGCCTGCCTTCTTCCTCCTGATGGTAACCAGCGGGGCCCTGGGTCGGGAAGCCCGGGCCCTGCATTGCATCGGTTGCCGCCAGTCGCTGATCCCCTGGATGCCCCGGGGGTGAGAGGGGCTCGCCCTAGGCGAGCAGACGCCGACGAGGTCGTGGATGTGTTCACCCGAGTTCCCATGACCTTGTCCGACAGCGACATGGCCCTCCTCGGCGTGTCCTCTTCGTCCGATGACGAGGAGGATGCGGCGATGATGGCCGTGCTCGCATCAAGGCGTATGTGAGGGGCATCGGTGGGTTTTAGTCGGTAGGCCGCGGTTCCTGGCGGCACTCTGCCCCCAGGGGCCGGGGAGAGTCCGACATAACCCCGCGCCTTCCCAAGCGCGGGGTATGCGTAACGCATTTCCCACCGTAAAAAAAAAAAAAAAAATGTTATTGTCTTGATCATCTGTGGAATTAGTGCCGCGGTATAGATTTACAAGAAATAGCGTCTTATCGAGTAGGCGGTTATCAAAAGTGCATTCATGTGCTTTAAAAACTTCTCATTAAATGATTTATTTTATTTTCCTTTTCTCGTCAAGGTGGCAAATCGGCCCAGAGGCTCTAGACAAATGCCACACGCTAACTTTTCCGCAGTCGTTCCACAGAAAAAATGTATGGAAATGACATTAGCTTACGACAACCTCACGCTATTTTTTCCGCAGCTAATGTCATCTTCATACATTTTTTCTGAGGAACGACTGTGGAAAAGTTAGCGTGTGGCATTTGTCTAGGGGGTCTGATACTTAATTAATTCCAGCTACATATACTATGCTTGGAGTATTTTACTACTTTAATTTTTTAATTACTATTTTGATACTTATCATCACAGCTCATATACGTCCCCACCGAGGGACATGAACCATCCTTAGCTAATTAGGGCGATTAGGCCTTAGTCAAACCTCGCCCGCCCAGTGCGGATTGGTTGACTTCACAAAACCTTTGAACTACTTCGCAGGTGGTTGCAGGTGTCCTCACGATGTTTTCCTTCACCGTAGGAGCGTCAGATAAATGTACATATGAAATTCATGAAATGAAAAACACATTTGTACATGGCAGGATCGATCGCAGGTCTCCCGATTCTCCTCGGAGCACAGTCCAGTGCCAAGGCCAAAAGTATCAGAAGTATCAGAGCGTCGATGGCCCTGAGCCACTGACGCTCTAATACTTTGATACTTCTTAAAATATAAAACCTATGGAGAACATGGTAAGTCGTAATTTTTATCGCAATTGTACTGTGTCGTAGGTCCGCTATTATGTGACCACGTTCTAACAATTGTTATGTTGTGTTAGAGTTTTTCTCCTTTGTTTCATTTGCCACATTATAACCGCTGCTTGGGAGGTTTCGGACACCTATTTATGACGTTTCCTTTGGATTTGGACGGCGTATTATGAAATGTCTACAGCTTTCACACTAAGTACTGATGTTAAAGTTATGGGTTATTTAATTAGAAACATTTTATGAATTATTACACATTTATTGCTTAACAGCTAGGCACACAGAGAAGAAGAAAAAAGTTTTCCACAGACAACATAGTGTAGCAAAAAAAAAGTTTCGTTCAGAAATCAAGTAAAAACATCATTCCTTATTTAACGTTCAAAAAAATTGTGTGTTTGAGTAGTTTAGTTTACATAGATATTTGACAACTGATATAAATAAACATTTTCGTGTAATAAATAAAATGCGTTTTATTTTATAGTCATTGACATGTATGCCAGTGAACAACGTTTCGCCATAATAATTAAAAAACACCTTTATTACATAGGGTTCTAAAAAAATTGTTTATGACCTATTCTCAGGCTTTACCGAATATACACAAAGAAAATCATAAAAATCGGTCAACCCGCTTCGGAGGAGATATTAAAGGAAAGAAGATAAGCATAGTATGCTGGTCTGTGGTGGGCATCCACCTATGTCAGTGTAAGTGAGACTCCAACTGTGAAGATTGCTATTGCAGTCATCGCTATATGTGCAGTGTATGGTAAAAAAGAGCTTTCATTATAGAAATAGGATATACATATAAAAGTGAACTGAAATGAAAAGAAATTAACAAAAATATGAACGACGACTCGGTAACGCAGACTGGCTGATCCTTTCACCACGGCTCGATGGCAAGTAAAAACTTGCCTTCCTGCCCATCCCAAGCGTATCCCAATACCTGCACATGCGAAAACCTTCAAAGATAACAGACAACATAATATCCGTGGCGGAGTACTGTATCTGAATCGACACGGAAGAATTGAAATGAAATCGCCTTTTCCATTTAACCCTATATAATGTATAATGGGCAATCTTAAACTGTTTTCATCAAATCGCCGTAAACGAACGGAGTGAGATTTGCGGAGCTAGAGCGCAGCGAAGCGTAGCTCAAATCTCACTCCGTTCGTTTTCGGTGTTTTGATGAAAACTGTTTTAGAATGCCCAATATACACCTACTATTAGTACCTGTTACGCAAAAGCTATACCTAAAGTTTGCCTGAGTAGGTAGTTGGTTCTTAACCTATGAAATAATGTTTTACTTGTGTTTCTTATAATTTTTTCAAAATAAGTAATACTTAACGCGTGAAGTATCTCCCTCTTCAACATTATGGTACACAATAGGTATAACAACGTCGGTAAGCCAAAATGTCGAATGTTTTGCCAAAAATACGGCTATTATGCTATGTGGATAGATATAACATAATAGCATGTATTAATACACATTATAATTCCTCAGTTACTGTGGAGTCCAGATAAAGCTCGCTCCCACCTTCGGTTTTATCATTACTTACCATCAGGTGAGATGAAGGCCGAGAACTTGCCTGTTGTATGTAAACAAAAATAAAAATTTGTTTTTTTTGTTTGTCCTAGATTTTAGTCTCGTTATGGTCACTCTTAACAGCAATTTCCTATGGAATATCGGAAAGTGTGTTTTTCTTCAGATCCTTAATATGTACACTGATAAATTGTATGTAGTTATTTAGTAGAAATTTCTACTAAATGTTGGCGCCCCAAGCTTTTGATTCCATTGTGATTTCGCGAAGATACAGTCAATCATTTATATGCAAAACGTCTGGATTGAGGAGCCACATATATTGCTTTATATTTTTAATTTCACTAAGTCCTCCAACATTATTTCTATACTACAAATTCTAGCAAAATTACTACTAAATGATCATGCACTCCAAAATAAAATTGCTCAATTAGTTTCTTGGAAATTCACGTTGACAAGTTTTGTACGTGTATGGACTGAGGAGCCACACATTTTGTATTGTATCTTCTCGAGTTTCAGCAGTATCCGAACCAAATTTTTTGTAGGTTTCAGACAAAATTACTACTAAATGATACTAAATTTTCAAAAATGTACATATAATAGTTTCCGAGTTCTAGGTGGCTCCTCAATTCAGATGTTTGAATTGAGGAGCCACCTTTAAATTGATGTAACTCTTGATGTGTGTTGCTACAAATTCCAGGATTTCGCCTACAAAATTATCTAATTTGCTACTAAATCTGGGCGGGATTTCGATTGATTTCGTGATGTGGCTCCTCAATCCATACGCACACGTTGTTTTTGGGTCCAAAGTAATCAATATAACTTAGTTTTTGGATTCTCTTTCTAATGGTATATAAATTATTGCTTTTAGTTAACATAATAATGAATACCCACTTGTGGACATCTCCTTTCACCCCTCTTCCTGATGTGCGTGTGGTGTGAGAGCTCTTTTTTTAAAAGTTATAATATTTTTACGAAATCAAGGAAGAATTTAGGAAATAATTGTGAAAACAACATGGTGAAGATAAAAAAATTGTGAAATCAATAGGGAGAAAGTTCTGGTCGATTAACTGGAACACTCACTCTGCCAACCAGAGAAAATACATAACTCCGGTCTCAAAATATATTAGATATAAATGTTCAACATTTTTATGCGGAATAATTGTGTTGAATTAGTGAAACCTATTCACAAATATTCAAAAGATTTTAACGGTTTATAAGGATTTGGCAAAGGTTTATTTGGAACACTCAGTTCTCTTATGGTGCAGACGGAGTGTTCCTAAACTTATCAACTTTGGCTAAATAAATCGTTAATATTCTTACTCTGTTTTACGAGTATAACGCAGAGTCAATTTGTGAAACAAAAACCTTAACGTAAAACATAATAGTTAGAGAATAAATGAAAAAAAAACTTTCTTTTTAACATCCCGTGCGAGAGCTCCGTATTTTAGATTTTATTTACATAACCTGAACTTAAATACAAACGGAGGCCACATCAGAAATTGTGAAAATGTTGTCACTAAAGTTTTGACACGTTTTTTATTTCTGAGATTGTTTAATTTAAACAATAAAACAACATTATTACATTTCTATGTGAGAAATTTGTTTAGGGTGACCATGCATACATCAAATAAAATATTGTTGTTTGTACTTTTTAATTTTTTTATATTATTTATGCCTAAGGTCGCCTAAAAGATGCTTTTTTATTTACATATGTTCAGATTATACTGATCCGGGAAAACAGATTCAAATTCAATATTCTTTATTCAATTGGGATTTTACAATCACTTTGAACGTCAAAGAAGCTACGCCATTGGTTCACAAGTCTACGGCGGGAGACATTGTACTAGAAAGAACCAGCAACCGCTTTTTTTTTCTCCCTGTATTGTTACATAGTCGTCAATTGGAAGCTGAATTCAAAGTAAAAGATTGAGTTCAACTTCCATTACAAGATTAGATGTGTCAGTGTACATTATCCATTTAAATATCTATAAAGTAAATCTACAATTAAGACCAAGCATTGACATCATTCAGATAATCATTGACTTTATAATATCCTTTACTCATTAGTCTTTTTTACATGCGCTTTAAACTTATGAAAAGGTAAATTAGTAACACTATCTGTGGAACTTTGTTGTAAAAAAATATACATTTCCCCATAAATGAGACTAGTTTTTTTTGAGCTTGTACGTTGAAACGGCAAGTTTATTTTTATTTCTTGTATTTAAGTTATGAAACTTAAAATTGGTATCAAATGTGTTATAATTTTTACAAACATAAATCAATTTTCATAAATATACTGTCCTGCTAAAGTCAAAAATGTGTCCGACAAAAAAATGGTCACCCTATGCATTTCTCGCTTAGAAATGTAATAAAGTTGATTATTGTTAAAATTAAACAAGCTCTGAAATAAAAAATGAGTCAAAATTTTTGTGACAACATTTTCACAATTTCTGATGTGGCCTCCGTTTGTATTTAAGTTCGGGTTATGTAAATAATATCTAAAATACGGAGCTCTCGCACGGGATGTTGTAAAGAAAGTATATTTTTAATTTTATCTCTAACTATTATGTTTTACGTCAAGGTTTTTGTTTCACAAATTGACTCTGCGTTATACTCGTAAAACAGAGTAAGAATATTAACGATTTATTTAGCCAAAGTTAGTAAGTTTTGGAACACTCCGTCTGCACCATAAGAGAATTGAGTGTTCCAAATAAACCTTTGCCAAATCCTAATAAACCGATAAAATCTTTTGAATATTTGTGAATAGGTTTCACAAATTCAACACAATTATTCCACATAAAAATGTTGAACATTTATATCTAATATATTTTGAGACCGGAGTTACGTATTTTCTCTGGTTGGCAGAGTGAGTGTTCCAGTTAATCGACCAGAACTTTCTCCCTATTGATTTCACAATTTTTTTATCTTCACCATGTTGTTTTCACAATTATTTCCTAAATTCTTCCTTGATTTCGTAAAAATATTATAACTTTTAAAAAAAGAGCTCTCACACCACACGTACATCTCTTCCTGATGTTCACTAATTGATAATTTGATACACATCTTTGATTCTGATGACAATACAATTATGTATGTTCAGTATCATTGTGAATCCAAGATGGTCGCCACCACCAAATTGCGGATTCTTTTTTTTTCAACCGCTTCAATATGGGTATCAAATGAAAGGGTTTGACTAGTAGAATAAACTGTTTTTTGAGTTAAACGGTTTTATTGAGAATAAAGATAATGAATATGTAAATAATGTGCAAAAAGCTAAAAAATAATAAGGGAGGTCCTAGGGATCGCACTATCACACCACTCTCCTTATCGATCTAGCTAGAGCATTGATCAGACGCTAAAATAAAATCGTGGGGCGTAGTATAACCTGAGTAAATATGTAAATAGCAGCATTTTTAATGATATGAGTGTTTGACGGTTGGTAGAAATTACACGCGCCCCAAAATTTTAGTTTTAATAGATTGACGAGGAGAGTGGTGTGATGACTACATTATTCTACATCGTCATTATCTTATTATTTTCAATTAAACCGTTTAAGATTGTCTCTCCGTCTATGGTATACTTTATTCCTAAATATTAGATTCATTTTAAAGCACAGTCAAACAATAGTAGTTTTTATTTAATGTGTTTATTTAAATAAACATTTTAATTATTTACATTACATAGGTGCTTATTATTTGTCTTATTCGATAACAGAAGCCTTAATTAATATTTCTGTAGCGGAGACTAGGCAACAGTTTAATAAAATACCTACGATGTTAAACATTCACTCATCTACTCATTAATGTTGCTTAATGCTCTTTCACATTCATGCATGATCTTTTAAATACAACATTTATTCCTCTATCGTCAAATAAAGAAACATTTTTAGTAACATTAAACAATGGCAGTGATGCTTTCAGATTATATAAATTATTAAAGTATTGAATGCACAAATAAGTTTAACTATGAATTAATTTATTATTTATATCACAATGACATACAAATTAGTCAATGGCACATTGAGAAGTGTTTGACAAGTAAACTTATTGAGGTACCTACATTAATTATTACCTTACCTACATACATACATACATACATATAATATTATGAATTAACATGCTAGCAGGAATTTTGAATGCATACACATTATGCAGCAATTCTCTCTTTTGGTAAAGGCAGCCGTAAACGAACTTTTTAGTTTTGTTTGTTTATTGCAGTATTTGCAGCTCTTCATTTTGAAGGTACACTACAACTGTAAATACATCTTGTTCTGTTCCTAATTGACAACTTCAAGCTAGCCACTCTAACAAGTCCGTTTATGGGGGCAATGTCACATGCTACGAATAAATTTACATACTTATTATCTTAAAACTCGTGAAAAAACAACAATCACATAGCAAGACATTAATCGCCTTTTGTAAAAATTCCATGATATTAATGTTACAATATAGTAAATGAAACATTATCGTGTTGATCATACGATCATCATCACTATAATGTGCGTGATGAAAAAGACTTACTTCGAACGAAATACAATCGTGCCAACAAAGACACTTGTCGTGGTGTCAATTCAATACCTAGTCTTATCAAGATGTCGTCATAAAGCTTCTAACCCAATAAATCCCTAAAAACCTTGATAATTTATATTTGATAAATAAAAAAAATATTATTAATTAATTAAATAAGTTCTGTGCCTTTGCAAAAATGCTAACACTAAGTAAAGCAACAGGCTTTAATTACAAATCATAATACAATAATTATAATTGGAATTGAATTTAACCGACTGGCCATAAATTGATTTTTTGAAAACAAAAATTTTAAAATGTCGGATAGTCGCTTTTGCATTTTGGGGGGTAGTCGTATTTCGTTCGCAGCGAGCACGCAACAGTGAGTCCGCCGAAGCCAGGCAGGCTACTCTGAGACCATAATCATCGTTTCCAATGCGAATATCGCCGTACATTTTCACGTCTTGTCCAACTAACACGCGTAGATAACTGTGAAATTCGCGTTCAAAACTTTGATTATGGGCTCACAGCATAGAGGAGCCCCCCCACAGCTTCGTGGAGTTACGTGGTCAATGTCTCGGACGGCCGCGCACGAGCCGCCCGCCGCGCCGGTAGTCGTAGCCGGCCCCGTAGCGGTAGGGCCTCGGGCGGCGCCTGCGCACTACAGCGTTGGGCACGGCGTTGATGTCGCCGCTCGGGAACGGCGCCGGCGCCGATGTTGCTCTGCTGTTCCAGCCAGGCGCCCGCCGCATGCACACCGCGCATCTTTCGAAACAATAGTACATTACTGCCGCGGTCTTATAGATAATGACTACTTTGCTGGTCGCGCTGATTATGGCCGACAGCGCAGCTCCAGGCCGACACAGCGCGGTCAGCGTGCAGCACTTGATGGACGAGCTGAGATAAAGGCCGAGACCGTACCTTTACAGTAAAGACAGCAAGGGCTGCAATGATGGCCAAGCTGGAAGGCCTAGAGCGTAGCTAGGCTAGCTCGAGGCAATCATAGCGTACCCAGCGAAGCAGTCATTGTGGGCCAAGGCTTGTATAGTGCTTTACTCAAAAATGCAAGTACCTAATCTAAATAAAACCAGCAAGTAATTTAAATAAAAAATATATTAACTAACTAGAAGCAAAACTTTGCCGGCCGCTTCTTGAAACAGAACGGCAAGATCGACTTTGCTCAAACAAGGTTGTCAAAATAATGACCACATTACATGAATTTTTGAGTAAAATTTATAATTTAAATCAAAAGTTACAAGAATCGAGTAAGTATACCTACATATTTTTTGTAATTTTCACCTTATCGATCTCTTTGTAGTCGACTACATACCCTATCAAGCCGAAACCTACCCATGCTGGCCTAGTCGTATAAAATGTATGGTGTTATTAAAAATTCCGAATTGTAAAACAAATTTTGAAATCCTCCATACACATAGTCGGGTCTGTGAAAAAAATGTATGAAGAATTAGAAAATTATTTTTACAATGTCGAATTTTCAGTGGCATTAGTAGTAGGTTTCGGCTCGTTACAAGCCGATCATCATCATTTTGTATGACATGGCGACAGAATTTTTTTTTGGTAGTTGGTAGTTTTATTTTGTTTGGCTGATTCACGAAGAGATTTCATGTGAAAGATGTTCACATGAAATCCCTTCGAAGATTATAAATTCAAAAGGATAATCAAAAATTATGATGAGCACGTACGTGAGAACAGCCTTAATAATCTCCTATACACCAGACATTGTGTAAAGCCTCCTCTACACGTCGGCAGATGCGTCAGCGGACGTGTGTGTCTTTCTAGTTTTCTACACAAAAATCCGTACGATACTGCGGTGCTCAGTATGATACGATACTCCGTATCCGTACGATACTCCGCGGACCGCACCGCATTTCCGTCCGAGAGTGCGATACCGTCGCGCGCGCCGCACCCCCGCGGTGTTAATGTGTAATATAACCCTGCGGTTTTTGTATGCAAATCAAGATTCTACAGTCAAAGTTAAAAACCGCAGCACCACACCGGAGTGGTGTCCGGTGCAGTGTGCCATCCGCCTTAGATTGCACGTGTCGATTGTTTGATGTCCTGTTTTCTATCTGAATTACAATTTCTTTACAATCCTTAGAGAAGATCTGTGGCTAGACCATAGCAGTAGGCTAAGCGGTATTTACTCCGAGATGAGCAATTTTTTTTGCTTCTTTGTCAATATTTGGAAGGACTCGTTTCCATTTCTTTAAGATGGAATTTCTGGGTTTTCAACCAATCTTTTCTTGCAAAAAAGTGCTGTGGTTTAATGTTGTAGACTTTATTTTATATGTATTTTTTATTAAATTGTAGACATAGGTATTAGCGGCAAAGGCTGACTTGAAAAAAGACCGATCGCCGTGTCGCAGGTCGAGACGGCAGCACGCATGTTCCTGGATTTTTATTTTCGTTGCACTGTAAGGGGACCCCGATTTCAGACCCCTATTGATCTATGTGCTCCGCGAGATAGAGGCCCAATTCTACTAATAATTTAGCCATATCGAAACAAAATTTTGAACTGTTCGATGACGTGATAATGTGGTGTCCAGTGGTGTAGTATCGCTTCAGCGGCGGCTCATTAATATAATTGGCCTTCTGGTCAGTACTTTTTTGAGGGTGAATGACTAGTGACAGGGCACGTAAAGTAATTTTACATCTCTCATGTTCGGTAATTAGGTCCTTATTACCCCCAAATGGGGCTTGTAGGTGACCAATTAGCGCTCTAGGGTAATAATATAGCTAGAAAAGCCCTAGGGCTGTAAGTAATTTATTGCCAGTATGATGGTTAGATGTACGCGAACTTTTTGAAATAGTGGTGTTTTTTTATTACTTACCGCCCTAGGGCTTTCCAAGCTATACTATTACCCTAGTGCGCTTATTGGTCACCTACAAGCCCTATTTGGGGGTAATAAGGACCTACTTACCTCACAATCGAGATGTAAAGCAGAGTAGTTAGCTCGGGTGTAAGCACCAATTGCACCCTCGAAATATAGCCTCTAATTATCTCGGGCTGCAATGATGCCTTACAGCCCTTAGCTACTAACCTACTATTATTTCCCTGCAATGTCTAGGTTACATTACATCAATACTATTAGATTTTTATTAATTTTAGAAAGACACGCTACTCAGTGATTTCAGTGCCATATCCTTACCCTTCAAACCGGAACACAGCAATGCAAGCACTGCTGCTTCGCGGCAGAAATAGGTAAGACGGAGGTACAAAACAGACGACCCTGGTACAGAGTCTCCTTCCTGTTTTTTTAGTGCTTTATAACGAAAAACGACTAGACAGAAATTTATAAGGGTTCACCTTGCAATTTCTGTCTAGTCGTTTTTCATCCATCTGCTCTACATGTCATAACAACTTAAGCATTTCTCGATTTTTCTAAAGTTTTTCCTTTTATACTACTATTGCTCTATTATTTTACGACTAAATTATCTACTAACCTGCTGATTTTGGACACTTGGTCTGCCTTAAGTGTCTGTTGCTCAGGTTTGTCGAACATTCTCGCGTCATTTATGGTCGACAGCCAGTAGGAGACCGCGGTCGCGAAGTAGTTGCAGCGGCCCAGGCCGTTGCACTCAATGAAAGGTCTGGTACGGAAGTCCCGCAGGCACGAGCCCGGTGATATAAGGCTCTGGCCGGCAGCGTCAGCGCCCGCGGTGTGCTATGGGATATTAGTTATTGTAGTTAACAATTGGGATGATGACTGAATTCAAATTCTCACGTCTCGACATAAAAAATATTAAAATTAGAATTAAAATCGGCTAAGAAATACATTAGATACAAGCATTTTAAGCTGTTAATTTGGAAGCGATTAGACAGGGATCCGACATCAACCGTGACGTCATTGTTGAGTATGGCCATATACTCGTAAACATGAAGCAAATACAAAGAGGAGGTGCCCTATCGCGTTTTCCGTATGAAATGAAATCAAGTGAAGCCGGAAATCGGGGTGCGGGGGAGGGTGCGCGACGCCACTGGGGGTGATTCTGAAGCGACCACCTAAAACTATAACTAAATAAAATTAGAGATAGAAATGTCAATCACCGTTTGGTATTCAGAACTCACAAGTTAACTCTAAAATTAAGAGTGACGTTACTAAACTACTCAATTTAGTGTTAGATGTTATTTTCGTATTCTGACATGCTTCCTAAATCTAATTTTTCCTATAATTTTAAATATGTCAAACTAATTTTAGGAGGTGAACTTTTAGGTGCCGTCTAAATTTATCTTGTTACTTTTTAACGATTTTCTAACATTACCGAAGGCATTTTTATGTGCAACTTGCCAAATGGATGATGAATTGGTTGTTATGGCATTAATAGTCTTCAGAAAGGTAAAATATTTGTTTTATATAAAAAAATAGATAAATACCCGCCTCATAGTTTTAAAATATATTTGTAAAGTATCGACTTATTTATGTTATAGAATAGGAGAAGAAAAAGTAAAATTGAGGAAGTTGACGGACAAATCAGACCCATTTACTATGCCCGAACGTAAATTTAGAAAAATATTTCGTTTTCCTCGCCAATCCGCTCGCAACTTGATAGAAGCTATAGACTGCACTGAAGTACAGATTGGCTCCTTACCGGAACATTTAAAGGTTTTGGCCAGCCTTCGGTCATGCAGAGCTGTCACTGTTGTCACTGATTTAATATTGCGCAAATTAACTTAACAAAAAAATTTCATTTCCTAAAACAGCAATAGAAAAGGACCTTGTCAAGGCAGAGTGAGCGAGCACCTACTTACATTGTAATAAAATATTTTGAAATAATTATTAAGAAATACATTAACATTCTCCGTCCTTTTTCTATTTAGGTTTCTACAAATATATGGAATGCCAAACACACTTGGAGCTGTTGATGGTACACATATTGGTTGAGGTCTGGAATGCAGCAAACTCCTTCTGTGTGGAGGTAATCACACAGAAGGAGGTGGCAAAACGGGCCAGAGAAGATGACGCAGCGGCAGATCCCTGCCGCCGCAGAAGAACGGGGCGGAGGAGGCGGCAGTTCGCCCGCCTTCTTCCTCCTGACGGTGACCAGCGGGACGCGGGCCCGGGAAGCCCAAGTCCTGCATTGCACAGGCCACCGCCAGTCGTCGATACTCCTAATGCCCAGAAGCATCGCCGGCCTTCCCATTTTAGGGAGGTGAGAGGGGCTCGCCATAGGCGAGCAGACGCTGACGAGGTCATGGAAGTGTCCGAAAGGGTTCCCATGGCCTTGTCCGGCGACGGGGTGTCCCTCCCCGACGTATCCTCTTCGTCAGATGACGGGGAGGATGCGGCGGTGATGGACGTTCTCGTGCCAAGGCGTTTGTGAGGGGGCGTCGTTGGGTTTTAGTCGGTAGGCCGCGGTTTCTGGCTGGCGCTCTGCCCCCAGTGGCCGCGGAGAGTCCGACATAACCTCGCGCCTACCCAAGCGCGAGGTATGCGTAACGCATTTCGCAACGTTAAAAAAAATGGTACACATATTGGTATTGTTACTCCACCACTGACAAACCCTACAGCACCAGGAAACTTATTATACAATAGGAAAGGCTTTTATAGCATCAATTGCCAAGTCGTGAGTTGTAATTTGTTTGTTCCCAAGTAGTCTAATAGTACTGACATTTAGATGATAGGTAGGCTATGTATGTATGTATTTACTCTTACAACAGAAATTAATATTCTATCTGTTGATAGAAGTATGCATATCTAAGATTTGTTGCCTAGCAATTACTATTATTTGTCAATAAATGAAAAGAAAACAAAAATTACTAATGAAATAAAATACGCAATTTTAAAATTCAGAGGAAGTCACGAAGTACCTATCAATACAGACTACCACGTATTTTTTTTTATTTCATAGCATAGGCGCGAAGCCATCACAATCGCAGAATAAATGTCGAATAATTTTTCTTTTGTGATAAAATGAATGATAAATAATAAAATTTCTTTTCTGTTATTTACAAATACGATCAAATCTTAAATTAATAATTTCTCATAGTAAAGTTAGTAGAATATAGCTGTTTTTAATGTTTCTAAATTATCCCGTTTTTCTACAGCACTAGGTGTATTTATAATCTGTGTATTCAAATTAAGAAATTGTCAAGTACAGTTTAAATTAAGAGAGTCCGGCGTTTCAGAATACGAATTACCTAAAACTAATTTAAAATTATATGTTTAATTTTAGTTTTAGTTTTAGTGCAGGTAACTTCAGAATTACCCCCACTGTCACCTTGTAGCGAGTAGAATTACTAAAATGCCAGCATTATTGACGTTAACATAAAAGTTCCGCTATACATTACTAGGTGGCAGTAAAAGATACATTCGTAGGAGAAAGATAATTATGTTAAAAGATACATTCGTAGGAGAAAGATAATTTAATAGGTGCTGTGTCAATATAATCTAAAAATAAAAATCGTTAAAACTGCTTATATTAATTCACGTGTTTTGTTTTCGCCCTTAAGGCGCATAGTGCTCCCAATGACCTTGCGTCGATCGTCCCGCACTGATTACATAGGAGTGAGTGAGTGAGAGCGAGGGGAATATTTAAGCAAACCTTTACGCGTAAGATGAATTATTTCAATAAAAAATTAATTAAGGCGAATAAGAAAAATCTAAAAAGACCATCCCCTAGAACATTGTTCACTTTATTTATTGAAATCGAAAGTATATGATTTAACCTAATATTTACGAAGCGATTAGGTTTACAGTTTTAAAATCGAGGCATGTTTGGGTCACATTTTAACCAAGTTTTAATTAATTTATTAAAAAATTAAAAAGACCATCCTCTAAAGAATGCGTTGAATAATAGCATATCTTTTTTAAAGATTTTTTTATTCAATATTTATGAAGAGAACCGGTTTTTTCTGCAGTGATTTTTTATGTTTGACCTTACTATGCGCCTTAATACATCCTACGTTTTCGTTAGTATTTTTACTCGCCACTAGAGGGCCTTTTGTGCTTTATCGGGACATTGACAGAAGCGTCCATGTGGCGTCGAACATTCTAGAAGCAATACGTCAAGTAATAATTAATTAATAATGCTTGTTTAATGTACTTACAAATGGAAAGAGATTTTTTTTTCGTTCACTTTGTTTCTGTCGTCTGTGTAACTTTTGCACGATAGAATACATTTCATTTTGTATTTAGGTAATTTAAAACTAAAATAAAAGAAGAGCGTACGACGTACTAATCCGACAGATAAAAAGATCGACTGATGACAGCGCCTCTGGCGTTAAGTAGCTAAAACTAAAAATGCGTGACGTCAGGACTTTGGTGATAGGAGCTGGACCTAGATGCTTATAACATCTCCTCTTTGTATTTGCTTCATGGGCTCGAGCCTCTCGGTGGGGGCGTATATGATCTGTTATGATGATGATAGCAGAATAAGTAGCCTAGACGCATGAGGTCACTGGTCGTGGTCGTGGCCATGGCAGTCTAGTGCGCGAGATCCCTAAGCAAACAGAAAAGTTCAAAATAGAATTGTTATGAGTCGCGCCGCTCATGTGGCTGTCCCGTATTGATATTTATGTTTTAAAAATGTATCGTTTGTCTAGTTAGTCACAAATTTGATTGCTAGTCTGATGTTCATGATTTGTTTTAGGGTTTGGCCAGAGAGGAATTTTTTAGTAGCACCTCGGAGTCTGGAATAGTAGTACCTACCTGGAAAGTGGCGTCCCATATCCTGTCGCAAAAGTTTAAGAAATAGGGGTGTTTTATATACACCTCTGCCTCTGCCTATTTTCAGAGGCCAAGGTAATGATTATTTAAAAATGATAATCATAAAGACAGCCTTCTATATTGATTTCTATGTAGATATTTGTTTAAGGTTAACTCTGGTTAGTGGAAATACACAAGGTATTCAGGCCAGAACATTAATTTTAAAGTGGTTGTGGTTTTATCTTGGTATTCTTTCTGAGAATAGATTGGCTAAAATAACCATGTTGCGGCTTGGACGTCAGGAAGGACGCCATGGTCAACTATATTAATTGCTTCAGAAAAATCAATCAACCCTAAGGTGGTTGGTTAGTTGACTTTCCTGATGTCGTTTGTTATTTTCAAGGAGGAATGTATTAGTGAAAACTGGACTGGAAGGGGCTTAAGACATTATTTTTCAAGAATAGAGAGGGAATATTTTCAAGAAATGGGAAGTGAATTATACCTGCCCTGCGAGCATAGAACTCTCGATAAACAAAATTTGACAGCTAAGATCGACATACTCGACAAAAATCGATAAATTTGACAGATATTACTAAAGAGTGAAAGGGGCAGATGCTTTTATCGATCGACAAGTCCATGCTCGCACTGATGATTCGGTTAATGTCATCGCAGCCGATAGCTTTGGATTTCTGACGAGTCACGTTCACATCGACAGTGGGCAAATCAAAAGCTTCAATGGCAAAAGGCGGTAAAGATTGAAGATTGCATTTCGTTTCATGTGCTCATCGAAAGCAGACGTGGAATGAAAGTGCCTCTTTAAGGGAATTCAATAATAAACTGTTAGGGGTATGAGCTTTTGCATGTCTTCCGAACCCCATTAAACACAGAAATATCAACATATCGGATGAGCTTGTGTTGCCCAAAATCGGTCTTGGTCTTGCGAGACTCTTGCTGCAAGACCGAGTCCTAGACCAACACCAAGACTAACCCATGCAGTATTTCAGCAAGACTCTTGTTCAAATTTTGTATGGATCAGCCTTGGTCATTGTGGGACTTTGTTGTGTAATAAATGTCGTGTTAGTAATTACGAGTATGTTTAAAATGTTTTGTGATTAGAATACATTTTAAAGTACGAGTAATTGTTAAATTTGAAATTATAAAATATAACCATGCATAAGTAATACTCACCATTAGAAAACTGTAGCCGATCCATAGTTGTTCCCACTCATTTGGACAAGCTGGCACGTCATTGCTCTGGCTGTGTATAGCTATCGTCCTCGTTGGAGACTCGCACACTTGGCATCTAAAACGGAATAAAAATAAAAGTAGGTCAAAACAATCTAATATAAGGAAATCATATTAACCTTGTATGTGCATACATCCTGAATATACTCAAGATGTCTGCAAATACAAGTAGGTAGGAATGAAAAAAAGAAGTTGACTCTACACCTGTTCGGAAATTGGGAGAGCCTTCTCGAGAAGAACAGGCAAGAAACTCGAAAGGTCAAAATTGTTTATCTCCTCTTTTAAATCGCCATTTACAATTTTGGTTTGTTACAGAGTCGTCAATTAGAAGCTGACCTCAAAGCAAAAGTTTGAGCTCAACTTCCATTACAAGAATAGATGTGTTAATTCACATTATATAAGCTATCTCTGAGAGAAGTGCGTGAACTTAGCTTATAAATTGCTCTCACTGAACGTTTCTTTGAAACAAAACGCAGTACATTGTTAAATATTAGAACTGAGGAGAGTTCAAACCCAAGCTTTTTTGTCCGTCATGTAATTAGACACTTTATAATATGCTTTTTTAATAAGTACATCTTTGATTGCAACTTTAAATTTGTTTAAGTTAAGTTCTTGTATACAACTTGGGATTTTATTGTAGAAACGTATACACAGACCTCTAAAAGAATTATAAATTTTTTGGAGCCTGATATTTGGTAAAGCTAACATATTCTTTTGTCTAGTTTTAACTGAATGAATATCACTATTTTTACAAAACACATGAATATTCTTACGAACATATATTAGATTCTCATAAATATATTGCGACGCTACTGTCATAATAACAATTTATTTGAACTTTTCTCGCAAAGAATCTCTCATTTTAAGGCTATAGATTGCTCGAATAGCCCTTTTCTGCAGTACAAAAACCATTTGAATGTCGGCAGCATTTCCCCACAACAAAATACCCTACGACATCACACTGAAAGTAAGAAAAGTATACAAGTCTTGCTTTATCAACATCAGTCAGTTGACGTATTTTCCATACAGCGTGAGCTGCAGAACTAAGTCCTTTGACAATTTATCGATATGTGGGCCCCATTGCAGCTTAGAATCAGGTGTGATCCCAAGAAATACTGTGGTGTCCACAGGGTCTACACCTATATCCTTTATTTTCACAGTAGTGTGAACTTCTTTGACATTGGATAAAACAAATTTTATACATTTTGTTTTCCCTTCATTAAGTGACAGGTCGTTCACATTAAACCAATGAACAATTCTTGAGATATAATTATTTACTGTTGAGATATAATTTAGTCATTAATTTGCATACCTCTTTTAATTTTAAATAAAAGTGAAGTATCGTCTGCAAATAATACCATCTCATGTCTGTCCTGTATCAAATCAGGGAGGTCATTGACATATATAAGAAATAGAAAGGGACCAAGTATCGAACCCTGCGGAAATCCCATTTTAACTGCAGAAACTTGAGACCTTTTTCCATTGATGTCTGTTTTCTGAATCCTTCCACTTAGATAAGATATTAGAAGATCTAGTGCAGTGTCACGAAACCCATAGTGGTGTAATTTTCTGATCAAGATTTCGTCATAAACGCAATCAAATGCCTTGGACAAGTCACAAAAAATGCCTAACGCATCGTGTGAGTCTTTCCAGGCTTCAAATATATGTTGTATTAACTCAACACCAGCATCGGTTGTTGAGCGACCCCTCCTTAAACCAAATTGTTTACAGTGTAGAAGATTATTCCTATTAAAATAACTTTGCATTTGCTCCAATATTATTTTTTCAAAAATTTTGCTAAAAGAAGGTAGCACAGAGATAGGTCTAAAATTACTGGGGTCTGATGCGCTACTACATTTATGTAAATGCTGAAAGAAAGCTGAGTAAAAATAATTTTACTCAGCTTCATTAGATCAGGAAATACGCCACAGTCAATGCAATAATTAAAAATGTTAGCAAGTATTGGAGCTATTGTTTCAATTGCGGTTTTGGCAACATCAACGGAATTGCTCCACAGATCCGCAGTTTTCTTTTTATTCAAAGTTTTAAATTACTTTGTTATATCAATTCCACTAATGTGTACAAATTCTAATTTATCATCACAAACTTTAACATGATCCTTCACTATAGATTCAGCAATAGCAGGGGATGAATCCAAAGACTTTGTGATTGAGACTGGAATGTCAGTAAAGAACTTTTCAAATTCTGCAGCTACTTCTGTGTCAACTGTTACCTTCTTACCATCAATATTCAAACAATATTGATTATTAGTAGTTTTCGCTTTTCCAGTTTCATTATTCATAATATTCCATGTCATTTTAATTTTATTATTACTGTTTTTTATTTTTGAACTTAAATAATTAGATTTAGCAAGCCTGCAAACTTTTTTGAACACTTTGGAATAAGTTTTTACATAAAGTTAAAACTCATCACTAGTATTGAATGAACGTTCATTGTAAAGTTCAAAAAGTTTTTTTCTGCTTTTGTGAATACCTGGTGTAGCCCATTCACTAAAAGCTAAAGTACCATCAACCGATATAGTCATTGGAATAAAAATATTTTTAAATTCAGAACCAACAAAATGTATGAAAAAAATTTTCATATAAGTAATTTATTTGGATTTTCTTCATAACTTATATAATTTAATTTAATACCAATATTATTTTTTCTTTGGCACCACTGTGATATTCTTTTTTTCCATGCGTTTACATTTAAGTGGAATGGTAACAATTTGCCCAGAATGGTCAGATTCTAAATTATTAAAAACTCTTTTTGCTAAAGGAACAATATTTGTATAAATATTGTCAATGCATGTGGCAGACGATTGAGTTGTTCTTGTTGGCTCCAAAAATAATTTTCCAAGGTTTTATGACCGAAACAGATTTTTAATCCTAATAGATAAACTAGATTTTTCAAATAAATTAATATTAAAATCACCACAAACAATGGTTTGTTTTGTGGAACTACACACTTTTTTTAATACTTCCTCCATAGTATCTTCAAAAACGTTATATAATCCTGAAGGAGGCCTGTATACACTAAATACAATAATCTGGTCCAGCTCCACGCATGCTATTTCTATTGTTCGCTCAATCGAAAGACTCACAATATCCTTACGATCCTTAAATTTCAGCTTTTTGTCTAATATTATTAAAGAACCACCACGAATTGAATTTTTTCGACTGAACGAACTACCAACCAGATGATTGCTGAAATTAAACATGAACTGATAACTTTTAAGCCAGTGTTCAGTTACACAAAAGATGTCTACATTACTACAGTTCAAGAATAATTCCACTTCCAGATCCTTGCCTAACATTCCTTGAATGTTCTGGTGCACCAGGTTGATAAGATTTACTTTATTTTTGTTATCAAATGTGTTTTGCAATACATTTACAAAGTTTTCAGCATCTTTTCTACTTAATGATAAGCAAGCGGATGTCTCTTTTGTCTCATGAATACTAATGGTGGCGCTAGTAGTAGGTACTGTGCCCTCTTAAGACTTTCTAGGAGATCATCGTTTGGCACCGACTTCAATATAGAAGTGTGATGTTGTCTGGACCTATTCTTATATTATTTTTAACTTTTCAGTGTATTTGTTGTGTTTTTTTTTTTTTTTTTAATATATTTTTTGAAGTCGGTTAAAAAATAGAAAAGATAAACGATGCATGGAACCGTATAACAACTAGACAAGAATGGGATTGGGACAATTCTAAAAAATTGTATAAAATCAATAGATGTAGCTAGGGTTGCTAACATTTTTTGAGTCATAATAGTATTTTAAAAACCTTAAAAATATAGTAGATGGCAAAAAATTTAAAATAAATATAGTAGGTATGATCAAAATCGAACTATAATTTATAAATCCGTAATTGAAACAATAGCTCCAATACTTGCTAACATTTTTAATGATTGCATTGACTGTGGCGTATTTCCTGATCTAATGAAGCTGAGTACAATTATTCCTTTACATAAATGTGGTAGCACATCAGACCCCAGTAATTGTAGACCTATCTCTTTGCTACCTACTTTTAGCAAAATTTTTGAAAAAATAATGCTGGAGCAAATGCAAAGTTATTTTTAATAGGAATAATCTTCTACACTGTAAACAATTTGGTTTTAGGAGGGGTCGCTCAACAACCGATGCTAGTGTTGAGTTAATACAACATATATTTGAAGCCTGGGAAGACTCACACGATGCGTTAGGCATTTTTTGTGATTTATCTAAGGCATTTGATTGCGTTTATCACGAAACCTTGATCAGAAAATTACACCACTATGGGTTTCGTGATTTTTTTTCTGCAGAAAGTTGGCAAACAAGCAAACTGCCCACCTGATCGTAAGTGATAACAGTCACCTATAATACATGTGGCTCTTGTGAGATTCGCAGTAAAACTGCAACCCCCACAAGAACCATAGTGTACGTTGCCAACTTGTGACACAAGATGTAAAGTCATAGCACCCAGTAATTTCACTGACATATCTTACCCTTCAAATCGGAACACAGCAATGCAAGCACTGCTGCTTTGCGGTAGAAATAGGTAAGACGGAGGTACCTAAGCAGACGACCCTGGTACAGAGTCTCCCTCCAGTACTAATGACTAAGATACTGCACTGGATCTTCTACTCTCTTATTTAAGGGGAAGGATTCAAAAAGTAGACGTCAATGGAAAAAGGTCTCAAGGTTTCGCAGTTAAAATGGGAGTTCCGCAGGGTTCGATTCTTGGTCCTTTTCTATTTCTTATATATGTCAATAATCTCCCTGATTTTGTACAGGACAGGCATGGGATAGTATTATTTGCAGATGATACTTGACTTTTATTTAAAATTAAAAGAGGATTGTAAATGAAGGACGATGTAAATAATTCTATCTCAAGAATTGTTCATTGGTTTAATGTAAACAACCTGTCACTTAATGAAGGGAAAACAAAATGTATACAATTTGTTTTACTCAATGTGAAAGAGGTTCACACTACTGTAAAACTAAAGGATATAGGTGTTGACCTTGTGGACACCACAGTATTTCTTGGGATCACACTTGATTCTAAGCTGCAATGGGGCCCACATATAGATAAATTGTCAAAGAGACTTAGTTCTGCAGCTCACGCTGTATGAAAAATACGTCAGTTGACTGATGTTGATACAGCAAGACTTGTATATTTTTCTTACTTTCATAGTTTGATGTCATATGGCATTTTGTTGTGGGGAAATGCTGCCGACATTCAGATCGTTTTTGTGCTGCAGAAAAGGGCTATTCGAGCTATCTATAACCTTAAAATGAGAGATTCTTTGCGAGAAAAGTTTAAAGAAATTGGTATTATGACAGTAGCGTCGCAATATATTTATAAGAATCTAATATACCTATGTTCGTAAAAATATTTATTTGTTTTGTAAAATTAGTGATATTCATTCAGTTAATACTAGACAAAGGAATATGTTAGCTTTACCAGATACCAGGCTCCAAAAAGTGTATACGTTTCTACAATAAAATACCAAGTTGTATACAAGAACTTAGCTTAAACAAATTTAAAGTTGCAATCAAAGATGTACTTATTAAAAAAGCATATTATAAAGTGTCTGATTACATGACGGACAATAAAGCTTGGGTTTGAACTCTCATTGAAACAAAACGCAGTACATTGTTAAATATTAGAAATATTTAACAATGTACTGCGTTTTGTTTCAAAGAAACATTCAGTGAGAGCTATTTATAAGCTAAGTTCACGGACTTCTCTCAGAGATAGCTTATTTAATGTGAATTAACACATCTCTTCTTGTAATGGAAGTTGAGCTCAAACTTTTGCTTTGAGTTCAGCTTCCAATTGACGACTCTGTAACAAAACCAAAATTGTAAATGGCGATTTAAAAGAGGAGATAAAAAATTTTGACCTTTCGAGTTTCTTGCCTGTTCTCCTCGAGAAAGCTCTCCCAATTTCCGAACAGGTGTAGAGTCAACTTTTTTTTCATTCCTACTTGTATTTGCAGACCTCTTGAGTATATTCAGGATGTATGCACATACAAGGTTAATATGATTTCTTTAAATTAGATTGCTTTGCTATGTTTAGACGTCAATAAGTGTGTTGAATAAAGATTTTTGAATTTGAATTTAAATGATTCTTTTTCTGTTCTGCTATTTTAAAAATTAAATTTTATTCTTGAGAATAATTTCATATGCTTAATTACATTCTCATATTCGAATTAAAATTAAATATAAGCAGAAATGTAGTTTTTATGTGCTATTTTTAATGTGCTAATTATTTTAAAATGTAGGTATACTGTTTGTTTCCCTACAATAAATAAATAAATAAATTTAAATGAAATTTAAGCAGAATTGATGGTATTTGTCAATTTGAATCGCTATTCAAATTGAGAAATACCATCAATTCTCCTTATATTTAATTTAATTTGGCCAGATGCTCACTTCACCTATTATTTTTTATAACAATACGGTCCGCAAATGCAGAAGTTGCGAGTATTGGAAGAAGAAATAAAAAAATAATCTTTAAAACTACTTAATTTTATATTTAATGCTATATTTTATTTTTGGTTTTCAGAGTAGTACTATAGTAAAAAAATATTTGCCGGTAGTCCGGCCGAGGCGGTAGAAACACGGTTAAATGAATTTCCTGTCTTACTACCGGTAGTAAGACTTGGTAGTAACAAGGGTAATAAATGGTAGTTTCGCCTGCTATACACGGTGTTTCATAATAACCAATAAATAATCAATGCGTTATCTAAAACTATTTATTAAATTGTGTTTACCCGTAATGTCATTCAACCCAAAATTTTCATGTAAATCATAGACATGATGATGATACTATGATATAAATGAAAATTTTGGGTTGAATGATATTAAGTGTAAACACATTTTAATTTTGACATATGACAGCCGACATGTGCGAAAACAAGACAAAACACGGAGTAACTAATCCGAGGATGATCCAAGGAGTAATATTTTTATTATAATAAAACCGTTAGAGTATTTATTATAAATACTCTAAGACTATATTATATAGTAGAGTAGGGTTGGCAACCCTAGATGTAGCGCGCATGCCGCCATTATTTTCACGTCCTCCATGTTCGTGTGCGAATATCAAAATAAATCACCCCGCGAATGTGTGAACAGTAGTTCGCGTCGGCACTTGTATACGAATGTTTCGTCGAATGACGAGGCGAATGGCGAACACGATTGTGTAAATGCGACATAAGTATATGATTCTTTTATAATAAAAATAAGTTGGGGTCTCTGAGGTTTTGCATTGTACTTCTACAGATTTCGTTTTTAGACATTGAATTTACCTCTTGTTTTTTAAATGCTTAAAATTTTATTTTGGCGATATTATTCGGTATTAAACATTTTTAAACAGGAATTTTATAGTGTTATTTCACTTAACAATGCAATGATAATGTCGTGTAAAGAGAAATTACGAAAATTAAAAATGTATGTTTTCTAACATGTGAGTAATTTTCACTGCTATTGCTCACTTTGCCTGATCGGTAGAGAAAATAAAATAAAAACATTAATATTAAATACGTACCTGGAGATATAGTTTCCAACATCTCTTGCTTGTATCGGTGTCATAGACATAGGCATGGGTTCGGGAGTAGTTAGCCAAAAACTGTAGTCCTCGCGCTGTGCAAAGTCGCACACATTATTCAAATTACAGAACATATAGGGCATAGTAGAGAACTTACGTAGGCAACTACCCGGAGCACCTGTAATATACACACAAACACATGTTCTAAAGTTACATTTAGTGCACGCATAATAGTTTTATTATATTTTGTGCCAATGGAGAACATGCAATACCTATTTTTATTTTTGCGTTTATTGTAAAGAATCCCATGTAGAATAGATCACAAATATGTTAAAAATGAAAAAAATAAAATTTATTGCAATAAAATGCAGTTTGACACTATTAACAGTTTCAAATTTCGCGCTAAAATGGGCCTACATTTCTGATGACGTCACTCCTGTCTGTCACTCATTCGTCTCTAACATTTTGATGAACATTCAATTCAAATATCACAGATTAGTAATTTTAAATGGACTACCCATCAACATCAAAACAATGTTATTTATTGTTGCTCTGAAAAATGGCGTGTGCATTCATGTTTTGTACCAATGTGTCCATCAACTTTAAAGAAGTTCCCAAATTAATTATTTTTACCTGGACCTTCTGAACTAAAGTTGAAAAGAAATGGCTGTAACACAATAACCTTCGTTCCGTTCTTTATACTATAAATGAAACACGAAGGCTTAACTAATACTTAACCTATTGTAGTAGTTTAATTCCTTACATTTCTACACTCGAAAACTCGGCACTTTCAACAGAAAAGTTACTACTATGTCAATATTACTCTTGGTAGGTTTCTGGATTAATTTTTATAAAACCAACTACCAATATTTTTTAGAAAAAATGTAAATAATTTTCGTAAAAATAATGTTTACCTTTACATCTGACGGGCCATAAAACACGAGTGACGTCACTAGTCGTTGATTGGTAGATTAAGATGCGTTCCATTTCGCGTATTTTTTTCTCGCAATTTATTAAAAATAGTATAAACTAAAAAAAACGTTGTCATGATTCTTGTTTCACGTTTTTATAACATTTTAATCACAAATCGTTCATAAATATTACATTTGCATCTTCCCTATTGCTATCGCGACTTACTATCAAACGCACTTTAATTATAATTATGTATTGTAATTTATTGTATGAATTGTATCGAGTTACACAACCGTAAAATAACCTGTGGATAACGGGTTTCATAATAATTATAAACTTGCGTAGTATTGTAATATCATGAACTTAATAATTATGTATTATGTAAACTGTTTGTTGTCCCTAATAAAATAAATAAAAAATAAATTACCTAAGTCTTGTCCATGCGCTTTAGCATTAGCCACTATATGTATAAGTGAAAATCCATCCCAAAGTGGCGATGTTCCTTCTGGACATTGTGGAATCATCCTTGTTTGAGAATGTACTGTGAAAAAATAGCCTCTAGATCTTGGTATTGGTGGTGGAGGCGCTGGAAAACCTGGTGTTCCTGGTAAACCAACCATACCTTCAAATCCACGTTCTCCTTTTCTGCCTACCATTCCTTGCAAGCCGATAGCTCCAGAGAGCCCAATTGCACCCCTATCACCTTCATCTCCACGGATTCCCTTAAAACCTGGTATTCCATTGCGCCCCGTGAGGCCTGGTCTTCCTGGTTTTCCAGGTCGTCCCTCAAATCCTTGGGGACCAACGTCACCCGTTATTCCGGGAGGTATATCGACTTCCATTACGGATTCTCCCCTTTCTCCTTTAACTCCAGATAAGCCTTGGAATCCAATAGGACCTTGTTCACCTTCAACGCCTCTTTCACCTTTTAAACCTCTCATTCCCATAGAACCAGGATAACCGTTAACACCAGTATCTCCTGGTTCACCCATCTCACCTTTGATACCTTGTAATCCAGGCCAGCCACGATTTCCACGCATTCCTTTGGGACTTATGGTATAACCACGCTCGCCGGTATCACCTCTTGGACCTGGTAACCCAGGAGTTCCTTCCATTCCTCTCTGGCCTGGAGCTCCTTCGAAGCCTCTCCTCCCGGGTATGCCGTCCATGCCCTTTATTCCTTTTGAACCTTGAAAGCTAACACCAGGTGTTCCTGGTAATCCCTGTGGGCCATCAATACCAAAATCACCAGGAGCTCCCTTTTGCCCCATTGGACCTGGCCATCCCGGTAGTCCGTCAACACCTGGCCTTCCTGGTTCTCCCTTCTTAGCAAATGCCCCATCAAGACCAGGCATGCCAGGTGGTCCTTGATCGCCGATCGGCCCTTTTCTGCCAGGTTCACCATTATCACCAGCTATTCCTTGTAGACCTAATTCGCCTCTCGACCCTTTTATACCTTTAAGACCAGGAAATCCACGATCTCCATTGTCTCCACGAGTCCCAATAAATCCTTCGGAACCCATTTCACCCATATCACCCCTGGAAGCGGATGCATATGTGATAGGCCCGGGGCTACCTTGTTCACCTTTTATGCCCATTTCTCCTCTTGGACCCTCTAATCCGATATAGCCTTGATCTCCAGGCAAACCAGGCATACCCATTTTTCCGGGTTCTCCGTCCATGCCTAGGTCGCCTTTAAATCCTGTAATGCCAGGTAAGCCTCTCATACCTCTCAATCCTTTAAGACCATCGCTTCCGTGTCTTCCAGGTGAACCAGATATCCCTAGGTATCCTTTTGCACCAGGTTCCCCTGGATACCCATCAAGTCCTCTATCACCGATTTGACCTTTAATTCCACGACGACCTGGATGCCCATCATATCCGGTATTCCCCTTTAAACCTTTACGCCCTGTTGATCCTTCAAAACTTAATCCTACGTTTCCTATGTCACCCTTTTCTCCGGGGTAACCTTTGATGCCAGGTCTACCTAAAAAGCCATCACGTCCTGGTTCTCCAATATTTCCTTTAAGTCCTGTTAATGCATTTTCACCAGGCAGACCCTTTAGGCCTCGAAAACCAATATCGCCTGGCTGGCCTTTTGGTCCAGGAATGCCATCAGTGCCAGAAATACCATCAAATCCAATTTCACCATGTTCTCCTTTTTGGCCTTGAGGTCCTAAAAGTCCACGTCTACCTGGAGTACCTGGATAACCTAGCGCACCTGGTTCACCACGATCTCCTAATTCACCGGGTTGACCAACTGTTCCCATACGACCTGCAAATCCGGGCCAGCCAACTGGACCAATATTTCCTACACGGCCACGAACTCCTCGTCGACCTGAATCTCCTTTCATCCCTTTTGGGCCTACGTCGCCCTGTAATCCGTTGGGCCCTTGTTCTCCTGGATCTCCAATGAGTCCTATGAATCCTGGTCTTCCAGGCATACCAGGTATACCGCGAGCACCTTGAATTGCAATTCCAGCAATACCTTTTCGGCCCTAAAACAAAATAAATAGAATCTAATATAATTAAGTCTCATATTGAGCAATATTGTAGTATTAAGCACCTTCAAATGACCACTGCATTGCATTTACATATTTGAAATCTTTTTCTGTTATCATTTATTTCTTAAGCTTTGTGCTAATTAGTGCAAAATTATTTGTTTCTTGTCATAACAAAAAATATTTGATATTAGATACAAATTCATACAAACAATAACTCAATACACACCGGTGGTCCCATAGGTCCATCGAAGCCCATATCACCGGGAGGCCCCATTTCTCCTTTTTGTCCCATTGTTCCACTTCTTCCAGTTACACCTGGCCAGCCTGGTTCACCTACATCGCCAGGGTTTCCAGGAATGCCATCAATTCCACGTTCACCGGTTAAGATTGCAGCTCCAAAATCCCCTCGCGATCCCTTTTGCCCTTTACCTGCAGGATAGCCGGTTGGTCCTTGCTGTCCAGGCGTACCAGGTTCACCGTAAGGACCTATATCACCCTTTTCACCGTTAAGCCCCTGTAAGCCTATTGCACCTGGTCTAGTTGTGCCGGTTAAGCCTCTATCACCACGAATACCAGGGAACCCATCATAACCTGCATCACCTTGCTGGCCTTTTCTACCAGGATAGCCTGTAACAGAAATATTCCTTATTTATAGAACAAATTTTTATAATGAAAATGGATCGCTAAATGTGTCACTAAACGTAAGACTCAAGAACGGGTGACCGGTTCGGTTGATTTTTTAAAGTATTTGTTGGGTTATTACGAAGAGTGTTCTTATGAAGTAAATACTCGAAAAGATGCCGCAAAAAACCTACATATTTTTTCTCATCTGTTCCAGCTGTGCCATGATGAGAAACACGTCAATAGTTAACATGTGAATAGCATGAGCTTTTGACAGAACGACATTTGTCGGGACAGCTAATAATAGTTTAAATCAAATAAAGTGGCTACTAACGTAACGATATAATGTCTGCTTTTGCTTGTCCACAGGTAGCCCAACCGGCTAAATATTTTCTAGACTGCAAAATTTTACCATTTATAAACCATGGACCTACAAAAAATACGGACGTAGTGTAGCATTAAATAAATGTGAAGCATGCAAGATAAGACAATTTCATGTGTTTGTACACGACCACCACACACAGATGTACCAGGTAAGGTAACACAAAAAGCTATCATTTTTCAAGGAAAAAGACACAGACACATACAAATGTGCTGTCATTTGCATGCTTTACCCTTGATTCAACAACGCTCCGTCCGTCTTTTTTTCAGGTCCGTGATGGGTCCGTGTTATAAACCGTAAACTTACCGTAAACCGTGTTTTCTTTAATCGACATTGGCGAATTGACAAACCTGACAGAAGCCACTTAACCCAAAAAATGATTTGAATTAAAAGAAGACTGAAAGGTTTGCGAGGCTTCTAGTTTTAAGTTAAGCTGATCGCACATATCAGCACGCGCCGAACGCGCCGCATTATATGACGTCATCAGCATTCGTTTTTCAATACCCACGGCCGTACCGCCTAACTCAAAGAGATCACTCGCTATCGTTATCGTGACATTAGAACAATAGTTTTAATGTCATAGGTGACATTTCAACTATTGTTCTAATGTCACGAAAGCGATAGCCAGTGATTGCTACGAGTTAGGCGGTAGCCCCCCCCCCCGGACTACACATGTGCGCCGCGCCGGCCCGCCGCGCCGCCCTGCCTCCGCGCGCCGCCGCCGTTCTCGAGATCGGCGTAAGATCGGCGCGAAAAAATGTTTTACAATAAACCTTACAAATTACATTCTTCTATTCTGATTTTGACTTCCGTATTAAAGTTATATGAATATTTCATACATATTAAAATTTTACATACTATCAGTTCATTTTTTCTTTTATTAAAGTAACTTGCCTACGTACAGACAGACCGAAGCAGCATAATCAAAGGCGCCGCTCGTTCTTTCGGCCCAACTATTCCTTTGCTATTTGTTTTACGTAATAGACATGTCGTCCTTTCAGCCCATCGTCAATTACAGAGGAGAATCGCGCTATGGTTGATATAAGTAAACAAATTAAAAGTGAAACATTTTACTGTTAATTCGCTATTTTCCAAATCAAAGAACAGTTTTTCTTATGAATATTTTGGACATTGATAGTCGAAAAGGATGGCAAATGTACATTTTATATGTGTTTATTGAATAAGTTTTTTATTTAAGCTGGTTCAATGTTACGTTATTATAAACTGGCAAGAAAGACGAGCAGCATTTCCGTTACTATATAAATTATCAAAAGCTGTTTTAACAAGCACGGGTATTTTCTATTGCCGGTTTAACTGTGACAAAAATATATTTGTAAATGTTATCTGATGATAACCTATTATCATTATTTCAGCCAAGAGACGACTACTGTTGGACATAGACCTCCCCCAAGGATCTCCATACCGTTCGGTCCTGCGACTCCCGCATCCAGCGGCTTCCCGTGACCTACACCAAATCGTCGGCCCACCTTGTGGGGTTGCGTCTTCCGGCACGCGGCCGCCTTTCCGCCCCAACGGCCATCAGTCAGTTCTACGAGCGATGTGTCCTTCCTACTGCCACTTAAAGTTTGCAGTTCTTTGGACCATGTCGTTAACTCTAGTTCTTCTATGGATCTCATCATTTCTGATGTGATTATGTAGTGAAACCCCGAGTAAAGCCCTCTCCACTGCCGTGTGACTTTGAGCATTCTTATGAGACCCATTCTAAGCGGCCACGTCTCAGTTCGATTCACCTCTTACTGGAAGTTGAACTTACCTTACCGAGCTAGACTATTTGCTCCAGGTAAACATATTCGTCAACAACTTCTAGCATAGAGCCTCCAACATTCACAGGAGTGGCTACTACACGAGTATTCGAAATAATATTAGTCTTGTCCATGTTCATTTTAAGACCCACTTCTTGAGAAACTCTACAGAGGTCTTCGAGCATTGTGCCTAGATCCTCCACGGTCTCAGCCATGACTACGATGTTAATGTTTATGCAAAAGCTTAAATACATCCTCCAACGCAACTGTGAACAGTTTCGGCAATATAACGTTGCCTTTTCTCACACTTCTGGTTACGGGTTTTGGTCCTGGCGGCGGGCTGATATTGTGTTTTCGTACAATGATTGCAACACTTGGATGTACCGATAGTCTATTTGACACCTCTAGAGTGATCTAAGCATGGCCCAGATCTCGACAGAATCGAAAGCTTTCTAATAGTCCACAAATGCCAAGAATAGTGGCAGATTATACTCCTCGGTCTTATACAGAAGACCGAGGACTATAATCTGCCACTTGCCGCAGCGTATGAATTGTGTCTATGGTACTATAGTCTTTTCGGAATCCGATTTGTCCAGAAGGTTGGAAGTCGTCAAACCTGCGTGCGAGACGATTCGTGATGACTGATGACCCTCGAGAACAGCTTGTATGTATACATAATTCAGGAGCGTGATGGGTCTATAGTTTTTCAACTGGACCCTGTCGCCCTTTTTGAAGAAAAGTGCCACCACGCCCCTGTGCCACACCGCTGCAGCGCCTTCCGGACTGTAGTCCGCCCGATTTTAGAAGTACGGCTGTAACTCCATCATCACCCGGCCCCTCGTTGTTCCTAAGCTGTTTGAGAGTTACACTAATCTCGCACAGGCTGACTTCCGGGATGTCTTCGGTGTAATACCGGGTCAATTTGGCTCTAGGGTGTATGGTCTGAATAACAGGTGTCTGGACTGACTGATGCGTAAAGTTGTCCATGTATGCGTTCGATCTCCGCCATAAGCTTAGGTCGGGATGTACTCTGCCGTCCTCTGTCCTCAGCTTCGTCAGTAGACTCTCACCGAGTGACAGATCTCTTGCGAACACTTTGGAGCCCTTGTTCCGCTCGATGGCCTCTTTAATAAGTTCTGTATTAAATCTGTTTGTTAAGTCGCGGACGAGCATCTTCAGAAGACCGCGCAGATTCATTCTACGCCTTTCCTCCATCAGCTTAGCTGTTGGCTCCGAGATCTTACTTTTTTGTTTAGTACGGCTGGGTTTTACCCCCACCGTAAGGACAGCTTCCACAACCCTGTCATTATAATGATGATGATTATTATACTTAATTAAAATGAATCTAAAAACCGCTGTTCTTGTATTCTTATTCAGACTATCCGCGCCGAAATCACGCCGCCGTCGCCGCTTTAAGAGCGGCGCCCGCCTCCATAAATTTTTGTATCAGCGCATACGTCATACCCGGACACCTACCGCATTTTTGAAATTCGGCGCGTACGGTGCGGCCAAATGTGCGAGGTTTCATATAATTTCATACAACGAATTTCAAAAATGCGGCGCTCACGGTTCGTGCGGCGTGGGCATATGTGCGTTCAGCTTTATTGTTATGTATTAATAATAAAGTGAAACTGTGTTGAAGTATTAAGTGGCTTTCGGCTCTTTGACGATGCGGCCAGGGCGGTGCCAGAAAGCATCTTTACACTTGTTTTTATTTTAGGCATGTTGTATTTATAATTGTATTGTTTCGAAAGATCCAAATGCACCATGTCATTCCGGGTAATAAACTGAAACCCACCTCTGTCTCCTGTAAAACCTTCTGGACCCTTTTCACCCTTTGCATTAATATTTTCATTAATAGACTCTCCAGTTTCTCCCTGCACACCGTCATCGCCAGGATCACCAAAGTCACCCCTGAAAATAAATATCACCAAATGCCTCATATATTTTATTCACTAATTCGAACTTTTAAATACATATTTGAACATAATTAAAAATTTTAGTTGAACTATTGTTATACTCCTGTATAATCGGAGTTGGATACAAGACATACTGCCCAGCTGATGGTAAGTGGTTATAATCACCTATAAGTAGTAGGTAGGTACATATAGTACATATAGTTTCTGTAAGATTGAAAAATACATAACCACAGCGTTTGTTGTCAAAATGTACCCGCAAGCTTAAATTATAAGTAATTTCACTGCATGTAATCTATAGCTTACAGTTAAAACTCATATACGGGCGAAACCACTTTGGACTGGTGAAATCAGTCATGATTTCGTCGAAATCATTGCAATTGTTATAAGTCTCAGTTCTGTATTTGCAGTGGTAGATAAGTAACTAAGGGTAAATTAAGATCTCTTCAGAATAAAATAAATAAAAGAAAAATCAAAATTGGAAATACAAACTACATATATAAATATTATATTGCTTAACTATTTATTATATCTATCTATGTCAATTAGTATGTCTATTAAAAATAAATAAGATAATAATTATAGTAGATACGGAAACCTACTTTGCGCGTGTACATACCCGACATACACCTGGCCGGTTTTATATATTTTTTTAATTTAATTATTTTATTTTTGAAGCTAAGCCTAAACGATAAAAGAATAGATTGGAAAAAAAAACATACGCATCGAATTGAGAATCTCCTCCATTTTTGAAGTCGATTAAAAATTGATAGATGAATAACATCAGAATGACGAAAGGGACATTTGAAAATATAATTTCTTCGTAAAGGCAAATGAAGGGTTCTTCTATGGGAGATACAAAAGTAGGTATTTATTGCACATGGGTGTTGACGATAGTGGGTGTGTTAGGTTAAAGTAAGGCTAGTCATGAATTAAGGCTCTTATGTGCCTATGCTGCCGTATAGGTAACCATTAAAGACGAATAGAAATGATCATTTTCCCCTAAAGACGAATAGAATGCAGCTGTTTAAAGTCGGTTAAATTTGTTGAGTAGATCTGCTTTCAGGTCGAAATACCTGAGCATACATCACCATAGTTTTTCAGATAGAAATTTAAGACTGCACAAGCATTTCTTGATGTCAGTAGGTGGAAAATACATAATTAAAGTAGATTATTGATGTAAGTACTTTAAGCCCATGGTTCCTTTTTCTCCAAACAGGAAATACACAGGTACATCGGCTGCTTCACCTGGCCACCCAGGTGCGCCGTTTCTGCCACTCGTACCGTTTCTGCCTGGTAACCCAGAACTTCCGAAGTCACCCATTAACCCTTTGATTCCAATTGGACCATAGTCACCGGTTGCTCCAGGCCATCCGGGGTCACCGGTAAACCCATCCAGTCCCATACTACCTGCAAACAATTTTATTTTTCATTCTACTAGAGCTAAGCAAAATGATGGTTCTTCTTTTAGAAATTTAGAACTATTAAAAATACAAAGAGTGAGCCTTCGCTTCTTTAAAGTGCCCTTTACACTATACAAACTTCAGCGCACAAAATTCAGATAGACTAATTCAGCTTTCTTGGCATTCCTCTTTATGACAGCGTAAGTGCCTTTACACTTGCCTAAATTCAGAGACTTTCTCATTTACTGCACTGAATTAGCCAAATGTAAAGGCACTGCAGCAAACGTGCACAATTTGCTCTATCTTGTTATTTGTAACCTATTAAATTGTTGTTGGTATATGTCATGTGCGTTTTGTATCTAAATAAACGGTTTAGGTATGTATCTACCAATATTTTTATGGCTAGGTTTGTAACTTTTTTTGTGATAGTGTACAACACCTTACAGTACCCAAGCCAAACTCAGCTGATCGACAGACCTAGGTCTCTGGCGCTTCTCATAAATCCGCAATAAATCAGCAGCAGTGGGTGAAGTGGCTAAGATGATGTTGATTATCAGTTCTTACCGAGTTCTCCTCGTAGTCCAGGTTCTGCTTTCGTCATTGAAAGTGGTGGTCTTATTAAAGCTCCTTTTCGCCCTTTGACTCCTTGCGGTCCAGCTATTCCAGATTGTCCTTTATTGCCTTTGGGTCCTTTTGGTCCAGGTGTTCCAGCTCTACCAGGATATCCTTCTACTCCTTTCAGTCCCTGATATCCTTCTGGGCCAGGGAAACCCTTCATTCCCGAAAAACCGTCATCCCCAGTTTGACCCTTTGGGCCCGGTAATCCTAAAATATATTTTATACATAGAAATTACAAACTATAAAACTAACGTTTGCTGTTTACTTTATATCATATTTACAACAAAGGAAGTTTTACATAATATAAAAAATGTTTTATGTTCGCTATTTTTATATAATTATATGCATTTAAATCATTGACAATATGCTTAGTGCTAGACCAAGTAAGTAATTCATTTATTTACTGTTAGTCGAGAAATTCAACATACTTAACAGTTTTACCTGATTTGCAGAAAGGACAGTCATCGCCTCGTAGTCCTTTGGGTCCAGGGTATCCAGGTGTTCCAGGTCGACCAGGATCACCAACAGGACCAGGAAAACCAGGAGGGCCATCTTCACCCGGAGGCCCAGTTCCAAAGAATCCTCTACCAGGATAGCCGGGTGGTCCCATCAATCCAGTGTTTCCGCGGTCTCCCCGCATACCAGGAATACCATCCATGCCTGCCAATCCATCTTCTCCATCAGGTCCAATAACCGTTGTACCTTTAAATCCTTTAACTCCAATTGGCCCTTGTAATCCTTGAAAACCCGAGGGGCCTCTCGGGCCTGGTAGCCCTTTAAATCCATCGTTACCAGGTTCTCCTTTCGGCGAAATTCCAGGATTTCCCATTAGTCCAGGAAAACCTTTTGTGCCTGGCAAACCAGGCAAACCCATAATACCTGGTCTGCCCGGAAGCCCATCTAAGCCTCTAGCTCCTTTTGGACCTTCGAACCCTTCAGGACCCTGAGGACCGGCAGATCCAGGTAATAGAGGTTCATTTAAGCTTGGATCAAATTTTCCAGGTTCTCCAATAGGACCTTGTTCACCAGGGTTGCCAGGGCGTCCATCTTCGCCTCTACTTCCTGGCGTGCCATCTGCACCGTCAATGCCAGCGTATCCTGGTGCTCCTTTATCTCCTTTTGAACCTCTTGCACCATCTGGGCCTCTGTGCCCTGGTTTGCCTCTAGGCCCATCTACGCCTTGGTCTCCTTTAAGGCCTTGAATACCATTTATACCACGTGAGCCCTACAATTCAATGTAAGATTAAGCAAAACATGCTATAGTTAGAAGATACCTACACGGTATCTTCTAACTCTAGCATGTTTTGCATATAACATTCAATAAATAAATGATAGGTATGGACATACTCGCATTTTTTATCTTACTTCTGTAAACATAATTTTTTATTTTTACACCTCTGCGAAGAGGTAAAAAATTCGAATCAAAATCCCACACCAACCCACAAGGCCAGCGTGATGTAGCAGGCCAAGCCTGCTACATCACCATGCTTAAGGAGAGACCCGTGTCAAGCAGTAAGACGTATGTATATAGGTTGAAGTGATGATTTAACTTTAAAAACGACATAAGTAGCTGATTTCATCTTTTTGAAATAGACGTGATATAGAATAATATTTATTTTTGCTTATTTATTATTTTCTGCTGATGAATAGAATGTTCCCAAATAATTAAACTACCAACCAATAACCTATTTTTAATATCCAAAAAATAAATCTAGGCAAACATAATATAATTATATCTATTAAGTTTGTTTCATAATGATAATGTGTAACTGTTTTGATTTTGAATAAACAAAAAAATGCGTACCATAAACTATAAATATTTTCTGGTGTGATACACGTTTTAAGGTACAATTAAATATTAATTTCACTTATAGTAATAAAGCTACACGCAGAAATGTTTGTAACATTTTTTTTTAATTATAATAGCTTTAGTTACTCTAGTATTAAGCATTTTTTGTACCAAGTATGTGCCATCGTAATAAATTTATAAATACGTACCGGCAAGCCAACAGAACCTCTTATGCCTTTTATACCCTTTTCTCCTCTTTGCCCAGTTAACCCCTTTTCACCCATGAATCCTTTGGCTATGATTGTAATATTATGTTGTAATTCATTGTCAGCGATAACTGATTGTCTTCCTGGTTCACCAGTTTCTCCTTGGTCGCCTTTTTGACCTGGAGGCCCAATTACATCATCTCCAAGATCTCCTCTGTAACCTATCTCACCGCGTATACCTATTATACCCTACAAATTTAGAAATATTGTATCTAACAGTACACTTCGGTTATCAATATATCCAATATGTTGTATATCAAATTTTCAATTTACCTGGTCACCTTCGTCTCCAGTTGGACCGCTATCGCCTCTCCAACCTTGAGGCCCAGCAGTACCAACAATACCTTCTCTTCCATAATCACCTTGGTCACCTTTTGACCCTCTTGAATTAGAGCCTCCTTCACCGGCTAATCCTCTAGACCCCTTTTCACCATAAGGACCTGAGAGACCTCTATCACCTGGAAAACCAGGTCTTCCAGGGGGGCCTATAACTCCATCTACACCACTGCAACCATCTAAGCCTGCCAACCCCCTTACACCTTCTAATCCTTGTAAGCCCTGTAAAAATTGTTATTATAGATAAGTAAAGTATTATATCTCGTAACACAATGACAAATATGACACACACTAACATTAAGCCAGTATTGCCTGTTTTATAGTGGTTTCATATTATTCAATGTTCCGAAATTGGGTAATTTCATGAAGAATTTGACATTATTCTGTAAACAGTTTCTGGAAAATCAGCCACTAGGCATTTTAAATCACAAACACATCGATACCTGTAAGTCAAATTTTAATAATAAATGATATTTAATTACCTGAGGTCCTTGATATCCCCGGGGTCCGTATGGTCCATCAACACCCTGAAACAGATTGCTATTTAAAATCCAAATGTATAAAATTTATCAAAATATTAAATCTTTGAAGTTTGTCGCACCCGCTCTCCTTTGTCTCCGTAATCACCACGTTCACCAGCATCTCCAGGATATCCTATCTTTCCCATGCGTCCCTCTGGTCCATCATCTCCATAGTCTCCCTGAGGTCCAGGCCGCCCGGGAGGACCTGGAGTGCCTCTGTCGCCTTTGATGCCATCGCAATGGCATTCTGTTTGATTACAAACAGCCTGCAATTAAAAAATATCACATTCATAAATCGTTTTCCTTTATTTAATCACACTCACATATGCCTCACTCATACACAACTTATTTATATAATCTAAACTGATCACGGGGAGATTTTTATATCTACAACTAGCTGTACCCGAGAACTATGATTCGCCAATAATAATAAAAAAAACACCCTTATCAGTTTAGTACATTACGATATAAGTGCGCTATGGTAATAGTAAATGAGAGCGTCGGTGGCGCTGCCTGTGGCCTCGGCACTGGACTGTGCTCCGAGTAGAATCGGGAGGGCCGCGATCGATTCTGCCATGTACCAATGTGTTTTTCGTTTCACGAATTTCATATGTCCATTTTATCTGACACTCCTACGGTGAAGGAAAACATCGCGAGGAAACCTGCATACACCTGCGTAGTAATTCAAAGGTGTATGTGAAGTCAAACAATCCGCACTGGGCCAGCGTGGTTTGACTAAGGCCTAATCGCCCTAACTAGTTAGAGTAGGCTCGTGCCCCTCGGTGGAGACGTATATGAGCTGCGATGATGATGATGATGGTAATAGGGCCGAATGTGTATAACCACTTGTGACGTTTTTCAACACACTTGTGAAAAAAAAATACTTTATAGTAAATTTCTGGATTAAACAACACAAACATTTTTAATTTGTAGACAAAACTAAATAACGGTGTGAAAATAATCGTTTGAAAAATCAATGTAGTTCGTTGATGTCTTTTATATTACCTCAAGCTTTAAAAAAAATATAGTACATTTCTGTCGCGGACGGCAAGTGCAGCATTGCCGACCTCTGTGATGCGTGCCTCGGCTATAACACGCGTGTTTTATGAGCTGCTGTAGGTATGTATCTAAAACCCTTGAAATAAGATCCACTTTACGACATAAAAATAATACACAAAAAAATTCATAAAAATCGGTCAAGCAGTTTCGGAGGAGTTTGATCACAAATACTGTGACATGAGAATTTTATATATTGAGTGTCAACCTCACGCCTTTTTTTTCCGCAGCTAATGCCGTCATCTTCATACATTATTTCTGCGGAACTGCTGCGGAAAAGTTAGCGTGTGGCATTTACTTAGGGCGGCTGGTCACGCAATGCTGTGCTCAGTAGTAACGTACGTTGGATCAGTGTTATACTAAACTTGCACAACAATATAGTTTAATTTGAATACAATACACACCACAATTATAAAAGTTAAATTAAAACCTACACAAGCATTCAAAAAACTCAGTTATGTAGTAAGTAAACATAAACACATGACGTGGAACATACTGTAGCAGCTAAAAGAAGGAAAGAAGAAAGAAGCAGCAGAAAACGAAAAAGGAACACAAATGGTTAACCAACCTTCCAACATACGTATCGTGTTGTCTATGTTGATAAAGTCACCGCCATCTGTCAGAAGCTTACGGAACTTAAATTATAAACCACTAAATTATAAATATTGAGGTCAATAATCGAGATTTTATATCTTTTAATTACATACAGTTTTTAGTTAAATTTTATCAAACTCGGTTAAGAAGGTAGTGTCCAAGTTATTATAAAAGTGTTTGGTATTAACGTAAGCAACAAAGACATTCCAATTTTGAAATACCATAATGACGTTGGCGGCAAAATTTTAGCGATGAAAACAATATACAACGGAATACAGTTGGTGCACATTATGGAACAAATTGTAGAAACATTGTTTATTTTTAAATATGCCACATAATAGACTCACACCAAATGAATGCTTTTAGTTCGCTGTATGTTCGCTGGAGCGCGTTCAGAGCCTCAGTTTGTAGTTGTCCGGTTGTTTTTTAACTCGCTCAGAGGCGTTGATCGCATTGCAGCAACCAAATCTTTTATCTCCCTCTTTCACAACATTTTTTATTTCTCTCTCTTTCTATCATATGACATTTTAGATCATGGGCCCCCAATATCATCCAATCACGTAAGAGTATTTCAGTAATAAATGTCAGAGCGTTTTACAACTATCAAATTCGAAAACGAAATCTGATTTTGAGGGTCGACGAGGTTTAAAAATCGACCCTTATCAAGATGGTAGGTACTGTATTGTTTATATTGTGTAACGTGTACCAAGAATAATTTATATTTTTGTAGGAAATAGCATTGTTGTAGTAATGTAGTCTCAAGTTCGTACAAGATGAAAAACTCGGCAAGTCAGTGTGAACAAGTTTGTGTAAGATAATGAGTTCGAGCGTACGTCTTTCAGGCGCGTTTTGACTTACTCTCTATTTGACGCTTACGCAATTCAACACGAACGATCAACAAGTCCAAACGTGTTCCTGATATTTTACTATTTAACGAGCTTGCACTGGTTGAAAGTTCATTTGCGTTTTGAAATTCGTTGGAGCTTGAACGATAATAATCAGTATGAAGAACTCGGAAACTAAGTACTTGCTAAGTACCTAAAAACATGTTCTATCTAAGTAACCGTACCACTGCATTCAATTTAAGAAAATTCGGAACTAACAAATAATTTTATTCGCAGTGATTAATAAATAACTGAGATAAAAACTATCCTATCTTTTAAGATGAACCAAACTAAGTCAAATTTCATGAAAATTGGTGAAGCAGTTTCGGAGTTTATCCCGGACGAACATTGTGACACGATATTTTTATATATAGAAGATTACAGTAGACATAAATTTTAAACGATGAATTTGAAAACAACACTTCAGGGATTTTTTAATAATTTTTATGTTCTTTTAATAGGAAAAAGAGAATCGCTTAAAAAAGAACTTTTGATAGACGTACAGCCTTAAGCCCATCACACACAATGAAGATACTATAAAATATATCTTATCTGCGAAGTATCGCTAACCTTACATTTCAATGAATCACCACACACAGTTAATATAATATATATTTTACATTACAGCATCTTAAGATACTGACCGATATGTAAAAGATATCTTGACATAGCAACGACATAAGATATTGAAATATGTGTTAATATTATCGGCAATATTTATCTTAAGATAAACAACAGTATGTTCTATCTAGCGCTGTCCCCTTTCCTCTGGAATGCGTAGGGATATGAACGAATTCTCGGGTCCACGGTCTCTTTCAGCTGTGAGAAAATCAACGCGATCAAAAGATATTACCGTTAAAATGTCGTTTATTCGTCGATTTTACTAGGAAATCAAAACATATAAGGGTCTTCCCGTCAACCTAGAATCATGACATTTGGCAAGAAGCAGGGTATTTATAGTACATGTCAAGATTTTCAAGGAAAAAATGAAACGAACCGTACTGAAAACCGTAGGTACATTTGCACATAGGAACATATACTTAGATTTGTTAGTACGAAATCTTCGGTGCGCGAGTCCAACTCGTGCTTGGCCGGTTTTTTTCTATGTTTGGTTACAATTTTCGCCATACTGCTGACCTATCAAAATGGTCTATCCTGTATACTTACATATACATGTTTACATTGGCTCGGCTACAAAACAAAATTAAATATAGTTTCTTGCAAGATACCAATTTAAGCTATCAATTCATATTTCATATGACAGCACAGCTAAATTTGTATGATGTCGCAATGCACTCGAATAGCCAATTTATGAACTCACAGTTTCACACTTCATAGCTTTACTCATTGCGTTTAACGATATTTAAACTATAAATTCATTTATTTTCTCAGTTGTCAGACGCTACTTCAATCTTGTGGACATTTGTCATCGTCCTTCTTATAGAGGGTGTTTCAAAAAGTTTGCTTATTTAAAGAGGCTGTTTAGACCCCATCAAAATAAACAGGTTTTACTATGGGAATAACTCTGACATCGCGAAAAGCAGATTTTTTATGAAACAGCATTTTTCGCGATTTTGAAGTTGTTTCCATAGTATTAGCTGTACAATCTTATGGTCTGAATCACAGAACACAGAAAGACGTGACCACAGAACACAGAAAGACGTGTTTTGTGTCTCTTTCTGTGTTCTGTGGTCAGTAGTCTGAATAACCTCTTTAAAGTCATCATCCCAACTTTTTGGAACATGATATACCAACATTATAATGATTCATTCATTCTTGAATAAGTGAAAATTTTATAAATGTGATAGGTATCTTACTTACGTTAAAATTGCAGATTTACCAATCAACATTTACAATTTGATACCCCAACCAACAATATTGTATTATTTAGTGTTATTGATGTTGCGATTGGCTAGTTTACTACAATTTCTAATATTTGGTTTATTGATGAAAACTAGCCAATTCAAATCCTGAACTAGAATTACATCCCAAATGAAATAAATGCATTGTGTAAATAATTCTCTGTAAATTATTAGTCTGAACTTGGCTGGCACCCATATAGATATCAATTCTTTTGTCGGTGAAGTCAAGAACAACGCATATTCTATACATATATTGAACTTGGCTTTTTATTTATTTATTTTTATTTATTACACTTACATTTCATAACACAGTTTTACAATAGTCTCGCAAAACTTATGAATAAGTTTGACTGCGAGTACAAAGTCACGCTCAGAATATAAACAAAAGTAGTTACTTATTATAGCTTACACAGAGAATGTGTTCGTACATGTTCACTACATTACACATTTATTCACGGAATTTGAGATATATATAATATTGTTTTCAATTTGTAAGAAAACAATTTTTGATCATTTATATTAGAGACTAGTTGTGCCCGCGAACTACGTTAATGTACACAGAAATAAATACAAAAACTTAACAAATTATATACTAAAACCTTCCTCGAGAATATCACGCTATCGAGTGGTGAAAACCGCTTGAAAATCGGTGCAGTAGTTTTTATGTTTATCGCGAACAGACAGACAGACGCGGCGGGGAACTTTGTTTTATAATATGTAAGGATATCTGAAGGCAACGCATTCTACAGGTAAGGTACCTAGGTATGCGCTTTGACAAGGTTTTTATCTCCATATATATTCTCCATCTCCATACATCATACATCCAATTCTAGGCACCACATATTTATTATTAGACAAAGCTCTAGTGCCATGACAGTGACTCAGCGGCGTCAGACGCTCATGAAAGATTTAGTTATTAACATGGACTTAGAAAAAAAGCTAAGTCCATACTTATTAATTTTCTAACTCCATGGTTATTAATAAATATCTGGTGCTTGTGTTTTAAATTAGCAGGAAAAACTTTGCAAATTTTAAATAAATTATAATAATTGCCATTAAATCATGAATACAGTTATAATCGCTCACGATTATAGTAGGCTGAACAGATTTTACATTGGGTAGTAATAAACGCTCCGACAAATAAATAAGAATTGTCCTTACTCAAAATATTAAATCTACTGCCTAAAATACTAACTTTCCGATTACTTTTGTCTGAATAAAAATGACGTAACGACCGAATGAGATACTGAAATCTTCAAAAAATAAACATGATTGTTTATTACTATAATACTGTTTTCGGTAACTTAGTAATCATGTCGGAGCTTCAGTATTTTATTCGGAAGTTTAGTTTTGTTATTCGAAGATTATTTTTTTTAAGGAGAAATATGATTTGAGCATGCTTATTTGTTTGTTAAACTGGACATTGTTTTTCGATATGTTTTGGGCTTTTTTGTCGCTAATTCATTATAACACTGATCAATTAGAATAGTAGTCAGCCACAGATCGCTGGAGATTTATTTGTTTGTCGGAACCATTATTATTTCCCTTTTACATTTACATTACTATAGGGTGAACGTATCATTATCATTTTAGTCTTAGAAACATTTATTACAAAACCATGTGATCATTTGATCACATTCTCGAGACATTCATTTCACATTTATGTTTTTGATGGGATATATTATTTTGCCGCACCGGCGATGCCAGTTTGTTTATTACCGCGCGACGCGATTTTGGTGCCGCCTGTATATGTATACAGTGTGAGTCTTCATGATGGGCACATTTTAAAAAGAGAAGTAGAGGTATGCTTAATTTCATCGACGAAAAATTTATTAAATATTGATAATTTTTAGTGGCATTTTTATCACACTGTATGATAAAGCGATAGATCTATCGCTTTATGTCAAGATGGAAAGCAAAAGAAATCGTGATAGATTACGCGTTACCTACACACTCAGCAGGAAGTTTAATAAGAAGTTAATGATGACAAGATTATTTATGTGTCTGTTAAAAGGATTGACTAATTGTTAGATAAGGCAAAAGCAATGCTGAAAACATCTGCTAATATTATCAAAGTCGTTTACTGTTGCCCAGCGATGACCCACATCCATATTCGACGAGATTTAAAAAGCCATATGTAATGTACCGGACAGCGTGAATGAAGCTACACACAAAACTAATGCTGACGTCATGTTAACAGGAAATGACAACACTGAAAACATTTAAAAGTAATACCAATATTATTATAACATTGGATTCAATGAATTTGCAATATGTAATGATGTCTTCATTAGGTACGTACGACGCGACGTGTCGTCAATGTGATTACAATCTACAGATTAATAAATTAATAGTTAATTTATTAATCTGTAGATTGTAATCACATCAACAGCCACCCGCAAGGGATATCGCTAAAGATATTAAATACTAGATATTTACCGAATTATTTATAATTATTCACCGGAATGGTGATAGACATTACTTTTCTGTAATAGTTTCCTGTTACGAAACGAGTAGGTAACGCTATTATAGCTTTTAGAGGAGGCGATTATTTTCGGACTGCATTCACAACATCCTGGTGCCTACCGCAATAATTTTCCATGTGAAGCTCTAAGAAACGAACTCAGAGTGGCGAGAGGAGGGAATTAAATTTGTATTTAGCTATGTATTGAGAGTGACAGATTAATACAAATTTTTCAGACGGTAAGTATATCAATTCACTATGTTAAAAGTAGAAAAATCTCACCAGGTGGACAAGGACAGTTGTCCCAGACAATTTTCCAGTTTTATAAAGATACGCACTTAAGTACCTAAATCCAATTAATGATTCTCTCTGCTCTCTACTCTGCTACTCTCTGAAGTTTAGCTCCGCTATAATATATTCAATAACTAGCTTCTGCCCGCGGCTTCTTCTGCGTGGACTTCAGAATTGGGTCTCAAGCTTCGCTCGTTAACAATTTTTAATCTTTCCACGGGAACTATTTGAGAGATCATTAAGGAATATAAAGTACCTACATGTCCTTTTCCATAGTATAGGTGACATGCATACCAAGTTGTCTGCCCGCGGCTTAGCTTGTAAACAATTTTAAATTTTCCCTCGGGAACTACATAAGGAATCGGGATAAAAGGTAGTCTATGTTCTTTTCCATGTCAAAGGCTACATGCATGCCAAATTTCATCCAAATCCGTTTAGCCGTTTTTGCGTGATTGAGTAACAAACATCCAAACATCCACATTTTCACATTTATAATATTTAGTAGGATTTATAGTCGATTTTCAATAGTCAGACAGGTAATTTTTATTTGAGAAATAAATATGACCGTTTGTCAAATGTGCATAGTTATTTTACAGTTAATAAAAGTTATCTGCCGATTGAAATATTGACCCTTAGAGATATTGTCAGTTGTTAAGAGAAAACACCAGGGTCGAGAGAATTCAAAAATAGGTAGGTATTTGTAAAAGTATTGTTGTAGCGCTGTGTGCCCGAACAACTGAACTGGCCCTCAGCGCGATGGCATACTAGTATACTGTTACCACAATATAAAGAACGATATCGTTCTCTATATTCTCTATATTGTGCTATTACCGTGGCGATAGGGACAACTGCAGCTCGGACCGAAAATACCTATGAAAAGTACGCAAAATATTAGGTTTCGTAGTCCCCTGTTTTGACCGATTAAATTACTTTTTGCGTTAAAAATTAAAGCAAGGATTTTTCTGTTTCCATGTTTTGCTTTTTTTTTCATATTATTATAATGTTATTAAATTTGTTTGCTGGACGTTTGAATACAACAGAAAACTAGGTCTATTTTTTAGGTTTTTCAAAATTTAAAATCTCTTTTGATAATTAACTTAATAAAAAACGGAAAACATAGGAACATGCTTATAGTGGCTATTGATTTTACTTGAAAAATTAGAGCAACTAGTGCCATTATCCAGGAACGAAACAGGGGACTACGTTTGTATGGAAAAACGGCCTGTACGACTGCCTCTTAATAGGGAATTTGTAAAGTGCCTTTGGTTGCTTCAGAGGTACTGTGTCCGCACCTACCGGGCGTCCGGGCGGGCGGTGCAACAGCGTAGGCAGCGGCATGCATCGCGTCGTCCGGTGCACGCGCTCATCGATACGCTTATTTAGGTATTTACTGTCAGTTCAATTAAGAGAGTAGAATTTGATCTAATGAGGTTACTTGTTTTAGAAACATATTTCGTCACTCACTTTCTTCCCGTGAAACTAAGTAAGTTTTCCTTAGCGTGCCTAGCTGATGAACTTAAGAGGAAACACTAAGGTCGAGAGAATTCAAAAATAGGCATTTGTAAATTATATTGCTGTTGCGGCTGTACCCGAACAAACGAGCTAAGCGTGATAGAGACAACTGCAGCTCGGACCGAAGACACCTATGAAAAGTACACAAAATAGATGGGATTTTATTATTTTTATTGAATGGTGGAATTCTTCCAAGCAAGTGTATGAGGTAGAATACTCAAACCATTATTGTTATTGTATCTATTGGAATAAGGTTGTTTTTGAATTTCATGATAACCACCGAAGAAGATTAACCAATACCCGATATCAATATTTCAAAGGTGCAGGCAGGTGTAAGAAAACTAATTGGATTGCGATTGTATGGTCTGTCTTAGATAGGTCAAACAAAGAGTAACATCGTGCGTGATATGAAACTGAAGTTAAACATAGACAGACCCGCAAAAAAAATTGTTTGTGAATACGTTCTTAACGGACCAAGCCATTAACTAAGATTTGATAAACCTACAGAACACAGTTTCACACCTATGATACTACCCGAGGCTTTTGAATTCAGAAACAACCTTACTTCGATAGAGATAAGATAAATAATGGTTGGAATATTCCATCTTATCAAAAATTCAATGCTCCTGTAGAAACTAACTTGTGTTAAGAGAGACGTGTTTAACGAGCGCTAATATCTGTTAAAGTATTTCAAGTATTAAAATAATGCATCATACTGTAAAACATTCTAAGGGAATTCCCCCGACTCAAGCCGCTGTTCTACGATAACTACATATTAAACTTATACAGCTGCACCTTATTACAGAAACAAACAATTTGCTTGTATAAGCATAAGATGACGTTGGGTCTGCTACTCGCATAATTAATAAAAACTGTAATGCTATGTAGGTATACGATTATGGAACATGTGAGTCATTAGTTGCAATTCAAGGAACGGCCTGGATAAACAATCATTGCAGTGTCCCAGCCGATAACGGCCATTCGCACATCCCGCTGGACTGCGCCCCGCACCTTCCGCGCCGATATCCTTACCACGTGTAAAACTTGTGATGAGTACGACATTTTTGCGGAATAAGCGATTTGCGATCATACTATAATGTAGTTGTAACATGAAAAAAATTTGCAGACTGAGTCATGCAATATGAATCTATTACATACATACTCGTATTTGCATTTCATTGAATAATTAGGACAGCAATATCTTTAGCAATTTTATACATATTGTCTAGCAGCGGCTCGCGCTTTGTATTTTTTATTGTTAAAGCTTTTCAGTAATATCCCAGCTCAATCGTTATTAATCTAATTGATTGAATTTTAAAAAGACTTTCACTCGAGATTTTAATAAGTAGTGGTTTTACTCCAGATTTTATGAACTGTGTCAAAGAGTACATAACACTATGTTTGTGGACGTTAATTACTTGCACATATACCTACAAACTATAATAAGCACATATTTTTGGGAGTGATCCAAAGATGGCGATTATTGATTCACAAATTTTATTGTAAGCGGACTTTAAAATATCCATAGGGGAGAAGCTTACAAAATTCAAGCTTTTGATTCAAAACACATGTCAGAATTAATAACGTAGGTTCTCTACATTATTTTGAATTTATTACATTGCTTTTAAGCGTTTAAATATTTTCTACTTACCTATTTTTATTTACAAAAAACTGTCAGGTTTCGTGAAATAACATAAATTTACATTAAAGATTTTGTTCTTACGAAAGATTTAGTAAACGAAAAAAAAACTTTCGCTGCTTTTGGATTTTACGAGCGGTTTGTTAGAATCTGGTGACCCCGCTAGGTCATAAACGCGTCCCCGATGCTGGCTTTACGTGTACACCCAATGGTATAAATAATCCAGTAATATATTTACGTTGTAGTTTAAACACTAGCACGTTCGTTAACTAAATCATCTAATGAGTTCATATTTGATTGACACTGTGGTATAAATCAAACTTCTGTCAACGCTCTACAATACAACAGGGCATTGGCTGCCGATTGTCCACGGCCTGTGCTAATTATAACTTTGCTATATTATGACCGAACGTTTCACTGGCTTTTGTTACTGTGCTGAAACTATTGACCTATTTCACTTTACTGGAAGTAAGCTATTAACTTTCAGTGCAATGCTCGCGGTCGTAAACCGACTTGTGAGCTTGTGAGTAACCGAACCGCCCGCGTAACGCATTTTACACATTTTTTTTACATGGAATTACTGTTTTCGTTGACTACAAAATATGCTGAAATTATGCGCTTGACTGCATGAGTTTAGAGTTAATTTTATATAGAACTTTTGCATTTTCTTTGAAATGCTAAATAAATTGAAAAAACCGGCCAAGTGCGAGTCGGACTCGCGCACCGAGGGTTCCATACAAACATGTAGGTATTAAAGTAAAAATTTACGGTATTCGCAATTTTTCCTTTATCTGTGCTATAAGATGTTACTTCGTACCAAATTTCAAGATTGAGTTCACGGGAAGTACCCTGTAGGTTTGATTCCCTTGCGAGTGTCGAAAATTTGCGGCATAAACGGCTGTATCTTTTGATTGCGTTGGCTTAGAAGTTTGATTTTTTCACAGTTTTAAGGGACAGTAAACCTGAGTATTTGATATAAATTTCAGCTTGATACCTCCACGCGTTCCTGAGGAAAAGGGTCTTGACAGACAGGCAGACGGACGGACGGACTGACAACAAAGTAATCCTATAAGGGTTCTGTTTTTTCCTTTCGAGGTACGGAACCCTAAAAATGAATAAAATTATGTTGATACGTTATTTTTAATAGAGTATAAAGTCTACTTTGGTTTAAAAAATCTAAAGAGATCAGTAAGTTAAAGATTTTGTCGGTGCTGGTAAGAGCTCGGTGGCCGAGCCGAGAGGTCTGGGGCCCTATTTTTGTATCATTCTTCCGGAATCGAGCGCTCGTCAGTGTTCGATTTCTACTTATTTTCTTTTTTTTTTCGACGAACATCAAAAAAATATTGATCGTCGTCGTAATGTTCTATCGATTTTTATCGCTAGAAAAACAAAAACCAATGGGAATTGAGCACAGATGACGCTTAAAAAGCGCTCGATGCCGGACGAATGATTCAAAAATAGAGCCCCTGCCCCCGTAGTATGAACACCGAAACACGACATGATAAAATGATAAATCGATATGAACAGTCAAAATATGTTGGATATAATGTGTACATTGTAATTTTGTCGAGATAAATTATATTAACAATACCCAAAAATAATAAGACTAGTAATCAAAATATATTCAAACCTTTAAAATAGCTCATAATATTATACGTTTCATTCTTTATTACCTTGAGATAACAAGTATCGAAACAAAAACAATGTTAATTAACAAAATATTTGAAATAAAATTATCGAGTCCAAAAATTTGAAATTTTAAGAATTATATGGACGACGTAGAAAGCAGTGATTAAAGAAATCAGTTTTTCATAAACAAATTTAATAATAGTTCCGCGTAAACTGTCAATCATGGACCTACAGGTTCATGCTGTCAACCTGCAGAATTTGTTTGTATAAATAAAACAAGAAATCGCCAACATACATTTAAAATTAATTTCTGGTGTATAACATGTCATGCGTTTTTTTAGGAACCTAATTTTGTAATTACTGGAATAGTATTTTAAAAACTATATTTTTGTTGATATATTTTATTTTAAGGTCTCTACCTGTATTAAAACTCAATCAGTCAAAATTTAATCTATACTTATATTTAAATCAATTTGGTATGTTGACTGTAATATATGTGTGATAAAGATATTTATTTCATATAATAAGGTACCAGAATACATTATAAAAGTTAGCTTGGAGAATCGTAAAGCGGAAGGCAAGTAAAGAGAACAGCAGCTTATTGTGCACACAATATAAATGACGCAGTTTTATCAGAATAAAAAATAGGCCGTTGAAGCTGAGTCGTTACTTAGCTATTTATAAATATTATGCTGTGTATATGGAAGTGATACGATGTAAAATTGAGGAACATGGAATACTTACTTCCTCTTGGGTTCAATGATCTGACACGGCGATAAAAGCGATTCATGAACGCACGATCTTGCACGTTGACAAGCCGCTGCACTCCGGGTATACCATCACGTTTAGTAGACAAAAGTCAAGGTGGAATCATTTTTCAGCACTATAGGTACTTACTCAAATTCTTTATTGACAACCAAGGGCTTTATGCTATACATGTAATATGCTCTTGAGAACTGGACATTTTTTTTCCTGCACTACAATAATAATAATTCATTTTGACCCCCAAAATAATGCAAATGAGACAAAGTAGTTTCGATTGCACCATTGATGATACTGGCTAATGGCATAAACGAGACATCTGGATTTAAATTAAAATTTAAGGAAAGGGGCTTGATTTGACTCACATATCGTTTTGTGAGTGTTTTAGCCCCAAAAATTAAGACTACTCACTCATCCTTCTTACGTCTTATAATTATAGGATTCGATACGATGAATAAAAACAGCAACAGTACCTACAAATGTTCATCTGTTGCTTCTTCAGTTTCTCAGTCCTTGGCCTGCGAGGGCTATGCTCGAAGTTTTTCAACGCATTAATACTAGAAATAATGAGATCCGTAGAAGAACTAAAGTTACCGACATAGCCCAAATAATTGGAAACCTTAAGTGGCAGTGGGCAGGACACATCGCTCGCAGGAGTGACGGCCGTTGGGGCAGAAAGGTCCTTGATTCGCGGCCGCGTACCGGAAGACGCAGCGTTGGTAGGCCCCCCACAAGGTGGACCGACGATCTGGTGAATGTCGCAGGCAGCCGCTGGATGCGGGAGGCGCAGGACCATTGGTTTGGAGATCCCTGGGGAAGACCTATATCCAACAGTGGGCGTCTCTTGCCTGAAATTATGGCGATGAATAAAAGAATTAAGTATCCAAGTGAAAAAAAAATGGAGAGAAAACGGAACACCGATGATAAGATTTCAAAAGGCGATAAAATTGATGTCAAAGTGAAAAAGCTTTTATATATTTTTTGTTATTTTATTTCAATACTAATTAAGTTAGAAGTTGCAAGGAACCTGCCATTAATTAAGATATGCTTAGTGAAATTGTGTGTTACCGAACTAGGTACCTTCGGTGGAGGAGCTTCTCTTATCAGTCAGTATACACTAAGTAAGTTTAAGACAATATTGAAGTCTTCATCTGGACACCTCTATATCTACGCGAGAGCGTCCATGTATTTCTTCGAAATTATTAAGTGAATTTCGACTTATGACTTTTAATTTTATTGGATTTTAGGTCTAGATACACTTACCTTCATTTTATCAATAATAATAGGTATATTTTAGCCATAAAAGTTATTGAAATTTCATTCCGCAATTTTTAACAAACAATTATAATCATAATATAAGTTTGCTTTATTAATAACTAATATTGTTAAGATATCTCGGCTAAACAGACTAGGTTCAGTTTCAGTTCAGAATAGGTTGGTCCACCATGCTTGCATCTATAGAACTTTGCTGCAAGCGTGTGGATGGGTTTTCAAAATCTGCCAAACGTTTGCTTGGAGTTTGTGACAAGTGTGACGTGTGGACTCGGTATTATAAATCAATACAGTCGAAATTTGTGTCGGTCCGTGGTTCGATCTTGCCATGTACTAATATGTTTTCGTTTTTCGATTTTCATATTTAGATTTGCCGATGCTCCTGCCGTAAAGGAAAACATCGTGGCAACCTGCATACATCTGCGAAGAATTTTAAAGGTGTATGTGAAGTTAACCAATCCACACTGGGCCAGCGTGAATCATACATAGGGTCCACTATTCGAACAAATTAATATTAGTCATAATATCCCCCGTTCTTGCCATCTTATACCGGCTCCAGACTCACGCGAGAAGTCTCGGCGAGAAGTCTCGCCGAGAACTTGCGCGAGAACCGAGAAGCTATCCACACTCAGCGATCTTCTCATTTACATTCTCGGCCGTGACCCGGAATGGACGACAGCGCTACTGCCTTGGTATTGTGTGCGTTATTTCGTTAACACGAAAATTAAAAATAATATTAAGAAAAAATGGCTCAAACGATGGTGGTTATTGACAAAGTACTTTTTATAGAAAACGTTTTGCTTCCCACAAAATGGGCTCTGTGTGAAAATATTATTTAAACTTTAACTCTGTTTCATTTTTCCACATTTTTTTCTCGTATGTCTAAAATTACTGAACTATAAAGACTAACGAAATATCTCAAAACAATTAAAATCTTCGTGAATTTAAATTATTTTCTTAATATCTAGCACACATTATTTTGTTAAGCACTGATAGCACAGATGACAGACTATGTTAAATGAAAGAGTATACAATAACTGTGAAGTTATCTAAATGATACTGATATGCATCAGACACCACAAAGTATTTTTTTTATAGAATAATTGGCACGAGATAACATGCGATCTACGCCACGGTCGCAGTCGCACTGAGAACAAACGAGAGTGTGATAGTGTTCTCTTTTCTCGCCCGAGAAACCCTTTGAAGCGGGCAAGAAAACCGACACCGATCGGAGAACAGGCGAGCCCGAGAACGAGAAGCCGAGAAACCCATCACATTCACGCTTCTCGGGTGTTCTCGGGGGTTCTCGGCGTGAGTCTGGAGGCACCTTTACGGCTGGCAACTATAGTTAAGGGAGAAAAAATCAAAGAACTAAAGCCGGCTTTAGTCCTTTGGGCGGACTAAAATTATTTCTCCTTGAAATTGGGAAAGTTTGTAAAATATTTATAAGTTTTAGAGAAAAAAAAAACAATAATTATAATATGCGTATTGCGATATCGTATTGGATGAGCAATCGTGGGAGTTATTTCGGCAATAATTGCAAAAATTGTGTTATGTACCTAACGACAAGTTGATAGTAGCTTCCTGTCGTAATGATAACAGAAGCTGGTGTTTGTGTCGCGACCTCGTTTCTGCAGCTTTGTCAATGGAAGCTGATTTTAACCTAGTTTGCGAGATTGCAACGGTTGCTCTATATTTTTACTTCCACATTAATCACTTCCCTTCCACGAATTATAGGAAATAGGAATTTGTCGATTTTTTTTTATTTAATTATAATGTTTATTTACCATATAAAACAATATTTGTCCTATTGTCATGAGGATGATATTGTCATGAATTTAACTCATCATATCAATATCTGTCTGTCATTTGAGTTTGCTCATGAATAATGTGTAGATTTTAAAAGAAAAGTGACATGCCTCATTGCTATTTTATAATGTGGTGGATGCATGAAGTCCATGGGTTGGGATCACAGGCGTATAACTATACATCTGTGGTTGGGATGTAGATTGAAATGTCAAATTAAAGAGATCTTATCGATACTTACTTTTAACGTCGAGTATACATAAATGAAAGCAGCAGAAACAAGATAAGGCAAAATTTTAATGATTATAATGAAATATGTTGCGTTTGGGATGTTAAATAATAACCACCTTGAGTTATAAATTATTATATTGTCAATTCCATAGTGGCCGGTAACAGAGAGAGCTCTTAAATAAAAAATACTATATTTATATTAAGCCTAATTTGGGTCAACCAACATGCGTCACTATGTTGCAGTCAGTAATGTATCATTGCAGTTTAAGTGCAAGTTTAGACACATGCTACAATCAAATTAACACGCAATAATATCATGACATAAGTTTAAATCACGGCGGTTTTCGTAATGCAAGTGCGAAGCGTGACGTTTTGTCGACCGAATATTAATTGAACTTATATTAATAGAAAGCAATATTGTACAAACAAGTGTCTAACTAACTGTGTACCTGCGATTATTCTGTCGAAGATACAGCAGCGTACTGGCGGCTTTGCCGTTTGCGCTCGAAAATACCTCATACTGAACACGACCGTGCTGTGACGTCAATACTAAGTAGTCATTATAGTTCATACGGACGTTTAGGACACAAAATTGCTTGTAGGTGTTATAATAAGAGAACTGTTTAACCGTTTTGGCCTCCATAAGATAATAGATTTTTCTATAATGTCATAGAAACAGCGTTGAAATTTGTCAAGAACGATTTTTCTGACTTACAAAAATGTATTTTCATGGAGTTATGAATTAAATAAAATTATTAAAATTGTGTTTTATTTTCAACTAGGTGTAGGTAGTTGTAACAAAAAAAGATGTAGAGAGTGAACTTTTTTTCATTCCTGCTTGTATTTGCAGACTACTTGCGTATATTCAGGATGTATGCACATACAAGGCTAATATGTTTTCTTTAAATTTGAATGTCTTACTTCGTTTTGACGTCAATAAGTGCTTGTAAAGGCCTATGTTAAATAAAGATTTTTGAATATAAATTTGAAAAATCTCCGATTACTCCTGGGCTAACTGGAGGTCATCGAAACTCTACAGTGACAATTGGCCCCACGTTGGGCGCCAAAATTTCACATTTCAAAGTAGAGTTGTAATTCTGAACACTATTAATTAATTATAAAAACACAGAAACAGTTGCTCTTGAATAATCTAGCCATAAGTACTTAACGTTTGCAGTTATATAAAATTACATGTCCTCTTTAAGCTGATTGATTGACTGTCGGACTCGTTACCACCAAGCGTAAACCATTAAAAGCTAGTAATATGAAAATTGACCCGCGGGTTTCATTAATAACGCTTAGATGCGCAAAGAATTTTTTTTTGGAAAATCGACCATTAAAAGAGTAGAATAGAGGGTGAACGTTTTAAATTCAATTTATATCTGCTAGGAGTTTTTGACATTTTCACCTATTAAGCGGTAAATTGGCTCTAAAAAGAGCTTAACTTAATAGGCTGAGTTGTGTTTTACCGTGGGAAGAAAAAATAACCCATATGAGTGTGTATGAAAAAATAACACATGATTTTTAAAGACATTTTTGTACTATAGTGTATTAGTAGACGTTATTCTAAATATCGTTGCTAAGTACATAAATCAGCGAAATAGAATTATGTACAGTCAGCAACCACGTCAAGTTTCACATTTGCATTACGTCAGCAGTCACTATGACGAGCGACATAAGAGCGGTCTCAAGGTTGACTGTGTCTGGCGTGCTGCTGTGTGTAGGTACATGACATTTTTAGGGATCCGTACCTCAAAAGGAAAAACGAAACCCTTTTAGAAGTACTTTGTTGTCCGTCCGTCTGTCCAGCAACCATGTCCAGCTTCTCATTTGCATTACATTAGCAGTCGTTATTACGGGCGACATAAGAGCGGTCTTAAGGTCAATGTGTCTGGCGTGTTGCTGTGTGTACATGAAAAAACCCTTATAGGATCACTTTGTTATAATTTTAGGCGTTTTGTAACCTAACTTTGCACTTGTTTAGATTGTTAAAAAACTTAATTTTGTAACCGAGGCGAAAGGCGCCGGATACCGAAATACAGATTTCCCACCTAGTTCGGTACCGGATGCTACATAATCATTTGTTGCTCTTTTTGGTTAAGAAATATAAGTATTATGTTAACTACTAATTGCTTGAACAATAAATATATAAAGTCATATTTAAAATAGACTATTTCAATTAGACATAATTTGAGGTGATCGTGGGTTCAATTAATCTACTAATTTGTGATAGTAATCGTATGTATGATAAATTATTATTAAATGTTCAAATGGGCTACGTTTTGTTTGCCACCATCAAAGGTCGTTTTGAAAAAACTTTATTTAGTACAAAACAGTATCGATAATATTTAGTACTGTGAAGCTATTTTATCGTTTCCTTGTGTCTAAGTGAATCGAAACCGTTATATGCGTAATTTACGAAGAATTATCACGAGGTTATAACCTCAAAAATAAGTCAGTCTTTAAAGATAAAATGTTTCAGTGCCGTAACGTGCGTAGTGTATTTATGTATCTGAATGGATGTCCCAATCTTCTATGAATATCTCATTTAATATTCTGACTGACTCAACATCGCTGAGCATAAACTATTGAGGCATCCACTAAGAAGAGATTTTTGGAAATTCAACCCCTAAGGGGGTAAATTAAGGGTTCAAAGTTTGTATGGAACTCGGTAATTTTACATAAATTCAATTGAGTTAACTCAATTTATTACACCACAACAACCCATATGCGTCCCACTGCTGGCCACTGGGCTCTCCTCAGGCGAGGCGGAGTTGACCAACTGTACCAGGGTTTTGTTTTAAATTCTCCATCTCTCAATTATACAAAATATGTTTTGTATCATAAATTATAACAAAATTTATCTTCCGTACTTCTAGAGGCTTTCCTTATTTTCAAACAGGTGGTAGGTAGATTAATATTTGAATTTGAAAACTTCAATCTTCATATTAGTGTTGTTACGGATGCAAACATATTGACATCCGCGGATGCGGATGCGGATATTATTACAGGTTGAAATCTGCGGATCCGGATGCAAATTTCAGTATCTTTTTAAATATTATATTATGTTTTTTAAATGTAATTTTATTTCCACAAATAAAAGAAAATAGATTTAATTTTATATTTTTCATTTAATCATATCTTGAGAACAAAATTAAAACTCAAATATTTATATCGATTTTATTTACACAAATAGATGAAAATTGATTTCATTTAAATATTTTTCATTTAATCATATTTTGAGAACAAAATTTAAACAGATTTTGCAACAACAAATACGCGTAAGGCATGTGCCGCTCGTTTCGTCCAGCCAACCTTCTTTATACGTCGTTACTCGTTGCAGACAGGAATCCGCATCCATGAAAGCTCCGCATAAATTGATGGGGATGCGAATGCGGATGGAGATGTCTGAATTAATGCGAATATTCTGCATTTACGGCTACGGATGCGAATATCCGTAATACCCCTGGTAGTGATTGCCGTAAACTCCCTAAGTTTGCCCTTACGACGTCTAAAGGGAGATAAGCAGGAGAGAACCGGTGGCAAAACATCAGCGGCATCGATGGCAAGCAGATGACCGATATATAAAAATGCTAAGAAAAAATTGCAGAGACTTTCATCATATTTAATGTGATTTTTATATTGATATTGTTAATTTTTTTTGTGTTTTATTGAAGTCGTTTACAGCTTAGAGCATGGTTACACTTTTTTTGTAAATTATTTTTACATAAAATTTTTTAATATTATTTTCTCGCTGAGATGTAAGAAATTTCCATAAAAAATGCTAAATTATTGTAAATACCATCGTTGTAATCCACACATATTTTCATACCTCGTTTTCTCTCCTTTATAGTATCGCTTTTCAAATATACTTATATTGATTTATCATAGAGATAGAATGTGGTAGGTATACATTCTATCTTTCTGGTAAATCAAAATCTATTATTTCTATACAAACAAACCCACTTAATGAATAAAAGCGGCCCGTTTTTCGGCTGTTTTTTTTTTAAAAACATGGTGTTTCAATATTAAATAGAAATTGACACACGAAGAGACAAAATTTCCAAATATAAACATAAGAAGTATTTTTAAATATTATATTAAATAAATTGGCCCGCCCGCTGAACGAATATGTTGTAATTTTAAATAAACGCAATTTGTAATGCATAATAACGATGCAGATAAGATATGCATAAGTGGTCTCTTCAGATAAAAATTTGAATGCCATTATTATTAAATCTAAAATCGACGCCATGGTTCCTAAGAACAGATTTCGCTATCTCTCATAGTTTCTGATTTCTCCCTACTGACCCATTTAGAATGATCACCCGGTATAGCAAGGAAATTAAAATAATTTTCTAAGATTTTTGAAATATACACGTACTCGTATTTTCGTACTTCTTTTTTTTTATAAAAGTACTTATTTCAAATGTTAACTACTAGGTATTTGTATGGTTGACATTGAATTAAATAGTTAATAAGGAATCAAGTCAATTATATAATAAGGAATCAAAATCTATAGGGTAGGTACTTCCCGCCGACCTAGACCCACGTACTTGCTACTTTAAAGGGAAAAGTCCAATAGTAGTATACGTACACTCGAGTGCAAAATGATCAATACAGTATCGATCATTTTGTACTCGAGTGTACAAAGCACAGAACACATATACGTACAAAGTTACAAAAATATGTAAGTATACTCTACCAACTCTACCTTAATGTTAAGTCAATAAAGTCTGTCAATTAATGTATCCATATTTTTGTAACTTTGACAGCATCGATCATTTTGTACTTGAGTGTACAAAAAAGATATAGGTCATACATACAAATAAAACCTGAGCACTTTACCGAAATCAATCCGATGATTTTCCGTAATATCAATTAGTTCCTTATAGTAAAAGTTTTATAGTTCGATGATCTGCAGGCGTATTACCGATCTCATGGTTTTCAAATATCATAGTGCAAAATACGATTTTCGGTCGGATTTTTGATCACTCGTTCATTATATCTTGATGAGCATTCTCTATCGGCGGGGGCGCCACCAACACCAGGAAATATGGTGACCGGTCGAGTGTCTGCTTGTTTTATATTTTTTTTATTATAGTTAATTAGTTATATTGGTCTAAACATGATTATTATTTTATTTTGTCATTATTATTAATACCAGTATCTATGGACGTCGTCACAATCATGTGAAAAAGATGTGAAAATTTTAATTAGTTCCTTAGTTGATATCTAGCGTCACGGTATGTGCATCAACGTTTGTCCCTTTTTACAAGCTTTTATTTACTTTCAGCTGTCCCGTGTCTGTAATGAAATATTGTAAGCTTAATTTGACCCACTTCCCGGTTTCCAGTTGATGCATATGTATATCGCGTGACAGTGCAGTATTATGATGATATGGAGCTGATCTAATGCTGGAACTGGAAGGTGGCAATAGGAACTCCGCAATAAAATGACACAACCCCATCGAGTTTGGGCTCGTTTGATTCGTATTGACGAGTATCAAAAGCTTGTATTTAAAAAAGTTTTTTAAAATAATTTTATTTGTTTATTTTAATTAAGAGCGTCGGTGGCGCAGTGGACTCGGCACTTGCCTTCCAATCGGGGGGTCGGGGTTCGAGACCCGCCATGTACCAATGTGTTTTTCGTTTCGAATTTCATATGTACATATGTCTGACGCTCCTACGGTGAAGGAAAACATCGTGAGGCAACCTGCATACATCTGCGAAGAAATTCAATGATGTATGTGAAGTCGACCAATCCGCACTGGGCCAGCGTGGTTGACTAAGGCCTAATCACCCTAATATAGGGTAGGCTCGAGCCCCTCGGTGGGGACGTATATGGGCTGTGATGATGAATTACCCTAACTCACTGTCTGACACGAAGTTCCATAGTTAAACCAGTTGACATATTTTTTGTCATTTATGTTTTAATTACACAGACAATTAATAATAACTATTAATAGATTTTAATAAATATGTAACGGCGAGGATTAGAGTTGGTTTTACAGCTCATAATAAATCAGTACATTGAGATTGTTCCATATTTTTTAAATTGTGACATGCATTCTGTAAAATACACTAAAATAAGCTTAACGTACTTTGTTATTTTTTTCGTGTTGATTTTATTAAAATTAAAAAATATTTCTTTGGTAAGTAATTGGAATTTTACTGACAATATCCACATTCTAAATTCAAATCACTTTTAGTCCCTCAGGGGAAAAAGCTATTTTGGTCCTTGTTTTACAAGGAACCAATTAGCTATTTTCGAATAATGTGATAAAAAAATATTTCTGCCCCATAATTGTGATCTGGTATACTGAAAAAGTACCTACATGTGACTTTTTGAAAACTTGTTTTTTCAAGACCTATTTAAAGGTTTAAAATTTGTGTTTTAGGGTTTTGTTCAACCATGTGACCAATTGAATCGATTTTTTTTATTATTCTGTACGTCCGTTCGTTCCTAAACAGGTTCAGAGAAGTGTCCGACTGAGCTGAAATTATGCCAGTAGATTCATCTTTGGATCTCGTTTGTGAGAAATTATGTCGCTTTTGGAAGTTTTTGAAAGGGTCCCCATATAAAGGTACTTTTCACAAAGCATTTTTATTTTACTTCTCTTTGCAGTTTTTTGCTCAAGTTTGAAAAAATTGTTATATAACTTTTAATTGTGCGTCTTTGAAATTTGCAATTCTTCGATAAGGCTGTGGCTCAGAATGATTGTTTTTTTAAAAGGAAATAGAGCTTAAAAATGACGTCATGTCTTGAAATTTTCACAAAATATTAAATGTACGATTTATATTCAGAAATACCTAAAACTAGAGAAATATAATATTTACAATTTTAAAATTTTGCTAATTAATTTCTCCCATTTTGTTAGGGAAGTTAGGTGCCTGAGAAAAGTTGTGAAGATTTTTTATTCATATTATAGGAAAAATATAACATTCACAAAAAACATTTTTAAAAATTTTCACCCGCAGGTTTTAAGATATCTCTTTTATTTAACTGGGGTTATAGGTTGATTTAAAATTGACATTTCCTTATACTTTTTAAATATATTTTTGTCTGTGAAAGTACCTATATGAGTGTTTCTCATATATTTTCATAGATAAGTTGGCGAGCCTAAGCGAAGCTGCGGGTGAAAAGCTAGATGTTAATAAGCTCAAAGTATTGGATAGCTACCTAAAATGCACCTGCTATCGCTCTTAGCATATTAGTCAATTTATTTGCACGGAATACAATAAATAAAGACTCGAGGAATTATAGGCTCGAGAAACATAATTCTTCATTTGGTAACATTTTTAGGTCACGAGGCTATGAAATGATAAACAGTTGCCAGTTGATATGTACTAAATAAAAACTTTGTGATAATAGTGCAAAGGTTAGCATAATATCAGATAGCTATGAAGCGAGTATTAAAATAAAATTTCATTGAGTAACACTGTGCCGGATCTAATGTGTTTCAGGAAGCCACCAGGTTTTCTCTTTGAGTTTATTGTCATAAACAATAAAGTAGCATTGTTTATAAAATGATCATGACGTTGTAAGTCAAGTTCACTAATGAAAGTGCCTACTTATAAGCGTCGAAACGTCTTGTAGTACAGACCTACTACTTTATAAGTAAATCGATCGTCTGCGATGTAGACATTTTCGATATTATTGTACGTTGTAATCTTAGATTGTTCATTCATAATTATTTTATTTCGTTCTGTTGACCTTTACCACAAAACATTGATAAGCTGAATAATTTACATGATATTGGTAGTATTATTATTTATAGGTATATATTATTTCAAATCTGATATAGTTTTCGGGTATTATAACGATACATACGAGTATAGCTGTGTCCGCGAACTACGTTTCGCCATAATAATCACCTAGGGGTATAAAAAATAGTTTACGACCTATTCTCAGACTTAACGAACATACTTACACAAAAAAAATCATAAATATCGGTCAAGCCGTTGCGGAGGAGTTTAGTAATTAGAAGATTGAGTAGATGTGTCAAATGAGGAAGAAAGCATGAAGAACAAAAGCGTCGATGGCGTAGTGCGTAAGGCCGTCGCCTTCCAATCGAGAGGTAGCGGTTCGAATTCCGCCACGTACCAATGTGTTTTCAAATTTTGAATTCATATGTAGGTACGTTTATTCGACGCTCTTATGTTGAAGGAAAACATCGTGAGGAAACCTGCACACACTGTGAAGAAAGAATTTCTTTACAGGTTGTGTGTGAAGTCGACCAACCCGTACTTGGCCAACGTGGTTGACTAAGTTTAGGGTGGTGAGCTGGTGATGATGATGATGAAGAACACGAGCGGACGTGGAAATAATTTCCATAAGGTTTATAATGTTGCTCTCTCGATAAGAAATTCAGGAGAGGAAGTATATAAACTCGCTTCCATGTCCACTAGAAGATTAAGAGAGAAAGGCGGGCTCCGAGCTCAAAACTTGTCAGAATAGGTGCTGCAATATATTCATATATGACAAATGTTGTGAGTGATAGTCGCAATGCAAACGCAAATGCAGTCATGATACTGTTGTTTGCACCAATGCACACTCGCGTCTTTGGAAATTTTGATATCGACAAATGAGTATCAAGGCCGACTGGAGACGAAGGTTGATAGGAATTGATCGCTCTGAAATCATATTGGTAGCAGATATATCTCAAACCAAGTCGGAATCAGCAGAAGCTTACAAATTTTGTATTTAAGAATCAATTTTGTTCTTTGATTGGAGGCTGTTTGTGGAAGAAGTTGTTTCCTTTATTGAAGCTTTAACCGAAGGCAAACTGGAGCAAGAAAGTGCCACGAAATTTAGCTACCGAGAATATATTCGCTGTCCAGTGGTTGCCTCCACAGAACACAGAAAGAGGGATTTCTGTGTTTTGTGGGTTACCTCAGCCCGATCTTAGCGTTAAGGACCATGATCCATGTTCCCCGGTGATCACCGCAGGCCTTGTTGATGAGGTAGAGGGATTCTATGATCTTCTGAGTAGATCGCAGAATTCCTTGACCTAATCATGGCTGTTAATAACATTTGTGTGTCTGCTGGTATTTTAGAATTGCTATACGATAAGAGTAACCCACATACTCTATGACATTAAATTATTGCGTCGGCGGTGCTGTGGAGTCGGCACTTGTCTTACAATCGGGAGGTCCGGGGTTCAAGACCGCCATGTACCATGTATTTTTCGTTTCGAATTTCATATGTACTTTTGTCTGACGCTCCTACGGTGAAGGAAAACATCGTGAGGCAACCTGCATACATCTGCGAGTAAATTCAGTGGTGTATGTGAAGTCGACCAATCCGCACTGGGCCAGCGTGGTTGACTAAGGCCTTATCACCCTAACATAGGGTAGGCTGGAGCCCCTCGGTAGGGACGTATATGAGCTATGATGATGATGCTTATCATTATCTGTAGTTTCTTCTCCCATTCTCCTTGATTCTGTTAGTCTAAAAAGGCCCACTTGATATCTTTGAGGGAGTTTTCGAACTCTAAAATCGCTCCTCCTTCATTAAACTGCGAACATTGTAGGTCAAGACGTTCAGTTTATTATCAGAGTCCATTGATTATCGATCTACTCTGGAGATTGTTAGTGCCTCAAGTTCTAGCGCCGCCCCAATTATTTAGCCACGCTTGAGACGCCAGGAACTAGGGGCCTTGGTAAAGAGTTAAATGGCATGAATGGGGTTGGACCATAATCCTGCCACGCTAGTCCAGTGCGGGTTGACAGGTTTTTTGTCAGAGCCTCGTCTGTTAAGATGAAATCGTACGGGCCGTTTTTCATACAAACGTAGTCCCCTGTTTCCTTCCTGGATAATGACAATAGTTGCTCTATTTGTTTCCAAAAAAATCTGTGGCCAATATTAGCATGTTTCTATGTTTACTAATTACGAGATTATATGAAAAAAGCAAAACATAGAAACACAGCTACAGCCTATCATTAATTTTTATAATGTAAAAAGAAATTAAATCACTCTAAGTTTAACGGAGAAAACAGGAGACTACGGAACGTATATTTTGTGTACTTTTTATATGTATTTTTGTTCCGAGCTGCAGTTGTCTCTATCGCGCTGAGTTCTTTTGTTATAGGTTAATTACTAGAAAACTTAAATGAAAATCTTAGGTAGTAAATAAACTTCACATAGTTAAAGATCCTGAATGGTAATTTGAAATGAGAAATATTAAACCTACTCGTATATATGATTTTCAAAAACTTCTTTAAATAAAAATTCCTCATTTAACATAGAACATCGATTTTTTTGTATGATACGTTATAGCATCTGGTAGATACCAATTATTGAAAATTGTTTACTATGACAGTAATCAATCCCACGCAAAGCAGGTTTATTTTTAATTTAATGTGACGAGTACGAGTATGTAAAGACGTTAATTTCATATTTAAACTGCTGTTAGCATTTTAATCTATTCAACTGCAGTCTGCTATTATTGATGAGAACTTATAAAAAAGAAAAAATATATTAACATACTTATTTAAAGAGTTAATTAGACCAAATGATGACATCAATGTTGTATTCATATTATGAAGAAGACTTAGATAGCCTTTGGTATCGACATGGTCAGTTGACAGTCATTTTATCTTAAATAATACTTTTGATGTTGCCGATCTTATATAGCACACTGGGAACCGTTTACATAAGTCAATGTTATTCAAAATAAAATTACTAGGTACGAAGCGTTACATATAATTGTATCAATGTATCTTTAAAGTAATGACTTTGGCATCTTGGACATTAATTTGAATCACTAACGAGGTTTTTTGTATGAAAAAAGTGAAACGAATAAAAGAAATCTAGTAACATTATTATATACACTTTTACTATTTTGTAGGTAGTTCATTGATTCCATTGCTGAAAAAATTGAGAGAGCGAGAATCAATAAAATCCTTGAAAGCGGTTTGGACTGCCTCATTGGAATTGATTTTTTTCTTTGCAAGAAACTGGTTAAATTCTGCAAAACGTCCTAAGAATATAGTGAATGTCGGAGATATCCCAATCGCAGTTCCTCTAGTTTAGTGATCGTCTGTCGTCTGGTCTTTTTCGAAGTTTCTCTAACGTCAGCTATCACTCTATGCAATGCCTCCCTTTCCCTTGCCAGCTCGAAAAGCTGCTCAACTCCCCGCTGACCAACTGACCAACTTATTCCTGTCCATTAGCGGATGTTTCTTAACCAAGACATTTGTCTTTGACCTATGCCTATTCTTCTCTCGACTTTACCCCCGAGGATCAGCTATAGCAGACCGTAGGTATTTCTGTACCTGTATTATATGCCCCAAATAGGCAATCTTTTGCTGCTTTATTACAGACAACAATTGTCTTTATATATTTGGTGGTGGTAGTAGTATGTGGTCTAGCGTGGTTCTAAAGCAGCAAGAGGAGCTTGGTGGCGCATTAGCGCGTGCGCTCAGCGAACGATTGCTACGGTTAAGCAACGTTCGCTATGGTCAGTTCAAGGATGGGTGACCAAAATAAGAAACATCTCAAGCTCCTCCGTGCTTCGGAAGGCACGTTAAACAGTGGGTCCTGCGCCTGATCTCGCCCCGGTCGTGTCGGCTCGTCCCATCGGACTAGGCGAGTGAAGGAACAGCGAGTGCACTTGCGTTTGCGCAGTCACTTGTGCACTATAATATCTCCTGCGCAGATGGCTAGTCTCTGTTGAGATTGGCCGCCATGACCGAATAACGGTTAGGAGGACATTATTAAAGCAGCAAGAGGCTAGAGCGATTGATAGGTCTCGGTTGTTTAGCGAGAAGCTTTTCTATTATGGTTTACGATTATCGACCATATACCATACACAACTGCCGTATAACCGTCTGGCTAGATATAAGGAAGCTGTAGTATTATGACACGAGAACTGGACCGGAACATTTTCAGAAAGAAAACGTTGGAACCAAAAACAAGACATTCTTTGAATCTACCTGTCTACCTAATTTGCATCCGATGACATGGCGTCAAACATATACTCGTACATTAGGTAAGTTATCAAAACTGGCGAATTAGGAACACTGATGCTTAAAAATTTTCATGGCATTGACGAATAAGAAAACTGACGAATGAAACTTGCTAACTGACGAGTAAAAACTCGATCCTTTTGAAGTTGTTGAAAATGATAAGTCCCTTGAGTAATGTAATAAAAAGTTTGCTAGTTTTGTTTTTAAGCTGTAATTCAACCTCTCAGCGCGCAATTCGCAGAATGACACAATAATGTTTCATAAATGAGCAGAACGTCACGTTCAATAACCTTATTTATCAGATCGAATCAATCATTGTTTCGATTTAATAATTTGGTCTGTGTCTAAGAAACTTAATCAATGTATTGTTAAATATTGACGGTGACTATATATTACCTGAGCAGTAGGTCCAATCCCCATATAATGTAATTATAATTATTTTCTTGTTTTAGTCCTACTGCTAGAACCACGGACAAAATAAAATATCTGTGGTTCTACCAGTAGGAGTACACAGTAGGACCACGGGCAACAGGCGATAATTTTTAGTACCCACAATGATTTTACGAATCTAAAGGTCAACCCTGAGTCACCCAATGAGAATAGTAGCCATTACTTTCTTGTAAAATTGTAAAGGTACCTATCAATTTTAAACACAATATTTAATAGCAGCTTTTACTCCTTACAACCTACAAAAATAAATATTGAGATAAAACCACGTAAGATTTTTTAATAAGCGACTTCGATTGCCGTCATTATGTCGCTGTTTTTTTTAAATAGCACTGAAATCAGTGACATGGTCCGTTAAAACATTTCTATTTGGTTTTATAGTGTGAGTCCGCCATACAGACTCACTATTATTATTGTTTCTTGCAAATAGGTGTTATTTCGAATTAATTAATTCAAGGTCCAATAAAGAATAATTTATTCATTTAGGAATAATCTTAGTCAATATAGCAATAAAGTTTACTGAAGAATACCTAAATATTACGTAATAAAGAAACTTACCTATAAAAAAAAGCAAACCACAACTATCTCATCATAACTGAAAGTTCGGAATAAGAATAATCAGGCTGGAACGCATGTAGGTATATCACAGAGGCGTTTCTTTGGTGTAAATTTAAAACTTTATATAGCATTTTCTAAACAGGCTCTAGGTATACTAAGACCAAACTTTGATCAGACTACTACCAGACTACTCCAAACTTTGATCGACGCTGCTCCAGTGCTTTGTATACAGTGTTTTAGATGTAACTCTTGTTTTGCGATATCGCATACATCTCTTAACGACTTGAGACCAAGCTCGGCCTAATTTACACTTGCTTTTTATTAGACCGACAATCAATACAAAATACATTTGACAAGACAGATTCACCGAACATGATTGAGCACAGATAGGTACACTACACTAGAAAACGCTAAACTCACGCTGCGGTGCTGCTTTGTAACAATATACGTATCCACTAGACTCATTAAAGCCTGCGGACAATCCGAGCAGAAGTTTTTGCTCGTTGACGTCACCGAATACTTCTCTGTAATTTCTGCGAAATTTTAAATTTGTAGCTTAGGGGTTTCTAGTTAGGGATTGAATATTCAAAAATCCGTTCTTAGTGGATGTCCACGTCAAAATAACTGTACCTAAGCTATATGTGCCAAACAGCCCAAGTTCTTTCACTAAAAAATATTTTACAAAAAATAAAAACCGACTTCAAAAACACTGGAAAGTTAAAAATAATATAGGAATAGGTACAAACAACATCACACTTCTATATTGTTATATTATTATTCTTATATTATTTTTAACTTTTCAGTGTTCTTGAAGTCGGTTTTTATTTTTTGTAAAATATTTTTTATTTTTAACTATTTAGTGAATGAAATCTTTTAAGTGAAAAACACCCTAATTTAATACCAGCTCACCTTCGGTGGGCTGGTATTAAATTAGCGTTTTCCTCGATTTTCATGGGATTCCATCATCAAATCCTGACTTTGGAACCACCCCAGGAGTATACTCTATCAAATACAAAAAGAATTTTGAAAATCGGTCCACAATTGGCGGAGTAATCGCGTAACATACACACAAAAAAACATACGCATCGAATTGAGAACCTCCTACTTTTATTGAAGTCGGTTAAAAATAGAACAATGCAGATGCATGTCAATCTGTTTAGCACTGTGCGTTGATGGGTCAGTCATGTTACACTGAAAGCTGCAGACCGTAAACACAATGACGTCTTTGAGATGTGGTGTTGGAGAAAGATTTTCCGTATACCTTGGACAGCATTTCGGAGGGTCGGGACTAACGCCTCCATAATGCGAGAACTCAAAACCTCCTCACGGCTCTCATCTGAGTGTCTACGCAGAATCCTATAATCTTCGGTCACATTGCAAGAAAAGACGATGGCGACCTAGAGAAGCTCATCGTGACCGACAAAGTAGATGGGAAAAGGCCTCGTGGTCGCAGCCCAATGTGTTGGTCCAACCCACCTGCAGGCGGAACACGGGCTGCCAAGACTGGTCTTGAGTCACGCATTATCTCACAATTTGACATAATCTCTATGTCTTATCTTAAAGAGAAGCACGGCCGTCGGCGCGTATTTAGTGTGACTGACGTGATAAACATTTCTTGACGCTCGTCAAGGGATATGTGTGACTGAGTTTTATCCCAAATTTCTTGGCGTGTCTGTGCTCCGACTGCTGCTAGATCTTTCAAAGTATTTAAACCAAGAAAGTGATTAAACTGAGTCACACGTGTCCCTTGACGAGCGTCAACAAATTTGTATCACGTTAGTCACACTAAGAATGAGTTGCCGTGTTGACGTTTGTAAGACGGACAGTTACATTTTGACATTTATTCTATGGAAAATATGTCAAAATATGACTGTAGCAAAAACGGATCGTTTTTTAACCGACTTCAAAAAAGGATAAGGTTCACAATTCGATGCGTATGTTGTATGTTACGCGATTACGCCGCCAATTGTGGACCGATTTTCAAAATTCTTTTTTGTATTCGATAGAGTTCCTATGTACTTCTGGGGTGGTCCCAATGTCACCAAAGTCTGGATCTGATGATAGGATTCTATTAAAATCGAGGGAACCCTTAAATTTTTTAGGTATGTTCAACGTGTTTTGTGTGTATGTTACGCGATTACTCCGCCAATTGTGGACTGAAGTTGGTGCAAAATTTTAAGTACTATATAAATTGTTCTTATATTTTTCAAAACTTTCAAGAAGATCATTGCTTGGCACCGACTTTAATATAAAACTGTGATGTTGTAATGTATTCTTATATTATTTATGATTTTTTTGATGTTTTAGAAGTCAGTTTTATTTTTTGTAATTTTTGTTTTCGATCTTTTTAGTTATTTGCGTATTAGAATTTGAGCCAAGCCAAACACCAGAATAACTTAAAATAAAACATCCTTCTCTCTAAACAGCTTTAAAATAATTATTGCCCAACTCCTAATCTACCAGAAATCTTCCATCATCAGCTCAATAACATGACCATGATGACTACCAGACGCAAATATCTGAATATCTTAACAAGAAACATGAAACACGTTGGACGTGCCTATGAAATTCAAGGGTTTCCCTCGATTTCATGGGATCATCAGACTATGACATGAGGACCATTGGACCACCTCGGGATTATACTCTTTCGATTAGTAAAAAATTTTGAAAATGGAGTAATTGGTGAATATAAGAAATAGATACATAATACATAAAAGAAATAGATACAGCTGAACATAGAACCTCCTCCATTTTCGAAGTCGATTAAAAAATAATGCGTATATGTACAGATAAATGTAGATAAATGCATATGCAATAGCAACGTCTACTTTCATGAACCGTTAAAAAAAATATTTAACAAAAAATAAAAATCGACTTAAAAACACTGAAAAGATAAAAATAATATAAGTATAGGTACAGACAGCATCACACTTCTATATTGAAGTCGGTGCCAAACGAAAATCTCTTAGAAAGTCCTAAAATTTGCCACCGACTTCAATATAGAAGTGTGTGATGTTATCTGTACCTATTCTTATAGGTATTATTTTTATCTTTTCAGTGTTTTTGAGTTCGGTTTTTATTTTTTGTAAAATATTTTTAACTTTTTAGTGAATGAAATCTTTTTAGTGATTCCTTCGGTGAGCTGGTGTTTAATTAGCGTTTCCCTCGATTTTCATGGGATCCCATCATCAGATTCTGACTTTGGTAGCCTTGGGACCACCCTAGGAGTATACTCTATCGAATACAAAAAGAAATTTTAAAGTCGGTCCACAATTGGCGGAGTAATCGCGTAACATACACACAAAACACGTTGGACACACCTTAAAATTTAAGGGTTTTCCTCGATTTTCATGGGATCCCATCATCAGATCCTGCCTTTGGTAACCATGGGACCACCCTTGAAGTATACTCTATCGAATACAAAAAGAATTTTGAAAATCGGTCCACAATTGGCGGCGTAATCGCGTAAAATACACACAAAATAAAACATACGCATCGAATTGAGAACCTCCTCCTTTTTTGAAGTCGGTTAAAAATTAGGAACCTTTATTAAATATTTTCATGCCAATAATATTCACCCATCGCCTCGGGTTTGACTCGGGTCTTGATGAATCTATTAGATAATTATTTTGTTAAATGATTTTATGACTTGCGTCAGGAAAGTAATAACAAAATTTTAAACCGGTAGCGATGCATCATTATTACTAAATAACATTGTAAGCGTATTGGGTAGATCTAGTTGTAAGTTTACTTTGTGAATTAATAAATTAGCTTTATAAAATAAAAAAACAATACTTGCCTTCCGCCTGCTCTTTCACATTACCGTGCCCACGTGGACCATCCTTTTTTTGGCAGTTTTTTTTCCGTTCTGCCGGAGATAGCTATTGTAAATGTTTTTTATAAAAATTGCCTGATAATAAAATGGTTACAATGTCATATTTAATCTAAAAATGTCGATTTTTTTAAATCTTTTATTAAGCTTTACATACATCTTATAATGATTAAGCCATTTATAAAATGACGAATTACTTTAATTATTTTCCTTTCTTTATGTTTCAAAAGTACTATCACGTTCTATTTTTTCCGGCAACTGAAGTGCATATTTAAATGAAGATTTTCCTAACAAAGTTGCAGGCAGATTCAAGTCGCAGACAACAGTTGCTATAGATTAAATTATTAACCTAACTATCATTTAATATACAACATTTAAATGACTTCAACATTTAATATACTTGTAACCATGGATCTATAAAAAACCTTCTTTTGCTTCTTCTAACATAAAAAAATATTTTTTAAAGTAAACGGATTCATTAAATGATAATGATGATGAAGATAATGGACTAAAATAATTAGGAAGGCTCAAGGCACCAATCGTTACACCACTCTCCTCATCAATATAGGGCACTGGACAGACGCAAAAATAAAATCGTGGGGAGCGTGAAATTCTTCCAATAGTCAACCGCTCATACGAGTATATAATGAAATGCTAAAAATGTCATATAAAATGAAAAGCTATTTCCATATTTACTCCGAGAAAATTTTAGCGCCATTAGTAGCCACCTGCTCAACACTTAACTTCGTAAACGTATAGCGCCAAAATAATTTTATACTACTTAAATAATATAAGTATGTTTTTAACATACGACAGAGAAGCTCTTGGCCCTCATCTCGCCTGATGGTAAGTGACGATAAGGCGGAAGGTGAAAGCGAGCTTCACCTGGAATCCTCAACAACTATGAGGAACTGGCTACAACAAGGCTATGAACATTGTTTTTTTTAAATCTTTGTTACGTCATAACTCTATCATTTACTAACCGATTTATTTATTTTTTTGTTTGAGAAGGTATACTTCCCGATTGGACCCATTGTCTCCGAAGTCAGAATCTGATGATAGGATCCCAGAATAATCGCGGGAAACCTTTCAATTTTGTTTCAACCAACGTGTTTCATGTTTTTTCTGAAAGCTATTTAGGTATTTGCGTCTGGTAGTCGAGCTAATGATGGAAGGATCCTTGACTTTTTAACCGACTTTAAAAAAGGAGGAGGTTATCAATACGGTTGTATTTTTTTTTATGTTTGTTACCTCATAACTCTTGTATCTTTTTGTATTTGATAGAGTATACTGCAAGGGTTGTTCCATGGTCACCAAAGTCAGGATCGGATGATGGGATCCCATAGAAAATCGAGGAAAACACTAATTTAATACCAGCTCACCGAAGGTGAGCTGTTATTAAATTAGGGTTTCCTTCACTAAAAAGATTTCATTCACTAAAAAGTTTAAAATATTTTTTTTTTACAAAAAATAGAACCGACTTCAAAAACACTGAAAACTTAAAAATAATCTTCTTCTTTATTAAAGTCGGTGACAAATTTTATCACTTTCTAGGAGATCATCGTTTGGCGCCGACTTCAATATAGAAGAAGATTATTTTAAAGTTTTCAGTGTTTTTGAAGTCGGTTCTATTTTTTGTAAAAAATGTTTAGGAGTTATAGTTTAGTATTTCAAATACAATAGGCACGTAAGCTGGTAATATATTCGCTAAAAAGGTTAAAATAAAAAATATTTAACATGAAATAAAAACCGATTTCAAAAAGACAAAAAATAATATAAGAATAGCAACGCCACATTTTTTATTTTGAAGTTGGTGGTGCCAAATTTTAACTCATGTTTTGCCTTACTTCAATATTTTGAAATCCGTACACAGTAATTTTAGCCGTCTCCGTGGTGAGGTGACTAAGACCACCGGGTTGATTGGGAGGTTCGGGATTCGATTCAAAATGGGAGCAAAAGTTTTTCTGCTCGGTTTAGTTGGTAGTAGGGCTTCTGTGGAAGCCAGGTTGTTACCATGGCGTTGTTGCCAAGTTAGGTTGTTGCATCAGTTGTTGCCATATTAACATATTGATAGCTTTGTGTTTCGACAACTGGAGGTGAGATAGCTAGTTCCTCAGTTGTTCAGGAGTCTAGGCGAAGCTCGCTTCAACTTTCGTCGTTATTTATTATCACTCACCATTAGGTGACCTGAAGGTCAACAGCTTCCCTGTCGTATATGTAAAATAAATCTCTACCTTAATTACAACGATTTGAAGTCCCAAATAGCCAAAAAGAGGCCAGTGACCAAAACCGGGTCATTTGCATACTTTTTATATCATAATCTATTTCTCACAACGGGACTAGTTCCATTTCTCAATAACTGTCATATAAAATGTTAGCTGTGCCCGCGACTTCGTTCGCGTGGATGTCAGAAAATAACGACATGTCGTACATTTTTTCCCGTTTTTGCAACATAAGTTGTAGCGTGATGCTATGTAGCATATAGCCTTCCTCGATAAATGGCCTATCCAACATAAATAGGATTTTTCAATTTGAATCAGTAGTTCCTAAGATTAGGGCCAAACAAATAAACAAACAAATAACAAACAAACAAACAATCAACCAAACAAACAAACCATCAAACAAACTCTTCAGCTTTATATGTATATAGGTACTTGGTGATCACTCTTTGAAATCTTAATTTATTGCCATCTGTATTTTTTTTTATAAATAAACATCTCTTGACTCATCAGTCTCATCACAAAGTATACATTTTTGATTAATTTTATTAGGTTAGCAGCATTTATTGACATTTACTAGGAAAGGATGTATATGGAACTTCATTATTTTTAAGAACGGATCGAACACGGGGTACAATAAAACGAAGAGGATAATTATTGTAATTTGAAACAAATTCGCACACTTTTGCTTCGATCAATAAGAGCGTCTCATGCGGCACATGATAGCGCAGTGCAATATGACCAGAGTTTTAATGCGAAAAAAATTGTTTTAAGGGCTTCAAAGATGTAATTTCGTCATGAAGAATTTTCGATTTCACAAGAAAAGTATCAATAACAGATAATAATATGTAATATTTTCTTGCATGAATTTTAATTATTTTACGCATTAAATGCAGTTACATGTGGAGTGGAAAACATAACCCAACATTTTAAAGATATTTTCAAAAGATTCAGATACCTAATGGGGCGCAATGGAACGGGGTACTATGAGACAGTGTTCATTGTACTCTGTTATTATATGAAATACTATCGATTTGTAGAGAAAAAATCTGCTGTTACACAACTTAAAACCTAGTTATTAGTTTAATCGACTTCAAAACAAAGTGTTATTAATTTGACTCGTAATGCTGTCAGAATTGCACAGTTCATGTCTTTTATGTTAGTCTATACCATCCCTTATTTTTTGTAGTTGTCCCTATAATTATATGTAGGTAATAGGTATGTATGTTTGTCCGCACATATCTTAAGTAAGTCGGATTGAAAAAATGTTTTTTTATTGGACTAATGGTCAATTTCACCAAACTTACCTTATCTAAGAAGTATGTTGTCATTTTTTGTCTTTAATGAAAAGAATGTGACAGCGTGCCACTTAGGAGTATTCTACGCTAAGACAAGGTTGATTAAATTGGCCATTAGTATTGTCTAACTTAGGGAACGATGCAAGTTTCATCAAAATTGGTTTAGAAGTTTTGGAGATAGCAAGCTAACTGATTAAGCACCAAGGGAATAAAGCAGTGTTTTATGTCACGGGCAGCACATTGAATTGTGAGCGAAATGAAGGATTCTATAGTTAGTTCCCAAACGAAGTGAGGGAATTGTGGTAAGAATCCAAATGAAGCGAAGGATTCAAGTCTGCCCAAGGCTAAAACACTTTTATTCGCGATGAGCATACTCTACTTTATACGCCTACTGTGAGGTTAAATAAAAAATAAATTATACGTTTAATTAAAAGTAACTTTATTAAATAAAAATATAAATGTTAGAAACATTAGTTCAGTTTCTTTATTTCAGTTGATGACGTGTAATTGAAAGCCAAAGGGAGCTTAAGTTGTAAGTTGACATTTAAATTTGGAACGCGAAAATGTTAGCGTAAACATCTATCAAAATGAGCAGCAAAAATGTTTCGAAAAAAAAGGCTATTCAAGGGATAACTTCCTCGGTGCAAGGAGTTTTATTTAACTAAAAAATTGATCTCGACACGTCAAAGAGATTTTACTCCGATGAAAATATTTAACAAAAAACTTGGCTGTATGTTTTAGCTAGGACTAATTTTCCTTAATATCTAATGAAAAAATCCCTCTGTTCCTATAGTACAGTTATCTAAGTTATAGTCTAAGTTACATTGATGTAACTAGATGGACTGTTTTAGTCCTTGTAGTTACATTATTTGAGGGAATATATTTATGTAACTAATGAGAGTTTTTTATTAGAAGTATTTTCGTTGTTTATCTATACCTACAATACAGAAACGCTCGAAACTAATTTTGATAGAAGTTTTTGTTGACATTTTGGCGTTTCAAATTTAAAAAAATATCACTATTACCCAAGGGAACTTCCATACAACTTTAGCTCCCTTTGGCTAAAATAGCTTACTTTAAATTAGTGTATGCATTTTCGGCTTCAGAAGCGAGAAATGAAGCACGCGTGTACTACGCGCGTATACCGAACGCGCAAAAAAATGCTAGTCTGAAAGCGTTTTTAAGTGACAGTATGCACGGCATGTTATAGCTCGCAGGACTGGGAAAGGTCCCCGAGTCTCGGCCGCGTACCGGGAGACGCAACCTCCCACAAGGTGAACCGAGACGATCTATTGAAGGTCGTGGGAAGTCGCTGGATACGAACAGCGTAGGACCTGATTGGTGTGGATGGAAATTCATTGGGGAAGCCGATGTCAAAGAGTAGGCGTCTCTTTGCTGAATTTAAAAAGATGATGAATCCTCACTCGATTATATCATAAAGAATCTAAGCATAGATAACATAATAACCCATCACAGGATGACATTATTATTAAATTAACAACTAATTATTATTTCGTTACTTGCTAACATGGTATTACCTATTATTTTGTTTTGTAATATTTTACTGCAATGTGCTGTGAACAGAATACTGTTATTGATTATGAAGGTTAAGCATAGGTAGGTAGTATAAGTAGATTTTTTTCAATAAACTTGTTTTGCATTTTACTATCAATTTAATATTCGACTAGGTATGCTCGAAGGATTATAAGATGTTGATCTAGTATCAACATAATGTTTTACGAAAAAAGTGAAAATGTTTTAATGAAAATACTTTGTTTTAAGAGCTTAAACAAAAGAAGATCTATTAATATGTATCTACTTACTGAAAGATATAGGGCTTATTTCACAGTTTCAAGTAGGAGGTAAGTTATCCACCGAATCAAGTGACTTATTTTGACCGATTTCAGCAAAATACGTCACTCAAATCATGTTTAACCTTTTTGGAGCTTTACTGGTCCATTATTTTGCGATAACTGCAAGATTAGCCGAAAGCACGTGTCATCATGCAAATTCATAAGCTAACTTCATGTAAGTATGTTATTATATTGAAAAAGGGTAAATTAAATACTTAAAACCTTTCTCTGGGTTAAATACTGAGTATTTTTTTATCAGTGATTTAATTTTATCAAACATGAAAATATTTCGCAAACTGTTAAAAGCACGCTTGCTGACGCGTCGTCCTTTATCACTCGAAACTTTATGTTATGTTAGTATGTCTGCATTTAACGGAAATGATTCAATGATAGCAGTTTAAATGTTGTAAAAAGTTTTTCGTATTCATTTCTATTCTTAATTAATTATTGTTAACCGGCTAATGATACGTTTAAGGGTTTAATATATTTACATGTTTGGAAAGTATTTCTAAAGGTTATACATTACTCTAATAAACTGTATACCTAGAAACCCATCTAATCCTACACGCGAGCTTTCAGATTTGCGATATTGCAAGCCGGCTTAGCGCAATGTCGCTGTCATAAAAGGTTATATACTCGTACTGAAATTAGATTAGTATTGTGGATTGTAGAGCTGCGTTTAAGTCTTTTGGCCGGTATCGCATTAAAGCTTTAGACCTTAACAATTATATAGAAAATGGATTTTTGAAACGAAAAAGATCGTGTACTCACAGCAGTGGTCGGCTGAGGGTTCCATAGCAGAAGGAAAAGCGCGGCGGGCGCGAGGTGGAGCGCGATGAGACGCGCACGCGCCGGGCCCGACATGGCTGCGCCGTACTACTGGCCGCGCGCCCTCGCCGGCGATGCTGGGCTGCAGCCGTGCCCGCGCCATCGGGGGGCGGGGGTGGCCTGGCCACAGCCCGAACTCTCTTTCCTTTAGTATCCCGACACAAACGGCGCGCGCGCACGGGATTCAGGCGCAGCGCGCACGGGGCCATGGCGGTCTCCGTACTGTGGTAAGATTTTGATCAGCACAACTTCTCGCTCATTTTGGACACTCCAGATTCGTGTTTTTGCAATTAGTTGGATTATTAATAATGTTCGCATAATTAAAGGCAAATTAATTTATTAAAGCCAAAGAAAACAAGCCGAAATATAATGAATTACATCTCTACAGGTTGATGGTAGTGTTGGTGCCGGTAGCAGTAAGAACGGTGAGTAAAAATTTTGTTCCTATATACCTAAATTTGGTGGTGATAATTTTATTCGCAAAAAAAACCTTTGGCAAAAACTTTCGTGGATTTCGGGAACGGACTTAAAGCGGCGCGGACCGGGCGGGCCGCTAACTCGCCCGTCCGCTTGACTTTGTCGTTTTGCAATTTTTAAATATTCGATTATAAAGTAACATAGATCGATTTGTGGTAACTTCTAACATTTGCTTTAAACAGTTTCGAAGCGTTAAAGAAATTGATTGTAAGAGAAATACATTATTGGTATGAAAATATAATTCATTAACAACGTAATGATTGAGGACCGACAAACTTTATCATAGGATGTGTATCGGTCATTTCATTGCGCAAAGCTGAAACTGCAGCTTGATAAATAAGTACCTACCTATAACTCAATATATTAATGTTCTACATACGTCACTTTTACACGTAACTTCTTTAATAATACAATTAATGAAAACTAGATTTTGTTTTATTCTTTCCACATTTGTATATTTGTCATTAAAAGTAAAACAAACTAAAATTCTCTTTAGATATTGAATGCTGTGTGATAACAATTGCGCAAAGTTAAAATTTGTTGTTCGGTAAAAAATCATAAACTGAACTTACATAGGTAGGTATTTAGGCGACTGTGATGTTTAAAGAATGATTGATTGGTATGAAAAACAGAATGAGCGAAAGAAAACATAAAACACAATTTTTACTGTAAATTTTGCTCATTTATTTCAATTAACTTAATTAATTAACAATACATTAAAAACTTATGTATGCAATTATTTAAAAAAATATTGCGAATTGTTTTCAAATCGATTTTTCTTATAGTAGCACCATTCGCTTTACACTGCTGCTTTAAAAATGAATAATTTTGGTTGGTAATAAATTTCGAATCATAATCTATACGAGTACTAATAGGTATTATAAAGCTGAAGAGTTTGTTTGTTTGCTTGAACGCGCTTATCTTAGAAACTACTGATTCAAATTGAAAAATTATTTTTGTGTTGGACAGTACATTTATCGAGAAAGGCTTTAGGCTATATAACATCACGCTAGGAGCTGAGCATCAATGAAAAATGTTGCAAAGACGGGAAAAATATATGGCGAAACGTAGTTCGCGGGCACAGCTAGTTATATTTAGTTATATTATACAATAAAGTTAATTAACAACTTCTTACTGTTTAGATACTTCACTATGCTTTTACTTTTTAGACACAAAGAATAATAACTGGCAATTTTTAATAAGTTTGGGAAATGTTCTTTTTTACTCTATTAAACTGAACAATTTCATTTAAATCTGAGAAATGACTGATAGAAAAATGTAGCGTCGAAGTTCGAACCTCATTCATTCATCATCATCTTGTATGTATTTAGAGATCGACAGTTTTTATAGTTTTAGTTTTTAGTCATGGTATTTTCCGAATAACTTGAAACGCATTTGAAAATATTTCAAAGACTAGCCGCCTACCTCAGCATCGCACGTGTATACTAAAAAAAGTTAATTTTTTACACCATTTAACAATAAAACAATGTAAGAAACTGAACAACTCACTGTCAATATGTCAGTTTTGCAAGTCAAAAATACAACATTTTTAGTTTTGCTTATAATTATTTTCTTTTTTAAAAACCTTGTCTTGGTAATAAATAACGATCGAAACTTAAAAGAGTTATCCAATTTGATGCAGTTATTCTGAAATTTACAATAGGACTGACATGTCTTTTCAAGACCAAAGTCCTGTAAATAAATTAATATTAAAAAAAAACTGAAATTATGCGCCGCCATACATTACGGGGATACTTTCTTTATTAATAAAGATTCATACCTACATTTTGTACACTTGAGAGGTCATCATCAACAGCTCATAATTATACGTCCCCACCGAGGGGACTCGAGCGTTCGAGCCTACCCTAAACTAGGGCGATTCAGAGGTAATAGGTATTATTCCATGCATTCCGTATTGTAATTCACTATTTCTTCGAATTCTAAGTTCTTTCGTATTGTAGTCATTGACGGTTATATACGTCAGTGGTTGTAGGTAGTAGTGTTTTTATGAATGATAATTTAAATTTGACAAAATAAAATATATTTACCTAAACCGATTACAATACAGGGTGGCACATTTAGATCGGTCAGTATGGGCAAGTCTATAACTATAAGACATACAAAGATCTGTTCTTAGGAACCATGTCGTCGATTTTAGTGACAAAAAAAAGCTCTGCATACATAGATTTAAGAAAAATATTTTACAAAAAATAAAAACAGACTTCAAAAACACTGAAAAGTTAAAAATAATATATAAGAATAGGTACAGATAACATCACACTTCTATATTGAAGTCGGTGCCAAACGATGATCTCCTAGAAAGTCTTGAACTTTTTAGTGAATGAAATCTTTTTAGTGAAAGAAGCCCTAATTAAATTCCCTCGATTTTCATGGGATCCCATCATCAGATCCTGACTTTGGTGAGCTTGGGACCACCCTAGGAGTATACTCTATCGAATACAAAAAGAATTTTGAAAATCGGTCCACAATTAGCGGAGTAATCTCGTAACATACACACAATACACGTTGGACACACCATACACGTTGGACACACCTTAAAATTTAAGGGTTTTCCTCGATTTTTATGGGATCCCATCATCAGATCCTACCTTTGGTAACCATTAGACCACCCTTGGAGTATATTCTATCGAATACAAAAAGAATTTTGAAAATCGGTCTACAATTGGCGGCGTCTACAGTTGACAATTTAATCTATCGCGCGTTAAATTGTCAACTGTCTAGCCTATTATTGATTAACTACTAAATAATAAATACGTACTTGATGTCACTATTCTTGAAGTACATTTATTTTATTTGACTGACAATTGTGTTTGATTCCTAATTCTATGGACACAGAACGATCTACTCTAGGATAGATCAATCAGGTACAGGCTTCGGACAGTTGACAATTTAACGCGCGACAGATTGTGATTTAACAGTTTTACTTCGAATAGATTATAATCTACCGAAAAATTATGCGTTAAGTTGTAAGCAGTATGTTACGGTTCAAAATCTTTCGATAGTTTACAATCTCGCGAGATAGATTATAATCTAACGGTATTTGCAATTTTACGGTGACATAATACACTCCACTCAGTTATAGACCCACCTCATATAAAGACTCTTCCTCAGTAAAAATAAAAGAAAACTCATACATACTACTCCCTTATTCAACATACAATGAATTACATCCTATTTAAACAAAAAAATATCAATTTCAAATTAATACCCAATTAATCAACATAAATATCTAATACTAAAACTAAATTTTGAATTAAGTTTCTGAACAAACCTTAAAACTAACATTAGCTATTAAAATAAAACACTAAGCGTCCACAGTATAACATCACTCATTATATGTTTTCTTTGTTTTTTCTAGTCCTTTAGTGAGAATATCGGCTAAATTTGTATTAGTAGGACAGTAAAATATTACAATGAAGTTTTGTTCAATTTTCTCTTTAAATTTTCTTTCTCTTTAAATCCCTCCCTCTCCTTTTCTTAACAGAAATACGCGTAAGGGCCTTCGGAGTCATCCGTACACTGTGTCCTCCTTCTCACACCGTACCAAGAAATTCCAAGATTCCTTCTTCTGTCGTTCATCCCACACTTGGAATTCTCTACCTGCGCAAGTGTTTCCTCCATCCTACAACATGGGTTCCTTCAAAAGAGGCGTGAAAAAGCATCTTTTGGGCCGGCAAGGGGCGGGCAGGTAGGATAGTGGATGTCGTCCCTACTCTATCTGTCAACTCATTTGGGCCTCTTTCACCGCTTAACATCAGGCGGGAGGAGGTCATTTGCCGGGACATACATAAAAAAAATGAAATTTCACATCAATGTGTTTGCTACGACGATTTAGGATTCCATTTTTGATTAAAACTATTGCAGACTGATTATCGACATATAATTCTGTCTTTGGAGTTAAACCAGTAATCTCTCTAAACAAACTCTGTACATATAATTAATCTTTGATACATTCGGCAGCCAAAATAATATAATTATTCTGCCTCTGTACTTGATAAGGCAGTTACAGATTGCTTCCGTGAAGACCAATGGATTAGTCCGCCGCCGTACAGAATTACAAAACCAGTCGTGCTTTTTCTAGTATCAGGATCATCCGCAAAATCTGCATCACAGTACGCTCTTAATACTTTGTCATTACTACGAGAATACTGTATACTAGACAATATTGAACTTATTAAATACCGGAAAATATTTTTAATATTATTGAAATCACTGATATTAGGACATTCCTGATGTCTACTACAGTACCCAACGTGAAAAGAAACGTTGTTTTGTTTACTAAGAACAATAGTGAACCAATCAACTGTCTATAACGATGGACATCATCACTATTCCCTTTCCCCTCTTGATGTACCTACATCAATCAAAATATCTGGATAAGCACATTCTTTCAAATTATTATATCCTAAACATTCTAACATTTGTTCAATATATGGTTTTTAACAAATTTTTATGTAATAATCTTGAGCCAAAATATCAATGCCAATATTTTTTTCTGTTCTATCTAATTTTCATATTTCAAACTCCTTCTCCAAATTTAAAATTTAACGTTCTAATTCTGATTAGTTATTACCTATTATAATTCCATCATCAATATAAATGGCTAAATAAATTTCCTTACCTTTACACTTAAATAAACATAGATCTAACTTTAATTGTTCTAAACCTAATCCTTTAATGTTCCACATTAAAGATGCCCGTTTCGGCCCATATAAACTCTTTTTAAATTTGTAAATTTTATTGTTTTCAGCTTTATAGCCCAAAGGGATTTCTATATATATGTTCTCCTTTAATTCCCCATACTTTTATTGTCGATTGCTGGACAGAATGGGTACAAAATTAAATAATTGGATATGAAAACAGTATTTTTCTATTTTCACATCAAATTGTTTAATTTTGTATCCTTTCTGTCCAGCAATCGACAATAAAAGTCTGACACTAGTGATGTTTACAACGGGACTATAAGTTTCTTTATAATCAATATTATATTTTTGGAGAAAACCTCTAGCCACTAACCTCGCTTTATATCTACCATCTGATTTTACTGTAAAATCCATTTACTCGAAATAATCTTTCTGTTCTTAACCTCTGCCCTGTCTACTAATACCCGTTTTATTTTAAGCTAAAAATTCTTTCTCCTCTTTAATAGCCTGTATCAATTTCTCTTTTGTCATCACTCTGTAATACCTCATTATAAGTTATAAATGACATTTCTAAATCATAATCCTCTTACCTTTTTGGTAAACGCCTATTCCTTCGAGGCATAACCCTTCTTTGTAACCATTCCTCAACGTCATCACTATCAGTAATATCTCTATTTGCATTATTCCTACCATCGTTTATAATTTTATTATCATTAATTCCATCAATTATCCTACTATTTTTGTCACCTCTACAATCAGTTTCATTTTCATTCAGCAACACTTCACAACAATCTACAAAAATAAATTATTATCATCATCAACAACTCTCTCTTCATCATACTGTACAGTACTCCTCCTGCCTCTTGCTTTAGCATGTCCCCTCTCAAAATCAACATCTCCCCTCATAAAGTCAATATTTTCTGCTGCTGTTTCTCTCCTAACACTATCTTTCCTTTTTTGCTCTAAACTTTCATTATCATCAAATAAATTCAGCAAATTATTTCGTTTTGTTTGTTCCCTACAATCTTTTAAAAACCTTTTCTTTGTCATCAATAAACCAAACATCTCTCGAATAATAAACTTTGCAATCAACCGGATCCCAGATTTTATATCCATTATTCGTATATCCAACCAAGAGCCCTTTATAATACATCTAGAGTCTAATTTCCCAATTTTATAGTTTATTTTAAAATACTTAAACCAAAGATCTGAATATGTGTAAATGTTTCAAATTTGGAATTCTACCGAACCATAATTCTGCCGGAGTCTTATCATTAATAGAGTTCGATGACCTATTCAACAAATAAGCTGATGTCATACCCGCTACACCCCATAACTCTTTTGGCAAAACATTATCAAACAAAAGCGTTCTAGTTCGCTCCTTAGTAGATCGGTTTAAACGCTCAGCTTTGCCATTTTGCTATGGGTTCTAACTAAGGTATCGTGTAATCAATGATAATTCCTTTATCCAGACAGTATTTTTTAAATCTGTGACTAGAATATATCCCCATTATCATATTAAAACGTTTTTACTTTTGTGCCAAAATGATTTTCTGCTAAGGTAATATAATTTTTAATTTTAGAAAAGGCCTTTTCTTTGGTTTTAGTAAATAAACCCTGGTAAAATGTGTATAGTCATCCAAAAATGTAATAAAATATATTCATCTTATGTTTCTACATCAATTGGACCACAAATGTCACTATGAATGATTTCAAGTGCATGCTTGAAAACACTATGAAATCTCTATGTCTAACTGTATTAAATGGTTTCCTACGCAATTTGGCTTGAATGCCGATTTCACAGTTGTCAATCTCTTTTTTTATTCCTGAATTGATTTCAATAACGATATTTTTCGTTTTCAATATTGAATCATGACCATGCCAAAAGTTTAAATTTATCGACTGCCCTTGTAATCTGCACATCATACCTTGCAACCCGAAGTCTCACGGAAAACAATCCATCACTGTTACAGGTGGCAGTCAGAATACATCGGCCATCAAGTGCATCAAAAATGTTAAATTTGTTTCTGAAAAATTCAATTTTACAATTATTTTCTACTAATTTTGAAATTGAAATTAAATTCTTTTTCAGTTTTCGTACTAAATAAACATTTTTGAGTATAATATTTTCAGATTGGCAATGCATATCTCCAATAGTATCTACGACATGTACATTACCATCAGCTGTCATTATCTTATAATTACTTTTTCGATAATTTGTAAACAAATGTGAACAATTTATAATATGGCATGTAGCTCCCGAGTCCAAAACAAATTCAATTACCTCTTCATTTTTAAAATTTTGAAAGTTATACTGAAATCCTAGCTTCACCAGGATGAGAATGACAAATATAGGGTACATGCAATGAACTTAGAGATGCAAAATTACTGGATAACTATCTGCATTCCGCCAGCTCTGAAGTAGAAAACTCAACTTTATGATTGGTCGCCTGCAATTCTGAAATTCTATCTTAACGACTTACAGATGACTCTCCCAGACCAAACATTTTGCTTTATTCTCGGATTCCTAAGCGCGTGCTACTCATTGAACTCACCGTGCCGTGGCAAAATAACATTCCCAAAGACCACACATTTAAATTGAATAGATACTACGATCTTCTCAACGATATCACAGCAAAATCGTTATTATGTTTTCTTTAATATCGAAGCCAAGAGATCTTATTTTCATAACCATTGTTTCCAATTTACTTACATCCTGCATTATATCTGTATTTGTAAATTTATAATTATAAAAATCTTCCAATAATTGACAGATCTGCGTATCCTCATTTCCCAAAAAATGCGATCAAATTGTCTGTCATTTCTTTTGCTGTTTCACAGTTAATAATATGGTTTATATATTTGTCACTAACAGAACAAAATATGTTAATATATTTAGCCTTAGCATCCTTCCTGATATTTTTTGTAATTTCCGCCTTTTTTTCAAAAAATTAATTTAAATTTTTTGCCGATAAAAAATATTTAATTTTCCTTTTCCACATGTTATAATCATTTTCATGATTTAATTTCAAAGTATTAGTATTTAAATTTAAAAAATCGTCAGACATTTTGGAATCTCTTGATTCAAACGGGCTCTATAAAAACTCTACTTTCACTATCGTCAGAAACTTGCAATGCCCATAACCTCTAAAAGTGTTCCAAATTTAGTACAATGAAATCTCACCTGGATATACAGAAATCTGGATCATATTAAAATATTAAAATATCATATTTCTCTTCATAAATGTTTAATCAATTTAGTCATTTATCATTTTAGTAAAACCAAAACCACTTATATAAAAATGTATTGAAATACTTACTTAGCTAACAAAATTCCAATTCAATAAATTTTCACAATAAAAATACGTACTCCCAAAACAAATCTTCAAACAGTGGCATACATAAATTATGATGACATTTCCAATTATCATATTTTAAATTTTAAAACCATAGAAGAAAATACCTACCTACAATATATTGATCTTCCCGGTTATTCCGGTCTATTACCCTAAAGAATTCACCCTAGGGTAAATTCTGGGAAAGGTATAAATAATAGGATTTTTTATCTATACTCACTTCTATTTATCACCTCGATAATGTACATTTGACTAGAGATTTTCTAATACACTTGATATAGAGCACACATAAAAACAATAATTGTTGAGAAAGTAACCTCTTCTGATAACTTATAGGCATCTACATGTCTAATATTATATTATTCTCTATCCTCTATTAACATTGTCATTGTGTCAATGCGATGTCAAAGTCTAATGCATTGAAATTGCAATAATTATCGGTCTTTCTTAAAATAAATAACAAAATGTCTATCAGCTGTGACGATAAAATAATAATAATAAAGACCGGCCAAGTGCGTGTCGGGTCACGCGCAGTGTAGGGTTCCGTAGTTGCTAATGCCATCTTTGAGTTCACACCATGTTCACACTCACACCTCACAACACGTTGCCACAGATTACTAAATACGTTGCTATTAAATTAGGCATTTTTATTATTATTAAAGCTGCAATGATTTTATATTTCTTTAACTTCACGTGCTTCGTAAATTTATATACAGTAATTTGCAATGAAATTTTACTTTTCCGAGTACATTTTATAACTTAATCGTCTATAACTTTTTAGTTTGTAAGTAGTACTCAACTCTGATAGTTTTCCTTTAAACTTCGTTATATATACTACTGTTGTAATTTTTTCACGTGTCCATATATAACCGTTTACCAGATATAGGGGCGGGACACTTACCTCTAACAACAATTTGCACTTTAAAACCAAATATTTCAGTAACGGATCCCTAAATCGAAAAATGGTATTCTGAACCTTACATTATTTTTTAAAGACCTATTCAACAATAACCCACACGATGGGTTAGTTGAGAAAAAAAATTACTCCCACTTTACTTGTATGGGAGCTACCCTTTTTTTAAATTTTTTTTTTCAATGTTTTTTTCCACCACTTTTTTGACATGATTAATATACATACCCATACCAAATTACAGCTTTCTAGTACTTATAGTCTCTGAGTAAAAGCGCGGACAGACAGACAGACAGACATGGCGAAACTAAGGGTTCCTTGTTTACTACGGAACCCTAAAAAGGGGTAAAGGTCAAGTTGCGCTTTATGATGGCCAACAATATTACCTCCATAAAACATATTTGAACGGATCTACATATTGGTTTTGTACCGAAAGAAACAAAAACCACTGCATTGGTAGTATTACTGCAATGGTAAGATTACTGTTTTTAAAGTTCTTGTTACGAGATCCCGTAAACATGCTAGTAGTCGCAATATTAATAATTTGAGTTTTTTCAGGGTAGTAGCGTTGTAAAAAGGATCTCTCATATAGAGCCATGTGTATGCGATTTTGAGAAAAATAAAGCGGATGTATGAATGATGTAGCCAGTTCTCTAGATCCTGTAGCAACTATTTACAAAAATATGGTATCATCTATTGCTACCCAAGATACTGGAACATTAGAAAGAGTCCCAGAATTTACTAAGATCAAAAGTACGCTATACAAACATTGATTTACTACCAAACGTAACGTTTGGTAGTAAATCAATGTATACAAACGAAGAAATGACACATTGGGTGTAAAGAAATTAAACTTCTCACAATTGTCTGACGTTGTGGTACCCAAAAATATGAGTCATTTCTATTAGCAGATTATGAGGATGAGAAAACTCGCATTTTAGTTTTTTGTGACCAATTTGCTAGAAGCAAAGTGCGTGAACTCCGCGAATTTTTCGGCGACGCTACTTTTTTTATATGCTCTAAACCATTTATGCAATTATTTAGTATTCACGTTGAGAGGAATAGTACAATAAATAACACGTTATTCCATTAATTTTTGTTTTGATGAGTGATAGGACACAAAATACTTACGAAATACTATTTAATTTAATCATATCCAGAATTCCGGGGTGGAATCCCATGAAATTTACAGTTGACTTTGAAAAAGCTACCATTATGTTTTAAAAAGTGTTTTCCCAAGTATAGTATACTTGGGAAAACACATTACTGCTTTTGTAAGTATATTATCATTGCTGTTACTTTCATTACGTAAAAAGTATTAAAAAAAGAGCAGACAGACTACACCTCAATAATTCTCCATATACAAAGAGATTAGTGACTCTCACAGCGAGGTTACCATTACTACCTTCCGACAAGGTTCAAGAGGGGTGGTTATTTGTGAAATCTTTCATGAGGGATGATATGGAAGCATTTGTTAAGTTTAACAAATGCTTAAATTTTACATTTTGTTAAGTATTTCGAAAAAACTTGGCTTAGAAATGAGGAATATGTGGCCCTGTGGGATTCGTTTGGTGAACGTCATCGAACGACTAATAGTTTGGAATCATGGCACGCAAAAATGGCTCAGAATATCAAAGTGAAACATCCAAATTTAGGTGTTTTATTAGATTCTTTACTAAAAAATATAAAGCATATAAGTCAAACGTCTGTTAAAAAAAATTAAAAAACGATTACAAAGTTATATTGACCGCGATGATTTTATTCTAGATGCATAGTTACGTCTACTTAGTGGCGAATTAGGTATTGGTTACTTCTTGGATGTATTACAAAACCTATAATTTAAAATAAGCGTTTATTTTTATTTTTACTTGCTTGTGAGAGTGAACCTTTTTCACGTAACCGTTTAATTTCAAGGGGAAATAATTTTAAGTTATATCTGTCAGTTTCAATATCTTTCAGTTCTCATTTCTAATGTCATTTTGAGTAGTAAAATTTAATATTAAAATAAATAGCCTTTTTATTTGACAATGAAGAATTTCTACAATTTCGTACGGAGCTGAATGCGAAGATATAAATTATTAAGGCTAGACGTCGTAATGTTAATCCTACAGGTACAAATGTCTGCCTTAGCTTGATACATTTTAGAGAGAGATGTTTAAAATTTCTTCTAAAACAAATCCATTACCTTCACTTCGACGATTGCTGGGAAGAAGTCGTGGTTGTGTTTCGGAAATATCATCGACCTGATGAATTTGTTTATGTTATTAATCATGATTGCTTATGTCCAAGGCACCAACCATCAGCACTACGTAAATTGTTAATAGGATTAACTGTACAAACTTTTGGTCAATTTTGGGTTGAAGTTGTAAATGTAATAGAAAAATATATGTAGTGAGTTCTAAGATTCAATTATTGGTGGTGCCCGGAGTAGACACCACCACGTCGGCGTTTCGCCGAATGATGCTTTGATTGCTGAATCCAAAAACCGATACAGATAATGTTTACCTTGTCTCCGTTCAGTCTGCGTATGTAGCCGGTGGACTTCCTGAGCTAGCTCGAAGGAAGTCGCGGCTCCTGAAGTTCTGCGGTGGATCCACCGGTGGAGACCGGAGCACTACAAATGCCTATTAGGCCACCACGGCTCACACACGCGACGATAATACTTTTGCACAACACCAAGCGGGCTTTCGCACCCCGATATTAGGTGCGCCGCGCAAAACACAATTTGTTATTTAACTTAAATTACATTTTATTCCGGCCCGCACATAACCTCTAACAATGTCATGACATTTCGACTCGACTGACTGACATGTCACATGCGGCCGGCCGCCAAAAAAGCTCTCACTGCACAGACCACAATGCAGTGTTGCCACTCGCTCTTCCTCGAGCGTGAACAATTATAATAAAATCTCTTTGTTTTATTTGTTTTGTAGGCTCTCACGGCTGGTGCTACACCGCGCCGTTTAACCGGTTTCAAAATATAACGACAACAATCAATTTATAAAACTCATAAAGATATTATAAATTGACACGCTGACTGTACCTAGGGTGAAAAATCGCAATAAGAATCCAAAGTAAATTCCATTTTTTTTACCTAAGATAGGGTAAATTTTAGGACATGTTTCCCGGAACGGAATGTACCCTAGGGTGAATTCTTCAAGGTAACAGATCGGAATAATCGGATCTTCCAAGTTTTATTCATTATTTTGAAGACAATAATTATCATAGTACAACAATCGGGCCATTTATCGGACCACCACATTATGGTGACCGTGAATGAAATTGAAATGCTAAAAGCCCGAAGAAAAATTCAAAGAAGATAATTCACGATATGCAAAGAAAATTTACTTAGTTTACCCGCTGAACCCACTGGAGACAAAGTAGGTATCGGTTTCAGCAGAGTTCGAGCGACTCAAGTTGCGCCATAAAAGTCTGCTCAACTCAAAATGCGTTGCTAGACATATGGCTTCAAGATGAAAATAGAGATGAGGAGGCTACAAATAGATATAAACGCAGCGGATGAGTATGAATCTGATTTTTTCATCATACAAGGTAAGGTGAACCACATTATTACTACAGCGGCATCTAGCGACTCTCAAAAGTCTCAACACAGTGTAAAAAAGGCAGAAAGTAGTTGCGGTTGTTCGGTAGATAATAAGAATGTATTTCTAAAGCTGCCAAAGATAGAACTGCCACAAAATTTGATGGCAAGATCGAAAACTGGCTAGGATTTTGGATACAGTTTGGAAAAATCGATGTTGATGAAAGTTTAGATAAGATTCACTACCTTTTACAATGCATGGAGCCAGATACAGTCGCTAAGGACGTAATCAGTACCTTCCCGCCCACGGGAGAAAATTATGATAAAGCTCTTGAGCAATCAAAGTTGCGATTTGGCAGGAAAGAGATGATTGTTCAGTATTATGATCGCGAGCTTTTGAAACTTGTACAGACAAGGGACGTTACGCCAGTTAGTATTCTGTCACGGAGCAGGAGCACAAGCCAGGAGCAGACGGTCACAGCAGAGGTGCTCGATTGCGCACAAGCACGAGTGAAAAGCTGAGGGCTTATCCTCTTGAGCTTAACAATAGGGATGTTTCACGGGGGGTTGCTGAACAACAAGTAGTTGTCACGCGTAGTGGTCGTCCAGTGAGAGTGCCCTCTAGGCTAGATCACTTTAGAACAACTTTCACTTTGGGACCAACTTTGAAATCGCAAAAAAAAATAGCTGTTACATACAAATGTTCAACATTCACTGAACCCAGATATGGAGCAGCTGATTTTTTTGCGATTTCAAAGTTGGTCCCATATTGAAAGTTGTTCAGTTTGCTTGTCTGAACAAGCAAACAAAATTTTTTTAGTAACTAAAAAATGACCTTGTATAATTAGAAATACTTCATATAAATCATGGAAGTATAAAATCAACTGACAATGAAGATGAAAAATTTTAAGATTTAATAACTAATAATCAAGCAAGAATAAAACTACTTTAGTAAAATACTCATAAAATATTTAAAAATCAAAACCTATCCTAAGATGTTAATGACGAAAAGAATTTAAACCTTATATAGCTTTATTTTCTGGTATTGGTCACTTAAAAATTCATTCACTCAAAGTTCATTTTCATTCATTAAAATTGAGATGGTTTATTTCAATCAAATGGACAAACGAATTTCTTTCTTGGCTTTTGCTACCGTTTTGGCGGAAATTAAACAAGTTTTGTTATACCCAAATGGGCAAAAATAATTGGCCCAATTAGAGATATTAATGTAGATATTTGGCCAAATTATCGAGAATACATTGAGACACGATAAACTTAAGACAACACAAAAATACAAAGTAATTTACCGAGTTAATAATTATTGCGATCTACTATTGAACTATTTTCGAAGGAATTTCTGAAATTTGGAGTAAGTACCTAATCTTACTTCGTTATTATTTATCTTATACGAAAGCCTTATTATTTCCTGTTTGTTCCTTGAAGCTATCCATGGCAACAGATTAAAAAAATTGTACAACGACTACAATTCAAATAATTTTAATTAAAAAATCATTATCTATATAAAAAGGAGAAGTTCCCATCTATAGACGCAAGCACAGAAGTAACCGCTAATTGTAGAAATGTGAAATTTGGACAGTTGTTTTAATTCAAAATGCGGACGCACACTAAGAAGGGATTTTAAAAAAAAGTTAAACCTGAAGGGGTGAAATAGGGGTTGCAAGTTTGTATGGATTTTTATTTTAATTAGTAACGATTTTGATGAAACATGCTCTTAAAAACATTTAATTGAACACGTGTTTCATGGTTTATTGGAATTCACTCCCTTAGGGTGCAATATAGGGGTTGAAAGTTTCTATGGAAAATATTTAAAATCTGCTCCAATTTCTATGAAATTTATTGAAAGCTCCTAACTATAAATAAATACCTTTTAACAGTCTTCTATACGGGGTGTAACTGAACACCCCAATAACATTTAAGGGTATGTATCCGTCAGAAGTAGAGATTCTGTAGGAAAAAAATATTAGAGCTAACAAACCTACTTTTTTCCCATATAAACTAAATAAATTATTTTTTGGTATTAAGTGCCGACAACCCTACGTAAGCGTACGAGGAATACTACGCTCACGTCATATAATGGCCGGTATACACTTTGTTTAGTTAAGTGCTTAGTGTTTAGTAGACTGTTTAGTGTTAAGTGATTAGTAGGTGCTGTCCATACACTGTTTAGTAAATGGTGTTTAGTTTATTTGTTCATTATATGGACTAAACACTAAACAGATCTGTCCAGACGTGTTTAGTGAGTGTTTAGCTGCAAGTGAGGGGTGAAGGCGGGAGAGCGGGAGGGGCGACTCGCAGAAAAAATAGAACGCGTTCCTATTCGCTAAACACTAAACACTTAACACTAAACAGAAGCTGTCCGAACGTGTTTTTTACTAAACAAGCCACTCGCACTAAACAAAGTGTGTACCGGCCATAAACTAAATAAATTATTTTTTGGTTTTAAGTGCCGACAGCCCTACGTAAGCGTGAGGAATACTACACAATTTTTTTTGTGTTAAGAGCTGATTATAGTTGTCGCTTGAATGTTTTTGCTTTCAGTTTCAAAATCAAATAACTCGGAAAGTTCCAGGTCTCAGACAAGAACCGAAGGTCCATTTAGTATCTAACTTATATGCCCCTTAAATGTTATTGGGGTGTTCAGTTACACCCGGTATAATAAGCTACAAAATTATTATAAGGGAAAATAAAAAAAATCCCACGGGAAAACAATAATAACTCGAGCGAAAGCTTGACTCTACTACCTGTGGGCAAATGCCACACGCTTATTTTTCCGCAGTCGTTCCGCAGAAAAAATGTATGGATATGTATGACATTAGCTGCGGAAAAATAGTGTGAGTTTGTCACATTCTAATGTTATTTTCATATATTTTTGCTCCGCATGTGACATTTGCCCACAGGTAGTAGAGTCAAGCTTTTTCAATTGTTTTTGACATAAATATACAGGGTGTCCCAAAAATAGTGTCAAGCGAAAGTCCAGAGTTAGAGCACCTCTTGGAGTACCCGAATCACCCCCATGTATGTTCCGCGATTATTCGTAGTTTTCGAGTAATAATTTTTTTCTGACTTTTTGAAAATTTCGATCTAAAGAACTTAAAATTTTTTAATAAAAAAAAGTTGAACATATTTTAATGTTTTTCTTTATGCCACTGAATTATCTTTAGTGCTTCTTTTATGTCTAAAATAATCAGCTTCGTAACTTTAGTGGAAATTTAGAAAACAGTAGTGTAAAGTCAAAATTTGAATGTTAGTGAATAATTACTTAAAAATTCATCTTTAAATTAAAAATCTAAACAGGCGAATTCATGGTTTCTAAGTATGTGTAAAAACTTCTCTAGACTCTCTGCTTTCATAATAATTTAAAAAAAAGTACTTAATAGGGCTACTTTGGCTTAAATCGGCCAAAGACAGCAAGGTGAAAATTTCATAAAACTCGACTTCTGAATAATTTTTTTTTTAAATTCCAATTATTTATTAATAAACCAAAAATGATTGTAGAAAAGCTAAAAATTTATTATTTGAAGGTCAAAAATTACTGTTCCTGCTGCCATCTTTAATAACCTTTGAAGGTTTATTATAACTTAATAAATGAAACAAAACATTATTTTCAAAGTATTTATTATTCGATCGCTTAAAGAAAGTTTTCAAAATGACGACCTTCGTGCTCAATACATATTCTACATCGTCTAAAAAAGTTTTCTTTTAAATTTATAAATGCAATTCTGTTGTTTTTTATTGTTTCTTCCGCTTGTCTTAATTTTGTTCTTAACACTGTGACGTTTGTAATGTCCTTGGCGTATACTAATTCCTTGTAGTATCCCCAGACGAAAAAATCTATGGGGTTCAAGTCGGGGGACCGTGGCGGCCACGCAATGGGCCCTCCACGACCGATCCATCTGCCTGGAAATGTTTCAGACAAATGTTGTCTAACATTTCTAGTAAAATGGCATGGAGCGCCGTCGTTTTGAAAAATCATATTTCTCCGCGTTAATAGGTCTACATCTTCTAATAAGACGCCGAGATCACGTCGTAGAAATTGCAAGTAGGCCTCGCTGTTCAGTCGGTCCGGTAGTTCGAACGGACCAATCAGCTGTCCGTTTAGGATGCCTGACCACAAATTGATACTAAATTGTTCTTGGAAATTAGATTCCCTTGTGAGGTGTGGATTTTCAATACTCCACGAATGGTAGTTATGAGCATTAAACACCCCACATCGCTTAAAATGTGATTCATCAGTCCATAGAATATTTTTAAAGAAATTTTCGTTTTCAGCTTGTCTCCGTTCCTGACAAAATGCCACCCTTCTCGGGTAGTCTGCGGGCTTGAGCTGCTGAACTTTCTGGATGTGATATGGGTGAAAACGATCTTGATGAAGTATTCGATGTGCTTGTGATTTCTGAATTCCGATTCGACGTTCTATTGTTCTTACACTAACTGATGGATCTCTCACCACTTCTTCGACCACTGATTGGACAGTATCTGGGTCACTCATTTCAGATGGGCGCCCCGATCTTCTACCTGGTAGGCGTCCTTCCATGTAAGAGTTATGTACTCTTAAAATGATGCGATGGAACAACCTGGCTGCTTCAGAAGCATTTCCTCTTGCATATCCATAAAAGTAATGCATAAGAGCATATTCTTGCGGTGAAAAAGACATCACAAAATGAAGAGCTTGAAAAGTCCGTTAAGAATGCCAAATTTGTCAAAATCCCGTATTCACACAAAACCAAATCATAATCGCACTCAAGGTCCGTAAAGAAAGCAAAGTTCGTCAAATAATCACAAATGAGCGTATCGTACGTAAGGCGCAAACAAAAGCAGGCAAACGACTGGCGCCAGAACACAATAGGCGCTCGGACTACACCCCCCACCTCATCCCCTTGTCACAAAGAATAGCATTCCTCAGTTACAGTTATCCATTTCGCCAATGAGAGTGAGAGAGATAGCAATAATGCGGTCTCTTTCATATCCTTTCACTCGGGCAATTTTTTAGCAGGTAAGTACTGCGTTACATCCAACACTACAACCGATGTGATCCGCGAGAAAAATATTTAAATATGGGTTTCATGTAGTTAATTTTTGCTAAATTGTAATTAATCTGAACCTTAGAAATTATAAAAAGACCAGATATTTTTTTTATCATCTGATAGGAATTTGGTAAATTTTATGAAATTTTCACCTCGCTGTCTTTGATGGCCGATTTAAGCTAAAGTAGCCCTATTAAGTACTTCTTTTTTTAAATGATTATGAAAGCAGAGAGTCTAGAGAAGTTTTTACACATACTTAGAAACCATGAATTCGCCTGTTTAGATTTTTAATTTAAAGATGAAATTTTAAGTAATTATTCACTAACATTCAAATTTTGACTTTACACTACTGTTTTCTAAATTTCCACTAAAGTTACGAAGCTGATTATTTTAGACATAAAAGAAGCACTAAAGATGATTCAGTGGCAAAAAGAAAAACATTAAAATATGTTCTACTTTTTTTTATTTAAAATTTTTAAGTTCTTTGGATCAAAATTTTCAAAAAGTCAGAAAAAAAATTATTACTCGAAAACTACGAATAATCGCGGAACATACATGGGGGTGATTCGGGTACTCCAAGAGGTGCTCTAACTCTGGACTTACGCTTGACACTATTTTTTGGGACAGCCTGTATATAGGTGCCTGTAAAGTTTATTTTGAACTAGCTTTCGGCTCGCATCTTCGCCCGCATTATTATTGTTTTTCCATGGGAATTTTATATTTTCCCGTATAATATTTTTTTTGTCTAGGGCCACGGTTAGGAAATTGGGAGAGCCTACTCGAGAAAGTAACGGCTTATGTTTAACTTATCACCAGATATAGTAAAATATAACAGTCAAAAATAGTAAATGACCACCAAAATTAAAACCGCATTTTAATGTGAAATTATAACCAAAGTTTTTACATCTTGCTACCCTATTAAAGCAAATGACTCCAAACAAATCATTATTAACCCAAAAATTATTTAATGAACACCAAACTATTAAACACATTTTAATTTAAAATGACATGCAAATATTTCACATCTCGTTATCCTATTAAAGTAAATTACGCTAGGTAAATAATTATTTACCCAAACATAGTAAATAAACTCTTAAAGTTTGACCCTTTTACTATTGTAAAATGTTTACTAAGGTCTGAGCTTTTTGTCTCTAAATTAACTAACCACTACCAAAAAAAATGTTTTTCTTGAGCGTTTATTCAACCAAATGCCTGTAGGTACAAAAAAAAATAAAACTCATACAATATCAATAATCTTTTTATTAAAATTCAAACAAACATAAAAAGTCAGTCCTCTTAAAACTAATAATAAACATTTTAAAAACCTTAAGAAGAATCAGTCTTCTGTAATAATTTTATAGCATAGTGGTTTATCTAGGCAGAAATAGCGCATTAATTTGCTCGCTAAGATTTGGTGATCATTTACTACATTTGGTCTTTAAATACAATTTGAAGTGCAGTCGTGACTAAAACAGCTCGAACTATTGTAATTTTAGACTTTATTTTATTGGTGTTAAGTATATATTTTTGGTAGAAGAGTATCAAAGTATTTTTTGGTACTCATTATATTTAATCCCGAAAGTAACTAACCAACTGTCCATCTGCCATCTCCATCCAATTTTCTAATCCCCATACATTAATTTGAAAGTGTAATGTCGCTTTACACAAAAATATGAGATCTATAATTTCACAACTTCATATAAGTCGGGATTGGTCTATGCGTAAAGAGCCCTGTAAACGATCAAACATGTTTGTCAAACTTGCTTCACAAACTTCACGTTTTCATCAAACACGACATCAAAAGAAATACTTTTCAAATACATTAAACACGTAGTTCGTTTGTCAAACGCGTCAAACACAGCCCTACACGAACAAACAAGTTTGTCAAACACGTGAACGTGACAAACATGTTTGATCGTTTACAGGGTCCTTTAGATCTTCGCCTTTAAATCTGCGTGGCAGTAGTGGTTTGATCTCTGGGGGCCGATTCTCAGTTTTTTAGAGATATCTCTAATTCGACATATCTCTATTACATTGCATCTCTACTAATAATCTCTCAAAAATGTCTATGATATGAAAAAAACGTATTCTCGCTGGCAATAGAGATGTATGTCGAATGATGGTCGAATGACTATGAGGGTGCGGTCCGAAATTTGATATCAGCGCTCGTGTGCACGTTTTGCGTGCAAAGTCGGTTCAAAATTGCTCATAATATGCGCATTTGTAAGCGGTATGACAGAAAAGAGGAGTGCACTGTCTCTAGAACTGTCAATGACAAAGTTAACGTTAGTTTCCCGCGGAATTTAATTTCTTCGAATTATTTTTTCATTAGGTATATCTACAATAGATACAGAAGTGCTCTGTAAAGATACTGGAGGGACAATACACGTCGCCCTTCAATTTTTCTTTTCAAATAACATTGATTGATCAAATTGACATTTGACAGACTCAAAGATCGAAAGCTCGGTAAAAATTGATCTTAATGCTTACGTCCGTGAGCAGTGCAAACGATTTGAATGGGTTTTTTTGTTTGCATGCACGCAACCACACCCATAAAAATGAATGGTTACGTTTTGTTGATTTATACGATCAAAAAAAACAAAAAAATGTAGCGTCCAAGTTGTCATCAAAGTTACTTTCTCAAAGCAGACTTTGAGCATGTCAACGCGGCTTTACGAAGCGTATTGTGAACCTTTTTCACATCCTTCGAAACGTTGAAATGTTTCAAAACGTCGTGTTTTGTATTTGTAACATTTTTGAATATTTTTAGAAAACAGAATTATTAGAGATGCAGTAATAAATCTATGATGGACTATAAAAACAATACCCCACTTCAGCACAGAATTCGTGGCTTTGTCAGTTAAAGGTTGAAGAACTTTGTAAAGCCAAATTTTCGGGGACTTTTACTAAAAAAATCCGAACAAAAGTGGAAATGTATAGCAGAGGAATTATATTGTTTGGGAGAAGTCAATTAGACTTGGATTGACTAAATATATTACAATGTTAACTAATTCTTTAGATAAGCGAAAGTTCTTAAATGCATATAATGTAATGGTAATTCCACTAAAAACCGAGCTTCTTCTACTATACATTAACAACAGTTGTTATAATAATCATCGATTATTCATATTAATTAAATGTGTTAGCAATTAAAATACATACATAAACTAAAATCGTAAAAAAAGTTCCAACAAATTATGTAAAACAGACACAGAAATAACCAATTACTGTAGCTCGTACTCGACTTTTCAAATGTCGATTGCTATCTACCACTCGTGACATGTCGAACGCTAGGCATAGACATATCTCTAACGTGACATTTTGAGAATACGGAAACTGAGAAATATTCGACACCTGCCATTTAATTTAGACATATGTCGAATTCGACATTATCTCTATGGCTTGAGAATCGGGTCCCTGGTGTAGAGCGTTATTTTTCAGAAATTGTTTTTTTTTCGATTTTGTTTTTTTATTTGCTTTTTGTTATATTAATTTCTTTTTATTTTTTTATACCTTTTTAGTTTTTTTCAGATTAAAAACGCGATCTTAATACCCTAAATGGAATAATTTTCCGACAATTTTGGTCTCAAGGTCACCAAAGTCAAAGAATGCTACATTATCACTGAGTTACATAGGCTATAGAATGGCTTTTTCTACGGGAAAATATAGAATTCTTACACGAAAAACGAAAATACACATAGACGAAGCTGCGAGCGGAAAGCTAGTACTAGCTGTGCGCACTAACTATGTATACGATTAAAAATACTTATATTTCTATTGAAAAATAGGGGTTGGTGGTGGAAGGGTGAATATTTAAGGAATTTTTGATGACAATCATAAACAATAAATAAAAGGAGACGGTTCATCGTGGGCCAAAATGTAACAACATGCAATATTCTTTATTTTAACTCTTATTGCATAGTAGTTATATGTTAAAAAAATCAGCCTTATTCGCAATCTGAGAAAAGAGAAAATCAGGTTTAAAGTTATTGATAAGTTGATAACGAATGAATCGAATAACATGCTGTAATCGATTACATTTTATTTCCCGTGATAATAGTTTTACGTCAGGTGAACTATAAATAATATTTTTGCCATACTCTCACGCACATTAAACATCAATAATTATAATCTATCTTGTCCTAAACAATGAAGAAGAGTTCCATAAAAGGAATATCTATCTGTAATCGGTTATTCATATCTTTTTTCTTAAATACTTTGGGGTCAGCGCTATGAAAAAAAAAGAAAATGTCAGATGTCACTCGACTCGTTTGCTACGTTTCGTTCGCTAAGTTTTGAGTGTGCTCTTATTGTTATTCGATTTTTCTACGACCTTTGCTATTCAATACGGACTTCAGTGATCTTATTTTTCTTGTATGACCTTTACTTTCACACCGGACACCGAAAACCCGCTTACACACGATTGACTTTGGCAATCTTGTTACTTCTTGGACTTCCCGGCCTTCCTCGGCCTTTCGATTGTACACCACACCATGAATCGTTGTATAAATTGCAATGTAGCGTTAGATCGCTGTAACGCAATAGGCAACAGAGTTTTAGATAATGATGCCACATTGACTGTGTTTCGTCATTGGCGTGCACCTTAACCTGTAAGTTCAGTCTTCTAAACTATTTTAACTTATCTTTAGTAACATTAAAATGCTTTAATATGATAAAAATATGTGACTTTATAACGTTATTCCCTGATAAAGCGCTCTGTTTCGACATCTGATTTTCATAACCCCACTTTTTATAATCTTTAATTTTTCAGATCTGAGATTGCCAATTTTGGCCAAATTTTCAGAAACCGTTTAATGTCCTACTACCTTTCAAATAATACCACTTTCATTGTGTTACACCCTAGGCCCAAGCTTCTATGGAGGGTGCTCCGTCTCCTTTTTGTAAAAAAAAAGTCTGGAGAGGGCCACTCTTTTCACCTAGGAGTTTGAAAAAGCTTACGACCTATTCTCAAACCTACCAATAATATACATATAAAAAAAATTCATAAAAATCTGTCAAGCCGTTTCGGAGGAGTTTGATAACAAACACTTCAATCCCAGATAGAAATGGCAAGTCTGGCAAGTTTGAATCAAACTTTCTAATTTCCCATTGACAAACTTGCATGATTTTTGTTTTTTCCGGCAGTATACAATGTTTCAATGCAGGGCCGTCTTTACCCGGGGTGCAAGGGGTGCGGTGGCGCCAGCCGGCTGGCCTAAATTTTTGTAGGTATACGCTATGACCACGCGAGCGGAGCCACAGGCGCAGGCGCAGGCCTTAGACCATTTAGTACTAAATGGTCTAAGGCCTGCGCCTGCGCCGACAGATAGTTTGTTATATAACATCGTAATATCCGGCACGTGTCATACCTGTTGCAATGTGCAAGTAAATTCCACTCTTATGTTGCACCGTTTACAGTTGAAATTCATCCAACACGTGCACGGCAAGATGTCCAGTTCAGTTGGTCGTAGTCATAATACCAATCTCTTTAAACCTGTCTCTGAGAGAAGTGCGTGAACTTAGCTTATAAATTGCTCTTACTGCACGTTTCTGTAAAATAAAAATTGTTTCAATGTCAGCCGCATTGCCCCACAAAAGTATGCCGTAGGACATCAAACTATGAAAGTAACTAAAGTAAACTGATCTGGCAGTGTCAATATCAGTTAGCTGCCGGATCTTCTGTACGGCATACGCAGCCGAACTAAGTTTCCCAGCAAGTGTTGAAATATAAGAACCCCATTGTAATCTCGAGTCTAACGATAGTCCTAAAAATACAGTTGAATCTACTACATCCAGACATCCAGTTTGTATGGGAAAAAAGTAGGTTTGTTAGCCCTAATATTTTTCCTACAGAATCTCTACTTCTGATGGCTACATACCCTTAAATGTTATTGAGGTGTTCAGTTACACCCTGTAGATATCAAAATTGATTTGTAATGAATTACAATGTGAAATTGAATTTACCGAAACTGCAAATCCACTACGTCCACATAACAACACTTTAGTTACGAGGCTGTAGATGAGCCTATTTTAAATGCTAAGAAAAAAAAATATTTTCTATTTTTAGAAGTGTTTTCGCTATTCAAAAATATTAAGAAATTGAGAAAATTAGAATCCAACGAAAATAAATTTACAAGAAAAATTTACAAATAAACGAAAATACATCAGATATCGATGGGGAAGATCTGTTTAATGAGTTAGAGTGCCTACCAATATTTACTAGAGACACAACTCCACTTGATATTTTGAGTTACATAGATACAAATAATTTAATGTCCGTGTTTCCTAACGTTACAACATCTCTACGTATATATTGAGCTGAACACTGCGGACCCACAATACCCCTGGCGATACCCCTGGTGGTATCGTGGGTCTTTTAAAATCAAACGATACCCCCAATAAATAGTGTTGCGACACTCATTAATAAGAGCTTTATCTTTATAAGGTAAACGTCTTTTTCAAAATTGAAATTGATTAAAACCTATCTACGATCCACTATGACCCAAGATTGATTGACAAATGAGGGCGTGTATTATATTATAACATCTTAATTTTAGCCAGTTTTCTGAATTGCTATCAGTGCCTTTCTTTTACTCATTATACAAAGAGAAAGAAATAGCGTTAGAACAATTCAGAAAACTGCCTGGAATTAAGACGTCATAATATACCCCCTGGGCCATTATAAGTAGGTATAAAGTCAGAAGTTGAAAAAAAAAATTGCCGACGTAATTAAAAAGTTTGCTAACGCAAAAGCCCAAAAAATTGAGCTTGATGTAAGTATCTATAATATATAAAGCTGGATTCTATACTATATAAAGCTCGATTTCTATCTATCTATACTATATAAAGCTCGATTACGTTACAAGTTATACCTACATTATAGATATAAATTTACTACTTAAATGTTTTTTCATGTACCTATCGTACATGAAATAATATTTATTTTTTGAGCCTTTGGATTGACAAAAATAAGTTATATTTTTGTATTAGATGTTTAAAGTAAGAATAAAAAAATGAAACATAACAAATATATAGCGTTTTTTTAGTGACGAGATGGTGGGGGCGCAGGCTGAGCTTTCGCACCCCCGGCGCCGAATATGCTTAAGACGGCCCTGTTTCAATGTACATACAATACTGCCCCAACAAACTTTAAAAAGCGACTAGTTTGTTGGGGCTATATTGAATTGTACATTGCGTTAGTGAAAAAACAAACATCATGCAAGCGTAAAACAAACATCATGCAAGCTTGTTGATGGGAAACTAGAAAGTTTGATTCAAACTTGCCTCAAGTGTGGCAATTTTGTATGCTATCTGAGATGTGACAAGAGATTTCTATATATTAGAGATGGATAAAAATGAAACGAATCACATCGCAATGAAATTAATATGCACATTTTTCTTTGCAGCAAAATGAAGAGGAATACTTACGATGGAACCCCGCCAACAATGAATGGGAAACAAGAGATTACCTATCGCAAAATCCGCCGCGCAATTATGGCTTACCCCAACGGCCTGAAGTGCCGACTCCTAGATATCGAGCACAGGATCCGCCGCGCACTTACGGTCTCTCCCAACGACCTGATCTACCTACTCCTAGACCACCGAGTCCCGGATTGAACTTCGCTGTATATGATCCTGTGACGAGGCAACGTTCCACGGCATTTGACCGCAACTGCACTGCGCCTGGTTGTTGTGTGCCTAAGTGTTTTGCGGAGAAGGGGAATAGAGTATGTACCTATATTAGGCAGCGAAATAGTAATCATATAGTAATCCTAAATTTTAAAAATTCTTCGTTTATTTCAAAAGAAATTTAAGGTTTATTTCCTTATTAAAGAAAGAGTAATTTACTTATTTTGAAAATGATAATATTTAATACACCGATGTTATGGTTGTTTTGGACCCGACATTTACCCAACTTTACGCCACAGACTACACACTACGTACAACAGTCGGTCGGTAAGACAATGGTCGTTGAACGCCTACACAAAGTAGGTAATTCATAATGTTCTTTGCGTTAAACATTGCCGTTCTATTCCGTTTGCGTTAACGATTTCTTATTTTATGAAACTGACTAGAGGCAATGCTTTTTATGGCTGATAAATTCTAAAAAAATACTTGAAAAAATTATAAGTCATATTTCCTATACTCAAGCTGATTATGTTCTATATTTCTTATCATTTGTTTCATACTTAGTTCTAAAACAACCAACAATGTATGGTGTATAAAAGAGAAATGATGGAAACTTAAAATTACAACTTAATATTAATCAAAATTATACCTTAATGTATTGCGATAGACCTGTAAACTCATATGTTTAGAAAATATTTATAGGGTTTTCCTGGTGCGCCTGGACAACAAGGAATGAGAGGGCTTCCAGGTCATGAAGGTATAGAAGGACCACAAGGACCAAAGGGTGAAAAAGGTCAAATAGGTCTACAAGGTCCACGCGGTCCCAAGGGAGAGAGGGGGAAACCGGGTGCTCAAGGATTTGTTGGACCGGCAGGCCCACAAGGTTTACAAGGAGAATCAGGTGGTCCTGGTATTCCGGGCAGAGATGGCTGTAATGGCACTGATGTAAGTAACAAACCCTTGTAAAATTACACTAATATCTTATCCATTTTATCGAAATAGCTAACATCTCAAAAACAATAGGCCTTTATTTCTTAATAGTCGATTTCTTTCTATTAACATCGATTAAAATTTTTGGTGTACTTAATTATATTATTGAGTAATTATCAGTCAGTTGCACAAATCTTTTGCATATTCAAGTGCAAGACGACATTAGATATAATATAAACGAGTCTGAAAAATTATGAATGTTTCTGCAACTGCCTGTATAGTCGTATCTATGAAATTAATCGTGATTATTATGTGTAATAAATATTTTAATACCATAATCCGAAACAAATGGTGACGGGAGGCGATAACATATCGTTTGGAAAAGAATACAATGTTTTTTTTATTTATTTAGTTTGATTCCAGGTTCAAAAAAGTAATTTATAAAAAATCGCTCAAATAAAGCTAAAAATTATTTTCTGAAAATGTTTCCTTTGACGTTTTGAGTATTTTTTACACACAACAGGAAATTTCGTGGTTATCGTCCTCCCTGATGATCGAACAGAAAACTTCTGCCTCTGAGAAATTGAACACCGGACCTCCAGATCAATGTCAGGTGGTCTTAACCTTGACATTTCTTGGTCTTGCTCTCGACCACGGAGGTGGTCAAATATTTGATATCAACATTATTTTGTGTCCTTTCCTTCCATTAATGATGTATACGCCTTTGATTTCCCATATTTGCTGTTATCTTGTAGGGAGCACCAGGAGCACCGGGAGCGAAGGGATTACAGGGCCCGCGAGGCTTCAATGGACCAAAAGGAGACAAAGGTGATAAGGGAGAGCCTGGATATACTGGTCGTTATCCCAAAGGACAGAAAGGAGAACCGGGCGCCGATGGAATGCAAGGAAGACAGGGTCCGGTAGGTCCACCTGGACCTTCAGGCTTACAAGGACCTAAAGGCAATACGGGACCAATGGTTAGTACCTGGCAGCTCTATTTTTTACCACTTACTTATAATTTTATACATACGACTAAACTTGAACTTGTGATTGTCTTAAAACTTTAATATCTTTAATCTCTAAATCTAACTATGTATTTTTTTTGTAAATAATTAAACTCCAAATGAGCGTAACATTAAAAAAATACAGGGTCCAGCTGGTCTCAAAGGAGATAAAGGCGCTAAAGGTTCAAGAGGACAGTCTATTAAGGGAGATAAAGGTGATAGAGGAGACCGAGGGGACAGAGGAACTTCTTGTCCAGCAACAACATTACCTGTAGTCAATGATTTGAAGGGAGCTATACGGGGAATTCCCGGAGACATGGGTCAAAAAGGTGGAAAAGGAGAACCGGGTAACATAGGAGAAAAGGGTGATACCGGTCCAATGGGAGAACCTGGAATACCAGGAGCCATGGGTATCAAAGGTGAAAAGGGTATTCGCGGAAACCCTGGTGATCGTGTAAGTAACTTCTTGTTTGCCAATACTTAAAAATATATTATAACTGTTTTACCTCGTATAAACAAGCAACGTTTTAATCATTAAATAAATTATAATTTTGCTTATGGAGCATCCACTACATGGTATCGCTAAAGATCAGTATAAGGTTTCGTAGTTGCTCGTCACAATTATATACTAACTTAAAACGGATTTATTTTGATAAAAGAATCGATTAAATAATATAACAAATAGATAGATAGTTGTTATAAAATGTTTGTTGTTAATTGATATAATCTTAACACATCTTTGTTAAACGCAGGGTCGTGATGGAATGTTTGGAGCTCCTGGACCTATGGGACAAAAAGGAGACCGAGGTTATGATGGTTTGCCTGGTTTAGCAGGACGCCCAGGCAGTAAAGGAGAACCTGGAAATGATGGAAGATCTGGACCAAGGGGATTAAAAGGCATACCAGGACCACCGGGTGGCTTATCTGGTTCTAGAGGTCTTCCTGGCCCACAAGGTCCTAGGGGATATCCTGGCCCTGCTGGTCCAAAAGGTACAGACGGTAAACCTGGAGAACAGGGAGATGTTGGACCAATGGGACCTCCTGGAGGGCAAGGAGAGCCTGGTGCACCTGGAATTGAGGGACCACCAGGGCACAAAGGTGAAAAGGGTGAACTAGGACTTGATGGTGCGCAGGGTGGTCCAGGTCCTAGAGGCTATGATGGTCCAGTAGGTCCCCAAGGGCCTAGAGGATCAAAAGGTGATGATGGTCTTTCAATCGCTGTAAGTATCTTATTAATTCTTAATTTTTACGTCTATACAACGCAAAGAAATAATCTTTAATTTTAATTTTGATATGGACATAGATAGCCAATTGCTTTGTCGCCATACGATTCACTTGTTGAACTGAAATAACTACTATTTATAGAAACTTCCAAATGAAACACGAAAGGTTAACTGTTATTTAATACATACTTAACCTACCGTAGTTGGCCAACTTCCCTAATTTTTTGTTTCCACAAATGGAGTCCATCCAAAGGTTGTTTGGAAGAGATTGCTCATTGCGATATGGCCGCTTATTGTAGCATGATTATAAATGTATTTTGTTAATCCTAATTTTGTAATGTACAATCAAGAATTTATCTATCTATCTACCGTAGTAGTTTGGTTCCTTTCATTTCTAAACTCGAAATCTCGGTACTTTCAACAAAAAAGTTACTACCATGTCGATACTAACTCTTGCTAGGTTCCTGGAGTCTGCTTTTATAAAACCGACTTCTATTTATAACAGAATAATATAGGTAAATAATTTTCGTAAAAATAATGTTTACCTTTACCTCTTCTTCTTCTTCTTATTTAATTAGTGGCAATTGGTCGTAGGGGATAACAACCATTATTGCCACTGTCAAGTTGAGTGTATTAATATTACTAATGTCTTGAATATTAAGATAACATTATTTTATTGTCGTCAAGTGAAATCAGTCAGTCACGAGTGATGTCACTAGTCGCTGATTGGTGGAATACGTTCCGTTTCGTGTATTTTTATTTCGCAGTTATTTATAAAGAATAATAATAACTAAAATAAAAGCGTTGCTATCATGTTATTTTATGTTTTTTAAAACATATTAATCACAAATCGTTCATAAACATTACATATGCATCTTTCTTATTAATGCAATAATTGTTTTCTAGGGTCAAAGAGGAAATGATGGATTACCAGGACTTCCTGGTGATAAGGGTCAGAAAGGAGAAAGGGGATATACAGGGCTGCGTGGTGTACCTGGCAACTCAACCGATGGTACGCCTGGAGCTCCGGGAGAGATGGGAGCACCAGGTGATAAAGGTGACAAAGGTAGCCCAGGCCTTGATGGCATACCTGGTAGTTCCGGACCAAAAGGGGATATCGGTGGACGTTGCAATCAGTGTTGGCCAGGTAGTCAAGGCCTTAAAGGAGATCGTGGTTTGGATGGGCGTATTGGAGCCGCTGGTGATAGAGGTCCCCCAGGACCAATTGGTATTCCTGGAGAAAGAGGAGCTGATGGGCTCAATGGATTACCTGGAGTAGCTGGTGCACCAGTCAGTATTATTTTTGTTACATAAAAATCTATCTTTGTTAACAATTAGAAAGACACTGCCTTTTACAACACAGTTTCGACTTACAGTGAAAGGCAGAGTTTATATCTGTGTACCAATGATGTTGTTCAAAAAAGATTATTTGTATTTTTTGTTTATTTTTGTATGATTACCATTTATTTTTATTCAGGGTGAACGTGGTGATGATGGACCTGTTGGCCCACCTGGGGAGCCTGGAAGAGATGCGATCATACCATCTGACTTAACGAAAGGTCCTCCTGGAGACAAAGGTGAAAAGGGTTATATGGGTGAACGAGGACGAAAAGGAGACAGAGGACGTGATGGCAAAATAGGTGATAGAGGTCAGATTGGCATGCCTGGTCCCAAAGGTGATAAAGGTCAAATGGGAATGCCTGGAGCTGATGGTATTCCTGGAAACGATGGATATCCCGGAGTGCCAGGTTCAAAAGGAGCTAGTGTTAAAGGCGAGAAAGGGACACCGGGAGATAAAGGCCTGAAAGGAGACAAAGGCTTCCCCGGCAGAATAGGAATAAAAGGTGAACCAGGTCAATGCCCTGCAAATCTTCAAGAACTCACAAAAGGCGATCGAGGACCACGAGGAGACAAGGGAGATCAAGGACCTCCAGGTTCGTCTTTTAGTCTTTTAAGTAACATACTTAATTAATTGTCACGAAATATACATGTTCACCTATTATTATCTTTTGTTTTCAGGTTCTGCCGGAGAGAAAGGAGACAAAGGAGAATTTGGTAGACCAGGTGAAAAGGGAGAAATGGGCTTACCAGGAAGAATTGGCCCTGTTGGACCAAGAGGTCTTCCTGGACCAAGAGGAGAAAAGGGTGATATGGGGCCAATAGGTTTTCCTGGTGCCCCAGGTTCTAATGGCCCACGAGGTTTCCCAGGTATTCCTGGAACTAAGGGAGGCAAAGGTGAAATGGGACCTTCAATGCCGGGCCCACCAGGTCCACCGGGTCTGACAGGTCTAAAAGGCGATCAAGGACCTAGAGGATCTTCGGGTATCCCAGGCAGTGACGGACTACCAGGGCCAATTGGACTGACTGGTGAAAAAGGTGACAGAGGCATATCAGGAAGATCCGGAGCTCCTGGACCACAAGGAGAAAAAGGAGAGCCCGGCCCTGTTGGTCCTCCAGGTGTAGCTGGTACACCAGGCTATCCAGGTAGAGATGGGCCCAAAGGTCAGCCAGGCTACCCTGGACTACAAGGTAAACCAGGTGTGATTGGGTTACCGGGTCTAAAAGGAGAACCAGGGATGCCGGGAAGAGAAGGACCGAAAGGTTTACCAGGAACGCGAGGAAGATCTGGTACTCCTGGATCTGCAGGTATCCCTGGGACGACCGGCGAAAAAGGTGATAAAGGGGACTACGGTGCGCCTGGAATTCCTGGTCAGCCTGGAATGAATGGACCGCCAGGTCCAGTAGGCGTACCTGGATTTAAAGGTGACCGTGGCTTACCTGGTAATCCTGGATTGCCAGGACAAAGTGGTTTACCTGGAGAAAAGGGAGATATGGGTCAACCTGGTTCTATAGGTTTTAAAGGTGAACCAGGCCAGGCGTCAGATAAAGGAGAAAAAGGTGACGCTGGTATACCCGGACGTGATGGACTTAATGGTTTACCTGGCCAGAGAGGTGACAAGGGTGATAAAGGGGACGCTGGTGTACCTGGTTATGGAATCCCTGGAGCTCCAGGTTCCAAAGGTGATATTGGTCAGCCAGGGCTTGACGGACTCCCTGGCCTTCAAGGCGAAAAGGGAGATACTGGTTTTGCTGGAAGACCAGGGGAAAAAGGTGACACAGGTCTGCTAGGCCAACCTGGAGCACCTGGATTACCGGGTATGGATGGAACGCCAGGAGAGAAAGGTGATATAGGATATCCAGGAGTCATGGGTGCCAAAGGGGAAAGAGGTGAAAAAGGAGCTTCTGGGCAAAATGGATTCGACGGTTTTAAAGGCGATAGAGGTCCTCAGGGGCAACCAGGACCACAAGGTCCTACTGGATACCCCGGTTTGAAAGGAGATAGAGGTCCTCCAGGTCCTTCTATCAATGTTAAAGGGGATAAAGGTGAAATGGGCCCACAAGGATTCACCGGTGCGAAAGGAGACAAAGGAGACAGAGGATTAATGGGCGAAATGGGATTACAAGGTGAAAGAGGAGATCGTGGCTTCACCGGAGAAAAAGGAGAAAGGGGTTTGACTGGTTTCACTGGTGAGAAAGGTAAATTGAAAATATTTTCATTTCTCAATTTTTCTTACAGATGACGTATATATCATCCCAATATCATCCAATCACTAAGATTACTACAGTATTAAATGTCAGAGTGTTTTACAACCATCGAATGCGGCGGTTGTTCGGTTGTAACTCGCTCTGACACTCTAAACTCGGATTTCTAATTCAAAAATATTTTTGTAAACAAAGTTGTGACCAGTTTAAAAAAATATTCATGAAATAGAATCATAACCATTTCTGTCAGAAAACTTGTTAGTAAACTCCTTGAGCCCTTCAATTAATACGTTTTATTGAAGATAATATTTTGATTTAACGATTTAAGATAAATGTTTATTTTACATGAAGTTATTATTACTTGACGGTATCATAGTAAATTTTATTTTACGGAGCTTTCAACACTGCCTGGTGTTAATAACATTTGACGATTTTTAATAGCATTGTAAAATAGGTAGGTATGATTAAAATAATATTCAAAATTAATAATATTTTTTGCAAAATATTATATATTAATATTTTTCTGAACGAAATTAGAAGTACGCTGGCCGCCATTTTATTTGACTTGCATCTCAGAAGAATAACTGAAGTGATTGTTCTGAGACTTGCATGCTGAGCGTTGAGCCGTCATCGGTTGGTTGTCAATTTGTCATTCAGTTTCTGACAATTGTTCCGAGTGCTCGAATATTTATTGTTCCGTGTTTGAGTTGTTTCCCGTTTGTTGTGTTTTACTTTGTTATTATTGTTGTTGTGCATCTCAAAACTTTGTTGTGCGACATAAAATGGAGCCTCAGCCTGATCCATATACGGCAAGAGTCTCTATCCGATAAAATACGACGACGAAATGCCCTGTCAGTATCAGAAAAAGAAATGACCATTAACTGTTATTAATTTATATATAAAACATGGCCTAAAACTGAGTAGGTACTGGTCTATAAAAGACTGCGAAAAGAAACTGCAGAAATTCTAGAAATTTAAATATCATTACCATTAAGTTTTACATAATTTGTTAATACAATATAAATTCATTGAAATCTAATAACCAGCCAAGTGATTATACTTACTAGTAAAATGTTTATTACACCTGAAACGTCAATTTGACAATGACAGTACTTTGTTTACAAAAATATTTTTGAATTAGAAATCCGAGCATAAGTTCTTGAACGGGCCGGAATGGCCGGCTCTGAACGCGCTCCAATTTTTATTTATCTTTCATGCCTAAAACGTCAAACAAACGCCATAAGTATGTCAAATATGGCATACTCATGGCATACCTACTATACATTCAAAAGAAGAAAATCTCATTTTTACGTATAAGCGACCGATTTTTCTATCGTCAGATAACCCTTGACTGTAGAATAAGTACGTATGTAGGTATGTATCCTAGAAATTCTATAGAAGTTTGACCCACCCGGTAAAATTGGTTTAGATACACGAATGCAATAAACCAGTTTCTTAAGAGGATGTGAAGTAATCGTGCGCGGCGCGAGTAGGTATTTTCTAAAATGCTATCTGTTTCACATCGCTCGGCCTCCGGTCTGGCGTTTTCACCACAAATACAACATGCGCAAATTTTCACGCACACTACGACACAGCAGCGCGCGACTCGGCCACGATACTCGGCGGCTGCGGCCGGCGCGAGAGCTCGAAATTATTATTCTATCGTTCGTAATGTTTTGCGTTGCTTATATTTCTGACTCCCTTTCCGCTCGCAACTTCGCCATCGTTACTTTCATTTTTCGTGTGGGAATTTTATGTTTTCACACAGAAAAATAATTTTATAGCCTATATTACTCAGTGATAATGTAGCATTCTATTAGCCAAATGTTTTGCGTTTTGCGTTGTCTGACTCCCTTTCCGCTCGCAACTTCGCCATCGTTACTTTCATTTTTCGTGTGGGAATTTTATGTTTTCACACAGAAAAATAATTTTATAGCCTATATTACTCAGTGATAATGTAGCATTCTATTAGCCAAAGAATTTTTAAAATCAGTCTGGTAGTGTTTGAGTTTATTCATTACAAACAAAAATACAAACGTACTTAATCTTCTTTCTTCATAATATTTTAGTAGATGAGGTTCGGAATACAGAATTTATTTACATTTCGTAAATTATTTCTGTATTGAAATTTATTGTGAAGGCACTTATTTGGTATCCCTATAGGTAACTTATAGGATTGAGGGTGAGGACTTTTTGTCAGGAAAGTATGTATCCTATATTTACCTGTCTAAGGAAAATGCCATTTTTTAAGATGAGTGTTATACTGAATTAAAATAACTTGCATTTGAGATGTGAATCTTTTCTGAAAATAAAACATTAAACATATAATAATACTTTTACATACAAACTAAATAGGAACAGGGATACAAAAATAAAAAGTAATAATAAATAATAATAATATTTTTTTGATTGGGCTGGGCAGCTTTTGCAGAACTTGGCTTTGCTTTTAATATGAGCATTAGCATAAAACAGAAAGCGCGGATCTTCAACTAGTGTGTCCTACCAGTGCTTACTTATGGAGCCGAGATATGGATAACAACTAAGGCCATCGTCCACAAACTAGAGGTGGCACAAAGAGCAATGGTAAGAAAATTAGTAGGAGTAACACTCCGGGACACGAAAACGAATAGTTGGTTCCGAAAACGGCGTCAGGTCTCGGACATTACACACCACGTAGCAAAGCTCAAGTGGCAATGGGCTGGACATATAGCCAGAAAGCCGGACTCGTGGTGCAGAACTATCTTAGAGTGGAGGCCATGGAACCGTAAAAGACCCAACGGGAGACCACAGATGCGGTAGAAGGACAACATCGTCAAGATGGTGGGCACAAACTGGATTAGAGTAGCTCAAAATAGAACGGAATGGAGAAAGTTGAAGGAGGCCTATACCGCCATGGTAGAAGAAAAGGCTTAGATGATGAATAATATTTTTTAATAATTATATGATTATTTTTGTTGGTGATGTTCAACTCAATTTCTTTATTAATAAGCCAAACGTAACATCATCTGCAACTAGCTCCATCTCCATCCATCTTTGAAATTAGTCAGCAGCAAAACAAAAATAATGTGCGTCGGTAGAATCAGGGTTAACAACAGGGCTCTGTGACTGATCCCTCTATGAGTTTCCATAATTGATCCTCAAACCCAAGATTCCTCGAAAAGCCCGGAATACCAAAGGGAAAGGTGGCTAGATGACATTAAAAAAGTAGACTGGACTGACATCCACAATTAAAAAACGCAGGCGTTTTATTAAGTAAATAACTAGTTATACTAATAGTTTTAGAATTTATTTTTTCCACCTCCGTGGTCTAGTGGTTGAGGCCACCGGTTATTGATGGGGAGGTCCGGGTTCGATTCCCATTGGGGACAGAAGCTTTTCTGATCGGTTTGGTTGGTGGTAGGGCTTCTAATCCCACCTGGCTAGCTACCACCGTCTTACCTAAGTTTGTCACCATAATAACATGTTAATAGCATTGCTGTGTTCCGATATAAGGCCAAGAGCTTCCCTGTCGTATGAAAAAAAACCTATTAGTAGGATTATATGTAATCAGGTGCTTTAAATTATATTGTTAAAATGAAAAAAAAAAACGTCAAAACCGTACGAAGGGTGCCTTCTCCAAATATATGCCTACCCTGCCTAACCTACATATATTATTTACTTTGTCGTTTGTATTTGTTATACATTCGTAGATTGCATAACGCGAGTACAAATAAAATAATATTGAAAATAACGCTACTTGCATATAGTTTGTTACACGTTTTTTAGCTGCTCCAACTTGGTTATACGAAAAATAGTTTGTGAGCAACTTAGAATACGATAACGAACATACAATGCATAACAAATACCTATCACAAGAAACAAAAAACGAATTTCTTTTGACTGTGTGTCTTTGTGGCACATATCTATTATAAAAAATAAAAACCGACTTCAAAAACACTGAAAAGTTAAAAATAATTATAAGAATAGGTACAGACAACATCACACTTTTATATTGAAGTCGGTGCCGGTAACTTTTCAGTGTTTTTGAAGTCGGTTTTTATTTTTTGGAAAATATTTTTTATTTTTAACTTTTTAGTGAATGAAGTCTTTTTAGTGAAAGAAACCCTAATATAATACCCTAGTATTAAATTAGGGTTTCCCTCGATTTTCATGGGATCCCATCATCACCATACTCTATCGAATACAAAAATAATTTTGAAAATCGGTCAACAATTGGCGGAGTAATCGCGTAACATATATACAAAACACGTTGGACACACGTAAAAATTTAATGGTTTTTCTCGATTTTTATGGGATCCCATTATCAGATCCTAACTTTGATGACCATGGGACCAGCCTTGGAGTATCCTATCGAATACAAAAAGAATCATCAAAATCGGTTCATAAACGACGAAGGTATCCGCGAACAAATATAAAAAAAAGCATATAGGTATACGGTCGAATTGAGTAACCTCCTTTTTTCGAAGTCGGTTATCAAACAACTACATACTTACTTACAATTTATTTTCTTATTTGATTTTGGGAATTTACAGTTAGTTAACAGGCTACAGGCTGCTTACCCTTAAATAAGGTTTGTATTGAAATAAGATCCTTAAAATAAAACACTAAAATCAATAAACGTATTCAAAAAGACATTTACTTTTTGATGTAGAAGGTATTTGTGTAGACTTGAGTAATACCTTTCAGTATTGATCGATATATCGATATTACTTTCTCCTCCCTAGTCGACAATAACTACGATAACATTATGTCACATCACTAGTAGATTATGCCCCATTATACCCCTGCCCCCGACCCGTATCGTGCGATAGAGAGAGTTGCAAGAACTGGTCGAAATTGCCTACAATTCCTGTTTGAAATATTGTTTCGGGCGATAACTGTTTTACCCCCCTAAACCTTTACAAAATTAGACACTTTTGGTCTCATTCTATTCAGTATACCTTAAACGATGTTTGTACGTTTTGCTTTTTTCGTAATTCAGTAAAATTTAGTCAAAAAAAGATAAAAATGCTCAAGGTAGTTTTTAAGTCTAAAATATAGATATTTAGATGCTAATAATTTGTATTCTGAGCAATATTTCTTCAAAATCAAAACGTACAAACCTAGATCTTCATTATATCTACAACATTTCCAAAAATTATGAAAATTGGACTATGTTTAGTGGGAGAAAAGCGTTATCGCTTTTTGTATGAAAATTTACAGCCTCACAATCCTCTTAAGTCCTGATTAGTGTCCAATAACGTATTTTTTTCGCGATTGATGTCCCCCAGCGGAAACTAGAAACATCATAGGTCCTATATAACGCCCTACTCTTTCATTATTACAAAAACTTCAAGGACCGATTTGTGTAGACTTTGTTCGATTTGTGTAGAATATTAGGTAGGTATATTCAATCAAAATCAAATCAAATTATTTACCTTGTGAGAAGTACGCTTCCCTGACGTTTCACAACTACGTGCGAGTTGAGCCTCAAAACAATAACTGCTATCAAAACACAATATAATAATAGTACATTTTATTACGATACTCGCGGCTTCGCCCGCGTTATTATTGTTTTCCCGTGGGAATTTATATTTTCCTGTAGGAAAAATAATTTTGTAGCCTATTTAAGCCTGGCTAATAAATACAAAGAAATTGGAGCAGATTTTAAATATTTTCCATAGAAACTTTCCAACCCTATTTTGCACCCTAAGGGGGTGAATTCCAATAAATCATGAAACACGTGTTCAATGAAATATTTTTAAGAGCATGAATCTCAAGTTTTATCAAAATCGTTGCTAATTTAAAGATTTTTCCATACAAACTTGCAACCCCTATTTCAACCCCTATTTCATCATTCTTAGTGTGCTTCCGCATTTTGAATTAAAATAACTGTCCAAATTTCACGTTTCTACCATTAGCGGTTACGGCTGTGCGTGCGTCTATAGATAGGAACATCTCCGATAAGTGCGGTATGTTGGTTATAAGTTATAACTTATAACTCATGAGGCGGAATTTCGTAATAGAGCCGAGTGCGTATAATCGTGTCGTGCGTATTATCACTGAAAAGTTCAAAATAATATAAGAATAAGTACAGACAACATCACACTTCTATATTGAAGTCGGTGCCAAACGATGATCTCCTAGAAAGTCTTAAAATTTGTCACCGACTTCAATATAGAAGTGTATTCTTGTATTCTTATGTGTGTATTCTTATATTATTATTATTTTTAACTTTTCAGTGTTTTTGAAGTCGATTTTTATTTTTTGTAAAATATTTTTTATTTTTAACTTTTTAGTGACGGAAATCTTTTTAGTGAAAGAAACCCTAATTAAATAGCGTTTCCCTTGATTTTCATGGGATCCCATCATCAGATCCTGACTTTGGACCATCCCAGGAGTATACTCTATCGAATACAAAAAGTTTTTTCAAAATCGGTCCACAATTAGCGGAGTAATCGCGTAACATACACACAAAACACGTTGGACACACCTTAAAATTTAAGGGTTTTCCTCGATTTTCATGGGATCCCATCATCAGATCCTGACTTTGGTGACCATGGGACCACCCTTGGAGTATACTCTATCGAATACAAAAAGAATTTTGAAAATCGGTCCACAATTGGCGGCGTAATCGCGTAACATACACAAAAAATCCACACGCATCGAATTGAGAACCTCCTCCTTTTTTGAAGTCGGTTAAAAACACAAATCATTGTTAATTTGTAGACAAACTAAATAATGGTATGAAAATAATCATTTGAAAAATCATGTAGTTCGTTGATGTCTCTTATTACTTCTAGCTTTTAAAAATATAGTAGGTTTACACATTACTGGCACGGGCGGCAAGTGCAGCATTGTGTTGTGTGCGTGCCTCGGCTATAATACACGCGTGTCTTACGAGCTGCTATTGCTATACGTATCTAAAACCAGTAAAATTAGCTCCACTCTACGAGCAAGTGTGTTGAAAAGCAGTTTATCGCGGTGAAAAGTCAAAATTTAATAATAAAAAAAGTAAAAGTGGCACTCAGGGACTGCCGCGGTAAAGCTATTGCATAGCATTTTTTATCAACTTATGCAATTATAATTATTTATTTATTTTATTTATGCAGTTTTTTTCTTTGATATTAATTTAAGTTTTTTCTTTGATATTAATTCATTTTGAGCGTGGTGACCGATAAGAAAACAATTTTTTTTCTTTTATTTTTTTTTAAATACGTCGCCCCACACTAGGATTTTCTCCTGTGTCGTGGGTGCAATTACAAGCCCGGAACAAATTTCTGTAGGCCATACAAAACATTTGTCCCGTACGGGAATCGAACCCGCGACCCGTTGCGCAGTAGGTGATCACTCGACCTCTGCGCTAAACGTGTCGTCATATCATATTGAATAAATGAGAAGTTAATATTGTTTAAAATATTTTTATTATCTTACAATACATGTAGGTTATTTAGGAATTTTTATCATTGAAACTATAGGTTTATGGTAACTGAAATAAGAAACATGAGTTTGAGACTTGATATCCTCTAAATATCTAACCAGTCGTAGACGCACACAAACACCGTGCCGAAGTCTGCCGAACTGAAACGACGTTATGGCTCCAGTACACGTTGGCCGAGCGCGCTCGGCGAGTGCGCTCGACAGATTTTCGTGGTACTGTTTACACGTTGGCCGTGTTTCATTCTGCGTTGGTCACTAGATGAAGATGGACATTAGGGAGATCGCGGCCTAACTAAACATGAATTATTAAATGTATTTAGACAAGTTACTTACTCTGGTTTTATTATTTTGGGTTCCATATAACGGATTCAATATGAGAAAAGTCAATGAACCTAATATCTCCTTATTACTCCATGACGCCATGTTTGTGAAACAATCTTTGAAACTATTACTCGTAAGCGCGACACTACAGTCTACCCCGACGCGTAGCTATGAACTAAACACTCGGCCAACGTGTGAACGCTGTTTGCGGTTTGCGCCAAATCTCTTTGATGTGTGCACGAAAAACCGATACTTATCGGGTCGTCGGCAAGTGTTGGCGGCAAACGCCAATACACAAAAACGGCACAGTACTTACACATAACGGCACAGTCCACAACGTGGACTGGGACCATTAGACGATGCACGGCTTTCAACGCCTCACCGCTGTGCCGGTCGGAGTGGGGGTTAGGTTTTTTCGTTACGGAATTTCTTGATTCGGTCGCCGCGCTCAAAGTCCGCGATAAAAGCTATGCAATAGCTAAAAAAATCAAAATAAAATTTTGACAATTTACTGCGATAAACGGCTTTATCATATCGTGTTTTGGTGGTCATGCTAGGGGAGATGCACTATAATACGTATCAATGAAAAACCTTGCGCCTAGGTACTATTATTATATGGTGGGGCCTGGGGAGCGTATTAAAGTCCATTCGCTTAGATAGTGTTAGTACACCCGCACATAATTGTGGTCATTGTAATAAAATTCGAATATAAATAATAAACATAACTAAGGTAGCAAAAAGAATTTTAATAAAAATTTGAGTTGGTACAAGTTAGCAGAGTAAAATTAGACAATTAGACACTATCCAACATTATCACGTTCCCAATCTATCTAAAATAAAATATCGATTTTTTGGTGTTGATGGCCCCGTTTTTAATATTGATTCTTAGTATCCCCACCATTTTTGAAGTGTCTATGATAGGTGCAGACACATATTAATTTCAACGCTAATGACACAATACCGATGAATATTTTCATTTTTATTATGTTTACCAAAACACCCGTCTTTTTTATTGTTAGTTCACATAAAGTTTCATCTTAGGGCATTTCACTGTACTTCCAAGTACGAAAAAACATTTTCGGTATACGTAACAGAGTCAACAAAACAACTGCAATGGTTTCAATCAATGGAATAGTATTGAGTACTAGCTTTCCGCTCGCGGCTTCACCTGCTTTATTATTGTTTTCCTGTGGAAATTTTATATTTTCCCGTAGAATAATTTTGTAGCCTATTATATAGAAGACTGTTATTTATATTTAGGAGCTCGAATAATAAATTTCATAGAAACCTGGCGCTTTGATGAAAATTGCCATATTCACTAGCGGGTGTGCACCCCACGCGGCATTCTTTGTTTTCTTTTTATAAAAGCCACCAAGTGCCTAGGCGGCGCAGTACAAAGGCGACCGTCCTCATACATAGCTTCCACTTCCTCGTCGGGGTGCGCCGAGATCGGGGCGTATACCTGTATGACCTTCAGCGAATACCGTTTCGTAATTTTGAGTATAAGGTACGCCACCCTATTCGATAAATTTGCGATCTGTACAACGTTGTTTACGAGAGACTTGTGGACAACTAATCCGACACCACCTTGGGACAGGTCTTCGCCCTCCCAGAAATAGTGCAGGTTGCCGGATTTAAGAACCATCGTGTCCTCACCCTCTCTTCGGATTTCGGATAGTCCCATTATACTCCAGCAAAACCTGCTCAATTCCCTTTCTAGTTCCAGCAGCTTCTCCTCGGTCCTCAGTGTGCGCACGTTGAATCCAGGGCCAAGGTCGTTTGACGGGGGATCTCCGCCGCCCGGGGATTCTTTGCACCCCAGGTCCCAGTGCCTTAGATACACTACCTTAGATACACTATAATATTTATTTTGCAGGTGACAGAGGACCAGCTGGCCCTGATGGTATTCCAGGCAGAACAATTGTTGGCGAAAAAGGATTACCAGGTATACCTGGCAAGCATGGCCGTCCCGGATTAGAAGGTGCGCACGGCGAAAAAGGAGAACAAGGCTTACCAGGCCTTCCAGGACCTACGGGCCAACCAGGAATACCAGGTGCTCCAGGACCCTGGGGAGAGAAAGGAGATCAAGGACGAGAGGGCTTAGCTGGGCCCCCAGGTTTTGATGGATCGCCAGGCCTTCCGGGACCACCAGGTATCATAGGTGATAAAGGTGATAAGGGAGACAAAGGTGCTATCGGCATAGTCTTACCAGGCGAAAAGGGTGATCAAGGTGCACAAGGATTACCTGGAATACAGGGTGAAAGAGGTGATAAAGGAGGGCGTGGAATAAATGGTCTAGATGGGCTTCCAGGACCAATGGGCTTACAGGGCGAAAAAGGTGATCGAGGTTACCCTGGTCCGATGGGATTGACGGGTTCAACAGGATTCAAAGGTGATAAAGGAGATGCAGCAACTGTCGTTTATGGACCAAAAGGAGAACAGGGGGCTCGTGGTCCGCCTGGATTAAATGGTCTTCCTGGATTAGATGGTGCACCTGGGTCTCCGGGATTAGATGGGGCACCTGGAGAAAAAGGTGACCGAGGCTATCCTGGTCCTCAAGGACCGCCAGGTCCACATGGTCTACAAGGCTTACAAGGTGAGCAGGGAGAAAGAGGTGAAATTGGAATTCAAGGTCGCCAAGGAATACCTGGTACACCCGGAGCACCATGTGTTTCGCAAGAGCATTTAACTGGGAACCTTTTAGTTAGACACAGTCAAAGCACTGTGATTCCTCAGTGTGAAGCGGGACATGTTAAACTATGGGATGGTTATTCTTTACTATATATAGATGGCAATGAAAAAGCTCATAATCAAGACTTAGGTTATGCCGGATCTTGCGTTCGGAAGTTCAGTACTATGCCATTCCTATTTTGCGATCTGAACGACGTTTGTAATTATGCTAGTCGAAATGATCGAAGTTATTGGTTATCGACTGGTGAAGCTATACCTATGATGCCTGTAGAGGGGAATGATATCGCAAGATATATATCTAGATGTGTGGTGTGCGAAGTACCTGCTAATGTCATAGCCATCCACAGTCAAACTCTAGACATTCCCTCTTGCCCATCGGGATGGGGTGAGCTTTGGATCGGATACAGTTTTGTGATGGTTGGTGCTATTTCTTATTTTTTATATGTCACAAATTATATTTTTATAACTACCTATTATATTTTTTTTATATATTTTTAGCATACTGGAGCTGGAGGACAGGGTGGAGGCCAAGCGTTGGCAAGCCCAGGTTCCTGTTTAGAAGATTTCCGTGCTACGCCTTTTATTGAATGCAATGGTGAAGGTGGAACATGTCACCACTTTGCAAATAAACTCAGTTTCTGGTTGACTATAATAGAGGATAGCGAACAATTTGCTAGTCCCAAACGATCTACCCTTAAATCTGGAAGATTATTAGAGCTCGTATCTCGATGTACTGTTTGCATAAAAAATTAATTTAGTTTTATGAATTGTCGCCCTGTAAAATACACATTTTAGATAACTTAATGTACAGTAATAATATACTTATATATAGTGACATCGATAGTAAATTTATGTTTTGAATTTGTATTAAACAGGACCTTAAAGTAGAAACCTTAATTTATTAAGTTAATAAAAAAAGAACACACTGACAATGTGATTAATTATATTCTATTTATAAATGACTACCTAATTATTAATATACACAAATACATATACATATATATAAATAGTTTTTATACACAATTCAATTAAAAGTTTGAAATACAAATTGATTTCAAAATGAAAGTCATACCAAAGCAGACTTAACTAATATATTTAATTTGATAAGCTTATTTATAGCTACAATTTTAAAATTACTTTAGTCTATGTTAGTGATACCGTCTCCCAGCTGTGCGTGTGCTTGCAATATATTGTATTTTTATTTAAGTTGAGTTATTAAAAACCACACTAGTCACAGTAAAATTTCAAATTCTTGAAATATCTCGTGTATTCAACATCAGATCGTTTTAGCTATTGGCAGTCGATACAGATGGAAATGAAAAAAAAACTAATTAAGGCGTAAACATAAAATGTTTTCGTCTGGGGTCAAGTTCTATGATGATGATACATGATACTAATATTTTTCCTTTCTACGTATTTAATAGTAAAATAACTAGAATGTTGATACATATAATGATAAACACTGCCATTGTAAATGAAAATATTGGGAATTAGTTACATTTCATTAAAACTTATAGCAACCCTTAGTTAAGTTTAGTAATCATTTCTGTGACAAGTAATCAAATGTGACTAATTCGTAATATTGATATATTAAACTTAATAAACCTTATGAGTAAAAAGCTTTTTTAATTTATGCCTGCATTAATAAACCTAAGGACCGGTTGCACCAAATTTACCTTTTTGGGATTTCGTAATAGTAACAGTAAAAGTCAATATAAATACGTAAGAATAATACCATAATCTAGTTTCAATTGTAGTTTTATTTTATCTTTTACTCTTAAAAAGGTTAAATGTACGGCGCGAATCATATATTTAATAGTGTAACGATCCATTTTTATGTATCGAGTTGTTACTTTTTACGTAATAGCAAAACGTAAAACTTAGTGCAACCGGCTGTAACACTTATTACGTTTTACTTTGGACAGTTTTATCAATACAACGTGTACCTAACTAAAATACTGCTCACTGAAAGTAGTTTGCGGCCGTCGAGCTCTTACTAGCCCCGTGGAAATACTTAACTGTTATTGATTTCCTTTATTCTTTGCTGAGTCAAAGTTGCCATACGCCAGAAAAAGTCTGGATCCTGACATGACCGAGAAGAAGCGGCAGTAAAACGCTGCCTCTAGATCCAACAGGAAAGCTATTGCTGATAGCAGCCTGGCCTACAGTGCAAAAGAGAAGACCAATCTCTTGGTCGAACTCTTTTCCTCTAACTCGACTATTGATGATGGGGAAGCCACACCACCTACCATCCCTCGGTGTGAAAGTTCACTACCTGAAATCCGCATTACACAACGTGCGGTCAGGAGGAAGCTTAAGCTCCTGGACGTCCATAAGTCGAGTGGGCCGGATCGCATCACAGTAGTGGTGCTGAAGAGGTGCACCCTTGAGCTAACCCCCGTACAAACGCGCCTTTATCGCCGCTCCTATCAGAACAAGGGTTCCAACTTCGTAGAAGATTGCTCACGTCCACCTAATTCGATTATCCATACACATGTCATTTAAAAATGACCCTTATTGATACATCCCAAGTAGCAAAATACGTCTTCCCTTTATAGGTCTGTGGTCGTACCTATAACAATCATGTAATTAATTTCCTTTCAAGTCCCTTAAAAGTAGTATGCAAGACTTTTTAGTCGTCATAAGTCCGTGTCGTATTACTTAATACGTCCTGTAAACGTCAACACAAGCAAATTATTATTATCATTTTATTATAATAACCCGCGAACTACGTTTCGCCACCAAAATGCTTAATACAGTGTTTAGTTTTTTCCTCCATTTTATTCCATAATGATTCAACTTTATTCTGCCTTTTTGAGCAGCGGCCATTTCGAAATTAGGACAATTATCGTAGGTTCGCAATGCTCTAGGTACTCTTCAGGGCCTTTCATTTAATACCCATATTGCTGGGTGTGAAAAGGAACTTTTATCCGCCTTTTTTGAGAGACAGCCATGTTGAATTTACGTCAATGTTGCTACGTTCATAGTGCTCTACTGATCAAGGCCTTTCATTTGATACCCATATTGCTGGGTTTGGAAACGAAGTTTTATCCGTTTTTTTTTAGCAGCGGCCATATTGAATTTTGTGCGATTTTTATAGGTTCATGGTGCTCTACTCTTTAAGGCCTTTCATGTAATGCCCGTATTGGTAGGTTTGGGAAACTAATTCTAATCCACCTTTTTTGAGCGGTGACCATATCGAATTTACGTCAATATTGCTAGGTTCATAGTGATCTACTTATCAAGGCCTTTCATTTGATACCCATATTGCTGGGTTTGGAAACGAACTTTTATCCGCCTTTTTAGAGCGGCGGCTATGTTGAATTTCTATCAATGTTGCTAGATTCCTAGTGCTCTACTTATCAAGGCTATTCATTTTATACCCATATTGCTGGGCTGGGCAACGAACATTTATCCGTTTTTTTAACAACGGCCATGATATATTTAGGACGATTTTCTAAAGTTCATAGTGCTCTACCCTTGAAGGCTTTTCATTTGATACCCATATTGCTAGGTTTGGAAACGAACTTTTATCCGCAATTTTTTAAGCGGCGGCCATGTTGTATTTATGTCAATGTTGCTAGGTTCATAGTGCTCTACTGACCAAAGCCTTCATTTGGTACCCATATTGCTAGGTTTGGAAACGAACTTTTATTCACCTTTTTTGAGCGACGGCCATGTTGTATTTATGTCAATGTTGCGAGGTTCATAGTGCTCTACTGACCAAAGCCTTCATTAGATACCCATATTGCTGGGTTTGGAAACGAACTTTCATCCTTTTTTTTTGAGCGGCGGCCATGTTTAATTTAGGGCAATTTTCCTAAGTTCATAATGCTCTACTCTTTGAGGCCTTTCATTTGATACCCATATTGCTGGATTTGAAAACGAACTTTAATCCTTTTTTTTTTTGAGCGGCCGCCATGTTGAATTTAGGTCGATTTTCCTAGGTACCTAATGCTCTACTCTTTAACGCCTTTCATTTGATACCCATATTGCTGGGTTTGGAAACAAACTTTTATCCGTTTTTTTGAGCGGCGGCCATGTTGAATTTATGTCAATGTTGCTAGGTTCATAGTGCTCTACTCATCAAGGCCTTTCATTTGATACCCATATTGCTGGGTTTGGAAACGGACTTTTATCGGCAGTCATGTCGAATTAGGTCAACGTGGCTAGGTTCAATGTGTTTTAAGGTCCTTCGTTCAATATCCATGTTCCTTGGGTGGTTGCAAAAAAATGTGATCCATCATTTTAGACATTAGGATCAAGAGTCCCACGTGTAACCCAGAATCATTCAGAATCATTGCAGCCAGATATGTTTTTAATAATCAATATAAATCAATTACTTTTAATAGTTTTAAATGGATGAAAGAGTTTGATTCCTTATAGAGGAAGAGCCAGCAACGGATTTACAGTTGTCATTTCAAAAGTTATGAAAAGTTACTGATTTAATCTCTAGCACGTGGTCAACAATAATAATTACTTCTGGCAGCCCCTAGTGGCCGGGTTAAACTACCTGATAATTTTAAAGTGGGTAGGAAAAAAGGATCAGTTTTGTCATTTTATAAGTCTTGAAATTTAAACACAATAAAGAAAATATACTCAGGAAACTTAATTCTGTAATGCCTGTAATTTTTTTTATCACCTACCATCCGCCAGAACGGAAAACGTTCATTATTAAAAGCTCATTGAAACTATAAACATTATTCTATATATAGATAAAAATGGATCTTCGAAATGTATGTACGCCCCCGCCCATAACTTTCGAACGACTGCACCAAATTGGATGATTCTTGGTTTTTTGTTAGGACAAGGTTTGTGTAATATAAAAATTACAATAATTTTAACAAACATTTCAGTAATTTAGTTAAAATACATGGCGATACAAAGTACGCCGGGTCAGCTAGTATTTAATAAAAAAAGTATCAACTTCATTTTTTCCTACAATAATCAGTATTGCCTTCCCCAAATTCTTTAAATTTCTCGCGTTTTGCTAGGTTCAGCTTTCATTAGCACTCTAACGTGTGCCGAGTAACGTTACGCATTTGTAATCGAAAAACCGAGCCTTTGAAATATACTGAGAATATATAGTCAATCGAGTTTTTTAGATAATCCCTCTGTCACAAGGTCAGGTAAATCAATTCAAACATCAATTTTCGATGAATTTAACAAGGTAAGTACTGTTCCATTCCATGTAATTTATTACAATATTTACAATCCACCTTTAATAAAAATAAATTAAGACAAACTAAAATAAAAATAAAACTAGTGTTGAACTTGACATTGACAGTTCTGGAGACATTGCACTACCTCTTTTCTGTTAGAACTGTTAGCATCAATCGGTGACGTCATCAATTACGTCATACCGCATACAAAATGCGCACATCAGCAATTTTGGACCGATTGTTTGCGTGCAAATAGCGCACACGAGCGCTAATATCAAATTATGAACCGCACTCAAGATTAAATTTTTCTTTGCACTATGTCACAGACTTGTCAAAATAATTCCACGTGCGCCATGTTGATTTTCTACATAAGCATTGTTCGAAAATTTTATATGGTATTTTTTCACTAAAAATTAAAGTGAATTTAAACAAATGAAATTATGCCTAAATGTTCTTCCGGAAAATTTTAAGCATTGTGGTGTAAGCCATATCAAATTCTGTCCAGTAGTTTCGGAGATCTTTCCGGACAAATAGACAAACAAACAAACATTTTTTTAAACTATTCTATCGTGTTCTGCTAATGATTTTAAGACGACCTGTGTATTTTTTTTCTTAATATTTCGCAATTACAGATTTTTGTACCCCTACGATTTTATTATACTTTCAATTTTAAATACGATTAAGATAATACAGAATCGTATCTCTTCAACTCCATTGCACCCCATCAAGGGATGATGGTATTTTGCGTCCGCCATGTTGGATTTTGATATCGATGTTATTTTCGTAATCTACGACCCAAAAAACCATGAAAACGACAATAATGTCGATATCACATTTTACCACCCTATTTCACCCTATTAGGGTATGAATTTCAGTAAAAAACGAAACATCCATCCATCGATTCTATTAACGAATGTTTATGCAAAATTTAAAGTAGATTGGACCAAGGAATCTAGTTGTCCCATACATACTTTGACCCCCTTTTCACCCCCTTAGGGGTAGAATTTCGGAAAATCCTTTCTTAACGGATACCCACGTCATACAAAGAACACACCCTCCAAGTTTCAAGTCTCTACAATCAGCGGTTTAGGCTGTGCGTTGATCCGTCAGTCAGTCAGTCATTCAGGACAAAGCATTTTATAGGTATAGAAGATATAGCTTCGAAGCATTTTTAATCGACTAATGATAGCTACTCCGACCAATTCGTTTTTAGAATACGTCTTTACGACTTCTTTAAAAGGTTTGTCCGCATAAGAATTTTTGATACTACGTTTATAGGGTTCCGTAGCCAAATGGCTAAAAACGGAACCCTTGTAGATTCGTCATGTCTGTTTGTCTGTCCGTCCGTATGTCACAGCCACTTTTCTCCGAAACTATAAGAACTACACTGTTGAAACTTGGTAAGTAGATGTATTCTGTGAACCGCATTAAGATTTTCACACAAAAATAGAAAAAAGCAATTCATTTTGGGGGTTCTCCATACATAGAACTGAAACCCAAAAATTTTTTTTTCATCAAACCCATACGCGTTGAGTATCTATGTATAGGTCTTCAAAAATTATGTTGAGGTTTCTAATATCATTTTTTTCTAAACCGAATAGTTTGCGCGAGAGACACTTCCAAAGTGGTAAAATGTGTGTCCCCCCCCCCCCTGTAACTTCTAAAATAAGCGAATGATAAAATAAAAAAAAAATATGATGTACATGTAAACTTCCACCGAAAATTGGTTTGAACGAGATCTAGTAAGTAGTTTTTATAATACGTCATAAATCGTACGGAACCCTTCATGGGCGAGTCCGACTCGCACTTGGCCGGTTTTTTAAATGATTATTTAGGAATCTTAGTCAATTCCTTTATATAATGTTTTAGGCGTAGGTATGATTATGTTAATGCAACAACTATAAGAGTATAGGATATTTATTTATTTTATTTATTTATTTATTTATTTATTTAATCTTTATTGCACTTAAAACTGTACAAAGGGCGGACTTAATGCAACAAGGCATTCTCTACCAGTCAACCGAACGGAAAGTAAAAAAAATAAAAGTATTTGGCGCAAAAAGATGTAACAATATATATGCGTTATTAGATAAAATAACCTATTCCTGAATAAGTATTTACAATACATACATATAAATAATATATGTATGTATATTATTTATATGTATGTATTGTTGTACAAATATATATAATAGATAGCTAATAGGTATATATTATATATATTTAAATATATATAATATATACCTATTAGCTCTTACAATATCAGGTTTGTGAGTTTAAGTAGTGCTCGCGGGCCAGCCTCTTAAATCTGTATTTGCTGGGTGCCGTACGTATGCAGAGAGGCAGATCATTCAAAAGCCTAACTGCTGTGACTGAGAATGATGACGAGGAGAAACTGGAGCGGTGAGCGGGAACTTTCAGAATTAGGTTGTTTGATGAACGGAGGTCACGATCGTGTGAGGAACTAAGGAACTGGAAACGGGATTTAAGGTAGAAGGGAGCTTTAGGGTTGAATAGGACATTGTACAGAGTGCAAACAATTCTAAGACTCCTGCGGTGTCGAACAGGAAGCCACATCAACTGCCTGCGATAAGAGGAGATGTGGTCAAATTTGCGTAGCCCGTAAATAAACCGAATGCCGTTGTTTATTAGACGGTCTAATTTGTTTAAAAGGTCTTGATTAACATCGGTGAAACAAACATCGGCATAATCCAGTGCTGGAAAGAGAAGGGCTTGGATGAGCATTAGTTTGGTGTTGGACGGTAAAAAGAATTTTAGTCGGTAAAGGGAACGCAATGTAAAATTTACGCGACGACAAATTTCAATAATGTGCGGCCGCCAGCTCAAAGTACTGTCGATAAGCAACCCCAGGTTTTTCACAACCGGCAGGAAAGGTATAACACAATTATCATAAATAAGCGAATCAAGACTATTGTGGTCTAAGAGAGCCAGTTGTTTCGAGCTACCAATAATAATTGATTGACACTTGGTCGGATTAACTGATATGCCGTAGCTCTTAGACCACTCGGAGATTTTAGATAGATCCGTATTCAGTTGTGCGATCAGCTTATTAATATCGTGAACACTACCCTGCACATAAAACTGAAGATCGTCTGCATACAGATGGTGGGATGACGATATTATTTTAGTAATGGAGTTCACGAAAAGTGAAAAAAGAAGAGGGGATAGAATTGCGCCCTGAGGGACACCAGCCGACAGCTCATGCCAATCAGATAAAATGTGGTCAACACGCACTGCCTGCCGGCGCTCTCGAAGATAGGAAGTAAACCAGTTCTGTGCTGATGTAGACAGGCCCAAGGAGGTCAGAATGGACAACAGAACCTCGTGGTCTACGGCATTGAATGCGTTGGAGAAATCAATCAGAACCAGAACCGTTACCTCGGTTCGCTCCATTCCCTCCCGAATGTCCTCAATCACATTTAACAATGCGGTAGATGTACTATGACCAGAACGAAAACCAGATTGATAAGGAGAGATAAAATCGTTAGAAAATATGAATTTGGTAAGCTGCTTAAGTACTAAGGACTCTAAAACCTTAGACAAGAAAGGTAGTATAGAAATAGGTCTAAAATGACTGAGAGAAGTTGGATTGTTTGTTTTTGGGAGTGGGATGGTATAGGCTTTATGCCAGATAGAAGGGTAAGTACCGGTTGTCAAAGAAAAATTAAATATATGGCATAAAACAGGGAGAAAGCAGTCAAGAAGTAACATTATCATGGTTCTAGTGACATCATCGCACCCCACCGCATTGGTTTTTATGGAAGAGACAGCTTTACGGACGTCGTCATCAGTCACAGAACTAAAGTTGAAATACTGAGTTACAGGAGAAGCCGAGGAGGTTATAGATGTAATAGTGTTCGTTTTGACATCCTTGGGGATGTGATCAGTTTGACAGAAGTGTTTATTTAAGTCATTTAGTGGAAATTGTGGCTTGCACTGAGATTGATCACCAAAGATCCCAAGCGTACGGAGAAACTTCCAAGTATCGGCAGAAGAGGACTGTAAGATATTTTTATGAATATATTGGCGCTTAGCCACCCTAACCATCTGGTTGCAGCGATTTCTGAGATGCTTGAAACTGTTCCAGGTCTCACCCGTCCTGTGCTTCCTGAAGCGTAAGAATGCTTTGTCTCGTTCACGCATAGCAACTCTCACGGCGGTGGTGATCCAGGGTGCAGGAGGCCGTCTAAGTCGGACAGTTTTATAAGGTGCATGTTTATTAAATAGTTCTAAGACAGTTTTATTAAGAAAATCTACCATTTTATCTACGGAGGACTCATTTACCACATCCGACCAGTCGACAGCAAGAGCATCCGCACGAATGCTCCAAATTTAGCCTGGAAAAGTTGCGTAGACAGATTGTTTTTGTTTTTGGATATACAAGTGTCATGAATTTAATACAGCTCATGCCACCATTTTTATTATTGTAACTTTTGAATGTAACCATATAATATTTAGAATAAAATGGAGTTATGTGAATGGAAGAGATTATAAAATTATATGGCGAATAATCATAATTAAACAACTGTCTCAAAGTTACCTTTCAATAGTAGTTTATGAAATAGTCACATAATAGGGGGTCTTAAAAAACTAGTGTGTGTTTAAAATTCGAGGCTTGCCGAGAATTTTAATAGTACCACACGAGTGTTTTAAGATCTAATTATGTGCAATTTCATACACTTTTTTTTTTTTTTTTTTTGGGAGGGGGGAAAATGCTTTGACGCATTCCTCGTGGTCGAGCCAAACCACGAGGATATGTGGGACTCCCCAGACCGTACACGGCCCGGGCCTACCCACTAAAAACCCCCCCAGCAGCTCTCCGTCCATCACAAGACAGGGGGAAGGGGACAACAGCCAGGCCTTATTCCCGCTGACCCCCTGCCTGTGGCACGTCCGTTGCCGGACTCCCCATCTGGCTCTGCTACTTTGTGGAGCGGCACAGAATTGCGCCGCTCTACACCCCGTAATTGTTTTTTTATTGTGGTTGTCTTCCACGCGGTCCGACGCTCAGTGCGCCGAGCCCCCGGCCCGCTCAGTGCGGGTAACGGGTTGCCCGACGGCAGATCCCACTGGATCCACCGCCGCGCGGGTGAGCCGAAGCTCGGGGAAATCCCCAACGGGCGCGAAGCGCCACGGCGAGAAGCTCGCCCTCATCCTCCCTACCACCAGAGGTAGCCGCCGGAATCGGCTTCCAGCGAGAGCCACACCTCTTCTTAACATAAGAAGAGGGGACTTCGCCCTTCTCCGCATGAAGCGGGTGGCCACACGAAGTGGCCCGCCGGGCAAAGCCCGGCCATCCCACGCCCCCCCTCCATGGGGGTCCTCTCGTCAGACTATTAGCCCGCGGCAGAGAATCTGCCGGGTTGCCCAGGGTGCACCACGTGGAGGTGTCTGACATCGCACCCCTCAATTTCATACACTACTTTATCTACACTCATGCAATCAGTGGTTACCTAAATTAAATAAAAGACACAAAATTAAAACAAAATCAAACTCATTTATTCTAATAATTATTTGCATTTTGAACAGTGCAATTGTGAAACTAATACAGAAATCTAAAACTACATACATTTATATTATTTATTATTTTAACCAATAACAGCAAAATAATGAATGAAAAATTCAGAGAAATGGCGCCAACACCAACATTCTACCGCGCATGCGCTGTTGCACGCGCCGCCATACGGCCCGTTCCAGATAAGCATTTTTAGCCATAAATACCAACATTTTTAGCATCTCTGCGTTTCATTAGCCGGTGATGCTAGTTTTTCTTGCTGGTTGTCATGCGTTTCATTTAAGCATTTTTAACACGAAATGCTAGCATCAAATACCCATGCTAATAGATGGGTCTTCTGATACCACTTTTTGACAGCTTTCAAATTTGACATTTGGAATCTTTTTTTCATGAATCCAAAAGGATTTTCAGCGGATTTAAAAAATTTATTGAAAGATATTTATAGTATTAGCCAATTCTGATTTATATTATAAAAAAATTTAAGTGGCTGGACTAATTAGGTGAGGTGTCAAAATTCAGCACGAAAAATCAGTACCTTGCGTTTCATTTGTAACAATTAGCGCGGCTAAAAATGTTAACATTTCTTAAAAGAAACGCAAAACGAGGCTAACATCAGATGTTAGCCTCAGAAAGTAGCAGTGCTTTATCTGGAACGCAGGGATAGACAATGTACTGGCACAAAAGAAAATTGTGACAAAACCTCCTTGGTCGGGCTTCGTCAATCGAACTGTATTTTATTGGAATTCGAGTTACATTAAAGTACTGGTTTCGTATGGCGAACCTGCCCCCGTAGCACGTCCACCAAAACACGATATGATAAAGCGATTTATCGCGGTGAACTGTCAAAATACGTCGAAATCCTATTGTATTTTGACTGTTCGCCGCGATAAACCGCTTTATCATATCTTGTTTTGGTGGACGTGCTAGGGGGGCTGTATTATAATGTAATTTGTAAAAGGCCAAGGGCTTTAAGTTATGCCTTTAAAATATTAGTGTTGAGTTCTTAATATTAGAATTAGAACATGAGTGTAGATAAAAAAAATTATATTATTGAACTCTTAAGAAACTCGTCTGTTAACCTTACGTTTTACTCGTATAGCGGTTGTTTAAAAATTTATCAAAAATCAGTTTTATTAAATGATTAACTAAATGTCGCTTTAACAAGAAGCCCATGAGTTTTTTTTCATAAGACCCTTAGATCATAAAACCCTATACATATTACCGAAAAAATGTATTGCCTATCACAATTCCCCTAGTAGGTAAAGCAAATGTATCAGCCAAATTATAAATAGCTTCTCAGTTTAACTTCATTTATAGTTTTCGAAACAAATGCATCATATGTTTTGTTTGTACGTAAATTAGTTAAATAAGGGAATCTGCTGTACTTTTAGTTAAAGTGTAATGTTGTCGAAACTAATTTCCGACAAAAATATTGAGTAAGCATCGTGCATCTACTGCTACACGACATTTATGTTCTTTATAACCGCATGTATACCTACAACATCTAAACGACTTAACTGTCGACTGTTTTACGTTAATAAAACTGTTATAGAACTTGAAGATCTTATAATTTGCGCCCAAACCGCGTTATTTATACGTATATATAACGACTATATAACTAAATATGTTACGACTTTAAAGTCGTAACATATTTAGTTATATAATAGTTACGTTGTCATGACTATTATAGTACTACTTTTTTTGCTGGTTGGGCGTGGACGCCGTGGCTCACCTCAAGAGGTGGACTGAGGGGGCCACGTCGGCGGGGGAGGTTGTCGTTGCGGTGTCGTTAGTCATCCGCAACGCATTCAATAGTCTCCCCCACGAATGCATAGAGGAGGCACTGCGTTTCCACGGAGTGCCCCTCTACTTCCGCTCCCTCATCACCGATTACCTCCGCGGGAGGGAAATCGTTTATAAGGGGGCGAACGGTGGCGTCCACAGGTGGCCGATGGCGGCGGGAATACCCCAGGGTTCTCGCCGCCATCGGCCACGAAATCATAAGATCACTAAACCAGAAATGGATATAAATTGTCTTTCAAAAATGACAGTTCTAGTTACCAACCGTAGTTAGCGAATAGGCCTGCAGGCCACCGCGTCGCCACAGACCCCAGGCGGGGCTCCGATGTCCGAGTGGAGGGGGTCCAAGTCCAGATCGGGAGATCGATGAAGTATCTCGGTCTGGTACTGAATCCCCGATATTATGAGACTTGGAACTGCTCAAGAGGTATGGGATGAGATATATCGTCTTTTTGATCGCCCGTCAGACGATAAAAGCTATACCTATTCACTTGATTTTTTCCACTATTGCAAAGATCCACTAAATGACATACTCGTAGCTACGCACATTTCTAAAATAAAGAATTTGTGGCACGACTTAAAATTTGAACTGAGCAAGGAGTATAAATGTGATCTACCAGAAGTATTGTTAATATGCAAAATTCTTGATACACTATCTGAAAGCTTCTTCCCATTTAAGTCAAGTTGGCTACTTTTGTCAAAAGAAGATCGCAATATTAAGAATTTAACCATACGTGAACCATACAGTTATGTAATTTCGAAAAGTCGCTTTTAAGTTATCAGAGCAATCCATCAATTGGAGAAGCTTTAGCAACGCAACATAATCAAAGCAAAGACAAGTTTTCTAACAAGAAGTGTGACTATTGTGGCAAACTTGGCTATAAAGTAAAGAAATGTCAAAAGTGGATATCTGATGGTAAACCACCAAAGCCTTCTACGAGCCAGGCTAATCATAAAGTGAACGTCGCTCTATAATATAGAGACCAACCAAGCTGTGAACGCCGCATATAAAGCAGATACTGAGAGTTGGTATGTAGATAATGGTGCAACCAACCATGTCACAAGCCGCAGAGATTTCCTTTCTAATTTTGAATTATTTACTAGAAATAATACTGTAACAACTGCAAATGGCGCTGAGATCAAAGCAATTGGAAAAGGAAACGTTCATTTGGAAGCCAAGGTACACAATAGAAAGCAAGACATAATTCTTCATGATGTATGGTATGTACCCACAATAAATAAGAATCTTTTTTCTGTTTAAGCTGCTCAAGACAAATTAGAAAACAGTATATTTACATCTGATAGATTCAACTGCTCTCTACAAGTTAATGGACGAACTCTTCTTACTGGAAAACGTTTGAAGAACGGAGGTCTCTACAAGCTTGATGCAAAAACGACAACCATTGAAGACTATAAATTGGAAATAAATGTGTTGTCTAATCTTCAACTTTACCACGAGAGATTTGCTCATCAGAATAAAAGACATATTGAAAAGGTTATCGAAAATGAACTTGGTATCAAAGTAACACTTGATTCTGAATTATGTACTGGATGTATATATGGAAAATCTCACAGAAAGAAATTTGGAACAAGGCTGAGAACGGACCTGGTGAAATACTTCATACCGATGTATGTGGACCATTTCCTTGCTCCTTCAGCAAATATAGATATTTCGTTCTTTTTAAAGATGATTACGGGCCTACCGCACGGTCTCTCACGGGGCGGCCTGCGTTCTAGCGGGCTCGGCTGCATGGGATGTCGAGGCACGCGTCCTTGCGGCCGTGCACCGACATCGGGTGGCAGCGAGGAGTCGGGGGAGCGCCCCCTCCCGCAGGAGCTGGCGCGCACAAGGCACCTGGTGAAGAGGGAGGTTCTTCGCCAGTGGGCCGAGACGCTCGCCCACCCAGCTGCCAGCCACTGGACGATTGAGGACCGTTCGTCCAATGTTGGAGGAGTGGGTTGGGCGCCGGCAGGGCAGCGGCGCTCCCGACGACACGGCCGGACACACCCTTTCGGAGTGCCCGGCCTGGCGACCCCAGCGCGACGCACTAGCCCTCGCGCTGGGTACACGTAGGGGTGCGCCCGTCGCGCTGGCCAGCGTCGTATGCGAGATGCTGACCGACGCGATGGCGTGGGATGATGCGAGGATGTGATCTCGCGCCCGCTCCGCTGCCTCCTTCTGCGAGGATGTGATCTCGCAGAAGGAGGCAGCAGAGCGGGCGCGAGTTCCTGGACGCGTGCCACCAACTCCTTTATGCAAGCCTGAGATAAAATAGCCCGGCCGGCCAACAACCGGTTGGGAGACATTACTTTTTTTTCTATCCCTGGCCTGCACATCTGGGGGTCGCATTATGGCACTTGGCGACCTCTCCGTAGAGTAGTCCCAGCGCTTGGGTCAGCAGTGCTGGCTCACCTTTGGGCCTGTCTCCAGGGGGTGCGCTCGGGGATCGGGATTGCTAGCGCCTATCCCGATCGTGCCTCTATGGGGGTAGAAGTTGCTAGAGGGCGGTTTAGCCGGGTATGGGGTTATACCCGATTCTAATGGCATATCAGGGCAGCCTCACCTACCGTATGGTGCAGATGATGACCGGATACGGCTGCTTCGGCCATTATCTGCACCATGTCGCACTCGGGAGCAAACAATGCAGTGCCACCACTGTGGCGCTCTCAACGACACGACCGGACACACCCTAACGGGGTGCCCGGCCTGGAGACCCCAGCGCGATGCACTAGACCTCGCATTGGGCATAGGTGGGGGTGCACCCGTCGCGCTGGCTAGCGTCGTATCGAAGATGCTGACCTGCGCGATGGCGTGGAAAGCTGCCACCTCCTTCTGCGAAGACGTGATCTCGCAGGAGGCAACGGAGAGGGCGAGGGAGGAGGACCCCCAAGCCGCCCTACTCCGGCGCATATGGTTGGGTAGGAGGAGGCGCGCGTTCTTGGGTACGCTCACCAACTGCCCTAAGCAACCAGGGACGAAAGTGACCCGGCCGACTGACAACTGGCCGGGAGATATTACGTTTTCCTCCATGATCACCTGTTAAAGGGTCACATCGTGGTAACATGGTAACCCCTCCCTAGGCGAGTCCCAGCTCGTTTACACCGCAGGGATTGTCTCCAGCAAGCCTATTCTGTAACTTCGGTTGGTAACTAGACCTGTCCTTTTTGAATGACACTTTATATCCATTACTGGTTTAGTGATCTTATGTGTTACGGAGTTTCTTTCAAAAATGACAGTTGTAGTTAGCAACCGAAGTTACAGAATAGGCCTGCATTCGGGTAGTGCAATCCCAAGCGTGCCTCCTCTGGGGGCGGAGAAGTTACTGAAGGGTGGTTTAGCCGGGCATGGGGCTTTTACCCGAGTCCAACGGCATATCCAAGCTTTTCAATCCCTTGTAGAATCGTAGAGAGATTCCCCTGCCCTTAAAAAGGTAAGGGGGCACCGGCGGTATACTCCTGTGTTACCGAGTCCAATAGCATATTCAAGCGGGCACTTGCTTAGTCAGCTTAGTCCCCTTGGGAATCGTAGTCGTAAAAAGATTCCCCCGCCCTAGAAAAAGGTAAGATATTGTGACCGTACATAGAAACTTAAATGAAACTGCATGTTTCATTCATGCTCCGGCGGCCCTCCCGCCTATCTCATAGCCAGCACTCGCTATCGCTTTTGTGACATTATAACAATTGTTTTAATGTCACGATAACGATAGAGTCTGACACACGAAACATGAACCTGATATTTTATATGCAACACTGATACAATGTCCCCATGTAGTTTAGTTCAACATGGTGATTTTGATACTTTGTAATAAACAATTTCATGATATTTTTTTCTCAATTTCTGTCGAAATATTACAGATATTAAGTAATTTTAACATTCATGAAATCCAAATACAGCGATTTCTTATAAAAGGTTCATTGTTGGAAGTTCATTGAAATTAAACATTACCTAATATGTAATTTAAAAAAGTAGCAACTCCTTTTTTTCAGTAGAATATAGTAGGAAAAAAAAGGAAAAAAAGACAATCCTTTCACAAATTTTACATTCTAAATTACTACATAAATAAAAAAATATTAGAATATTTCAAGTATCAAAATGTATTTTACCTTCTGTAGACAGTATTACCAGAGCTAGAACTTTTGAATTTGCCGCTTTTTTCCAAGCTCATGTTTCGTGTGTCAGACTCTAGCGAGTGATCACTATGAGATAGGCGGTAGGGCCGCCGATCTTAATAGCAATCGACTTCTAAAGGGACCCGGGTTCAAATAGACACATCCTATTAAAATATGACTAATGAAAGCTGTACCCATGGAATTATTACTCAAACAGGAATGAGCTCTTGCTTGAAAAAGTGTGCCGAGCGAGAGATAAATAACTGTACCGTTTGTCTCTTTCGTAATTTTGTGACCACAAATAGGGTAGTTGACTCATATCAAAATTTATTAAAATATTGTTTATTTCTAACAGTATTTGGCATAAGGTTCCACAATATACCGATTTTAATAAATAACAATGAATGATTGCTGTAAAATTTTAATTTGAAAATGCTAGAAATAATCTTTTTTTATCTCACGCCGTAAACGCTTTGATATCCTGTGGTCAGGGCCGTGACGTCAATCATATAGTAAACAAAGAAATGTCAAATTTGATTCAACAACTAGTCGATTTGCACTATTCTTTCCTAAAACTGGCAAAAAATCGTCCAAGTCTCCGTTATTATATTGGTAAATATCGTAAATTATTTGTATTAATAGCAAAATCAACCATTGATGTTGGATTTGTGAGAGCAGATAGTACAAATCTTCCGAAAATAGACAGATTGATGGTCAGGAGATTCTTTGTGTATCGCTCTAAACAATATAAGTACAGTTTCAATACTGTTATAATGAAGAACGGTTACAAGTGTACTTGTCAAGATTGTCACGCGGCAGAAGAGAGTTGCAAACATGCATTTTTGGTGTGGTTGCACCATCACAGTGAGGAGCTATTTTGTACAGCAGTTGAATGCTATTGGATAGAATTCTATCTCTCAAAAGTCAAATAAACACTAAAAATATTTACTTCAAGAGAAATGTTAAAAAGAAAACATCAGGATCATGTGTCAAATACCAGTGTAGTACTGCAAGAATTTGTAAATGAACATAAAAAGAGAAAGATTGGCAGTTGTTCATTTGTCAAGCATGAAGAAAATTACTGGGAGGAAAAATATATATACATTCACAGACACAGATTGTGACATATTTCTTAAAAAATAAAAGACCTCTTCAATGAAGAAAGAATAAAGTGCATAGAAAACTAAACCACGAATCATCAATACAGAAGTGCTCTTTAGTTCGAGCTTCGTTATAAACAATAACAGCTTCCATGTGCTATAAAGTCAGCCAGTGCATAACACATGATGGTTCTTTTGTTGGGAAGATTTTTGGTAGGAAATCTTGCAGACACCTACGAGTATAATGAAATGTGGATAAAAGTTGAAAGATGAAGATTTGGGTTGAAATTTGCAAAATGTGACCTCATTTCTGATTATACCCTGTAAGAGTCTATTCAACAAACGGTATCCATAAAATTAGATTAATACAAAATTGTCATGCTCTTTTACTGAAGATAATGTTAATTATCAAAGACGGAAAACTGTGAACAGTATGCTTAACTCAAGTATAGATGCAGATGTTTTGTGCTAAAGCAAACAAAACTTATATACTTTTGTGTTGCTAGCAGTATGTCATTTTGAAAACACTCAAAAGGTGACAATATTAGCTATAATAGGTATTTGTTCTAACAATCTGAATGTCAAAAAACTTATTGATCAAATAGTGTCATTTTGGAAACTATACTACATTTTTCCTAAATTATATGAAAGTATTACTTCATAATAAATCACTTTACTATTATTTTGACTTTTATTACCTGTGACCTTAAGGCAATATATACACATTAATAAATTTGATCTAACTCTATTCAACCTATTTGTACTTTTGGAACATATACTATATTTGAGTAACAATGATAAAAATGAGCAACAAACCTATAAAATATTATAAATCTTTTAAGGTGTAACAGAAAAATAAAACACATGCATTTCAAATTAAAATATTTTGATTCAACTTAAACCTTTACAAGTCATCATTGTCAAATAAACATAGAACATTTTTTTTTGTGAAGAACTTTTTTTTTTGTGAAGAAATTTTTGTACTACATTAGTCATAATGACTAATGTAGTACAAAAATTTATTATGTCATCTTTAGATGTTAGTTATGTATAAAGTAAAGAAATAAATTTCTTTATATTATTTATTTAATAAGAAGGGTCTTGTAAATTAAGAAGAGCACAGGCTGACAACACAGCAATCACATTTAATATATTTGTATACGGCTTTAAAATGGATAACTTGCATATTCTTGCGTAAGCTGTTCTGAAATTTACCAGCCATGGTGGCTAGCAGGTTTAATCAGTGAAGATATAACATCTTTCAGTTTTACCAAACTGGACCTATTTACTTCTATCGTGCTTTGGTATATGAATACTTGAGTTATTTTGTTGACATAATGTTGTTCTAGTTGACGGGTCACATTTTGATGTTGTGGCTGAGCATGCACTGCTTTGTATTATGTTGCACAACTTTTACTGCCTTATCAATCTCGTTGTCAAGAGGAGAACAGGTTAGTACACAATAGTTCTCATTAAGTTACCACTGAAAGCAACAAATTTTAATTAGGTACTCAGTAAATTCAAGTAAAAGTTGTTTAGATAAATATATTCATTATGAAACTTTGATATTTTTGTTTGTATTACATACTTTTTAATTAATATTCAATTACATCATTATTCAATTGGACATAAGTACATATTCTTTTCCTTGAAACATCATCTAGTGTCAGTGTATAACTTAGATTAAATTTGTGTATCTCAAACTACTTAATGTTGAAATTACTTTGTAAATATATATCCACCTATAATATTAAGCTGTAACTGTACTAAGTTAAGATTTGTGTGCTTCTATGTTGTAATGTTGTTGTGACGTCTTGTTTTGTCCTTTTACAGGTAACTCAAAACAATCTTACCTTCTCACTTTCGGCCACTTACCAAAAGTAAACTTTTATTCCGTATTTTATCCTAAACTTGAGATTGGCAGAAATGGTTGTCATTATGACCGATTGCCATATATAAAGAAGTTGAAGTTAGATTAAATCAAAAAGGCGTAAATGGTCAAGTTTTCTCTCAGTTTTCTGGTCAAGTTAAAATTTGGTTGGTCGGCTGCAGTCAGTTTTCATTCTAACTGAAAGATAAAAATTTAATTAATTTACATACAGATTTGATTTTACATACAACCTAAAAACTTCTATTTTGTTTAAGTTGAAACTGAAGTACCTACACAGATTGAGTTATTCAGTTATAGTACTTACATTAATGTGATTTTCGCAAAAATACATTTGAGTTTCAGTAGATAGTTACAGGATTTCTTTAAGCGAGTGTTAACCAAATATTTCGCATGTCTATATCACTGGGTACGTCTAATCCACAGATTTCCTGGAGTCTTTGAAGAGGTATTTCTATATTACTGTTCTATTGTCCCGTTCCATATACAGTTTTACTATATTTTGTGATATTTAATAGAAAGCATTGTTTTTGTGAGGTTATTTCGCCCCCGTGCTTTGTTTACTATAAGACTGACGTCATTGCCACAGATAATGAACAGACTATCATGGCTGACCGTATTTTCGGTCCAAAATTGAAAATCTTAATTTAAAATAGATTTTTTGCACTTTTTAGCCATCGAAAAAAATAATATTCATGTGCTATGGTCTAATACAACAATTATGAACAATTTAAGCCTTACTTTAAAAAAGGGTCAACTAGCCTATTCTATAAAATAGGAATTTTTTCTTAAAAACAATAACATTCAACCTGAAAAATGCTGTTGAAAATCATAATATGATTAATAATCACGATTGTTAAGGAAGAGATAGCTTTCAGCGACAAGGTTGCCCTTTGTACAATTATCGTTAAGGTTGGTGTTGTATAACAAAGAAATATTATATTCTATTCTATTATTTCAAAATGGGTTGCGCAAAATAATTTTATATCTGCTTTTCAATACAAGATAGGTTTTATTAATATAATAATTATTTAAAAAATAATGAATGTCAATGATTGTCTTTCAATAGATGGGTCTTTCCACAGATAATATGTCTTTCCAATCGGTATATTATATTGAACCCACCACCACATAACAGATAATCAAATATGACACAAATGAGCCAACACTAAAATCTCTCTGTGATATTTAAATACATACCTAGTAAAAGAATGAGTAATATTTTAAGAAGAAAAGAATTAAAAACACATCAGTGTGGGTCGAACTGTTTTAACAATATTTAAAACTTTTGTGGTTTCGCCAATATCTTGAACAGAATGTTAGTGCCAATTGCTTTTTCTAATAATTTATTATTAGAAAAAGCTCATATTATTTTTAGTTATTATTTAGATTTTTAGTTATTTTCTTTTTTTTACTATTGTTAATTAATATTGTGTTGTTTTTGCTGAGGTTTCCTTCATCTTTCCAGCGAGGGGTGAATTTGGCGTGGTATACATATATATTTATTTAATATTGTGTTTATTTAATCTATTTTAAATAGTAATATATAGCATATTGTTTATGTAATGGAGGATCTGGATGATAGTTTTTTCTCTTGTTCATCGTCATCGTCATGCAGCTTCCGTAGTGTTGAGGACAGCGATTCCTTGGTTTCTCTGACTGACCAAATATCCTCAATCTTCTCCGTCTATGGCAAGAATCTAAATATTGCCCATGTCAATGTTCAGAGTATTCCACGTCATTATCCTGACCTTTTGGCATCTATTAACAGCTCGCATCTTGATGCGTTGCTTATTTCCGAGTCTTTTTTAAAGCCTTCCCTTAACTCTGTGCAATTTTCTCTCCCCGGTTTTGTTTTAGTGCGCAATGACAGAACGGGTAAAGGTGGTGGAGGTGTCGCCATATACCTACGTTCTGGTATAAAACATAATGTAATTTGTGTCTCTCCATCCGAATACTCTGAGTCGGAAGAATACCTACTTATAGAAATAATCGTTAACCACTCCAAAATACTTCTTGGCGTTTTCTATTGCCCTAATCTCAATATAAATTATTTCGACCGATTCGAGAAACTTCTACATGACTACCGTCTAAGTTACAATGATATAGTCCTTATGGGCGATTTTAATACATGTCTATTGAAAAATAATGCAAGATCAAGTAAATTAAACGAAATACTGTCCTCTTTAAATTTACACATACTTCCTGTTTCTGCAACGCATTATTTCCCAAATTGTTTTCCCTTCTCTACTTGATCTCATGATTACTTCGTCGCCCGAAAAAGTTGTCACACACGGTCAGCTCTCTGCAACTTTTTCTTATCACGATCTTGTGTATCTTTCGCTTCGTGTACGTTCCCCTAAGCGCAAACCTTGTGGCCTTCTGCGTCGCAATTTTAATGGCATGAACTTGGAGGCATTATTACTAGATGCATCTTCTACGAATTGGGAGTCCATAACACACTGTCGAGACATCAACGAGATGGTACAGAATTTTAATTCTAAAATTCTGGAATTGTTCGATCGCCATGCTCCGCTTAAATACATTAAGTTAAAGCATTGTCCAGCTCCTTGGTTAAATGATCAGATCAAGGATATGATGAGGCGGCGTGACAGGGCTAAAAGGAGGTACAAACTGCTTTCCTCCGACCATTATCTGGAACAATACAAAACCTTACGGAACCGCTGTAGTCGTTTGTGTAGGGACGCTAAGAGACGATATTTCCATGAGTCCTTGTCTGACAGTAGCCCCACTCAAGTATGGAAATTTTTAAAATCTAATGGCATTGGCAAGGTTCCTGTCCAATCGTCAGATCATCCTGATCTCAACAACCTCAACAAACATTTTACTGTGTTGCCTGCCACTTTAAACGAATCCACTAAGCGTGCAACGATTTTTTCTATTATGAATAGTAACTTTGCTCCAGAATATCCACCATTTGTTTTACACACTACTTCCGAGAAAGAAGTTCTTAAGTCCATTCAAAGCATTAGTTCCGAGGCTGCCGGCAGTGACAATATAACCTCCAAAATGATCACTTTTCTTCTACCTTTAATCCTTCCTGTCATTACACATATCCTTAATTTCTCATTGTCCACAAGCTCATTTCCCGCGTCATGGAAAAAAGCACATATTATCCCATTACCAAAAGTCTCAAATCCAAACTCGATGAATCAGTACCGCTCTATTTCCATCCTTCCATTCCTGTCAAAAGTTTTGGAGCATATTGTGCACAGTCAGCTGTCTGAATTTCTTTCAAAGCACAGACTCATAAATCCATTTCAGTCTGGTTTTCGCTCGGGCCATAGCACAACCACTGCGTTAGTTAATGTAACTGATGACATCCGTCAGGCAATGGACAATAAACTTCTAACTGTATTAGTTCTTTTAGACTTTTCTAATGCATTCAATACGGTTGATACCGATATACTTCTGGCTATACTTCGCTCGATTAATGTCTCGTCTTCTGCTGTCCAATGGTTTGAGTCCTACCTTCGAGGGCGATCTCAGCGCGTCCGTCTGGGTGATCTTCACTCAGACTGGTGCCCAGTCATTGCTGGGGTTCCTCAGGGAGGGGTCCTCTCACCATTACTTTTCTCCATTTTCATTAACTCGACTACAAGAGTTATTACATCCAGATTTCATATCTATGCAGACGACTTACAGCTCTATCAACATTTCAGCTTAAACGATGCTAGGACTGCTATCGCTGCTATGAACGATAACATTCAGCGTGTTAACAAATTGAGTAAAGCCTATGGCCTCGCAATTAACCCGGGTAAATCACAAGCACTACTGATCGGTAGTAGATACTACCGCAACGAAATCAATATCGCAGAGTTACCCTCTATTACTATTGATAATACTCCGATTCCATACTCCGAATCAGTAAAAAACTTGGGAGTTATATTCGACTCAAATCTATGCTGGATTTTGCATGTCAATGAATTGAGCAAGAAGATATTCTTCGCAATGCATAATTTGAAATGCCTCCAAACTTTCTTGCCATTAAAAACTAAAATCACTTTGGTCCAAACTCTCATTCTGCCCATTTTGGACTATGCCGATGTCTGTTACTTAGATGCCACAGAGGAGCTACTAAACAAGCTTGAACGTTTGCAAAATCTTTGTATCCGTTTCATTTTCGGTTTGAAGAAATTCGACCATATCTCAGAGTTTCGAAACGATCTCAAGTGGCTACCCATCCGTTTCCGTAGGAATACTCGAATACTTTGTTTCCTCTTTAATGTCCTTTTCAATCCCATGTATCCATCATACCTTCGAGAGCGCTTTTACTTCGCTAACTCATTTATAGCTCTCTGTAGATCCCACCTTAAATCTCTTCTTAGTGTTCCTTCCTGTAATTCCACTTTCTTTTCCTATTCATTTACGGCCCATGCAGTTAGACTTTGGAATTCGCTTCCACCTAACATACGGGATTGCCAAACTATTTGCTCGTTCAAGCGGCGCTTAAGGGAGTTCTATCTATCCAGGTCCTAACATTAATCGCTAGAATTATAGATATTTGTGTTGCTGGTTTATATATATTTTTTACGTTTATTAGATTATTAGTATGCTATGTTTATTATTATATATATTTTTGTTCTTCTGTTATACACGCATACCATTTTTATAATACAATTTCTCCTTTCGCGGGTCTGCTGGAAGAAATTTCATTTTTGAAATAAGCAGTACCTTTGTACATCTTTTCTTCTGTGTTGTTTATATATATGTTAATTTCTGCGTGCATAAATTGTTAAATAAATAAATTTAACATCGCATCGTGTAAGCTAAACAATAAAAACTAATATTAAAAAATGTTAAAAATTGCGATAATTTTTAGGTTAGGTAGATACCATGTGGTCACCCTACTACAATGACAACGAAAATTACTGACATTGACAAAGAATCGTTGTTGCAATATAACATTTTTTGAATACTACCACTAGAATATTTCCTGGACGTAAAATCATAGTGTTATAATTATTAATAGTAGGCTAACACGATAATTTAATTTATTTTATGTTATAATTATTACAAAAAAAAAACAATTTAGGTGTTTTGGGCGTTGAAAGTAATTAAAATAAACAATATTAAAAATCTTTATCTACCAATAATTGTTTCATAACTACTAAATTATAAAATATACAACAGTAGCAACACTGTGGGAAAGGGATAAAAGGTACAGTTATTGCGATCTCTCTCGGCACACTTTTGCACTTTCAAGTGTTTAGTCTTTATTCACATAGAAATAAAGTCCAAATTTGAACAACAATATTTTGAAGAGCTCATTCCTGTTTGAGTAATAATTCCATGGCTGTACCACAGTTTAACAATGTATATTGTTAAACTGTGGTACATTGTTATATTGTGGCTGTACTTACCTAGCAAAACGTGGGAAATTTAAAAATCGGGGATGGCAATACTGGATATAGTAGGAAGAAACGGAGTTGATACTTTTTTATTAAATATTAATGTTTAGTTTCAACGAACTTCTAACAATGAACCTTTCATAAAAAATAACGGTATTCCGATTAAATGAAAATTAAATTTACTTAATTTGTATTTAATTTCGATAGAAATTACGAAAAACTATTATGAAATGTTGAAAACTCAGACTTAAGTCAACTGGTAGGTACATACAACATATAGTTGTTAAGAATCAAAATACCTACTCGTACATTTAAAAAATATTTATTTTATTCACTGTAATAAAAATCAGTTTCCATAAAATACAAAATTTAATTCATAGATACAGGAGCACAAACTTGAGCGAATATAGGCTCAAGTTTGTGCTTCTGTATCAAAACCGAAAATTAAATTACAAAGTTTAAATTACAAGTTTAGTACAAAGTATCAAAATCACCATGTTCAACTAAACTATATACAAAGGGGCTTTGTGTCTGTGTTGCAACTTGAAAAAAATGTCAGGCTCAGCTTTAGCCAGACATATAAGGTTACGTTGAGTAATTCTTACTTGGGGTAGAGTGAATGAGGATCCGTAACGATTTTAGCTATAAATGTAGCTTTGTAGACAATTAAAAAACAATATAAATGGTACGAATTTTTTTTTTCTACGATGAAAATTTACAAAGTTATAACGAAAATACAGATCGTTCCGTCAAGCGGCCGCCTGGCAGACGTGTGACGTCACACGACGCGTTCTAGGCAGACTCCGCATCGGTGCTATCACTCCCGAGTTATTCGTATTACATACCTAGTATATTGTTTTTTTTTATGTAATAGTGGTAGTAGTATTCAAGAGGTTCAGTACAGTTTGAGCAATGAGTAATAAACTAGAAATCGGTTTTGTGCAAGCTCAATCGGATAAACTTCCTATTTTTAACATTTTTATGGAATCTGGTTATCTGATTACTACTTACCCATTTAAAGTACACCAGTGCCGAAATCCGTGGTTGGAAACTTCAAAGGTAAGTGAATAAAGCAACATATTTTAAAATTAAAATAATAATATGTAGGTTATTGACCTCTAAAGTTATGTCACTAATGGCCAATTGCACTAACCTTGTCTTAGCTTAGAACGATCTTAAATGGCATGCTGTTACATTCTTTTTATTAAAGTCAAGAAGTGACAGCATTCTTCTTAGGATTGTCTTAGCTAAGACAAGTTTAGTGAAATTGGCCATAAGTTATAAACTAGTATTTACCTTTGAGTATTTCTTTGGTTCTTATCTATGTTTAAAACATTCAAATAGATATTTTTTGATGCAGATAGTTATAGGTTGGTCTTCTGAGCACAAAATGAGTAGGTAGGTCTATTTCGTAAGATGTACGAACGAATGAACACAGGGCTGTCTTCAGGATCGCAACATGACAGTTTTGGGCGGTCTGGATGCCATAGTATGGTGGTGATGTTATGATCAAAACACACAATGAGGGTGCAGCGTGGCGCGGAATATATTCTTTATTTACACTAAGAGCGTGCGCTCCCTTTTGATTTTCTCTTTTAAAACACACATTTTTTATTATTCTTGATACCTAAACCTATCCTATCCGTACCCGCGGCCGTACCGCCTAACTCAAAGCGAACACTCGCTATCGTTATCGTGACATTACAACAATAGTTTTAATGTCACAGGTGACATTTAAACTGTTATTCTAATGTCACGAAAGCGATAGCGAGTGATCGCTGTGAGTTAGGCAGTAGCCCCCCTGGACTGCTGAGATAATTTTGAGTGTAACATATGTCCTGGGGCCTTATTCTGCTAGCGTTAATGCATTTGTGGCGTGTCAATAACGCTTCAATAGCATCGCTTTTTGAGACAGTTATTGTTGGTTAACCGAATACTAACTAAAACATTTGTAACTATTGACTTCAAGAAATTGTAGCACAAATAAATTGTAGCAGAAAATGCGTATGAAAGCGACAAAAGCAGTGTTATTAAAACGCTATCATGACGCGACAACGACGTTAAGATTAGCGGAATTCGGGCCCTGGTCGTTGGTTTTAGTTGATTTGTTTACTGAAAAATTGATAATTTTTGGCTTTGGTGCCCGTTTTGTGTAGGCGACAGGCTGGAGTACTGTATGGCCCATACTGCCAGATGTGGCTTTGAGTGTAAAACCTAATTTTAACAGAGTGTTACCTATAGCTCTGCTAGACCCTTTTTGGGATTATAAGCATAATTTTATGCATATACGAGTATGTATGTAAACCTATCTATGAATGTTACCGTCACAAAGAATGTTTCCATTTTTCAATCTGGGCGTGCAGCTTATGGCGATGAAGCCGTAGGCCAGTTCTTCCACTTGCTAGGTGCAAGTGAAGAGAACTGACCACATTGTGCACTGTTAAAGCCAGAATAACGTCAGAACACAAATAGATTCACTATATCATTATACGGTCTAATATTGCATGGACTCATACAACGGTTAGTCTCTCTCTACTCGTTTATTGTAGGTAGGATACAAGTCTCCCTGCCTGCCACAAAGAGATTTTTTTTCTATTGATTGTAGCACTAAACAAGAAAACATTCAACCTTACTTAAAAGAATAATAATAATAATAAATGATTTATTGCACACAAAGATATAGAAACAGAATTTTTTCAAAAACAACACAGATGTTCAGCACAGGCGGCCTTATGATACACTAATACTAATATACTAATCTATACTAATATTATAAAGAGGAAAGATTTGATTGTTTGTTTGTATTGAATAGGCTTCGAAACTACTGAACCGATATTGATGAAAGTTGGTATAGGGATAAATAAATAAATAAAATTGCCACGGGAAAACAAAAATAACGCAGACGAAGTCGCGAGCGGAAAGTTAGTAATATTATAAAGAGGAAAGATTTGATTGTTTGTTTGTTTGTATTGAATAGGCTTCGAAAGTACTGAACCGATTGTGATGTCAGTTAGTATAGGGATAGTTAGAGACCAGGAGAAGGGCATAGATAATATTCCTACGGGAAAATACAAAATTCCCATGGGAAAATAAAAATAACGCGGGCGAAGCTATGAGTGGAAAGCTATTGCTAATAAGCAATATCTTCCAGACAACCTTGGACCAGGGAAATACATAAAGGAAATTAAAAAACCCTAATCTATTATGTAAGTTGGGTAAAGTAAACAAAAACAACTGTTGTCGAAATTTCAAGATCGCATTAACAAAACAAGCCGAACGTTTTGTAACTAAAAATTCAACATGGCTGAACGGTGCATTAGGTTCGAATAACGCATATGTGCAAGAATTTTTACTGGAGACTCTGTACCAGGGTCGTCTGCTTAGGTACCTCCGTCTTACCTATTTCTGCCGCAAAGCAGCAGTGCTTGCATTGCTGTGTTCCGGTTTGAAGGGTAAGATATGACAGTGAAATTACTGGGTACTGTGACTTTACATCTTGTGTCACAAGTTGGCAACGTACACTGTGGTTCTTGTGGGGGTTGCAGTTTTGCTGCGAATCTCACAAGAGCCACATGTATTATAGGTGACTGTTACCACTTACTATCAGGTGGGCAGTTTGCTTGTTTGCCAACTTTCTGCAATAAAAAAAAATTGAGAGACGAAGGCGGGTCGGAAAAAGCTTCGATTGTTGCCATAATGCGAAGCTCTAATACAAACGAGAAAAAGGTGATGAAGAAAAAATATTTCATATCAATGAAATTATATATTTATTATCAATGAAACCAGCAATATGAAAAGTTTCTCTGCAGATGAAGCTTCGGCCCTCTACGGGGATTTGGATCTGTCAAAAGCTAGTACACATTTTTAAGATTTGGATGTCAAAAGCTAATACACATTTTTAAGATTTCAAATTTATAGAAAAGAAATCATTCATGTTTCCGTCATTATTATAACATATCGAGTATCTGACGCAAAAAAACGTACTATCTGCCTGCTCGAGTATTAAAGTAACAGAGACAAGTGCTAAAGTAAAGCTACAAGATTTGCTGGATCATACTATTGGCCGTGTTTTGATGATAAAAGATGTTTACAGACCTTCTCAAATACGTCTCAGGTTTAGCAAATGGGGATGTGTTGGTTCATCGGGGCAAAGTGAATACAAACAACGATAAACTTTAAGGTAATATTATATTTAACTTTAAGCATTTTGAGGGAAACATGTCTCCTGAATAAACAGACCTGAATAAAAGATTCTTGTAGGTCCATGCTCTTATAGTGTATTTTAGTCAACTATCACGTCATTTAGTGATATAATAACAATATTACATCATTATTTCCTTTATAATCACCTTCATATTCTCGTAATAAGCAAACAATGAAACGGAAAAAGTAATTTTGTATGGAAAAGTAGCGATTTTTTATTTTGTATGTTTTAATGTGTAATTATAAATCAAATATATAAAGATTCTAGTATCATTTCATAGCTTATATATTGGAGATCCTGTATGCAAAATTTTGTATCCGTAGGTTTAGTAGAAAAAAAGTTGCAGATATTTGAAACGCAACTCACGCTTTCATCTCATAGGTAGGCGCGCGGCGGCGGCGGATAGTGTCGACTGACGTCACAGCCTGTCCGTAAGCAGCGGCGGATTTAATAAAATGTAACGGGATAAAATAAAAAGTAGACGTTGCAGAATCACACTGATTTCATTTCGATTTACAATCGGGCAGAGTTCCGTCTTAGAAACAGTAAAACAGAGAAGTGATCTAAATATGAGATGGCGCGGCATTTTATAGTTTCTCCGGTAGTAAGGCGCTAGCTTGGTTTGGCTCTGATTGGCTGGCTTGGGCTGGCTGGCACATGGCTGCACGTGCTTGGCTCTGATTGGCTGGCTTGGGCTGGCTGGCACATGGCTGCACGTGCTTGGCTCTGATTGGCTGGCTTCGGCTGGCTTGCGATTGGTTGAGGCGGTGTGGCGCGTAACAGTCGGCCGTCCTGAAACAATCATTGCTCCCGCAATGGAAAAACACGTGGTTAGCTTTCAAGTAGGTCAATGAGATCTTCGGTTTCAAGCTGGTCATCAGAGCTACTGGCACTGTATGATATAGGGTACTGTGATTCTGTGATAGGGCCTCAAGAGTCCGATGCAACCAGGCTAGTAAAGGCCTTGTAGCCTTGGAACCCCTTGATACTGAGGATTCTGTATATGTCATTACCCACACCTTAGTAATGATATATGGGCCAGAGTAAATATCATCAACAACAAGAGTGAGCACTAACTCACTCTTGTTACACTACTTGTGGGTGCTTGCCGCCAAAGAACTAAATCTCCCTTTCTGTAAATTCGACTAGTTTTCCTTTTTTTTTATCGAAGTTATGCTTCATCTTATGGCTTTCTAATTTTAATGCGATCTATTATTACGCCTGATTTCAACCGATTCATTATTACTTTCATAACATCAAATCATAGGGCTATACGACTATGTTGTACTTTCATTTACAGTATTATTAACACCCCAAATAATGTCAGGTAAGCTATTGGCCCAATTATTAGAAGTCTGGCTAGGATCAATCACACGTAACGCATTCAGTAAGATCCGGTTCCACTTAACCATTGGCTCGTGGACATGCAACAGATGTCAAAATGTACTTAAATTGCTTGTCAGCTGAATTTTTTTTTTTATATCTGCTGGGAAAATCTTTGCCATGATCACTGACAAGTTGATGAGGGTAACCAAATAAACTAAATATTTTTTAAAGTGTTCTTATTGTTTTTTACTAAATTGACCGTGGGTGGGCTCAGCAATAACAAATTTAGAGAAATTATCCTACTTCCTACTAATATTGTAAAGGTGAAAGTGTGGATGTTTGGATATTTGGATGTTTGTTACTCAATCATGCAAAAACGGCTGAATGGATTTGGATGAAATTTGGCATGCATGTAGCCTTTGACATGGAAAAGAACGTGACATAGGCTACCTTTTATCCCGATTCCTTAAGTAGTTCCCGAGGGAAAATTAAAAATTGTTCAAAATTGAAGTCCACGCAGACGAAGTCGCGGGCAGAAGCTAGTCTGTAATAACTAACATATATTGATAACCTTTTGCTGTTCTACGAAAGGGGCATATGGTCGACATGAACCATGACCATGGGTTCTGTGGGTTTCGGAATAGGGAACAATGTACCATTTATGGCTTATTAAGGGTTAAATCTATACATTTTTGAAAGCCTACATGACTTATATCATTGTGGTGCATCTGAACTAGTCTATCTGATCAATGCAGACACCACGAGGCGATTACCATACAATGTCTTCCTATAGAGTCTATCATCTGAGAGCACATACTTGTTGTTTATATCAGGGGCAGCTGAGCTATCTTTAAGCTGAACAATGATACGCCTTAACTTGTCATCCTGGTACTGGAATATATAGAACCCGTCTGACACTTCAAGGCGGTTGACATTAATAGCATCGACGGGATATCTACTCAACGCGTCTACGTGTTAATTTTTTTCCCCAGGCCATATTGTACACTCATGTCAAAATCTTGTATTGACAGCCAGCACCTAGTAATACGTGGGGTAATGTCACGTTTAGTAAGGGTGGCGCGAACGGCAGTACAGTCAGTTACCACTTTAACATGTATCCAATGTATCCATGTATAATACACTCTAAACCTACACAAATCTATGTGTACTACGGCAAGCGTTTCAAGCTCGTAACTGTGGTATATACTTTCTTCTTTACTCGTTGCCCTACTGAAATACATGACAGGCCTAAGGGAATTATCAGTTTGTTTTTGTAAAAAAAATACCTGCGATACCGGATTTGCATGCATCGGCATCGGTGTGAATCTCAGTTGGTAATACAGGGTCATATAAAGCCAGTATTGGCCTTGTACACAAACACAGTTTTAATTGTTGAAAACTATCGACTTGTTCAGTGCCCCATTTCCATAACTGCGTTTTTCTTTGTTAAATCTGTTAAAGGGCGAGCAATTAAATTGCGAAGCTTTTAATAAATTTACGGAAATAGCTACATAGCCCTATAAATTGACGTATTTCATGAACACTACTAGGGGTATAGGAAACTGTGACACTGCTAACAATTTTGATTCACCTGGTTGAATGCCATTCGAAGATATCTCATGTCCTAAGTATGTAATTTTGTTTTATAAAAATGAACACTTACTCACATTTCACTTAAAATTTTCCGATCTTCATTTATGAAGAACTTTTTGTAAAATATCTAAACCTGACTGCACATCAAAAGAGGGTAGCAACAAATTGTCTAAGAATGCTAAAATTTCATATTTATCGGGAAAGTCATTGTGGGTTTTTGAACTACCGCCTTTTGTGATTGGAATTTCGTATTGTATCTACAACCTTATTCATTATTCGTATAACAACAGACGGTGCGTTATCTAAGCCAAACGGAACACGCGTATATTCAAATACCAATATGGCGTTATAAAGGCTGTTTTGTGGTTATCTGCAGGGTCGATTTTGACCTGATGGTAACTTTGTGCCAAATTAAGATTCGTAAAGAAATTCTTAACGGCTAATTTGGAGACCTAATCATCGATATTAGGGAAGGGTCAACACAAAGTCTACTATCGCCGTTCTTTTTTTTTACGAATTACGGGAGAAGCAAAACATGATTCAGATTCTTGAACTATACCTGCGTCTAGCAATTCAGACACTGGATCTACCTAACTACTGACTGTGCGACAAGCTGTAAGGTTGACGGTATATAGGCTGTTCACTTGTTAACTTTATTTTTATGTTTAATAAATCTGTACATCCTAAGTCTTGTGTTTTACTCGCAAAATAGTCAGGGAAATTGATTAGTAAAGCAATCAAATAATTATAATCGGTATTTATTCAATAGATCTGAACTGATTTCCTCTATGTTTGATGCCCCGATTGTGCTAATATTGGCTTGGCTAGTGTGCAATAGATTATTTTGGCTACAAAGGTAGTGCAATAAAATAATGTGGGCTAACCTGAACCTCCGAAGGCGGTGTATTAGTGCAGCTGGTGGCTCTGCTGAGCACTTCGCCCTGCTTCTTGCTAACGAGGCAGACATTTTTTTGTTTCCTTGTCGGCTGACGACATCTTTACTTGACGGGCTTGTTCCAATCCAAATTGACGGTGGCTGGTAGTCATCCATCACACATAGGAAGCCTTCGTTTGCTAATTCTTCAGGTCGCTCGCAATGATATGCTCTCGCATTCACTTGTGCTGGTGGTGGTAGACCGCGAATGATGCATGAGGCAACTGCGCTGTCTGACAACTTACACCGAATACACATGGCGACTTTGTCCTGATAATATTTGGTCATCGAATCCATATTTGCGATGTCTGGGAAATGCACGTATCAACATTTGCTTCCAGTCTTCCCAAGAGTAATCGTATTCATCCAGCCGGTTGTACCATCTTCTTGCCTGACCTCCTTAATCTATCTTGCAGATGAAACGACTTCGTGTTTTCACACCATCCATATGAATTTCGCCAAGTTGATCAATTTTTTGATTTTTGAGCCATGCTGTCGCAGTAGTACACTCTTCGCTATCCGGGTCGAACTCGGGGATCAGCAAGGCTGCACGGGGTTCTTTTCTTGTAGTGACGGAGGGTATTTCGTAATTTAAGGAACTCATGGCCTTTTGTACCTCTGATTTCAAAAGCTTACGTAGGATTTTTCGAGCTGAAGGCGAGGCTGGTGGCGAAACTTTGTCTTCGTTTTCACTAGTTGTCTCGGATGAATCTTCACGCAGATATTTGCCCCATTCGTGCGGACGGACCAGGCGGCCTACACTCGACGCAACTACGTTTTAGGTTTTTTTTTATATTTATCCCACTTCTGATATGTAACGGGATAAAATAAAAAGTAGACGTTGCAGAATCACACTGATTTAATTTCGATTTACAATCGGGCAGAGTTCCGTCTTAGAAACAGTAAAACAGAGAAGTGATCTAAATATGAGATGGCGCGGCATTTTATAGTTTCTCCGGTAGTAATAGGCCCTACTCACGATGCAATCTAACTTGCGATCTGTTGCTGCAACATGTTGCAATCGCGGTTGCACGTGCTCTACTCACCTATGCAACTTCGCTTGCAATTTCATTTTGCTAACAAACACCTTCACGTCACAACGTGTACACAACTACGTACCGAATCGTATAATAATGCCACCAACGCTATCTAGATTTCAAAAACCGACCAAGTGCGAGTCGGACTCACGCACGAAGGGTTCCGTACAATTACCTATACAAAAAATCTTTCAAGCGTCTACCTGTTGCTTTTATTAATATCGAGCAAAAAACGGCAAAAAATCACATTTGTTGTATGGGGGTCCCCCTTAAATATTTGCTAGGTTCATGAGATACAGCCTAGTGACAGACGGTTAGCGCAGAGGTCGAGTGATCGCCTACTGCGCAACGGGTCGCGAGTTCGATTCCCGCACGGGACAGATGTTTTGTATGGCCTACAGAAATTGATTCCGGTCTGGGCGTATTATGTGCATGTGATATTCTATGTTTGTAACTGCACCCACGACACAGGAGAAAATCCGTGTGGGGCGACGTTCTTTAAAAAAAAATAGACAAGCGGACGAACGGACAGACAGACGGATAGCGGAGTCATACTAAAAGGGTCCCGTTTTTACTCTTTGGTTGCGGAACCGTAAAAAGTAGCATTTGCATTAGCTCTTGCTTCTACAATTTAAACACCTGCGAGAAAGAAAGAAAAACAGTTTTGGGTAAAAAAATGGTTACTGCTACAAAATAAAATATCGCAAATGAACGTTATGTTTCATTTGGAATTGGAACCAGAAGATTTCTCAATTTTTTTCTCTGCGGATTATTTTCATTACTTATTCTAAACGCTACCTACACTAGAGAGGTGTGGCCGACTAAGCGACACACGTGCGACTGAGCCAACTTGCATGCAACCGCGCTATTCACCTCGCAATATGTTGCAGCAATCAGTCGGTCGCTAGCGCAGGCGATGCGACCTGCGATAAATTGCATGCATCCTGCAACCTGCCTATTCACATCGCAATCTGTTGCATTGCAACAGATCGCAGCAACAAATTGCTAGCTAGCGAAATTGCATCGTGAGTAGGACCTATAAGGCGCTAGCTTGGCTTGGCTCTGATTGGCTGGCTTGGGCTGGCTGGCACATGGCTGCACGTGCTTGGCTCTGATTGGCTGGCTTGGGCTGGCTGGCACATGGCTGTACGTGCTTGGCTCTGATTGGCTGGCTTCGGCTGGCTTGCGATTGGCTGAGGCGGTGTGGCGCGTAACAAAAATCAATTGATGCAAATTGGTTTATAACTTTACATCGGATGGACCGATTTTGGTGATTTAAAAAACATATTTATTGTGATACAATAAGGAATGTTACTATGTATGTTGTAATATGAAAAGCCATACCATTACGGGACCTCATTTCACCCGTATAGCGTTCGAGAACCACCTAAGTGAAACCGAGGGTAACCGACCAATTACTCCGCTCGTATTTATGAATGCTTTCGTGAAAATAATCGCAGGGCAAGTTTCGCCTGACAGAAGTGAATTTCTTGCGGCAGCTCAGTCGGCGTTAAATTTTACCCGACATTGACAGTTGACTGTTCTGTGATCTGTTGTAGCTAGCTAATTTCGTTCTAAGTCAGAGTTAAAGTTTGCAAATGATAAGTAAAGCTTTGTGCAGTTGTAAAATAAAGGAAGTTTACGATGCAAAACACAAGAACTCATCCTTCCGTTTTTAACTAACAGAACCCGTTTGAAAACTCGTGAATTGCGAGAATCTCACGCAAGCGTTTAAATACTTCTCTTTCTCACAATATATTAGGTCCTTACATATGAAATTGGCGTTTTGCCGTACTGGCGACTTTGATCTCAAATATCTCCTCTATGGTTAGGACGAATTCCAAATTCAAAGGAGATTGGCGAAATTGGGCCCAGCAGGTACAGGATTCAGACTTTGTCCAAAATTAATAACTTTATTTTTAATGTTTAGGTCAAAATTACCAGTCACTGGTTCTTCGGTGAAACAATTATTTATAATAAAAGAATACTGATTGATTTCCTTCCATAGAAAACAAGGGCAAAACTGAGGGCAAAACCATGGAATTACTACTCAAACAGGAATGAGCTCTTGCTTAAAAAAGTATGCCGAGCAAGAGATAAATAACTGTACCGTTTGTCTCTTTCCTAAATTTGTGACCACAAATTCTACAAAATAGGGATTTTTTCTTAAAAACAATAACATTCAACCTGAAAGATGCTTTTGAAAATCATAATATGCTTAATAATCACGATTGTTAAGGAAGAGATCGCTTTTAGCGACAAGGTCGCCCTTTGTACAATTAGTGTTAAGTGTTTTATTTATACGTTGACTTTAAGCTGGTTGATGTTGTACAACAAAGAAATATTATATTCTATTCTATTATTTCAAAATGGGTTGCGCAAAAGAATTTTATATCTACTTTTCAATACAAGATAGGTTTTATTAATATTATAATTATTTAAATAAAAATGAATGTCAATGATTGTCTTTCAATAGATGGGTCTTTCCAATCGGTATATTATGTTGAACCCACCGCCACATAACAGATAATCAAATATGTCAACTTGTCAAAAATGAGTCAACACTAAAAACTCTCTGTGATATTTAAATACATACCTAGTAAAAGAATGAGTAATATTTTAAGAAGAAAAGAATTAAAAACACATCAGTGTGAGTCGAATTGTTTCAACAATATTGAAAACTTTTGTTGTTTCGCCAATATCTTGTACAGAATGTTAATGCCAATTCTTTTTTCTAATAACTTAACATCGCATCGTGTAAGCTAAGCAATAAATAACTAATATAAATTACTTTTATTAAAAAAAATTAAAAATTGCGATAATATTTATGTTAGGTACATACCTTGTGGTCACCCTACTACAATGACAACGAAAATTACTGACATTGACATAGAATCGTTGTTGCAATATAACATTTTTGAATACTACCACTAGAATATTTCCTGGACGTAAAATCAGTGTTATAATTATTAATAGTAGGCTAACACGATAATTTAATTTATTTCATGTTATAATTATTACAAAATAAAAACAATTTAGGTATGTTAGGCGTTAAAAGTAATCAAAATAAACAATAATAAAAAATCTTCATCTACCAATAGTTGTTTCATAACTACTAAATTATAAAATATACAACAGTAGCAACACTGTGGGAAAGGGATAAAAGGTACAGTTAGTGCTATCTCTCTCGGCACGCTTTTGCATTTTCAAGTGTTTAGTCTTTATTCACATATAAATAAAGTCCAAAATATTTTGAAGAGCTCATTCCTGTTTGAGTAATAATTCCATGGGCAAAACAGCCGACACAAGAAATTATTGCCAGTCGTTAAAATGTATCATCGGTAAGATTAATTTATTACTGATTATTTTTGAAATGATAATGATTTGAAATGATTTAGATCGGCTAGATGAAATTTAATGTAAGCTAGCTAGTAGTAAGGCATATTATAAAAATAATATACGAAGTCCCTTTTATATTCCCAAAAAATAGTGTCAAGCGTAAGTCCAGAGTTAGAGCACCTCTTGGAGTACCCGAATCACCCCCATGTATGTTCCGCGATTATTCGTAGTTTTCGAGTAATAATTTTTTTTCTGACTTTTTCAAAATTTTGATCCAAAGAACTTAAAAATTTTAAATAAAAAAAAGTAGAACATATTTTAATGTTTTTCTTTTTGCCACTGAATCATCTTTAGTGCTTCTTTTATGTCTAAAATAATCAGCTTCGTAACTTTAGTGGAAATTTAGAAAACAGTAGTGTAAAGTCAAAATTTGAATGTTAGTGAATAATTACTTAAAAATTCATCTTTAAATTAAAAATCTAAACAGGCGAATTCATGGTTTCTAAGTATGTGTAAAAACTTCTCTAGACTCTCTGCTTTCATAATCATTTAAAAAAAGAAGTACTTAATAGGGCTACTTTGGCTTAAATCGGCCATCAAAGACAGCGAGGTGAAAATTTCATAAAATTTACCAAATTCCTATCAGATGATAAAAAAAAATATCTGCAGGCCAATTATGGATCTTTTATCGTATGACATGGTATAAATTTGAGAAAAAGAAGTCATGAAATGCTGCATTTCGAATTACTGATCTCCAATGATTATCATCACCATGGCATAATTTCAATGATTTCATCATTAAATAATGAACAAATAATCAAAAATCTGACCGGAAATCGTATTTTTCGTCTTGCACTATGATATCATATGATATCATTTGCAAAACCATGAGATCGGTAATAGGCCCTCTGGTCTTTTTATAATTTCTAAGGTTCAGATTAATTACAATTTAGCAAAAATTAATTACATGAAACCCATATTTAAATATTTTTCTCGCGGATCACATCGGTTGTAGTGTTGGATGTAACGCAGTACTTACCTGCTAAAAAATTGCCCGAGTGAGAGGATATGAAAGAGACCGCATTATTGCTATCTCTCTCACTCTCATTGGCGAAATGGATAACTGTAACTGAGGAATGCTATTCTTTGTGACAAGGGGATGAGGCGGGGGGTGTAGTCCGAGCGCATATTGTGTTCTGGCGCCAGTCGTTTGCCTGCTTTTGTTTGCGCCTTACGTACGATACGCTCATTTGTGATTATTTGACGAACTTTGTTTTCTTCACGGACCTTGAGTGCGATTACGATTTGGTTTTGTGTGAATACGGGATTTTGACAAATTTGGCATTCTTAACGGACTTTTCAAGCTCTTCATTTTGTGATGTCTTTTTCATCGCAAGAATATGCTCTTATGTATTACTTTTATGGATATGCAAGAGGAAATGCTTCTGAAGCAGCCAGGTTGTTCCGGCAGCAAGTACAAAATGGAGGTGGACCTCAGCCTGAAACTTGGCCTGATCATCGCATGATTTTAAGAGTACATAACTCTTACATGGAAGGACGCCTACCAGGTAGAAGATCGGGGTGCCCATCTGAAATGAGTGACCCAGATACTGTCCAATCAGTGGTCGAAGAAGTGGTGAGAGATCCATCAGTTAGTGTAAGAACAATAGAACGTCGAATCGGAATTCCGAAATCACAAGCACATCGAATACTTCATCAAGAGCGTTTTCACCCATATCACATCCAGAAAGTTCAGCAGCTCAAGCCCGCAGACTACCCGAGAAGGGTGGCATTTTGTCAGGAAATGTTACGGAGACAAGCTGAAAACGAAAATTTCTTTAAAAATATTCTATGGACTGATGAATCACATTTTAAGCGATGTGGGGTGTTTAATGCTCATAACTACCATTCGTGGAGTATTGAAAATCCACACCTCACAAGGGAATCTAATTTCCAAGAACAATTTAGTATCAATTTGTGGTCAGGCATCCTAAACGGACAGCTGATTGGTCCGTTCGAACTACCGGACCGACTGAACAGCGAGGCCTACTTGCAATTTCTACGACGTGATCTCGGCGTCTTATTAGAAGATGTAGACCTATTAACGCGGAGAAATATGATTTTTCAAAAGGACGGCGCTCCATGCCATTTTGCTAGAAATGTTAGACAACATTTGTCTGAAACATTTCCAGGCAGATGGATCGGTCGTGGAGGGCCCATTGCGTGGCCGCCACGGTCCCCCGACTTGAACCCCATAGATTTTTTCGTCTGGGGGATACTACAAGGAATTAGTATACGCCAAGGACATTACAAACGTCACAGTGTTAAGAACAAAATTAAGACAAGCGGAAGAAACAATAAAAAACAACAGAATTGCATTTATAAATTTAAAAGAAAACTTTTTTAGACGATGTAGAATATGTATTGAGCACGAAGGTCGTCATTTTGAAAACTTTCTTTAAGCGATCGAATAATAAATACTTTGAAAATAATGTTTTGTTTAATTTATTAAGTTATAATAAACCTTCAAAGGTTATTAAAGATGGCAGCAGGAACAGTTATTTTTGACCTTCAAATAATAAATTTTTAGCTTTTCTACAATCATTTTTGGTTTATTAATAAATAATTGGAATTAAAAAAAAATATATTCAGAAGTCGAGTTTTATGAAATTTTCACCTTGCTGTCTTTGATGGCCAATTTAAGCCAAAGTAGCCCTATTAAGTACTTTTTTTTAATTATTATGAAAGCAGAGAGTCTAGAGAAGTTTTTACACATACTTAGAAACCATGAATTCGCCTGTTTAGATTTTTAATTTAAAGATGAATTTTTAAGTAATTATTCACTAACATTCAGATTTTGACTTTACACTACTGTTTTCTAAATTTCCACTAAAGTTACGAAGCTGATTATTTTAGACATAAAAGAAGCACTAAAGATAATTCAGTGGCATAAAGAAAAACATTAAAATATGTTCAACTTTTTTTTATAAAAAAATTTTAAGTTCTTTAGACCGAAATTTTCAAAAAGTCAGAAAAAAAATTATTACTCTAAAACTACGAATAATCGCGGAACATACATGGGGGTGATTCGGGTACTCCAAGAGATGCTCTAACTCTGAGGCGCGTTCAGCGCCTCTGGGTGTAGTTGTCCGGTTGTTTTTTAACCCGCTCAAAGGCGTTGAACGGATTGCAGCAACCAAATCTTTTATCTCCCTCTTTCACATGATTTTTTATTTCTCACTCTTTCTAGTAGATGACATTATAGAATATGGCCGCCAATATCATCCAATCACGTAAGAGTATTTCAGTCATAAACGTCAGAGCGTTTTACAACCATCAAATTCGATGGTTGTTCGGTTGTAACTCGCGCCGACACTCAAAGGTCTTGAACGGGCGGTTGTTTCACCCGGTTGTCACGCTCGAAGGCATTGAACGGGGTTAGAGCGAAAAGTTGTACTTCGCGCGAAGGCCCTGAACGCGCCTCTGGACCAGGGACTGTTTACCGGTATGAATACGAGTATAACATTTATCTGTATGACGTCATTTAAATAAATTTCGGTAGTAGTTTATTTCAGTACAGAAATTATTTTTCTGTACTTAATTTTTTTTGTACTTTAATCATAATTGTACAGATATCATTTAACTCTTATTATTTAAAATACTGAAATAAAATCAAACCATAATGGGTGGGACGAGGGCGGTCCTTTACGTTAGTTCATCTTCACGCGTCTTCGTGCCTTTCACAATTTGTGTGGTTAATGACACGTATTTATTGCTTTATTGGTTTGTATATACCGACGAGTACATAAAATTGCAATACAATTATATTTTTAAAATGCAGGAAGATAAACACCAGCGGTTAAAGGAGTGCATACGTCACGATTTTAATTGTTTAGGACAATGACGAGATATTTAGGAAAATGATAATGCTCATGAGTCTAGTTTTATACTTATAGAATACGCAGCTAAATGAAAATAAAAAGAATTTAGTATCTAGGTAATAATTTTATTTGGTTTAAAGTATCACAATGACCGTCAAAATATTAATATAAGTCGAACTTTTTAGACTTTTATAAACCTAATTGCTTTATTCAGATCTTAATAAAAGTTAATCGTGGTAGGATTGTCGTGTAGGATTGAATTTTTGTTATACATTAACAAATGTATAACAAAAAACCAGTTTACCTTGATTCTAAATAATATATATTATTATTATCATTTTATATTGAGATCTTATACAAATCATCCGTTATAACCAAAAAAACTAAACGTAGTCATTTCTTTCATTTCCATAATTAGAAAACTTACTAATTTTTTACTCAATATGATCCTCGTTTATAAAAGAATATGCAGTCATAACAACTGTGATATGATATGATCAAAATAATGGTAAACATAAGTACCGTTTTTGTGTATAGGTATATGTTATTTTTTGTAATATATTATATCTTGTCTGCACATTCTACGCTGTTCGCATATTGCAAATAAAAATTATTTGTTATCTCAATATCCGATGCTTTCTTACTTTTTTAACCTTCTAAGTTTTTAATTGGTTTCTCTTATCAGAGCACATGTATTTGATTGTGAACTTAATGAGCCTACATTTTGATTCTGTAAATTTATTACTCTGTTAGGAAATTAAGTACCTAGATTTTGTAGTCGCTTTTTTTTTGCTTGTGTCATTTTTTTTCTTATTAACAGTTGTATTCTTCTTTGTATCTTTATATTGAATAGCTGCACTTTTTACTTTTAAATGATCCTTCTTTATTAACTAGGTTGCTATCCTAAGAATTACCCGCACCTTGCTCATTAGCAACTGCTTTTACTTTAACTGCTTTGAATGTTGATTGTTTTCCTTTTTTCGTTGTATGTTCCCCTAATAGAAAATTATCACTATTATACTTTGTTAACTACATATAACACTTAATCTTATCCCACGCTAAGCGGGGTTAGTACGCTATATTTTTTTCTCCCACTAACTTCTGTTATTCGTCATACTTACATTTACTCCTTTTACTTCATATCATTCCATCCATTTCTTCACGCATTGTATTCATTTATTCTTTGGTCTCCTACCTGCACATCCATTTACGTTCATATTCACTATCTTCATTTACATGGCATTTTTTCCTCCTCAACCCAAACCATCTTAACCACTCCCTAATCTTTTCTGTATTCGGCGCAACTTTCAAACTTCCTTTAATATCCTCATTTCGTACTTTATTTCTTGTCACCCCTATGTCCATCTTAGTATTCGCATTTCATTAACATGCACTCTTTTTTATCCTTCTTTTCCATTACTTACGTATAATAGTTACCTATCGTATAAATACATTCTAATAAATGTACTAGCTGAAGAAATTATTTATTTGTGGAATTTCCCTTTCACTTTTTGCGTTGCTCTTATATTGCGCGAGAGCTTTTTGCTGAATTATTTTCTTCTTTCTTTTTTAATTATTTCTGTCTCTTTTTCTTTTTCTACAGTTAGCAATTCAGGATCATTTTTTCCTCAGGACAATAACTTATTGTTCTGAGATTTTTTATTTCTGCGTACCGTCACCTTTGACATAGGTTTTCAAAATCAAATCAAAATATTCTTTATTCGAATATGACTTCATAGAAAGCTCTTTCGAATCGGTCATTTAAAATCATAATCCATTTGATACCAATTTCCAAATTCACCATTTAAACACAAGAAATAACAATAAACTTACCTTTCCGACGTACAGGCTTTAAAAACTAAATGCTTGTTTATGGGGAAATGTATAACTTTTTATAATAATATTCCATAAAGTGTTACTGATTTGCATTTCATAAGTTTAAAGCGCATGTAAAAATACTCATAAATTGAGCAAAGGTTATTAATTACTTATTATAAAGTCAACGATTATTAGAATGATGCTAATGCCTGGTGTTAATTTGTAGATATTATTAGTTTTATTGTTAAGAATTGTTGTATATTAACTATTTATGTAAACAAATATTGCTGTGTGTGGTATTGATACACCCTTTTGTAAATGTTGGTACATTTCTGATGTAGCTGTTAAGTTCCTTGCGTCCATTCTTCTTATCAGCTATAAGATGTCCTGAATGGGTATTCAGGATATCTTTGACTGTTGAATGGGTATTGAGGACTTTCTATACTAGTAGTATTCCATATGACATGACACTGTGAAAATAACTAAAGTAAATCAATGTTGCCGTTTCAACATCAGTAAGTTGTCTTGTTTTTTACTGCATTTGCTGCAGAACTAAGTCTGTTTGCATAGGACTCAATATGTGGATCCCATTGCAACCTTGAATCTAGTGTAATACCCAAAAATTTGTAAAGTCGATGAATTCAACAACTTAATTATTCATTTCTACAATAGTATCCACTTTCCTTACATTTGGCAATGAGAACTTAATACATTTAGTTTTATTTGAGTTTAATGATAAATTGTTCATTGTGAACCAATGCAATACTCTAGAGAGAGTACTATTTACAACGTCAATATTTTCGTTTCCTCTGTCAATCTTAAATATTAAAGAAGTATCATCTGCAAATAGTACTGTATCGCAAAGATTATAAGTGAAATGTGGGAGGTCATTTAATGTAAATTAGGAAAAGCAATGGTCCCAATATCGATTCCTGAGGCACACCCATAATTATAGGTGCACCAGCAGACTCAGTTTTATTAATAACAACTTCATCCCAAGAATTCAATATGTGGATCCCACTGCAATCTTGAATCTAGTGTAATACCTAAATATCGATCTAATTGTAGAATCGATGAATCCGACAGTTCGATTAATCATTTCCACAATAGTATCAACTTGTGTTGGCAATGAGAATTTAATACATTTAGTTTTATTTGAGTTTAATGATAAATTGTTCATAGTGAACCAGTGCAATACTTTAGAGAGAGAGTAATATTTACAACGTGAGTATTTCCGTTTTCTCCGTCAACCTTGCTCACTAGCTGTAAGGAATAATATTAAAGAAGTATCTTCTGCAAATAGTGCTGTATCGCACACATTGTTAGTGAAATGTGGGAGGTCATTAATATAAATAAGAAGAGCAATGGTCCCAATATTGATCCTTGAGGCACGCGCATAATTATAGGTGCACCAGAAGACTCAGTTTTGTTAATATAACAACTTTCTGAACCCTATTAGACAAATAAGACTCAATAAGTCTAATTGCTTCTTCAGAGACACCATAATGCTTGAGCTTATTATAAGAGTTTGGTGACCAACGCAGTCAAAAGCCTTTGATAGGTCACAAAATATACCAATTACATCTTGTCTTGTCAATACCAGTTACACTCATTATAATATTGCCTTCCGTCAACAGTATACCGATTTGTACTAATTATTAAAATGTTATATTTGATCTTAAACAAATGCATTTACGAACTCTCATCATTATCCTCAAGATTTGTCATTACTATTCCACATAATGTCATTCTTCTCAATGCGCGTCATTATCCTGGCAGCCCAAATTCAGGACAATGACGTTAGGGAAAATGATGAAATCGCAAAAAACTTGACCTAATATGTTTTACGCAAGTGGTATTTCAAAAAAAAAAATTTTAAATTATGTTCACAAAACTTCCATATTTTGCAATATGAAAAAGACTTACAATAGGACAGAATGAATATACACGGTGTTTCATAATAACCAATAAATATTTTATCGTTATCTAAAACTAATTATTAAATAGTTTTTCCCGTAATGTTATTCAACCCAAAATTTTAATGTATATCATAGTATCATCATCATGTCTATGATTTACATGAACATTTGGGTTGAATGACATTACGGGAAAACATAAATGACGTTTGTAATGAAAATTTTTGGAGAATTAATTTTAAAGGCTTCTTGCAAAAAACCAACGCTTTGTATCTTCACCAAAGCATGTGTCCGACTTTGGTGCGGGGAGGTCTGTTCACCCTGCCACAAGTTTCCTCCCCCCTCTCGTCTCTAACTCAACACTAAATTGAAAACAAACATTGCGCAGGACAATGACGCGCATTTTTGGAACACGAGTTTTTTCTTTATTGACTTAGCGGGTATTGGTAATTTTATCAAAAGTATGAAGCTTGATTAGTTATAATTACAGCACACAATAGCCAATAGCTCAAAGAATTCACCTTTTTTCATATTATCCAAATATAGTAGCGCATGAGCCGTGGCGACACGTGAAAAAATTGCAATTTTATTGGTTTTATTTTAACAACTTTTTTATTATTAATTTATTATAATCGAGGCTGAGAGGAACATTTTCGTTGATTATTTTACTATCAAAAAAAAATTCTTTTAAAAAAATATACACACATTCTCGAGAAATTTTGAAAGACATGAATTTGGAGCCTTTCAAATATTGACCCTGTTATTCTAAGTGGTGGGATATAGATTTTTGAAGTGAGAACTTCTTTAGCGGCGTTGTACACTTTTTTTATAATGGGTAAAAAAATGTTAAACTCGCGTCAGGACACGTGACCGTCAGGACACGTGACCCTGATCGAAATTCGTAAGACCAATTAAAATTAAAATGGCCGCAGGAACTGTCGAGGTGCGGTGAGGGGTCCACGTAAGCCGGCCGAGAACAATAGCGGCTGGCAAAAGTACTGGAAGTCACACGTCACTTGAGACAGTTTTAATCAATTTATTTACTTTGCTAGGAAAAATCTAAATTGTGCTTTTATTTGATTTTGTTGTAAATATTAATTAGGTAAGTTAGTATAAATTAAATATTATTTATTTGTTATAAAATTACGTTTTTAAGTAGTATATTAATGTCTGTTTTGATCATATTTTAAATTTAATTGTAAATATTTTGATTCATTATTACTAGTTATATAATTATGTACGCACAACGTTACAACAGGAAGTTGATTTTTCTGAGGGATAAACTTTTTAATGTAATATAAATTGTCATGTTTGTGTACGATAGCGCAATAAATAAATATTGTATTCTACCACATAAAAGATAGTACTTTTATTCTGATAATTAAAGCAATTCGTGCAAAATTATTCCATAACCATTCCAAAATATCCAAAACGCACAACGTTAATACTTAAGTTTTCACTTCTGCCGGCACTCCCGGAGTGCAACCCGTAATTTTATTTTTGCATTTCATCCACGTTAAGTGAAAGCATGTAAAATCAAACACAGCCCAAGCATAGCTTCCGTTTTTAACGTCATTCATACCCATAATTTGTTAAATTTTCCGCAATTAACCTAGCTAGCACCCTGACACGTAGTTTTATATAGGCACATACCTAGTTAAGGTAGATAGGCACTTACCTACTATTAACATAGGTTACAAAGACTTTTAGAATAGGTATTCAAATCGTAAACATCGCGTTTTATTTTATTGAATACTATTAAACTTAACATAATAAATAAGGTAACTACTTGGTTAAATATTAAGACGAAGGTACTTATTTTTATTTTCATTGCACATCCTTCTATCAAACACGAAGATTCGTTGCTTGTTTTACAATATGAAAAATATCCGTGCACGGCATTTCTACGCTTCCTACCCATTGCACACAAAAATGATTGATATTGCGTTAATTAATATCCACTCTACAGTAATCAAAACATCTACGATCCCTTTATATGAGTTAGTAAACCTGTTGCAAGTTGCAATGTGCGATTTGAGCTCAGCGGCGGCGCGCATAGGCACATATTTTTCCTCACCCGTTGGGGCCCCTTATCCACCTGCCCCGCGGCCAGTGACGCCCGCGCGTATGATTTCAGTACAGAAATAAAATAAGGGTTAAATAAGTGTATAAATGAAGGATATCGGTACAGAAATTCGCCTTGTATAGAATTTTAGTACAGATATTTTTACTGATACTATATCAATATTTTATACTGATAAGCAGTCCCTGTCTGGACTTTCGCTTGACACTATTTTTTGGGACACCCTGTATATGAATCTGTCTAAACTGTGGTTATTATTGTCATATTATAGTACTGTAGGTTGCTGGTTGCTTCATAATTATGTCCATAATATGGTACCTTGACTGGGCAAGGTATCAATCAGATTTAGTGCCACCTGCACAGTTCTTATATGACATTTTAATTGTATATGATGAATAAATAAATTATAAAAATATTTGGTGTTTATATAGGCACATACACGATTGCTATTACCCACAAAATAACTCGATATTAAGATGTTTTATGGTTGATTACCGACAGAATTAATATAAGAAACCTCACTTTAGATCCCCTTTGATAGGACAAAACAAGTAGACATAACCAAAATTTTAGTCCAATGATTTCGAATATCTCCGGTCTCCCATAGAACAAGTCTATAATTTTAGTACCCCTAGAATCTGTATATTTTGATCTACATAACTGACTAGAAATCATCAGTGTACGGCTTAGGCCCAAGTTCCTAAGGAAACTCGCCGATCTCCTTTATACAGCTATTTACTCATGTAAATATTTGTTTTTCGAAAATTATAATTCGCTTGTTTTTTCCTTAATTGTTTTTTTTTCTTTGCGTCACTCAGTTTACAAAATGGAAAACTTGAAATATCGTGTTATTTACGAGTACGAGTTCCACCGTGGCACCAGTGCTGCAGAAACGGCTCGAAGGATTAATGATGTGTATGGCGACGGTGCCGAGAAAACTCAGTGCGTTTTTGATTCCAACCTTTTCGTTCTGGAAATTTCAACCTGCAGAACAAGCCCCGTGGACAGCCGGAGGCCAAAGTTGATAATGAAGAATTGAAGGCTATTGTGGAAGAGGATCCATCGCAAACCACGTCTGAGTTAGCTGCAGGCCTCGGTGTTAGTGATAAAACTGTTTTAATCCACTTGAAGCAAATTGGGAAGGTGAAAAAGCTTGAAAGGTGGGTACCTCACGAATTGAGTGAAGCAAATCAATAAACGCGCGTTGACTGCTGCGTTGCATTACTTAACCGGCACAATAATTAATGGATTTTAAATCGAATCATTACTTGTGATGAAAAGTGAGTACTGTACGATAATCGGAAGCGCTCATCGCAATGGCTGAACCCTGCCGAACCAGCAAAACTATGCCTCAAGCGGAAATTGCGAACTCCAAAAAAGTTACTTTGAGCGTTTGGTGGACCTATTTAAGAAAGCTGTAGTGAACGACACCAGCACTAGGTGTCGTTCACTACAGTTTTCTTAAATCTAGTCAGACGATTACGACAGATGTCTATTGTCAGCAACTGCAAACCATGATGGAAAAACTAGCTGCTAAACAACCGAGGCTGGTCAATCGCTCTAGGCCACTGCTGCTTCATGATAACGCTAGACCACACACTGCACAACAGACGGCTACCAAATTAGAGAAGCTTCAAATGGAATGTCTAAGACATCCACCGTACTCTCCGGACCTTGCTCCAACAGATTACCATTTTTTTCGAAATTTGGATAACTTCTTGAAAGGGAAAAAATTCAACTCGCATGGGGTAGTCCAAACCGCCTTCAAATAATTTATTGATTCCCGTCCGAATGGTTTTTTTACACATACATGGATGCCGCTAGGAACATGGGTCTTCAAACTATTTCCAGTGCTACTTTCGCTGTATCGATTTTACCATTTGATTAAATATTTTATTTTTATATAATTATGATTATGTTCAAGATCTATTTGATTTGTAATAATAATAATAATTATTATTTGTTATTGAGTTTTTAAGCTGACCAAGATTCCGATTGTTAGGGTTACCACCTGGTATCGTGTGCGGGGCGCACACGTAATCTGGGTGGTCGATTGTTAGGGTACATTAATTTTATATAATATTTTGGTATTTTATCAAACGTAATAATATTGTTGAATTCAATAAAGAGTGTTATAAGTGTCACTTCCGCTACGATACCGCGTGGTAGAGCTGTTTGGTGCGCAACATGGCAACGCGTATGTTGAAACGTACATCGTTACCGACATGCACATCGTTATCGACACGCACATCGTTACCGACGCGACACAGCGCTATTTAAGCGGTCGGAACTTGGTTGGTCTCGGGGTTCAGTCCATGAAGCGAAAACAAAGTTTGTTTTTGCTTCATGGTTCAGTCGTTATCCACTCATCGAGTAGATTAATTATTGTACTTATCAAGTGAATATTTGTATACTTATTAATTATTGCACTTATTAAGTGATATTTTGTACTTATCAATCGATTATTAGAGTAAGTCGTTGAAAGTTAAATAAAGTATTGTGGAACTATAGCAGAGTTTTAGTGCCTCAAGGTGTGAAAGTAAGTAGCTGAACCGGAGTTCGGTTACACTATGAGATAGCAAAAGTGCATAGATAGCAATGGTACATACTTTGATTGAATAAATATATTATAATACTAGCATCTGATGTTAGCCTCGATGCGTTTCTTATAAGAAATGTTAACATTTTTAGCCACCCTAATATTGTTACAAATGAAACGGTATTAACTGATTTTTCGTGCTGAATTTTGACGTCTCACCTACTTAGTCCAGTAACTTAATATTTCAAATGATATAAATCAAAACTATAAATATGTTTCAATTTATTAATGAAATCCACTGAAAAATCTTTTTGATTCACGAAAAAAAAGTGTCTAAATGTCAAATTTGAAAGCTGTCAAAAAATAGTATCGGAGGTCCCATCTATTAACAAAATTAAATGGGTATTTGATGTTCTTTTCGTGGCAAAAATGTTTATGTGGAACATACGAAACCAGCACGAAATGTTAACACCAAAGGCAAATAAAACGCGTTGATGCTAAAAATGCCGAAAATGTTGCATAAATATCCGTGCTTAACTGGAACGGGCCGTAAAAGTACTGCTGACTGACATATTCTCTGTAATCTGTGAACTATATCCCTCTGCTTGCCAATACCAATGAATTTAAAAGTTATTAATAACAAGTATTTAATCTGTGATTACCACTGTTTGTCAGCGGGAATTAAACATTTTTAATTAGTTAGTTTTAAAGCAAATCGATATTGGTCCTAAATGAAGCAATGCTAAATAAAGTTTAATTTAAATATATATAAAATGTTTGAGTGGGCTTATGCTGGAGCTAATAGAGCTGTTCCCAGAAATGTGGGACCAGAATGTGCGTATTTTTTATCACATCAAAGGCAGATTATTGAAACACTTATTGTTTGTACAATCTGCATTATAACTATTGTAAGTATTTATAAAATAATGCAATTATTTCGACCAGTAATCGTATATTTATAAGGACGCATGATCTATTTTAATTAAATTAAAAAGTCGCACTTTATCAGCAAACGAAAGGTTAAAAGAACCATAAACTCGTAATTTCTTTTAGAGAAATTTGTCTTGCGATTTCATATATGTTATAGCTCAGAAAAAATATACACGCAAATATTTAATGATCCTTAGTCGAATGATAAAATCATCTAAATGGGCTATTTCTGGTTAACCATATAATTCAATTAAGTTATTGATTTGTTCCTTCTGCCTGTGTGTATTCCTTCATTTATTTGCCGGGCTTATATACCTCTGTTCTGTTCCTATATAAAAACTACATTTTGTTATATATTTGATAGTTCAGAATTTAAAAGCAAAAATCATCTCTATTTATTACCTTACACTTATAGGTATTTTATCTAAAAGATTTAATAAGCATAAATAATATATGTATAATAAGTAATCATTGTGGAGGCAGGGAGAAGTGGGTGTCATTTGGCTAATATAATAATAATATAATGATGATTAAAACAATATTTCTAGTAAGGAAATTTATAAAATTAAATTGTTACTACTACTTTTTTAATTCCCTATCAAATACATAAAATGTTTCAGATAAAAACTTATCCAAAGCTAAATATACCCAAAGAAGACAATTATGTTAAGAGTGATAGAGGAGGGAAAAGACTACTTGTTATATTATTGGCTCTCTTATGGGGGATGGAAATTGGTTTCAAGTTTGCATCTCGCACTGTAATATATTTGTTAAATCCATGTCATGTTACAACATTAATACAAGTAAGTATTTTTAGTTGCTTAACAATTCATTTTTTTAAATATTTATCTATTATTTCTTTTTCTTTCAGATATATTTATTAGCAGCACCACCAAGTAAAACTGTTACTACATTATTTCGTATTCATTTAAATTTATTGAATGGGCCGCTGCTGGCATTTTTGTTTCCTGAAACAGCTTCTAGAACGGTAATTGTTATATCTAAATATAATACTCTGATTTAATATTAAACAACATTTAAATCAATACAACGAAAATTTCACATGGGGCAGCAGTCAAACTTGCATTTTCAACATACTGTGTTGATGCCATGACCACTGAGGATTCTATTTTTACTGTTAGTAGTTCAGATCTAATTGAGATCCTCCAATCCAATCTCAAGATCCAATATTTACATATGCCATGAAATATGAAGAAAACTTACAAAATCCTGCATGAGGTGTGATTATTTTGTATTGATTCTTATATTGTTTGATTGGTCTCATTCATGGAGCTTGGTGAATTCGGTGATGCATTGGTGCTTGAGTCCTGCACCTGATTTCTTCTCGATAATATTGGCTAACCATACCATTAGACTATGCAAATAAAAGAACAAAGTGTGTACTGTATTAAACTCTCTATTAAAATTGGCTGCAGTAACCGAATATCAGATAGGAGTAAATTATTAATGTAATTTGCAATTTATTTAACATTTAAAAAAATATAGGGTTGCAGATACAAAAAGTAAATTAAATACAATACTACTTGATTAAGAGTTGACTATTTTGTGTAGTTTATTAGTTATTGATGAACTCAGACTGAAATAATTCTGGGTAGGTAAACATAAAAATGATTTCAGTTTGAACACAGTAAGTAAAAAAACCTATTATAGTATTTTTTATGTAGGATGGGTTGGGTGACACATTTCACCTATTTTATGTTATATGCATAACCTTTACATCTGTCTGTAATACTCAGTATTTTGAAAGCATTAACATATTTAAGTTTGAAGTCATCCAGTTTTGTTTAATTGCTCACAGCACAATTTTAAGTTATTGAATAAAACTGGATAATTCACAAAAAATACATAACTTTTTTCCAAAATATAGTATTTGGTTGTTTATTCATAGATATAATCATATAATCATTGGGTTATCATCATACATCATATATTATTATACTAGAGCTTTTATCCTTTTGTATATGTCAACCCTATACATATATTATACATTCTGTCAAAAAAGTAGTGTTTGATGTCTCCAAGTATCTATAATTTAATAGGGTGTTAAAGATTCTTCATGTCAGTTACACGGCAACAGTTTTTTATGTCTGTGCTTGTCTTTTGTAGTTTTTCACTGATTTTGACATACAGATATTAATCGAAATATAATCACAAAGTTTAATGAAAGAAGTTTCTCAAACTGTGGCATGTGGGATTTTATTTATAGGATTTGAGCATCCATTAGGTTAAATCCGTTGTGATTGAATTTAGTTGCAAGGAAGTAAAGGAAACCTCAGAGTGTTACTTTATTGACTTGGAGTATAAATAATAAATTCTAAATCAAACTTCTTATATACCTAAAACAATGGATAAACCTGTAACTATAGATGGACTTCATCATGGTGTCCGTTACCACAAATTTTGACCTTAGTGAAAATATCACAGTTTCAGAGATATTTCATCATCACAGCTCATACGACCCCCCCCCACCAGGCCTAGTGCAGATTAGTTGACTTCACATACACCTTTGAATTACTTCGCAGGTGAATACAGGTTCCCTCACGATGTTTTCCTTTACCTTAGGAGCGTCAGATAAATGTACATATGAAATTCGTGAAACGAAAAACACATTGTTACATGGCAGCACCGCAGTCCAGTGCCGAGGCCACAGCGCCACCGACGCTCGAGATATTTACTGGTTTTGAATTATTCGAAAATTTCCAAGCAAGTGCGATTAGTTCTTATACTCGTAGTGCCATTTCTACAAATGGAGAGGTTTTTCGATTTCGTTTTTTTCCATTTCACAAGCGATAGTTCAGCTATCAAAACAAAGACTTAAATTTAACAAACTAGCGTAGTGTTTAAAAAAAACTAAACACAAATAAAATTAAAAATGAAATTTATTTTCTTTCATGTTTGATCAGCTACAGTGTAAAAAAATGTAGGACCCTCATCATGCCCATCATCTTAAAAACTTGCTTAGCTATTCTAGATTCCAAAAAAGTATCATAAGCCTAGGTATTCTAAATATTTTATTTTCATAACTACTAGAATAGCAAATAGTGTAATGTATTCAAAAGTAATGAACTCATTATGTTTTCTTTTTAAATAGAGGTTCTTTAACAAATTCTTGCCACAGTATAATTTACATATTATTTTTATTACATACTAGTGGGCCCCGCGGACGTTGTCCCGCCCGATTACAGCGCCACCTACCGGGTACAACTGTACGTTTAAACCTTCCTTGGACCTATTCAAACACACACAGAAAATTTCGTAAGAATCGGTCGAGCCGTTTCAGAGTTTTTGCGAGACAAACACACAGCATTTCATTTTTTTATATATATAAGAAGAAGATTATAAATCTGATTAAAATTTATTTTGGATTGCAGATATTTGTAGAAGCTGCATTATACTGGATACAACATGGCATGATGTTTGTCATACCCTATTACTTATTAAGGATTGGTGGTAAGAGAACGAAAACATATCAATATATTCTTTTTTAATCTGACATTTCATTAAAAAATTATATTTATTTTCTTTCAGGAGTATATAATATTGAACCATTTTGGGATTTCAATTGGTCTATATTTAGTTACTGTCTAAATTTGCTGTATCACTTCATAATTTTACAAATTATAGCAATTGTAAGTATAACTAAGTAAACAAAGGACAATGGGTAATTTGATCCACTGATCAACTTCCGCGGCCACCTCAAAAATGTTTCATATTCATTCGAAAGTTAATAATAAGATAAGATACACAACTGTTAAATTTTTATTAGGTTTAATTAATGTTACTGCAACTAATTTTAAAATGGTATGCTATAATATACTATAAGACATAAGGTTGTGGTGAAATAACAGACAATACTAACAATGACAATGTTCTGTATCAAATAACCTTATTTCGGATTGTTTCCAACAGAAAGACATGAAGAATAACATATAATTTTTCCATAGACCACTTCCCAACCCAACAGAACCTTCCTATCCAACTTCATCTCCCTAACTGCAATGTCTGCTCAAAGCAAACGTATTACTGGACAACATCGAAAGTAATCCCGTCCACACAGTGAACGGTGAATCAATAGGCTGTCCAGCATCCCCTGAAAATTCTGCAGATTCTGAGACTTGAAAAAAGAATTAATCAATAAAGAAAAAATTACGTCTCGGGCGGGAATAGAACCCGCGTCTTAAGCACTGGGCCACCAGAGGCCCAATTCCACTAATAAGTTGCAGCCGAAACTAAACCGTTGCGATCGACCAATGGGAGCGCGTATATTGCCATTCAACTGTTCGATGACGTGATAATCTAATGGTGCGTTCCGAATTGCGATAAAAGCGATAATATCGCGAATCCGACCAAATTAAATCGTTACAAAATATAAAGGCTATTGAATCAGTAGGTTATGTTGTGACTTTGGTCGGATTCGCGATATTATCACTTTTATCGTTTTACGGAACGCAGGGTAATATTATGCAGGCAGGCCCATTATGGATCTTTCATCGTATGACATGGTATAAATTTGAGAAAAAGAAGTCATGAAATGCTGCATTGCGTATTACCGATCTCCAATGATATCATCACTATAGCATAAAATTTCAATGATGTCATCATTAAATAATGAACAAATGATCGAAAATCTGACCGGAAATCGTTTCGTTTTGCACTATGATGTCTTAAGATATCATTTATAATAGGCGATATCATTTATGATTGGTCGATCGCAACGGTTCAGTTTCCATTCGGCTGTAACTTATTAGTAGAATTGGGCCTCAGCTTCTCACCAGCCCTGACGAAATTTGAACAGCATTGATCTCCTTTGTAATTTGTTAGGCTAAATTACTTTATTCTACAATATAGTTAGTTTTTGTCTGTCCAAATTTTCATATTATTTACACAGAACATATATTTTTTGGGGTGGGCGCGCATTTTGGTTAATGGGCCTAATCTCCATACAAATCCGCCTATTGCCATTTGAGAGTCATTAAAACTGTAATGTTTTAGACCTTGATTTATTTGTGTCATATATTGCCATGTGATTTTAAGCTAATCAATTCAATGTCAATGAGGAATTACAATACAATGAAATTGAATAATATACCTAGTCTTATGTTTGATCAGTAATTGAATTTTAATAAACTAAATTGAAAATAGAATATTTAAACAATAAGTACTTACTTTAAAATATACTATTACAAATACTGTATGTATTAAAATACTCGTTTATACTATTAAAATGATGCCTTATAGTTTTAATTCAGATTGAATTTTGTAGTTCCATAAATTTTTGTTTGTTTGTTTCAGCCTGCCCAAGTTAATTTAAACCACATGTTATGCCCAGCTATATTAGACCCATTTGATGGGCCCTGGTTTCGTATAGCAGCTGTAACACATCAAGCTTTACTTTGTCCAATCTTATGCAAATTGTATTGTTTGATAGCAGAATTTTGCCTCACCAAGTTTCCTCCGACAAAAGTAAAACCGTATATGAAGGATATATTGCAAGACGCCACAAATGTGGGCGACACGTCACCAAACAAGCATGACTAGTATTGATATAGTTCTCATCATTGACATACGGCTGTAACCTTTCTGAGTAGCTAGAATCTCTTATAATAAATTGCCTATTGTAGTAAAGAACAATACATCATCGCGTCCATTTAGTTGAGTAAAACATTAGTTGATAAGTTGTTATGAATTTACTATTGCAAAAATACATAACTGACATTACATTCATTAATAGTTCACAGAGGCTTCTTTCGAGGATCGAAAAACGTACCATTTGTTGTTGTATATTGCTGCGCTTTTCTTAGTGATGATGAGGTAACTCGCTGTCTTCACAGCAATGTACAGCTAATAATGGATGCGAAAATGCAAGTCACTAAGTCATATTATTCTAAATAGGCTCCTGTCTCGTTTTACATAGTATTCTTACGAATAGGGATATCTTTTTTTTCTCGAACATTATCAGTTAGACAGAGATATCCGACATGCCATAATGTGACGTGTCGTCGCGTCATATAATTTAATATAAGTTTAATACTTAATTATATATTTATCAAATTCCTTAAAATTACATTGTGTTCGACAAAAACGTTATAATATACAAAACTCTGTTTTGCAAGAATGAGAAGGAATGCAATTTTCGACAGTTTATAAAAATGTGTAATGTACGAGTATTATGTGCTGGCAGAGGACCATATCAAAGACACAATCCCCATTCTATGCAAATTCCGTATTGTTTTTTTATAAAAAGTTGCCTCTTCGTAGAGCTGGCAAACAATTTATTCTTTTTGTTGATTTTGGTAAATTGCAATTTACACAAACGGAGAATTGTACTTGAGCTAGTCAGGATAGTGTTCAAATTATAATACTACTATCAGTTGGTGACCTTGCGAAGGTATAATTAACTGTGTAATTTGTGACGTTTGTAATAATTCCGATAGCAGTAATTTTTTTTTGTTTGCTATTGCAAACAGTTTTTTAGTGTCTGTGAAGAACAGAGTGGCAATTCTATCATCGAAAATTTAAGCATCGTATCGTTTGATTGGTAAATTATTCTGATACAATTTTTTCCAGTCCGTGCAGTAACTGATGTAGATTGTATATGTCGCTGTTCCCTTTAGTTCTGTGGATGTCGTAAGTAGTCGACTATGAGAGCTTCACGCCGTCATATCTCTGCAAAGAGATTGAAATCTCAAAACTTAACCCTTTATTTACCTGTCTGGCTAGCATTGTTGTAGGCCAACTCCTCGACTAAGGAGAAACTCGTGTGCAGCATACGTGGGACATACTATAACGTGTTAATTAAATTGCATAAAACCTGAAATTAGTTTGTTTCGAATTCCGAATCGAGAGAACAATCGATTCCACTAATTAAAAATATGGGTCAAATTTTATCAAAAGTAAAAAAATAATTAACCATACGCCGCTTTTTAAATTTAACTCTATCGTCGTTCTCTTTCGGCCGTACCATATACCATATATTTTTAAATTTGCAAGATATGCAACAAAACAAAAAAAGGAATAAAAACCTAATTAATAAAATAAACAAAAAAGTAATAAAAACAAAATTATAATACACCAATTTTTGAAAAAAAAATCAATGTTCTACACTACACCCAGGATCGAACTACTGCCACTCAGATTTAAAGTCGAAGCTCGAACGCACATGACCAGTGGGGCTAGCACGCAGGAGAATCGAAAATCGAATCGAAATCCGAATCGAGGAGTTTGTATGGCAATTTTATTAGTTCTGCTACTCACCGCCGTGGCGCTAATAAAATTGCCATACAAACTCCTCGATTCGGATTTCGATTCGATTTTCGATTCTCCTGCGTGCTAGCCCCACTGTCCTGTCCTATATGAAGTTGTGAAATTAAAGACCTCATGTTATTTTGTAACGCGACATGCGATAGATGGACGTAAAATTTTGTGGCGATGTAAAAAAAGTTTCACTCTATAAGGAAATCAACATCAGTATAGCTTGATTCTTGACAATTTAATCGTAACGTTCTCTCTCGGGAGTACTACCTATAGGATATTATAATATTACACTTAAATTTAGGTGACTCGAATGTTATACGAAGATCACTGGTTGTGACTCGTTACTCTTAGCAATTCGCAATTTATTTCAATTCTCATAATTACTAACAAAATTGCAATAGCGTCTACGCAGACATTAACAACGATCAATGAGCAGCAAAATATAATTTCAGTTTTGATTTATATTTTTAGTTTCTCCGCCAACCACCACCACCCCATCAAATAAATCGAGGGAAAGCTATATTATTAGTTTCTTTTACATTGCTGAGTTGTACGTGTAAAATTATATGCTGTTTCTTGTATAATTTATTTGTTTTGCTTCGTCTTAATCGAAATTTCCTTCGGTAAAAGAACTCTAACCACATTAACCCATAATTAAACAGCGTTGTGTAAGAACGAACAACGATACAAGCGACATTTTAACAAGGTATATAAGTAAACGAAAAACAATGTACCTAATCTATAAGTGATTTGTTTTCAAAAAACCGAACGCCGGCCGATTCAGGTGTTGGTATATTTGCATGTTTGTCTTGTTCGAGAAAATAGGCAGACGAAAAAAATTACATAGAGTCACTTCACATCGACGACGTATTTGGGCGAAAAATCGAATAGGCGATCACGAATAGCGATGTGAACTGCCAACATGACCTTTGGTATTTTGTTGATGACTATGAGCGGTTGAAAATATATCAGAATCCATTGACATTGCTGTTTTTTATTTTTCGTATTCTTGAGTCGTAACACTAGCGCCAAATTGGTTCTGTACTCTGCTATATTTTGTGGATACTGAGACTCAAACTCACAATATCAATGTCGATCTCACGGATTTCTAGAGACGTCTCTAGCGAGGACAGGTTTGTAGTGTTTTGTCTCAAGTATTAAATCTCTTCGCAGATTAGGTAATGTTAATAGATTTATACATAGTATGTAGTATTATTATAGTTTTTTTTGAGAATCAATGATCAATCAAAGTAGGTTTCAAAAGTAAGCCTACTGGTCTGTCTTTTAATAATGTAGGTAGGTACCTATACTAGAAGTAAATTAATTACATTGTAATATTTTGATTACACTTTGATTAACTCTAAAGAAGTCGTATTATCAAATTAAACGACATTAGTGGCGTACATACCTATAATAGTTGGTTACAGATTAAAATTAAAACTGCATCATTAGTTTTTGAAAAAAAAAATATTTTCCTAGCCGGCAGTCGAATCAGCAGGAGTTGAAAAAAACATTCTGTACCAACCAAAAGTGTCGCTTATAGGGACCAAGTTCTGAGAAGTATGAAATAGTGCAAACTAAAGGAAAGGGCTCATTTCTTATCAATTTTTCGAAATAATAATCATCGTTATAAATAAATAGTTGGATCCGACGTCTCAATGATTGTACTGTATTCAGCATTGCCATCAAATTCAAATCAATACATGTAGTTTCGGATTTGGCCATCCGGGTACACTTGAAAAGTTCGTCCTACTTTGTGTAGGTAAGCGAACTGTTTACCTACTGAATCAGTTCTTACATAACGCGGTTCTATTATATGGATATAATATACTCGTACAATATGGATGAATCCTTCTTTCTATATGAATCCTTTCTGTATTATTGACCACTAATGTGTGTAGTATTTAAGATAGTGCCTATTTGATTCTTTAGTATTAAGTATAGGCATTGAAATGCGTATCGCCTCGTCAATTAAAAATTCCAGGCGAATAATTTTGCATTTAAAATAATACCTACGTATTTTGGTTATAATTTAGTTAGCAAGGTACTTGGCAAGTTGATAAAAGTTGTAACTAGTAAAAATGGAAATTTTACTACATATTTGTACAACTTTTATTTTCGAAAATTACAGCCTCGTTTTTCTCTATGTATCGCCAGCGGCGTTGTTGATTATGCCAGATGTTGAAACGGTTGTTTTAGTTGGTGATGTAAATGTATTTTCAAAAATTTAATTTAATTACTTGCAACTGTTACAATGATATGAATATTCACAAGGTTATTTGCCGTCTATAGGTAACTCTTCCTAAACAAAGGTGGTTCAAAGGCCGTGCCTGTTGCAATAGTTTGTATAGTATAATTGGAGTTAATTGTGCGAGCGTACAATGGTTTATCGAAATTTGCCTCAGTGATATGTCATGCGAAAGGCTATTTAGTCGATTCTGTGTTCACTTGGTGGCTTAAAAAAATATTGAACTATCAATACCACAATATTTTTGACATAAGTACCACCTATTACAAATTACTCAATCACAATAAAGTTGGAATACATCTTTGAAGAGATTTTGTTATTCCATTGTCCGCGGATAAATTAAGCATTTGTTATTTACGTTCAGATGGAAATGTAACGAGAACCCCATAAAATGTTATAATGTTTGTATAATATGCTATGTCATTTTTAATTTAAGAGTAAGATAAGTAATTCATTAAGGAGCTACAAGCTTAGTTTATTTGTAAGTATTGTTTTAAAGAGAAAAAGATAATGTAAGGTCATCTGGCGGGTTATTTGTCTATGAAAAAACCTATCGCGATCGCTTATAATTTGACAGTCGCAGTCCATCGATTACCCCTTTATTAAAGGCAGTCGGCACAGAGTCTTATGTTCACGGCGCAATGGCTGACAAATTATAAGCGATCGTAATAGATTTTTTCTTAGACAATAACCCCACTGGTTTTATAACAATGCATTTTATTGCGATTCCAGCTAAAGGCTTTTAATTACGATTAATTCAGGGGTTCATGAAATAAGTACATGCCTAGTCTATTTAAATCGTACTATAAGAGGTTTCAGTACAACAAAAGTTGGACAAGTACAGCGCTGTTTAAATGCGAGGACGCACGCCCGTGTTGTAATAAAAAAAACTTAACGATCAGGGTTAAGTTAAAAAAACCTGGACATAGATTCATATTTTGCCCTCAAACTCTGGATTTTTAAAAATAGATTTTTGTTTGTTTGTATTTATTAAATTTTATTTATTTGAGACGGACTCTGCTCTTCATGACATTATGGATTAATCTTTTTTATTTAAGTAATAAGTTTCATCGCTATTTATTGTCAGTGGTGAGGACAGACCAAAAGCTGGACAGGTTGAAAAACTCCGTGAATTACTTTTTCAAAATTATAGAATAGTTACTTTGAGAAAAATTTGCTATATTTGGGATACTGCCCTTCCAGTTATTGCTGTATAATTCCATCCTGTCAAAGCTGTACAACTTCGATTCGACCCTATGTTTCCTACGTGCGGTCCCACTTTTGGTGTGCTGACAAGCTCAGACCTTTGGCATGTCATGGTCCTAACTATCGCCCAATCAAATTGCGAGAAATTGTCTTAAGTCAATAAAGCGTATAATTCTCATGTTATACACAGGACTTATAATCGAATGCGATTCTATTAGATATGCTAGTCACATAAATCGTTACCAAAAAAAGTTAATTATAAGTAAACTCTTGCATGTTCCATCTTTTGCACTGTGATAAAGCGTTTATATTTAGTCTGACTTAGGGTCAAATGGTGAAATGACCAATTCACTTAATCCAACATTAGCAATATTTCAATATTATACTTAGTAAATAATATAGATAATATAAAATGCTATTAATATTATTACTAACTACTTTGGCCCGTTAACTGTTATCTCCCAACTTGGGTTATAATAATGAAATCGAGAACTAAATTATCTATCATGCATGATCTCAAAGTTCACTCTATAAACATATAGTACATTATTATTTCAAAAAAATATTCTGTATATTACTATGATAGATATGGGTGGGTTGGGTATACTATGTTAACAAACTTTTATAATTGTAATCATGCCATAGAATGTGACCGGTCGTCAATCCTTATTTTGGATTGCTGGTAAAAATTAAAAACGGTTATGGTAATGTCTCTCCGATCGTGCTTATCGTTAGCGACGCGTACCTACACGCTTCTTACTACGATGTTTGAGCTGGGAACTGAAGGTTGAGGTTTATTTATTTAATTTTTAGAAATATTTCTTATAAGTTTTACTTACAACATTCACAAAAAAGTATGTTGAATGATCGTCAAACATTAAAAAGAAGAATCAATCAGAATCATTGAGTTGAAATGAATGTACTTAGTTACTTCTTTTCTCTGATTCGCTTTGATACAGGGATGGTAGGTATAAAATGAAAAATAATAGGGAAAATCCCAAAGAAAAGATAAACAATACTAATATAATTTGTATGGAAAATTACTAGAAAAATAATGTTTTCGAAACTGCCCTGCGAGCATGGACTTGTCGATCGACATATTATATAGATCGACGAAAGAATCTGTCCTTTTCACTCCTTAGGAATATCTGTCCAATTTATCGATTTTTGTTGAGTATGTCGATCTTAGCTGTCAAATTTTGTTTATCGAGTGTTCCATTCTCGCAGGGGTTCCGAATCATTAGTTTCGAAAGTGACCGAAGGCACAGTTTAACAATCATACAGTTTGGAAACGCGTTTGATATCGGACGATGCCGCCGGCAGCGTGGGAACTTAAGCTGCCACTCGCAAATGTGTAAGGGTTGTCAAAAAAGAAAAATAATTTAAATGCGATTATAATGTAATTTATTTACAAGAAGTACCCATATACCTAACTAAGTACATTTACATAATGTTAGGTAGCTACGTCAGATAGGTGATCGGTGCTCGTAGGTGAATTAAAGTACAGACATCGAATACCTACCTAAGTTTGCCATATTTTAAAGGTATAAAAATGTCTACGAAGTAAAAAAATTGCATTAAATTTTTTTGTCGTCTCTTACGACATCCACGGGAAGATACCTAGGTAGCGGCGATACATGTATTATAGAGTATATTCATAGTTCAGAATTAACTATAAACTATATTTTAAATTACACAACTATTTTAGTCGGTTTTTTCGACATCCACGGGAAGATAGGTAGCGGCGAGACATTTATTCTAGAGTTTATTCAAATATAGTTGAGAATTAACTAGGAAGTATTTATTATTATTGCACTAAACTCTCATAGTGCATAGATGCAGATTGTAACTTTTTAAATCTTGAAGTTATGCTTTAACCTTTTTACTAGTATAATGTTTATACTACACTATATACGACGGATATAATAATAGCGTTGTAATAATAAAAGTACTAGATGTAATAATGTAATTTTCTCATATATTTAATAACTGTCATTAAAACTAATTTGTAAATAATTTGCACGTCGTTCAGCGACAGAGTATGTTGAAAATATTAATGTATTTAACACCTATTGTACCATATTCTGGCAAATAAATAATGATTGATTGATTAGACGATACCAATTTGGTTAAGTAATAATAAGAAATTATAGGAATAAATATACCTCGCGTCGAGGGAAAATCATGGAATCTTAATTGTATTGTATTGTATTTTGCGGTCGAAAAACATCCGTATACAAAACAAGTGTGCACCATTATAAATAATGTAATAAACAATTCACTTATAAAATCAATGCAAATTTCGCTCGCGTTTCACACAGTCGTTCCCTTTAACCCTCAGCGTTCGAGTAAACAAACTCGGCGAGTTTGTAGGCCACGGACCGCACCGCCCACTTCCCCGTGAGTTCCCCGCCGTTGCTCTGCGGAAACACTTTCGTTTCGTAACTGTATGATTGTTAAACTGTGCCGAAAGGGTACAGTAAGCTCCCATTCAACATATAGGTAGGTACCTACATTTACATTACGAAAACCGCTACTATTACGAGCGACATAAGGACGGTCAAACAGTGCAGCTTGATAACGAACTTACTGTACTTTTTTGTTTAACGAGGTGGAATGCCGTTGCGCACCGTACCTGCCGATAGCTAATCGACAGGCGTGTGTGGGACTCTCCCTGATCTGTGCAGGGCATACCCACTAAGCCAAACTATGTCCATCTTGTCCATAGTCAGGGTGATCCCAAGTTTGGGTAACCCCAATTCTCAGAACCACCCCGGAACAGCCCGGCCAGCTACGGGCTGGGTCTCTACGCCTTTGGGGTTATTACCCTGAACACGGGAAGGAGCTTACTGTACCTACACTTCGCGATTGTTTATTTAAATCTCTAAAAGGGGATACAAAGTTAAGGGATACAACATAAAAAATAGAGTAAAAAATATTTTTAAATTTAAAAAAAAACTTTACATGCAATCTTAGTACTCGTCAACACAAATCAAACGAGCCCAAACTTGATGGGGTTGTGTCGTATTGCAGAGTTCCTACGATGGCCACCTTCCAGCTCCAGCATTAGATCAGCTTCATGTCAGGATAATATTGCATTGTCACGCGATATACATATGTATGCAAAATTTCAGCTCTATCGGAAACCTGGAAGTGGGTCAAATTTAACTTGCGAGATTTCATTACAGACACCTGGACAGGTGAAATAAAAGCTTTTAAAACAAGCTTTTATGCTCTAAAAAGAGGAAAATAAACTTTGACACAATTTTCTATGATAATAATAAAAGTTTGTCGCGAGATTTACCTATCTTCTAGCTATACGTGTCATGTTGTGACCGCACTTTTTGCTAACGCTAAGTACTTTCGGGACTTTATGGTTGGTTATTTATTAGTCTAGAAATAAAGACAATGGGTATTATTATTATTGTATGTAATAAATATTCACCTACAAACTCAATTTTAGTTTTATTTCAGATACATGTCAGATTTTTTACGGCTCAGAGGCTGATTCTCACAGATTCGAAAAAATTTCAGCCAATCAGAACACTAAAGCCGAAGCCCAGCCAATCAGAACACTAGACATGTCGAAGACCGTCATTTATTGAGGGAACGTCGCTTATCTCGAGTAGCGAGATCAATTTTTCACTTTTTTATTCTATGAAATAATTATTTATTTTAGATAAATAAACCTTCGATTAAATTATTTTTATAAAATGCCAAACTATATTTTTCTTTCTTTTTTGATTATCCTATCGTATATTTTTTTTATAATTCAAAATATAAAAAATATACGATAGGATAATCAAAAAAGAAAGAAAAACAAATATACACCATACCTACCTTCTACGTTTTTTAAGATTTGTGCGAGAAGCAGCCCCCTGGTATGTAGCTGTTGGTTCAAATCTTTCAGGGGTCATAAATATAATCTATTAAAACTTAACCACATAATAAAACTATTTTTTGTGATCCTTATTAATTAATATATTTTATTTATACAGATCATTAGTGGATGCATGACTATTTAAAAACTTTAATTATTTTTCTCATAACAAATAAACAAACACAGTGTACATGAATAAATACTTTGGTGCTATTAATAAGAATTATATCACATTAAATAACATTTTGACTAGTATTGGAGCAAATTCTGACATGTTACAACTTTAAGGTGGTTTTCCCATTGGTTAATATCACTTGCATATAGACAGAGCTAAAATAACATTTCAATAAATTGAATTTAATTATAATGACATTACATGTAATATAGATATTGACAATAGCTCTTTATCCAGGGTCGCACCATAGAAGGCTAGCATATTATCAGTTTGTGCTGAACAGTGAGAGAACCACCCTAGGAAATAAATTAACAATAAACATTTTTTATGGCAGAAAATAAGACACTAGTAAAATTTAGTCTTATGTTTAGTTTACACACCAGAATTAAGCCCATTCTTTTTTTCTAAAGTCAATTAACTATCAACCATCCAACGGTGGACCTAAATAAACCATTGAAACTTCAGTGTTTCCATAAACTGCTGATACAGTTGGATATAATTTCTTATTGGGCAAACCTAAAACAAGAAACATATAAGAAGAATATATATTATGCATGATAAACTATTAAATTGTATAGCAATAGAAATATTACCTCTAAATGCAACTCCCAGGAATTCATAACTTCTCTCAAATGACAATGAATGATTTTCACAGTCTAATATAACTCTTATTCTTTCACCAACCTATAATTGTGATAAAAAGGTAAAAGAAAATATATGGAGTAAATACATACATCTATGAAATTTTGTATACTGGATGGTCCCATATTAGATTATCACCGTGAGACTTTTTGAATTCCAACAAAATTAAATAGTAATTTTTCAAATTTATAACCTATGTTTTTATTTAAGTTAGTAAGAAAATAATTACTTTATACTTAGGTGCTTACAAGGTCTGGGATTGTATTATGTCTCTGATACTGCAATACCAAGAAATAATATTATTTCACAATATCCTTTTTGTGTATCATTTGTTGAATTCATAACATGACAAAAATGTATTTTCCAAAAAAGATGATTAAATAGATATTTCTTAGTCTAAATACTCACTTGGTACTTTGGGCAGTTATTAAGAAGTGGATAATGCCCTTGTGTATCTCCATTATGAAGTAAATGATTGTCTACCAAATTCCATCCCCAACTTTGTTCATCAGAACCTAATAGTCCTACATATCCCTGACATTGTAAAGGGGCTTCTTTGGTTGATACTCCTACAACAGCTACAGTACCTAATGGCCCTTCCCAAATTACTTCCCAAGCATGGCGACCATGTCGAAAACCAATTTTTGCTCGGCAAGCATCTGTACTTTGTGCAACAGGATTTCTAAAAAAGAATAATATAATATACTATTATAGATTTGTATTAAAAAACTAATACAAGGTTAAACAAAATTAATAGACATACCTATGCAAAGTGAAACCATTGGGTTTTACATATATATTTCTAGAGCAATCGTGTGGATTCCAAGCATGAAAAAATGCTCGCAATTTAGATTTATACGTAGTAACTGTAGACAACAGATCAGATTTCATGACTTCTTCAGCTAACCTTTTTACACAATGTTGTCTCCAAATATCATTATTTTCATCACTAAGTACTTTATACCAACTTTTGCAAACCAAAGAACAATTTCGAAGATCCTTGAGATGTAAATAAGAGAAAATTTGTTCTAATACGTAACAAGGTATTTCATCCGCAAAAACATAGTTATCGTAGATATTCCAATCATTATTAATGTTATAATAGTATGTCATTGTATTTCCACTAAAATATAACAAAAACTTGCTATACTTCTAGTATTCATTGAAAATTGGTATCATAACCACATAATAACTTGGTAATTAATTAATAATTTAACAGTTAGAGAATAAACTTTAGTTAGGGACACAAGAATTTATTAATTAATTCACCAATGTTTATGTTTTGTTGTTTGTAAATCGGACCCACAGATAAGAGAGAATATGTCTAAAGAATCGGACCACAGATATCTTGAGGCCCTGTTCCGTTTCGAGATTACACTACTCACAGAACTCAGACTGCTCACGCCCGGACCGAATCAATAGACGCGATAATGATGCCAATGGCATGCTATTGTTATTGTATTTAAAGTAAACTACTTTATTTCCTTCTTCAACAAAAACTGATAATTCTAATGTCGTCATTTTTTCCTTACCTTTAATTCAATTTTTAAGATATTTGGCTTATTTTTGCCTTCAATTCAAACACAGTCATTTTCAACCATCGAATTAGCGAACCAAAACAAAATGTCAACTCGACAATAAAATTTGACTCACGGTGCTGACGAATTCGGCCTAAGCACTGTAAACTTTGCTTGCGACGCAATCAATGACGTCATTACATCCAACGTGAACGCTGTTGTCGCGAAACGGTGGGGCTAGCACGCAGAAGAATCGAAAATCGAATCGAAATCCGAATCGAGGAGTTTGTATGGCAATTTTATTAGTTCTGCTACTCAACGCCGTGGCGCTAATAAAATTGCCATACAAACTCTTCGATTCGGATTTCGATTCGATTTTCGATTCTCCTGTGTGCTAGCCCCACGGGCCGCCTGTTAGCGTGCTCACAGTGCCGATGGTCACTATAATCGCGAAAGTCGCGAAACGGCACACGTTCATATAAAATGTCACGAAAGCGATAGCGACCGATTAGAGAGAGTAACAGCGAGTGATCGGTACGGCCTCTCTACGGCCGCGGAATAGGTATTCAAACTTCAGCCATTTTATTTGCAGAGCTCGAACCAACACCTCTTATAAGTATTCTACCAACACACCAAACATATAAACCGTTTCTATAGATACGGAAGAGTACCACTAAAATACGTAAGGTGGCAGCACCTTGTTACATAACGGTCATAGCCAAACAGTATAAACTCAACACAGCCCCTCAAGTTTATAACGAAAGAAACTGAAGTTATACAACTTGCAAAGTAATAAACAGACATTAACACATTAGTTTATAAAAGAAACGTTTGTACAAATATGGCCCTACGAACTATGTCTCGGGATTAGCTTGCATTATTATGATACAGCACTTAACATAACACAAAAAGTACAAACAAAAATTATTCATTTACTTATATACATCTAAATCAGATTCAACTTATTCATGAAATAGATATGTTTGACAGTTGGCAGTGACTTAGTAAATATATCAGACACATTCTCATCAGTAGGTACATATGAAATAGATATGAGCTTCTTATTAACGATGTCTTTAATATAATGGTATTTAATTGCTACATGTTTCGAAGCTTTATTATTTATTTGGTTTTGTATTAACTTAATAGTACTTTGGTTGTCAATAAATAACACAGTTGGAATATTTGTTTTATTGTTTGAGAAATCTGTAAGTATACCCTTAATATGCATAAGTTCGCTTACCGTATGAGCACCCGCTATAAACTCGGCTTCAGCAGTCGACAAAGCTGTGCATGTTTGCTTTCGAGAGAACCATGTAATTATATTATTACCATGATATATCACACAGCCACTGGTGCTCTTGCGGTCTGTCTTGTCTGCAGCCCAATCAGCATCCAAATAAGCCCTAAGCATAGGATCATTGGATCTTACATATATCAGCCCCTTTTCAGATGTTCCTTTAAGGTAACGTAATACTCGCTTACCTGCTTTCCATAAATCCTCTGTAGGTCGATCCAAAAATCTGCTTAAGTAAGAGACTGCATAAGTAATGTCAGGTCGACTGTTTGTTGATATGTAAAGTAATGAGCCAACTAATTCTTTAAAAGGAACATTTATTACCTCTGAATCAGTATTAGCACTGTAGTTTACTTCCATTGGGGTAGACACTTTCTTGCTATCTTGCATATTAAACTTTTCTAATCTGCCTTTCTTCCTTGTTATTTCCAATCCTAAGTAGTTCCTCACTTCTCCTAATTCTCTAACTTTGAATTCCTCCTTCAGTTTGCATAATATCTCCTTGTCATCTCCCAGAATCAAGATGCCATCGACATAAAGTAAAAGCCAAATATTTCCCTTCCGGTAAAGGCAAGAGTCGTATTTTGACTGAACATATCCTATCCTTGTCATGTAATCGTGAAACCTACTGTTCCAGCATCTAGGCGCTTCCTTCAAACCATATAATGCTTTCTTCAATCTGAGCACCTTTCCTTCTTTTATTTTTAATCCTTGTGGACATTTAATGTACACTTCCTTATCTAAAATTCCGTTTAAAAATGCCGTTGTGTTTTACAGCTTCATCAAAGTCTTGCGGATCCCCTGATAGTAAACAGTATGCTGCATAATTTAAGTCATAGTCTTCTAATTCTTTTGGTTTTCGTACTTGTCTTCCTGACCGAGTCTTACATTCTTCTATTCCCTGTATATTTTCATCACCTTGATTTTCTTGGATATTGTTTTCATATTTATCTGCATCTTCTTTTTCTTTTGTTTCATTACCTTCATCATTACATATTGGTTTCTCTGTTTCTAGCTCATCTTCATAATATTTGTACAGTTCTTTATTTTCCTCTCGATTTACTTCACTGTATGTAATTTGGGACTCGTCAAATCTTATGTCTCTCGCTATAGTAATTTGATTCGTTTCTGGATTCCAGACACGATATCCATTTGGCGCATAACCAGTAAAAATCATTGTTCTAGCTCTCTTTTCAAGTTTGTCTTGTTTCGGTAAAATGTGAACCCAAACTTTAGATCCGAACACTCTCAGTCTTTCCAAATCTCGATTTCCAAACATCTTTTCAGCAGGTGTCTTAAAACTAATAGCAGAGGACGGGCATCTATTTAACTGATAAACAGAACACCTCACTGCCTCACCCCATAAGAACTTTGGCAACTTGGTTTCAATAAGTAAGGTCCTTGCACGGTTGTAGATCGTTCTGTTCATTCTCTCTGCTACTCCGTTGGATTGTGGACTGTACGGGACTGTATACTGTAGAATAATCCCATTACTTTTGCAGAATGTATCTATGGTCTCATTCTTGAACTCACCTCCATTGTCACATTTAATCTTCTTTACCTTATTTCCTGTCTGTCGCTCCATCCTTTTTATATATTCTATTAATTTTTCAGTTGCTTCATACTTCCGTTTAAGTAGGTACACCTGAGTGAAATGACATTCTGCTAAATTTAATTGCATGGGTATGACATACAGGTTTCCTAACAGATTTCCAAATAATTTCTGTGTTTTGTTCGTAATGTATACATTTTCTTTATTAAATTGCACATTAAAACCCTTTTCTAACAACTTTCTTACTGACAGCAAGTTATGTGACAGATTAGGTACAATCAACCCCTCAATATTTACATATACATTTCTAAATGTCAAACGTAATGTACCTCTTTTATTACTCGTTAAATATTGACCATTTGCTACAAATACCTTAATAGCCTTATCTAACTTCACTATATTTGTCATATTTTGTTCATATTCTGACCTTAACAGATGTTCAGTAGCCCCAGAGTCATCAATAAATTGTACATACTCGCTAACACTATGAGTATTATGACACTGTTCGCCTTCGCTGAGCGCTGTGAATGACACTATGTCATGGTGATCATCATCTGTCTGTGCTATATTGCTAAAGTATTTCTCATGTTCCCGCATGTCTCGTCGATTTGAATAACTTCTGAATCTAGATGGGCCTTGACCACCTCTTGATGATCTTGACGACGACCGGCCTCGATGTGAATAGCGATGAGTGAAGGTATTAGTCCTCTTGTCACAGTTCTTAATCGTGTGTCCATGCTTGCCGCATCCGTAGCACACTATAAATGCCTCTTCATTGGTAGGTAGTTGGACTCTGACATAATTTTAGTTCTGCGTCCAGTAATCTCGCCTTTATGGTTTCTATTTCAATGGACTTATCAGTAATCATGGTTTCTATTGCTGTGATCACATTATCATACGATGGCGGTAGCGATGATAGTAAATAGCAAGCCAGCCCCCCTAGCACGTCAACCAAAACACGATATGTTAAAGCGGTTTATCGCGATGAACTGTCAAAATACAATAGGGTTTTGTCGTATTTTGACAGTTCACCGCGATAAATCGCTTTATCATATCGTGTTTTCGTGGACGTGCTACAGGGGCTGGTCCATTTTATCTACCTCTGCCCCGATTGCGTTTAGTTCGCCCAACAGCGAGTCGAATTTCAGAAAATAATCTTGTAGTTTTTCAGTTGGACCACACTTCAACATTATAAGTTGTCTTTTCAGTTGTAACTTGTTGCATACACTTTTTCGTTCAAAGATGTCTTCCAATTTGCACATCATGTCGGCTGCCGTTTTACAATTTTTGACAATTTCGATATATTTGTCGCTTAAACATTGTACAATTATCGATCTAGCTTTTGCGTCGCCTGATTTGATCGTCGAAGTCTCATCTTGATTTTGATTTACGCTGCTTAGTACTCCTTTTTCTTCTAAAATCAGCTTGACTTTAAATTTCCAATTGCCGAAGTTGCAACTCCACTTAATCTCGGATAATGTTCTTGCGCCATTGCTTACAATAAATGCACTTTTTCCTTCTATTACTTTATTTTTCCTTGATATGGCGCAGTGGAAGCGTATTCAAACATATTCAAACTTCAGCCATTTTATTTGCAGAGCTCGAACCAACACCTCTTATAAGTATTCTACCAACACACCAAACATATAAACCGTTTCTATAGATACGGAAGAGTACCACTAAAATACGTAAGGTGGCAGCACCTTGTTACATAACGGCTTAGATAAAGAATGAATAGATAGGACGTGACCGTATACCCGTAAGGGACAGACATAGATGACGTCATACCTGCCTAAAGTAGATGGGTATACCAGTGTTGCTTTAAGTTTTACCTTATTTTATGTTTATAGTGGCTTTTACCACTATAAACATAAAGTAGGGTTGATTGATCTACGTATTTTTTTGAGACATTTTAATGAACGCCCAATTCTTCATTCAACCTTCGCCGCAGTCTAAAGTTATTTACACTTTTAAATAAAACTACACTTTTCGGATTTACTCGAGTATATTTCGTTTTAAAACATTTTACTATTATTTATTTAAGCTATTATGTAAACATCTTTACAAATATAAGAAAAAATATTAGGAATCATCATCATCATCCACACGCGTCCACTGCCTCTCCAAGTGCTCGCCACTGAGCACGATCCGCGACCACTCGCTTCCAGCTTTTGCCAGCTAGGTACCTTGCGAAGATCGTCGCTCGATTAAGGGCCCACCATCCGCGCGAGCCCGAGCTAGTTTAGGTAAATTTCTCTAGTCCCTGTTTGTGTGCGTCGCTCACGCACACAAGCGCACTCGGTCGCGCAATCGGTACGGCCGCCTAGCAAAATATCGTAGATGTTAATTTTGAATTTAATAGGTGTTTATTATTTACTGTGTTATACTATAGTAAATACAGGGATGCGTTTGATCAACTTTTATTTTTACAAGCTTATATTTAGCTTGCACTGTATGTATGTATGTAGATTTGACCACTTCTCGTTTTCGATTGGGCTGAAATTTTGCACATAATAATATGTATATCGTGACAATGCAATATTATGATAACATGGAGCTGATCTGATGAAGGAACTGGACGATGGCCATAGGAACTCCGTAATAAAACGACGCAACCCCATCGAGTTTGGGCTCGTTTGATTCATATTGACGAGTACTTTGGTCCTATTTGTTAACCAGGGTCTGATGCTGGAGCTGGGAGGTGGCCATAGGACCTCCGCAATACAACGACATAACCCTATCGACTTTGGGCTCGTTTGATTCGTAATGACGAGGACTTTGGTTCTATATGGTAACCAGGGTCTGATGCTGGAGCTGGTAGGTGGCCATAGGAACTCCGCAATAAAACGACACAACTCCATTGAGTTTGTGCTCATTTGATTCGTATTGACGAGTACTTTGGTCCTATATGGTAACCAGAGTCTGATGCTGGAGCTGGAATGTGGCCATAGGACCTCCGCAATAAAACGACATAACCCTATCGAGTTTGGGCTCGTTTGATTCGTAATGACGAGGACTTTGGTTCTATATGGTAACCAGGGTCTGATGCTGGAGCTGGAAGGTGGCCATAGGAACTCCGCAATAAAACGACACAACTCCATTGAGTTTGTGCTCATTTGATTCGAATTGACGAGTACTTTGGTCCTATATGGTAACCAGGGTCTGATGCTGGAGCTAGAAGGTGGCCATAGGACCTCCGCAATAAAACGACATAACCCTATCGAGTTTGGGCTCGTTTGATTCGTAATGACGAGGACTTTGGTCCTATATGGTAACCAGGGTCTGATACTGGCGCTGGAAGGTGGCCATAGGAACTCCGCAATAAAACTACATAATCCTATCGAGTTTGGGCTCGTTTGATTCGTAATGACGAGGATTTTGGTTCTATGTGGTAACCAGGGCACAGATTAGATAATAGTTACTACGTAACAGATACATCACTCCCATAGAAACGCTCGAATCGCTGTAATAATAATAGCCAAAACCGACAGACAAAAGTCGCTGCAAGAAGAAAAGGTCTCTATGAACGCGCGCCGAGAGTCGAGATTCCCGCGTACACCGCGTGATTGCGCCATCGAGCGAAAACTTAAGGGTTGTACAAAGAACATAAACAAAATGGTATACGTAGGATTAATGAAATAAAGGGATTGCAAAAAAGCCCCTGACTCAAATGTGCTCTAATTTTAATGATAATAATAAAAAATGATAATAATAATAGTTCTTTATTTGCAAGAATATGGTAAAATACATGATTGGTGTTAAATTATACACACTATTCCTCATAATCTACTTCTAAATTGGCAGTGCGCAAATATTAAAAAAATTTAAAATATTACATGTCAAAAAATAAGAGAATAGAATATTATTTTATCGTCATTAATACATTTAAAAATTATAAAAAAAATACAAATTATTAAAAAATTACCAATCCCGCCCGAGGCGAAATTTTTTTTTCATTGATTATATTCATTTGTCAAATTACAAATGATTAAAAAAATTACGAATTATTATGAAAAATACATGACCGATGTTTTTTTTTTTCATGTCGGTTATTCAGTTTTACTAAAATAAATAAAAAATAAAATAAAATAAAATGTATTTAATTCGGATACAAAGGTCCATAGGGTTAGTAACAATTAATCTTACAAACTATGTTAGTATAAGCAATTATTATTATTAAAATAATTATAATTTATTTTAGTGTCTTTGGCGAGCTGGATGCGAGTCCAGTGCTGCATAATGACACTGTCCACATCCAGTCTCGCCTCGACCGTCTTCAGGAGGCTGTTGGTGCTGCCCCGCACCCGTTGCATCAGGGACGCTATACGCTTTCTAATGATGGCCGAAAAGCTGTCGACTTCAACTGCTGCTAGCATCCCTGACGCACTGCAGTGTCGTGGCAACCCCATCAACCCCCTGAATGCATTATTATACTGTGTGCGTAGGGCCCTGTATGCACCTTGAGTGTAATTTGTCCACAGGCTGCACGTGTATAAGGAGTTGCAATAAGCTTTAAAAAGTGTAAGCTTTACATCTTTCGTGCAACGCGAAAACCTGCGGGACAGCATATTAGCCCTAACACACAATGACCTTCGCTCCCTCTCCAAATCCAGGTCATCCTTGAGAGACTCAGTGACCCAATGTCCCAGGTACTTAAAGCTCTGTACATGTTTCAGAGGCGTGCCATTGAGCTTAACTGTTGGGACTTTATAAGACTTGTTTCTAGCTTTGAAAACAAGCAACTCACTTTTAGCACAGTTGTACCTTAGACCGTGGGCCAATGCATATCTCTCACAGATGCCAAGCAGCTTGTTAAGAGCACAGATCGATGGGCACAGCAGCACCATATCGTCGGCGTAACTTATGTTATTGACAAAGGTACCATCAACTGAACACCCAACCCCAGAACTGCTGAGCTCATCAATCAGTTTGTTCACATACAAGCTGAAAAGCGTAGGTGAACTTGCCCCCCCTTGTCTCACACCACTTTCCAACTTGTACATGCTAGAGAACTCCCCAGACCACTTAACAAAGTTTCTCTGGTGGGAGTACCAATACTTCAGTATTGAGATGTATGTTACTAAAACAGAATTAAAATTTTTGAAAAAAAATTTTTTTTTTTAAAATATCGATTTATGTGTAAAAATCCCGTTCGTGGTTCTGAAAAGAAAATTATTAATAAAAAAAATTATAAATAAAAAACAAAACGAAATTAAAACCAAATTAATATAATAAACAATAAAATTTTAAAAAAAAACAAATTATAAAAAACAAATTTATAAAAAAAAAACAAGTTACAAGATTTGATAATAATAGTAAAAGTCTCGCGTGCGGCGCGGCGGGTGGCGGCGGCCCTCTGCCGGTCGGCGCGCCGGCGCTCTACTTAGCGGTAGGTATTTATAACGCTGCATTGCGCGAGTGACGGGGGCCTGACCAGGGTCTGATGCTGGAGCTGGAAGGTGGCCATAGGAACTCCGCAATAAAACGACACAACCCCATTGAGTGTGTGCTCATTTGATTCGTATTGACGAGTACTTTGGTCCTATATGGTAACCAGGGTCTGATGCTGGAGCTAGAAGGTGGCCATAGGACCTCCGCAATAAAACGACATAACCCTATCGAGTTTGGGCTCGTTTGATTCGTAATGACGAGGACTTTGGTCCTATATGGTAACCAGGGTCTGATACTGGCGCTGGAAGGTGGCCATAGGAACTCCGCAATAAAACTACATAATCCTATCGAGTTTGGGCTCGTTTGATTCGTAATGACGAGGATTTTGGTTCTATGTGGTAACCAGGGTCTGATGCTGGAGCTGGAAGGTGGCCATAGGAACTCCGCAATAAAACGACATAACCCTATCGAGTTTGGGCTCGTTTGTTTCGTAATGACGAGTACTTTGGTCGAGTTTCGTAATGGCGGCCATGCGGTTACAAAATGATAAAATATAAAATAATAGTAAAAAGATTTTTAAAAAAGTCGCCCCACACTAGGATTTTATTTTAAAGCCCTAATAAGACGAAAATAAATTTTAATTTATTACATGATACACGAGAATATATAAAATTCTCGTGTCACAGTGTTTGTTACCGAACTCCTCCGAAACGGCTTGACCGATCGTTATGAATTTTTTTGTGTATATTCAGTGGGTCTGAGAATAGGTCGTAAACTATTTTTTATACAATTATTATGGCGAAACGTAGTTCGCCGGCACAGCTAGTCTTATATATAACATTCTCGTGTCACAGTGTTTGTTACCGAACTCCTCCGAAACGGTTTGACTGATCTTTATTAAATTTTTTGTGCACATTCGGTAGATCTGAGAATAGGTCGTAAACTATTTTTTATATTATGGCGAAACGTAGTTCGCCGGCACAGCTAGGTTTTAATAAAATAAAAGTTGCTTGTCGCAAGATTTACCCATTTTATAAAAAACAAATATTTTTTTCTTAGAATTACCAATATTTATTTATTTAAGGCTTACCAAGTAAATACATACGGGCAAGGTACTTAAACAGTTTTTTTATGGAGGGCCTGGCAAATGACCTCTTCCCGCCTGTTAAGCGGTGAAAGAGGCCCAAATGAGTTGACAGATAGAGGAGGGAGGACATCCACTATCGAACCTGCCCGCCCCTTGCCGGCCTAAAAGATGTTTTTCACACCTCTTTTGAAGGAACCCATGTTGTAGGATGGAGGAAACACGTGCGCAGGTAGAGAATTCCAAGTGTGGGATGAACGACAGAAGACTTACCGGAGGGAGACTCTGTACCAAGGTCGTGTGCTTGGGTACCTCCGTCTTACCTATTTCTGCCGCAAAGCAGCAGTGCTTGCATTGCTGTGTTCCGGTTTGAAGGGTAAGATATGGTACTGAAATTACTGGTACCGTGACTTTACATCTTAAGTCACAAGTTGGCAACGTACATTGTGGCCCTTGTGGGGGTTGCAGTTTTACTGCGAATGTCACACGAGACACATGTATTATAGGTGACTGTTACCACTTACCATCAGGTGGGCAGTTTGCTTTTTTGCCAACTTAGTAGCAATAAAAAAAAGAAGAAGGAATCTTGGAATTTCTTGGTACGGTGTGAAAAGGAGGATACAGTGTAAGGATGACTCCGTAGATCCTTACGCGTGTTTCTGTTAAGTACACCGTACAGCATAGTTGGTCCGGCGCAAAATACCTACGCACCTTTGTTCAGGACACCGAGTTTCCGTGAGGCAGCAGTTATAACGAAATCGAGTTTTTCAAAAAAGGGAACATATATACATTTAAATTTCAGAACTGCACAGCAATGTCATGTGTGTATGACAATGCTGTACAAAACGTTATTTATTACAAAAAAATAAAGATAATAATCAAGTTAAATTGTTTTATTGTTTATCCTAATTCTCGGGACAAGCTTTTATATTTTTATAAGAAAATATATATTGTAATAAATTAAAGTTTATTTTCCTCTTTTAAGGCATTATAATATAAGCTTGTTTTTAAAAAAAAAAATTAAATTAATTACTCAAATAATACGAAATATTTTAATGACTACCGAGTTCTTTATTGTTAGTTGTATCTACAAATTAATTTATATAATATACATATAATAATTTAGTAAAAAACAAATATGAAATGAATATTTTCTTGTGCTCAACGCACTTTTTAGTGCATTGAAGTCATTCACTAGATTGTAATAAAAAATAAATTAAAGTTTATTTACTTTTTTTAGGACATTAAAATAAAAGCTTGTTTTTAAAAATCCTTTGTGATAGCGGCCATCTTGTTTTAGTTTTTTTCATGGTGTACTGTATTTTACGAACTTTCATTTGATACTCCATATACAGACCAATATTGTGGGGATTGTACATAAAATAATCTGTCAATTTGTGACGGCGGCCATCTTGTATTAGATTGTCTTTCAGAATATACTATATTCTACAATTCATTCTACAATTCAAGCTCTTTCATTTGACACTTAAATTGGGGAAGGTCGCACAAAAGGAATTGATGGGGTTGCGTATGGATATTATCTAGGCTAGGCTCAAAGTACTCATCAAGAAAAATCATATAGGACCAAAGTACTCGTCAATACGAATCAAACAAGCCCAAACTTGATGGGGTTGTGTCGTTTTATTGCGGAGTTCCTTTGGCTATCTTCCAGCTCCAGCATCAGACCCTGGTTACCATATAGGACCAAAGTACTAGTCAATACGAATCAAACGAACCCAAACTCGATGGGATTGTGTCGTTTTATTGCGGAGTTCCTATGGCTACCTTCCAGCTCCAGCATCAGACCCTGGTTACCATGTAGGACCAAAGTACTCGTCAATACGAATCAAACAAACCCAAACTTGATGGGGTTGTGTCGTTTTATTGCGGAGTTCCTTTGGCTATCTTCCAGCTCCAGCATCAGACCCTGGTTACCACATAGGACCAAAGTACTCGTCAATACGAATCAAACAAGCCCAAACTCGATGGGATTGTGTCGTTTTATTGCGGAGTTCCTATGGCTACCTTCCAGCTCCAGCATCAGACCCTGGTTACCATGTAGGACCAAAGTACTCGTCAATACGAATCAAACGAGCCCAAACTCGATGGGATTGTGTCGTTCTATTGCGGAGTTCCTATGGCTACCTTACAGCTCCAGCATCAGACCCTGGTTACCATGTAGGACCAAAGTACTTGTCAATACGAATCGAACGAGCCCAAACTCGATAGGATTGTGTCGTTTTATTGCGGAGTTCCTATGGATACCTTCCAGCTCCAGCATCAGACCCTGGTTACCATGTAGGACCAAAGTACTCGTCAATACGAATCAAACAAACCCAAACTTGATGGGGTTGTGTCGTTTTATTGCGGAGTTCCTTTGGCTATCTTCCAGCTCCAGCATCAGACCCTGGTTACCATGTAGGACCAAAGTACTCGTCAATACGAATCAAACAAACCCAAACTTGATGGGGTTGTGTCGTTTTATTGCGGAGTTCCTATGGCCAGCTTCCAGTTCCAGTATCAGAGCCTGGTTACCACATAGGACCAAAGTACTCGTCAATACGAATCAAACAATCCCAAACTCGATGGGATTGTGTCGTTTTATTGCGGAGTTCCTTTGGCTATCTTCCAGCTCCAGCATCAGACCCTGGTTACCATGTAGGACCAAAGTACTCGTCAATACGAATGAAACGAGCCCAAACTTGATGGGGTTGTGTCGTTTTATTGCGGAGTTCCTATGGCTACCTTCCAGCTCCAACATCAGACCCTGGTTACCACATAGGTCCAAAGTACTCGTCAATACGAATCAAACGAGCCCAAACTTGATGGGGTTGTGTCGTTTTATTGCAGAGTTCCTATGGCCACCTTCCAGTTCCAGCATCAGACCCTGGTTACCATAAAGGACCAAAGTGCTCGTCAATACAATTTAAACGAGCCCAAACTCGATGGGGTTGCGTTGTTTGATTGCGGAGTTCCTATGGCCACCTTCCAGTTCCAGGATCAGACCCTGGTTACTATATAGGACCAAAGTGCTCGTCAATACAATTCAAACGAGCCCAAACTCAATGGGGTTGCGTTGTTTGATTGCGGAGTTCCTTTGGCTACCTTCCAGCTCCAGCATCAGACCCTGGTTACCACATAGGACCAAAGTACTCGTCAATACGAATCAAACGAGCCCAAACTCGATGGGATTGTGTCGTTTTATTGCGGAGTTCCTATGGCTACCTTACAGCTCCAGCATCAGACCCTGGTTACCATGTAGGACCAAAGTACTCGTCAATACGAATCGAACGAGCCCAAACTCGATAGGATTGTGTCGTTTTATTGCGGAGTTACTATGGATACCTTCCAGCTCCAGCATCAGACCCTGGTTACCATGTAGGACCAAAGTACTCGTCAATACGAATCAAACGAGCCCAAACTCGATGGGGTTGAATTGTTTGAATGCGGAGTTCCTATGGCCACCTTCCAGTTCCAGCATCAGACCCTGGTTACCATATAGGATCAAAGTACTCGTCAATACGAATCAAACGAGCCTAAACTCGATGGGACTATGTCGTTTTATTGCGGAGTTCCTATGGCCACCTTTCAGCTCCAACATCAGATCAGCTCCATGTCGTCATCATAATATATTTATACATATGCATGCAAAATTTCAGCTTAATCGGAAACCGGGAAGTGAGTCAAATTTAACTCGCAAGATTAGACCCGAACATGCAAAAGATAAATAAAAGCTTGTAAAAAGGTTGAAGGTTTTTCGTACGGCAGCCACAAATAATAAAATTGTTAGTTATCAACTTATCCGATTACTCCGTAGGACTTCGCGTCGTATACATACACAAATAATTACGTAATCGGGAGCTAGCTCAAAGCGACGTGCTCTCACTTCGAGTCTTGATTGCACACTGAATTCCGACGCGCCCGAGCCAAGTATTTGTAAGAAAATCGATAAATGTATGTTAAAAAATTCATATAAAAATCAATGTACGATAATTAAAAAAAATACCACGGTGTCAGTGTTATGCTCACCTTTGTTCTATATATTTATTAAGCTAAAATATAATAGGGTTAATTAATGAAGCTAAAAATCACGAACGGTATGTGGGTGTAACCTAAATTTTAAGTAAAATGGAAGCTATTTTTTAACGAAATGGTATGTAAATTTGAAAAATGGTGACGGTGATTGTGTAAACACATAATTTAAGAATTTAAATTTATTTTTTCCCGGTCAGTTAACTGGAACGTTAACGTAAAATATCAAAAACGCCAACGGCCTTTTTGCTATTTTTCGCGCCATGGGCCCTTAAGAATACAGCGGGCAATAATCATTGTTTTTTCTTTATCTCTGCAGTTTATTTAAAATCCAATATTTACACATTTACTAAATATTTGTGAAGATTTAGAAAATGTATAATATTAAATTTTAAATAAACATTTTCTAAAATTATATTTCAATAGCACCGTTATTGTCATCGAATGAAGGACTTCGGCTTACAGAGATAAAATTCACTACAATACAGGTAAAAATTCACTTGGGCTGGGTAAGTTCAAGAATTGAACTACTGATACCGCACTCAATATGGTGCTAAAAGCCCAAAGTTGGTAAGCTTGCTCACAATGTGGAAAAAAGATCTGGCAAAGAACGCAAGATGCCGATGTAGATAGCTGGTTATTCTTAGTTGCCCGTGTTGCCACCCCCAACCACGTCCCCGCTGGCGGCAACTTGGAAATAGCGCAGGACAAGACCAATTTGTAGATCTCTGAGGAAGATTATGTTCTGTCAAGTGCCTATATAATTAATTAGAAACACTTGTTCGGTGCATAGAGCTATATCTACATCCTATGTGTTCTTGTTAAATATTCAGACAAAGTAGAGATATGACTTATTTCATTTGGATTAAGCCAGATTACTAGCTATGGCACAAAATTGCTAATAAATCACAAACATTTTCTAGAGGCTGTCTACTCCTCGCCACTCACCAGCTGTTTTTGGGTGTGGTAAACACGTATTAAATTGCTTACGTACAAACTCATATGCCTTTGAACTTAAAAAGTGTAAGCACAGCGCGAATTTCCTTAAAGGTTCAGAATACTTTCTTTTGTCAACTCCTAAAAATCTTTTCAGAAAATCTCTATTGGTTCCTCCTACAGTATCTAAAATGTCCAACTACTAATTTTGCATCATTAACTTACACTTCAAATCACTTTACACATTTTCAAGTGTGACTACTTTTTTTCCCAATCGTCTAAGCGATTGACGCACTGGCCGTAGTTTTTTATTTGATGACCTCGCTGATTGTTTCAAACCCAGCATTTGAAGCCGCATTTTTCTCTTTCGGGGCGTATTCAAATTTGAACCGAAATCCAACACCGATGCGTCCTGAAACAATATGTATACAGGTTAAAAATAAAAGCAGGTTCTAATTTTACAACATTAAAAATATCAATTAATAAATTTTTAAACTGTATCTGTACTAATGGTCAGACTTGTTATATTAATAGAAAATGACCAAAATCAAACCATTAATAATATGTTTGGCCATATCAAAATAGTAGAAAAGGATTTGGTACCTACCCTACCCATGTTAATCCAAAACTGTAAAATAAATTTCGAAATCCCCCATAAAAATAGTTGGGTTTGTGAAAAATAAATTTAGGTTTTGGCTTGATAGGGTATGTACCTTGTAGATATAATATGTATAAGTTACTGATCTGTAAAAAAAGTTTAGGAATAGCAAAACTCCTAAGAAAAGTGCCTTTTTTGTTTTTCTGAATCCACTGTTGTTCAAAATGCTTAGAACACATTCGGGTATGCTTAGTTGGCTGCCAATTCAATCGACCAGTAGCTTTAACCCAACTGTTTTCGAGTAGTTATCTCCGAAGGAAATCTGTTAAATACAGACAAACAAGCAAATGGAAAGTCTCACTTCAAAGGAATTAACTTTGTTATCTAAAATGCTCAAAATTTTATACTTAAATATGTCAATATTAATGTAACACAGAAACTAATATGTGAGTTCCCTTTCACGTAACAAATTACCTACGTATCAAGGAAAAATAGTCGTAGCGTAACTGGTATCATTATAACCCGGCAAAATGTTATACGCGTTGGCTGTATACGTGGCCATATTGTATGGCGACATTCCTAGCTTGTTAGGTTAACAATAACCTTACTACTTAGTTTGAAATTTCATGTTTAATCCCATAATATGATTGAGAACCATAGTAGAATGATAAAATATTGCAATATAACTTGTATTTATAATTTTAAAAATAGTTTTGAAGCTTTTTATTGACACAATTTAGGTCTTACCTGTAAAAGGTTATATTTTCCTGTTTTCTAGCACTATCACTATTACAACCTAAAACGGAGCAGTGCACCATGATTTAAATGTTCAAATAGTTCACAATTACACTAATTAAAGTGTTAAATAATTACCTACACAGTAAGCTATAATTCACACAACAAATTTCTTCCACGTATTTGTTTAGCACCAGACGCTGGTGATAAACAATCCCCACTACCAGTTTCACCTATATACGGTGACAAGGACAAAAAAAAATGATGCCATCTTCTTCTTTCCTTTGGCAATGTGTATAAGTTTATCTCTTTTCCTCATGTTTGACGGCTTTTATAGCCCATCTATTTCATTCTATATCTATGCATAACGGTCATAGCCAAACAGTATAAACTCAACAATAGGATCCCCTAAGGTATCGTTCTAAAACGTCCGACGAAAAGCGTCGTCCTCTCTAGCTTAGAGCGATCGCCCGACGTCGAGCGATGAACGAACGTGATAGATTCGACGAATTTTAAGATGATTTATTTATTTATATTAAATAATATAAAAACTAAGATTTATAAGATAATAGTTATTTGTTATACATGAGTGCAAAGTTGCTTTTTAACCGCGTGCTCAACTTTGATGACCGAGCAAGCGAAGGATTCTAAAATTGAATCACGAGCGCAGCGAGAGATTCAATTTTATCAAAATCAAAAGAGCACAAGATAAGAATCAAAAGAGCACAAGATAAAACAATTTTGCACATGAGTGCAACACGTAACTTTTCATCCCCCAAAAGAGCACAAGATCAAAATCAAAAGAGCACAAGATAAAAAAATTTTGCACATGAGTGCAACACATAACTTTTCATCCCCCCCTCAGCGAGGAAATGACTAAATGCAAAATAAAATATTTACAATCACAAGATACTATTATTTCAGTTTAGGTACATATTTACTACAACATTATGATAGGTAAGTATTACAGAAAAATATTTATATGATGTATGTATATCAAATAATACTTGTTTTCAAGTTTCTTATTTATAACAATACGACATCAAAACAAAATGGCGCGCGCAAAGCAAATTAAAAACAAAAGTACACCAAGGAAGTTCAGAATCTGAGTTTTTAACAAATTTTAAAAAAGTTGTATGATAAATTCGGCACCATGGAGGTGGAAGTAAATAGGTTTAATGATGTTTTGAAATCACATACCTAGTGCACGCGATGTTCTAAATTCAAAATTACTTTAACCTCAAGGGGATAAAAACGGCTTTGGCGGTCAGATATCGAATAGCAAAAATACTCTTTCCGAGATGGGGGGACGAAAAATCATTTATTGATTTGTGTCAGAAGGGAGACTCTGTACCAGGGTCGTCTGCTTAGGTACCTCCGTCTTACCTATTTCTGCCGCAAAGCAGCAGTGCTTGCATTGCTGTGTTCCGGTTTGAAGGGTAAGATATGGCAGTGAAATTACTGGGTACTGTGACTTTACATCTTGTGTCACAAGTTGGCAACGTACACTGTGGTTCTTGTGGGGGTTGCAGTTTTGCTGCGAATCTCACAAGAGCCACATGTATTATAGGTGACTGTTACCACTTACCACTTACCATCAGGTGGGCAGTTTGCTTGTTTGCCAACTTTCTGCAATAAAAAAAAAGAATGAGATTAATTGCAAAAGAACCAAACTAATCGATTGTTACATATGTATCAAATAAGATACAACCTATTAAACCATGGATATATAATGAATGTCAATGATTGTCTTTCAATAGATGGGTCTTTCCAATCGGTATATTATGTTGAACCCACTGCCACATAAAAGATAATCAAATATGTCAACTTGTCAAAAATGAGTCAACACTAAAATCTCTCTGTGATATTTAAATACATACCTAGTAAAAGAATGAGCAATATTTTAAGAAGAAAAGAATTAAAAACACATCAGTGCGAGTCGAACTGTTTCAAGAATATTTAAAACTTTTGTGGTTTCGCCAATATCTTGAACAGAATGTTAATGCCAATGAGGATCCGTAACGATTTTAACTATAAATGTAGCTTTGTAGACAATTAAAAAACAATATAAATGGTACCAAAAAATTTTTTCTACGATGAAAATTGACGAAATTATAACGAAAAAACAGATCGCTTCGTCAAGCAGCCGCCTGGCAGGCGACACGTTCTAGGCAGACTCCGCATCGGTGCTAGCTATCACTCCCGAGTTTTCGACTAGTAGCCGCGCGCAGCGTTTCATGCGAAATCGTATTACATACCTATATTGTTTTTTTATGTAATAATGGTAGTAGTATTCAAGAGGCTCAGTACAGTTTGAGCAATGAGTAATAAACTAGAAATCGGTTTTGTGCAAGGTCAATCGGATAAACTTCCTATTTTTGACATTTTTATGGAATCTGGTTATCTGATTACTTACCCATTTAAAGTACACCAGTGCCGAAATCCGTGGTTGGAAACTTCAAAGGTAAGTGAATAACGCTAAATATTTTAAAATTAAAATAATAATATGTAGGTTATTGACCTCTAAAGTTATGTCATTAAGTTATAAACTAGTATTTACCTTTGAGTATTTCTTTGGTTCTTATCTATGTTCAAAACATTCAAATATATATTTTTTGATGTAGGTAGGTATAGGTTGGTATTCTGAACACAAAATGAGTAGGTAAGTAGGTCTATTTCATAGGATGTATGAACATAGGGCTGTCTTCAGGATCGCAACGTGACAGTTTTGGGCGGTCTGGATCATTCATAGTATGGTGATGTTATGATCGAAACCACAGATTTAGAGTAGGCCTACTCTAAATCTGTGATCGAAACACACAATGAGGGTGCAGCGTGGCGCGGAATATATTCTTTATGTACACTATGAGTGTGCGCTCCCTTTTGATTTTCTCTTTTAAAACACACATTTTTTATTATTCCTGATACCTAAACCTATTCTATCCGTACCCGCGGCCGTACCGCCTAACTCAAAGCGAACACTCGCTACCGTTATCGTGACATTACAACAAAAGTTTTAATGTCACAGCAGGCTTATTCACTAACTTAACTGACAAGTGGAAATGGCTATTAACCATCTATAAACATGACGTTTTTTATCTGTGGCTAACCAAAAAGCCTTTTTGGGTATTCACTAACACCGGTGTCTAACGAAAAATCACTAGGCTCACTGTTAATCACTAGGGTTGTATTGATAATCACCGAACGACAATTTTCATCGATATTTCACCTAATTGGTATTCTGTATCGTTCAGTGTCTAACGTTTGACGTTTTGAATGCCTTATAGTGAAAGTCACCGTAGGTTCGATTAATCACTATTGGTAAGCAGTGTTTTATATTAATCCACTCTAATTATCAACCTTAAAAGTAGGACTATTAACATTTTTAAGGTAGTGAATTGTTAATTTGGTTCAATTAAATCAAAACTAGTATGTTACATCGATATTCTATATGGAATTTTGAAATTATATATTTCTTGAAACTATATTTTTCGAAACATCATATTTTTGTGATACTTCGACGAGTATGATTTTATCATTATAACAAATTGACTCATTTAGGGCTTCGAGGAGTCAAATCTTCATTTAGCTCCGTACGCAGATAATTGAGTATTTATATGGACACTTTGTAATTTTACAAAATTCATTAGAGGAGAGAAGAAAGGTGTCCAGCAGGCGTAGCACGAACCGTGGATTAAACGGGATAAGAGACAAATATCATGTTTCTTCTCGCTCTCTCGTATCACGAGGAAGCGAGACGGGACGAGGGTTAGTCACTTTCTCTGCTATAGTTCACGCGACAGAAGATATAATAGTACTTCATACAGAACGGCCACTCACCTCTCCGCACTCATTTCAAATACCTCACCCCGCACTTCGTTGTAGACATCACTGACACATAAACAAGGGCGCGCGGGATCGCTCGGACGCGGCGACACTTCACGTTCAACGAGTAGATGCGAGCGCCGGCCGATAACAGGCAGTCGCTGCACTTCTCGCGACATTTCGATTTATAACCCTACTAGATTCCACGCACACATTTGCGCGTGTACAAACGTCATTTGCTTAAATAGTTGTAATAGGTAATTGATTTGCGAACGTTGTATGGAGTGTCCGGGCCTACTGATGAAGGACTTCGATATTTGGTGTAACTAAAAAAAGTAAGTCCATATAGGTATTTAAATGCAATTATATGGAATATTCACATTACGACAATTCTGTAAAATATTCTTACCGTTGTGGTTTCGCCAGGGAATTGAAAATATGTATAGGTAAGTCTTAGGTAAGTATATATTTTTTTTTCAAGAACAGCAGTTTTTATTTCAATATATCATGCATTTTGATCGTCGTCGATAAATAATCATAAATTTCAACAGTGATCGGCGGAAATGTTTGCTCATCTCCTTATCACATCGTATCTTATCAACGTAACGTCATCGGCTTGGATATGCTCGCTGTTTCAACAAAATTTCAAAATGGCGGTTGTATCTAAGTATTTTGACGGTTCATCGTGATAAAATGCTTTATTATATCCTCTTTTTGGTGTTCATGCTAGGGGGGGCTGGGTATTTGATGCTAAGTTTTCGTGGCAAAAGTGTTAATGTGGAACACACGAAACTAGTCTAAAAATGTTGAAAACGGTGCTTATCTGGAACGCTCCTTTGATAGTCTTATATTATCTGTGGGTTCAATGACAGAATTAACGAGCCAATTTACGAAGCTACTGATTTCTTTTGGGGAAAGTCCGGTAACTAAGGCTACTAAAATTAGTCGGGTAATGCACAGTGACGTGTTGTGATTTATCGATATCCACTAGGGAACTTTCGTTGTACACCGATAGACCACGTGATTCATATGCCTTACAGAATAGCAATTAGTAGTTTTGATGGGTTGTCCACTTTGGACGGTGGACAACTATAAACAGTTGGTCACTTCGAACTGTCAAATTAGCGAATAAGGCTGCAGGTGACATTTGAACTGTTCTAATGTCACGAAAGCGATAACGAGTGATCGCTATGAGTTAAGGCAGTAGCCCCCCTGGACTGCTGAGATGATTTTGAGTGTAACATATGTCCTGGGGCCTTATTCTGCTAGCGTTAATGCATTTGTGGCGTGTCAATAACGCTTCAATAGCATCGCTTTTTGAGACAGTTATTGTTGGTTATCCGAATACAAACTAAAACATTTGTAACTATTGACTTATCAAGAAATTGTAGTACAAATAAATTGTAGCAGAAAATGCGCATAAAAGCGACAAAAGCAGTTTTATTGAAACGCTATCACGACGCGACAAACGACGTTAAGATTAGCGGAATTAGGGCCCTGGTCGTTGGTTTTAGTTGATTTGTTTACTGAAAAATTGATAAAATTGATTTGGCTTTGGTACTCGTTTTGTGTAGGCGACAAGCTGGAGTACTGTATGGCCCATACTGCCAGATGTGGCTTTGAGTGTAAAACCTAGTTTTAACAGAGTGTTACCTATAGCTCTGCTAGACCCCTTTTGGGATTATAAGCGTGATTTTGTGCATATATGTATGTAAACCTATCTATGAATGTTACCGTCACAAAGAATGTTTCTATTTTTCAATCTGGGCGTGCAGCTTATGGCGATGAAGCCGTAGGTTAGGTGCAAGTAAAGAAAACTGGCCACATTGTGCACTGTTAAAGCCAGAATAACGTCAGAACACAAATAGATTCACTACTTATATCATTATACGGTCTAATATTGCATGGACTCATACAACGGTTAGTCTCTCTCTACTCGTTTACTGTAGGTAGGATACAAGTCTCCCTGCCTGCCACAAAGAGAGTTTTGTTTTTTTTCATTGATTGTAGCACCAAACAAGAAAACATTCAACCTTACTTAAAATAATAATAAACTATTTATTGCACACAAAGATATAGAAACAGAATTTTTTCAAAAACAACACAGATGTTCAGCACAGGCGGCCTTATCTATACTAATACTAATAATAATATTATAAAGAGGAAGGATTTGATTGTTGGTTTGTTTGTATTGAATAGGCTTCGAAAGTACTGAACCGATTTTGATGTAAGTTGGTATAGGGATAGTTCGAGACCAGGGGAAGGGCATAGGGTAATATTCCTACTGGAAAATATAAAATTTCTACGGGAAAACAAAAATAACGCGGGCGAAGCTATGAGCGGAAAGCTATTGCTAATAAGCAATCTTTTCCAGGCCACCTTGGACCAGGGAAATACATAAAGGAAATTAAAAAAACACCATAATCTATTATGTAAGTTGGGTAAAGGATACAAAAACAACTGTTGTCGAAATTTCAAGATCGCATTAACAAAACAAATCGAACGTTTTGTAACTAAAAATTCAACATGGCTGAACGGTGCATTAGGTTCGAATAACGCATATGTGCAAGAATTGAGAGACGAAGGCGGGTCGGAAAAAGCTTCGATTGTTGCCATAATGCGAAGCTCTTGTCAAAAGCTAGTACATATTTTTAAAATTTGGAAAAGCCATGGAAAAGAACTCAGCCATGTTTCCGTCATTATTATAACATATCGAGTATCTGACGCAAAAAAACGTACTATCTGCCTGTTTCGAGTATTGAAGTAACAGACACAAGTGCTAAAGTAAAGCTACAAGATTTGCTGGATCATACTATTGGCCGTGTTTTGATGATAAAAGGTGTTTACAGACCTTCTCAAATACGTCTCAGGTTTAGCAAATGGGGATGTGTTGGTTCATCGGGGCAAAGTGAATACAAACAACGATAAACTTTGACGTAATATTATATTTAACTTTATTTTTGAGGGAAACATGTCTCCTGAATATACAGCTCCATGCTCTTATAGTGTATTTTAGTCAACTATCACGTCATATAGTGATATAAATAATAACAATATTATATCATTATTTCCTTATAATCACCTTTATAATAAGGAAACAATGAAACGGAAATAGTTATTTTGTATGGAAAAGTAGCGATTTTTTATTTTGTATGATTTTATGTCTAATAATAAATTAAATATAAACTCATTTGCAAAAAAAACGGGCACCTAAGCAATGAACCATTTCAAATGTTAATATTGCTTTGTTTGATAATTATAGGTAGTTTTATCCTCACAATTTGGTAAATTAATAAGAAAATAATCGTTTTCATCAGTATTTCATAAAATTGTGATACAATTTATGGGAAATAATGCTAAACCTCACTAGTAGTGTATGTTCGCTAGTAGTGCATATGCTCATGAAGTAAAAATAAAAAAGTTTTTTTGTTTGTTTTTCTTTAATAAAGTAAAAGCAGATAAATGTTTAGTATCGAGTGTGACCCCCTCTAGCTAAAATCTTAAAAGCTTGAATTCGTCTGGGCATGCTAGCGAATATATCCCGGAGACTTGCTTGCGGAATACGTTTCCACTCCGCAGTAATCACATTCTTCAGCTCTCTGATGGTCTGCGGAGCTGGTTGTACTGATCTCACACGCCGTTTCAGAACGTCTCAGACATGCTCTATGGGATTGAGGTCGGGACTTCGAGCTGGCCAATCCAAACGACAAATGCCGACCTTTTGCACATACGCTTTAACATCGCGAGATCGGTGGGCGCGAGCATTGTCGTCCATAAAAATCGAGTCTTCACCTAGAGCGGCCAATGCGGGTTGTGCATGAGGAATTAGAACTTCCGTTATGTATCGATGCCCAGTCAGTGAGCCGTTTTCAATGAAGACTAACTCTGTACGATCGAATTTATTCCTGCCCAAAACATAACAGAGCCCCCACCATAAGGTGTGATTTCTTCGAAACATGCCTCTGCAAAGCGTTCTCCTTGTCTTCTTAGCACTCGCCGACGTCGATCTTCACCGAACAGAGATATCCTGGCTTCATCAGAGAACAAAACCCTATCCTAACAAAATCCCAATCTTCTTGAGTCCATGATTCACAATTTCTAGCGAACCTAAGCCTGTGAACTCGGTGCTCACGGAGTAATTTGGGGCCGCGGGCCGGGCGGTGACTGCGTATATTGGCAGCGAGAAGCCTCCTCCTGACCGTCCATAGACTAATATGCACATTTCTTACTTCTTGGAGGTTGTTCTTAAGATCCACATACGAAGATTTGCGATTTCTCAATGCCACACGACGACTCACAAGAAAACGATCATCCCGTGGTTGGGTACATGGTTTTCTTCCAGAACCAGGCCTTCTCTCGACGGAACCAGTCTCCTGATATCGCTGCCAGGTCCTTTGGACCGTCGAGCGACTAACATTTAGCCTCCTAGCCACGAAGCATTGGCTGCAACTCTCTTCCAGCAGCGCGATAATTTTGGTAGCTTTTACCACTTTATCTACCATTTTTGATACAGCCAAACAGCAATAAATAAAGCTTTGACAGTCAAGGATATGAAATTAATCGATGAAAATTGAATAAAAGTTATGAAAGTCGATGTTAACTTCTGGAACTTCGCGCCAAAAATGTAGGATAAAAAGGACTTTTCTGTAAAAATGAGCATCAAATGAAAATTTGAATTTAGAACGTACTTTTTTAAATACCACAGCATTTTTAAAACCGGCCAGTAACGTGTACAAACGATTGAAACCTTTTTTGTATTGTATCTTTTTAAAGATGAATGAAAATCAAAACCGCCCGTTTTTTTTGCAAATGAATGTATAAAGATTCTAGTATCATTTCATAGCTTATATATTGGAGATCCTGTATGCAAAATTTTGTATCCGTAGGTGTGGTAGAAAAAAAGTTGCAGATTTCTGAAACGCAACTCACGCTTTCATCCCATAGTGCGGCGCGCGGCGGCGGCGGATAGTGTCGACTGACGTCACAGCCTGTCCGTAGACAGCGGCGGATTGAATAAACTCAGTTGATGCAAATTGGTTTATAACTTTACATCGGATGAACCGATTTTGGTGATTTAAAAAACGTATTTATTGTGATACAATAAGGAATGTTACTATGTATGTTGTATTATGAAAAGCCATACCATTACGGGACCTCATTCCCTTTTTCTAATAACTTAACATCGCATCGTGAAAGCTAAACAATAAACAACTAATATAAATTATTTTTATTAAAAAATGATAAAAATTTCGATAATATTTAGGTTAGGTACATACCATGTGGTCACCCTACTACAATGACAACGAAAATTACTGACATTGACAAAGAATCGTTGTTGCAATATAACATTTTTGAATACTACCACTAGAATATTTCCTGGACGTAAAATCATAGTGTTATAATTATGTATAGTAGGCTAACATAGTAATTTAATTTATTTTATGTTATAGTTATTACAAAAAAAACAATTTAGATATTTTGGGCGTTAAAAGTAATTAAAAGAAACAATAATAAAAAATCTTCATCTACCAATAGTTATTTCATAACTACTAAATTATAAAATATACAACAGTAGCAACACTGTGGGAAAGGGATAAAAGGTACAGTTATTACGATCTCTCTCGGCACGTTTTTGCACTTTCAAGTGTTTAGTCTTTATTCACATAGAAATAAAGTCCAAATTTGAACAACAATATTTTGAAGAGCTCATTCCTGTTTGAGTAATAATTCCATATGGGTAATATCGGATTTTCGCTGTATTGTATCGTATCTATATATCGGTTTTGAATATCAGATATTGAAACTATATATTTCAATATCTATATATTGGTCGGAATCTACGGTACTCTGAAACCTAGACATACCACACAATGTCACATCGTACACATATTTTTAAATATTTCGGTTTTGTGAATAAATTTTGAATGATATCTATGAAATTCGACCGTCGACACTGAGAATTTACGTTGCAAAACATAAGGTCTAAAACTAATTTGACATTCATTGAAAGATTATAGGTAACTAGCTTTTGTCCGCGGCTTCGCTCGCGTTAAATTAGGGGTAATACCGAAGATTAAAAAAAAAAATAAGGCAGGTATTTTTCGTTGGTAACAAAGAGACTGTGTACCGATTTTTAGCTTCCGTCCTTGAAAACTGCAAAAGTCATATATAAAATTTCACCCCCTCTTTTAAGGGGTTGGAGGCAGATTTCCAAAAAAAAAAATTATGCACGATTTTTTTGTTAGTCACAAATAGTTCGCATACCAATTTTTAGCTTACTACCTTGAAAATTGCGGAATGCTCCATACAAACTTCCACCCCCCATTTTAGGGAAGTGGGGGGTTAGAAAGAGACAAAAAGTAGCCTAAGTCACTCTCTATCCGTTCAACTATCTCCACTTAAAAAATCACTTCAATCCGTCGCTCCGTTTTGCCGTGAAAGACGGACAAACAAACACACACACACACACTTTCCCATTTATAATATTAGTATGGATTTTATAATATTAGTACGGATAAATAAATAGTTTCAGAACACTTGTCAAAGTAATACCATACTTTTTTGCAAATAATTAACTTTAGATTAAACCTTATTTCGTTGCTAATAACGTTCAAACTAAAACGATACGCTCATTCGTTCTGCCAACATAACAATATTTCTCGCTCGCTCATGTATACAGGGTGGCCCATCCATAGGCGTCCAAAAGAAAAATTTAGAAGCTCTATGCTATGGGGTATCCGAATCACACCCATGTATGTTCAGCGATTTTTTGTAGTTTAGGAGCTAGAATTATTTTTAGATTTTTTTCAGTAATTTTCTACCGACATTGGTTTTCCTTTTTTATCTTTTTTTTCCTTACGTTTACAGATGTTTTTTTTTGTGTAATTAATCATCATGATAGTAGCTAACACCTGAAATAAAGCGGTTTGGCTAAGCATTGCAGAACTTACATAAAATTTTATCTGAAGTTCAAAATTACTGTTAGAGTTCAGTAGTCAAAAATGTTAAGGGCTTAAAAAAATAATAAGGGGTGCCAGAGGTTTCTAAGCATTCTTAAAATCTGCTAAGAACCTGTAACAATGAATATCATTCATAAAAAGCAGACCTTAATAGTGGTTTTTCTTCTGTAACTGGCCTTTAGGTAAACAAAGGTCGACAAATTGAAAAAAAAAATGTTTTTCTTTAGGTGTTGTTGAATTGTAACGTGTCTAGTATTACTTAATATTCGGTACTCCATGGCGGTCATGTTATCGGCTTCAGATGATTTTTGAATTAAATTTAATAAATTAATGTATTTTTTTAAAGAGTTATGATTAATTAAATAAAACACAAAAAATCGATTGGGTTTAGATCAGGTGACCGTGGCGGCCAGGAAATTGGTCCACCTCTTCCGATCCATCTGAAAATCAGATAAAAAATGTGTAATTAGTAATTTGTCACAGCTTTTAAATTGTAAAAATATAAATCAACTATCCTGTTTTACCTGTCGGAATAGTTTTCATTTAGGAAGCTTCGCACTTGACTTGCGTAATGGCATGGCGCCCCGTCATGTTGCAAAATCATGTTTCGACAGATCAGCAATAAGTTAACATCTTCCAGCAAATCTGGAAGCTGATTCTCCAACAACTCTCTGTAGACAGCCGTCTACAGAGAGTTGTTGGAGAATCAGGATATCATCCATTGAGCCTGGATGGAAGTTCGTAAGGGCCAATAAATTCGCGGTTGAGAACGCCGGACCACATGTTCACGCTGAAGCGGTGTTGGAATGTTGATGGTCTTGCCGCATGTGGATTCTCGATAGCCCAACTATGGTAATTGTGAATGTTGAACACTCCAGATCGCTCGAATCGAGACTCGTCTGTCCACAAAATATTATTGAAAAAATTGGGGTCTTCTGCGTTTTTTCTTAACATTGTGTGGCAAAAATCAATCCTTACTTGGTAATCTGTGGGCTGTAATGCCTGGACCCTCTGAATGTGGTACGGATGATATCCTTCTCCTTTCAAAATCCTTTGAATGGAAACTCTTGGAATGTCTAGTCTACGAGCCATTCTCCTCGTACTTGTTGCACTATCCCTTTGCACTTCCTCCACAACTCTTTCCCTGCGATCAGGATCAGCTGTAGGGACCATGGCGACCAGGAAGCCGGCCTGCCATCAACGCGTTGTGGGTGTTAATAAAAACGCGATGATCAGGATAACGATCAGGTTGTCGTCCTCCTCGACGTTGAAGCTGTTCTCTGTACAATCTTGCTGCTTCACGGCCATTACCTTGAGCAACGCCGTAATAGTAATGCATTTCTGCATATTCGCTTAGCGAGTAATTCATCACTACCACAAGTAACAAGTTCAAATCGATATGCAAAGCGGAGTCCGATAACGAGCGCACAGTCCAAGTCGATAACAGAAAACAGAATCCGATGAGGTAGCAGGGTTCGTGAGTAAAGCGATATGATACGACGTAACAAGCAGCAGTAAACACAGTGTGAGAACGACTGAGGCGTTGCTTGAGTTTGCGGTCCTCTGCGCTGCTGGCGTCGCTAGCTGTCTCACTCGCACAAACCGGTTTCATTGTTTGCGCTCGCCGAAACCACGACTCAGGTAAAGGATTTCTTTACCTGTGTAGATGTTTTAAGGTTTAAAAGAGATATTCCGAGAAGACTACGGCTATCTGCATAATTCAAAAATCATCTGAAGCCGATAACATGACCGCCATGGAGTACCGAATATTAAGTAATACTAGACACGTTACAATTCAACAACACCTAAAGAAAAACATTTTTTTTCCTATTTGTCGTCCTTTGTTTACCTCAAGGCCAGTTACAGAAGAAAAACCACTATTAAGGTCTGATTTTTATGAATGATATTCATTGTTGCAAATTCTTAGCAGATTTTAAGAATGCTTAGAAACCTCTGGCACCCCTTACTAATTTTTTTTAAGCCCTTAACATTTTTGACTACTGAACTCTAACAGTAATTTTGAACTTCAGATAAAATTTTATGTAAGTTCTGCAATGCTTAGCCAAACCGCTTTATTTCAGGTGTTAGCTACTATCATGATGATTAATTACACAAAAAAACATCTGTAAACGTAAGGAAAAAAAAGATAAAAAAGGAAAACCAATGTCGGTAGAAAATTACTGGATAAAATCTAAAAATAATTCTAGCTCCTAAACTACAAAAAATCGCTGAACATACATGGGGGTGATTCGGATACCCCATAGCATAGAGCTTCTAAATTTTTCTTTTGAACGCCTATGGATGGGCCACCCTGTATATTGTTAAACTGTGGCTCAGTCGTATCTATGTTTTTAGTCAGATTTCCGAGTATCATAGATTTTTTGGGTATATGCCTCGGAACAATAACTAAAATAACTAAAGCATAGAAGGAAGGTTAAAATAAGAATTCATTGTGTGTTATTTGTCTCTTTCTATCATACGGCACAAAACTGTGTAAGTGTAAGAGATGAGTAATATTTGTCTTTTTAGCATATCACAAGGTGGTCACAAGATGAATTCTCTTTTGGTTAAAATTGGTAATTTGGTTAAAAATATAACACGGCTAAATTCTATAGTACCTAGTCTGAATGATAGACCATCCGAGTATGAACTATTTGAATTTTTCGTGTATTCTTTGTATATGTTTCCCGTGGCTAATTATATTTTGGTGATATTTTATTGATATTAATGTGATTAGATCGAAATAAATTTTTAGTAATTTATAAATAGTGAGTGTTTGTGTACACTCTAGTAAAATGTCTTGTGTGATGCGAGGCTGCAAGTCACATTCGTGGCGAAAAGAAAATAATCAAATCTTTTGACCTTTAATCGGTATGTTTTATTATATTGTTATTTGAATATGAGCTTTTAAGTGAATATTAATACATATGAAATATCTCTGAATCATTTTGTAGAAAAACATTGATTGCAGCTTATGTTTTTGCGGTTATTCGAAAATTACTTTAAAGTTATCTTGATCAGGCATAGGGCAGGTAAAATTTTATCGATATTTTTTATTTTACAGATTTCCTAAAGATGATGTTAAACGAAATGAATGGGTAAAATGTATTGGCAGGCGAAATTGGACCCCAAAAAATATTGTTACTTCTGATAAAGCTGATAAGTTTCTTGCGCCCATTCTTCTTATCAGCTAAAAGATGTCCTGAATGGGTGGTACCTAGATAAAAAAATTTAATGATTCAAAAGAGGTTTCAGTCATATTTGAATAAAGAATATTTTGATTTTGTTTTTGAATATGTCTCCCATTACCTTCTCATTTAATTTGTGATTCACTTGAATGGAAAAATTTCATCAATCTAGCCAACGGGAAACACCCAAAAATTGCAAACGGGTGTTTCCCGTTGGCTATGTCTTAGTACGCCAGATTTTTCAATCCTCAGATAGTACTGAAAAGGGAATAATATTGAAATATTTTTTATTTATTTTCTATCAACTTTTCAAAGCTATTCTTGAGTAATTTGACGTCACAAACATTTAAATTAGTCGTCAAAAGCACCAAAAACTTACATCCCCCAAAAGCCCCTTTACTCGTCTTTCTTAATAGCATATCAACGTCCGCTTTTAGTCTCTTGACTGGCTAGCCTGACCATACCAAAAGGCATAGCAGCTTTCATGGATAAGTATTATGAGAAAATGTACCCCTTTATGATTTACGTTGTATTTCTCGTAATAAAAACATTTTAGTATTAAGAATATATTTAATTCATAATATCGTAATAAAAACATTATAGTATTAAGAATATATTTAATTCATAATATATCGACGTTGAAACTAGGTGAGTCATGAGAAGAACATCACTAGCAGAAACAGAAACTAGTGACCACCTACGAATTTTCGAAACATCTTACTATTACCTGTCTTTTTCTAACTAATTAAAGTCTGCTTAATGTCAAAGTGAGTCAAATATATTGAATTCAGCTATTTTAGCAAGGTTTCTATGCTTTAGTTGTTGTTCTGAGGTATATGCGTATTGTTTATTACTTGGTTATGGCCGGTCGGTGAAGTCGTGCGATATCCAATATATAGTTTGTTCGCCGAGCGATATATAGATATTAGATATTGTGCCGGTACATAGATATTGTATCTGTATACGATTTGTATCGCCCACTCCTATTCCATGGTCGAGACTGATGGGCAGAGAGTATATCGTTCTGTTCTGATGGGCTAGCCTTCGCGCGAAGTACAACTTTTCGCTCTAACCCCGTTCAATGCCTTCGAGCGTGACAACCGGGGGGGCTACCGCCCAACTCATAGCGATCACTCGCTATCGCCTTCGTGACATTAGAACAATAGTTCTAATGTCATCTGTGACATTAAAACTATTGTTCTAATGTCATGATAACGATAGCGAGTGTTCGCTTTGAGTTAGGCGGTACGGCCGCGGGTGAAACAACCAGCCCGTTCAAGACCTTAGAGCGACGGCGCGAGTTACAACCGAACAACCATCGAATTTGATGGTTGTAAAACGCTATGAGGCGCGTTCAGCGCCTCTGGGTGTAGTTGTCCGGTTGTTTTTTAACTCGCTCAAAGGCGTTGAACGGATTGCAGCAACCAAATCTTTTATCTCCCTCTTTCACATGATTTTTTATTTCTCTCTCTTTCTAGTAGATGACATTATAGAATATGGCCGCCAATATCATCCAATAAGTAACGTAAGAGTATTTCAGTCATAAACGTCAGAGCATTTTACAACCATCAAATTCGATGGTTGTTCGGGTGTAACTCGCGCCGACACTCAAAGGTCTTGAACGGGCCGGTTGTTTCACCCGGTTGTCACGCTCGAAGGCATTGAACGGGGTTAGAGCGAAAAGTTGTACTTCGCGCGAAGGCCCTGAACGCGCCTCTGACGTTTATTACTGAAATACTCTTATGTGATTGGATGATATTGGCAGCCATAATCTAAAATGTCATTTGACAGAAAGAGAGAGAAATAAAAATTCATGTGAAAGAGGGAGATAAAAGATTTAGTTGCTGCAACGCGTTCAACGCCATTAAGCGAGTTAAATTAAAAAACAACCGGACCAGGGTTGGATTTCGTAGTATAATTATACTATTTGTACCATTATTTCATGATATGTAGTATCGTAATGCCAGGATACTACGCGAACGTACCATAATTTTACCCTCAGCTCGATTGACAACTTTTCTTGGTTCGATCATTCTCCTTTTTATTATTTAACAAATAATGAAAGTATCTACCCTACAATATAAGTTATGTTCTGTATGTATGGCACCATCGAAACAGCCAGCGACAAGCTCCAGCTGGGGATTCCTTGCATAGTGTTTTTTTTACAATTTTTTTCGTTTAGTCGGCACTCGACCGGGGGGGGGGGGGGGTTACGCCACTGATTGAATCTCTCTATTTTGCTTTTGCCATTGCCAATGACTCAAAAAAAACGGAACGTAGTATAATTTTTGACAAGTACCTAGTATATTTTTCATTTCTATAGACAATAATTTTGTGAGGGTCTGAATCCAACCCTGAACCGGACAACTACACCCAGACTTTCATATTTTTATAAGTACTCTGTGACCCAGACAGGCGCGCCAGGCGTTGGAATCACCCCTATAACTAGCGGGTCGTTAGTGGAGCGGCTCTGAGACAGTCTCCGCCATTTTTTTTGACGCCATTTTGCTTTTGGGTGCATGTGTGTGTGTCGTGTCGTGTCATTTCATCATAGAAGTAGAACGCACACATTTGCATTTCATTTTTCATTATTACATTGTTGGTTTGTTTAAATCTCTAATTTATCTTCAGATTTTATGTGTTTTAAGCATGTTTTTTAAGATTTTTGACACTCACTGTTCTTGATTCAATAACAGTACCTGTGTGTACGAAGGGATTCGGCAGTTTTATCGGTTTGTTTGCTTGTGATTTTCTAAACTTAATAACTTTTTGACCTTTCATTGTTTCATACTATTTCATGCTAATATAGCTGAGCCCACCTGGTTAGCTACCATAATCTTACTTAAGTTTATCAGATCACCATGGTGACAGTACAACTTGTGCAGAGTACAACTTGTTACTCTGATAATCAGACATCCAGCAACTCTCTTGTAGGCAAATCCAGGTGAAGAACGCTTTCATCTTTGGCCTAATAGTTATTTACCAAAATGTATGAAGTTGAACTTTCCCATACTAAAAAACGAGCGAACTTTATATTGTTATGAATCCACTAAAATATTTTACAGACCATCGGCTTCAACAGAGGTTACATTTCTGGATGCACATCAATTTTGAAATCGATAAAAACAACTTATGAACACAGAAAAACTAGTGTTATTTTGAAACACAAATACTTGAAGATGAATATCTTGAGTTGAGTATGCAATAAATAACTTCCTCCAAGTGAAATAAATTCAGGAATACTTAAAAATCCAATAATGATAGGTGAGCAAAGTTGTGTAATATTTTTTTCATTAAATAAACAATAGTTTAAAATTAATTTAATATTATGTTTTCCATTAAATAACCTACACTATGTTGTTGTTCAAAATTACATGTAATTTTTTTTTAGATTGAATGAAAATGAAAAACACTTCTTCTCAAAAAGAGTAGCAAAGCTCTGCTAAAATTGATCTTCTGATGGTGCACATGTCTGGGCGCAAGGTGACTTCGGAAGCATAGAGAAGCTCGATATGTTAGAAGCTTTGGTTACTCACCATGGACCTGAATTTCATTTTATCAATTTTATTAATATGCTAAGAACATAAGCCACTGCACAAGCAATGAACAGGACATGAATAACAGAAAGTGGGCTGTCAAAAGGTGATTAATTTGTTTTTGACATAAATATGTTTGCTTATTAACCCCTTGTTTCTGAAAGGCTAATCAGTGATAAAATTAAATATAGTACATTCAAGATAAGAAAGTTCCCTTGACAAATCGATTTTTTCCGTTTCATGCATACTAATTTCCGTGATGAAAAAAATAATTTATCTCCTTAGGTTATTTTTATCAAAAATGTAATAATTAATTCCACATTAAATAAAAACAAGAATATCAGCCTAATTAAATAAAATTATAATTCTAAAGTTTAAAAATAAAATGTTTGTGTAAAGTATAAGTTCCGATTCATGACTCAAATAAATACTTAATTAAACAAATATTTTATCAGAATTATAAATAATTATATTTAACTGGATGGGATATTTTGGGATGTTGCCTTGATATTAGGACACCTAATTTTTATGGTTGTATCATATAGAATAGCTTTAAAATTAACACTTTTTATTCATGTCAATTTTCTCTCAAGTCTTATAGTTTGCGAGTAAATAAGCTTTGAAAATCACAATAGTCACGACGAAAAAAAAAATGGGATGTTACGTTGCTATTATAACACCTACTTTTTATGGTTATATCAGAAAATGACTAGAACGTGATGAGCAGATCAATACACACTTGTTCACAGTGGCTTTCTATTTCTTGTGTTTAGATTATGAAATCGAAAATTGGTACCAAAGGTTTTATAATTTTTATAGACAAATCAAATTTTCATAATTAGACTGTTCAGCTTAAATCAATATATTAATTTAGTTAAAAATATTTCTTAGAGAAACCTTTGCTTGTGAATTATAAATAGCACCAACTGAAGTCCAAAAATACTTTCTATACTAGCAGCCGAAACCCAGCAGTAATAGCCAATTACATGACACTGAAAATAACTAAGTAAATTTATCTTGCCGTATCAACATAGTAACATGCTTGAATTGTTTTACTACATATACAACAGAACTAGGTCTGTTCGCGAAGGACTATGTTGATCCCACAAACGTGCATCAAGTGTAATACCCAAAAATTTTGTAACTACAATTGATGAGTTCAACGATTCGATTGTATCCACTTTCCTTACATTTGGCCATGAGAATTTAATAAATCTAGTTTTATTTGAGTTTAGTGAACCAATTTGGAACATTTAACTCTGACACAATTATTTAAGAGAATGTGAAAGTTTGATAAACATAATTTTAAAAGCATTACAAAAGGAATGGGTATGCCATTCCTTTTAAATGCTTTTTCAAACTCTAATTAAAATCATTTATATGAATGAATATCATTAATTTATGGAAAACATTTCTTATTGACCTTAACATATTCATCAAAATTAAAAACTAGATTGATTTGTTTGGTTAGATTACCTACTATAAAATTAATTGCTTTTAATGTTAACTTCTTCAAAATGTATTCAAACGTTTTAAACTATTTGCCATTGTCTGCAGAGTTCAATTCTTCAATCTGAAGTTTTGTAAATAATCAATAAAACAAAATTATTTTCAAAAACAAAGTAATGTCTTATATAATTATCTTTTTTGTATCAACAGGTGTACAGATATTGAGAAGTGGAGAGACTAAGATCAGATGGAGAGGCAGGTTATTTATTTTTACTAGGTTTTTCACTGTTTTTCATTTTAGAGTCGTCACACTTTATACAAATGCTTATTTATCTTTTCAGAATCGCAGAGTAAGCACAGCGTTGCATGGCGGAGAATTGTGGGTTCTAATAAGTTCCATTGTGTACGTTTTTGTCATATTGTATGTTAAATTCAATAAAAAGATAATCGCATTTCGTTGTTTTGATTTTTAATAACCTAAAATATTATCAGAATTAAAAAAGTAGATTAGGGCTGTAAATTTATATCGATAATTTTCAGTATGTCGATAATAAGCAGTCGATAGTTTTGCAGCACTATCATTACGGAGCTGTCATTTCACTACGAAACGGCCGCTAGAGGGGTTGATTCCTATCTGTAACAGTAATATAATTTGTGAGGCGCGCCTCATTATTCTAATTGATGTTCCAATTTTCCAATTTATCGGTATTTAATTTGTGCTATTATCGTTAGCTAGATATTTCGTTTTAATTAATACTTTCAGGTTTTATTTAGTCCTTTTGAAAATTGTTTGTGCTTTTATAATATACTGGTTTATACAATGGAAATTATTTATTATTGTATTTTTTTTATTAATATCGTGTTTGATCTATCGGTTTGATAGGATTGTTATTTTAAGTACTCAAACCTATTCGACCACAGCATCATGCCAATCATAGAACCTGCATTAAGTGATGAGGATTATATCATTAAACGAGCAAAGGAAGCACAGGATCAAAATATACATAGTGCAAAAGCCTGGATGTTGACAGCTAAAACATTGTTTCCAAATAATTTTAAAATACAGTTTGAAGCATATCAAATGGAGAAACAATCAGGAAATATACAAGAGGCAGCTGAGTGTTTTACTTCATTAATAATGTCAAGACAGAATATATTAGATCTAATTCCAGAAATTTCTGCAATAGCAAATGCTCTGAGGTCATCAGAAACCAGTTTTTTAAGCCAAATGTTTGATAAAATCACGCCTGATATACAACTAACAATTTTGAAGTCAAGTGTGGAAAATAGTGATGATACTATGGAACACTGCCGTTTATTGGTATTACTGTTGAAGAAATTTCCACAGTTAGGAGTTGATAGCTTAGTAAAAACTTTAATTAATGCTGACAAATTTTTTTATGATGTCAAATATGCACGATTATTGGTAGTGGAAACATTACCTTTATTAAATTCTCTGGAATCACCTCGTTTGCTTCAGAGACTATTAATAAAAGCTATAGACTTTTATAATTCCTATGTCTATGATGAGTCTGAACATGACATTAGTGATCCATGGCAAAGGCTCTATGGAGTACTAGATCTATTGGGTAGACAACTTGGCTGGGATTCTTATCTGGTGAACTACAATAATAGTTTGAACAAGGAATCATATTTTCAAAAATTAATGGCACTACGGAATTACGATGACTGTAGACAATTACTATATTGTGGCACTACATTCTTTTTGAGATCCCTTTATGAACAAAGATCTTCTAAAGGACCACATGTTTTGGTGGAAGCTTTATCAGATCCTGATGTGCCTGTATCGAAAAGAAGGAAAGGTGAAATAGAAGTGACTGGAGTATCAGCACACCAATTTCAAGCTGCTGCAAGTTGTTGGGAACTCTTACACAGTAATGAAGTTATATCAAGAGAGTTTGCTAAGTTAGCAAATCAACTTCAAGTTAAACCATGGTCAGAAGGTTTTGTTGATGAATTGGCATTATATAGAGGTAGATATGAGGAAGCTATGCCATCTGTATCTTCAAATAATTTAACAGATTATATTATCAGAGCATCCGTTAACTACTTTCTTAAACAGTATGTTGCATGTATTGAGAATATTTTACTAGCACTACCACAATTACCATCTGCGGAAGGTGTTTTAGAAACAGAATTAGTTATTGGTGGTAAACAGAGACACCTACATTTTTTGCCACTAACAAAAATGGCTATAATGCATTATTTTTGTACATTATTAATTAGAATTTTATTAAATACTGGTAACAATTCTGATCTTATATATGGTCACATGTTAGTTCTTATGCAACTGGGATGGCCTCAGGATGAAGCAATATTTATTCATATATTAGATGTCATACGACAGAAAGGTGTATTTCATTACCACTTGTTTTCATCATATATTATACATATAGATATTTTAGAAGAGCTTACTTTCCTTTGGAATGAACAAGGTAACAATATAGTTTTAGATATTTTACCTAATTCACAACAACATTTAGGGCAACGGAGAATTGGAACTCGTGGAGCTGATAAAGGTGTCAAAGAAGATTTTAAGCAAGCAATAAAGTCTCAAGTAGCTAGGGCTAACGAATCCATTCTTAGTTTAATGATACAATTTGTAACTTCAGAAAGATCCTATTTGCTTCAAATATAAATATGTACCAACTAGAATGATACCATAGATAAAAATAAACTGTAACATATTTTAAAATTTTAAAAATTTTATTTATTAATTCAGTGTTGGTATGACCGAAATTTTAATAATCTTAAATATTTAGATTCAGTGCTAATTACTGTTTACTCAAAATGAGGTGAATACAAAATTTGAGTCGTGAGTAGATAATGCACACATGACAAATACACTAAAATGCATTTGTATATCAAAAGTAAACTTAACCCCTTTCACCTCATGCTCTTACGTACAAACACAATATAAAGAGCAATACAGTACGTTGGCTCCATATAAAGGGACGAATCGGCGCACACATACAAACGTCGTTTACACGGCCGCCAAGCATGCTCTGAACGGCATAGCAATGCAGTGTCACGCCGCGCGCCGGCCGAGATTGTTGTGCTCCATGTACACGCCGCGCCGCTCACGCTTTTTTTAAGAGGGGAAATCCTTCTTACGGATTCGACAAGGAGCCGACTGACGAGGCCACCCCCAAGGATATGCCGGACTCGGGTAGAAGACCCCATACTCGGCTAAAACCCCTCCAGATACTTCTACCTCCGTAGAGACACAATCGGGATCGGCGTTAGCCATTCCCCGATTGCGCCCCCTGGGGAGGTACCAACCCTAGCGCCCAGTTCTTTAGGTATAAATTTCAAAGACGCCCGAGTCTGGCTGCTGTGTAGTTCTCTATATTGTGGTACAAACCTACACAATCACAACCCACACACACACACGCGCGCAATCACAACATTCTTTTCAATTTAATCGTCTATAATGTGTAATCGTCATGGCAAAAAAAGCTATGTAAATTGTGGACTAACTTTGGATACCATACCAAAATAATAGGAACCTTGAACTGAACCTGAAACCTGAAACTGAGAATGACATTACTTACAACTAATCTATGGAATTCTTTAGCGAATAAGGGTATATAATGGTATGATGCCACACAGAATTACCATTTAGAAGAATAGATTTCCAAAAACTACTTTCTTACAAGTTAGAGAGTATTTCGGGAGCACCGGGCACACAACCAGCAGGTTGTTTGCTTGGTGTTCGGCAACTGTTGGACTTCATCATTTCAACCAAAACACGCCCACTGCTGGACATAGGCGTTTCCCAAGGATGGGTTCTGCGCTTCTTGCATCTAGCGGCTTCCTACTACCTTCGCCTGATCGTCGGTCCACCTTGTGGGGGGCCTACCAAAGCTGCGTCTCTTCGGCACGCGGCTTCTGCTCGGACCCGGGGGGTTATTGTCTAAGAAAAAATCTATCACGGTCGCTTTGAATTTGCCAATAATTGCGACGTCATAACAAGCCTGTGTCTACAATTTCCGCTGCCACTTACGGTTCGCAGTTTTATTTATTTATTTATTTATTCATGTACTGTGTACAAAGGCGGACTTAATGCCATGGGCATTCTCAGCCAGTCGACCTTGGGGTGATTCAGAGAATACAAGGTAGATGTTAAAAGAAACAACATTATTCGAAACAATAAACAACTAAAAAAAATACGCAAATCAATTTAAAGTTATAATTATAATAAATGTTAACTATATATATTAATATATAAATAAATAGTAATTAGTATAAAATATTACAATATACAAAATAAACATATATGAATATATATATATACATATATATAATAGGTATATATAAATATATATAAGTATATATAAAATGGCCATTTTATTAATTCTAGAGGCATTTCTGAAAACATTTTGCTAAATGAGCTTTTTTAACTAATTCAGACCTGCTGAACACGACTTTCGATCTTGGCACTTCGAAAACTGGACCGGAAGCTCACAATTCAAGATGGCGTCCGAGATGGCGGACTTTTTCGGAATATTACTATATTTCTATCCCTGTGTCCGATTTTTGTCATCTAAAGACTGTTTTTAGGGCGTTTCCTCCGTAGAATGCGAAAACAATTGTTAGAAACTGTTCAAAAATGATTTATAACCCTTTTTAATGCGTTAAATACCCCAAAAGCGGATAATTTGAGAGAAAAAATTGACAGTTTGTGGGTGAGTGTTTTTGTTTGCTAATCTTGTTGATTACTAATAATAATACAGAGAAATCATTTAAATTCGTTGAGGTGCGTCTAACATGTGTATAAAGAGCCGTGTAGAAAAGGCGCGCGCGTGCGCACGCACCCACGTCACAGTTGAACTGTGACGTGGCTAGTAGCGTGAGAACTTACGCGCTCTGTCGCAAATGTGGAAGGGTTATCAAAAAAGAAAAATAATTTAAATGCGATTATAATGTAATTTATTTACAAGATGTACCCATTCACCTAATTTGAATTGGATAAGTATGGTATGCGGCGATCGTTTAGATGTTTATGTATTGGTTGGTTGATTGTTTGCGGCTTATAAATCCGAATTTGAACACAGTTCACCTTGTCAGCATTTAATAGTATACAATTTATCAATGAAATATATTGAAAACTTATCGAGCATTTGTGTTTTTACGCAATGTCGCAATACATAGCCACAAAACAAACAAGAAACTATGGCCCTAAACTCCCTTTGTGAACTCTTAAGACATCCACGTAACGATAGATTCATAGTTGAAAATGAATAATGAATTAAGTACTTACATAGTTGCACTAAACTGCCATAGTCGTCTCTTCCAACATCTACAGGAAGATAGATACATGTATTTTAGAGTTTATTCATAGTTGAGACTGAGTTATTAATTATATGGGTATGTACGAGTACATACTTGCACTAAACACCCTTAGTTGTATCTGCCACAGATGTATTTTTGTTGCTTCTTCATCACTTTGACAAAATACCTGCAAACGAAATTTGGTTGAATAATGGTACTGCAAAAAAGAGAACATTCGTACCTGTTCACGATGTACATAGAAAATGGCCTGAGGAACAAGTGAAGAGTACTTATACTAGCCTTTCACGCAATCACAGGAAGTGATGTCACATCGTACCTATCATCCATTAGAAAACCAGCAGCCTTCAGTGTTCCAAAAACACTACTCCCTGCTATCCTCGCTTGGCACAGTGCCTCTCAGCGCATCAGCTGTATCTTCCGCAGAAATGTTTGTGACAAAATTGAACAAGGCTTGTATTACCAGTAAACGCAACTTATTGTGTTACACACGTTAACGTTGGCTCGCATGTTCAATTGGTAGCTGACTTAATAGTTTCAACCGATGTTGCACGTCATTCCTTGTTTGGAAATGTAAAAAATAACGAATCTCTCCCACCGACCAGCACAGCTCATTTGGAACACATTAAACGAAGTCACTACCAAACTTCAGTTTGGAAGAATGCGCATTTTCCAGACCCCGTCCTGAATTGGATGGACAGAAGAAGAAAATGGGTACATCCCTATTCTCACCACCCTGGAACCCATTCCAAAGGCTGCTACCGATATTGTTCTTTGTGGTTGTAAAAAAGACTGTTCTTCAAAGCTTTGTAAATGTCGCATAGCTGCGTTAGTTTTCATGTCAATGTGTTTCTATTCTGCACTTTGTTCCAATTCCCAAGAAGATGATTAAACAGTCAATTTAATTTTACATAGTCTAGTATTACTACCATGTACCCATTGCATTATTCATTAACTTTCCCCAACGTTGTTTACCTACCCGTGCGGCATAAATAAATAAATAAATTAGAAATAAATAAAATTTATACAATATCAAACCCTGATATACCTATTTCAAACAACCACTAAATGCAAGAAAAATACCCTAATAATTTAAAGGTATCGGTTATTACAATGGAGTGTGCCCGTAGTGCAGATTTGCAGCGATCTTTACATGTTAATAATAGTATTGTAATATGTGTAATGGGGACATGTAATAATATATTATCTTTTCCATTATCAGAACAGGCTACAACCCTATATAAAATAGCACAGGTTCGTCTGAGCAGCTCAGGCTCCTCAGACCAACAAATACATTTTAGATACAATTAACTCAAATCGATGGTCTTCTGATAGCAGCATTCTTTGGGCTATGTCGGTGACTTTAGTTCTTCTACGAATCTCATTTTTGATTCGATTACGTAGAGAAACCCCGTACACATAGCCCTGTCCATTATCCTTTAAGTGACGTTAAGGCTTCTTATGAGGCCCATTGTAAAAGTGCCACATCTCAGTTCCGTACGTCATTATTGGCAATACGCACGAATTGAACATTCGACTTGAGACAAGCTGCTATAGATGGGCCAAGAATATGCAGCGTATAAAGCTTCTCAAACGCTGCCCAGCCGAGTTGGATTAGTCAATTGATCTCTTTCTAGAAGTTAGACTTATTGAGGAGGACTAGGTATGTCACCCCAGGTCAACAGGTCGGTAGTCAGTAATACCTTCAATCTTCACAGGATTGATACCACATAGAAAACGATAGCTCTCGCATAGAAAACACATCCAATCCAAATCAAATCCAACGTAGCCGCCTGCTCGTTTGAAAGAAAATTCGTTTATTTGGTAGCCATTAAATATACAAACTAGAAACACAACCCAACCAGCGCAAAGCCAAAAAGGTGTTTAATTAAGAGCTATATAGCGTATGTAAGTACAGTTAGAAGCTGCAAATTCGTGTGGCTGACCCCAGCTGGGCCACAAAAAAAAACTGGAAAATATATTGTTTGAGTATGCCGCTATAATGCCTACAGTTTGTCGGGTGTGGCCGACTCCAACTGGGCCACAAAAAAAACTGGAAAATAAATTGTTTGAGTATGCCGCTATAATGTCCAGGGTATGTCTGAGTTTGTCGACAAGTTTCAGAGTTTGTCGCTTGCGCATTTCAGAGATACGTGATCTCGAAAACGGAAAAACATTGCTAAAATCTGTTTGCTGATATAGATAGGCGTCAGTTTGTCGGACAAGTTTCAGTATTCATCGGGCTCGCGTCTAAGGGGTTGTGTGGCTCAGCTGGGGTAACGTAACCCCAGCTGAGCCACACGGGATCTCGAAAACTAAACGACTTAGCGAAAATCTGTTTGCTGATATAGATAGGCGGCAGTTTGTTTGAGTTTATCGGACAAGTTTCAGAGTTTGTCGAGCTACCGTTTCAGAGCACACCTGCAGCGAAGTTGCTGCAACTGAGCCAGCTGTATCAGCTGGGGTAACGTTACCCGCTGAGCCACACATATCTCTGAAACGCGCAAGCGACAAACTGAAATTAGCTGACAAACTACTGCTTTATTATTCCAGCAAACAGATTTTCGCTACGTCGCTTTGTTTTCGAGATCCAGCTGGCTCAGTTGCAACAACTTTGCTGCAGGTGAGCTCTGCAGCGGTAGATCGAAAAACTCTGAAACTTCCCTGCGAGCATAGAACTCTCGATAAACAAAATTTGACAGCTAAGGTCGACATACTCGACAAAAATGGATAAATTTGACAGATATTACTCAGGAATGAAAAGGACTGATGCTTTTGTCGATCGACAAGTCCATGCTCGCAGGGCTTGTCAGACAAACTTCCGCCTATCTATATCAGTAAACAGATTTTCACTGTTTTTTCGTTTTCAAAATTTCAAAATCCGGCTCAGCTGGGGCAACGTTGCCCCAGCTGAGCCACACAATATCTCTGACTCGCGCAAACGAAAAAATCTAGACATTATAGCGGCATACTGAAACAATCTATTTTTCACAGTTTTTTTTGTGGCCCAGCTGGGGTCAGCCACACGCAAGATTCAACTACATAGCACGCTATACAACCCTTCTGCAGCTGCAATAGCTCTAAGGGGGTGCCTTATAGACCCTATTAAATAGATCTAGTGGAGTAATCTATCGCGTTATTTCCCGGTTTTTTTACCCATGCAACGCGAAATTTTAAAAGTGATTAGATCCAGTGGAGTTGCTATGTTCAGTCCTCAAGCTCCCTTAACTTTTAAAGGGGCAGGGGATGACTTAGGATATTCTTTGGCGCATACGAATGGTCGATTTCACCAACCATTACTTAGCTTAGGTAGCCCCTAAGACGCATGCTGTCACTTTTTGTCTAATGAAAAGAATGTGACACCATGCCACCTAAAAGTCCCCTAAGCTAAGAAGAGGTTGGTGAAAATGGCCATAAGACGCTTGTCCTAAGTCATCACCTAAGCCACCTTCCAATCCAGGGAGAGCGCTGGTCATGTAGATCCCCCAGGGCAAGCCTGACTATTATCTTTCATATACATATTCAGAAAACACGTGCGTTGCCGAACGTGTTTTCTGAATATTTCAGTTAAGTAGGTACAGACGTACTTACTTAACTGAAATAGTCAGACGCAACCCCCCCCCCCCCCCCAAACAACCTTTTCTTTTCCTCCCAACTTCCGTCTTATCTAGGATCTCTTTAAGAGACCTCGGCTCTGGTGAAAGTAGCGGTGAAAAGCGACCCACTACACTATCTAGCCCTTCCTGTGCTAGACCCTGCGCAGTTGAGTGCCGTAAGGGGGGACGAAGGAGTCCTGGGAGGTTGAGCAGAGCAGGTGTCGGTGGTAGTACCACAATATAGAGAACGATGCAGTAGCCCGACTCAGGCGTGTCTTTGAAATTTATACCTAAAGCTGAACTGGGCGCGAGGGTTGGTACCTACAAAAAAATCGGTGAACGCATACGTGAATCGGTACGTACATGTACGTGGAGCACAACAATCTCGGCCGGCGCGCGGCGTGACACTGCGTTGCTATGCCGTTCAGAGCATGCTTGGCGGCCGTGTAAACGACGTTTGTATGTGTGCGTGCGCCGATTCGTCCCTTTATATGGAGTCAGAGTACTGTATCGTTCTCTATATTGTGGTAGTACTCCTGCGATGCAACGCCCCTTTGGTCCGGAGTTCCACCGAAAAGGTAGCCTTTTGTACTTGCCACACAGAAGGAAATGGCCACGCGTACCTACCGTCAGAGGTACGCAGGCGAGGCGGACGCCATTTAAATAAAACAAAGAATAAAAGTACCTAATACATGAATAAAACGCTACTTCGATGGTTTTGCTCTGCATGATATTTGAATAGTTAGCTACTTTAACAAAAATGTACCTAGGTACCACGTAGCGTGGGTACCACAAATATTTCAAGAATAGGATTGTATTGAATACGGATAACAGAATAGACAGGGCTGCGAAAAGGATTTTGGGCATTGGGCATTTAAAGGATTTGGGTCTATATAATTTAAAATTATCATTGAATCTTAACTGTTAGTGATTTTTTTAATTTGAAAATCTCTATATACAGGGTGTCCCAAAAAATAGTGTCAAGCGTAAGTCCAGACCCCCTAGACAAGATGCCTTTCGATAATCGCTAACGCAATCGCTAAATGGACAATGTATGAGATATGACAATTGCGCTCGAAAGCTAAGCGACAGCTTATGTCAAATCGCATACATTTTCTTTCTAGCGATTGCGTTAGCGATTATCGAAAAACGTCTTGTCTAGGGGGGCTGAGTTAGAGCACCTCTTGGAGTACCCGAATCACCCCCATGTATGTTCCGCGATTATTCGTAGTTTTCGAGTAATAATTTTTTTTCTGACTTTTGGAAAATTTTGATCCAAAGAACTTAAAAATTTTAAATAAAAAAAAGTAGAACATATTTTAATGTTTTTCTTTTTGCCACTGAATCATCTTTAGTGCTTCTTTTATGTCTAAAATAATCAGCTTCGTAACTTTAGTGGAAATTTAGAAAACAGTAGTGTAAAGTCAAAATTTGAATGTTAGTGAATAATTACTTAAAAATTCATCTTTAAATTAAAAATCTAAACAGGCGAATTCATGGTTTCTAAGTATGTGTAAAAACTTCTCTAGACTCTCTGCTTTCATAATCATTTAAAAAAAGAAGTACTTAATAGGGCTACTTTGGCTTAAATCGGCCATCAAAGACAGCGAGGTGAAAATTTCATAAAATTTACCAAATTCCTATCAGATGATAAAAAAAAATATCTGCAGGCCAATTATGGATCTTTTATCGTATGACATGGTATAAATTTGAGAAAAAGAAGTCATGAAATGCTGCATTTCGAATTACTGATCTCCAATGATTATCATCACCATGGCATAATTTCAATGATTTCATCATTAAATAATGAACAAATAATCAAAAATCTGACCGGAAATCGTATTTTTCGTCTTGCACTATGATATCATATGATATCATTTGCAAAACCATGAGATCGGTAATAGGCCCTCTGGTCTTTTTATAATTTCTAAGGTTCAGATTAATTACAATTTAGCAAAAATTAATTACATGAAACCCATATTTAAATATTTTTCTCGCGGATCACATCGGTTGTAGTGTTGGATCTAACGCAGTACTTACCTGCTAAAAAATTGCCCGAGTGAGAGGATATGAAAGAGACCCCATTATTGCTATCTCTCTCACTCTCATTGGCGAAATGGATAACTGTATCTGAGGAATGCTATTCTTTGTGACAAGGGGATGAGGCGGGGGGTGTAGTCCGAGCGCCTATTGTGTTCTGGCGCCAGTCGTTTGCCTGCTTTTGTTTGCGCCTTACGTACGATACGCTCATTTGTGATTATTTGACGAACTTTGCTTTCTTTACGGACCTTGAGTGCGATTACGATTTGGTTTTGTGTGAATACGGGATTTTGACAAATTTGGCATTCTTAACGGACTTTTCAAGCTCTTCATTTTGTGATGTCTTTTTCATCGCAAGAATATGCTCTTATGCATTACTTTTATGGATATGCAAGAGGAAATGCTTCTGAAGCAGCCAGGTTGTTCCGGCAGCAAGTACAAAATGGAGGTGGACCTCAGCCTGAAACTTGGCCTGATCATCGCATGATTTTAAGAGTACATAACTCTTACATGGAAGGACGCCTACCAGGTAGAAGATCGGGGCGCCCATCTGAAATGAGTGACGCAGATACTGTCCAATCAGTGGTCGAAGAAGTGGTGAGAGATCCATCAGTTAGTGTAAGAACAATAGAACGTCGAATCGGAATTCCGAAATCACAAGCACATCGAATACTTCATCAAGAGCGTTTTCACCCATATCATATCCAGAAAGTTCAGCAGCTCAAGCCCGCAGACTACCCGAGAAGGGTGGCATTTTGTCAGGAAATGTTACGGAGACAAGCTGAAAACGAAAATTTCTTTAAAAATATTCTATGGACTGATGAATCACATTTTAAGCGATGTGGGGTGTTTAATGGGCATAACTACCATTCGTGGAGTATTGAAAATCCACACCTCACAAGGGAATCTAATTTCCAAGAACAATTTAGTATCAATTTGTGGTCAGGCATCCTAAACGGACAGCTGATTGGTCCGTTCGAACTACCGGACCGACTGAACAGCGAGGCCTACTTGCAATTTCTACGACGTGATCTCGGCGTCTTATTAGAAGATGTAGACCTATTAACGCGGAGAAATATGATTTTTGAAAACGACGGCGCTCCATGCCATTTTGCTAGAAATGTTAGACAACATTTGTCCGAAACATTTCCAGGCAGATGGATCGGTCGTGGAAGGCCCATTGCGTGGCCGCCACGGTCCCCCGACTTGAACCCCATAGATTTTTTTGTCTGGGGATACTACAAGGAATTAGTATACGCCAAGGACATTACAAACGTCACAGTGTTAAGAACAAAATTAAGACAAGCGGAAGAAACAATAAAAAACAACAGAATTGCATTTATAAATTTAAAAGAAAACTTTTTTAGACGATGTAGAATATGTATTGAGCACGTTGGTCGTCATTTTGAAAACTTTCTTTAAGCGATCGAATAATAAATACTTTGAAAATAATGTTTTGTTTCATTTATTAAGTTATAATAAACCTTCAAAGGTTATTAAAGATGGCAGCAGGAACAGTTATTTTTGACCTTCAAATAATAAATTTTTAGCTTTTCTACAATCATTTTTGGTTTATTAATAAATAATTGGAATTAAAAAAAAAAATATTCAGAAGTCGAGTTTTATGAAATTTTCACCTTGCTGTCTTTGATGGCCGATTTAAGCCAAAGTAGTAGTATTAAGTACTTTTTTTTTAAATTATTATGAAAGCAGAGAGTCTAGAGAAGTTTTTACACATACTTAGAAACCATGAATTCGCCTGTTTAGATTTTTAATTTAAAGATGAATTTTTAAGTAATTATTCACTAACATTCAAATTTTGACTTTAACACTACTGTTTTCTAAATTTCCACTAAAGTTACGAAGCTGATTATTTTAGACATAAAAGAAGCACTAAATATAATTCAGTGGCATAAAGAAAAACATTAAAATATGTTCAACTTTTTTTTATTAAAAATTTTTAAGTTCTTTAGATCGAAATTTTCAAAAAGTCAGAAAAAAAATTATTACTCGAAAACTACGAATAATCGCGGAACATACATGGGGGTGATTCGGGTACTCCAAGAGGTGCTCTAACTCTGGACTTACGCTTGACACTATTTTTTGGGACATCCTGTATAATAAAATCGTAGGGGTACAAAAATCTGTAATTGCGAAATATTAAGAAAAAAAATACACAGGTCGCCTTAAAATCATTAGCAGAACACGATAGAATAGTTTTTAAAAAATTGTTTGTTTGTTGGTTTGTTTGTTTGTTTGTCTGTTTGTCCGGAAAGATCTCCGAAACTACTGGACAGAATTTGATATGGCTTACACCACAATGCTTAGAATTTTCCGGAAGAACATTTAGGCATAATTTCGTTTGTTTAAATTCACATTTTATTTTTAGTGAAAAAATACCATATAAAATTTTCGAATTGGCTATAGGTAGAAAAACAACATGGCGCACGTGAAATTATTTTGACAAGTCTGACACATAGTACCTACAGGGCTACGTTCCAAAACATCACCCGAGTGCACTCGGTCACCCGAAGTATGTCCTAAAACATTTCGGGTGCACTCGAGAGTGTTGGAGTGGCGTGTCCTAAAACGCTACGGAGTGCACTCGATCGAGTAGAATCTCACCCGCATAATATAGCAAGGTGTAATTTCACTCGATTGGATTTGGCGGGAAATTGTGTGGATTTTAAAGTTGTGTGTGATTGTGATTACAAAGATTTCATATTCACACACAATTTGTGCATCTCGGAGAGCGAGGATGCGCTTCGTAACGTCGACAATAAGTTAATTTTAAATTCCAAAGACTATAGGTATCGTAAGTGACACGATTGTAAAATTGGTCTTCATTTCCGCTGAAGCTAGGTTAGGCCGCGATTTAACAGAATTCACATTGTTGGTTTTAGCATTTTCGTAGATGAAACAGAGGAATGTAATCCATGCATTAAAGCGAACGGAGGCGCCGATGAATTATATATTTTCTTATTTTTGTATATTTGGTTATGTAAACAAAGCAGACAACACTCTTGCCGTTCTAAAACAACCAACACTCCGACCACCCTAACCGGCCACTCTCCCCCCACCACCTACTCACTCCGGGTGATGTTTTGGAACGTAGCCCAGAGAGAAGGTATTTTCTTCCACGAAGGAAAGGCAATGGAACTACGCCATACAGCCTGATCTTAAGTAATTGGATTTCGAAAATTAAGGCAGGAATGAAGTGTTTCACATAGTACAAAAAATATTTTCTGTTAATGGCTGTGCCCTCTGTGCCCAACTGGATTTCGCCAACCAAATTGTCTTTTTCTTATGTCGTACCGTGGTGGTAAGGCAAAAAGATCAAGCCATACAACCAATGTATAAAGCATTTTTTTGATAATACTTATCGAGTGACCATATTTGTAGATTGGTTTAATTCTTGACTAATTTTCACAAAATCGGTACAATTTTTGAAATATTTGAAATGTTGAAAAATGAAGATACTCTTTTCAAGGTATTTTGAAAAGGTGTTATATGTTTTTACATTAGGACTAAGGAATCAAACTCTTTCATCCATTTAACACTATTAAAAGTAATAGATTAATATTGATAATTTAAAAAAATATCTGACTGCAATGTTCTGGGTTACGCGTAGAGGGACGGGACGGGACTCTTGATCCTAATGTCTAAAATGACGGATCACATTTTTTTGGGTCCACCCAAGGAGCATGGATATCGAACGAAGAACCTAAAGAGTAGAACACATTGAACCTAGCCACGTTGACTTAATTTGACATGACTGCCGATAAAGTTCGTTTCCAAACCCAGCGATATGCATATCAAATGAAAGGCATTGATGAGTAGAGCACTATGAACCTAGCAACATTGACATTAATTCAACATGGCCGCCGCTCAAAAAAGGTAGATAAAAGTTAGTTTCCAAACCTAGCAATATGGATATCAAATGAAAGGCCTTGAAGAGTAGAGCATTAGGTACCTAGGAAAATCTACCTAAATTCAACATGGCCGCCGCTCAAAAAAAGGATAAATGTTTGTTTTCAAACCGAGCAATGTGGGTACCAAATAAAAGGCCTTGATGAGTAGAGCACTATGAATCTAGCAACACATAAATAAATTCAACATGGCCGCCGCTTAATAAAGGTGGATAAAAGTTCGTTTTCTAATCTAGCAATATAGGTATCAAATGAAAGGTCTTCAAGAGTAGAGCACTATGGACCTAGCAACATTGACATAAATTTAACATGGGTGCCGCTCAAAAAGGTGGATAAAAGTTAGTTTCCAAGCCTAGTAATATGGGTATCAAATGAAAGGCCTTGAAGAGTAGAGCATTAGGTACTTAGGAAAATTGACCTAAATTCAAAATGGCCGCCGCTCAAAAAAAAAGATAATAGTTCGTTTCCAAACCCAGCAATATGGGTCTCAAATGAAAGGCCTTGATGAGTAGAGCACTATGAATCTAGCAACATTCACATAAATTCAACATGGCCGCCACTCAAAAAAGGTGGATAAAAGTTAGTTTCCAAACCTAGCAATATGGGTATCAAATGAAAGGCCTTGAAAAGTAGAGCATTAGGTACCTACGAAAATCTACCTAAATTCAACATGGCCGCCGCTCAAAAAAAGGATAAATGTTCGTTTTCAAACCAAGCAATGTGGGTACTAAATGAAAGGCCTTGATGAGTAGAGCACTATGAACCTAGCAACACATAAATAAATTCAACATGACCGCCGCTTAATAAAGGTGGATAAAAGTTCGTTTTCTAATCTAGCAATATAGGTATCAAATGAAAGGTCTTCAAGAGTAGAGCACTCTGGACCTAGCAACATTGACATAAATTTAACATGGGTGCCGCTCAAAAAAGGTGGATAAAAGTTAGTTTCCAAGCCTAGTAATATGGGTATCAAATGAAAGGCCTTGAAGAGTAGAGCATTAGGTACTTAGGAAAATTGACCTAAATTCAAAATGGCCGCCGCTCAAAAAAAAAAGATAATAGTTCCTTTCCAAACCCAGCAATATGGGTCTCAAATGAAAGGCCTTGATGAGTAGAGCACTATGAATCTAGCAACATTTACATAAATTCAACATGGCCGCCACTCAAAAAAGGTGGATAAAAGTTAGTTTCCAAACCTAGCAATATGGATATCAAATGAAAGGCCTTGAAAAGTAGAGCATTAGGTACCTACGAAAATCTACCTAAATTCAACATGGCCGCCGCTCAAAAAAAGGATAAATGTTCGTTTTCAAACCGAGCAATGTGGGTACTAAATGAAAGGCCTTGATGAGTAGAGCACTATGAACCTAGCAACACATAAATAAATTCAACATGGCCGCCGCTTAATAAAGGTGGATAAAAGTTCGTTTTCTAATCTAGCAATATAGGTATCAAATGAAAGGTCTTCAAGAGTAGAGCACTATGGACCAAGCAACATTGACATAAATTTAACATGGGTGCCGCTCAAAAAAGGTGGATAAAAGTTAGTTTCCAAGCCTAGTAATATGGGTATCAAATGAAAGGCCTTGAAGAGTAGAGCATTAGGGACTTAGGAAAATTGACCTAAATTCAAAATGGCCGCCGCTCAAAAAAGAAGATAATAGTTCGTTTCCAAACCCAGCAATATGGGTCTCAAATGAAAGGCCTTGATGAGTAGAGCACTATGAATCTAGCAACATTTACATAAATTCAACATGGCCGCCACTCAAAAAAGGTGGATAAAAGTTAGTTTCCAAACCTAGCAATATGGGTATCAAATGAAAGGCCTTGAAAAGTAGAGCATTAGGTACCTACGAAAATCTACCTAAATTCAACATGGCCGCCGCTCAAAAAAAGGATAAATGTTCGTTTTCAAACCGAGCAATGTGGGTACTAAATGAAAGGCCTTGATGAGTAGAGCACTATGAACCTAGCAACACATAAATAAATTCAACATGGCCGCCGCTTAATAAAGGTGGATAAAAGTTCGTTTTCTAATCTAGCAATATAGGTATCAAATGAAAGGTCTTCAAGAGTAGAGCACTATGGACCTAGCAATATTGACGTAAATTCGACATGGCCACCACTCACAAAAGGTGGATAAAAGTTCGTTTCCAAACCTAGCAATATAGGTATCAAATGAAAGGCCTTGAAGAGTAGAGCACTATGAACCTAGCAACATTGACATAAATTCAACAAGGCCGCCGCTCAAAAAAGGTGGATAAAAGTTAGTTTCCAAACCTAGCAATATGGGTATCAAATGAAAGGCCTTGAAGAGTAGAGCACTATGAACCTAGCAACATTGACATAAATTTAACATGGCCGCCGCTCAAAAAAGGTGGATAAAAGTTAGTTTCCAAGCCTAGCAATATGGGTATCAAATGAAAGGCCTTGAAGAGTAGAGCATTAGGTACCTAGGAAAATTGACCTAAATTCAAAATGGCCGCCGCTCAAAAAAAAAGGATAATAGTTCGTTTCCAAACCCAGCAATATGGGTCTCAAATGAAAGGCCTTGATGAGTAGAGTACTATGAACCTAACAACATTTACATAAATTCTTCAAGAAAAAAGGTCTTCAAGAGTAGAGCACTATGGACCTAGCAATATTGACGTAAATTTAACATGGCCGCCGCTCAAAAAAGGTGGATAAAAGTTAGTTTCCAAACCTAACAATATGGGTATCAAATGAAAGGCATTGATGAGTAGAGCACTATGAACCTAGCAACATTGACATAAATTCAACAAGGCCGCCGCTCAAAAAAGGTGGATAAAAGTTAGTTTCCAAACCTAGCAATATGGGTATCAAATGAAAGGCCTTGAAGAGTAGGGCACTATGAACCTAGCAACATTGACATAAATTTAACATGGCCGCCGCTCAAAAAAGGTGGATAACAGTTAGTTTCCAAGCCTAGCAATATGGGTATCAAATGAAAGGCCTTGAAGAGTAGAGCATTAGGTACCTACGAAAATCTACCTAATATCAACATGGCCGCCGCTCAAAAAAAGGATAAATTTTCGTTTTCAAACCGAGCAATGTGGGTACCAAATGAAAGGCCTTGATGAGTAGAGCACTATGAACCTAGCAACACATAAATAAATTCAACATGGCCGCCGCTTAATAAAGGTGGATAAAAGTTCGTTTTCTAATCTAGCAATATAGGTATCAAATGAAAGGTCTTCAAGAGTAGAGCACTATGGACCTAGCAATATTGACGTAAATTCGATATGGCCACCGCTCAAAAAAGGTGGATAAAAGTTCGTTTCCAAACCTAGCAATATAGGTATCAAATGAAAGGCCTTGAAGAGTAGAGCACTATGAGCACGAGGAAAATAGCACAAAATTCAATATGGCCGCTGCTAAAAAAAACTGATAAAAGTTCGTTTCTAAGCCCAGCAATATGGGTATCATATGAAAGGCTTTGAGCAGTAGAGCACTATGAACGTAGCAACATTGACGTAAATTCAACATGGCCGCCGCTCAAAAAAGACGGATAACAGTTGCTTTTCAAACCCAGCAATAGGGGTATTAAATGAAAGTAGGCCCTGAAGGGTACCTAGAGCAGCCATGCTCTAAGTGTGTTTCGCGGAACCCTAGGGCTCCACACTACCCCTATAAGGGGTTCCACAATAATTTAGAAAAATCAAAACACCCTCTCTGGTCGTACTTCCATTATGCTTATTAATAAAGAATACACTTTTAAAAACTATTGTTTTATTTTAGGGTTCCGTCAAGTATTTCGCTTTCCAAAAGGGTTCCGTCACCAAAAAAGTTTGAGAACCGCTTCGGGGCCTATTGGATGTTAGATGTTACCTGTGTTTAGTGTCCTTCGAGACCGTGATAATGCAACGATCGTGAACTAACTAACGATAACTCCAAGTTTGTGTGTTGGATGTTAGTCATCACGGCGAGTTTGCTAACCGAACTATGCCAGCATCACTATATCGCACAGTACACGTTACAAAATCGGAAGTCTCAATACATTTTAAGGCTAACCGCATAAATACGTTTTTACGCATTCGTTTTCTGAATGCGGGCATCCGAATGCATCAAATCTATACAAAATACTCATTGACTGCCGCACACGTTCGTTTTTATTACGAACGGAACACGTTCTGTACGTACATTTAGGAACGTCTGCGCTACGTTCACGAAACTCCGTGTCTGTATTCCGTGATCGGATATCGAATACGGAAAACGTATTTGTACAGTAACCCCCCCATTCATGCTATACATTAACTCTACGAAAACCGCCAGTATTACGAGCGACATAAGAACGGTTCAAAGGTCAAACAGTATAGCCTGACAAGGAGCTTACTGTACGACCAGTCAAAATTGGCCAAGTTGTCATATCCAAAAAATATATTGTTGGTGTTACCAAAACCCATTATAAAATCTAAACTTTATTCGTATACAGTTCTAATTTATTAACAATTGTTTATTTTAATTCGAAACATGAATACGATAAAGATTATTCTTGCAACTTTGTAGTTCTTTCTACTGAAGAAGAATTTATTAATATCAATAATGTCTCTAAAATATAATAATATTTAGTATTTATAGTAATATGTAATGTATTTAATTTTGTGGACTGTTAGAAAAAGAGCATTACCAACCTACGAAAATTGTCCTAATTTCGAAATGGCCGATGCTCAAGAAAGGCAGAATAAAGTTGAATCATTATGAAATAAAATGGAGGAAAAATCTAAACACTGTGTTAAGTATTTTGATGGCGAATCGTAGTTCGCGGGCACAGCTAGTGATCAATAAAATCATGCATGCAGCATGCATGCACACACAAAAATTAATAATTGAAGATAAAAACCGCGCTTTCGATGTACAATGACTTTCATAAACTAAAATTTGATATGTATCGACTAGACAAACTACGAGGAAACAAAATTATGAGAAACATTTCGATGTAACACTATTTCGATGAAATATACAAAATGTAACGGTGCGGAAAACTTCTTTAAAATAACTATTCAACAAAAATTATTTTCGATGTAACAGGATTCGAGGGGTTGTTTAATATTGAATAAAAAGAGCTGGCTGCTAATAGTTTTATGGCAAATGAAATTGGATGTGATTGTTTGCGATAAAGCGATTTACTGATGATTGCGTCCAATGTTTGGTCAGTTTGATAAATGACAAAATTTAATTATAATATATTCAAAAGCTTTATTTTATAAACATAATTAGAGTAGGTAATATTTAGGAATTTCCTTCATAAGTCCCTACAGCAAGTAGCAAATTGCGACGTGTGAAGTGTAAACATTTTACAGGTGAATTCTTCGTAGAAAATGATCTCAACAAATACTTTTCTTCTTTTTGCACTCCATTATTTGGTCCCGGTTCTTCCACAGTCGCTTCGTCAGTAATAGCAGTGAAATCCCAAAGTTTAATACTGCAGTCTAATGATCCTAAAACAATAAAAAATCAATAGCAAAACGCTGGTAAAATTCTAACCTGTTAAAGTTGACAAAACTGTTGCATAAGAATAGTAAATATTCCAAATAAGAAACGGAATAAAGTGTCTACAATTATTAGATTCGCCCTACTCAGCCTTTTGATAGCTTTATACCCCCTACTCAGCCTTTTGATAACATAAATTGTTTTGCCACATCAACTATCAGTACCGCTGGCCCGCTGCCTCCGATGTGTATAACAAATTCTTAAGTGTTATTCTGAGTGAGTGTGTTTTTGCATATTATAAAACTTTGAAGAAAAGAAACCAGCACAAATGCCGTAGTACCTACTACAAATAACTGCTGTATATTGAAAAGCTAATAAAAATGTGACAAAATACAACAACAAAATAATACAATAACGATGTTATTGTATTATTCATTTCGAAACAAATTTTCAGGTAACATGTAAAAATCTCGTGTCACAGTATATGTTATCGAACTCATGCAAAACGGCTTGATCGATTTTTATGATTTCTTTTTGTGTATATTTGTTAGGACTAAGAATAAAAAAATCATTAAAATAAAATAGAAAAGTTGTAAAAGAAGTTTCTTAGATGCCTAAATTATAGAATCGGTAACCATTACAATGACTATGAATCCTCCCTTTTTCATTATATAAAGTTAACAGTCTACACTACACACAGCATAGGTAGGTACGTGTCAAACAGGCGGCTCGCGGGCCGCATGCGGCCCTTTGCACACTTGCCTACGGCCCACAGGTCAGTCTCATGATGCAGCCCACAAGCGTTTTTTTTTATTAAAAAAAAAACGTCGCCCCACACTAGGATTTTCTCCTGTGTCGTGGGTGCATATACAGACATAGAATATCACATGCACATACGCCCAGACCGGAACAAATTTCTGTAGGCCATACAAAACATTTGTCCCGTACGGGAATCGAACCCGCGACCCGTTGCGCCTTAGGTGATCACTCGACCTCTGCGCTAAACGTGTTGTCAAGCGTGCCTCAATAATAGTTTTTCAATTCAAAGCGCGCGAACGTTTAATTTCTAAATAAACGTTTAACGTCCGACCCGCCCCCCTAGACAAATGCCACACGCTAACTTTGCCGCAGTCGTTACTTATAACCCTAAATTATCACCCTTCTACCACCAACCCAATTTTTTTTAGTATTTTTACTGGCGAAACGTAGTTCGCAGACACAGCTAGTCTTCTTCTTATACCGGGTTATTTTTCAAGCAGGAGTCAAATTTTGTGTGCTTGTTCAGACAAGCAAAATGAAAATCTTTTTTTATGGGACCAATCTCGAAATCGCAGAAAAAAGCAGCTGTTTCATACAAATGTTCAACGTCCACTGAACCTAAATGTATGAAACAGCTGATTTTTTATCGCGATTTCAGGTTTGCTCCCATAGATAGTAAAAGTTGTTAATTTTGCTTGTCTGAACAAGCACACAAAATTTGACTCCTGCTTGAAAAATAACCCGGTAAATAAAATGAATCACCGTTAGTTAGTCTCGCTCATACTCAAAAACGGCTTCACCATTTTGAATATTTATTTTTGTCCTTTGTTTGTTTTGTAAAATGAAAAACAATAGGGAAAATTCCAAACAAAAGCTAAAAAATATTACATAATCTAACAATAAAATATGATATTTTCTTTGTATTTTCGTGTATATTTCATTTTTATGTATACCTATTTTTGATATTAAAAATAAAAGAGTTAACTTTGAATACTTTACCAGTGGATAGGATAGTTCCATCACGACTGAATGCCAGTGCATGGATAGGTGCAGTATGCGAAGGAGGCAATGACGTAGTTGGTGACCCAGTTGATAAATCCCAGACCACAATTTCTCCGCCAGCGGCCCCAGTAGCTAACCATCTTCCGCAGACGGAGAAAGCGATAGTGAACACAGTTGTCTGAAATAAATAGAAAAAATTGTGCAGAAGCTATTTTAATATCCTAATATGTCGGCTTAAGACTATCGTGTGATTCATAAATTGGTGGAATAAGATAAAAAAATCACAAATAGGACAAAAAAGTCCATAAAAAATCGTATTACCGACAATTTGAATACCTATTAAGCTTTTAATTTACCGACGAAAAAACGGAGGAGGTACTCAATTCGACGCGTATATTTTTTTTTATGTATGATCACGCATAACTTTTTACAGAGAACTCCGATTTTGATGATTCTTTATTTATTGGAAAGGGTATACCCCGAGGGTGGTCCCATTTAAATTTGAAAAAAAAATCCTACCCTAAGGGTAGGAAAACTGGAAGTTATTGTTGATTTACTCACTAATTGTGATCAATGACCACGCATTACTTCGTACAGAGTGAACCGATTTTGATGATTCTTTTTTTATTGTAAAGGGTATACCCCGAGGGTGGTCCCATATAAATTTGAAAAAACAATTCCAACCCTAAAGGTACAAAAACGGGGGATGATTGATGATTCACTCACTGATTGTAAAATTAATAGATGAAAGTCACAAAAAAATATATAATATAAACTTTTTAACAAAAAATTGAACCGCCGAAAAAACTCAAAAGGAAAAACCCTGAAAAGTTAAAAATAATATAAGAATAGGTACAGACAACATCACACTTCTATATTGAAGTCGGTGACACTTTCTAGGAGATCATCGTTTGGCACCGACTTCAATATAGAAATGTGATGTTGTCTGTACCTATTCTTATATTATTTTTAACTTTTCAGGGTTTTTGCTTTTTAGTTTTTTCGGCGGTTAAATTTTTTGTTATTATAATGTCCTCCTAGCCGATATTCGGTCACGGCGGCGAATCTCAACAGAGACTAGCCATCTGTGCAGGAGATATTATAGTGCACAAGTGACTGCACAAACGCAAGTGCACTCTCTATTCTTTCGCTCGCCTAGTCCGATGGGACGGTTAGCCGACACGACCGGGGCGAAATCAGGCGCAGGACCCACTGTTTCACGTGCCTTCCGAAGCACGGAGGAGCTCGAGATGTTTCGTATTTTGGTCACCCATCGTAGGACTGACCACAGACAACGTTGCTTAATCTTAGCAATCGTTCACTAAGCGCACGCGCAACGCTTTTTAACCGACTTCGAAAAAGGAGTAGGTTCTATGTTTGTCTGTCTGTATATACCGGGTGTAACGGAATACTGCAATAATATTTAAGGTTGTTGATTAACAAAAAAAATGTTTTATGACTATTCTTCGTATTTTTATTATATGCCTACTTTCGATTTAATAAGCTTAACAGTTAAGCATATTAAATCAAATGTAGGCATACAATAAAAATACAAAGAATAGTCATAAAACATTTTTTTTGTTAATCAACAACCTTAAATATTATTGCGGTATTCCGCTACACCCGGTATATATATATTTTTATGTATTTGCACCGATTACTCCGCCATTGGTGGATCGATTTTCAAAATTCTTTTTGTAATCGAAAGAGTATTCTCCCGAGGTGGTCCTATTGTCACCATGTCATAATCTGATGATGGAATCCCATGGAAATCGAGGGAAACCCTTGAATTTCATAGACACGTCTAACGTGTTTCATGTTTCTTCTTAAGATATTCAGGTATTTGCGTCTGGTAGTCATCATGTCATGTTATTGAGCTGATGATGGAAGGTTCCTGATAGATTAGGAGTTCGGGAATAATAGGGTAGTTGACTCATATCAAAATTTGTTAAAATATTGTTTATTTCTAACAGTATTTGGCATAGGGTTCCACAATATACCGATTTTAATAAATAACAATGAATGATTGCTGTAAAATTTTAATTTGAAAATGCTAGAAATAATCTTTTTTTATCTCACGCCGTAAACGCTTTGATATCCTGTGGTCAGGGCCGTGACGTCAATCATATAGTAAACAATAAAATGTCAAATTTGATTCAACAACTCGTCGATTTGTACTATTCTTTCCTAAAACTGGCAAAAAATCGTCCAAGTCTCCGTTATTATATTTGTAAATATCGTAAATTATTTGTATTAATAGCAAAATCAACCATTGATGTTGGATTTGTGAGAGCAGATAGTACAAATCTTTCGAAAATAGACAGATTGGTGGTCAGGAGATTCTTTGTGTATCGCTCTAAACAATATAAGTACAGTTTCAATACTGTTATAATGAAGAACGGTTACAAGTGTACTTGTCAAGATTGTCACGTGGCAGAAGAGAGTTGCAAACATGCATTTTTGGTGTGGTTGCACCATCACAGTGAGGAGCTATTTTGTACAGCAGTTGAATGCTATTGGATAGAATTCTATCTCTCAAAAGTCGAATAAACACTAAAAATATTTACTTCAAGAGAAATGTTGATAAGAAAACATCAGGATCATTTGTCAAATACCAGTGTAGTACTGCAAGAATTTGTAAATGAACATAAAAAGAGAAAGATTGTCAGTTGTTCATTTGTCAAGCATGAAGAAAATTACTGGGAGGAAAAATATATATACATTCACAGACACAGATTGTGACATTTCTTAAAAAATAAAAGACCTCTTCAATGAAGAAAGAATAAAGTGCATAGAAAACTAAACCACGAATCATCAATACAGAAGTGCTCTTTAGTTCGAGCTTCGTTATAAACAATAACAGCTTCCATGTGCTATAAAGTCAGCCAGTGCATAACACATGATGGTTCTTTTGTTGGGAAGATTTTTGGTGGCAAATCTTGCAGACACCTACGAGTATAATGAAATGTGGATAAAAGTTGAAAGATGAAGATTTGGGTTGAAATTTGCAAAATGTGACCTCATTTCTGATTAATACCCTGTAATAGTCTATTCAACAAACGGTATCCATAAAATTAGATTAATACAAAATTGTCATGCTCTTTTACTGAAGATAATGTTAATTATCAAAGACGGAAATCTGTGAACAGTATGCTTAACTCAAGTATAGATGCAGATGTTTTGTGCTAAAGCAAACAAAACTTATATACTTTTGTGTTGCTAGCAGTATGTCATTTTGAAAACACTCAAAAGGTGACAATATTAGCTATAATAGGTATTTGTTCTAACAATCTGAATGTCAAAAAACTTATTGATCAAATAGTGTCATTTTGGAAACTATACTACATTATTCCTAAATTATATGAAAGTATTACTTCATAATAAATCACTTTACTATTATTTTGACTTTTATTACCTGCGACCTTAAGGCAATATATACAAATTAATAAATTTGATCTAACTCTATTCAACCTATTTGTACTTTTGGAACATATACTATATTTGAGTAACAATGATAAAAATGAGCAACAAACCTATAAAATATTATAAATCTTTTAAGGTGTAACAGAAAAATAAAACACATGCATTTCAAATTAAAATATTTTGATTCAACTTAAACCTTTACAAGTCATTATTGTCAAATAAACATAGAACATTTATTTTTTGTGAAGAACATAATGACTAATGTAGTACAAAAATTTATTATGTCATCTTTAGATGTTAGTTATGTATAAAGTAAAGAAAAAAAAATTCTTTATATTATTTATTTAATAAGAAGGGTCTTGTAAATTAAGAAGAGCACAGGCTGACAACACAGCAATCACATTTAATATATTTGTATACGGCTTTAAAATGGATAACTTGCATATTCTTGCGTAAGCTGTTCTGAAATTTACCAGCCATGGTGGCCAGCAGGTTTAATCAGTGAAGATATAACATCTTTCAGTTTTACCAAACTGGACCTATTTACTTCTATGGTGCTTTGGTATATGAATACTTGAGTTATTTTGTTGACATAATGTTGTTCTAGTTGACGGGTCACATTTTGATGTTGTGGCTGAGCATGCACTGCTTTGTATTATGTTGCACAACTTTTACTGCCTTATCAAGCTCGTTGTCAAGAGGAGAACAGGTTAGTACACAATAGTTCTCATTAAGTAACCACTGAAAGCAACAAATTTTAATTAGGTACTCAGTAAATTCAAGTAAAAGTTGTTTAGATAAATATATTCATTATGAAACTTTGATATTTTTGTTTGTATTACATACTTTTTAATTAATATTCAATTACATCATTATTCAATTGGACATAAGTACATATTCTTTTCCTTGAAACATCATCTAGTGTCAGTGTATAACTTAGATTAAATCAAAAAGGCGTAAATGGTCAAGTTTTCTCTCAGTTTTCTGGTCAAGTTAAAATTTGGTTGGTCGGCTGCAGTCAGTTTTCATTCTAACTGAAAGATAAAAATTTAATTAATTTACATACAGATTTGATTTTACATACAACCTAAAAACTTTTATTTTGTTTAAGTTGAAACTGAAGTACCTACACAGATTGAGTTATTCAGTTATAGTACTTACATTAATGTGACTTTCGCAAAAATACATTTGAGTTTCAGTAGATAGTTACAGGATTTCTTTAAGCGAGTGTTAACCAAATATTTCGCATGTCTATATCACTGGGTACGTCTAATCCACAGATTTCCTGGAGTCTTTGAAGAGGTATTTCTATATTACTGTTCTATTGTCCCGTTCCATATACAGTTTTACTATATTTTGTGATATTTAATAGAAAGCATTGTTTTTGTGAGGTTATTTCGCCCCCGTGCTTTGTTTACTATAAGACTGACGTCATTGCCACAGATAATGAACAGACTATCATGGCTGACCGTGTTTTTGGTCCAAAATTGAAAATCTTAATTTAAAATAGATTTTTTGCACTTTTTAGCCATCGAAAAAAATAATATCCATGTGCTATGGTCTAATACAACAATTATGAACATTTTAAGCCCTACTTTAAAAAAGGGTCAACTAGCCTATTCTTTCGAAGCTGTTTAGAGCGAAAAACGTTTTATTTTACGTTATTCGGTGTTTAGCTTGTAATACCTATGTAATAACTAAAAAGATTAAATTAAAGGCAAAAAAATAAAACCGATTTCAAAAACACTAAAAAGTCATAAATAATAAAATAAAAATATCACAGTTTTATATTGAAATCGGTGCCAAGCTATGATCAGCTTGAAAGTCTTAAAAATATAAGTACAATAATTAATGTAGTACCTACCTAGTTTCTGAAAATTTAGCACCGACTTCAATATAAAACTGATGTTTTTATTTTATTATTTATGACTTTTTGGTGTTTTTGAAGTCGGTTTTATTTTTTTTTATTATAGATATCAAGTATAATGTTAAATGATTAAAATAAAAAGATAAAATTTTATAACATATAAAGCATTTGTGCGCATTCGTGCGCTTTCCTCCAGACTAATAGTTTGTAAGTTAATTGCACTTGTTTGCACTAAAATAACAAATTGCTATTACCTTATGACCAGTCATGAGGCGTACTTGAGCACCGGTGGAACAATCCCACAAACGGACAGTACGGTCGCTACTGCCAGTTGCAACGTAATTGGAATTGGGATGAAATTGTACACACTGCAACAACACAATGTATTTTATAGACAACATAAGTTCAAAAAAATATTTTCCCCAAATTTTGATCTGTTTGGTTTGGTCTGAATGGTGGTATGGCTGAGTTGTCTAGTTATTTAGCTACAGCTATCTTGAAGACTATTACCACTAATTTCTACTTACTTCGTTACAGATTACTTTTCATAAAATTTCGATTTGACTCACATCACAATGCATCTGGACTGTGCCCCGAGTAGAATCGGGAGCCCCGAATCGATCGATTCTGTCATGTACCAATGTGTCTTTCGTTCACAAATTTCATACGTACATTTATCTGACGCTCCTACGGTGAAGGAAAACATCGTGAGGAAACCTAAAAACTCCTGCGAAGTAATTCAAAGGTGTATGTGAAGTCAACCAATCCGCCCTGGGCCAGCGTGGTTTGACTAAGGCCTAATCGCCCTAACACAACTAGTTAGGGTAGGCTCGTGCCCCTCGGTGGGGACGTATATGAGCTATGATGATGATGATGATGATGACAATGCATCTCCAATACCAGTATATTGTGTAACTCAAAATCTATTTAAATTTTAACAGATACAGTGCATTCATCACTGTTTTATAAAAGTGTCGGCACAGATTCTTGTAACGACATTGCAATGATTATGTTAAATAAGTCCTGACAGACTTTTTTAAGACAATAAGCCCTGGGCACAGATTAGATAATAGTTACCTGGATTTGTGCCTGGATGACATTTTCATCAGGAGTCAAATATGAACTTATAGTACATTATTAATTTTTCTTTTTTTTTATTTGTGATACGTTTATTCATATTCTGACTACCGACCTAGTTACGCCCTTTGGACGTTTATCACATCGAAGAATACTACTTACTGTACGTGAAATTCCAAATCTTCATATTATCAACCACTTATGTGAAATACGACCTTAGCGAAGCACCACAATTAATTTACAAAAAATACCAACTAATTTACTTAACACCTAAAGGATGCGAGACAGAAATCGCCATCGGTGATAAACCCGCTCTTTTTGCTGTTTGTGTATGTATGTATTGTCCTATTTCCCGTGATTTATTTTACAAAATAAAGTGTTTTCGTCTAGGCGCCGTTCAAGTATTACGTAACGCAATTTTTTAAGATCCCCCCCCCCCCCCCCTTCTCGTAACGCGCCGTAACATTTACGAACAGCTTATGATGTAAATCTTACTTTTTGGGGACATAACAGTATTAAAACAAAAATTGACGTAGAATGCAGTTGAGAGAAAACATAAACGAAGACTTGCCAAGTTGGGAGTGCAAAATAAACGAACCGTAACGTTTTACAAGGACCTTCCCCCACTTTGGCGTTACGTAATACTGAGCGGCTCCCTATCTATGAAATATGAAAACTTTTAATTCTCTTAAAAAATATATATTTCATAGATAGGGAAAATATGACCACATATCTCAGCATCGGCTACGTTTGAACTGGTTGCCTATTCGGCAGCGTAGACAAGTGAGAACTTTAAATACTCTTTTCGCCTTTCTTAACGGTCCCAACACACCCAGTTATTTAATTCCCCATTTCCAGTACTTATGTACTTCCCATAATAGACATCTTCGGTCATCATTCAATTGTCTCCATAGTTCTGAAATAATACATTCCTCCCCTTTCTTGTTCAATCCATTGTTCTCTGGAACGCTTTGCCGCTGGGTATTAAGAAATCGACTAGCAGATTAAGTTTTAATAATTAATGTTTAAATAAGCTAAGGAAACATGTGCAACAGAACTGTGTTTTGTAACGTCGCTTATTTGTTGGTCTTGTTAGTATTGCCACTTGTTAGTTTGGTGTCTTTATAATATGTATTAGTTTATTTATTTAGATATATTTATGTATTAGGATTTAAAAAAATCTACTTGTTTAGATATTAATTTGGTTTTATGGGTACACCTATCACATTTGCTCTCTGCACCACCTGAAGGTTGACTGGCAGAGAATGCCTCAGGTATTAAGTCCGCCATTGTACACCAATGTACAGTCGACAAAGTTGCCGGTCTACCAGTAGAGTTTTTTTGGTCAGCGATATTTGAAAAAGTAAAAGCGTTAAAACAGGTTTTAATCTTCTTCTTCTTCTTCTTATACCGGGTGCAACTGAACACCCCAATAATATTTAAGGGGCATATAAGTTAGATACAAAATGGACCTTCGGTGCTTGGAGGGAGGCGTTAGAACTGTGCCAGCGCCCATTGTCGGAGGTGCCTTACGATCCAACGGATCGACAGGAGGCCGATAACGGGAGCCAAAACCAGCGCCCATTGTCGGAGATGCCTATTGACCCACCGGATCGAAAGGAGGCCGGCAACAGGTGCCAGAACCCCAGTCAGGGGCCAAATAAGAGGCGCAGGTCTGACCTCACCTCCCCACAGGAGCTGCCGCGCAAAAAGAGGGTCGCCGTGGAGCCTTTGGAGCCACAACCAGGGCCCTCTTTTGCGGAGGCAGCGTGCTCAAAGAAGGTGGGGATTGTAGATGAGCACCGGCCACTCACCGCTGCAGATGCGGAGCGGGTGAAGGCTCACCTTCGCCGCTGCATCGAGTCTGCAAGCGGTGTGGGGCCGAGGTTCAGCGGTTGCGTCCTTCGAGCGGGTGGCCTGGTGTTCACGTGCTTGAATGATGCAACCGCCAAATGGCTAGAGACCAACATAAGGGGTTTCAAGCCATGGGAAGGTGCCTGTCTAAAAGTGGTGGATGAAAAGGACCTTCCCAAACCAATTATTGCCACGGCCTACGTCAGGGATACTGCGGGAAGCACGAAGTCCCTACTAAGAAGGCTGGATAAGCAAAATCCAGACATAGGATGTGGTTCCTGGAGGGTGCTGAGCTCCAAAGCGGAAAAGGAGGGGCAGACTTTGTGCTTCTCCTTGGATGCAGAGGCGCAGGATGCCCTCCGCAAAACAAATCACAGACTATGCCTGGATTTTGAAATTATCCACGTTAGGGTCAAGGGGGACAGATCGGGGGCGAGGGGAGGCGAGAATCAGGGTGGGGAAGCCGGTCGGGTTGCCGAGGGGAACGCAGTTGCGAGCCCATCGGTTTCCAGGCCGTCAACCGGGCCCAGAACCACCGCCAAACCTCAACCCCAATCGGCGGGAGGGTCTCGGAGCCCTCCTACCACGGCCCCCTCTACAACTAGCGGGACGGCTGGCCCGCTACCTTCCACGTCCAAGGGCAAAAGAAAGTGGGCACCCGTAGCCCAAACCTGCTTACCAGGACGTGGTGGGTCTCCCAATGGGCGATCAAGGGGTGGACGTGGTGGTGCCCCAAGGTCGACAAACCCAAATGGGAGAGGTGGCAATAGAGGTGGAGCACGCTGCCGAGGACGGCCAGTTCAACTGCCGTCCTTGGCCCGCGAGCACTCCTCTAAAAAAGCCGCCACTAATCCCCTCAACTCCTTCCGTTTCCTCCCGCCCAAGTAGACCTAACCTAAACCCAACTCCCGCCTATCAGTACCCCTTCCTACATAACCAAAACTCCACTCCCCATTAACCTTATAACCTTTCCCTTTCCCCATCCTATAATGCAGAAGGCTATACAAATCAACCTACACCACTCGAAGGCGGCAACAGCTGCCTTGGCTAAGAAGTGGAGCGATGAAAGGTATTGTATAGCATTCATACAAGAGCCGTGGATAAGTGGAAGCGCGGTTCTTGGGCTGAACCCTCTAGGCAATCTTCTCTACAATGCCGGTGGGGTGAGGCCTAGAGCATGTATAGTGTTTAATAATAATATAAAATTTTTACCTATACCCTATCTGTGTACAGATGACTTGGTTGCTGCCTATGTTGTACTCCCTGGGTCGCAGGACAGGAAATTAGTGGCCTGCTCTGCCTACATGCCCGGAGAGGAGACGGACCCGTCGTTGCAACTGGCCGGCCTGGTGGATTACTGCGAGGAGCAAAATGTGGACCTGCTCCTTGGCTGCGACTGCAACTCGCATCACACATCATGGGGTAGTAGCAATACGAACCCAAGAGGTGAGTTTTTGCATGATTTCATGCTTTCTAGGAATTTGACGGTGCTTAATGAGGGACACAGTCCCACATTCATCACGGCAGCCCGAAGTGAAGTCCTAGACATTACCCTCTGTACGTCGCGCTTAGTGAACCGCATTCAGGGATGGCACGTCTCGGAGGAGGCTTCACTATCCGACCACAGGTACATTAGATTCGACATAGCAGCTAAGCTTGACAAACAAATCGAATCCTATCGTAATCCTAGGCATACAAACTGGGAGGGCTATCGGGAGAGCCTGAAACAGAGCCTGGGAACGATACCAGCCGTGAAAACTGTAGAACAACTAGAATATGCGGCAGGGGCAGTATCCACAGGCATCTTAACAGCCTATGAGAATAACTGCCCCTACACCACCAGGGAAAGTAATCGTAAAGTGCCCTGGTGGAACAGCAAATTGCAATCCCTTAGGCAAAAAGCCCGCTCTCGCTTCAATAAAGCAAAATGGGATGGGAATTGGGAAGCCTATTCTCGGACCCTAACGGGGTTCAATAAAGAGTTAAGGAGGGCGAAAAGGAGATCTTGGGGTAGGTTCTGTGACATGATCAACACAGCCCATGCCGCAAGGATTCACAAATTGATATCCAAGGCGCCTCCTTCCCATATTGGCTTGCTTAGGAAGCCAAATGGAACTTTCACGTGCGACGCAAAGGAGACCTTAGAACTCCTAGCCCAAGTGCACTTCCCGGACTCGAGGGTAGATGAATCATCCGAGGAGCAGCGGTCATTCTCCAGGCCTAGGCCGAAAGTGGATGATTGGAGAAAAGCCTCTTTGATTATCGGCCCTCAACGGGTGGCTTGGGCTATTAACAGCTTCAAGCCATATAAGACTGCAGGTGAGGATGGCATTTTCCCGGCCCTACTACAACAGGGTAAGAATATCCTCCTCCCAGTCCTAGTGAGGATCCTCAGAGCTAGTTTAGCATGGGGGTACCTCCCAAGTCTATGGACTAAGGTCAGGGTTATATTTATTCCCAAAAAGGGGATAAAGATAGGGCCCAACCGAAGTCCTACAGACCGATCAGCCTATCCTCTTTTCTCTTGAAAACCATGGAAAAGGTAATCAACCTATATGTAAGGGAAACGCACCTGGCAGGCGACCCCCTACATTTAAGGCAACATGCCTACCAGAAAGGAAAGTCAACGGAAACTGCCTTAATCGATCTGACCGATAGACTTGAACAAGCGCTCGAAGATAAAGAAATAGCCTTGTGTGCCTTTCTGGATGTTGAGGGTGCCTTCGATAACACCCCAACAAGAGTTATTGTACGATGTCTGCAAAACCGCGGCATCGATCAATTAATAATCTCTTGGATAGAGGCAATGCTCACAACGCGAACAGTGAAAACCACGCTGTTGGACTGCACATTAACCGCCAGGGTAACTAGAGGGTGTCCCCAGGGTGGGGTGCTCTCTCCACTGTTGTGGTGTCTGGTCGTTGACTGCCTTATCCAGGAGTTGAACAATGCGTACCTTCCCACTCAAGGATACGCAGATGACCTGGTGGTCCACATAGTTGGAAAATGTCCTTCAACTATATCAGGTCTCATGCAACTCGCTCTTAATAAGATCGAACAATGGTGCTGCCAGGTGGGGCTGTCTGTGAACGCCAGCAAAACCATAATAGTTCCTTTCACTAGGAGGAGGAATTTAGACGGCCTCAAGCCTCCTAAACTGTTTGGAAGAACTATTGAATTCTCTCAGAATGCCAAATACCTTGGGATCCACCTGGATCAAAGACTTAACTGGGGTATACATATAGGCAACATTATCAAGAAGGCCAAAGCAGCGCTAGGTATCTGCCGTAGGCTAACCAGCTCCAGGTGGGGACTGAAACATAGTCACCTTCTCTGGCTTTACACCGCTGTGGTAAGACCTATGGTTAGCTACGGGTGTATAGCTTGGTTTAAGCAGACTGCAGTAGGGACCACCATAAAGGCCCTGGAAAGCCTGCAAAGATGTGCCTGCTTGATGATTACGGGGGCTATCTCATCTTCTCCCATCCTTGCAATGGAGGCTATCCTGAACCTCCCACCACTCCACCTGTTCATACAGGGGGAGGCTAGGATGGCAATGCTCCGAGCTGTGGAGGGGGGCAGATCGAGATGGAAATCCCAAACCATGAGGAAGCTACAGGGCAGCCTAATGGTTAATCCTGTCATGGCAATGCCAGCCGATGCCATGATTGAAACTTTGGAGTTCAAGAAGAACTACAAGGTCATGATTCCTAATAGGGATGAATGGGACAAGCAAGTCCCTGAGCCCTTTAGGAAAGCTAACCAGACATGGTACACTGATGGCTCTAGAAAAGAGGGCCAGTCAGGTGCAGGTGTCTTCGGAGGTAGTGCGAAATCCAGGAGAACCACGTGCCTGGGCGCATATGCCACCGTATTCCAGGCAGAAATGTATGCCATTATCGACTGCGTTCACGCAAACATGTCGAATGAGGGTAAGAACATCCTCATCCTGTCAGACAGCCAAGCTGCTCTAAAAGCGCTTGATGCTGTAGAATTCAAGTCCAAAATCACCTTAGAGTGCAAGAAAGCCTTGAATGAATTGGGGACCAGGAACTCGGTAATGATTGGCTGGGTTCCAGGCCACTCCAATATCCGAGGCAATGAAATTGCCGACGAACTGGCGAGGGCTGGTTCCGAGAGCGCTCTCATAGGACCAGAACCAGCTTGTGGCATTTCGAGGGGGATTAAAAAGAGAGTCCTCAGAGATTGGGTACAAACACAAGCCCGACTCCAGTGGGCCCATTCCCCTGGACTACTGCACTCGAAATTGCTCATTAGGGAATTTTCACCCGGAGTTGCAATACAAAACCTCCAACTAAGCAGGGGCCAATTAAGGGCGCTCACTAGAGCCCTAACTGGTCACTGCAAACTCAACAAACATCTGCATAGAATGGGCCTGACTAATGTTCCCACGTGCAGATTTTGTGGTGAGGATGAAGAGACACCATTTCACATTCTTTGTGAATGTCATGCTCTCATCCACACAAGGAGCCGAGCTCTGGGTGGACCTAGTCTGCCACCACATGATGCGAAGGCTCTGTCTCCAAAGAAGGTTATTGGCTAAAATAGAGGGGTCTGCCACAATAGATCTGTACAGGTCGCAGTGGCCCGCTGGGGGACGCCCCTCCGTCGCCCCTAGTATCCCCTCGAACTCCAGATAGATAGATAGATTCGGTGCTTGTCTGAGATCTGGAATTCCTATACTTTCAGAGTTATTTGATTTTAAACTGAAAGCAAAAACTTTTAAGTGACAACCATAATCAGCTCTTAACAGAAAAGAAATTTAAACACAAAATGACACGTGACAGACGTGAGTGTAGTATTCCTCCTACGCTTACGTAAGGCTGTCGGCACTTAATACAAAAAAAAAATTATTTAGTTTGTATGACGTGAGCGTAGTATTCCTCGTACACTTACGTAGGGTTGTCGGCACTTAATACTAAAAAATAATTTATTTAGTTTATATGGGAAAAAAAAGTAGGTTTGTTCGCCCTAATATTTTTTCTACAGCATCTCTACTTCTGATGGATACATACCCTTAAATGTTATTGGGTTTTCAGTTACACCCTGTATATAAAAATGAAACGCTGTGTGTTTATCTCGCAAAAACTCTGAAACAGCTCGACAGATTCTTACGAAATTTTCTGTGTGTATTTGAATAGGTTCAAGGAAGGTTTAAACATAAAGTTAGACCTTTTAGGTGGCGCTGTAATCGCCGGGCAAGACGTATATAAAAAAGAAACGTTGTGTGTTTGTCTCGCAAAAACTCTGCAACGGCTCGACATATTCTTACCAAATTTTCTTTGTGTGTTTAAATAGGCCCAGGGAAGGTTTAAACGTAAAGTTGGACCCGGTAGGTGGCGCTGTAATCGGGCAGGACGACGTCTGCCGGGCCTCGCTAAAACTCAGAAACGGGTCGACAGATTCTTACGAAATTTTCTGCGTGTATTTGGATAGGTCCAAGGAAGGTTTAACCGTAAAGTTGAACCCGGTAGGTGGCGCTGGAATCGAAGAGGACAACCGGCCGGGCCCACTAGTCTTATATATAAAAATGAAACGCTGTGTGTTTGTCTCGCAAAAACTCTTAAACGGCTTGACCGATTCTAACGAAATTTTCTGTGTGTGTTTGAATAGGTCCAGGGAAGGTTTAAACGTATAGTTAGACCCGGTAGGTGGCGCTGTAAACGGGCGGGACAACGTCCGCTGGGCCGACTAGTACTATATAAAATAGAAGTATTTTAGGATTTTCATATATCATTTAAATGATTGCGTTATACCTCTTATTGTTTGAAATAATGCTTCCTAAAAAACTCTACTGGTAGACCACGAACTTTGTCGACTGTACATAAAGAATAAATAACTAAATAAATCTATTTGATTAATGCTTTGAAGTAGAAATAAAAAATGCGATTTTTGCAAATGTGTGACATACATCAACGTCCGACAAATGTCCAGCGAAGACCCTCAACGGCTGGTGGTGGTCGGTGGCCCACAAGCGTGCGGTGCGATCGTGGCCGCTAGTCACAAAGTAGTGGCCATGCGGCGACCACCGCACGTCCCACACGGGCCACACGTGACCGCGATACACGACCAGGCACGTCCAGCATTGTAACGACCATAACCGCACTGAAAATATAAAAGTAGCGTTGGACTGAACTCTATTATGAACTAGATGTGCCCGGTATGCGTTGCAATGCCACGGAATTTTTTAATAAAAGGAAAATATACGGGCCCTTTTTCCATACAAACGTAGTCCCCTGCCTCTGCCTCCGTCCTGAATAATGGCAATAGTTGCTTTGTTTATTCCAAAAAACCTATGGCCACTATAGCATGTTCCTATGTTTTCTGTTATGTTTTCCATCTTTTAATAAATTAATTAATAAAGGAGATTTAATTTGAACCTTCAAAAACCTAAAAACTTGGCCACATTAGCGGCTGTATTTAAACATTCACAACATTCAGCCCCCTAGCATGACCACCGAAACACGATATATCGATATGAACCGTTAAAAAAAGTTGGATTTTTCAGCTATCTTGAAATTTTGAGTATATTTTGAATATTGGTATTGTTATTTGGGGTATAATTAATAATAGGTTGGGGAAAAAGTTTCTTCGCATTTTTTAAGAAAATTCAAAACATTTTTTAATATAGTTTATTTACATTTAACTAAAGTATGTAGGTACCATTTTGTTCGATAACTTTTTGCCATCTTGTAGGTAGGGACATGATCCCATTGCTATAGAAATTTTGGGACTTCTGGTCAAAATACCGCGACAAGTGGTTTTGGCAGTCCTCTCGTGATGTTAACCTGACACTGCCTAAAGAATTCTGAAGAGACCGAAACAGGTGGAAATCTGAAGGTGCAAGGTCAGGACTATACGGCGGATGCATTAACACCTCCCAGCCAAACTCTCTTAATTTTTGCTGAGTGGCTAAAGATGTGTGAGGTCTAGCGTTATCATGATGAAAAACCACACCCCTTCTGTTGATTAATTCCGGCCGCTTTCTCTCAACTTCTTGCTTTAATCTCATCAGTTGTTCGCAGTAGAGTTCAGAATCGATGGTCCTGCCTGGTGGTAACAGCTCATAATGAATAATGCCCTTCCAATCCCACCACACACACAGCATCACCTTGTTGCGAGTTAACCCGGGCTTCGCCACAGTCTGTGAAGCCTGACCGGCCTTTGACCACGACCTTTTTCGCACGTTCTTGTCGTACGTGATCCACTTTTCATCACCAGTTATCAGCTTCTTCAAAAATGGTTCGGTTTCATTACGTCGTAATAAAGAATCACAAATGAGTACACGGTTCATTAGGTTTCTTTCAGTGAGCTCGTGAGGTACCCAAATGTCGAGCTTTTTTGTGTACCCAGTTTTTTTCAAATGCGCCAAAACTGTTTTGTGGTCAATTCCCAGTTCTTCAGCTACGTCGTAACTACTGACATGCCGATCTTGCTCCACTTTTTCAAAAATGGCATCCATTTTATCTGTAATAGGGCGACCAGAGCGACGTGCATCTTTGACATCAAAATTTCCGGATTGAAAACGCTTAAACCAAATTTGTGCTACTCTCACAGACACTGCACTAGGTCCATAAACATCGCAAATTTTTTTCGCGGCTTGCGTTGCATTTTTACCTTTTTTGTAGTAAAATTTTAAAATGTATCGAATTTCTTCATTAGATTCACTCATCTTGGCGGTACGAAAAACAAATGAAAATCACACATTTTCCTAATTTGAATTTGGAATTATGTTCTTTAAAATTTAAACTTTCAATGATACCAAAACCAGCCAGATACAAATAGTATAGCCAAAGAGATTTTATTACAAGTTTATACATACTATAATGCGAAAAGACTTTTTCCCCAACCTAATATATTGAAAGTAGTGTATTATTGTTCCTTCTATATCTCGTTCAATCGCAGACACGATTTCACTCCATCTAGAAGGAACAATAAAACACGTGGTAGCAGCGTCTAGTAAGTAAATTATCAGATAAGATTCAATTCAGGTCTGTAATTGGTTGTAAAATATTCCGCTATTTATAACGTTTTAACGCGACAATGCAGTCATCATTTTGTTGAAGTACACGCATCACATCGGTCACATTTAAGTGCAGATATGAAATTTATCAAACAAAAACAATCACTAAAATTAGAATGTATTTGTCCTACGTCAATGAATGAACCAAAGCGTCATGGCAACTTACTACCAAATACCATTCGCTGTGTTGTTTGTGGCCCATCGAATTGTGGAAAGACCAACTTAGTAATAAGTTTATTATTACATGAAGATGGTCCACGATTTCAAAATCTGTATGTTTATTCAAAGTCTTTGTATCAGCCTAAATATACATTCTTAGAAAAAGTTATGAGTATGGTTACGAACACGACTTATAATAAATATAATCATAATAGTGAAATTTTAAGCCCTCACGAAGCTTTGCCGAACTCGATCATTATATTTGACGATGTTGCTTGTGAGAATCAAAATAGCATCCGAGACTATTTTGCTATGGGACGTCATAAAAACATTGATTGTTTTTATATTAATCAAACTTATACTAAAATACCGAAACAATTAGTACGAGATAATTCTAACTTGATTATTTTATTTAAACTAGACGACATTAACTTAAGACATGTCTATGAGGAACATGTAGGGTCTGACATGTCTTGGGCTCAATTTCGAGAAATGTGCTCAACTGTTTGGAATCAACCATTCAGCTACATTGTTATCAATAAAGACTGCGAACGGAATAAGGGATGCTATAGAAAGGCATTTGACACATTTATTATGGTGGACTAGCATTCATAAAAAGGTGTTACATAAATATGGAATCAGTTTCATTTGTGATTTCATACCGAGAGGAAATATAAACAAAATGGAACAAAATTTGAAAGAACAAATTATAAAATCTGCCGCAGCTGTGAAAAGGAAGGTTAATATGATAAAAGATGCAAAAGACGCTAGCAATATGGCATTAGAAACAATATTTAAGCCTATTGTAGAACCACTTAATGTGTTAACAAGCAAAAATAACGAAAGTCTTCATAAAAATTTGGATATTGACCAAAACCACCCAGTAAAAAAAAATAAGTACAGCGAAAGTGAGTCATCAAATTCTGTAAGTGAAGATTTCGAGGAAGCTATGAACGAAGAAGATGAAAACTCTTATGGTGATGAGGCTTATAAATTATCTAACAAAACTCTTACGATATTACCCTCTGAAGATCACGATGAGCATGAAAACTCGTTTAAATCCATTCAATCATCTCCGAGTATTGCAAAAGAATCTTTCTCATGGCCTACGTCGTGTGATCTAATAAAAGATATACCTTATGGAGTCAGAAACGAGCGAGGTAAACTTTTGCTTGGCAAAACTCGCGTTTACGATGAAGGTTGTAGACTGAGGATTGGAAATCATGATCTGGAAAAAACACCAGGTTTAAAGGAATTATTGTTTAAAAAGATACCAAATTTAGACCTTGTCACTGACGACGACTTACAAAATTATAAACAGATACTAATAGATACTAATGCTCATAAACGTAATTACGATCCTTTAAAACCAGTGAACAGTAATAAAGGATTTAAATATATACGTATTATTAAACCACTGTTTAAATACACAAGAAATATTACAAGTAGTGTGGAAAGTATTCCTCGAGGAGAAGGTATAAACCTTTTAAAAAGGGTTAAAACAGATACTGATTTGGTTTACTGGGACGATCCAAATGAGTTAGTGGAACGATTAAAATTACTACTAGCATCAAAAGAAGCTGGTAATACCGGAGTGATAAATGAAATATATGCAATAATTGAAGAACTATATGAAGCTGGCATCATAAATGTAGAATATAAAAAGCATCCATCAGGAAAATTATTCAGTCTCGTTTCAATGAAGACTGCATCAAGACGACAATGAATGTAGACAAATTTGGACATCATGTACACAAGCGTTTAAGATTATCAGAATTCATTAACACTCTCAATGATACTTTAGTAAAATCTGAAACAGGTGACTTTGATTTAAAATCAACAAAGTTGAAGGGTTTGCAATTTCCTGAAAATAACGACGAAGCAGTAAATAAAGAATACGTGGATAAATGTATTGAAGAACTAAGACAAGAAATAAAAAATAATAATAGTGATGTTAAAAGATATTTAAGTAGTTTAGAAAAGGCGACAATTGTTAGTTTGAGTGCCTTATTTTACACAAAAAAAGAAATAGATTTTATGATTCAAGCAAATTCAACTAAGGATGAGTAAGCGAGACGTAGTTAACGAACTTCACAAAGCAGCACGAAGAAATTTTTCTCGTCGATGTACATTCATAAAAGGAATTGATGATCTATGGCAAGCAGACCTTATGGATTTACAAAAATATTCACAATTCAATAAAGGCCATACATACGTTCTAGTAGTGATTGATGGCTTATCAAAATACGTTTGGGCTAAACCTTTAAAATCAAAAACAGCAAACTGTGTTATGAATGCTATGCAAAGTATATTAACCACTTCTTCGCGTAATCCTAAAAATTTACAAACCGATTTAGGAACTGAGTTTTATAATACGAGTTTTAAAAAATTGATGGAAACGTATAAAATAAATCATTATTCTACATATTCTGCAAAAAAAGCATCCATTGTCGAACGTGTCATTAGAACAATCAAGTCTCATCTTTACAAATTATTTAGTCTTCATGGACGATATCAATGGCTTGAACATAATTTGGATGACGTGATACAACTATAACAACACTAAACATCGAATTACTAAATTTAAGCCTGTTGATGTTACTAAGTCAAACGAAATTTTTGTTAAGTCAAACATTGTTAAAACGCAACAACCTAAAACAAAAAAGAGATTTGCGTTTCGAATAGGTGATTATGTTCGTATAAGTAAATACAAAGGAGATTTTCGTAAGGGTTATACTCCAAATTGGTCTACAGAAATTTTCCGCATAGTAAAAGTTAATGAAACCAATCCTCAAACATATCAAATAGAAGATAAACACAAACAAATTATTTTGGGATCTTTTTACGGGTATGAATTACAAAAAACTAAAGTTCCTGATCTTTACCTTATTGAGAAAGTTTTAAAAAGAAAAGGAAACACACTATATGTAAAATGGTTAGGTCTAAATAATAAAGAGAACAGTTGGATTGACAAGAGTGAATTGGTTCAATAGTATAAATATTGCTACGCAATTCTGTATCTTCTATTCACTTTAGAATTATCAATGAAGGAAGGTGGTGGTATACTTAACACAATAATAGACAATTTACCGATTGAGTTACATTTACCTGGATATCAATTTTGTGGCCCTGGAACAAAACTTCATAAACGGTTGCTTAAAGGTGAACGAGGCATAAACAAATTAGATAATGCTTGTATGTACCACGATATAGCTTATACAAATAGAAATTTAGACGTTCGACATAAAGCTGATTTAGGACTTTTAAATATGGCGAAAAGAAGGTTAAAATCCAAGGATGCTGGAAGAGGAGAAAAGTTTGCCTCTTGGATAGTTAAAAATGCAATGAAAGCTAAACTCAAAGCAGGGAGTGGGCTCAAATCATTTATGACCGGTGTAAAAAAAATACGCTTACAATTAAAAAAACTTAAATCTAAAGACAGTCACTCTGCAATTAAATATGCCCACGCTGCTGCAAAAAAGATATTTACAAATAAAAAGGGAATACGTTTGCCGCGTCGCATTCCTATTCCAAAATGTGGAGGACTTTTACCACTTATTCCGATTTTTGCGGGATTGTCGGCTTTAGGTTCATTAGCCGGAGGAGCAGCAGGTATAGCAAAGGCTGTTAATGATTCTAAAGCTGCACAAAAAAGTCTTCAGGAATCTGAACGACACAACAGGATGATGGAAGCTGTGGCTCTTGGAAAAGGGCTGTATATAAAACCTCACAAAAAAGGAGCTGGACTGTATTTTAATCCATCAAAAAACTAAATAAGGGGCTACCCAGACGTGCACTTACCAATATTGATATATTAGAACACGCAAGTGACATTCCATTTTTTCGCGGTGTTTTCATGAGAGATACGTTACCTACGAAACCTAAAAAGATAGAATGTGCGATATTGAATTTGGATAGCTCCAAAAATCCTGGAACACATTGGGTAGCCTTCGTCAAGCAAAACAATTACGCTGAATATTTTGATAGTTTTGGTAATTTGAAACCTCCATTAGAATTAATTCAATATTTACACAACTTACCAATAAACTATAATTACGTACAACACCAAAAATTTGGTACTACTAACTGTGGTCATCTATGTTTAAAATTTTTAAGATGTTATTGGAAAAATCATTTATATAACGTGTAAAATAAATAAAATTGTCAGTATAAAAATGTCTTTCACTGTGTCTATAACTGGGAGAGGAGCCTCCTTGACAACGAACTATTCGCCAACATTGGAGTTACATGGCGACTATGAATGTGGTCTTTTATATTTTTCTACTTTTAATTCTATTCCTAATATTGATAAACGAAACAATAAATTTTATTATGGCGAAAATGAAGTCATCGAAATTCCTGAAGGGTCTTATGAACTTCAAGATATTTGTGATTACATAAAAAGTAATATTAAAAACACCGTATTAAAATTGACTTGTAACAACAATACTCTAAAGACAAATATATTTTGTTCCAAAAATGTTCACTTTAACAAAAGTGATTCACTAGGTCAAATTTTAGGGTTTCGAACTGAAACAATACATGCAAATATAAGTACTGAATCTCAGAATCCGGTCAGCATTTTATCAACAACCATCGTGAGGATTGAATGCGACGTAGTCAGCGGTTCATTTGTGAACGGAAAAGCTAGTCATATAATTTATGAATTTGTGCCTAATGTACCACCAGGATATCGGATCATTGAAATACCTAAAAATTTAATATATTTTCCAGTAAACCAAAGTTCTATAAGTGCGATTAGCATACGGTTACTAGACGCTGAAAACAAACAGGTAAATTTACGAGGTGAAGAAGTACAACTATATTTGCATTTCCGAAAAAAAAATGATTGATTTCAATAAAAAGCAAGAGGCATCGTGTACTCGAGTCAGTTTGAAAAGATCACCTCAAAAAGACGCACCGCTTCGGCTTAGAAAGAAGTTGACTAAAAGCAATAAGGATTTTTTGAAGTTAGTGGGCTTGTTAAAATGAATATATTAAATATAACTCAACCGACGTCAATAGATAACAGCATTGAAAGTTTTGAATATCACTCGTACAAACCATATGTAACAAGTTTCAACAAGAATGATGAAATACGAATACCTATCAATCAGCAAGATTTGTATGTGCTGCCCTCACTCAGCACTTTGTATATTGAGGGCACAATTAATGTTTATAACAGCAAAAAAGAAAAGGTGTCAAGTGTGCATTTCGTAAATAATCCGGTGTTATTTCTATTTCAAGACATTCGATATGAACTAAACGGAGTGGAAATAGACAAAATAAAAAATGCAGGAATTAGCACAACTATAAAATCTTATTTATCATTAAATGAAAATGAATCCAAAAGCGCAAGAGCTTGGGGCTGGTCGACTACAGGTACAACTAGTGTTGGTGATGGCGGATTCTCTGCTTCTATACCAATGAACAAAATATTGGGTTTTGCAGAAGACTATGAAAAAGTTATAATAAACTGCAAACATGAGTTAGTATTGTTGAGAAGCAACACAAATCTGAATGCTTTGATATTAAATAAAGGTGAAATAGTGGATGATATAATAATTACTAAAATTGCTTGGCGAGTTCCGCACATTAAAGTATCAGACCGTGAAAGAATTAACTTACTAAAACATTTAGAGAGAGATCGAGCAATCACTTTAGCTTTTCGTAATTGGGACTTATATGAATATCCATTATTACCGAAAACTCGTAAACATACTTGGTCTATCAAAACATCTTCACAAATAGAGAAACCTCGATTTGTTATAATTGCCTTACAAACTAATCGGAAACATAACGCTGAATTATCAATGGCAGAGTTCGATCATTGTCATGTACGTGACATACGAGTCTTTTTAAATTCGTCATATTATCCCTATGAAGGATTGAATGTAAATTTTTCAGATGATAAATTTACTTTATTATACGAACAGTACATTAGATTTCAACAGTCTTATCACGGACGTCGACCAGAGCCGTTGATGAGTCTAAAAGAATTCAGAGACGTCGCTCCTTTATTCATCATTGATTGTTCACGTCAGCATGAAACGTTAAAAGGATCTATTGACGTTAGAGTTGAAATTGAAACAGATCAAGAAATACCTGACCAAACAGCTGCATATTGTTTGATTCTGAACGATTGCATATTTGAATATAAACCTTTAAGCAATATTGTAAGGAAAATATCATGAACAACGATACGATAATTGTAGATTTGCAAGGATTTAAAAATAATAAAAATGAGTTTTTAGTAAAAGAATTTGTTATAGCAACTCTCGAGTTTACCCATATATTTTTAATTAAACCTCCTTATCCGTTTTCTACACTAACTGATGAAGAAAAAAAACAAGTTTGTTGGATAGAAAGAAACAGAGGTTACCAATGGAGTGAAGGATATATAGACTACAGAGAATTTAACAGAATTATTAAACCTTTCTTGAAAGACAGGAAAATAATTGTAAAAGGTGAAGAAAAAGTTAAATGGGTAGAGGATTTATGTGGTCATAATAATATCATAGACATAAGTTATACAGGTATACCAAATTTAAATACGTTAAATGATTTGTATAGTAATAATATGTTCCATTGTTTAACTCATAAAAAAAGATGTGCGTTAAGAAATTCATTGTGTATTAAAAAATGGTGTTTTCTCAATGGATACACATTATATGATTTTTGAATCTAAATTTAGAGAAACAATCTTGTTTAAAAATTAATATACAACTATATTAAGAATTTTTCAAATAAAATGTCATGTGTAATAAAAGTTGTTTTTATTATGTTTGATACCCAAAAAGAAAAAAACTTAGTACTTGAAAATATTTTTTTATTAGGAAAACGTTTTAACAAAATTAAAAAGTTATCTATAAGTTATCACCACAAAGTTTTTTGGATATTTTTCTTATAACGGTTTCCGTAAGGTCCATGATTTCATCCACCGGTTCCTGCACCACATATTGAGCACTCAGCACTACGTTTTCTTCCGCATCAGCAATGTCAAAGCAGCTATTTGATGCACTTGAAGAATCGTTCACTAAGTCCAAGACCAGTATTTTAATTAATTTCACGCCTTTCTGCTCCTTAGTGATCACAAATGATTTTGTAGATTTACGAGCTCTTTTTCTTGTGATGTCCTTTCTTTGTCTTATTTTTCTCTCTCCCTGTCTTGATTCATTAGTTTGTTCTTCCCGACGTATCATGTTTTGATATTCTTGCGTGAAGCCTTCCAATGGATCTTGTGCATATTGGGAAAACAAGATATCCGACGAGTTTGACATTATCTGTAACAAGTGAATAATAATAATGAATAAGTTGATATCCATAATTACCTCAATAATCAATAATGATTAAAAAATGATATGAAAAGAGAATGATACTTACAATAATATTACAATATGGACTGCTTGTCACGAACAACGAGTTATGAATGAATATAATATCAAATAAAGTTGAGGCTTAGACTAAATTTGCATATCTAGCATTGCATCACACTTGACCTCAATACAACACGTGGAAATATATGACATGTGTAAGTGCAGTAATTTATAGTGTAGGAATGCAATAAAAAAACACAATACTATTTTAATGCTTATTTGGCATTGCATCATATTTAGCCTTAATATAACACGCGGAAATATGTAGCATGTGTAAGTACAGTAATTTATAGCATACTAGCTTTCCGCTCGAGACTTCGCCCGAGTTATTTTTGTTTCCTGGTCTCGAACTATCCCTATACCAACTTTTATCTAAATTGGTTCAGTAGTTTCGAATCCTATACAATACAAACAAACAAACAATCAAATCTTTCCTCTTTATAATATTAATATAGATGCAATAATAAATAAAACACATAATACTATTTTAATTGCATTTATTAACTATAAAAAATATTAACAGGTCAAAAACAATTATATTAACTAATTTAACACTATCTTAGATTAGATTTTCATGTCCCCAAGCCCAGGTTCTAATTTTATCGGATAAAATAAAACGTTTATCATCTTGATTAGATAAAGCTACTTTGTTAACACTCTGAGTAAAAATCTCATGCTTAATGCATCTAAACAAAATATTTTTTTTCCGTATTATTTTGTCGTGAAGCAGAACTGATTTATAATCATCTAATGTTAAGTCTCTTACTACATTTTTTTTCACACCTTTTGCTTTTTTAATAAATGCTGATTCCGTTTTTATACAGTACAACTTAGACCGGAGACCTACGAATTCTGTCATAATTTCACCTCCTAATTCATCTTTAAATAAGCCCGGTATCTTTTTGTTTTTTAAAGGCAGACCAAATATATTGTCACAACTATAGTTACTGGTGTCAAAGAAGCTTAAAAAGTTATCTTTCAAATCATGATAAAAATCTTTCGTTTCAATCTTATAAACAAAGCTATCAGTATCGGTGTAGCAAAGTTGTATTTTATTTCCATAGTAAGGTTTTATGACAGAATAATGGAATTGATACATATGACTTTTAGATAGTTCTAAAACAGTAAAACCAATATAAATTGGCTTATCCAAGATAACCCTTTCAGGTTTCATTTGAACCGCAACTAAATTATTGGAAAAAATAGTAGCGCTGTGAAAATTAGGTCTCGCTATTAATTTGTCCGCTGAAATGAACTTTTTTGTCTTGTTAGATTTATCACACCACTTATTAACCAAGCGAACATCGACTCTTTTTTCACTGTCTTCCAATGTTTTTCCAAACACTGAATTATTCATCAACTTAAAAAGGTCTTGCTGAAAAGTAGTTACAGCTTGTTTTCTCAGTTCTGTGTTTAAATTGATATATTTAGCCAAAAAAGGGCTTTGTTTAAAAATTAAGGCGCGATGAATTTTATTTAAAACAAGACCATTATTAATGCATGTTTTCAAATAAACATAATGGATTACATACTGATATTTAGAATACAGATTAGGACAGAGTTTAGAAGTTTTACCTCCGAGTGGTACAAATTTTTCGGGACAAAAAGGATAATCGTTATGGTCATTATGTAGCTCCTCGGGATATGTTAAGTCCACTTCAAGAATATATCCGAACTCAGCATCATCTGCTACGTTCATGATATTTAACAAATCTACTTCGCATTCGCTTAAAAGTCTAAAATCTGAAACAGGTAAGTACTGACACATACTATAACCATACAAGTTATTGCAATCGATGTAAACTAGAAAAGAATCTGGTTCTGTAAAATCATATTGTGGCATATATTTATTGTTTGCACGAGCATATCGCGTTGAGCACATACAGATACCTCCCCGTATCCCTTTCTGTATAAAACGTATAATTTCTAAGTCAGTTAATAATTCTAACTGAATGCCGGTCTTAAGTAACATAGCATCGAATGAAAGACTTGGAGCTGTTAAGTAAAAAGCAGGATCTAATTGATAGTTCAATTTACAAATTTCACGGAAATTTTCAAATACATCAGTCAATAGCAATACATCGGTTTTTAGATAAAGGTCTGTGTACCCACCCATATCTTGTATTCTAAATGTAGACCAAACTTCCTGAGCATGAGTGTAATCTTTATCACTTATATCTTCATCAGTTAAAGAATTATAGAAACCTTTTTTGTGTGGAAGTTGTTTCTCGGAAAATGATTTCCAATGTGTCATATGATCATACGGATATACTCCTTTGCGTGTTAATAATTTAAATTCAGTTGCGTTTGGAAAATATTTTTTTAAATGCTTAAAATCTGTTTTATCTAACCCACTCGCTAATTTTTCCAAACTGGTTCCTAAGAATTGAAACGAATCGACAAATCGTATTTGAGCATATTTTTCATTCTTTAACTGTAAAAATTTTGTAAATGATACGTATTTTTCCTTATTTTTAGGTATGACTTTAACAGGTCCTAAACTATCGGCTAATTCTTTGATGAACAGATGACAGTCATAGCCGGATAGGTTATGGAAAAAAACGGGAACTAATTTAGGAACGCTAAACCGTAAGCTACAGTATTGATGCGCAGCACCTCGATAACTTCCAGTGAGGTGACAATGATCTCTCACTTTGTCAAAAAATAATAATTGCTTACAAATATGACAAACATCGGTACGCGCATAGGCCTCTGCGTCATATTCATCGAATTCCATCGCAATTTCTTTATCTAAGATGTCATAAATCTTTTTAACGTCAAAATACAGTTTATCAAGAAATTTTTGGACACAGTCTTTTCCTCGATACTGTACAAAAGAATTCAGACTGGTATCGTACGAGCACACTATGTGATAAGCAAAAGCTGATGGAATGTGCTGTTGACGCTGAGAAGTAAAACTTAATGAAGGGTCAGGCTCACAGCCATCGAACGGTATAAGAAGAGTTTCAAAGTCAGCATAGACCACAAAAGGAACGTCTTGCTTCCGTTCGAAATTTTTGAATTGTAGATAAGTTCCTTTCTCAGGCAGTACTGTACAAACGCCGCTGCATGTATGATTATCAAGATTAACTTCAGAAGTAAAAAATAGCAAGCAATCATCACAAAAATATAGTTTCTTATGATTTTTCGTAATTTGACTTCTTACAAGTCGAGAAAGGTTTTTTATCAAAACAAAGTGACATAGAACATTATTTTCAAGTAGAAGCAAGTTAATTTTAGTTCTGGTTTTGGATTTATATCCAGACTTATAAATGGGACCTACAACTATCTGATTATTCTTTAATGAATATACGTTTACACTTAAATGTGGATTGTTTTGTTCGAATTTCGCGATATCCGTAAACGTTACTGGGAAAGATATATCGTCGGTGTTTAGGACCTGTTCAAAGTGCGGATACGACGACGTACGGTCACCGTTCTTTTTAGCCGGGTACAAAGCGGCAACGACGCTCCACAAAAAACAATATTCATCTTTATTCCTGATGTTAATACACGCCTTTTTCTTTTTTATCGCTAGTGGTAAATCTACATAAGTTGAACCAGACCCTCTTAGAGGATCATATCTATTAATGTTAACTTCTAAGGAAACATTACTTAAAAAAGTCCAACCACTGTCACGATCCTCAAATTCTTCAACTTTGTTCTTAATAGTATTTACGAGTGTTTCAAACAACTCGTTAAAATCAAAATTGCGATGAATCGTTAAATTTTTGGTAACAAACGACTTAATGTTATTTATCTCGTTCTTAAATAAAAGAAAATCGGCAAAATATTCAAAATTTACTTTTAAACATATATGCTTATTTAGAGACATTTGCAAAAGATTATAAATTTTAGAAAATATACTATGCAAGAATGAATCGGGTAAAGAGCATCGGTACTCATCTGTAGGAGTAATTCTGTATGTAACGATGCGACCTCTAAACGCACTCGCGAGTTCGACAACACCGGCGTCGTCGTGCGCCCGCGACACTGCGCACCTGCGCTTGTGCGTGCTGCTGCGCAGGTGTCCTACCCATTGTCTGCTGCCTACTTGCATCGAACACTCTGAGCAAAAAGGCATCGTAGCAATTCAGAAAAATAAAGTATACAACTTGTTACCTAACGCTAATCTATAGTCTTTTTAGTTAATTACTTATCCACTTAACTAAATGAATGATTACCGTACCTCATTAATACCTAAGTTACGACTGTAACTTTACCTGGACGTGGGCTCAAAAAAACCGGATTAAATATAAAAACCTATTGTAAAAAATATTTTACTTGCTTAGTTAATTTATTTATTTAATATTTGTTTTATTACTATAAAATACAGGCTTATCTTTAAACAACGACTTTGACCGCTTTAAAAACTGCTGCAAGTAGTCCCACTCGGGCTGGTCTGGCTCTAGCTGCACCTTGAGTGTGACAAGCGCCTTGGTGTACCGCTGGTCGGGCGCTACGGCCAACGCCTCGTCCGTGCTGTATACGCGCGTCTCCACGTAATAGCGACCGTCGAGCGGAGTACGCCGCAGGAGCGTGCCGTGCGCGGTCTTGTTGGCGAGGCTGCTGTCGAGTCGTTTGCCCTGCCTGACGCGTGACGCACGCTCGGCTGTAACTTCTTCGTCGTCCGACACCAACCCGAACAAATTCAACGACTCCTTTGAGCTCGACTTAGCCTTTTTCGATGAACCAGACCTGTAAAAGACAAAAGAGATTGTATTATATCCTATGTTAGGACAATCAGCAAGAACGTGAAACAACTCAACAATAATTGATATTACTATGTTGTTGTAGAACGCAATGTTCCTATCCTACGATTGACACCTGCAATCTTCGAATTTATCTAACCCACTATGATCGATAAAGAAAACAACACTTCAATACAAAAAAAACCCACTCTATCAGTGATGAACCTAAAACGAAATTACCACTTCACTTGCATAAATACCTCATATCTTACCTGATAGTATCGCGAGAGATTGGTTTTCTCTTAGGCTTAGGCTTCTGCGCTGGCTCGAACAGTTCTTGCTCGGAGTCAGACCTGAAAAGATAAATTTAATAATATTGTTAGTCTCCTAGCTAATATTGATCAGCAACAGCATACTAACACCGTTCACTCATTCATAATCATTTTAGTGTTCAATTGTTATCCACTTCAATCTAATTCATTAATATGTGTACTGTTGGCATACCCTAATAAATAAATATTGTGGTATTATCACATAAAATCTTCACTAACGATTCGAAGATTTAATAAATACTATGACGACAGCATAAATTAAACCTTACCTGATGTTATCTCGAGATGTTGGTTTTGTCTTAGGTTTGGTCTTCTGCACTGGTTGGAAGACTTCAAACTCGGAGTCAGACCTGAAAAAGTAACGCAAAATTGAGTATCGGAAAAAGACAATGCATACTTACACTGATCCTTCATTGTAAGTGTGACGATCTTTAAAACTATCTCATTGTTATTTTCTCCGTACGAAACTTGGAGGAAATAGTAATTACAACCAACTATCAGTAAACCTTTCAAAGTACTTACATAATGAACACTCACAAATAAAGTACTGTGGCTGAAGATCTGGGTGCTGGGGAGACTCCTCGACGACGACTGACGACACTGTTGCAGCTAGTTCCTTGGCTCGAAGCACTTTGAAGAACAGAATGAACCACTACTCGAAAATTTCGCATTATATAGGAACTTATTGAAAATTCATCAATTTTTACTAGGGTTGTCACAAATGTATCTGTTTTTGAAACTTGAATAAGAAAAACTACAACGAAAAATAGTATTAACTTTAAGTCTAACACAAAGAGATCAATACGAAGTGATAGTCGATGCACTGTGCTGGTGCAAAAGTTGATGAAGGTTGATGAGCTGTTGACTGTACGTGAAAAAATTATCCTGAATGTTGTTTCAGTAAATCTACGTTAGTGAAAAACGTAATCAACTTTCATTAGAAAAAACAATTTGTATTTTTTTTAAGTAAAGTAGTTTATAAGTATTTTGTTTCTAGTTATTCCTTTTTTCTTTGTATACTAGTTTTAGTAAGACATTTCTGTGACGTCATCAATAATTAAAAATATTTGTTATTAAATAGAAAAAAACAATACAATGTATAATATTTATACATTGTTATTACAGATTTTGACTATTGTAACATTAAGCAAACAATCAATACCTATATGTTTAACAGGTCAGTACACTAGGATTGTCCTAAAACTAATTGAATACTATTACTACTAAAGTAAAATCTTACAGCAAAATCTTGTTGTCGACGTCCCACTACGACTGACTCTCTCTCGTCACTCGTGACAACCCTATCGAGAGTTGCGCGCTAGACATTTTTCGCCGTGGTGCCGTGTGCAATAACCTATTTAAATGACTTTACGTATTGACCTTTAATTTGCTCGTTAAAAACTTTCCATTCATTATTGAAATAATTCAATTTCAAAGATTTATTATTTAAACACAAATTAAACAAAACATCAATTAAATTTTATACATAAAATATATTTATTAGGGTAGTTTATTGACATAATTGTGTTTTAAACGAAAGAAATTCATTATTAGATTTTAAAATTAATGTAAATAAGATACATATATACCCACGTTTTTAACTAAGACGACATTTGTTACTAAAAAGTTTTAAAAAATGCAGTAATAACCTTGTAAATGCATTTTTATAACTTTCAATGTATTTGAATTTTTTATATATTACTAGCTGTGCCGCGCGAACTACGTTTCGCCATAATAAAAAATAGTTTACGACCTATTCTCAGACCTACTGAAAATATTCAAAAAATTTCATAAAGATCGGTCAAGCCGTTTCGGAGGTGTTTGATAACAAACACTGTGACACGAGAATTTTATATATTAGATTTATGTTTCAGTGTTATTAAAACAAACCAAAAAATAAGAATGAAACATTATTAAACACGAAAACTTATTGCAATTTTAATTAAAGTACAATCAACAGCACATCAACCTACGATAAATATTTAATTGGGTCTTTGTTAATTAATATAATAATAGTTTCATTGATTGAAAATCAGTTGTTATGACCTTTAAGTTTTTGGATATGTCGAACTGCCTTTACCATTTTTTGTCGAGGGGAACCGTACTCGCCGTTGGCTAGACGACGAGCGTGTATGGGGCTCCCAGCAGAGTGCCGGCCTAACCACTAAACCACCCCGGTATTCTCCCTGCCCTTATAGGCGCGCGTGATAGGGTCCACACTGCGACTACCACGTAGTTAAAATGTGCATACGCTCATTATGCTGCTATTTATTTATATGCTTTATTATGTTAAACCTTATACATATTTAATTCAGACAGTAAGTAGGCATGCCTCCTACCCGGTGGATAAGTGACCTGGTTAGGGTTGAAGGAGATTCATAGGGAGGCCTATGTCTTCTGAGCAGAAGACCTAATGGCTGATGATGATGTTGATATTTGATTCTAATCGCTAGTCCATATCCACTTATTTAACTTACATATATTAATATCTAGTGAATGCTAATAAATAAAACCAAATTCAGTAAGTTGTACATATATATTAACCTTGGGCGTTAATAATTGTAATAAATAAATAATTGGGTTTAACCATTATTTCTATATAGGTTTTCAAACGAATAATTTACATTTTGATATATACTTACATATAAAATTAAGTATTTTTGCTATCATTTGGGTAAGACAAGGATTATAAACATAAAATAAAAATCCTACGTCATATGGAGTACATCTTTTTGTCTATTTTTAGTGCAAGCATAATATATATTTCATCATAACGCTTTCTGTTTGTACGCTAATACTAGAAAAACCGCTAGTATAACATTTTTCACATTTAGGAATGTCGCAAAATCATTTAAACAAAGTGTCCTCTGTCCAAAGGTTCTCCGGAAGATATCACTCTTAGCGATAAGACTGTCGAAATTGTACATTTTAGCTTTGTAAAACTTCTGTAACTGTACTACTTTCGTGGTGAGTAATAAAGAGTATCTTTCTATCATCACTTCGTAGCCCCAAGGTCTGATTTGCTTGGAATGACAATCACTCCAAAACATAGTTTTGACTGAGGTTTTTACAGCCGATCTGTCTGACGCCAACTTTCTTTGGATATAATAATAATAATGTCCTCCTAACCGATATTCGGTCACGGCGGACAATCTCCACAGAGACTAGCCATCTGCGCAGGAGATATTATAGGGCACAAGTGACTGCGCAAACGCAAGTGCACTCTCTGTTCCTTCACTCGCCTAGTCCGATGGGACGGTTAACCGACACGATCGGGGTGAGATCAGGCGCAGGACCCACTGTTTAACGTGCCTTCCGAAGCACGGAGGAGCTTGAGATGTTTCTTATTTTGGTCACCCATCCTAGGACTGACCACAGCGAACGTTGCTGTGGTCAGTCAAACAAAACCGTATTTCTAGCTGCAATATTCAATTCAATTTAAAATAATTATTTTTGAAGACAAAACAAGTGTAATTAGGTCGCGGACGCCGCGGTCACACCGGACGCGGCGAGCCATACGACACTAAGAATTTGCTGACAGAAAATACTTAACTACTGAAATGGTTAGATTTGAAGTAAATTATTTTGAATGATAATTTATCAAAACATAACCAGCAATCGCTGGTTCGAATCATTAGGTGATTTTGTACTTAAACACGGAATAATACGAGCGTAAACTTCTAAACTGAAAATTTACTTTTGTAACTGTAAAAATCTGCTACCACGTGTTTTATTGTTCCTTATAGATGGAGTGAAATCGTGTCTGCGATTGAACGAGATATAGAAGGAACAATAATACACTACTATTGAATGTCGACAAAATTTCAAGGAAGCCATTATATGCAAGATATTTTGACAGTTGATATCGTGTTTCGGTGTTCATGCTATGGGGGCAATTATATGAAAAAAAAAACAAAACAAAAACACAGCTAAGGCTTTTCCTTAATTTTTTATGCAAAAAGTAATTAAATCGGTATAGTTTTAGAGGAGAAAACAGGGGCTACGAATTTACGAAACGTTTATTTTGTATAATTTTCATAGGTGTCTTCGGTCCGAGCTGCAGTTGTCTTTATCGCGCTCGGCTCATTTGTAAGGGGGCACAATGCGACAGCAGGAGCGCGTTCAGAGCCTCTGTAGTTGTCCGGTTGTTTTTTAACTCGCTCAGAGGCGTTGAACGGATTGTAGCAACCAATCTTTTATCTCTCTCTTTCACTTGATTTTTTATTTCTCTCTCTTTCTAAATAAAATGACATTATAGTATATGGCCGCCAATATCATCCAATCACTTAAGAGTATTTCAGTAATAAACGTCAGAGCGTTTTACAACCATCAAATTCGATGGTTGTTCGGTTGTAACTCGCACCGACACTCTAAGGTCTTGAACGGGCCGGTTGTCACGCTCGAAGGCATTGAACGGGGTTAGAGCGAAAAGTTGTTCTTCGCGCGAAGGCCCTGAACGCGCTCCAGTATATTTTACAACTATTCTAGAATTCTTTCGACCTTAGCGTTTTCTCGGGCTAAGCCGCGAGCGGATGTTTGAATAATTTACACTTGACTAAAATACACCAAACAAAAAAAAAATGTGTAAAGTAAATAATCTTAGTTTCGTAATATAAAGCAGAATACTTAAAAATATATGTGCTTGGCTAAAAAATTCGAATTTTGCAAGCTGTCTTGCAGTTAGAAGGAAATTGTTTTGTTCAACAAAACTAAACAAAATTTGTTGGAATCAACTCGTTGTTATAGGTATCTCCAGAAAACTTAAAGGTCGTGGTCTATTTAACTATTGACAAGAAAAGAAAAAACCTGTTGCATCTTCGCCGCATGACAGTAATAATGTCTTGAATGGATCAAATGCCACTTTATACACAGGACCGGAATGTCCATACAAAGTGCGACATGTGTCTCTATCTTTTTCTTCCATCATTCTCACCAAGACATCACCTGTAAAAATAAATTATTGTACTTATATTGATTTTTTAAAAATATAGTAGGTTATTTATTTCAAGGCTAATATTATATTTCTTTAGCATTGTCTCAAGAACAACACATAAATTGCAAATATTTTATGGATGGAATAACAGAAGGAATAAGAGTAATGTAATGATGGAAGTGATTTAAAACCACTTGTTATCACCTGTATTATTATTTTAATTGAGTTATTTCTGGAAGTCCTAATATATTATGAAATATTTTCAATAATTCCATTTCTATACAAGGTTTTTCAAAATAACCAATAAATAATCAATTCTTTATCGAAAACTCATTATTTTAATCATAGACATGATGATGATTCTATGACTTACATGAAAATTTTGGGTTGAATGACATTACGTGTAAACACATTTTAATAATGAGTTTTCGATAAAGATTTGATTTATTGGTTATTTTGAAACAACCTGTATACAATAACAATTTAATATACACACGTGTGTGTCGAGAGGACACACACTCACTCACCCTCGTTTTCATTCACCATGAGAGTTATCCACTCTAACTTAAGATAAGTTTTATGTAAAATCATCTCCACCGTACCTACCTTGTAATTGGTATCCTAAATAGAATAAAAACCACTGCACACAGGTTTCCTAGTTCGGGTGTAGAAGTTTTAACTCCAATTGTTATCAAGATGTTTTGATACTATGTATTGCAACTAATGTATCATTATAATATTTGGACAATAAAATTATTATTAGTATTATATCAGGTACAAAAACTTATTGCTTACCGGCTTCCCTGTCAATGTCTTGCAATTTTTCAGCAGACTTCATTCCTCGCAATCTAACAGGTGTCAATGTCCAAACCTTAAACATGAATATGCAATTAAGGTGTAATGTAACTGTTTCAATATGATATTGTATTTTACTAATATGTACTATGTTACCTTTATATTGGAATTGTTAAAACCAACAGCCAACAGGGAAGAGTCATCACATATGTCTGCACTGATAGCACTGTAGCCACTGTTCAAAAGAGTGTAGAAGCAAATAGATGGTAAAGAGTCGGGTCCCAACTGCACCCTTTTCGATGCCTCCCTTAACGCCTTTCCTTTTTCTAGCTTGTCAGTTTCTTTTCTAAATAGGATAAAATTATTTTTAGATCATTTCATATTATACTAGCTTTGCCTGCGAACTACGTTTCGCCATAATAATTGTCAAAAAAGCCCTTATCACCTAGGGGTAACAAAAATAGTTTACAACCTATTCTCAAACTTAGGTATCGAATATACACAAAAAATCGGTCAAGCCATTTCGGAGGAGTTCGGTTACAAACACTATGACATGAGAATTTTATACTAGAGTATAAAATTCTACTACTCGTATAGAGATTTTGTAATATAGTTGGAGAGAAGACAAATTAATGAAGAAGTTTATTTCTTCGCTCAGAGCTTCTACACTGTAAAATTGGAAAAAAAGGAAGTATTCAGATCCCATAATGTACCTATGCAGGTAAAATTACAGAGAATTTATTTATGAGAATAATCAATTATATATATATCAAGAAATTTGGACTAATTACTGTAAAAAATATGATATTCAATCAGTAAGCATAACACTCACAGTTCTGGTAGAGGTATTCTATCATTTGGTGGTGCATTTGGATCGGATTTAGGTTTTTTCATAAAAATATTTTCTTTTTTGGCCTTTTTCTTTTTAGGTTTATCAGGTGTTTCTTCGACCTCCTCTTCATCTTCAATAGGTGCGGGAAGAACTTGTATATCTGGTTCTTTTAATAACCCATAGTACACCTTTGCGCGATTTTCTGTAATGAGATAGGTACAGCTTTTCACAATGAAAAATAGATGTTCATTAATAATTAATTTAATGAAGCTTCACATAACCTACCACATACATATTTTAGATTTTACTCCTATCACATAAAAAATCTTTCTTCACAAATTTGAATTTATAACTATACATATATACAATTGTTTTTTTGTGTGTCATATTATTGTGCATTTTTTCAATTTGCAACCTTTACTAGAAGCACCCATAAATTGTATTAAATATCTAGTTTTAATCTAGTTCTGATCATTCAGGATGGATTCTATATTGAACTGATTCCATTTAAGGGCAGATTCCTAGATTCCTTTCAGGTTGAGTTCCACATTGGAACATTCAAATGAAAAATATTAACTTAATCTTTAAGATTAATTGTGAGAGTGCAGGCAGAGATATCAATATTTTTTAGACACATTACAGGTTACAGGTCATCTATTAATCACATTATGATTTTTAGCAAGTTTCTTATTTAACTATCCAGGCTAACAGCCAATGCATCCTACCATGTTCCAGCACAAACATGAAATACATGCAGTGCAACCTCAATATAGCAAAACCAAAAGGAAGTTGAAAATATTCATTATACTAAGTAATTTGTTAGCGAGGTTTGTTAAATATAGAGGTTAGGTTGGTCTATGTTTAGTGGTTCGTATTCGATTTGCGTTCGGTTTTGATCCGGTTTGGCCGTCCTAGTGATTGTATGGATGCTTGCACACTCATACGTATTCGGTTCGTGTTCGATCCGTAAATTCTCACTTCGAGTCGTTTTTAGGTGAGCATCAGGATGGCAGGTCCCCATTATTATTTTTTATTTATTTATATTATTTAATGAAGTTGTTAATAAGTTTCATATAATGTATTTACAACAATTGCTTAATTAAAAATGCTAATTATAAAAAAAAACAATTTTCTTGGAAAACATATAAGTGGAATGTTAAAACGCCTACAGCTTATTCAAATATAAATAATTTAAGCTGGAACTTTTGCTCGTAATTACTTTCCCATATAACCAAATTTCTTTAGTCCTAGTTCTGTACCCTTTCCCCTATTGAATATACCGACTCATTCTTTCGTCCCATGGGTGCCTGGAAGGGATTGCTTTTTAGTTATAAGGCCACCTATTTGTACTGCTCTGTTTTTTGGAAAATATTTCATACAGTTTTTGTTCTTTTTTTCATACATTTTGTTTGTGCCATCAGAATTTAAATATTCGATTTTTAAAGAGACAGCTTTTAATTTCTGGAGGTAAGTACATACTAAATTGTGGTTTAATTTGTTACATCAAATAGTTAGTATTTTTAACGTTAGAGCATTGATAATGAAAGCCGGATTTTGTCTAAACTAAGCAGGTAAAATTATAATGTTTGGTTTCAAATAGTACCAAATGAGTACTAAATTGCAGTGGGTTTTTAAAAACAGGAAGTGATCCCGTCTTGACGTTCATTGCGCAACCGTCTAAAGTACGAATCGAATAAGTGCGCAAACGCTAGGACGTAAATTTCCTGTTCGGTTTCTTCACTTATCGAACACAAACCGAATACGTATAAGTGCGCAACCCCCCTAACAAGGTAACAACTTGTTGATACATGAATTATTGTCGAATTGAGTGTCAATAAGGGCCCCCGCGCACTAGGCAGCCTGGCTGCGCAGCCAGGCTGCGGCAGCCAGAATATTTGCGCAGCCAGTTATAACAGCCAATCAACGACTAGTCTAGATCCTTCCGTCGAGCAATATGGACGTGGAAGAACTTATAATTATTGCTTACCTATCTCGTAAAAAACGCAAAATAAAGAAAAGATACTGGATTCATCCTCTTTTTCTAGAAAGACACTCAAAAGGCTTATTCCAAACCTATTTCAAAGATATTCGCGCATTCCCAGACCGGTTTTTTAACTACACGAGAATGTCAGTGCAATCGTTTGATAACCTTTTGGAAAAAATACGAAATTCAATCAATGGCATTGATACTCCTATGCGAGCTTGTATAAAACCTGAAGAAAAACTGGTGATAACTTTGAGGTGAGTACGAAAATTAAAGATATTGTTAATCAGTCTCTTAACATTTATTAGGTATTTATTTCTTACATGTATGGTAATGAATTACCTAGTTCAAGTTGTCCTGTGTAGTAAATAATTCTAGTAATTCAGAACCCTGAGACACATCTGTTGCATTTGTGTCAGTTGGTGATAACGCATCAGTATAAACAGTATTATCTTGCCTGTCTGGAATAGCCGTAGAATACCCACGGCGGCCTTCAGTGGTCGAGGCTTCTGGTCTATAATTCGAGTGTAGCGAGTATCCATAGCGATACTGCCCACTGCTTGTGGTTTCCGGTCCATATTCAGTCGAGTATCCTTGACCTTGGCGATATTGTCCACTGAACGATGTTTGTGGTCTATATGATCTGGCGGCCGATGCCCCTGGTTCATAATCAACATTACGTTGGCGAAACGGACTAAATTCGGAATCGTGAGTTTGCATTTGAGCTCTTTTTATAACTTCAATTAACTCCATTTTTGTAGAAAGCTTACGATGTCTCGGGATGTTTTTAAAATCATCTAGAAGTGAAAGTATAAACAGTCTATCTGAATCAGACTCTTGCTGTCTTTCACGCTCTTCTCTCATTACAATACTTTCCCTTAATACCTGCACCAAATTATCGTCGTCACTTGTCTTCTTCTTTTTGGAAACAGGTCGTTCACCTTGAGTACTACCGCTGCTAGCGTTGGTTTCGGCAGTGCGTGTTTCATCCATGCTATTTTGAGTTTCATTAATTACCACGGTAGGCCGAAGAAAATGAAGTTGTTCGAAATATACGTATGGACTCTTACGCGAAGCTGCTGATCCACTTTTAATACCAGCTCTGCGTTTTACTTCCCTGCTGTAACTAGTCCTGATGTTCTTCCACTTGCTCTGTAGAGATTTACCTGAAAATTATATTTGTTCTTTGTTACAGATATCTTGCTACAGGATGTTTTTTAATGGAATTGAGTCATAATTATCGGATTGGACATACAACTGTCCGAGATATCATACATGAAGTTTGCAGAATTAAATGAAGAGAGGTGGCTTGAAATAGCAAAAGGTTTCAATGAAAATGCAAATTATCCCAATTGCGTTGGTGCCATCGATGGCAAGCATATAAGAGTGATAAAACCCAGCGATTCAGGGTCACTGTACTATAATTATAAAAATTATTTTTCCATCGTTTTACTTGCTGTATGCGATGCAGATTACAAATTCACATATATAGATGTTGGGGCTTATGGAAAATGTAGTGACTCATCGATATATAAAAAATCCATTTTGTATCAAAAACTTGTCAACAAAGATTTACAAATTCCGGAGAAGCGCCCCATATCAAATAATGGAGTACCGATGCCATACGTCATAGTGGGGGATGAGGCATTTGGCTTATGTGAAAATTTAAGGAGGTAGGAGTTTAACAGCGGAGAAAAGAATCTTCAACTATAGACTGTCTCGGGCAAGGCGGTACATAGAATGCACGTTTGGGATATTAGCCAACAAATGGAGAATTTTTCACCGCCCACTAGATGTCCGACAGGAACTTGCAATAGCCATAGTACAAGCTTGCTGTGTCTTACATAACTACGTGCGCGAAAGAGACGGGTATAGGTTTCAAGACACACTGTACGTTCCACCAGAACTGGAAATAACCGGTGGACCCACAAATAGAGGAAGCCGATCATCAGCATCCTATAGGGATTTATTTGCGGATTATTTTATTAATGCAAATCCGTTAGAATGGCAAAACAGATATGCATTAGAATAGTGCCTACCTATTTATCTAAATAAAACATTGAAGTGAAAATACCTAGTTAAGTACCAAAAAAGAACAATAACGAATACATAGTTATTTGCGATACTTTACAAAAATATTGATTGGTGTTGCAGAATCATTGTACTGTACTGTATTATACTGTATAATCCAGATAATAAAAATACATGCTTACCAAATTCTTTTTTGTCATTTTCTGATAAACTTTCCGAGCACATTTGGTTCGTGATTTCTTCCCATCTTCTTTTCTTTAAATCCCGATCACTGTATTCTTCCGATGTTATATCCCAAATTGCTTTACGGCTTTCAATTTCCCGAATAAATTTCTCTGTATCGAAACTCATCTTATCAAAGTTCGGAACGCAAAATACGTCTGGCTGCTACAACTAGTGCGCGGAGACTGACCGCAGCCACATACATTCGCCTACACACGTTCTGGCTGCGCGCAGCCAGCTGGCTGCCGTGCATATAGGCGCGTTTCATTGGCTGCCGCAGCCGAGATTTCGTGGCTGCCTAGTGCGTGGGCTCCCATACAACGTCATATGTTTGACTGGCTGCCGCAGCCTGGCTGCCGCAGCCAGGCTGCCTAGTGCGCGGGGGCCCTAAGTGATAGAATATGTTATGTAATGATTATACATATAAAAGTTGACAAAACTTGTTAAATATAGGTAAGTAAATAATACTTTTTTATATATTCTACTACGGTTGATAATTTGTTATAAAGATATTGTTGACAAGTTGTAGCAAGACTGGTGACTTGGAAGCCGAGTCAGGCAGTTGTCTACACTAATATTATAAAGAGGAAAACTTTGTTTGTTTGGTTGTAATGAATAGGCTCAAAAACTACTGGACCGTTTTTAAAAATTCTTTCACCATTCGAAAGCTACATTATCCACGAGTAACATAGGCTAAATTTTATTTTGGAAAAAATAGGGTTCCGTAAGATATTTAGGTTTTTCGGACACAAGGTGTAAAAAATCAACCAGAAAAGTAACTTATTTTGCGTACGTTGCCTAAACTATAAAAGATAGAACCATAAAATGTTGTAATTAATTGTAGATCTTATAAATATCTACAAAAAAGTCCGCGACACACTATACCTATCTATGTCGAGTGAGGCACAACAACCATTTTTTTATTTAAAAATCTTGAATTTTTTTGGACTACATTTAAACGCATTTCTTTTTCTCATGCTATTAATCCTTATCAAAATAAATTATTTCATAACTAAGTACGGTTTATGTAGATAATATTTGGTCTTTGAATTATTAAAATTGGACGTTTGGTTTTGAAGTTATGACGAAATTAAAATATTACGATTTCTGCTGCACGGCCCGTTGCGAAGTGAGCGTCACCAAGGCGGGGGGGTGCGCGTGCGTGCGTGGGGAATAAAATGGAGGAACAAATTAAACACTGTGTTAAGCATTTCGATGGCGAAACGTAGTTCGCGGGCACAGCTAGTCATTAATATACAAGATGTAAAAAGACCCATAACGAAGCTCATGACTACGCATCAGATCAATAAAATTAACTTAATTAAAAAAAAAATTCATGGGAACCAAAACTAATTTTTAGGTTTTAAAGAAACACCGCTACAAGTATTACACAATGTAACGCGCGCTAGCGCGCTGTGGATCTCGTTTCTGCGTGAGTCAGCGACTCGTGGAGACAATAGACAGCATCCATTGTAAATATATTGCGTGTTATAAATTTAACTTTTTTTTGTTAATAAATATTGAGTTTTTTTTTGCTTTGTTTCTTTGGACCAAAATTAACAAATAATGTTTTAAACATTATTATTATGTTTTAAACGTTGGTATAAAAATCCCGAAAAAATAAATGTCACTTTGAACTTAAATATCTCGGCAACTATTAATTTTAAAAAATTATATTCACAATGGGTACAATACGTGGGTTTCGGCTTCGTTTTAGTCTTTTTACATCCTGTATATGGTTAGGACAGGAGTAGGAATGAAATTGAATTCTCACCATTCCTTGGAGCTTCACCAAGCAAGGCTCCAGCTGTAGCTCTTACTTGAGTAAGAGTTCTGCCAGGGCCATCATGTATATCAATTTGTATATGATTATTAATTATGTTTATGATAACAGTAGAATTCTTTTGTTCATGTAAATACCGCTTTAATTGAGATGATGCATCCCTGGACATTTGCACAATGAACTTATTTGTACTGAAAATAAAAATGAAATCATATAATATTAATGGCAGTTTTTAAAGAACTAGTTAAGGCCAAGTCAGTTCAAATCTACTCTTTCATGAGAGTCACTTATTGCAATCAGGGACCGGACCCGGTTACCATTATAGCCGGTAACCTTGGGGATTTGATCAGGTATTTTATAACACTGGGTTTTCCTAACGGTAAGCTTTCAAACGGCTTACCGGTTTACACAATTTAATCCCTTCCGATTGAATCAATTCAGGTTACAGCTTACCAATATCAAAAACCCCCAAATGGGTTACCATTCTAAGCGCTGTATTATTATATGCAAGTTATTTTAGACCTTACGTATATCGCATGTAGATTGCTTTTGCACCGCATATATGCCGAAGGTTGCGACCTAACTCCGGTGTTATTGCGCCCGCAGTGCTATTTCTATTGCTCGGTGTACGTGAGGAAAAGGGTTACCCTAACCCAAACAGTAAGCGGTTAAGCGCATAAACCCTGAAAACCTTTAAGATTAGGTAAGCGGTAAATTATTGTTGTGGGTGGTAACTCCAATTTTACAGGTTGTTGTTATTGTTGGGAAACCTGTTGAACGGCTTATCGAGCCAAGCTGAGGGTTACCATATGAATAGGTTACCCTTTCGAACGGCTTAAGCAAATTAATGAGGTTTGCTGGTTTCTGATTGCAATGCAATTGCAAATTTTTGTAGAATATTAAGCTTGATTTAATGTGAATTTTTACAGCATTATGAAGCCATATTAATAATTCTCTATCATTTCTTCACATATAAGCTTAAACATCAATCTTTTCACTATATTGTGAAGTTTTGTTAGTTGTTATATATTTTATTGTTTAATGTTGTTTATGGGTGAATATACGCTATTTGAATTTCAGTGGCCAGTGAACAAATTTTATGTTAAAATTTTTATATTAGTATAATTGAATGTTCATGCCATAAACAATATTGTCTATTATTTGGACCACACAATTAATTCACAATAATTGTTTTATATATGGCATTATTTGTAAAAGAATGTTATAAATGTATACTCCCCTGGCCTGCCCCATTGCAAGATTTTACACTTGTTTGAGCATATTGTTTTTAATATTCATGGGATTATGATTTCTTAAACGTAATTGTACACTTAAATAAACTTTAAAAGATATTTTAACAAAAATCCTTATAAGAATAACTATTTTTATTTAAAAAAATACCAATTTTTATGTCTCAGAAGTTTAATGTCACCCTCACCTGGCGTAATTTAAAGCCTCAAAATTTGAAGAGAATCTACTAATGTATGTTTTGGACCATGAATATTACGATTAGTATATAGTAAAGTTATAAGCAAGCTAACGCGCTTGAGCGTAACTAAAATAAACTTGCGTCAATCTTTCGGTACACCTCCGTAAAGCGTGCTTGTCCCAGTCGTTGCTGTAACTCCCCTGGTAAGTATATGTTTTTCTGTTTTATTTTTATGCAATTGTAAATGCAATGTTTATCATGTGTAAATGTCATGTATTACTTTAAATTCTGAAAAGACGAACGAGTGAAGTTTGTTTCGTGGATTAAGTGTGATTTTGTCACTTCTCTGGCATTTTATACGCCAGGGGAAATACGTGCACTCCAGGGGAGTGACGAAATTTTGATTCTTTAATGTTTATTATTGAAATGCTTCATTTTATTTGTTCTAGTTTCTCGCTTGTCAGAACTAGTATCATAGCGAATACAAGGAAAAGCAAATAAGGAAGAGAGTCTACAAAAAAAACGTAAAATTGAAAAATGTAAGCTAAAAATATGCCGAATTAAAGGATAAAGAAAAGCAAAAATATTTTAAAGCAGAAGCGGAAAATAAGGAGTATGAGGATCTTGACTGAAAGGAACCAAAGGGTTATGAGCAAAATTTGAACAGGAAAACTTAATAAAAAACATAAGCTCTAATGCTTTATTATCCAAAATGTCACCTTGGCTGCTAAAAAGTTGTCAGAAAATCATCATTAAAAACACATAATGATACCAAACTCAAAAGTTTGAAGACCATCTCGATCGAGTATGATTGCAATCTAATAATAACAAATACGGTGTTGTAAGCCGTTACTTTAAGAAACTATGGCAATGAGTGATTGGCTAACGAGCTCCTCGCATTCCTCCAACATAAGCGTCGGCGGGACGTCAGTCTGGAAGTCAGTGCCGTGCAAACCTTCAGCGAGGAGGCCAGCTTCAGCGAGGAAGGCATACAGTTAGCAAAGCAGCTGCTGTATCGGTTTCTAAATGAAACAGATCAGATTGTGTCTCACTGACGAGATGGGACATAGAAGAACCTTTAGGACATCATCAACAAAGACCGAGCTTTCTGTAAAAGACTGACCCCAACGACGTACCAACATTCGTGGCAAGATTAACAAGCTGCCTCCCGTCACTTTCGACTTCGTAGATGTGACCAGCCTATTGAAGGACATCATTATCCTAAAGCGGATGTGATGGGGAAGTTTGAGGTATCACAGAATACGGTGAGTCTCGCAAGGAGGTTGATAGTTTGCGCTCGTCACTGGCCGTTGTATCTGAGTCATCATGCGATCTTTATTACCATTGCTAAATATAGGAGAAGATAAGTTAGCATTCCATGGATCCACCGTGCGGATGCCGGGCCCATAGCGTTGCAGAGAATGGAGCCAAACAACCAGAGGGAGACTCCGTATTAGAGTCGACGGTGTGGGTACCTACGAGGGTGGGTCAAAAAGTTCGCGGAATGGAGGGTAAAAAGTAAGAAATAAAACACAAAATTATTTTTCCTTCTCAATGTATTCCCCCTTAACTCTAATACATTTATTAGACCTATCAATTAATTTATTAATACCTTCGAAAAAAAATGATTTCTCTTTGTCGTCAAAATAGGCCGAAATTGCGCTCTTCACTTCTTCATCGCTGGAAAATTTCTTCCCTCGAAGCTCTTTTTTCATTTTTGGGAACAAATAATAATCACTTGGGGCTAAATCTGGGCTATAGGGAGGATGTTCCAAGATTTCGAAGCCCACTCTTTGAACAGCAGCCATCGCAACTTGCGCCTTGTGCACGGGTGCATTGTCGTGCAAAAGGAGCACACCTTTAGTAAATTTTCCCCATCTTTTTTCTCTCACAGCATCTCGCAGACGTTCTAATAGTGCAGCGTAGTACTCTCCAGTGATAGAGACACCCTTTTCTTTATAATCAATAAGGAGGATTCCCTCTGAATCCCAGAAAACAGTAGCCATGAGTTTTCCAGCCGACGGAGACACTTTGAATTTCTTCGGAGGTGGTGTGCCCTTTTTGTGCCACTGCATGGAGTCTTGTTTGGACTCAGGCTCATAATGATGAACCCAAGTTTCATCTCCAGTCACAATTCGATTCAAAACTTCATCCTTTTGTTCACCACAGAGCGCTAAAAACTCGCGACAACACTCAACTCGCCGCTGCTTCTGGTGTGGCGTGAGCATTCTTGGCACCCATCTTGCACACACCTTTGACATGCCAAGATGGTCGTGTAGGATGTTCAAAATGGTTGTAGGATGTTCAAAAATCTCGCAAATGTGAAATAACGTTATAAGTAAGTAAAAGTTTTAGTGTATAAGTTTAATTTTTCTTTTTAGCGCATTTAAATAAAAGCTTGTTTTTAAAAAGGTTTTTTACATTTAATTAAATTTAAAAACATGAAAGTTGATTTATTTATAGGTTCATCATTATTTATTACTATTAGTTTAGTTATTTGGAAAGTTCCTCAATTTTCTTTTAGAAGTTTTCTTCTGCCATACTTAATGTCTTTGGATATTTAATCAATCATTGAAAACCTAGTAATGTAATTCCTAACATAATAACATTTGTTTAAATTTCAAATGAGCCCAATAAACATAATTTTATAAGCAGGAATTAGTGCTGTTATTTCATTTGGGTGATTAAAAGTTTTATAAGTACTCAATGTGCTTACATTTTAAAACTTTTTAGATTGACTGTATTTTATTCATTAAAAATATGCTAAAAGTTATAATTCATGTATTTTATTTAATATTTATTTACTTTCCTATACTAATTATTAATAGCCTGTCACTTCCCTGTCTTAATTTGTCACTACTCTGCCAATAGTGTCACTCCCCTGACAATATATTTTCCCCTGGTGCCCATAAAACTCAAAAAAATGAAAATATCTTCTGGCCCTTATCCTTACAGTTACAAAAGTAACGTCAAGTAGTGAAATTATAAATATTTAATGAAATAGATCATTTTTCCTTTGGGGACACAAAAAAATCAAATACCGTATAATCACCCATAATCAATGTTAAATCATTTTTATTTTATTGTTATAGTACATTTATTTACTTATTTAATCTTTTTTGCACAATAAAAAAAGTACAAATGGCGGACTTAAGGCCATAACTGCATTTTCTGCTAGTCAACCATTGGCTTCAACAGATTACATGGTGGTGCAATCTTATTAATTAATTGATCCCATGTTTAAATATAGGTGGGTACACAAAAGTTACAGAACTATACTAACATACTATATATATAAAAAAATTAAATACTATAGATATACCTTTACTATTAATAAAAATAAAAGAAAATTATGCATGATGAAGAGTATTTGTCTTAATATTTGTGATTTAAAAGTTCTGCGCGAACAGCTTTTTACTTTTTTCTCTGCATGACCCAAAGGTTAACCGGTAGATAATGCCTATGGCATTTAAGACATCTGTACACACACATGTACTGGAAATATGAATAAATAACACAAAAAAAATAGTCAAACTTAGTCTATAAACACAAAAAGTATATTTCAAATAATACCAATAGATTAATACTATTTATTACCTGTATATTTCTGCAAGTTCATTGCCTTTTATTTGATCCTTGTGTTTAACAATAGATAGTTTTTTAAGATCTTCCTGATAGTAATCTTCTTGTTCTATGTAGAATTTTTCTAAGAATGTTTTTGCATGTTCAGGGTGTTCATACAAAATAAGCAGCAAATACATATGCACAAAAACAGGATACAACAAAGTAGACAGTTCATGCTAAAATGATTGTTATAAATATGTTATATGAAATCAACATTTGAAAAAAAAAACAAATAAATATATTTATACCTTATAGATGTCAAGTGAATTTTCAACGAATTTCTTAAGGCTGTCGTAAGCAAATTCATAACTATATGGGTCACTTTCAGTGTGGTGGGCCGTTAAAATACTAGCAATTTCCACCTCAGGCAAATTTAAGTTTTCATATTCAGCGTCGCCTAAACTAGCTTCCTTCCTAAGTATTTCTTCGGTACCCTAGAAATGATTAAATAAATAAATAAAAAAGAGTGTATACAGTTTCCAACATAACCGAAATCATAGTAATATAATCAAACCTTAAGATTGTATTTTCGAAGTAGCTGTAATACAGCTAGCAATGGAGTGGACTTTTCCCCCATTGTAAATTTGTGTTTAATTCCTGAAAAACAAACAACTTGAGCACATCCAGACACTCAAGTAATTACAAAAATACAAAATAAAACAAAAACAAAAACGAAGAGTGCACAAGCAAGCTGTTTAACTTTTTAATTTTGTTTATCCCATTTGGGAAAGGCAAAGGCGTCAACCATACAGCCTAGTCTGTATGCAATAAACTATTGTTATTCATTCTTCTTTTGAATTCACAAATCGCCAAACGTAGAGGTTACATATTCATAAATTGCTTCAAAGCATTTTTCAATGGAAAGAAGTTTTTGTAAAGAGCGCGGTAGATCTTGCTGGTGTTTCATTATTTTTGAAATTTCTTCTAATAAAATGTTTCTTTGCAGGGCAAAAATTGGACATTCGTAAAAAAGGTGATGCAGAGATTGAGGTAAGGTGGTGTTGCACCAGTTGCACGATGGGGAAGAAGTCATGCCTAGCCGGTACAAATGGTCATTGAATCGACCGTGCCCAATTCGCAAACGGCAAATAATAGTAAAAAATCTTCTGTTTATGTAATTGTGTCTATTGAACCAGGGTTGTTTTATTTTATTATTTATTTCTCGATACCACTTCCCTTTTATGAGCAAAGTACTATTCCAGTGTTCTTTCCATAGCTTCAATATTTCTTTCTTGATTAGAGCTGTACAATCAGTATATGAAATTGATATGTTTTTTATAGGTACGTCTAGAGTGTTCATAGTTTTGGCCAGTTTATCTACTTCCTCGTTTCCATATACACCGATATGAGCTGGAGTCCAAAATAATATAATGTCTATTTGATAATTTATTTTTAAATGATGTATCTGATCTCGGATATTATATATTAAATGATTTGTGACTGATGAAAAGGAAGGATTTCTCAAAGCCATCAACACACTCATGCTGTCAGTAATAATAATCCATTTTTTGTATTGGCTGAACTGTTGAATGTAGTTAAGAGCTACAATTATAGCATTCGCCTCAGCAGAAAATATGCTGGCATTTTGGCACATTTTAAAACTATGTCCAGTTTTACTACCTGCATCATACATAGCTACTGCAACACTTACATTCGTCTTTGAACCATCTGTATAAATTGATCGATAATCATTATAAGCCTGTAGACTTTCGTAAACATCATATTTATCTTTAAAATCTTTATGTAGGACAATATGAATGTCACAGAATTTACTAGCATATGAGCCACTATAACAATGTAAAGTAGTACTACAAAATATATTACATTGTTCTTTTAAACTTATAAAATGTGAGAAATTCTTTGAAAGAAAAGTATTAGTGGAACATACATTTAATTTATTTAAAAGATCATTATTCGAACGTGATAAGAGTTTAAAAAGAAATTTAAGTTTTAAAAATTCAAAGCGAATAACCATTGGTGGTAAATGACATTCGACCTGCATAGAATTTATTGGGGAAGTGTTCATAGCACCTAGTATTAATCGTAAGTTCTTATTCTGTATTTTATCAATAATATCTATGTATTTTGGATCGGAAGCGTAACAAAAGAAAGCATACTCAAAATGACTTCTGACCAAAGCTTTATAAAGCATTAACACAATTTTAGGATCAGCACCCCATTTCAATCCAGTAACGGACCTAATTACATTAGTGGCTTTTAAAGCTCTGCTCACCAAGCAATCAACATATAAATCCCACGTAAGATTTTCGTGAAAAATAACACCCAAGAATTTAACTGAATTATCAATAGGCAAAGTATGATTGCTGTATGTAATATTAATTAGAGGTAGAGAACTGTATTTTGGGCAAAATATTACAACTTTACTTTTTAAAAGGCTAACATTTAAATCAAGTTCTGAGAAGTAATCTGCCAGCTTCACTAGATTATTATTTAATGTTAATTGAATATCTAATACATTAGTACCTTTACAATAAATGACAAGGTCATCAGCAAACTGAAGATTGTTGACTAAATTATTATTAAGAATGGAATTTAGTTTTCTTATATACAAAATATACAGAATAGGACTCAAGATGCCTCCTTGACATACACCTTTGCTCGAAAATCTAGGGCCTAAAAATTTATTATCTATTTTGACATACACTTTTCTATCCGTGAGAAAAGCATATATCCAATAAGCAATTTTTACAGGTAAGAAAGATAATAGAGATTCAAACAAAATACCATGATTAACGTTATTAAATGCACCTTCTATATCAAAAAACACTGCTATTGTATACTCCATATTCTTTTGAGCTGTAGTGACGTCCAAAAAAAAATGTGCTAAGCTTTCTTGAGCCGAAAGTCCTCGCCTAAACCCAAACTGGTTTAAAGGTAAAATTGAGTTCTTTTCTATGAAGAATTCCAATCTTTGTTTGATTAGCTGTTCAAATAATTTACCAGCACAAGACGTTAAAGCGATAGGACGATAAGAATCGGGATGAGATGCAATTTTTCCAGGTTTTAAAATAGGAACCAAGCAGTCCATTTTCCAATTAGGAGGAATTGTGCAATCTTGCCATAAAATATTATAAATTTGTAAAAGCTTATAAAGATTGTCAGTGTTAAGTAGCTGAAACATCTTGTACGATAAACTATCTAATCCACAAGCAGTGTTTTTTCTAGATTTCAGAGCTGCAGTTAATTCGTCAAAAGAAAATGGATCAGTGAGGAATGACTGATTATCTGGTAAACTATTGTCCTTCACAATTGGTCTGTTATTTTGCACAAAGTCAGGCGTGTATTTACGTAAAAAATCACTGACCCACGAAAAATCACTATTTTGCTTTTTATATGTTTTATGTGTAAGTTTTCTCATGTTACCCCATACTACTGAAACTGGTGTCAATCGATTTAATTTTGTACAGAATTCTATCCAACTACTTAGTCTTTCTCTCTTAATGGTAAGTTTTTTAGCAGCTTGTAATCTTTTGAAATTAATATATTTTTCTTGAGAAGGATTATTCTTAAAATCAAGATAGGCTTGCTTGCTTTCCTGGACAGCTTTAGCGCAATTACTATTCCACCAAGGAACTGTTCGATATTTTGATTTTAAGTTTTGAGTAGCAATGTTACGTGATTCGGACCGAGAGGTACGAGAGGGAATTGACTTTTGTGCAGCTGTCAAAATGATTTGACAAAAAGAGTTGTATGAATATAATGGATTACTAATAGGGTTACATTGAAAATTATCTAAATCCTTATTAACAATTGAAGAATACAACTTCCAATCAACTAATCTATGATTAATGCGATTGTTAAAATCATTTTCATCCTGAAAATTGTTTTGAGAGTTAAAACATTGTGAACTACTATTGAATGTAATCTTAGTAAATGTTGGCAAATGATAACTGCCCAATGGATCGTCGTGTACTGACCATTCGCAGCGAAGAGCTAATGAAGGAGATACCATAGTCAAGTCCAAACCATTGGGTCTCCAAGAATGAGAACCGACAGTTGTGACCTGACCATCATTCAACAGGACTAAATTGCATTCATCTAAACACTCAAGAATATCCTTACCTCTGGAATCCGATAACGGACATCCCCAAATTGAGTGATGAGCATTGAAGTCACCAGCTATAATCGTCGGCCTATGGAGAGAATTCAAGAAATGTTTAAACTTATTTTTAGAGAAACTGGGAATACAATTTGTTGGACAATATATACTGGCTATTGAAATAGTGTTCTGATTTAGTTCTAAATGTATTACAATTGTTTGAAGAGAGTTGTCAAAATAAGATGTTACTTTTTGATATTTTAATGATGTATGGATTAAAATAGCAACACCATTATGCTTGTTGCCACAGTCATTACGTTCAATATGATAACCTTTGATTTTAAACTGCTTCTGAGGCTTTAGCCATGTTTCACATATAATTGCGATATGAATAAAATGGTCATAAAGAAATTTCGTAAAAATAAGTTGATTGCTTAATAAGCTTTGAGCATTCCACTGTATGATATTCAATTGATTGGGGGTGAATTGTGGGGATTTGATTGCTTACCAAAAGTATTTTTTAAGACCTCTAAAACACTTTTAGAATTTATAGAAGTATTTTGAGTATTATGCAAAGAAACACATTTAGTTATGGTTTCAACTAATAATGAGAGACACTTGCTGTCAGTATTGAGCAGTGTAAACAAATCTACATTATTTTTTGTCTTACTTTCTAATTTGGGAAAATTTAAAGGATTTGTAATATCTGCATAAGAAGCAGGCTTATATTTATTTCTATTTTCAATGATTTTCTGTTTTTTAACTGGGCATATTGGAGACACACTAGTATGATTGCCATCACAATGAATGCAAGTAGCTTTTTCGATAGAAACTGTACAAGTCTTATAGTTATGATTTTCTTTACATATACTACATTTTTCAGAATTTTTACAATATTTTGCCAAATGTCCGTATCTCAAACATTTGTAACATTGCTTAACTGGTGGTATATATTGAGACACATCATGTCTCCAACCACCAATATCTATATGATTTGGCAAAATGGAAGTGGCAAATGTCACTATTACTGTAGTTGTAGGTTGTAATATAAAACCCTCAGTCACATTTATTTTTTTCATTATTCTTTTTATTGTTATTATTTTTTTTGTACTTGTTATCATAGTAAATATTCTCTTGTTTGATATAATGGTAGGTACATTTCTTATAACTCCGGACACCTCAGTTGTAGCAGCAGGAATACTGGCTTTGAATTTGTATTCTTTCAAGAAGGTATTATTATTTAAAAAGGCATTCGCCAAGTCTGGTTTTTCAAAATAAATACCTATCTTAAACTTATTGATATTTCTTAAAAATTTGACGCCTTTGTTAAAGCGCTTTAAACAAGTTGACAAAGAAAGAAGATCTCTTGTTCCAATTGGTTTCTGGATGTCTGATGACTCAACAAAAACCACAAATTCAGTGCCGCTAATTTCTTCCGGATATCTGCGTATATAGTCAGTAACATAATAAGGCTTGTACCTATCTGCATTGCTTATTTCTTCATCACTGTCCGAAGAGGACATATCCGTTTCTACCAACCTTACCTCATCTGTCTCCCTATCTGCATCACCAGACTCCGGTTCATCCTCCTTTTTTTTTCTTTTTCTCGAACTCCGCTTCCCCATATCTGCTTATAATATTATTTAATGCCTATATGTTATATACCTCTTTTGTTTGTGTTTTATTAAGTAACTGACTACAATTAAAAAATTACAAATAAAATATTTTAAAGAGCCCGCCTTTACTATGTGAAGTTCCCGCGCTTTTTCTTAACTTTTTAATCTGTCAAGTGTCAATGTCAAGTCCACAGACCCATAAGCCGCGTTCCGTTTCGCGATATTGTGATACTGTGAGCGCGCTAACAGGCGGCCCGTTTCGCGACAACAGCGTTCATGTTGGATGTGATGACGTCATTGATTCTTAGATCATTTAACCTATGGATGCGGTACGTAACAAATCGCAGTGTAAATTTTTCTGCCACTTTTTGCGGGAGGCGAGGTAAGCACGCACGCACACTACGAAAATCTAGAATACACTTACAGAGACGTTGTTCTTATGTTTACGAACACACACTATGAAAATATTACCCTACAATGAAGAAACACACACACATCGACAATATAACGTGTATCTACGCAATCGCCCCACCACAAAGAATTAATGTCCCTAGTGATGTGACACAAAGAATGAGTAACTATTTGGGGCGTCGTGAGTGAATGATTGAAATGTTACAATAAATTATATTTTTATTACTGTACCCTGTTTGGCTAGAGTTGATAAAAATACAATGAAGACGGGATTTCTTAAATGAGTACAAAACGAGGCCCGCTAATTATTATTAAAATCCTTTAATTAGTTTTTTGTATGAAATACAGCAATTTCACTTGCTGTTTAGCTGATCGACTGAAATAAATATATATTTTCAGTCATAGGCGTAGGTATAATGTTTTGATGAGGAGGGGGGGGGGGACGAATTTATATTTTCAGTTAAAGAAACACAGTAAGCGCTCTGATGCGTAATCATAATTTTTATCAGCTCTCGGGGAAGACTTAAGCTCTCTACGCAAACTAGCTCTCTGCTCACGACTTTGTCCGCGTTGATTTCTGTTTTTAAGTTTGATGTGTCTATGTGTCTGTGTGTGTGTGTCTGTGGCATCGTAGCTCCCGAGCGGATGAACGGATTTTGATTTTGTTTTTTTTTTGTTTGAAAGGTGAATTAGTCGGGAGTGTTCTTAGCTTTGTTTGCTGACTATCGATCCAAGATGGCCGCCGCCACAAAATGGTGGATTACGTATTTTTTCACAGCTCTCTTAATATGGGTATCAAATGAAAGGGCTTGATTGGTAGAATACCACACACTATGATAAATGTAACTGGTTTATTTACATTAAAATACGTCATGTAATTAGTCATGGTCAAAGAAAAATAAAGGTACCATGAAAAGTCAGTAAACAAATAACAGAACGACACTCCGGAGTGCAATTAAAACAATGACTAGTGTGACTTGACTTGCGCCACGCTTCTATCTGAACACGTCGAAACAAGTTAGCGCGGGGTGCAGTGGGAGGGTGGGGGGATACCGGGAATATCTTAGATGTTTTACGTGAGAATTGTTAATATACCAAGAAGTAATTTCTGATTTTATTATATATCTGCATAGTTATACACATGTTTAATAGGTTGGTACTTTTCGTTTAGCTTTGCTCGTATAGTAATTTGCTATCTCGTGCAAGTAAAAAGCACGAGATAGCAATTTACTGCCATACAAACAAAATAAGTATTTTAGAAAACCTTTCATTTACAATAGGGCCCAACGTGTTATAACGCTTGGGACGATATCGGGCATTTTGCTTTAAGTTGCACCAAAAAATGTGAGTTAAAGTAAACGTAAAATTCCTTGCTACACGTATGTGGCGTTAATTCTATCATTTTAGCTTAGTAGATGTTTACTACTAGAAAGTTTTTATTTACATAAAGTAAGACATGTTATTCATTTGTCATAACGTGACGTTGAAAGTGTTTTTGTTTACATTGGCCGTACAAACTTCAAAGCCACTAAAATAAGAAGAAAAAGCTTTATTGTGTGATTATAATAATGATGTTGCATTATTAAAATTTTCTCTGATGACGACGATGACGACAATCACTTGCTTTGTGCTCTTTACTGATGTCCCCAACAACTTGCTGCATAGAGCAGGTGGCATGAAACCGCAATGCAACTCGGAAACGAAACGGAAACGCGGATAACGGTGACCGCAAACAATAGTTTTTCTATTTTGTCTGCTGTCTGGCAGTCAACGTATAAAATTAAATAGAACTACAGTTGAATAAAATATACTTGAGAGTTTATGAACATTTTGGATCTTTTCAGCCATTCAAACAAAAAAAAACTAAAAGTACAAAAAATAACATTTTTTTGTACTTATGACCTCAACTACAACATAAAATTTAGAGGACGTTATATGTCATTTTTCTATCTGGAGTAAACAGGAGTGATGATGCCGTCTCTAGGGGTTAACCCACATTGCATTTTGTAAAAACAACAATACAACAAAACAACCAATAAAGATTATTTAATAGGCTTAAAATTAAGTGACACGCAGTCGAAAAATTGTTTAGAGTAAGTATATTGTATAGAAAAAGTTTTTTTAAACTACAAAGCAAAGTTGAAGAAAAATAATAAGTAAAATATTTTCTTGATATTTTTTTATGCAATTAAATTCCACTCGAATTTCTATTTTAATCTTATATCTGGTTGAATAAAAATATGAATCAGCATCATTCACTCACGTTGTCCCAGCACTAAGCAAATGCCCGTGTCACAGATAATATAATGCCCGTGTATTGTGTTGCGGTACCATTGTATTTTTCTATCGTAACGGCATAAAAAATACTTCAAATTTGTAAACAAATGTTACGCGCCACACCGCCTCAGCCAATCGCAAGCCAGCCGAAGCCAGCCAATCAGAGCCAAGCACGTGCAGCCATGTGCCAGCCAGCCCAAGCCAGCCAATCAGAGCCAAGCACGTGCAGCCATGTGCCAGCCAGCCCAAGCCAGCCAATCAGAGCCAAGCCAAGCTAGCGCCTTACTACCGGAGAAACTATAAAATGCCGCGCTATCTCATATTTAGATCACTTCTCTGTTTTACTGTTTCTAAGACGGAACTCTGCCCGATTGTAAATCGAAATTAAATCGGTGTGATTCTGCAACGTCTACTTTTTATTATATCCAGTTACATATCAGAAGTGGGATAAATAAAAAAAAACCCTAAAACGTAGTTACGTCAATGCGTCGAGTGTAGGCCGCCTGGTCCGTCCGCACGAATGGGGCAAATCATCAGATTCATCCGAGACAACTAGTGAAAACGAAGACAAAGTTTCGCCACCAGCCTCGCCTTCAGCTCGAAAAATCCTACGCAAGCTTTTGAAATCAGAGGTACAAAAGGCCATGAGTTCTTTAAATTATGAAATACCCTCCGTCACTACAAGAAAAGAAGCCCGTGCAGCCTTGCTAATCCCCAAGTTCGACCCGGATAGCGAAGAGTGTACTACTGCGACAGCATGGCTCAAAAAAAAATTGATCAACTTGGCGAAATTCATATGGATGGTGCGAAAACACGAAGTCGTTTCATCTGCAAGATAGATTAAGGAGGTCAAGCAAGAAGATGGTACAAACGGCTGGATGAATACGATTACTCTTGGGAAGACTGGAAGCAAATATTGATACGTGTATTTACCAGACATCGCAAATATGGATTCGATGACCAAATATTATCAGGACAAAGTCGCCATGTGTTTTCGGTGTAAGTTGTCAGACAGCGCAGTTGTCTCATGCATCATTCGCGGTCTACCACCACCAGCACAAGCGAATGCGAGAGCATATCATTGCGAGCGACCCTAAGAATTATACGATGCCTTCCTATGTGTGATGGATGACTACCAGCCACCGTCAATTTGGATTGGAACAAGCCCGTCAAGTAAAGATGTCGTCAGCCGACAAGGAAACAAAAAATGTCTGCCTCGTTAGCAAGAAGCCGGGCGAAGTGCTGAGCCGAGCCACCAGCTGCACTACTACACCGCCTTCGGAGGTTCAGGTTAGCCCACATTATTTTATTGCACTACCTTTGTAGCCAAAATAATCCAATATTAAGCCAAGCCAATATTAGCACAATCGGGGCATCAAACATAGAGGAAATCAGTTCAGATCTATTGAATAAAAAACGATTATGATTATTTGATTGCTTTACTTATCAATTTCCCTGACTATTTTGCGAGTAAAACACAAGACTTAGGATGTACAGATTTATTAAACATAAAAATAAAGTTAACAAGTGAACAGCCTATATACCGTCAACCTTACAGCTTGTCGCACAGTCAGTAGTTAGATCCAAAGTGTCTGAATTGCTAGACGCAGGTATAGTTCAAGAATCTGAAACATGTTTTGCTTCTCCCGTAATTCGTAAAAAAAAAGAACGGCGATAGTAGACTTTGTGTTGACCCTTGCCTAATATCGATGATTAGGTCTCTAAATTAGCCGTTAAGAATTTCTTTACGGGTCTTAATTTGGCACAAAGTTACCATCAGGTCAAAATCGACCCTGCAGATAACCACAAAACGCCACATTGGTATTTTAATATACGCGTGTTCCGTTTGGCTTAGATAACGCACCGTCTGTTGTTATACGAATAATGAATAAGGTTGTAGATTCAATACGAAATTCGAATCACAAAAGGCGGTAGTTCAAAAACCCACAATGACTTTCCCGATAAATATGAAATTTTAGCATTCTTAGACAATTTGTTGCTACCCTCTTTTGATGTTCACTCAGGTTTAGATATTTTACAAAAAGTTCTTCATAAATGAAGATCGGAAAATTTAAAGTGAAATGTGAGTAAGTGTTCATTTTTATAAAACAAAATTACATACTTAGGACATGAGATATCTTCGAATGGCATTCAACCAGGTGAATCAAAATTGTTAGCAGTATCACAGTTTCCTACCCCTAGTAGTGTTCATGAAATACGTCAATTTATAGGGCTATGTAGCTATTTCCGTAAATTTATTAAAAGTTTCGCAATTTAATTGCTCGCCCTTTAACAGATTTAACAAAGAAAAACGCAGTTATGGAAATGGGGCACTGAACAAGTCGATAGTTTTCAACAATTAAAACTGTGTTTGTGTACAAGGCCAATACTGGCTTTATATGACCCTGTATTACCAACTGAGATTCACACCGATGCATGCAAATCCGGTATCGCAGGTATTTTTTTTACAAAAACAAACTGATAATTCCTTTAGGCCCGTCATGTATTTCAGTAGGGCAACGAGTAAAGAAGAAAGTATATACCACAGTTAAGAGCTTGAAACGCTTGCCGTAGTAGAATCTATGTGTAGGTTTAGAGTGTGACTGTACTGCCGTTCGCGCCACCCTTACTAAACGTGACATTATCCCACGTATTGCTAGGTGCTGGCTGTCAATACAAGATTTTGAAATGAGTGTACAATATGGCCTGGGGAAAAAATTTAACACATAGACGCGTTGAGTAGAAATCCCGTCGATGCTATTAATGTCAACCGCCTTGAAGTGTCAGACGGGTTCTATACATTCCAATACCAGGATGACAAGTTAAGGCGTATCATTGTTCAGCTTAAAGATAGCTCACTCAGCTGCCCCTGATATAAACAACAACTATGTGCTCCCAGATGATAGACTCTGCAGGAAGACATTGTATGGTAATCGCCTCGTGGTGTCTGTATTGATCAGATGGACTAGTTTACATGCACCACAATAATATAAGTCGTGTAGGCTTTCAAAAATGTATAGATTTAATAGAGGGAGTAAATAGTACCCTATTCCGAAACCCACAGAACCCATGGTCATGGTTCATGTCGACTGTCGACCACATGCCCCTTTTGTAGAACAGCAAAAGGTTATCAATATATGTTGGTTATTACAGACTAGCTTCTGCCCGCGACTTCGTCTGCGTAGACTTGAATTTTGAAAATTACTACTACTCGGGAACTACTTAAGGAATCGGGATAAAAGGTAGCCTATGTCACGTTCTTTTCCATGTCAAAGGCTACATGCATGCCAAATTTCATCCAAATCCGTTCAGCCGTTTTTAAGTGATTGAGTAACAAACATCCAAATATCCAAACATCCACACTTTCACGTTTATAATATTAGTAGGAAGTAGGATAATTGATCCTAGCCAGACTTCTAATAATTGGGCCAATAGCTTACCTGACATTATTTGAGGTGTTAATAATACTGTAAATGAAAGTACAACATAGTCGTATAGCCCTATGATTTGATGTTATGAAAGTAATAATGAATCGGTAGAAATCAGGCGTAATAATAGATCTAGTGCACGATTAAAATTAGAAAGCCATAAGATGAAGCGTAACTTCGATAAAAAAAAGGAAAACTAGTCGAATTTACAGAAAGGGAGATTTAGTTCTTTGGCGGCAAGCACCCACAAGTAGTGTAACAAGAGTGAGCACTAAGCTTGATGATATTTACTCTGGTCCATATATCATTACTAAGGTGTGGGTAATGACATATACAGAATCCTCAGTATCAAGGGGTTCCGAGGCTACAAGGCCTTTACTAGCCTGGTTGCATCGGACTCTTGAGGCCCTATCACAGAATCACAGTACCCTATATCATACAGTGCCAGTAGCTCTGATGACCAGCTTGAAACCGAAGATCTCATTGACCTACTTGAAACTTAACCACGTGTTTTTCCATTGCGGGAGCAATGATTGTTTCAGGACGGCCGACTGTTACGCGCCACACCGCCTCAGCCAATCGCAAGCCAGCCGAAGCCAGCCAATCAGAGCCAAGCACGTGCAGCCATGTGCCAGCCAGCCCAAGCCAGCCAATCAGAGCCAAGCACGTGCAGCCATGTGCCAGCCAGCCCAAGCCAGCCAATCAGAGCCAAGCCAAGCTAGCGCCTTACTACCGGAGAAACTATAAAATGCCGCGCTATCTCATATTTAGATCACTTCTCTGTTTTACTGTTTCTAAGACGGAACTCTGCCCGATTGTAAATCGAAATTAAATCGGTGTGATTCTGCAACGTCTACTTTTTATTATATCCCGTTACACAAATGAAACACGGTAGTATATATTTTATACTTACATGTGATAGGAAACGCCATAATCTCGAAGATTTGAGTAGCTGAATCGCCTTTTGCAAGAGGAAACTGCAAAATTAACCATTTTTTTGGAGCTGTTAGTGCGACACGAAAACGACACCAAATGGCAACGGCCGCGCGTCAACTAGTTTTATATAACGTGTATGGTCATATGGTCAACGTAAATTGGCAGAGGGGTTCGCCCAGCCTTGCCGTCTCCCGTATGAATGCTCTAAGCATTGATTGCGTCACCACCAACGTTTACAGTACTCAGGCCGAATTCCGTCAGCACCGTGAGTCAAATATCATTGTCAAGTTGACATTTTGTTTTGGTTCGCTAGTTCGATGGTTGAAAATTAAGTCAAAAGGAAAAAAAGACGACATTAGAATTGCCAGTTTTTGTTGAAGAAGAAAACCACAGATCAATATCCTATGTAGCGAAGAAAACTAAGTCGACGGAGAAAGGATGTTAGAATATATTTTTCCAGATATATTAAATCAATTACCTAGAGATATATTAGAATATTATATAATTAGAAAAAATACTTCCAAAAAAATAAAAGAGCATTTTTACATAAGCGAAGATTCTGTAAGGAAATCTTAAGTAGGTTCACTGTCTCCAGACAGTACTAAAGGGTTCTATTTGTTACACCGTCAATGTATATTTACTGTTAAGTTATATATTAATTAATAATATAATAGCAAACGGTCTATACCTATTATAGCACATAGGAAAAATTATACACATATAAGCGTTCTTTTGTAGTACAACTCGCTGTTACACATAAGCAAACTAGCTTAAGTAACTGCTAAATAGATAAAAAATTATAATACACATTGCTCAGAATAATAACTAAAGCATAGAAGGAACATTGAAATAAGGAACATTCATTATGTGTTATTTGTCTCTTTCTATCATACAGCACAAAATTGTGTAAGTGTAAGAGATAAGTAATATTTGTCTATTTGGCAGATCACAAGGTGGTCACAAGATGATTGTGATTTGGTTAAAAATTGGTTAAAATTTAATACGGCTAAATTCTATAGTACCTTGTCTCAAAGATAGACCATCCGAGTTTGAACTCTTTGAATTGTTCGTATAATCTTTGTTTGTGCGTCCCGTGGCTAGAAATATTTTGGTGATATTTTATTAATATTTAAGTGATTAGAATGCAAGAATCTTTAGGTATTTACAAATAGAGTGAGTTTGTGCACTCTATAGCACAATGTCTTGTTTAGTTTTGGTCTGCAAATTTTATTCGTCGCGAAAGGAAAATAGTCAAAATATATTGACTTTAAATCGGTATGTTTTCTCATATTTTTACTTGAATGTGAGTTAATAAGTCAATATAAATACATATGAAATATCGCTGAATCATTTTGTAGAAAAACAATACGTAATATTAACTTCACTTTTATGTTTTAGCGATTATTAGAAAATTACTATGAGGTTATCTTGATCATGCGTAGTGTTGTAAAATTTGGTCGATATTCTTATTTTACAGATTTTCTAAAGACGATGTAAAAAAAACTATTCGATAAAGTGTATTGGCAGATTTGGCAGACGAAAGTGGAGTCCAAAAAAGCAGTCTCATTTGCTCCAGACATTTTCCACCAGATTAATTTGTATGGTAAAACTATGAAATAAAGGCGTCAAGACGTAAGTCAAGTTATTTAATAAAAGGAAATCTTTAAATTAAAATATTATTTATGAAAATTAAAATGTATTAAATTTTTTAAACATTTCTTTTAGGAATCCTTGACACAGCAGATACCAAAAGAAACCAGTTTAGAAGATTTTTTCTAAGAATTAAAATATTAGTGAAAGAACTGGAAAGAGTCAAAAAGATCAAATATCAAAACGCTGCTTTCGGAAAATTAACACCTCTAAACCTCTAAATAAACACGGCCGCACATCAGGTGTAATAAGTCAATCGAAAAATATCTTAAGAATAAATTATGGCCAATTTTTAATGTGTTTAGTTTAATTTCCAGACATATGTACAAATAGGAGTTTTAGCTTTTACGAATATATCCGAAGTACAAGATGCATGAGGGTAAATTTTCGAGTAAATTAAATATGAGATTAACCTCAAGTACATACCTAAGAGCGAACAAATAAATTCCGATTTCCTGCCTATAGATTATAAATCTCTGCAATGGAAAAATTACAACAGTAAAGATAGGTAATAGGAAACACCCGTAATTTTAATAGTTCAATTTTTAGGGTTCCGTTCCTCAAAAAGAAAAACGGAACGATTATAGGATCACTTTATTGTACGTTTGTCTGCCAAGACCTATTATCTCGGAAACGCGTGAAAGTATCGAGTTTAAATCAATATCATATAAGTACTCAGGTCTACAGTCCCTCGAGGTTGTGAAAAAATTAAACTTCTAAGTTAACGTAAAAATTACTAATTACCTACCCATTGAATTTGTGAATCTTTTAAATGGAAAAATTCCATCAATCTAGCCAACGGGAGATACTGGTAATTGTAATAGCGCAATTTTTGTTTAAGTACGCCAGATTTTTCAATTCTCAGATAGGTAGGACTGAAAAGGGAATAATTTAGAAATATTTTTTATTCATTTACTATCAACTTTTTAAAGCTATTCTTGAGTATTTTGTCGTCACAGACGTTTAAATTAGTCATCATAAGCACCAAAAACCCTTACATCCCCCAAAAACCCCTTTACTCGTTTTTTTTTAGCATGTCAACGTCCGCTTTTAGTCTATGGGTGGTATGGCGTACAACAGACGATGGCAAATAATAAGTTTAGATTTGGAAAGAGCGTATATATTTTACACAAAAGATAGTATATAAAAACGCAGAGAAAATGTGATGTGCGCGATCGAGAGAGATAAAAAGATTCGGCTACCGGTCTTGAATTTTATCCGTTCCTATGTATCAAGTCCCACGGCGTTGTCAAGCAATAGCCAAGCCCGGTAGACAGCTGCGCGCGCAGGCATGTTCCTATATACAGTCACGCGAAGACCATAGTGTAGTGCTTGGCACACCACACTACCCCCCGCGGAGAATCAAGGTCCAGGGGCCTGGAAAAAATCAGGAAAGTTAACTCGACGGCCTGAGCGAGTATAGCAGGCGCCATCTTTCTGAATGCGAACAGATTTCGCCTCCTCCTTGCTATCTGCCAAAACATAGGCTGGCTTAACTCTGTCGATGGAGACAGTGACAGGTCCTCTGCAGGTGTCAATAGTCATAGTTTTGCTTGACCTGCTAATAACTTTATATGGGCCTGTGTAAGGCGCTTCCAAGGCACCTCGTACAGCGTCCTTTCGCAAGAAAACATGTGAGGCTGTTTTGAGGTCTTCATGAACAAACACAGCGGTAGAGGAATGTCGCGAAGCTTCTTGTGGTCTAAGCAGCGACATGTTGTGTCTGAGGTGCGAAACGAAGTTTACTTAAAGGCAACACCTCCGGCCATCTTGTGAATCTATCTATTGCCGTAAGACAATATCTGAAGTCGTCGGAGATTGGCAATGGACCCACCAAATCGATATGCACGTGACAGAAGCGAGACTGTGGCAACTGAAAATTTCCTAAAGGTGACGAGGTATGTCGATGAACCTTAGACATCTGGCAAGCTTCGCAGGTCTGAACCCAAGAACGGCAATCCTTCCGCACCGAAGGCCAAACAAATCTGTCAGTAACCATTTTTGTAGTCGATCTTGCTCCGGGGTGACTCAATGAATGGACTGAGTTAAAAACTTGCCGACGCAACTCCCTCGTGACAAAAGGACGAGGTCTCGTCAAGGAAATATCGCAGTACAAACTGACGTTAGCGCCCGGGACAGGTACACACTCCAGCTTCAAAGAAGTTGTACGGTTGCTGAGATGATCTTGAAGCTCAGCGTCATTCTCTTGCGAACGAGCCAACTGTTCCACGGTCGGCGGAGATGTTACGGCCTCAATGCGCGTCAGTGTATCTGCAGGAATGTTGTCGCTCCCTGAGATGTGTCTTATATCTGTTGTGAATTGCGACACAAAATCCAAATAGTTAAACTGCCTCGGCGAGCATTTTTGCTTGTTTTGCTTGAAAGCGAAAGTAATCGGTTTGTGGTCCGTATATATGACAAAGTGTCTTCCTTCAATCATATAACGGAAATGCTTGACACTTTCGTATATGGCGAGCAATTCGCGGTCGTAGTATCCTTTATGATTTATGTTGTATTTCTCGTAATAAAAACATTTTAGTATTAAGAATATATTTAATTCATAACATATCGACGTTGAAACTAGGCGAGTCATGAGAAAAACATCACTAGCAGAAACAGAAATTAGTGACCACCTACGAATTTTCGAAACATCTTTCATAATACCTGTCTCTTTCTAACTAATTATAGTCTGCCTAATGTCAAAGTGAGTCAAATATATTGAATTCAGTTGCTATTTTAGCAAGGTTTCTATGCTTTAGTTGTTATTCTGAGACACATTGTGATGTTGGATAATAAATGAAAAAAAAAAGTAGTTTACCTCAAACTGTCTCCTGAAGACGCTAAAAAAGCAGAAAATGGTAAAAGGTAGGTACAAGGCAAAGAAAAACTGCTAAAGCTTGGATATCACAGAATACAATTGAAATTACGAGTTAAATTCTTTTTGAGGTTATGTTCGTTTTGATGTTATTGACATAAGCGCGTTCACGATCGTTCCGAAACGATAGCATGCAATTGGCATCATTATCGCATTATCGCGTCTATTGATTCGGTCTGGGCGAGCCTTACTGCTCTCGATCATCGAGTGTAATCTCGAAACGGAACGGGGCCAGCAGCCGCGCTAAGGCGCATACATTGGTAGTTTTCCAATTACAGAGCATAATGCGGCTCAGTGGCGCACAATGCCGAATTATGCTGATGCTTAATTGGAACGTGAATTAGTTTTCAAATGCACCAGCAGAGTGCGCTAAGTTCAGTGTTGAAAAAAAGAAATATTCATAGAGTTAGCAATAACCTCATTAATGTGTAAATAATGTGGTATACATAATAATTGGTTGAAAACTATTTACGGTTATTTTAAGTAATTTGGATTTTGATTATTTCATTACCATTTTTTTGTTTTGAGTAATTTTTGTACCTTCATCCATACTTATATTTATTTTTTAACACAGTTTGAATTAACTTTGATTATTTCAAAAAAACTACAATGAAACGAAAGCTTTAAAAATTTTTCAACAATAAATAATATTACTAACGAATATAAATAAAACATTTCGATCAATGCCAACTTAAAGAAAAAACGCTTGTTAATTTTCTGTCACTGAGTTGGTATCGATTGCACGCATCACACGAAAACATTGCTTTTGAGAGTGCTCGATTGTGCGAAGTGTTGCTGTAGTTGGAACATTCAACGTTAAGCATTATGCCGCATAATGCGCTCTAGTGCTGTAATTGGAAAACTACCATTGATTTACTACCAAACGGTAGTAAATCAATGGGCGCATAACATAACACATTGCACGGTTTTTAATTTTGACTGAAGAATCTTAATTTGTATACAAAAACCGCAGGGTATAACACACTCACACCGCATGTCCTTGAGGTTGTGCGGCGCACGCTACGGCACCGCACTCCCGGACGGTGATGCGGTGCGGTCCGCGGGTTATGCCATACTGTGCCGCAGTATCGTACGGATTTTTTGGTAGAAAGGACGTGCATACGCGTAATAGATCTCGACATAGATAATGCGGTGATGCGTTGCGTCGTGCATCGCAGCTCCAGACGGAGATACGGAGCAAACCGTACGGTGGCACGGTTCCGTGTCCCTGTCCCCACAGCCGCATGCGGATTTCGTCCCTCCGTACACCGCAGCGGGATGCGGCGGCAATGTGTTAAGCGCCTAAGGGCGCTTTCGCACCTAAACGTATTCGGTTCGTATTCAATTCGTGTTCGGTTTTGATCCAGTTGGGCTATCCTAGTGATTGTATGGACGCTTGTGCACTCATACGTATACGGTTTGTGTTCGATCCGTTAATTCTGACTTCGAGTCGTTTTTAGCTGTGCATCAGGATGGCGGGTCTCCGTCATTTATTTATATTATTTGATGAAGTTGTTAATAAAGTTTATATATGTATTAATAATGAGCGTCAGTGGCGCTGTGGACTCGGCACTTGCCTTCCAATCGGGGGATCGGGGATCGAGACCCGCCATGTACCAATGTGTTTTTTGTTTCGAATTTCATATGTACATTTGTCTGACGCTCCTACGGTGAAGGAAAACATCTTGAGGCAACCTGCATACATCTGCGAAGAAATTCAATGATGTATGTGAAGTCGACCAATCCGCACTGGGCCAGCGTGGTTGACTAAGGCCTAATCACCCTAACATAGGGTAGGCTCGAACCCCTCGATGGGGACGTATATGAGCTGTGATGAGATGTATTAATAATGATTGCTTGGTCGTTTTTTATATAAAATGACAATTTATATTGGAAAACATATGGTGGAATGTTAAAACGCCTACAGTTTATTCAAATGTCAATTAATTAAGCCGGAAGTTTTGCTCGTAATTCCTTTCCCATATATTCAAATTCAAATTCAAATTCAAAAATCTTTATTCAACATAGGCCTTTACAGGCACTTATTGACGTTAAAACAAAGCAAAACAATCTAATTTAAAGAAATTATATTAACCTTGTATGTGCATACATCCTAAATATACTCAAGATGTCTGCAAATACAAGTAGGAATGAAAAAAAAAAAAAGTTGATTCTACACCTGTTCGGAAATTGGGAGAGCCTTCTCGAGAAGAACAGGCAAGAAACTCGAAAGGTCTAAATTTTTTATCTCCTCTTTTAAATCGCCATTTACAATTTTGGTTTGTTACAGAGTCGTCAATTGGAAGCTGACCTCAAAGCAAAAGTTTGAGCTCAACTTCCATTACAAGAATAGATGTGTTAATTCACATTATATAAGCTATCTCTGAGAGAAGTGCGTGAACTTAGATTATAAATAAATTGCTCTCACTGAACGTTTCTTTGAAACAAAACGCAATACATTGTTAAATATTAGAATTGAGAGTTCAAACCCAAGCTTTTTTGTCCGTCATGTAATCAGACACTTTATAATATGCTTTTTTAATAAGTACATCTTTGATTGCAAGTTTAAATTTGTTTAAGCTAAGTTCTTGTATACAACTTGGGATTTTATTGTAGAAACGTATACACAGGCCTCTAAAAGAATTATTAATTTTTTGGAGCCTGGTATTTGGTAAAGCTAACATATTCTTTTGTCTAGTATTAACTGAATGAATATCACTATTTTTACAAAACACATGAATATTCTTACGAACATATATTAGATTCTCATAAATATATTGCGACGCTACTGTCATAATACCAATTTCTTTGAACTTTTCTCGCAAAGAATCTCTCATTTTAAGGTTATAGATTGCTCGAATAGCCCTTTTCTGCAGTACAAAAACAATCTGAATGTCGGCAGCATTTCCCCACAACAAAATTCAAACTCAAACTCAAAAATCTTTATTCAATATAGACCTTTACAGGCACTTATTGACGTCAAAATAAAAACATAAAAATCTTCAACCAAGAATCTAATTAACTAAATTATTTAATCCTTGTATGTACACACACCCCAATCATTATTAAGATGTGTGCAAATACAAGTAAAATTAAAAAAAAAAAAAAAAATTGACTCTACACCTGTTCGGAAATTGGGAGAGCCTTCTCAAGAAGAACAGGCAAGAAACTCGGAAGGTCTTGTATTTTTTTTTTGTCTCCTCTTTTAAAAATACCATACGACATCACACTATGAAAGTAAGAAAAGTATACAAGTCTTGCTGTATCAACATCAGTCAGTTGACGTATTTTCCATACAGCGTGAGCTGCAGAACTAAGTCTCTTTGACAATTTATCGATACGTGGGCCCCATTGCAGCTTAGAATCAAGTGTGATCCCAAGAAATACTGTGGTGTCCACAGGGTCAACACCTATATCCTTTATTTTTACAGTGGTGTGAACCTCTTTGACATTGGGTAAAACAAATTTTATACATTTTGTTTTCCCTTCATTAAGTGACAGGTTGTTCACATTAAACCAGTGAACAATTCTTGAGATAGAATTATTTACATCGTCATTAATTTGCACACCTCTTTTAATTTTAAATAAAAGTGAAGTATCATCTGCAAATAATACCATCTCATGTCTATCCTGTACAAAATCAGGGAGGTCATTGACATATATAAGAAATAGAAAAGGACCAAGAATCGAACCTTGCGGAACTCCCATTTTAACTGCAGAACCTTGAGACCTTTTTCCATTGATGTCTACTTTTTGAATCCTCCCACTTAGATAAGAGATTAGAAGATCAAGTGCAGTGTCACGAAACCCATAGTGGTGTAATTTTCTGATCAAGATTTCGTGATAAACGCAATCAAATGCCTTGGACAAGTCACAAAAAATGCCTAACGCATCGTGTGAGTCTTCCCAGGCTTCGAATATATGTTGTATTAACTCAACACCAGCATCGGTTGTTGAGCGACCCCTCCTAAAACCAAATTGTTTACAGTGTAGAAGATTATTCCTATTAAAATAACTTTGCATTTGCTCCAACATTATTTTTTCAAAAATTTTGCTAAAAGTAGGTAGCACAGAGATAGGTCTAAAATTACTGGGGTCTGATGTGAAATAATAAACTTTAATAATAAACTTTCTTTAGTCCTAGTTCTGTACCCTTTCTCCTATTGAATATGCTGTCTCATTCTTTCGTCCCAAGGTTGCGTGGAAGAGATTTTTAGCAATAAGGCCGCCTATTTGTATTGGTCTGTTTTTTTGCAAAATATTTTATACAGTTTTTGTTCTTATTTCTTCTTTTTTTTGTGCCGTCAGAATTTAAATATACGATTTTAAAAGAAACTACCTACTTTTAATTTTTGGAGGTAGGTACTAAATTGTGGTTTAATCTGTTACATCAAATAGTTAGTAACTTTAATGTTAGAGCATGATCCTGCCATTTGGATAATGAAAGCCGGATTTTGTCTCAGCTAAGTAGGTACCAACATTATAATGTTTGGTATCAAATAGTACCAAAGAGTACTAAATTGTAGTGGGTTTTTCAAAATAGGAAGTGATCCCGCCATTTTGACGTTTATCGCACAACCATCTCAAACACGAATCGAATACGGATAAGTGCGCAAGCAAACGCTAGGACGTTTCCCGTTCGTTTTTTTCACGTATCGAACACGAACCGAATACGTATAAGTGCGTAAGCGCCCTAACTCAAAGCGATTACTCGCTGTCGTTATCGTGACATTAGAACAATAGTTTTAATGTCACAGGTGACATTTGAACTATTGTTCTAATGTCACAAAAGCGATAGCGAGTGATCGCCACGAGTTAGGCGGTAGCCCCCCAGGAGTTTGATATGTGTATGTATGCATGTGTGTGTGTGTATGTGTGTGTGTTTGTGTGGGTGTGTGTGCCGTACATCGCTCGACGACGCACCGCTTGTCGCGAGATTTACTTTTGTAGATAAACAAGTAAATTAAATAATTTGATGTGAATAATTTTATACATTACAATTTTCAAAGTAAATACGAGTAGGTACTTAAAAGTACTCTTTTAAGTACTTTTAAGTTACTACACACAAGTAAATCTCGCGACAAGCTTTTATGTCATATAAATTGTGTCAAATGTGAAATGACGTTATAAGTAAAAGGTTTAGTGTAAAAGTTTATTAATTCTTTTTAGGGCATTTAAATAAAAGCTTGTTTTTAAAAAGGTTTTTACATTTAATTTTTAACAAATAAATTACTACATGGCAAACAGTTTGGCTTCACCAAAGGAAAATTTTTGATGCTTGGGAGGGCAAAGTAGGATGTAATTGGAGTTTTTTGCGATCTCTCCAAAGCGTTTGACTGTGTAAGTCATGAAACGCTTATTCATAAACTTAAACATTATGGTGTTTCAAATGAAGTAGTAAGTCTTATTCACAGACATATTATGTCTGTGGTCTTATTAAATCATATTTATCTGACAGATTGCAGGAAGCAGTTGTCATTAATAAATCGGAGTCTGCCAGTGCACCTATTCTTATGGGGGTACCCCAGAGTTCAATATTGGGTTCACTACTCTTTTTAATTTACATTAATGACCTGCTTTACTACATTAAAGACTTATGTGAGACTGTATAATTTGCAGATGATACATCATTATTATTTTTAAGGTTGACCGAGAGAAACAATGTTCTGACGATGTAAATAATGCTCTCTCTATAGTTCTGTTCTGGTTTACAACTAATTATTTGTCATTGAATTCTAAGAAAACGAAATGCATTAAATTCTCTTTGCCAAATGTATATGTCAGATTGATACCCACTTAAATATGAATAAGGATGTAGTTGACCTTGTAAATAACACGAAATTTTTAGGCATTAGGTACTTTAGATTCACCGTTACAATGGGACCCACATATTGAATCCTTGGCTAGCAAACTTAGTTCGGCGGCATACGCAGTAAAGAAAATCAGGCTTTTAAATGTTGAAACGACGAGATTAATTTATTTCAGTTATTTTCATAGTATTATGTCATAAGGATTATTGTTATGGGGTTCGGTGGCTCATATTGAAAAAAAAAATTGTGTTACAGAAGAGAGCAATTCGTGCCACATGTTCACAAGCATTATATTGCTACATTCGATAAAAATAGCAATTTTGCATAAAATAACCACAAGAAATAAAAATAAGCTTGCCGTTGCAACTTACAGGCTTCATAAAACTAGTGGCTCGTTTCTAGGGAAGTGTGTAGCTTTTTATAATAAGCTTCCACAAAGTATCACCGACTTACCAATTCATAAATTTAAAATTCACGTTAAAAAGACTCTCATGAACAAAGATTATTACAAAGTGAGTGATTATTTACCACACGATATGGAATTAGCTAGACTAAGTTATCAGATGTCATGTTTGGTAACAACATAATTTATTGTATAATGCAGTGTTAAGATTATAGCATTTTCTGCCCCCCTAGACAAGACGCATTTCGATAATCGCTAGAAGGAAAATGTATGCGATTTGACATAAGCCCTCGCTTAGCTTTCGAGCGCAATTTGTCAAATCTCATACATTTTCCATTTAGCGATCGTTATCGAAAGACATCTTGTCTAGGGGGGGGGGGGGGGGGTGAGTGATATAATTGAACATTTTTTGTTAAATAAATAAAATACGTTTAATTTTAGAGACTAGAGAGGTATCGAAATCTATGCTAAGTGCAAAATAAGTTTGTAACATTCGTCCACCCTTATAAGACTTAGTTTTCCATCTCGTCTATTAGGCGTCGGGGTGGCCTAGTGGTACGCTTGCTGCGACGCGGCGCCAAAGGTGTGACTGGTATGTTGGGTGCGTTTTGCGGTGAACGTGACGCAGCAGCCTCTGGGACAGTTTCTAAATCTTGAGGAACTATCGGTGTTTGTGTAGCCTCTAGAATTGGGGTCGAAGATGCAACTGAAATAAGATTAGCAGGAGGCGTCTGTCCTTCGTCGTCCTTCCTTTGTAACATTAAGTATAGACTTACTGATTGTATTTTATAACTTTCAATGACTATGTAACAAAACCAAAATTGTAAATGGCGATTTAAAAGAGGAGATAAAAAATTTGACCTTTCCAGTTTCTTGCCTGTTCTGCTCGAGATGGTTTCCGAACAGGTGTAGAACAACAACTTTTATTTTTCATTCCTACTTGTATTTGCAGACATCCGCAGACATTCGCACTCACTCAACCAAATTACCTATTAAGCAGAAAACTATTATATTCCCTAAACAAACTTTACCGTTTTCACCCATATTCATGTGTCTATTTTCTGCTACTAGAAATTGTCTCCGTTAATTAAAAAACATATGTTTGAAAATTATAGGCGTACCTTCCTTGCGGAGCACCCTGTAGTGTGATGTCGTAACCGGTTGTCTGGGTAAGGTGAGCGATGCCGCGGGAATATTACCTACTCGCAGACATTGACACCTTACTGTTGTACCGATAACAGGGGCCTTACCATGATCGCTTATAGCAAGGTTAAAACAATATTGAAACAGAGACACCGCTCTTGATGCGTATAGCGCCATCCCGCTCTCAGCGCGGTTTTAATATTGTTTTGGGCGATCATGGTTAGGGGGCAGGTTACTAAAGTAATGTATGCGTTCGATTTATAAGTACTTATATTTTAATACGACTTCCGATTTAAGTATTTATATTTTAATACGACTTCCAGAGTGGAAGTGTTAATATCGGGACAAACCCTTCCAGGGTTTTACGATATTATTATGCTTATAATGTAAACAATAAGAATTGGATACTTACCTAATAAAAAAAAAATACAAAATTAACCTGCTTGCAAATTAATACTAAACGGAATGAATATCCGAATAATGGAAATTACGGAATGAAGATTTCATGTCAAATAAAGATTGGTACAACTTTCACCCTCATTTTACAGGGCGACCGGAGCGTAATCGAGCGATGTTCACAAGCGGCTATTCATTATCATCCTGCGATCACACCTTTTTAGGGTTCCGTAGTAAACAAGGAACCCTTATAGTTTCGCCATGTCTGTCTGTCTGTCCGCGGTTTTACTCAGAGACTATTATTACTAGAAAGCTGTAATTTTGTATGGGTATGTATATTATTCATGCCAAAAAAGTTGTAGAAAAAAATATTGAAAAAAAATTTTTTTGGGTAGCTCCTATACATGTAAAGTGGGAGTAAATTTTTTTTCTCGACTAACCCATCGTGTGGGGTATTGTTGAATAGGTCTTTAAAAAATAATATAAAGTTCAGAACACCATTTTTCGATTTAGGGATCCGTTTCTGAAATATTTGGTTTTAAAGTGCAAATTTTTGTTAGAGGTAAGTTTCTCCCCACTCTATCTGCTAAACGTTTATATATGGACACGTGAAAAAATTTACAACAGTAGTATACAGGGCGTCCCAAGACTATGGGTCATAAAGGGAAAGTACCTTAAATATCGTGGATAGGATATTTTGCAGAAAGAAGACTTTATGTTATTTTTAAAAGTTAGTAATACTGCATTCAAAGATTTTCTAAAAATTACTTGCTTCATCTGGGAATCGAACCGACGAATGGACAAAAAATTTTTTTTTACAAAAAATAAAACCGACTTTAAAAACACTAAAAACTTAAAAATAATATAAGAATAGGTACAGACAACATCACACTTATATATTGAAGTCGGCGCCAAACGATGATCTCCTAGAAAGTGTTAAGTGAAGTGTGATGTGATGTTGTCTGTACCTATTCTTATATTATTTTTAAGTTTTTAGTGTTTTTGAAGTCGGTTTTATTTTTTGTATTTTTTTTTATTTTTACTTTTTAGTGAATGAAATCTTTTCAGTTAAAGAAACCCTAATTTAATAATTAGTGTTTGTAAACCCTAATTAGTGTTTTCCTCTATTTTCTATGGGATCCCATCATCAGATCCTGACTTTGGTGACCATGGGACCACCCTTGCAGCATACTCTATCGAAACAAAAATAATTTTGGAAATCGGTTTAAAAATGACGGAGTTATGAGGTAACAAACATTAAAAAAAATACAACCGAATTGATAACCTCCTCCTTTTTTGAAGCCAGTTAAAAATAATAAGTCCTCTTAAGTAACATATTATTTTAAAAGAAAGGAATAACGTTTTATTAATCATTTTTATAAAATTAAAAACATACTTGAAACCGCCGAAGTCAATTGAGTATTTTTTGTAAATTAATTAATTAAATGCTCAAAATGTGATCCTTCTTGTCTTATGCAAATCGTCAATCTTTTAACAAGTTCACTGCCTGTTGATTTTCTTATCATATTATGGTGAATACTCGACATGATGGCTCAATTCAGTTTGTAATTCGCCCACGTTGTAGTATTGCTTTTTGTATAGCTAATTTTTCACGTATCCCCATAAGAAGTAATCTAACGGTGTTGGATTTGAGGATCTGGGGATCTGGGTTTTTAAAATTCCGCACCAACAGTTGAATGAAAAACGCACTTGGTTATTCGTTTCGGTGATTTGTAGGGGATTTTGCTTTAGGCCAAATACGATTATGCGGCGGTTGCAGGGCGGTTGTACATACCGTTATTACTAAAGTTAGATTCATCTGTTGAAATAATATTATCCAAAAAATCAGGACCTTCGAGCAAGTGCTATGTTACTTAAGAGGATTTATTGTTTATTGTCCATTCTTTCGACTGGCATCATAAAAATACGGGTAATTTTTTTACACATTTAAGCCGGTTCGATTCCCAGACGAAGCAAGTAATTTTTAGAAAATCTTTGAATGCAGTATTACTAACTTTTATAAATAACATAAAGTCTTCTTTCAGCAAAATATCGTATCTACGATATTTAAGGTACTTTCCCTTCATGTCCCATAGTCTTGAGACGCTCTGTATATAACGGTCTAAAGGAAAACTATCAGAGTTGAGTACTAAGTACAAACCAAAAAGTTATAGGCGACCAACTTATGAAATGTACTCGGAAAAGTAAAATTTCATTGAAAATTAGTACTGTAGCAACCATGTAGCAACAGACACTCAATACGAGTACTGTAAGTTGATGGTCTGAACGTGCTGACAGAGATGGCGCCACTGTATACAATTGTATTGGTTCGTATGTGACCACAGAGATGGCGCTGTTGTAAATTATTACGTTATGTGTTAATCAGATGCATATACTTAATGCTCGAAGGCCATTGTTTGAATATTCTTCCTTGGAGCTTATCCTGTGCTGACGGCTTCCCGGCTTACTTAATAAACTACCTGCGATAGATATCTGGCTGATGCGAATGGTTCCCGGTCCATCAGCAACGTGTTGTGAGGTGTGTGTAAACTCAAAGTTAGCATTTGTAACTACGGAACCCTACACTGCGCGTGGCCCAACACGCACTTGGCCGATTTTTTAACGAGGTGGAATGCTGTTGCTCACCGTACCTGCCGATGGCTAGTCGTAGGACAGGCCTGTGTGGGACTGCCCCTGCTGTGCTGAGTGTGGGGCACACCCACGAGGTCTGGGTAACCCAATACTGTGTACTACTCCGAGACAGCCTGACCAGTTACGGGCCGGTTCTTAAAGCCTGTGGGGTTATTACTCTGAAGATGGGGGTAATACCCAGATGGTGGCCTTTATTCGCGCTCATTAGAAGCCACTCTAGCATGCAGGCCACACCTAGGGCGGTCATGGAAAGTGAGTTATGAAAGCCCGCCTTTTACTGCCCAACAGTCTGCGTCGGAGAGGAGCGGCATTTGGTCATTTTTTCACTCCCTCTCCGCTGTTTCTTTCTCTACTCTAATAAAGTGTCAGAAGCGCCGCTGTGGTTACAGTGCGGCGTTTCCTTCCAACAAGTAACCTTTTGCAGAGTGACCGAAGCATCCATGTCCGGTTAATACCTGAACCATGCGGTATAAAAAACCCTCACTCCTGCTACCCAACCCACTCCTCCAATACCAGACGAAAAGTTTCTATCGTTTGGTGGTCGGCAGCTGGGAAGGCGAATGCCTCTTCCCATTGGCACAGAACCTCTTTTTGCACCTCGGCGCGAACCCGTCGCACTTGATCTGCGACGAATCGTTGCACTCCGATTTCTTGCACCTCCGCGAGAATGTGCGCATCGATATTCTACTGTGGCGTGCCCGCTAACTAGGGCGTGCAATATCGCAAGGTTTTCAATTCAGGAACTGAGTTCCAATACTAATGATCTGATTCCGGAATTCCGGAACTGGTTCTGGAATTGGTAACTTTTATATTTTTTTTCAAACCAAACAAGATTTATTATTATATCAGTCTTTTAATAATCTTTTGTAACAAATTAAACATATTTGGTCATCTTTCTCTCTTATTATTCTAATTTAACAGCTTAAACTGTAAAATCAATAAGGCTTATTTATCACACAATGCGATTAAACATTAGCAATATGAATACCAACCGTATCAAGCAAAAAAGCAAGATCTCAGAACTATTAAACTGATGGAGGAAAGGCGTGGTATGGGTCTGCAGTCTTCTGAAAATGATCGTGGGCGATCCAACAAACAGATCTCGAAATCCCTGACTCGCGACATACGCCGATTTAATACCGAACGTATTAAAGAAGCCATGTCTGCTGACGAAGCTGATGACAGAGGACGGCAGAGTCGTTACGTCTTGACCTGAGCTTATGGCTGAGATCGAACGGTTCTATGGACAGCTAAAAACAATATCGCAGGCACCTGTCATTCAGGCTACAGATCCTAGAGCCAAATTGATCTAGCATTAAATCGAAGATATCCCGGATATCAGCCTGTACGAGATTAGTGTGGCTCTCAAACAGCTCAAAAATAACAAGGCGCCGGGTGATGATGGCGTTACGGATGAGCTTTTGAAACTACCAGCGGGTGGATTACCAGTCAGGAAAGCGCTGCAGAGGCTATTTAACTCCGTCATACTCGAGGGCAAAACGTCTTAAGTATGGCACAGGGGCGTGGTGGCACTTTTCTTCAAAAGGGGTGACAGGGTCCAGTTGAAGAACTACAGACCCATCATGCTCTTAAGTCGTGTATAAAAGCTCTTCTCGAGAATCATTACGAATCGGCTCGCACGCAGGTTTGACGACTTCCAGCCTCCCTCTGCGGCAGGTTATATAGAAGACCGAGGAGTATAATCTGCCACTATGCTTGGCGTTTGTGGACTAAAAGAAAGCCTTTGATTCCGACAAGACCAGGAGACGTATTTTTGAGTCATTAAAAATGAATCTTGGACTGGAGGGGACTCGGCATCAACATAAACGGCGAGTACATGACTCACCTTCGTTTTGCCGATGATATCGCTGAGACCGTGGAAGATCTAGGCACAATGTTCAAAGACTTCTGTAGAGTTTCCCAACAAGTGAGTCTTAAAATGAACATAGACCAGACCAAAATCATGGTGAATTCCTATGTAGTACCCACTTCTGTAAAAGTTGGAGGCTCTACACTAGAAGTTGTTGACAAATATGTTTACCTGGGGCAAAATGTCCAGCTTGGTAAGTGCAACTTCCAGAAAGAGGTAAGTCGACAAATCCAACTCGGTTGGGCAGCGCTCGGGAAGCTACGCAGCAAATTCTATGCTCGGGGTTCCTCTACGCGATCGCATCAGAAATGAAGAGATCCGTAGAAGAACTAGAGTCACCGACATAGCCCAAAGAATTGCAAACCTTAAGTGGCAGTGAGCAGGACACATAGCTCGCAGGATTGACGGTTGGGGCGGGGCGGTCCTCGAGTGGTAGCCGCGTACCGTGAAACGCAGCGTTGGTAGGCCCCCCAGAAGGTGGAACGACGATCTGGTGTAGGTCGCGAGAAGCCGCTGGGTAAAGGAGGCGCAAGACCGATCAGTTTGGAGATCCCTGGGGTAGGCCTATGTCCAACACGAAAACAATAATTATTTATTCCTTTAAGAGGACTCGTTGTTCTTGATAATGTGTTGTCAAGAACAATAAGGCATCTAACATTTTATCAGAGAGTGAACTTCGTATTCGGTTACAAAAGTAGCCAGCACAGGAAAATTACTCTCACTCTCCACACATGTTGGTACAGCGCATAAAATGTACTTGTAAGCTTTTTTTATACAACTAAATTGATAAACAAGCAAACTGCCCACCTGGTGGTTAGTGGTCACCTATAAAACATGTGGCTATTGTGAGATTCACAGCAAAACTGCAAACCCCACGAGAACCACAGTGTACGTTGCCAATTTTTGGCATCAGATGTAAAGTCACGGTAACAAATTAATTTCACTGCCATATCTTACCCCTCAAACCGGAACACAGCAATGCAAGCACTGCTGCTTTGCGGTAGAAATAGGTAAGACGGAAGTACCCAAGCAGACCCTGGTACAGAACCTCTCTCCGGTAAAGCTTCTACAGATATTCGAGATACACGCCTCGGTCTCCTCCGTTATCAAACATAGCTTTTTCTAATTTGACAAAGCCTGCGAGGTCGAAATGAGTCGAGAGATTCATACAGATTTTATGACATGCATAATAATTTTTGAATATCGGAATTCCGATATTATTCATCTTAATTCCGGAGTTGAAATATCAGCAAAATTATTACGGAATTCCGGAATTATTAAATTCCGGAATTCCGGAATGCATGCCCTACCGCTAACAGGCCGACTGCTCCATGGCTGACTGTGCGATAGCCTCATACAGCTCGGGTCGCAATGAACCTCTGCAGGAAAGGCTTCCGTCCAAACGGGGGTTCTATAGAGTGACTTTATCACACTATTGAAAAGTCGACGTCACGTCGCATTCGGTCTTCCCATATTTGGGAGGACACATCCGAGTACATAACTGCACATACCGACGCAAGGTGGACCGCCTTCTCGCCCGTTTTTGCTTTCGCCGCGACTAAAGTGTCGCCAGCAAAGCACACAACCTCCGCATAAATGGTGAGGTTGCCTCGCAGAATCTAGTTGTGACCCAGTGCGATGACATCTTTTTTTTAACGTGGAATGCTGTTGAGCTTCCTACCTACCGACCGATGGCTAGTCGACAGGCGTGTGTGGTACTCTCCCCTATGGACACACCCACTAAACCAAAATCGATGTCCATCTTGTTCATAGGTCATCGCCCTGACCTATGAACAAGATGGACATCGATTTTGAAAAATTGAAAAATTGTTGAATGGGTTCCTACTCAAATAGTGGTTATTAGTTTCAGTGGATAATACCTCCCCCTTAAAATATTCTGCTGCTACATAGCCTTCCTAGTGAAGATGTATGAGCTCCTACCTAACTATACATTCAACTGTCACAACTGCTGTTGCTTTGGTCGTGTACAAGTATAGTGCCAGTGTTGCTCGAATTATAGGTGCTACCGCTGTTCCAAGTCACACCAAGGCACTGTAGTGTTACTGAAGACTCAGTAATATGTCTGCACTGCTCTGGGGCAGACATTTGCTACGAATAGAACATACTCAGAACATTCAAGACAAAAATCGATCAAACTGTTAATGTCTCAGACAATAATATCTTACGTAGAAGCCGCTGCTCGTTTTCCACCAGTTCGCCGCTCGTATTCGAATGTGGTTCGTGAATTACCTCACCCCTTTAATTCCTTTCTTTCTCCCCATGCTTTATTGTATACTCCACCACACCTTTCTCTTTCTCCACTTACAATTGCACCTACCTAATTCCAATAAGGAGTCGTCCTTTGGTGAGTAAAGGTTATCATAATAAGTAGGTGAAATAATATGAAAATTAACCTACAGACGTATAAAGGGAAGCAGACTCAACGTATTGTTCAAAAAGCGTGGCTACTTTACCACATGTAAACATTACTCACACACAAAGAATATTAAGAATTTAATTTTATTGTAATTTCTGGAGTTTTACTATATGATGCGTTAAAACACTTCGGGGCACAGCACTTTACCATTTAGCAGTTATTTTTATTTATTATCACAAAACAAAACATTATACAATGTCACGACCTAATTTGTCTCTTATTTTGATAAAGCTAAACATGGCGTCCACATGGCGTCTGCAAATCAAAAATCCTTCCTTTTAAAAAAAATCCAATCCTCGAAAGTATTGAATGCACACCAAAATATTATTAAAAATATATTTTAGCAACAAATTAATTGTGTGAAGGTTCGCTATTTAGGTATTCAAAAATGGACCTTTTTATGAACGCATAACTATATTAATATATTATCTGTGCTGTCGTATATACAATAACTAGCGCAAAGTAGGTAAACCCAAAAAAATCACCAGTTTGTATGCTATCTTGCAAATTGCTAGTTAACATCGTTCTAAGCTAAGACAAGGAAAGTGCAATTAGCCATTACTCTATTAGATAAAATAAAATAAAACAACATTTACCAAGGTTTGTTTAATTTTATTTCGCTTTTTGGAAATTGATTACAAAATGACGGTAGCAAGCGCTAAAATTTAACATGTAAATAGGTAGGTACTAGATTTTAAATGAAAATAATTTTACATACTTATATGATTTTTTTACATCTATACCGATTATAACATACTTGGAATGGTTTTACTTTATTTAATTTTTATCAGTTCATTGGAAATAACATTAGGTATAACTAAAACGGTTTTACTAAATTCGAACAAACGAAAACGGATTCAGCCTGGTTCACGTTTACATGTTACTTTAGTATTCTATTTTATCGTGCTAAAACTAAAAGCATGCTTATTTAGATACAATTTATATCTCGATATACATTTGCTTAAGGCGGCCAACTTTCTAATAAGTCAATGTGGACACCCACCCCTATCCATAAGAAGACTGAGGATGTGTTGGTGGTGCACTTTAGTTAGAAACAAATAACACTACTATTGAATCAACATTTATTATTTAAGTCATATTTTTCACATGAGTGGCTTTTTACTAGTTCTGGGTTTCGAGTGTTATACTTAAAACCTAAACACAAATTGCCAAATAACGTTTGGCCTAAAACACATATCACCTAAAAACGAAATGCCTAATAACGTTTAGCCTACTTAGAATCATGAAATTTGGCAAGAGAAAAGGAAGTACATACTTCCAGAGATATGAGCATTTGAAATTTGCAAAACTAACCTCGAAATTAGCAGTTTCCACAAGCAATAAGTATTCATAAAGTCGAGAATACACATGAAGTCGTTTCTGGCGCTTCGCCGGCCGCTGCCGCGGCACGCTCGCTTCGCTCGCTCGGCTCGCGCGCCTGGTTCATGTTCAAACCATGAAGCAAATACAATTTGTATTTGCTTCATGGTTCAAACCTACGCTTAAGCTCGTCGCTTCGCTCCTCGCTACCTATTTTTGACCCGCCTACAGTTTCTAGTTTCTACATACGCTTTGACGTTTCTAAACTTTTTATATTCAAAAGAGGCTAAACGTTATTAGGCATTTCGTTTTTAGGTGATATGTGTTTTAGGCCAAACGTTATTAGGCAATTTGTGTTTAGATTTTAAGTATCGGAACTCTGGGTTTCCTATTTATGTAGGTACGGTACGTCTCGTCTCGTCATTCGCATTTTTGAGGTGTAGGTATATGCAAGCGAGACGATGGGAAACGAGTCTACAACTACATCTACAAAATAGAAAGGAATGCGGGACATGCGGGACGCATTAGACAATTTGCGGAACTATTTTATTATACATATATACAAATTTTCAATTCCCGTTTTACCCCCTTAGAGTTTCGTAAAATCCGTTCATAGCGGATGTCTACACCCTATAAGGAACCTACCTGCAAAATTTCAAGTTTGTAGATTTCGTGTTTAAACAGTGAGTGGTATTTCGGTTTTATATAAAGATAAATAATATAAGATATTGCAATGCGGTATTACAATTGCCATGACGGGATGGTCCCGCAGAATGCGGGACGGTTGGCCGCCTTACATTTTATAAGTAGGCTTCTATTTTGCAGAACTGTCTTAAAATGTTCAAGAAAACATTTACAGTGATATTTTTAATGTCCGCATAATGATTTTTCTTTAAATGTTATCGTAAACCGTTAAGGAAACACATCAAACAAATGTATTTCCTCGATATCTTGTTATTAAAACACTAATTTCACTAGTCCCACTTAATTCTTTATTATATTTAACTTATTGCGACCGGTTTCGAAACATCATCGTCAGGCAATATAATAATGAAAATAAATATATTAAAGAATTAAGTGGGACTAGTGAAATTAGTGTTTTAATAAAAAGATACCATGGAGTTCCATCAAGAAATTACAATAGAAAGCTTAAACTATTATCTACATCGATGTCTCGAAGGACGCAGTCGCGGGCACAGCTACTATTAAATATAAAGAAATACCATCTTGAGCTGTGTATTTGGGCATGTCTCTAAATGGTGTACCAACTGAATTCAAAAGTTTGAGTCACAAGAGATCACATCATATTATGTGATATATAGGTATGTATGTCTACATTTTTCATATTGTTTGAATTACGCTATCCTTTATAAATAAGTATAGATTGTTTAATGTTGTAGTCGATTGTTAAACGAATGACAACTGTGTAAGTACTTATCTGGAATACTTTTTTCGGTTGAAGTCTAACAATATGGCATACCTACCTATAATATAATAAAATATTATTGCATTCCATCAGATTTTTTGCACGTGTTTAATGTGTGATTTTAAATAACAATGCTAAAAAAGTATGAAATTAAGTAAATGTAAACCAAGTTCCAGGCTTCGGCTCAAGTCAAAGCAAGTGCAAGTACAAGACATGTTTTACTGTTTGCAAATAAACATTTCAAAAGTTGTTGTTGTTATAATAATAAGAAAACAAATACTATAACAAAAGTCACAAAATTGACAATGAATGCAACAGAACCACATATTATAATGGTATATATTTTGGCACAAATTTTCATTATATTATTATCGGACCTCATCAAATGATTTGATTTGATTTAATGTAGTTGAGACCTATATTCAGAAAAAATATAACTATAATAATAATATATATAAGAAGTATTATTTCTAAATGTATTTGAAGGTCTATAAGCTATTTTTCATTAACAAATCACAGATAGGTTTCTAAGAACGCAAAACATTTTAATATAATTTTAATAAATTTTTAAATACTTTAACCGCATAGGTACTATGACATGTAGCATTGGTAGACGTATGCAACTAACAACTCTTATTAAGTACTTATATAAAAACTATATATATATATATATATATATGGGTACAATCTACTTAGAAAAATTAATCTTAATTATTTATACGGAAACACAATTTTATATTACAATGTCAAACATGTAACTATGTAAGGTAAAAATGTAAGTAAATTTTTTGTTACCACTAAAGAGATCGCTAAGTATGTATCTATCTACTTTGAAACTATTTGTAATAAATAACTTATACTTACTATAGAAAATTCATTTAGTACAAATATTATGCGAAATGTTTTGCAAAGCTTACATAAACGGTAAGTTATATTAATCTATCAATCAATAAATTAAGTATCAATAAAATTATTATTTAGATTTTTATACATGCTTATAATGCGATATGTCTTACAGGTCATAAAGAGATTAAATCAATTTAAAATAAAAGGAAACAATAAACCACTTACTCTAAGTAAACTTATTGGAGTAGGTAGTTACCTAATTATTTATTGTTTCTTTCATCTTGCTAGCCTCAATTGCTTTATCTTCATATCAAATTGATTTTTTATAAATTAAGTTAGTTTTTGACTCTTGGAAATTGACCTGGGCTAGGGTTTTTTGCAGATAAATCAATTTGTCGTACAATTAATTTTGTTCAATTATGAGTGTATTTTAGAGTTACATAAGTCATTTAAATTTCAACCAGGAGCCAAATTCTAAATAATATAAATAAGGGTGGAAATAATCGGTTAACTTTTTCATTCTAGTTACTTAAATTCAGAGAAGGTTAGGAAGAGCAAAATTGAAATAAAGTGCCTGGAAAAACAATTATGTCCAAGCTGTTCTTACTGTGCCGCGACGTGTAGCACGTCGATTGAAAAAGAGCTTTCGACAGTGCGATGACTGTCGGGACAGTTATCATAGTCCATAGGCCTAAATTCTACTAATAGTTACAGCCGAATCGAAACTGAACCGTTGCGGTCGACCAATCAGAACGCCACATTATCACGTTATCGAACAGTTGCATGGCAAGATACGCGCTACGATTGGTCGACCGCAACAGTTCAGTTTCGATTCGGCTGCATCTTATTAGTAGAAATGGGCCCCAGTCAACACAAAGAAAGAATGTTTACAAACAAACCGTAATTAGGGTACTATAAATATATAATAGCGATTTTTGTAGTTTAATTCATACACTAGATTGATTTATACACAAGCTGTATTTTCTTGTATTCAAACAAAAATGAGACTTTGGAAGTGACTCTCGCGCAAACTATTCAGTTTAGAAAAAAATGATATTAGAAACCTCAATATCATTTTTGAAGACCTATCCACAGATACCCGACAAGTATGGGTTTGATTAAAAAAAATTTTGAGTATCAGTTCTAAGTATGGGGAACCCCCAAAATTTATTGTTTTTTTTTCTATTTTTGTTTGAAAATCTTGATGCGGTTCACAGAATACATCTACTTACCAAGTTTCAACAGTATAGTTCTTATAGTTTCGCAAAAAAGTGTCTGTGACATACGGACGGACAGACAGACAGACATGACGAATCCATAAGGGTTCCGTTTTTTTGCCATTTGACTACGGAACCCTAAAAAGCGCCTGTCGACGCGGCATTGGCCAAATTTTTTAAAAATACTAAAGAGTGTACCACACGGTACCAAAATTAATTAACCATGAGCGCCGTACTTTGAATCCCACGCTACGCTTAGGGTCCTACTCTAGAATCCCTCGCTACGCTCGGGATTCTACTTTAGCATCCTTTGCTTCGCTCTGGATTCAAAAATCGCTCTCGCCCTCAATACATTATTTTGGTCCCTTGTAACACAATCTACTATTTCTGATCTGTAATACCCTTACTATTACTACGGAATTATAAATACCTAAAAAGCGCCATGTCTCATTCCATGCAGCAATTATTTTAAAATAACACTTTTGAAGTTGAAAACTTTAATCTCTCTAATACGCTATTATTTTGATTTTTGTAAGTTCAATTTGATTAAAATTTTTGACTTGAATTCGTGCTCTAAAAATAGTGTAATACGGATCACAGTCATGTAATTTGGCCGTATAATCATGATTACAGAATGGTTTTGTTAATTAGTTTTAGATCTTTGACTTTTATAGTTAAGTTATTGTTGTTATTTTACTTCTTATTAAGTTTTTGTTTAAGATGAGTGAATCTCAGCCTGAGAAACCTGGTCTGAGGTTTGGAGAAGCTTTCTTCTTCAAAGATAAGACGCACAAAAAAGTGGCACTAACTTTGACTTGGATATCAGTTACCTATATCATGACAACAGTTTGTTCTTAAGCATTCTTTTCTTTTCCTAAGTTGACTGGACTATACCTTTTTATAATAATGCTCTTTATATTAGGATAAATAATATAAAGGTCTGTTTTAATTATAATATTTACGCATCAATGAGTAAAATTCTACTACACTGTGTAGTTCACTAGACTTATAAAAGCTTTTCTGTATTCTTTTTATGAATGGGATAAGCCTATATATTCACTAGTTGTTTCTGGGTTCCCAAAATGCGATTTAAAGTCATAATAAACACATCTTAAGATAGGAAGGATTTATTAAATCTAAGTACCTAAGTAGGTATTATACTAATGTTTAATTACACGGAGAATTCTTCAGTCTTAAGATCCGTCTATTATTACCGCAAATGTTTTTATAGCACTAATATTGTGTAAGGTTTCATACATATATCTACAGCATTAGTTAACAATTAAAGTTAATTCCTATACCTATATCTAATATCTAAAATTTCACTCTAGTGTTGGTCGTCAATAAGTAAAGCTATATCATCAATTATCAAAATATCATCGTAAAAAGTACTTACAGAAAGCTAGGGTCAGTAAGTTTCAAGATAAGTATAAGTAGATAAAGATTTTGACTAAAACATTATGTAACGTGTAAGTATCTATATTCTAAAGATTTAGGGCGTCAATATAATAACATTATGGTTTGTTAAATAATAACTAATGGTAAGTAACGTCACCTAAGTGTATGGTTTATACACTCTTTTATGATAGTTGATAGTGATAAATGAAAGCTCTTGATAAATGTTAAAAAACTGATATATTGATATAAAAACGACTTAGAACTTAAAATGATATGAGAGTGCGCGACGGCTATGATGTGCGAACACGTACTAACTTAATGAATAACCTAAATTAATGCATGTGGCGTAAAACGCTGATGTGACAAACTGTACGGCGCTTGCCCGTACATGCTCCCGGGCCAGACAATGGGAGATGAAAAAATGTATGATCATGAATGACGTGAATAACAAGGTGATATAAATGTTTTTACAAGGTGATAGAACAATGTAAAACTTATAAGCTAAATTGTCTTTGAAGTATAGGCGAAGAAGCCTTATTACGTACTCGTGCACTTGATTTTACATTTTTGTTTACACTTTGATTGCCCTTATCAACACTAGCACTACACGGATTCACTTCACTTTCACTTATACACTGAACTGTAGTCTGTGAGGGATCGGCGTGGAAGATGACTTGCGGCTGCGGCGCCACCGCCGGCGCGGCGACGGCCTCAGCCTGGGGCGGCTGGGGGAGGCTTGCTCGCCTCCGCAGTCGTCGGGCGACGACAAACACTAGGGCTGCGACACCGGCTCCCGCGATCATGTAGATAGCTACGTAGTTGTGTACATCGTGGTATGACACCCGATCAGACAGTACTCCTTCCGTGGCGGCTGCTTTCATAACCTTGATTTGTTTATTAATCTTCTCTATATCTTTTTGATCATCCTGAGTAACATACAGTGAATCAATAGCGGAGGTGGGTATAGACAGGTTAATAAGACTGTTGATAGGTGGAATGTCGATCTTGATGACGTCAGCTTTTTGTTTCATTGTATTGGATAGTTTTTTATGTGGAAAAATAGAAAAGGATTGCCCTTTGATAATGCACTCGTCACTTAATGTTATTATTCCAGCCGTTTCTAATTGCACGGCGGTAACATGATGCTCACATATGATTCGAATGGGGCATTGTCCACAACAGAAGTATAGGTATGTATTTATGTTACTTAATTTGAGCCATTCATGTTTACAGGTAAATGTCGTTGTCTCGCATTCATCGCTGATAGGATTTTTGACACATAGATTTTGATCTGATCTCATTTGATGAACTGGCTGATTTAATGCGCATATGTAGGTTTCGGTATCGTAATTAACACAATTTTGTAGGTTGTTCTCGAACATAGTTACGTAAGAGTCCTTTTGTATATTAACTGCTACATAATCTGAAATCGGAATTAGTGTAATCATTTTGCTGTTTACTTTTTGTGGGATTGGTATTAGCTTATAAATATCGAAACTGTCTCGTCTCACCAAGGGAATGCCAACTTCAAATATTATGAAGTCTTTCGTGGCTTTAGCTTTTACAGTTAGTAAATGATATATTTTTGATATGTCTGATTGAATATTATTGAATGGTAACGTCAAGTCTTGTGTTAATAATCCAGTGATTAAATTTAGTTCTGTTTTTAATTGATTTGGAGTTAAAAGATGAAAATTAAATCGGCCTAAGTAAATGTTGGTAAGCACATCTACCAGCGTTTCTTGTATATTTCGCAGGTTCATCAAAACTCCATTGGCAATAACTGACGATAACGTTAAATCGTTCTCTTTCATTGCGACATATAACTCACTACGCTGCATGTTTATTTGATTTTCTAAAGTATTTAGATGTTGATTAAAACCTTTGTGTTGCTTATCTATAGCTGTCTTCAATCTTTTGATCAAGTTTAATTCAGCTTCTACTACAGATGTCTGATTTTTCCATAATAACTCTAAATGTTTTTGATTATTTCTGACGGTTTCTATATCTTCGGTGTATTGCTGAGCGAAGCGGTCATCGAGAACTCCGAATAGTGTGTTGGCAAGGTTACCGACCCCGTTGATAAGGCCGCGGCGCTGTCGCGTGCGCGCGGCTTCCCCGGGCCTTGGGAGTTGCTGACCGAGCAGTATTGCATTGTAATGCTCGAGCTCGGCGAGCCCGTGATGTAATTGTAGAAGTATTACTTTGTATTGTGTTATTGTTGAATTGATAGATGCGCTTTCAATATGATTTATATATTTTTCAAGTAATTCTGTCCCTTGCCAAAACGGAGTCGTGTCGTAATAAATAATTAGTTTCCATTGATCTTGTTCTAGACGCATTTTTCCTATATTGTCAAAGTAAAAGCCATGACTTGCATTTAAGCTTGATATTTTGTATTCGCAGACTGTAGGAGTTATAGTAAATAATAATGTAAATATTAAATATAAATAGTGGGATAAGTTTAATTTCCAGCTTGATCTTTTATGTTTATTTTGTACGGCGGCGGCAGAAATGATATTATTTGATTCGGTTGTTTCTTTGTTTCCTTTGGTCGTCTCCGTTGCGTCGGTTACTGGTAAGCGGGATATTTTAGTAATAGGCCTTTTGATGTAACCATTTTTTGTTTTTAGTGTGACGACACGCACGAAGCCGTCGGATCCTGGGTGTAATTTCATTATGCGGCCCAATGCCCATTTTCCAGCGGGCAAATGATCGTCTTGTATTATCACTACGTCATCTATCTTAAAGTTTTCCTTGGGTTGGCGCCATTTACTTCTTACTGATAACTGACAAAGGTACTCAGATTTCCACCTTTTCCAGATGTCATTAAAAATCTTTTGCGTCAATTGCCATCTGGTTCTTAAGTCCTTTTCTGTTTCTATGATTGTTAATGTAGGTCCACTTGATAGGAAATGTGCTGGGGTTAGAAAATCAATGTTGTCTGGGTCTTCAGTTAAGACACAAAGTGGCCGTGAATTTAGACACCCTTCTAGTTGAGCCAAAAGAGTTGAATATTCTTCATAGGTCAACTTTTGCTCGCCAATCACCCTTTTTAGGTGATGTTTTAAACTTCTGACTGCGGCTTCCCAAAGGCCGCCTGCACTAGGCCACGATGGGGCGTTGAAATGCCAGTTGATCTCCATCTGAGTGACAGCATCGAAAAAGTCTGCGTCTAAAGTTTGTTTTAAATTAATGTATTCTTGATTTAGAACTCTGCTGGCACCGACAAAGTTTGTCCCATTGTCACTGTAGATGTGACGTGGGGCACCCTTTCTTGCTGCCATCCTGCGAAGGGCTGCTAAAAGGGCAGATGATGATAAATCTGACACAATTTCAAGGTGCACGGCTTTGGTCACCATGCACACAAAGACGGCGATGTATCCCTTCGTCGTTTTGATACCTCTTCCCTTATTTGATTTAACCTCTACGAATCCTGTAAAATCGACGCCGGTGTTATAAAATGGCCTTGTAGGGTTAACGCGTGATGCTGGTAAGTCTCCCATTATTTGATTATGTTTATCGGGGTTATGGTGTCTACATTTGACGCACTTTCGGAGACGTTTCTTAACCGCTCCGTAACCTCCTATAAGCCAATATCTTTGGCGTAGAATTGATGTGGTTAAGCGTGCTCCGCCATGAAATGAAAGTAAATGTGCTTGATCTATTAAAAGTTCGGCTAAACGGCAATTTTTGGGTATGATCAAAGGGTTTTTCATTTCAGGACTTATGTTAGCTTTTCTTAAGCGTCCACCGACCCTTAGAAGACTGTTTTGATCTAAAATTGGATTCAACTCAATAATTCTACTTTTTGAATGAATTTTGTTGTTTTCCTTTAACCAGGTGATTTCTTTTGAAAATTCTGCATGCTGAACATTTTTGATAACAATAATTCTAGCTGTTTCTAATTCTTGTAATGATAAGTATTTTAATTTATTTTCTTTTGTTTTTGTAAACCGTATTATCCATGATAGTATTCTGATAACTTTGCTGAATGAACTATAATTTGATAGTAACTGATTAATTATATTATTTTCAATATATTCTTCTGTGACAACGTTTACTTGTTTTTTATTTTTTAACTCTTGTTCTGTTTTAAAACTTTGTTTATGTTCACTATGAAAGTAGTTTGACAGCCAGGATGGTCCCTTCCACCATAACGAATGATTTTTCAGCTGTGCAACTGTCAAACCGCGGCTTGCGCAGTCTGCTGGGTTTTCTTCAGACCTTACGTAGTTCCAGCACTCACGAGGCATGATGTTTGTTATCTCTCTCACTCTATTCGCAACAAAGGTGTTCCATCTTGTTGGGTCACCGTTCAGCCATCCCAGAACGATCATAGAATCTGACCATCCATATACCTTAATCTCATAGCTTTTCAAGCATTCTTTGACCTTAAATAATAATTTAGATAATAGAAGAGCTCCGCTTAACTCTAATCTTGGAAGAGAAAGCTTTGCACTAGCTGGAACTAACCTTGATTTTGCTACCAATAAATTTATATCAGAGTTTTGATCTCTTGCAATTCTAACGTAAATTACACATGCGTAAGCTTTAATCGAAGCGTCACAGAATCCACGCAGCTCAATGGTGTCACTTTCTTGTGTTTTTATCCAACGCGGGATCTCTAACTGATTTATATTCTTAATGTCATATTTGATTTTTTGCCAATCTGAATTTATGTCCTGTGGTAATGGGTCATCCCATTTAATTTCTGATAGCCAAACATTCTGAAAAATTATTTTCAATTTTGTTGATAGGGGTGACAACCAACCTAGTGGATCGAAAAGCTTTGATATATTTGATAAAAGTGATCTTTTGGTTTCGTGATCCTTTGATGTATCTATTTTTGACTCGAACACAAACACATCCTTTTGTGGGTTCCAACCTAATCCCAAGGTCTTAGTATGTACTGAACCTTTAAAATTAAAGCTCTCTAGATTTGATGATTCGACTGCGTCGGGTAATATTGCTGGAAAGTTTGATTTCCATTTTCGGAGATTGAAACCACCTGATTGTAATAGTTTTTTAAGATCGTTGCATAAATGTTTCGCTGATTCGGGTCTATGGGCCCCATGGACTACGTCATCAGTGTAGAAAGACTGTTCAAGGACATCAGGAGCTGGGCTAGAGGTAAAGTTTTGTCGCTCATCAGAGGCTAACTGTCTAAGCGTCATCATGGCCAAAAACGGAGCTGCTTTTGTGCCATAAGTTACGGTGGTAAGTTGGTATTCTTTGATAGGTTCGTGCTGTGAACTACGCCAGATGATTTTTTGATAATGTTGGTCATTTTCATTCATGATTATTTGGCGAAACATTTTCTCTATGTCCGCTGTAAACCCATACCGATATTGTCTCCATTTGATAATGAGAGACTGAAGGTCTTGCTGGAGATTTGGCCCAGCTTCCATGACGTCATTAAGGCTTTGCCCTGAAGATGTTTTTAAAGAAGCATTAAAAACAACTCTCAATTTTGTTGTTGTTGATTCGGCCCTTTCTACACAATGGTGAGTCAAATAGCAGTCCGGTGTCGAGTGTCCGATAGCGGGCTTCATGTGTCCGAGTGATTCATACTCATTCATAAATAATTTATATTCCTTTGATATTTCTTTATTACGATTGAAATTTCGCTCTAATGTTTTGAATTGCGCAATAGCTTTGGTTTTTGAGGCCCCCAAATTTTCTTTGAAATCTTGTTTAAACGGTAGTCTCACTTCATATCTTCGTGTCGGACAGTTGTATTTTTATAATATTCTATACAAAGTTTATTTTCATTTGATATAGGGGTTGTTTCCGAAATATCTTCAACCTCCCAGAATTTATGGATCTCCTCTAAATGATTCAATATGACGTTACACTGTAATGTTTTGATGTTTCCGCTAAGTATCCATCCCAAGCGCGTGTTTTGAGCAAGGGGTGAGTCATTACTCATTTTACATACGCCTTCCAAAAGTATTATTGAATAAATGTCAGCTCCTAGTAACAAGTCTATTGGGCGACTATGATAAAATTCGGGGTCAGCTAAATTTAGATGATTCAATAATGTCCATGATGGTTTGCTAAATGAATGACTGGGTAAATTTTTAATTAAATTATTCATAATAATGGCGTCTGTTTCAAATTCAAAGTCGTTATTGTTTGATTGACACTGGATTTGTATCATCCCTTTACAACTGCTCTCCTTTGCACCTATTCCTGATATCACTCCCTGGCATTTACGACGAGGCATCCCTAATAGTTGCGCGGCATTCTCCGTGATGAGTGATGTTTGAGAACCCTGGTCCAGTAAGGCTCGTAAGTTGATATAAGACCCATCGCTGGTTAGTACTTTTATAATAGCTGTCGCCAAAAGTACCTCTGGGGTTTCGTCTTGTATAGACACGTGCGAGTTGCTACGAACCGCGTGCGAAGTTTCAGGTTTCATGTTAGTGTCCGGGCGGTGTTTTGGGGCCGCCGCGCCAGACATACGCTCCGATTGCGAAAATGCTTCGTGTAATAATGTGTTATGCGCCTGATTGCATTCGCGACACCGTTTTTCAGAAATGCATGCTTTACCATTATGACAATAAAGACAGTTTTGGCATAAGTTGAATTTGTAAATAGTCTGACGTTTAAGTAATGGTTTCATGTCTAAAAATTGTTTACAGCAAAATACAGCGTGATCATCAGCTCTGCAAATGGGGCATCTGTAGAATTTTGTGGTATAAACATTTTTGTTATAAAATGATTGCGAAATTGAACGTCCCTGCGGCGGAAATGACTGCTTATTGTTGTAATTAGAAATTGGTTTTTGATATTTTGAAGTTGAAGGAATTTGATTATAATTTTTTATTATTGTTGATTTAATTAAGGGTTCTTGTTTACGTCTTGATGACTCCAACGTCGTGAACTTACTCTCCAAAAATTCTAAAAATTCTGATATTTTGGGTACTTCCCTTGGCTGTTTTACAGAGGCTACATATTCATTATGTGTCTCCGTGTCTAATTTTTGACACAAAATATAAATAAGAAGTGGGTCCCAGGACTCGACTGTCACACCTAAGTTTTTGATAGCGTTGAGGGTTTCACGAGTGGTATCGTGAATCCTTTTTAAATGACCTATTGATATTTGTTGAACGGCAGGTATGCTAAACAAAATTTCAATATGTGAGTTCAAAATCAATTTCTTATTGTCATATCTATGTGTTAGAATATCCCAGCAAACGGAGTAATTATCAGAAGATATAGGTAAATGTTGAATAAGTCGCTCGGCCTCACTCTTGACCTTTGATTTCAAAAATTGCATTTTTTGAGCGCTCGAAAGTGACGGGTTATTATGGATGGTCTCGACAAAAAGATCTTTAAAGGAGGTCCATTGGTGATAGCTACCAGTGAAGACAGGTAATTCTATATGAGGCGTAGACTGTTCGCGGTGCGATACGGACCATAATTTTTTGTTAATTGATTTGATAGCATTATTGAAACTTCTTTCATATTTATAATACGCTGCGTCATATTCTGTATTTCTGCCGCCTAACTCGCTGTCCAGCTCCCAGTGAAGCGAATCTATCGCCTGCCAACGAGCTTGAACCGTACGCAATAAATGATCAAACTCCCACTTTTCGGTGATATTATCCAGTACTATGTTAGACAGAGTATGCTCAAATGCCCTAAAGTTACTAGTTTGTTTGCGCAGCATTTCATCTGTTTTACTATTTGAACCTTGAGCGCGAGTTGGGGCGGACTGTTCCGACCTGTACTGAGTGGTGGATGGCATAGCCATGGGTGTCGCTGGTTTAATGATCGGTGTAGAAGGCCTACTTTCATCTTTCGATTGATAATTCTGGATTGTTGTTCTTATAGTTGAGAATCTCTCACGCACACCATCATATTGTTTTGTTGTAAAATAATGATGAGACTTATCACCGACCTCACATAGCCTAATATGATTTGTTTGAAATTCCTGCCAGTAACTATCTAGTGTGTCAAGACGACGTTTGATATATTCAGGAGTCTTCCTATCTGAACCGTCTTTTTTGAAATTCATAAATACCTGGTCTATACCCGATGATAGTTGATCTTGAGTAAGAATCAAATCCTCCATAGTGGTCATCTCGCTGTGGTGCTATTAAATAGAGTAAAGGAAATGATACGGCTTACTTGATATTGCTGGATATGTTGCTGGTTACTCACAACTCCAAGAATGATAGTCCTTGAATGATCGTCTTTTGCTGCTAGATTTCTTCGATAGCTTCAGTGATAGGTGATAGTTCACCTCACTTGCAACACAGAGTCACGTTTTACACGTCCACGTTTTCACTGAGTCACTCGCGAGGTCCCTTTGCGAAGGACCAAAAAGAATGTATGGTTTATACACTCTTTTATGATAGTTGATAGTGATAAATGAAAGCTCTTGATAAATGTTAAAAAACTGATATATTGATATAAAAACGACTTAGAACTTAAAATGATATGAGAGTGCGCGACGGCTATGATGTGCGAACACGTACTAACTTAATGAATAACCTAAATTAATGCATGTGGCGTAAAACGCTGATGTGACAAACTGTACGGCGCTTGCCCGTACACTAAGTTTTACAAAGATGGTCGTCATTACTCGTCATCTGCGCAGATGTATTTGTATAATCGAACAAAAAGTGTTGTGATATTAAAATTTCGATTGCAACTGCGTAAACGTCATCTACATATATTTATTAAGTTATGTGGCGCGATCTCTAGGTACATTTGTTAAATTTTTAAAGTGATAATAAATTACAGCATGTATCTACTTCAAAAAGTTCTAAGTATAGTGTAAGATTATTTGGTTGCATGGGCAATAATTTTAATCATAATGTATAATTAACACCCTAATAGAAAAGTTTATTGAAAAATTTATAAATATTTTTGGCCCAGCTCAGTTTTTAAATTTTTAATGCATAAAATATATTCCATCTGCTACAAGGAGTAGAAACCTGCATGTAAGGTTTTTAATAAGATTTTTCATGATTGAAAATAACTACTTAAATATTTGAGTGAGAACAACAATAGAAAGGTATATATCAGCCAATTTACAAGTTAAAGCTCTTTTTCTTAGACTAATGAAAATGATACTAAAATCTTGTTAGAGTATTAACCTATTGGTAATCAGCAACAAAAATTTATAAGTAATAGCTAGGTATACACATATTTAGTCTAATATGAATATTTTATGACAGTCACATTTAAGTATGTACAGTCTTTTAAATAGACTACGAAAATGTCATTTTTCTGTGATTTTTTAGTAAATAGCTCAGTAAATGTCCACAAGACTACCTATATCCCTTTTAAATATAAAACGAAAAATTTGGTACGTTATGGTATTGTTTAAAATAACATTATCAAGAAGCGTGCTTACCTTTTTAGACAGACGGGCACTGATTTGTATTTTGGGGCCATCTATAAATTGCGTCACACATTTAAATTTTCCTTGTGATTTCCCAATTACCTCCCTAGTGTTACGTTACATTAGTTTTTAAGTTTTTCGACGCGTCTTACTATGTAAGATTTTTAAATGTGACGTCACAAAACAAAGCTTAGGACCGCTCCTAGCATCGAGAAAGTGTGTCACACAATGACACACTTTCTCGATGTCCTCTTCCCCCATGAGGTACGACGTTATTTATGGATGGCTCCTTCATTTGTGTAAATCTATGTCTAAAAGTCTTGACTGGAGCAGTTATGCGCGTCGATGGGTCGCGGTGGTACGTCCTCGAAGGGCATAACGTGGGCTGAAGCTAGCTCCTGGGAGACTCGTTCCGCAGCGGTCAGCACCCTCAGCAGGTTCAGCCCGGCTAGCTTACGCAGTTCGTCTATACTCCAACCGGCTTCCATGAGCTCCGCGAACAGCAGTGGGTATGACGACACGTCTTCCAAGCCTTGAGGTGTACTGTTAAAAAGTAATTTGTGCCATATTTCTGGTCCAGATTATTTTGCATAACAATAATATCTGGTAGCGTGAAATTAAGTTGTTCAGGATCTGTTAAGGATCCTTCCATCATCAGCTCGGTTCATGACTACCATTGCAGACGCAAATACGTAAACAGCTTATTTTTGAATAAACATTGATTCAATTTCTCGTAACTTTTGACAGTCTGTACTGTCAGTTACAGAGATTGCGTATAACGGAAAATTGAGAAACAGGGTTCTCCGAAGAAATCAGTCTATTGTAAGCAATACTTCTTTTATCCGCGTTTATAGTATGTTAAAATAAACCTTATGAAGTATGCTTTCAAATTTTATTTACAGTTTGTGTTTGTCTAATCTTATTTTTTATATACCGATATTTCCAAATCAACACCTAAGAGGTGGGTCGATTTCATTGTAGGTAAGTGTATTTATACTAACGTCAACTCTTTAAAGTACGGATCCATCATTAGAAAGAGTCCTTGAGATGATGACTACTTAGATGCAAACGCGAATATCCGAATAGCTTTAGAAGATACGTAAAATGCTGGTCATCCCTTTGAAATTTAAGGGTTTCCCTCGATCTTCCTGAGATCCCATTATCAGATCCTGACTTGGTTGCAACGGGCATCTCGGCAACATAATCTATCGAATACAAAAAGAATTAATACGAATTCAAAATCGTAAAATAATTCGGTAACGGTAATCTTTTAAACATTTTGGGGCAACCAGCCGAATGATAAATAAAAGAGTGGAATGCATACAACATTGACGAGCATAGATAGCTGATGAATACAGCGAATAGTAAACGCAAAATATACTCACTAATTAATTCCATCGTAACCAGCGCCCAATCCCACGCTGTCCACACCAGCTATGTCTCGTATATGGTTGATATGCGCTGGAACATTTCAATTAATATGTTAAACCTATTCGCTGGGTGCGAAGTAGGTACCTACTAGGTAGGGGTAATGTTATCTATCGCAGCCAAATGCTTTGATGTTACAGGTGATTACATATTAGGTATCATTATCATCATCATAACAGCCTTTTTAATTAGACCCACTGCAGGGACACAAGGCTTCTCCTTATCAACCAAGGAGTTCTAGGCAATAGCCCACCACGCTTGCCCGATGCGGATTGGTGGATGGTGTATAAGGTTATCAATACCCCTTATAATATACATATTAGGTATAATTACCTTGTAAATAAGGTTTTAAAATAATTATACCTACCTATACATAAATATATATATATATAAAAAAGAACAAAATTTAATATAATACTATTATTGAAATAAATGGTAGGAAATCTTCCCGTGTGTCTCCAAAACTTGCTTTTAATCGCTAGTCACAGAACACACCTCTTTCTGTGTTCTCTGTCGCTAGTGAAATAGTCACTTTATGTAAATGTGGGTACTTATCTTCTTTAGTTATTAAGTACCTTCTTCTATCTGGCCATTGTAATGTGTTTTAATAGATATAAGAGATCTCGTAGACTAATATTGTTCTGTGAAGTAGGCACTTACTATTCTGATAAATGTAGTGTACAGAAAAACCTATATTGGTTTATGTTACGCTTACAATTGTAAAAAAAAGATTGTAAAATTTAATGTTTATAATTAAATTTAAAAAAAAAAACAATACAACGTCAAAACAAAATGGCGCGCGCAAAGCGAATTAAAATCAAAAGTACACCAAGGAGGTTCAGAGTCTGAGTTTTTAACAAATTTAAATAAGTTGTATGATAAATTCGGCACCATGGAGATGGAAGTAAATAGGTTTAATTATGTTTTGAAATCACATACCTAGTGCACGCGATGTTCTAAATTCAAATTTACTTTAACCTCAAGCGGATAAAAACGGCTTTGGCGGTCAGATATCGAATAGCAAAAATACTCTTTCCGAGATGGGGGGATGAAAAATTGTTTACCCCATGGGGAATCGAACTCCAGTTGGTCGCACCGTACGCGCCAAATTTAAAAAAATGTGTGTGCCGGGTCCGAGTCCAAGTCCGAGTGTCCGGGTATAGAAAAACGCATGCTAATGACGTCATATAATGCGGCGCGTACGACGCGTGCGAATATGTGCGTTCAGCTTTAAATAGGGGTTTAACGAAGTAAGAGGAGTAGAGCTTATGTTGTGGTTTTTGGCTGCCGATATCAGCTCGGGGTCCTAAATTACACAGTGAGCACTTGCTCGTCTTCAGTTTGTTTGAAATTGTGCATCATCGATTTTGTAGCATGAGGATTTTCCGATGAAGCTAGAATCTCTTTATATCTCTTTCGGATGAAGCTAGAAGATCGACGCCAAGGAGTCCTGCCAAAACCACGGAATAGATAATAGTACTACGTACCAAAACTAAGGGAATGCTATGTAGACGTGGTTTTTTTAGAAATCGGCCCTTAAGGCGAAGGCTCTGTTATGTTTTGGGCTGCATTTAATTCAACAGAGCATGTCAGTTTAAGGTCAGTTTTCATAGAAATGCACACCGATACGTAACGAAGGAAGTTATTCAACATGCACAACCATTAATAATAGTGTTCGGAGAAGATTCCATTTTTATGGATGACAATACGTAGTGAATATCGTTTTTCTTGCGGGAGATCTATATTTTTCTGCAGTAATAAATATAAAAAAAAGTTCAGTAAAAATACGTAAAGTAGTTTTTATGTAATATACTTAAACAAAAAAACCAATATTTAACACCTATTTGGCCCCTTTATTTGTAGAACTTTCAAAAACACTAGACCACGTGTTTACCCATTTTATCGGCCTAAATACAAAATAATAAAGTTACATGCAATATTTACTCCCTTTGTGATTATCTAAAAAAAATTAAGAGCGATAAAAATTATTTAGTTTGAAAAGCGCATTGATGATTAGTCCGTCAGGATGAGATTTATTGTGGGTGGCAAACTAAAATACGGTCCACCTAAAGTTCAGTGCCATTGTAATCTATGGACGCTGAAGTATCTTGTGCGTAATTTCTAAGCCCACCGGCACAAGCCTAGCGCAAGTTTTTAAATTATAGAGTTTCATCCAACTACTCACCTATAGCATCCTGAACTGTAGCCGTCTCACTGCAGGTCAAGAAGGAGGTGTAGAAGTTGACCATAATTAGGCCCTTGTTGGCGGCGAGCAGGCGCAGGACTGCATCAGGCACGTTGCGCGTCACGTTGCACAGCGCGCGCGCAGATGAGTGCGAGAACAGCACGGGTGCGCGGGACACCGCTAGCGCGTCGCGCATGGTGCGCTCCGACACGTGGGACAGGTCCACCAGCATGCCGAGACGATTCATTTCTTTCACCACTACCTGAACACGGTAAAAATCACTGTAAGACGCAGCCCAACTGTACTACCAGTTTACGTTGAGTTTTTTAACTATAAGTTTATTTATTCAACAGAAATTTCGTGCAATTATTGACATCACATTATTGACATTATACATTCGTTGCTTCATCCTTTGAGATTAGGTAATAATTGTAGTAACACGTATCATGTCGCCTTTCATCCACTAAGTTAAAAGTAGATATTCACACTTTTTTTTTTATGGTGGTAGGTACACAAACCTTCCTAGATGCACCAACCATATAGTCACTCAAAGTAAAAACTAACAAAAGTTAAAACTATATCAAAATGATATAGATTTAGTTTAATGAGTTACTTAAATTTCGATCTACTTAAATTGCAAATCGTTTTATCCAGCCGCTATCTCAGGTCATAGGTACCATTTATTACAATAATTCAAAATAGGAATTGAACGTTAATGTAATGTCATCTTCATTTACTTTCTATGTGAAATAATCACAGAATTTTTGATTAGAAATGACAGACAATTAGCACATAACGACTTAGAGCTCAGTACATCTCTATTGATCATAATATATTGGTAATGGAATCGATTTCTGCTGTTACTGAGAGAGGTTCATTGTCACACAAAATATAAATATTTGAACAACATACATATTTATAATCCCGGTTTATTATATAAAATAGATGTCTTAAGCACTGGAGCACGGAAATAAAAATTTATCGGCTCCGTTAGTGAAATAGGGTTCGTATCATGTTAGTATGTTAGGAAATATTAGCCATGTAAAAATGTAGCCATTAAAAACCACGAGCACCATCTAGAATAACAAAAATAAAATAATGATTGCAACAGAAATTACCTATAAGTAGCTATGAACAAGCAAATATTACAGTAAAACATTCCATTTCCCGCACTTCACGATTCGAAACATCATTAAAAAAGACAATGTTGCCGAATACTCCAAAATCCATATAATGTTTCCATTATTCAAATATCTTCAGCATTAAGCGTATGACTTATGAATAATTGCAGTTAGTAGATAATCTTAAGAAGTTTAATATTAGCTTGGGAAGGATTCGCGTGGAAGATAGCATACAAATGCTCCTAAACTCGCGACCATAAATAAAAAGAAACCCTCCCTTTTCACAAGCACAGAGTGAATAGCTGAAATGAACCCCAGGAGCGGCGCGGCCAGCTGTTTGAATATTTATTATAAAGTGGTCCCCGATTGTTCTTGCCTTGTTCTGGCTTAAGAATAACTTTGGCGTGCTCAAATTAATTGCCAACCCCCCGACATCCTTTTATTAGGTGAGTAGTGGAAGTGGCATTTACTTAGGTTGTGAAAAATATATTCTTTTCAAAACAGTTGTAGGTATTATATAGAGTATCAATTGAACATTTGAGTTTCATGTACGTACTCATAATACAGGGGCACAATATTTATTAAAAAGCAAATGAAATAGATATATTTTTTGTTCTAATATTTTTGCTATTAATTAATAAAATTGGATGTGTTGATGAAAAGCATTCGTAAAACTATTAATATTATAAAATATACAAGGCTATTTTTAATTACCAAAAAAAAGCAAACTGAACAACTTTCACTATGGGACCAACTTTAAAATCGCAAAAAAAATCAGCTGTTCCATACATCTAGGTTCAGTGAAAGTTGAACATTTGTATGGAATAGCTGAGTTTTTTTGCGATTTCAAAGTTGGTCCCATAGTGAAAGTTGTTCAGTTTGCTTGTCTGAACAAGCACACAATTTTTTTTGGTAATTAAAAAATAAACTTGTAGTTTCCATACGAGCATGAATTTAGCCCTGCCTCTAGAATCTAATACTAGTTATAATGTCATTTTAGAATTTTAATAAAATGCAATTGAAAAAGATGGCAAAACTAATGATATTTTTATATAGAACATTTACAGAATATGATATCATCTCATGTTTCGCGCAATAACGAAAAGTAAATTCATATCACTTACTAGCTTTCCGCTCGCAGCCTCGCCCGCGTTATCTTCGTTTTTCCCGTGGGAATCGCATATTTTCCCGTATGAAAATAGCCTATGTTACTCAGTGATATTGTAGCATTCAATTAGTGAAAGAATTTTTCAACTCGGTCCAGTAGTTTCGAAGCATACAAAAATACAAATCTTTCCTCTTTATAATATTAGTAGGTATAGATTAATCATAATAAATGCAGATTTCAGCAAAGTACAAATACGACTTGAGCCCCGCCTCTAGAATCTAACATCAGTTATAACGTCATTTTAGAATTTTAATAAAGTTACATATAAAATGAAAAAGATGGCAAAACTAATGGTATTTTTATATTGAACGGTTACAGAATATGATCTCATTTCGTGTTTCGCGCAATAACTAAATGTAAATTCATATCACTTAGTGCGCATATCCAGCGAAGTAATTTATGCGGTAAATAAAGAGCTTTCCATAAGTGGTGCTTATACGGAGGTACGTTACAAGAAGTGAGTGGTTTTAACAAAAGAAAATATTTCGAAAAGTATCGTTGCAGGAAAACAAAGAGGTACTCGCGAGCTGGAGGTTCATACAAAGCGAAATATTGCGGTGCACCAGGATGTTTATGATTATGGCGCACTCAGTCTACTCGACGTCTCAATCTTTACAGCTTCGTTTTCACAATAATGAGCGCCTCACGCGAATATTATTATGCTGTACTGTACCTACAGTATACCAAGCGGTGTCGCTACATCGAGCACAAATAAAATTAAAAGTTACTGTGTTCGGTAGTAACGACTGACGTCATTTTAAAAGTTAATCATATGTCATATTGAATTGCCACTTACCGTTAGGTAAGATGAAAGGCACTAAGCTTCCCGTATTGTGAAGGTAATAATGGGCCAAAAAAAATCTAAAAGCCACATTTTCGTAATCCCGTCTAGACTATTCCTGTGTATTAATTCGAAATGTTGACGTCAATAAAATCAAACGTACTTGACAGAACAATTGTTTATTGCTATAAACCGTTTAGGTCATTTAACGTCTCGCTCTATTGGGCCTCCTCACGCGGTGAATAGTATGCCAATGCTAAGCATTTGTAATGGGGATAACATAATAATATAATAAGTTTCTAAAATTCCTCAGCTAATACTGATTATACTGATAAAAAAAAAATGGCTGAAACTGAATTATGTGTGTATTTGTAACAAACTACTTTCAGTGTGTGCGTTATTTCTGTTACACGATAAGTCAAATTGAAAAATGAAATAGATAAGGCATGATATGGTAGATAAGTACTTATAACAAAAAAAAATCAATAGCTTTTGAAGGTTGTCCGATAGACATTGTGTAAAACCTAAGTCTAAGTGGAATTCACAACTCCCCTATGGACCCACGAGTAGTAATTTATTGTGAATGGGGTCGACAAATAGGCGGAGACGACTCTACAATGTTTTCCAAGTGCGTGCGGTCACCGAGCGCGAGCTTTGCCGCTTGTTTACTGATCATTATTACCCACATGCAAAGTTTACGTAGTGCGGTTGTTGGTTGGAGTTCTTTTGTTTTACTTTTAACAGCCAGCTGACAAATTGGCTCAAGTCAGAGCAAAACTTTCTCTCGCATTGTTACTTTGCCTGCGGAAGCATTGTCATTTGTATCTGTCCTAGCTTTTGCTGCAGCAATATAAGTGAGCTTAGTATTTAACCTGTGATATACATACCTAGTTAGTGTTTAAAATGTGATAATTTTAAAAGTATAAATCTAGTTATTACCTTTCCGAAGTGTGTTAGGCCACCCCTTGGCGATGGTTCGGGGCGGTCAACTGAGGCGCATTCAGCCCAAGGAGTATCGCACGTAGAAGTGAGCGTCAGGTACCTGACCCCGACTTGGTACAGAGTTCGGAGGACTCCCAGCGAGCCGCCAATCGCGTGTCCGCCTTCCACACCCACCAGAGAGCAAAGTCGGTGGTTGGCATGAGCAGTTAGTATATCTGCGAAAGATTGATAAAATTTTCACGGACCATTTTCTTTTTTAGTTTTACTAATTAACAGTTTGTGTCTCAATACATAAAATATTTTCGTTGTAAATATATACAGGTGTCCCACGGCCATACCACTTGAAAGGAAAGTACCTTAATACCATAGCTAGAAAATTTTACCGACTGACTTTATTTTGATTTTAAAAACAATGTGAACAGCATTCGAAGATTTTTAATTATCGCTAATCAAAATCGGGTATCGATCCCGATAAAATTTTGAAAATAAATATCCTGTATTTTTAACCGACTTCGAAAAAAGGAGGTTACTCAATTCGACCGTATATATGCTTTTTTTATGTTTGTTCGCGGATAACTTCGTCGTTTATGAACCAATTTTTTACCGACAAAAAACGGAGGAGGTCTCAATTCGACGCGTATATTTTTTTAAATGTATGATCACGCATAACTTTTTACGGAGAACTCCGATTTTGATGATTCTTTTTTTATTGGAAAGGTTATACCCCGAGGGTGATATAAAGGGTATACCCGATTTAAATTTAAAAAAAAAATCTTACCCTAATAGTAGGAAAACAGGAAATTATTGTTGATTTACTCACTAATTGTGATCAATGACCACGCATTACTTCGTACAGAGTGATCCGATTTTGATGATTCTTTTTTTATTGGAAAGGGTATAAGCCCGAGGGTGGTCCCATATAAATTTGAAAAAACAATTCTAACCCTAAAGGTACAAAAACGGGGGATGATTGATGATTCACTCACTGATTGAAAAATTAATAGATGAAAGTCACAAAAAAATATAAAATAAAAACTTTTTAACAAAAAATTGAACCGCCGAAAAAACTAAAAAGCAAAAACACAGAAAAGTTAGAAATAATATAAGAATAGGTACAGACAACATCACACTTCTATATTGAAGTCGGTGACAAATTTTAACACTTTCTAGGAGATCATCGTTTGGCACCGAATTCAATATAGAAGTGTGATGTTGTCTGTACCTATTCTTATATTATTTCTAACTTTTCAGTGTTTTTAGTTTTTAGTTTTTTCGGCGGTTCAATTTTTTGTTAAAAAGTTTTGATAATTCTTTTTGTATGCGATAGAGGATACTCCAAGGGCGGTCCCATGGTACCAAAGTTAGGATGTGATAATGGGATCTCATAAAATCGGGGAAAACCATTAAATTTTTACGTGTGTCCAACGTGTTTTGTGTATATGTTACGCGATTACTCCGCCAATATTGTTCACCGATTTTCAAAATTCTTTTTGTATTCGATAGACTATACTCCTGGGGTGGTCTCAAGGTTACCAAAGTCAGGATCTGATGATGGGATCCCATAAGAGTCGAGGGAAACCCTAATTTAATATATCACGAGTATATTAGAGTTTCTTTCACTAAGAAGTGTGATGTTGTCTGTACCTATTCTTATATTATTTTTAACTTTTCAGTGTTTTTGAAGTCGGTTTTCATTTTTTGTAATATATTTTTTTATAATAACGTTCGCTTGATGCCCGGTTTCTATATTAAGAAACGATTCGTTTTTGCTACGGACAGTTAAATTTTGACATTTATTCTATGGAAAATATGTCAATATTCCATAATTTGTCGAAAATACTTCTATCAGAAATTAAAGTTTTCTTTTTATACGGCGCAAACATTGAGCCTGAATTGAAATTGTAAATAATCAATTGCAACTTTAAGTACTGTTTATTACAATATCTCCCTATATACCACAAACTTGAATACTCCGATCACATTTGAATATAGTGATAGTGATGTAACCATTCACTTCATGGACTTTGTGCCTGAATCAAAACGTTTGTATTTACAATCGGACTAAGATTCCGGCAGCTAATTTAGTAGTCAATCTGAAAATTTCATAAAATAAAATTAAAATATCTTAACATACGAGTAATTCAAATGCAATTAATGTGCACATTGCTATTTCCATAATGTACATCTCTCTTTATCTCTGTATGTGTGTATGTATGCGTGTGTGTGTTGTGTTGTGTGTGTGTGTGTGCTTGCCTACACAAATATCATTTAACACCGAGATCTTATTTTATTTTCATCTTATAAATTGATTTTTTTTATAAATACGGATACTTAAAGGTGGTTAACGATAGCCAAATGAAATCTGTAATAATTGGTGGTAAATCTAATTTATCAGTATACTATACTCCTCACCGAACCGCTGACTTCCGTAATACAGGACTGACTTAGCATGGAAGTCAGTAGTAGTCAATCATGACAACTAATGATAAGCTTTCTTTTTAATTTTTGTTTTTATGTTAATCTTATGGACGTTTACTTTTTTAAGGCTTTTGCAAAGAAAACATTATTACGGGAGATAATGCCCTGCATAAGTGTGCGCAAACGCAAGTATACTTTCTGTTCCTTCACTTGCAGTCCGATGGGACGGTTAACCGATACGAACGGAGCGAGATCAGGCCCAAGTAAGGAGCTCGAGATGTTGCACATTTTTGGTCACCCATCATCGACTTAACCATGACCAAAGCTGCGTTACTTTAGCAATCGTTAGCCGAGCGCACATTGACACTGCACAAGGCAACCTTAACGATATTTTCTTTATACGCAAAGTTTTGTCAAAACTGGTACACCACTTTCTTGGCTTACCGTACATGTTTCTTAATTAGTGTAAAGTAATTGAAGCCAAGTAAGAAGTATTTGTTAAGATAATACGAAAACATAATATGGATACAAATTTACTCCGGTTTTGTGCCGAGTAACTGCGTTGTCAGGGTACATGTTTCTGGGTGAGTTACGAAGGCGTAGAAATATGTATATTATTATTGAACAGCGAAGGGAAACGGAAGTTTTCCGTTGTGTCTGGGCGTCACAGCACAAACATGAATAACGAGAATTTGTATGTCGGTGGCGTGACGTGGCTGATGAAAAAAATTCTGATGTGCCTTAGTTCGGAATCATAAGGTGAAGTGGGCTTCAGCCGTGTCTACTCGAATGTGGAACTTTTGCGCAGCAAGGTACAAATAATAATTTTATTTACCTACATGTAAAGACTTACATGCTACTCAAAGGACAAAAGAATCAGGCCAACCTGTTCTTTATATAGAATTCGCATTGTCCTTACTCTCAAGGAGGGGTATTTTAATCGACTTCGAAAAAAAAGAAGCAGGTTCTATATTCGACTGTATTTATTTTTTATGTTTGTTCACCGATTACTCCGCCATTTGTAGGTTGATTTTGAAAATTCTTTTTGTAATCGAAAGAGTATACTCCTGTGGAGGTCCCGTTGTCACCATGTCATGATCTGATGATAAGATCTCATTTAAATCGAGGAAAATCCTTGAATTCATAGGTACGTTTAACGTGTTCATGTTTTTGTTGAATATATTTCAGGTATTTGCATCTAGTAGTCATCATATTATGGTACTGAGCTGATGATGGGAGGTTTTCGGTAGGTTAGGAGTAAGGAGATAGTTCTTTTAATACTATTTAGAGCGAAAGACGTTTTAATTTAAGTTATTCTGGTGTTTGCCTTAGCTTACATTCTAACACGCATGTATTAAAGTACATAACTAAAAAATTGAAATATTTTTTTACAAAACATAAAACCGACTCAGCTATGTATAACCAACTCTCATAAATCCTCCACATTAAATAGGTTGCAATATCAATATAACACTGTTTGGCGGGAAGGATATTGATATCTTCTCCAGCACAAGTTCAAACATCACATTTTAAATGATTTCACACATCTTTGAATTTGTCACCATAAAGCTGGAATACCTTTTTCGTCTTTCGGTTGTCCTATGTTGTTGGTTGGTTGTACTTTCAGCCTCCCGAACAAGCCGGATTCCGAAAAGGCTATAGTACTATAGACCACATCCATACACTGCGGTAGGTTATACAGAAGACCAAGGAGTATAATCTGCCACTATGCTTGGCGCTTGTGGACTATGAGAAAGCCTTCGATTCTGTCAAGATCTGACCCCCTAGACAAGATGCCTTTCGATAATCGCAAACGGAATCGCTAAATGGATAATGTATGAGATTTGACAATTGCGCTCGAAAGCGAAACGAGGGCTTATGTCAAATCGCATACATTTTCCTTCTAGCGATTGCGTTAGCGATTATCGAAAGGCATCTTGTCTAGGGGGTCAGACCCCCTGGGCCGTGCTTAGATTACTCCAGAGGTGTTAAATAGACTATCGGTATATCCAAATTTTGCAGTCATTGTACGAAAACGCCACTATGTCAGTCCGCCTTCATGACCAAAGCTCGAAACCAGTACGACTTCAGCGCGGTGTGAGACAGGGCGATGTTATATCGCCGAAACTGTTCACAGCTGTGTTGGAGGATGTATTTAAGCTTTTGGACTGGAGAGGACTCGGCATCGACATAAATGGCGAGTACATGACTCACCTTCGTTTTGCTGATGATATCGTAGTCATGACTGAGACCGTGGAAGATCTAGGCACAATGCTCGAAGACCTCTGTAGAGTTTCCCAACAAATGAACTTGGACAAGACTAAAATAATATCGAATTCCTGTGTATGTTGGTGTGAATGTTGGAGGCTCTACACTGGAAGTTGTTGACAAATATGTTTACCTGGGGCAAATAGTCCAGCTCGGTAAGTCCAACTTCCAGAAAGAGGCAGATCGACGAATCCAACTTGGCTGGGCAGTGTTCGGGAAGCTACGTCGCATATTCTAGGCCCATCTGCCGCAGTGTCTCAAGACGAAAGTCCTCAATTCGTGCGTGTTGCCAGTGATGTAGTAGGAACTCAGACGTGGTCGCTTACAATCGGACTCATAAGAAGGCTCAAAGTCACTCAAAGAGCAATGAAGAGGGCAATGCTTAGAGTTTCTTTACGTGATCACATCAGAAATGCTGAGATCGGTAGAAGAACTAGAGTTACCGACATAGCCCAGAGTTGCAAACCTTAAGTGGCAGTGGGCAGGACACATCGCTCATAGGACCTACGGCTGTTGAGGCGGAAAGGTCCTCGAGTGGCGGCCGCGTACCGGGAGACGCAGTATTGGTAGGCCCCCCACAAGGTGGACCAACGATCTGGTGTAGGTCGCGGGAAGCCGCTGGATGCAGGAGGCGCAGGGCCGATCGGTATGGTGATCCTTGGGGGAGGCCTATGTCCAACAGTGGGCGTCTCTCGGCTGAAATGATGATAATGATGATGATGATGATTTGTATTTCAGTTTAATGATAAATAAAAGTTTATTTTAGTCAATTTTGGTTTTTTATTGAGAAAAAAGTAGGTATTTTACTTTAGCCTGGAGTCAACCCAAGAGAACACACCAGGAATCGCCACCAAGATAGATACTTTTTTATCTATATATTTATGGTCGGGGATTCCTGATAAAATGAACTATACGCAGTGCTCCGAGCCAACGTCGACGCCCCTTTATATCTGGCGCCCTGGGCGGTCGCCCAACAGCGCCCCACCCTAATGCCGCTACTGCCTACCTAAACAGGTACCTATACCTAAATGAAAAAAAAACCTAATAGTGATGTTATTAAATAATGTAAGTTAATTTTTGGCTGTTTAAGTTCCGCGTAAACCGAGCGTCGGTGGCGCTGTGGCCTCGGTACTGGACTGTGCGCCGAGTAGAATCGGAAAGCCCGCGATCGATCCTGCCATGTACCAATGTGTTTTTCGTTTCACGAATTTCATATGTACATTTATCTAACGCTCCTACGGTGAAAGAAAACATCGCGAGGAAACCTGCATACACCTGCGAAGTAATTCAAAGGTGTGTGTCAAGTCAACCAATCCACACTGGGCCAGCGTGGTTTGACTAAGCCCTAATCGCCCTAACTAGTTAGGGTAGGCTCGTGCCCCTCGGTGGGGACGTATGTGAGCTGTGTTGATGAAAACAGGTTGGTGGTTCGGACCCAGGCCGAATGTATTTTGAAATATGTAAAAACTCCAAGTCTATAGATTTTTCACCTTTGTCGTGTGTGATAGTACTTGACATAAGGTAGAAAGGGAGGTGAATTCACAAGCTCAGTGTTTCTGTCGCTCTGCGTAATTGTATTGCTTATAGGTATTTAGCAACGCCGCTTCAGGTGGGATTCGTGCAGGATTGTGACGAGATTACCGGATGACATCCTATCATGTTTTGCGTGTACGTAGACACATGATTACGTATACGCCTCGATTATGTGAATGCGAACCGTACACGACTAACAAAATGACTTCAAATAGGGTGCAATTTAAGTAGACTGTCATCACAGCTCATATACGTCCCCACCGAGGAGCTCGAGCCTACCCTAAGTTAGGGTGATTAGGCCTTAGTCAACCACGCTGGCCCAGCGCGGATTGGTCGACTTCACATACACCTTTGAATTTCTTCCAATCAATCGTGATCATGAGTCTGATTATATCCCTTGGTGGCATGGCCCTGTAGTCCTCCGGTTTAGGGTATCCCATTCCCGTCAGCTTTAACCTCCTGCAGGCTAGAGCATCGCAGTGGCACAGAAGATGCTCCATGCTCTCCTGCTCTTCCTTGCAGGCCCTACAAGTTCTGGAACTGGTGTGTCCCATCCGGTTGAGCATGATCCTAGTACTAAAATGGCCGGTCAAAGTACCTGCCACTAAGCGAGTCTGGGATCTGCTCAAGCTCAATGTGAATTTAAACCAGTTCTCCATGCCCATAAAGAGCTTGGCGTGTGTCATTCCTTTGTGATTGGCCCATTCTTCTCGGTGCCTCCTTTGTGATTGAGCTCTTAGGCCTGTTCCAACTGTTTTTAGAGTAATTCCGACGAATGGTTCCGGACCCACAAGCTGTGTTTCCGATCCCTTTCTCGCCAGGTGGTCAGCCTTTTCATTTCCAGCGAAACCTTTGTGTCCTGGTATCCAGACTAGCTGAACCGTGTTGGCTTTACCCAATTTGTTTAATACTTCAATCGCGTTCATAATATGGGTGTTGCCCGGTGACCCATATTTACGGATGGTGGCATTATTGAACATTATCAGAGTTATGTCACTAACAACATCGTGCTTTCATTTCATTTCATTTGATACTCATTTAACTAGGATTCGTTTTTAAAACGAAATTTTATTCGCCTATTTTGGGCGGTGAGGTGACCATATTGAATTTAGAATAATGTTGATAGGGTTATAGCACTTTACTGTTCAAGCCCTTCCAGTCAGGACCCATATTGTTGGGGTTGAAAACGAAATTTTATACATAATTTTTGAGACACATTGACCTTAGTTCATGTTACTAGGTTTATAGTGTTCTGCTCTTCAGGCCCTTTAGTTTGCTACCCCTTTTAACGGGGCTCATCGTCAACAACTCATATACGTCCCCACCAAGGGGCTCAAGCCTACCCTTAATTAGGACGATTAGGCCTTAGTCAACCACGCTGGCCAAGTGGCGTTTAAACCCCTTTAAACAAAATGTGATTCGTCATCTTAGAAATTATGATCAAGGGTCCCTGAACCCTCAGAACAATCACTACAGCAAAGGAAGATTAAAACAAGAATTAATTGTGTGCTATTTGTCTCTTTCTAACATACGGCACAAAACTGTGTAAATGTAAGAGATGAGTAATATTTGTCTTTTGGCATATCACAAGGTGGTCAGTATATGAATTGATTGAATTGTCATTTTGGTTAAAAATTAAAATTGGTTAAAAATATATAACACGGCTAAATTCTATAGTACCATGTATCGAAGATAGACCATCCGAGTTTGAACTATTTGAATTGTTCGTATAATATTTGTTTGTGCGTCCCGTGGCTAGTAATATTTTGATGATATTTTATTAATATTTAAGTGATTAGAAAGCAAGAATTCTTTAGGTATTTACAAATAGTGTGTGTTTGTGCACTCCGTAACACAATGTCTTGTGTAGTTTGGGGCTGCAAGTCTCATTCGTCGCGAAAGGAAAATAATCAAAATTTATTGACCTTAAATTGCCATGTTTTCTCATATTGTTACTTGAATGTGAGCAAGTACACTTATATACATATGAAATATCGCTGAATCATTTTGTAGAAAAACAATACGTAATATAAACATCACTTTTATGTTTTAGCGATTTTTTGAAAATTACTTTGAGGTTTTCTTGATCATGCGTAGTGTTGTAAAATTTTGTCGATATTTTTATTTTACAGATTTCCTAAAGACAATGTATAAAAAACATATGGATAAAGTGTATTGTCAGACGAAATTGGAGTTCAAGAAAGCATAGTCAAATTTGCCCCAGATATTTTCCATCAGATTAATTTTGTATGTACTTAGTAGTAAAACTATGAAATGGAGACGTCATGATGTAAGTCAAGTTATTTAATGAAAGGAAATCTTTAAACTAAAATATTATTTATGAAAATAAAAACGTATTTAATTTCTTAACTATTTCTTTAAGGAATCCTTGACACGGATGCCAATAACAACCAGTTCAGATTATTTTTTTCTAAGAATTAAAATATTAGACCAAGATATGAACTTGAAAGAGTCAAAAAGGTAAAATATCAAAACGCCGCCTTCGGAAAATTTACATTCTAACTAAGCCCGGCCGCACATCAAGCGTAATAAATCTATCGAAAAATGTCTTAACAATAAATTATGGTCAAATGTTAATGTTTTTAGTTTAATTTCCAAGCATATGTACAAATAGTAGTTTTAGCATTCACGAATTTATCCAAGGTTCAAAATCCATGAGGGTTAAATTTTCGGGTAAGTAAATTAAATATGAGATTAACCAAGTACCTCTAAGCGATGCGATAAAAAATGAATTAAATCTAAGCGATGAAATAAAAGCAGTGTGTCTTCAATTTCCTTCCCATAGAATTTGTGAATCTCTGCAATAGAAAAATTCTAACATTTTAGATAACGGGAAATACCCGTCACTTAAATAGTCCAAATTTTAGGGTTCTGTTCACGCTCGAGGAAGAGCGAGTGGCAACACTGCATTTGTGGTCTGTGCAGTGAGAGCTTTTTTTGGCGGCCGGCCGCATGTGACATGTCAGTTGAGTTGAGTCGAAATGTCACGACATTGAATTAGGTTAGGATGATGTCCGGGCATCCATAAAATATAATACACAGTATATAACTAGCAAATTGTATTTTGCGCGGCGCACCTAATATCGGGGTGCGAAAGCCCGCTTTGTGTTGTGCAACGGTGTCAAAATCGCGTGTGTGAGCCGTGGTGGCCTAATAGGCATTTGTAGTGCTCCGGTCTCCACCGGTGGATCCACTGCAGAACTTCAGGAGCCGCGACTTCCTTCGAGCTAGCTCAGGAAGTCCACCGGCTACGGAGGAGACGGACGGAGACAATTGGAATCGGGGTAAGCCACAATGCTTTCTATGAGCTGGTAGTAGGGTACAAAATTCAGCAATACAAGTCGGCGAAACGCCGACGTGGTGGTGTCTACCTTGGGCACCACCATCTCTTGGTAGCAGAGCGTGGTTTTTAGATTTGAGTGGTTCTTAGATTTGAGTATTTGATTAGTATTGTACAATTAATATTGTAATCTTGTTGGTTGTCCAAACGGGCAATACATATTAATTGGTTTTGATTGCTGATTTTAAACCGACTACCAGCTCATTTGTGGACCGATCTCCTTAACTAATTGTCATTGTATATGAAAAATTGAGGTTAAATTTCTTTGTTGTTCTAGTTAAGTTCTAGCATTTACCTACATTTGATTTTGGTTTGCTTTTTCATATCTTTGTTTTGCCCTTGACTATTTTGTTTGTTAAGTTGTAAACTTATACTTGAATTTGATTTGTTTAAAAAACTTTTTGCTGCTAAATGACTTTGCTGTTGTTGTAATACACTATATTGCTGTGTTAAGTTTTAGCATTTCCATTTGATTTTGTTTTGTTTGCCTCTGAATATTATGTTTGTTAAGTTATTGACTTAATACTTGATTTTAATTTGTTTGAAAAATCCTGTTGTTAAATGCCTTTGTTGTTCTAGTTAAGTTCTAGCATTTACACTTGATTTTGGTTTGTTTATATATTTTGTTCTGCCTTTGAAGTTCCTCCCGATCTGTTTTATTGTCTGCGGTTGTCGGTCTGTTTGTCCGTGTATTATTATAGTGTTTATTAATTTTGGTGCAAAATGGTCCCGGCAGTCAGCCCGCTTAGTGGTGCCCGCGCGGGCGCACAAAAGATTTTGAGATGGTTTGCTAGTGCCGTCGCTTTGGTAGACCGACCAGACCGAGAACAGGCTTTGTTAATTCGGCATGAGGGAGTACCTGCTCGCTTGAAGGAATTGGAGCAGCTTTTCGTTGCTCATCAACAATATCTGCTCGACCACCCAGCCGAGGGTGCCACTGAGTTGCGGGCAGTCGACCAATTTAATGCCGATTATGATCAGTGTTTTGAACAGGCGGATGTGATTATAAACAAGGCTCAGGCAATCCTATCCGCCCGGAGGGGTGAGTCATGCACGCCCGGGGAGGTCAAGCCTACCCCGGCCGGCTTGCTGGGCAGACTGCCCACTTTAGACATCCCAACCTTTGATGGGAACTTGGCTGCTTGGATGGGGTTCATTAACCTCTTTGATAGCTTGGTCCACTCGAGGGAGGACCTGTTCCCTAGCCAGAAATTGGCCTATTTGCTCTCTGCCTTACGTGGAGAGGCTGGTGTACTTGTCCAGCATCTACCTGTCAATGATGACAGTTATGATATTGCAAGGGCGTTGTTGACCGCCCGGTATCAGAATGTTCGCTTGCTAGCGGACACACATGTGGCTGCCATTTTAGGGTTGCCACGCGTATCGCGGGTCTCCTCATTAAGGAAGGAGATTTTGAACCCGCTGCTAAGCGCCATTAACGCGCTCAAACGACTTGATCTACCGGTGGACCAGTGGTCCTTTATTTTGCTCCACCTCATCCTCGATAAGCTTCCCATGGAGATGAAGGGGCGCTTTGAACAAAGGTATGGGGGCAATAGTGCTTCCTACCTACCCCCCTTTTCGGATCTCCTCAGATTTTTGGAGGATGAGTGTCGGATGACCGACCACTTGGATCTGGCTCCTATACCGGGACCGAGTACAGGCCGCTATGAGGCGACCCGGGCAGCGCCACGGAGAGAGCGCCGCCCGTACAAGCAATATACTGCAGTGCGGTAGAACTCTCCACACGGGGAGAGGCAGATGCCTTGCAAGTGTTGCAAGCGGGATGGCCATCGTTTGCCGGCCTGTCCCAAATTTGTTGGCCTACGCACCGAGGGGCGTAGAAATATGGCCAAGCAGCGGAATTGGTGCTACCGCTGCCTGGGGGCTCATATGGCATCGGCTTGCCCCCACCCACGAGGTTGCCACTGTTGTGGAGGGGCCCATCACCCCCTTTTGTGCTTCGACAATAGAGACACACGTGAGGTGGTGAGAGAGAGGGACTCGCACACGGGCGGGGGCCCTCCTAGGTCACCCACATCTCCGAGGAGGTCGGAGGGGCGTGCCACCCCTCCGCGGAGATTGGAGAGGCGCCCCCCCTCCCGTGAGAGGATTGGGCGCCCCACCCCCCCTACGGGCGGGGGGATCGACGCGCCGTTTATGAGGCGCCACCGCGGGATTGTGCCGCGGTTATTAGGGAGCCACGTCGGGAGCCGATACGCTTCTCTCCCCCTCTGATGGAGAGACCCCGGTTGTCACGGGCTCCCCCAACTTTCGCTCATCATGGGCACCGCCCGGCCCCTCGATGCAGCTTTGGTCGGGGTGTGTACATGCCGGATTGGGACCCGCTCGAGCGCCTTGAGCGCCCTATTCCTCCGCCGCGCACGCATTTTTCTTCGGACCCCCCTTCCCCCCCGTTGCGGGGAATGCGGGAGGATTTTCACTAAACCAACTGTCGGCTGCAACCCCCCCACAGGAGCAGGTGCTGTTACCAACAGCCTCCGTACAGGTGTGGGGCCCGAGGGGCACCTTTGTTTTAGTTCGCGCCCTTTTGGATACGGGAGCTCAGGGTTGCATTGCCTCCAGCTGGCTGGTCCGGCAGTTGAGTTTGAACACATCTCCATACCTTGAATCAGTACGAGGAATCGGAGACCTGCGGATCCCGGATCCGATCGGTCAGGTTTTGTTCTCCTTCTCCCCCCACTTCTCTTCAGCGCCCAAAATTGGCGCTACCGCGATTGTTTATGAAAAGGTTGTTGGTCAGCTTCCGCAACAGCACGTTTCGCGCGCTGTCGTTGATGCGACATCAGGATTGACCTTGGCTGACCCTTCCTTCCACCGAACCGGTCCGATTCACTTATTGCTCGGTGCCGATGTTCTAGGCCGCGTGTATTGTGGGAAGAGGAGAGAGTTACAGAAGGGTGGGCTGGTAGCCTTATTCACATCGCTTGGGTTTGTAGTGATGGGACCAGTTAGGCATAACCCACCATCTCCATCGGTGGACAGTTACATAACTGTTAGCTCCACCTTATCGGATGTCCTTCAACGGTTTTGGGAGGTGGAAGAGCCACCTACCGTGAAGCGAGTGAACCCCTTGGAAGAGGAGTGTGAGTTGTTCTACCAGAACAATACAGGTCGCCTTCACTCGGGACGGCTGATCACTCGTTTGCCCTTTTTGTCAGTTCGCCCCTCACTTGGCAGCTCCCGGCCGTTGGCCGAGAAGCGGCTGCTGTCCATGGAGCGTCGTATGAGTAGGAACTCCGACCTCAAACAGAAGTATGTCGACTTCATGCGAGAATATGAGCAACTGGGGCACATGTCGGTCTCGCGACTGGACTGGCGAAACGAGGAACATAATTTTCTTCCTCACCACGCGGTTTTGAAACCTTCCACCGGGAAGATACGCGTTGTTTTTGATGGGTCAGCTCCCACGTCTACCGGAGTTTCGCTGAATCAATGTCTGCATGCTGGACCGAAGTTGCACCACGAGGTGGGTGATGTATTGACCAACTTCCGTCGCCATGCCGTCGTCTTTGTGACCGATATCCGGATGATGTTTCGGCAGACTGTGATTCACCCGGACGATAGACGATATCAGCTCATATTATGGAGGGAGGATCCCAGAGATCCTATGCTAGTCTACGAGCTGAACACCAATACATACGGTTTGCGTTCGAGCCCCTTTGTGGCAATTCGCTCACTTGTGGAACTCGCTGAACGTGAGCGGTTACGATACCCTCGCGCATCCTTGGTTCTCAAGGAGGATGCATTTGTTGATGATATTTGTACGGGCTCCTCTAGTGTCGAGGAAGCCTTGATTTTGCGAGATGAACTAATTGCTCTTCTCGGGGCTGGTGGTTATGAACTGAGGAAGTGGATGTCCAACTCACCTCAGCTTTTGTGTGACTTGCCAGACGACCACCAGCAGGAGCCTCATATTTTTGAGAATGCCAACACTCCAGATTTACTGTCTGTTTTGGGAGTGCAATACAGACCTGTCCAGGACACGTTCACCTATCGATTGGAGCTGCCAAGCCCCAAGGTCTGGACGAAACGGTTGGTTTTGTCTACAGTAGCTCGTACCTTTGACCCAAATGGCTGGATTAGTCCCGTAGTGTTTTGGATGAAGTGCTTCCTACAGGAACTTTGGTCAGCCGAAGTGTCGTGGGATGAGCCCCTCTCGGGCCGTTTGCTGCGAGATTGGGAGTCCTTCATGTTGTCTCTCCCCGACATTAACCGTGTTAGTATCCCTAGACATATACTGCCTAAGGGACGGTTTACGGCCAGCCTTCATGGCTTTTGTGACGCGTCTGAGAGTGGATACGCAGCCGTCGTATATATCCGGACGGTCGATGATAGAGGAGCTGTTAAGCTCCACTTGCTAATTGCTAAGAGTAAGGTTGCTCCACTTCGGACTCGATTAACGATTCCGAAGTTAGAATTGTCTGGAGCTACTCTTCTGGTTCGGTTGATGAACCACGTTGTTGACACCCTGGGACGTAGTGTGGACTTTGAGTCGCTCTTTGCTTGGTCCGACAGTCAGGTTGTCCTATGTTGGATTAAGAACTCCGTCCACTCCCTGGAAGTATTTGTGGCTAATCGGGTATCCCAAATACAGGCCTCGAAGGCCACGTTGATTTGGCGCCACGTGCCAGGTGAAATAAACCCTGCTGACTGTGCATCACGTGGCAGCGAAGCCCCTCAGCTTATTGACCACACTCTGTGGTGGGGTCCCGAATGGTTGTTACAACCGTCTTGACCTTCCACACCAGCTGTGGTGAAGGTACCAAATCCGGGCTTGCGTGTTCACGCTGTCGAGACTATGGCGGCTCCACAGCGGGAATTTTTATTAGACCGCTACAGTTCTCTGGACAAGTTGCTCGGCGTGACCGCTTGGATAAGAAGATTTATACGAAATTGTCGCCGGCCTCAGGACAAAGATTTGTGTCCGGTCCTCTCACCGCAGGAGCGCCAAGATGCTCTTCTGCATTGGGTGCGTATGATCCAGTCTAGAGCGTTTGAACCGGAACTTAAGATTTTCCGTACCGGGACATCCAAATTAAAGGGGCCCTTGGTGCGTTTGACTCCCTTTCTGGATGATAAGGGATTGTTGCGTGTAGGAGGCCGATTGAGGCACGCTAACTTGCCTTATAGATCACGTCATCCCCTGTTGCTCCCCAAGGACGGACCATTGGTGCGATTGTTGATCATTGATCGCCATGTGAAGAATGCTCATGCCGGATGTAATGCATTGACCGCGCTCCTCCAACGGGAGTTTTGGATTTTGTCAGCGCGAAGAATAATCCGATCTGTTATCTTTCGATGTCTGCCCTGCTATCGTTTACGCCCCGAGACGATGCAGCCCCAAATGGGTGATTTGCCTGCTGATCGTGTGAATGAATCGATGACCTTCTTAGGAGTTGGAACTGATTTCGCGGGACCGTTCACTATAAAAACGTCGCGACTCCGTAATGCTAAGACTGAAAAGGCTTACTTATGTGTGTTTGTTTGTTTGGCCACTAAAGCCGTTCATTTGGAGGTGGTGAGTGCACTCACCATGGACGCCTTCTTAGCAGCGTTAGGCAGATTTGTCTCCCGCCGGGGACTGCCTTCTCTAATTCGGTCCGATTGTGGGACGAACTTCAAGGGCACTGATAGACATATAAGAGAAGTTTGTGAATTTTTAGATAAAAATAATATTGAGATCGGATCCACACTCTCCCGTAGGGGGGTAACATGGCGATACTCCCCGCCGTCTTGCCCTCACTGGGGAGGGATTTTTGAATCTGTTGTAAAGGCCGCCAAGACTCACCTTCGCCGCGTTATTGGGGAGACTATTCTCACGTTTGAGGAACTCGCGACGGTGTTTCATAAGATTGAGGCGGTTCTCAACTCGCGTCCGTTATGTCCGTTGTCTACCGACGCGAACGATTTGCAGGCCCTCACGCCGGGCCATTTCTTGATAGGCAGACCACTTAACGCCCTGCCCGAGTATCCTTATAGAGATGTCAATCCAGGACGCCTTTCGCGGTTTGAGTTGCTCCAGCAGCATACCCAGAGCTTCTGGCGCCGCTGGCACCTTGAATATTTACACATTTTGCAACAGCGCGTTAAGTGGTCAGATAAGACAAACCCACCGAGGGTTGGAGACCTCGTGTTAGTGAAGGACCCAAACCTGCCACCCTTACGTTGGCGTCGCGGACGCATTGTCCAACTTACTCTAGGGTCTGATGGTGTGCCCAGGTTTGCCGAGGTCCTAGTTGGGGATTCTGTTTTGAAGCGCGCGGTCGCTACTCTTTCTCGCCTCCCCTTAGACTGATTTGGCGGACAGTCCGGGACTGTCCGGAGCGGGGGGATGTGCACCACCATCTCTTGGTAGCAGAGCGTGGTTTTTAGATTTGAGTGGTTCTTAGATTTGAGTATTTGATTAGTATTGTACAATTAATATTGTAATCTTGTTGGTTGTCCAAACGGGCAATACATATTAATTGGTTTTGATTGCTGATTTTAAACCGACTACCAGCTCATTTGTGGACCGATCTCCTTAACTAATTGTCATTGTATATGAAAAATTGAGGTTAAATGTCTTTTGTTGTTCTAGTTAAGTTCTAGCATTTACCTACATTTGATTTTGGTTTGTTTTTTCATATCTTTGTTTTGCCCTTGACTATTTTGTTTGTTAAGTTGTAAACTTATACTTGAATTTGATTTGTTTAAAAAATTTTTTGCTGCTAAATGACTTTGCTGTTGTTGTAATATACTATATTGCTGTGTTAAGTTTTAGCATTTCCATTTGATTTTGTTTTGTTTGCCTCTGAATATTATGTTTGTTAAGTTATTGACTTAATACTTGATTTTAATTTGTTTGAAAAATCCTGTTGTTAAATGCCTTTGTTGTTCTAGTTAAGTTCTAGCATTTACACTTGGTTTTGGTTTGTTTATATATTTTGTTCTGCCTTTGAAGTTCCTCCCGATCTGTTTTATTGTCTGCGGTTGTCGGTCTGTTTGTCCGTGTATTATTATAGTGTTTATTAATTTTGGTGCAAAATGGTCCCGCCAGTCAGCCCGCTTAGTGGTGCCCGCGCGGGTGCACAAAAGATTTTGAGATGGTTTGCTAGTGCCGTCGCTTTGGTAGACCGACCAGACCGAGAACAGGCCTTGTTAATTCGGCATGAGGGAGTACCTGCTCGCTTGAAGGAATTGGAGCAGCTTTTTGTTGTTCATCAACAATATTTGCTCGACCACCCAGCCGAGGGTGCCGCTGAGTTGCGGGCAGTCGACCAATTTAATGCCGATTATGATCAGTGTTTTGAACAGGCGGATGTGATCATAAACAAGGCTCAGGCTATCCTATTCGCCCGGAGGGGTGAGTCGTGCACGCCCGGGGAGGTCAAGCCTACCCCGGCCGGCTTGCTGGGCAGACTGCCCACTTTAGACATCCCAACCTTTGATGGGAACTTGGCTGCTTGGATGGGGTTCATTAACCTCTTTGATAGCCTGGTTCACTCGAGGGACGACCTGTTCCCTAGCCAGAAATTGGCCTATTTGCTCTCTGCCTTACGTGGAGAGGCTGGTGTGCTTGTCCAGCATCTACCTGTCAACGATGACAGTTATGATATTGCAAGGGCGTTGTTAACCGCCCGGTATCAGAATGTTCGCTTGCTAGCGGACACACATGTGGCTGCCATTTTAGGGCTGCCACGAGTATCGCGGGTCTCCTCATTGAGGAAGGAGATTTTGAACCCGCTGCTAAGCGCTATTAACGCGCTCAAACGACTTGATCTACCGGTGGACCAGTGGTCCTTTATTTTGCTCCACCTCATCCTCGATAAGCTTCCCATGGAGATGAAGGGGCGCTTTGAACAAAGGTATGGGGGCAATAGTGCCTCGTACCTCCCCCCCTTCTCGGATCTCCTCAGATTTTTGGAGGATGAGTGTCGGATGACCGACCACTTGGATCTGGCTCCTATACCGGGACCGAGTACAGGCCGCTATGAGGCGACCCGGGCAGCGCCACGGAGAGAGCGCCGCCCGTACAAGCAGTATACTGCAGTGCGGCAGAGCTCTCCACACGGGGAGAGGCCGAGGCCTTGCAAGTGTTGCAAGCGGGATGGCCATCGTTTGCCGGCCTGTCCCAAATTTGTTGGCCTACGCACCGAGGGGCGTAGAAATATGGCCAAGCAGCGGAATTGGTGCTACCGCTGCCTGGGGGCTCATATGGCATCGGCTTGCCCCCACCCACGAGATTGCCACTGTTGTGGAGGGGCCCATCACCCCCTTTTGTGCTTCGACAATAGAGACACTCGTGAGGTGGTGAGAGAGAGGGACTCGCACACGGGCGGGGGCCCTCCTAGGTCACCCACATCTCCGAGGAGATCGGAGGGGCGTGCCACCCCTCCGCGGAGATTGGAGAGGCGCCCCCCCTCCCGTGAGAGGATTGGGCGCCCCACCCCCCCTACGGGCGGGGGGGATCGACGCGGCGTTTATGAGGCGCCACCGCGGGATTGTGCCGCGGTTATTAGGGAGCCACGTCGGGAGCCGATACGCTTCTCTCCCCCTCTGATGGAGAGACCCCGGTTGTCACGGGCTCCCCCAACTTTCGCCCATCATGGGCACCGCCCGGCCCCTCGATGCAGCTTTGGTCGGGGTGTGTACATGCCGGATTGGGACCCGCTCGAGCGCCTTGAGCGCCCTATTCCTCCGCCGCGCACGCATTTTTCTTCGGACCCCCCTTCCCCCCCGTTGCGGGGAATGCGGGAGGATTTTCACTAAACCAACTGTCGGCTGCAACCCCCCCACAGGAGCAGGTGCTGTTACCAACAGCCTCCGTACAGGTGTGGGGCCCGAGGGGCACCTTTGTTTTAGTTCGCGCCCTTTTGGATACGGGAGCTCAGGGTTGCATTGCCTCCAGCTGGCTGGTCCGGCAGTTGAGTTTGAACACATCTCCATACCTTGAATCGGTACGAGGAATCGGAGACCTGCGGATCCCGGATCCGATCGGTCAGGTTTTGTTCTCCTTCTCCCCCCACTTCTCTTCAGCGCCCAAAATTGGCGCTACCGCGATTGTTTATGAGAAGGTTGTTGGTCAGCTTCCGCAACAGCACGTTTCGCGCGCTGTCGTTGATGCGACATCAGGACTGACCTTGGCTGACCCTTCCTTCCACCGAACCGGTCCGATTCACTTATTGCTCGGTGCCGATGTTCTAGGCCGCGTGTATTGTGGGAAATGGAGAGAGTTACAGACGGGTGGGCTGGTAGCCTTATCTACATCGCTTGGGTTTGTAGTGATGGGACCAGTTAGGCATAACCCACCATCTCCATCGGTGGACAGTTACATAACTGTTAGCTCCACCTTATCGGATGTCCTTCAACGGTTTTGGGAGGTGGAAGAGCCACCTACCGTGAAGCGAGTGAACCCCTTGGAAGAGGAGTGTGAGTTGTTCTACCAGAACAATACAGGTCGCCTTCACTCGGGACGGCTGATCACTCGTTTGCCCTTTTTGTCAGTTCGCCCCTCACTTGGCAGCTCCCGGCCGTTGGCCGAGAAGCGGCTGCTGTCCATGGAGCGTCGTATGAGTAGGAACTCCGACCTCAAACAGAAGTATGTCGACTTCATGCGAGAATATGAGCAACTGGGGCACATGTCGGTCTCGCGACTGGACTGGCGAAACGAGGAACATAATTTTCTTCCTCACCACGCGGTTTTGAAACCTTCCACCGGGAAGATACGCGTTGTTTTTGATGGGTCAGCTCCCACGTCTACCGGAGTTTCGCTGAATCAATGTCTGCATGCTGGACCGAAGTTGCACCACGAGGTGGGTGATGTATTGACCAACTTCCGTCGCCATGCCGTCGTCTTTGTGACCGATATCCGGATCATGTTTCGGCAGACTGTGATTCACCCGGACGATAGACGATATCAGCTCATATTATGGAGGGAGGATCCCAGAGATCCCATGCTAGTCTACGAGCTGAACACCAATACATACGGTCTGCGTTCGAGCCCCTTTGTGGCAATTCGCTCACTTGTGGAACTCGCTGAACGTGAGCGGTTACGATACCCTCGCGCATCCTTGGTTCTCAAGGAGGATGCATTTGTGGATAAACTCAAACTCAAACTCAAACTCAAAAATCTTTATTCAATATAGACCTTTACAGGCACTTATTGACGTCAAAATAAAAGCATAAAAATCTTCAACCAAGAATCTAATTAACTAAATTATTTAATCCTTGTATGTACACACACCCCAACCATTATTAAGATGTGTGCAAATACAAGTAAAATTAAAAAAAAAAAAAAAATTGACTCTACACCTGTTCGGAAATTGGGAGAGCCTTCTCAAGAAGAACAGGCAAGAAACTCGGAAGGTCTTGTATTTTTTTTTGTCTCCTCTTTTAAAATGCCAACATTACAATATTATATTTCACATACATTTTTTTAAATAATATAGAAATGCCTGTCAGTGTGAGTGGAACAGTTACTCGAATGAAATTTATCCCACTATCACAAAGTGTTAACACCCTTTAAACGTCAATTATCACATTTTTTGTCAATCCCAAGCAGTTTTATCTGTCATATAATCAGACACTTTATAATATGCTTTTTTCATAAGTGCGCCCTTGATAGCGACTTTAAATTTATTCAAGTTAAGTGCTTTAATATTATTTGGGATTTTATTGTAGAAACGTACACAAAGGCCTTTGAAAGAATTATTAATTTTTTTAAGCCTAGTATTTGGTAACGCTGACATATTCTTTTGCCTAGTATTTACTGAATGAATATCACTGTTTTTACAAAACGAATGTATATTTTTATGAACATATACTATATTCTCGTAAATATATTGCGACGCGACGGTCATAATACCAATTTCTTTAAATTTTTCTCTCAAAGAGTCTCTTATTTTAAGGTTATAAATAGCACGAATAGCCCTTTTTTGCAGCACAAAAACAGTCTGAATGTCGGCAGCATTTCCCCACAGCAAAATGCCATACGACATCACACTATGAAAATAGGCAAAGTATACAAGTCTTGCTGTATCAACATCAGTCAGCTGACGTATTTTCCATACAGCGTAGGCTGCAGAACTAAGTCTCTTCGACAATTTATCAATATGTGGGCCCCACTGAAGCTTTGAATCTAAAGTAATACCAAGAAATACTACGGTATCCACAAGGTCCACATTTTTATGCTTTATGTTAACAGTGGTGTGAACCTCTTTAACATTGGGTAAAACAAATTTTATACATTTAGTTTTCCCTTCATTGAGGCACAAGTTATTCGCATTAAACCAGTAAACTATTCTTGAGATAGAACTATTTACATAGTCATAAATTTGCAATCGTCTTTTAATTTTAAACATAAGTGAAGTATCATCTGCAAATAATACAATCTCATGCCTGTCTTGTACAAAAGCAGGCAAGTCATTTATATATATTAAAAATAGAAAAGGACCAAGAATTGAACCCTGCGGAACTCCCATTTTAACCGAGGCGCCCTGGGACCTCTCCCCGTTGACGTCTACTTTCTGAATCCTCTCAGTCAAATAGGAGATGAGTAAATCCAGAACAGTGTCGCGAAATCCATAGTAGTGTAATTTCCTGATCAGGGTGTCATGATGAACGCAATCAAACGCCTTGGACAAGTCACAAAAAACGCCCAGCGCATCATGTGAGTCCTCCCAGGCCTCATATATATTTTGTATTAACTCAACACCAGCATCAGTTGTTGAGCGACCCTTTCTAAAACCAAATTGTTTACAGTGTAGAAGATTATTTCTGTTAAAAAAGCTTTGCATTTGTTCCAACATTATTTTTTCAAAGATTTTGCTAAAAGTAGGTAGCACAGAGATAGGTCTAAAATTATTGGGGTCTGATGTGCTACCAGATTTATGTAATGGAATAATTTTACTCAGTTTCATTAGATCAGGAAACACACCACAGTCAATGCAATCATTAAAAATACTAGCAAGTATTGGAGCTATTGTTTCTATTACAGATTGGGAAACATCTACAGAGTTGCCCCACAGATCCACGGTTTTCTTTTTATTCAGCGTTTTAAATGACTTTATTAAATCATTTGCACAAATATGGGCAAATTTAAATTTATCATCACAAGTTTTAACATAATCTTTTAGAATAGATTCGGCTACAGTGGGGGAGGAATCCAAAGATTTTGTGATTGAAACTGGAATGTCAGTAAAGATTTTTTCAAATTCTGTAGCTACCTCAATATCTACTGTAACTTTCTTATTTTCAATATTTAAACAAAAATTGTTGTTATTAGTTTTTACTCTTCCGGTTTCATTATTAATAATGTTCCATGTCGTTTTAATTTTGTCACTACTATTTTTTATTTTAGAGCTTAAATAATTGGACTTTGCAAATTTACAAACTTTTTTAAATACTTTGGAATAAGTTTTTACATACAATTTAAATTGATCACTAGTATTTAATGAACGCTCATTGTAAAGTTCATAAAGTTTTATTCTGCTTTTGTGAATACCTGGTGTGGCCCATTCACTAAAAGCTAATCTACCATTGACTGAGATGGTTTTTGGAACAAAGATATTTTTAAATTCACAACAAAATGTGTTAAAAAAGTTTTCATACAATTTATTTGGGTCTTCGTCATAATCAATATACTTTAAATTAATACCAAGATTATTATTGAAACGCTCCAAGCGGCCAGCAGTCTTTGGTACAACAGTGATATTCTTTTTCGCCATAAGCTTACATTTGTAAGGTATAGTAACAAATTGACCAGAGTGGTCAGATTCTAAGTTATTAAAAACATTTTGTGCTAATGGTTCTATGTCAGTATAAATATTATCAATGCATGTGGCAGAAAACTCAGTAATTCGTGTTGGCTCCAGAAATAAGTTTTTAAGATTATATGACTGAAACAAATTTTTAATTCTCATACATAAACTAGAGTTTTCTAATAAGTTAATATTAAAATCTCCACAGACTAATATTTGTTTGCCTTGCTTACAGACTTTATTTAAAACTTCATCCATTATATTTTCAAAGTGGTCATACAATCCCGAAGGAGGCCTGTATACGCTCACTACAATAATCTGGTCCAACTCTACACAGGCAATTTCTATTGTTCGTTCAACTGAGAGGTTCACAATATCTTTACGATCTTTATATTTAAGCTTTTTATTTAATATGATTAATGAGCCACCGCGAATTGCATTTTCTCGACTGAACGAACTACCAACCTGGTGGTTGCTAAAATTAAACATGAACTGGTAGCTTTTAAGCCAATGTTCGGTTATACAAAAAATATCTACTTTACTACTGTTCATGAATAACTCAACTTCCAGATCTTTGCCCATCATTCCTTGCATGTTCTGGTGCACCAGGTTGATAAAATTTACATGTTTATTATATTCAAATGGGTCTTCCAGTACATTATCTAATAAACAATGATGATATTTGTACGGGCTCCTCTAGTGTCGAGGAAGCCTTGATTTTGCGAGATGAACTAATTGCTCTTCTCGGGGCTGGTGGTTATGAACTGAGGAAGTGGATGTCCAACTCACCTCAGCTTTTGTGTGACTTGCCAGACGACCACCAGCAGGAGCCTCATATTTTTGAGAATGCCAACACTCCAGATTTACTGTCTGTTTTGGGAGTGCAATACAGACCTGTCCAGGACACGTTCACCTATCGATTGGAGCTGCCAAGCCCCAAGGTCTGGACGAAACGGTTAGTTTTGTCTACAGTAGCTCGTACCTTTGACCCAAATGGCTGGATTAGTCCCGTAGTGTTTTGGATGAAGTGCTTCCTACAGGAACTTTGGTCAGCCGAAGTGTCGTGGGATGAGCCCCTCTCGGGCCGTTTGCTGCGAGATGGGAGTCCTTCATGTCGTCTCTCCCCGACATTAACGGTGTTAGTATCCCTAGACATATACTGCCTAAGGGACGGTTTACGGCCAGCCTTCATGGCTTTTGTGACGCGTCTGAGAGTGGATACGCAGCCGTCGTATATATCCGGACGGTCGATGATAGAGGAGCTGTTAAGCTCCACTTGCTAATTGCTAAGAGTAAGGTTGCTCCACTTCGGACTCGATTAACGATTCCGAAGTTAGAATTGTCTGGAGCTACTCTTCTGGTTCGGTTGATGAACCACGTTGTTGACACCCTGGGACGTAGTGTGGACTTTGAGTCGCTCTTTGCTTGGTCCGACAGTCAGGTTGTCCTGTGTTGGGTTAAGAACTCCGTCCACTCCCTGGAAGTATTTGTGGCCAATCGGGTATCCCAAATACAGGCCTCGAAGGCCACGTTGATTTGGCGCCACGTGCCAGGTGAAATAAACCCTGCTGACTGTGCATCACGTGGCAGCGAAGCCCCTCAGCTTATTGACCACACTCTGTGGTGGGGTCCCGAATGGTTGTTACAGCCGTCCTGGCCTTCCACACCAGCTGTGGTGAAGGTACCAAATCCCGGCTTGCGTGTTCACGCTGTCGAGACTATGGCGGCTCCAGAGCGGGAATTTTTATTAGACCGCTACAGTTCTCTGGACAAGTTGCTCGGCGTGACCGCTTGGATAAGAAGATTTATACGAAATTGTCGCCGGCCTCAGGACAAAGATTTGTGTCCGGTCCTCTCTCCGCAGGAGCGCCAAGATGCTCTTTTGCATTGGGTGCGTATGACCCAGTCTAGAGCGTTTGAACCGGAACTTAAGATTTTCCGTACCGGGACGTCCAAATTGAAGGGACCCTTGGTGCGTTTGACTCCCTTTCTGGATGATAAGGGACTGTTGCGTGTAGGAGGCCGACTGAGGCACGCTAACTTGCCTTATAGATCACGTCATCCCCTGTTGCTCCCCAAGGACGGACCATTGGTGCGATTGTTGATCATTGATCGCCATGTGAAGAATGCTCATGCCGGATGTAATGCATTGACCGCGCTCCTCCAACGGGAGTTTTGGATTTTGTCAGCGCGAAGAATAATCCGATCTGTTATATTTCGATGTCTGCCCTGCTATCGTTTACGCCCCGAGACGATGCAGCCCCAAATGGGTGATTTGCCTGCTGATCGTGTGAATGAATCGATGACCTTCTTAGGAGTTGGAACTGATTTTGCGGGACCATTCACTATAAAAACGTCGCGACTCCGTAATGCTAAGACTGAAAAGGCTTACTTGTGTGTGTTTGTTTGTTTGGCCACTAAAGCCGTTCATTTGGAGGTGGTGAGTGCGCTCACCATGGACGCCTTCTTAGCAGCGTTAGGCAGATTTGTCTCCCGCCGGGGACTGCCTTCTCTAATTCGGTCCGATTGTGGGACGAACTTCAAGGGCACTGATAGACATATAAGAGAAGTTTGTGAATTTTTAGATAAAAATAATATTGAGATCGGATCCACACTCTCCCGTAGGGGGGTAACATGGCGATACTCCCCGCCGTCTTGCCCTCACTGGGGAGGGATTTTTGAATCTGTTGTAAAGGCCGCCAAGACTCACCTTCGCCGCGTTATTGGGGAGACTATTCTCACGTTCGAGGAACTCGCGACGGTGTTTCATAAGATTGAGGCGGTTCTCAACTTGCGTCCGTTATGTCCGTTGTCTACCGACGCGAACGATTTGCAGGCCCTCACGCCGGGCCATTTCTTGATAGGCATACCACTTAACGCCCTGCCCGAGTATCCTTATAGAGATGTCAATCCAGGACGCCTTTCGCGGTTTGAGTTGCTCCAGCAGCTTACCCAGAGCTTCTGGCGCCGCTGGCACCTTGAATATTTACACATTTTGCAACAGCGCGTTAAGTGGTCAGATAAGACAAACCCACCGAGGGTTGGAGACCTCGTGTTAGTGAAGGACCCAAACCTGCCACCCTTACGTTGGCGTCGCGGACGCATTGTCCAACTTACTCTAGGGTCTGATGGTGTGCCCAGGTTTGCCGAGGTCCTAGTTGGGGATTCTGTTTTGAAGCGCGCGGTCGCTACTCTTTCTCGCCTCCCCTTAGACTGATTTGGCGGACAGTCCGGGACTGTCCGGAGCGAGGGGATGTTCACGCTCGAGGAAGAGCGAGTGGCAACACTGCATTTGTGGTCTGTGCAGTGAGAGCTTTTTTTGGCGGCCGGCCGCATGTGACATGTCAGTTGAGTTGAGTCGAAATGTCACGACATTGAATTAGGTTAGGATGATGTCCGGGCATCCATAAAATATAATACACAGTATATAACTAGCAAATTGTATTTTGCGCGGCGCACCTAATATCGGGGTGCGAAAGCCCGCTTTGTGTTGTGCAACGGTGTCAAAATCGCGTGTGTGAGCCGTGGTGGCCTAATAGGCATTTGTAGTGCTCCGGTCTCCACCGGTGGATCCACTGCAGAACTTCAGGAGCCGCGACTTCCTTCGAGCTAGCTCAGGAAGTCCACCGGCTACGGAGGAGACGGACGGAGACAATTGGAATCGGGGTAAGCCACCATGCTTTCTATGAGCTGGTAGTAGGGTACAAAATTCAGCAATACAAGTCGGCGAAACGCCGACGTGGTGGTGTCTACCTTGGGCACCACCAGGTTCCGTACCTCAAAAGAAACACTGAACCATTATAGGATCACTTTATTGTCCGTTTGTCTTTCAAGACTATCTTTGAAACGCGTGAAGGTATCGAATTGAAATTAAAACCATATAATTACTCAGTTCTACACTTACAAGTTCTAGTCCCTTGAAGATGTGAAAAAATCAAACTTCTAAGGTAACAAAAAAAGGTACGGCCGCTTATGTCGCCAAAAACGTATATTTCGACATTCTCACGGGCATCAAAATGTATAGGGTACTTTTCGTTGATCTAGCTAGAACTATGAAATTTGTGAAGCTATATAGTCTTACACTACAATTCAGAGAAAATCTCAAACTTCACATTTGTAATTAAATCATAAAAAATTTAGTCTCTATTTAAAGTATAACCTACAATTTTATACGGGACCCTCGGTGGGCGAGTCCGACTCGCACTTCCCGCTTTTAGTCTCATGAACGGCCAGCCTGACCATACCAAAGAGACAGCAGCACATACACAGCAGCTATTAGCTGGTGTTACGCGCCACACCGCCTCAGCCAATCGCAAGCCAGCCGAAGCCAGCCAATCAGAGCCAAGCACGTGCAGCCATGTGCCAGCCAGCCCAAGCCAGCCAATCAGAGCCAAGCACGTGCAGCCATGTGCCAGCCAGCCCAAGCCAGCCAATCAGAGCCAAGCCAAGCTAGCGCCTTACTATCGGAGAAACTATAAAATGCCGCGCCATCTCATATTTAGATCACTTCTCTGTTTTACTGTTGCTAAGACGGAACTCTGCCCGATTGTAAATCGAAATTAAATCAGTGTGATTCTGCAACGTCTACTTTTTATTTTATCACGTTACATATCAGAAGTGGGATAATTATTTAAAAAAAACCCTAAAACGTAGTTACGTCAATGCGTCGAGTGTAGGCCGCCTGGTCCGTCCGCACAAATGGGGTAAATCTCCGCGTGAAGATTCATCCGAGACAACTAGTGAAAACGAAGACAAAGTTTCGCCACCAGCCTCGCCTTCAGCTCGAAAAATCCTACGCAAGCTTTTGAAATCAGAGGTACAAAAGGCCATGAGTTCTTTAAATTACGAAATACCCTCCGTCACTACAAGAAAAGAACCCCGCAGCCTTGCTAATCCCCGAGTTCGACCCGGATAGCGAAGAGTATACTACTGCGACGGCATGGCTCACAAAAAAAATTGATTAACTTGGTGAAATTCATATGGATGGTGCGAAAACACGAAGTCGTTTCATCTGCAAGATAGAATAAGGAGGTCAAGCAAGAAGATGGTACAACCGGCTGGATGAATACGATTACTCTTGGGAAGACTGGAAGCAAATGTTGATACGTGCATTTCCCAGACATCGCAAATATGGATTCGATGACCAAATATTATCAGGACAAAGTCGCCATGTGTTTTCGGTGTAAGTTGTCAGACAGCGCAGTTGTCTCATGCATTATTCGCGGTCTACCACCACCAGCACAAGCGAATGCTAGAGCATATCACTGCGAGCGACCCGAAGAATTATACGAAGGCTTCCTATGTGTGATGGATGACTACCAGCCACCGTCAATTTGGATTGGAACAAGCCCGTCAAGTAACGATGTCGTCAGCCGACAAGGAAACAAAAAAATGTCTGCCTCGTTAGCAAGAAGCAGGGCGAAGTGCTGAGCAGAGCCACCAGCTGCACTACTACACCGCCTTCGGAGGTTCAGGTTAGCCCACATTATTTTATTGCACTACCTTTGTAGCCAAAATAATCTATTGCACACTAGCCAAGCCAATATTAGCACAATCGGGGCATCAAACATAGAGGAAATCAGTTCAGATCTATTGAATAAAAACCGATTATGATTATTTGATTGCTTTACTAATCAATTTCCCTGAATATTTTGCGAGTAAAATACAAGACTTAGGATGTACAGATTTATTAAACATAAAAATAAAGTTAACAAGTGAACAGCCTATATACCGTCAACCTTACAGCTTGTCGCACAGTCAGTAGTTAGATTCAAAGTGTCTGAATTGCTAGACGCAGGTATAGTTCAAGAATCTGAATCATGTTTTGCTTCTCCCGTAATTCGTAAAAAAAAAGAACGGCGATAGTAGACTTTGTGTTGACCCTTGCCTAATATCGATGATTAGGTCTCCAAATTAGCCGTTAAGAATTTCTTTACGAGTCTTAATTTGGCACAAAGTTACCATCAGGTCAAAATCGACCCTGCAGATAACCACAAAACAGCCTTTATAACGCCACATTGGTATTTGAATATACGCGTGTTCCGTTTGGCTTAGATAACGCACCGTCTGTTGTTATACGAATAATGAATAAGGTTGTAGATTCAATACGAAATTCCAATCACAAAAGGCGGTAGTTCAAAAACCCACAATGACTTTCCCGATAAATATGAAATTTTAGCATTCTTAGACAATTTGTTGCTACCCTCTTTTGATGTTCAGTCAGGTTTAGATATTTTACAAAAAGGAAAATTTAAAGTGAAATGTTAGTCACTTACTTCATTTTTATAAAACAAAATTACATACTTAGGACATGAGATATCTTCGAATGGCATTCAACCAGGTGAATCAAAATTGTAAGCAGTGTCACAGTTTCCTACCCCTAGTAAGTGTTCATAAAATACGTCAATTTATAGGGCTATGTAGCTATTTCCGTAAATTTATTAAAAGCTTCGCAATTTAATTGCTCGCCCTTTAACAGATTTAACAAAGAAAAACGCAGTTATGGAAATGGGGCACTGAACAAGTCGATAGTTTTCAACAATTAAAACTGTGTTTGTGTACAAGGCCAATACTGGCTTTATATGACCCTGTATTACCAACTGAGATTCACACCGATGCATGCAAATCCGGTATCGCAGGTATTTTTTTTGCAAAAATACACTGATAATTCCCTTAGGCCTGTCATGTATTTCAGTAGGGCAACGAGTAAAGAAGAAAGTATATACCACAGTTACGAGCTTGAAACGCTTGCCGTAGTAGTATCTATGTGTATTGAGTGTATTATAGAAGGGATACATGTAAAAGTGGTAACTGACTGTACTGCCGTTCGCGCCACCCTTACTAAACGTGACATTATCCCACGTATTGCTAGGTGGTGGCTGTCAATACAAGATTTTGACATGAGTGTACAATATGGTCTGGGGAAAAAATTTAACACGTAGACGCGTTGAGTAGAAATCCCGTCGATGCTATTAATGTCAACCGCCTTGAAGTGTCAGACGGGTTCTATACAGTCCAGCATGTCGATTCTATAAAATACAAACAAAATCCCGCATCTCACTTCGACGTTCACACTCACTTCGCTTTAGGTCTTGAATGACATTCAGATGAATTCGAGTTCAAGAGCGAAGTGTGCGTCGAAGTGATGACGGAATTCCGTTACAGAATGCCGATTCAAACGTCATGTCATAGAAAATCTCACGTTTGCGTGATTCGTTTCGCGGTCACGCTCGCACGAGTGGCGCTAGTGTAGAAACGAGATTAGAATGATTATACAGAATACCAATTCATGAACTCACCGCGGATTCAGATTCGAATTTTACTTACAGTTCTTATAGAATCGCTCTGCTGTACCAGAATGACAAGTTAAGGGGTATCATTGTTCAGCTTAAAGATAGCTCAGCTGCCCCTGATATAAACAACAACTATGTGCTCTCAGATGATAGACTCTATAGGAAGACATTGTATGGTAATCGCCTCGTAGTGTCTGCATTGATCAGATAGACTAGTTCAGATGCACCACAATGATATAAGTCGTGTAGGCTTTCAAAAATGTATAGATTTAATAAAGAGGGAGTAAATGGTACATTGTTCCCTATTCCGAAACCCACAGAACCCATGGTCATGGTTCATGTCGACCATATGCCCCTTTTGTAGAACAGCAAAAGGTTATCAATATATGTTGGTTATTACAGACTAGCTTCTGCCCGCGACTTCGTCTGCGTGGACTTTAATTTTGAATAATTTTTAATTTTCCCTCGGGAACTACTTAAGGAATCGGGATAAAAGGTAGCCTATGTCACGTTCTTTTCCATGTCAAAGGCTACATGCATGCCAAATTTCATCCAAATCCGTTCAGCCGTTTTTGAGTGATTGAGTAACATACATCCAAATATCCAAACATCCACACTTTCACGTTTATAATATTATTAGGAAGTAGGATAATTTCTCTAAATTTGTTATTGCTGAGCCCCCCCACGGTCAATTCAGTAAAAAACAATAAGAACACTTTAAAAAATACTTAGTTTATTTGGTTACCCTCATAAACTTGTCAGTGATCATGGCAAAGCTTTAACCAGCAGATATTAAAAAAAAATTCAACTGACAAGCAATTTAAGTACATTTTGACATCTGTTGCATGTCCACGAGCCAATGGTTAAGTGGAACCGGATCTTACTGAATGCGTTACGTGCGATTGATCCTAGCCAGACTTCTAATAATTGGGCCAATAGCTTACCTGACATTATTTGGGGTGTTAATAATACTGTAAATGAAAGTACAACATAGTCGTATAGCCCTATGATTTGATGTTATGAAAGTAATAATGAATAATGTTGAAATCAGGCGTAATAATAGATCTAGTGCGCGATTAAAATTAGAAAGCCATAAGATGAAGCGTAACTTCGATAAAAAAAAGGAAAACTAGTCGAATTTACAGAAAGGGAGATTTAGTTCTTTGGCGGCAAGCACCCACAAGTAGTGTAACAAGAGTGAGTACTAAGCTTGATGATATTTACTCTGGCCCATATATCATTACTAAGGCGTGGGTAATGACATATACGGAATCCTCAGTATAAGGGGTTCCGAGGCTACAAGGCCTTTACTAGCCTGATTGCATCGGACTCTTGAGGTCCTATCACAAAAACACAGTACCCTATATCATACAGTGCCAGTAGCTCTGATGACCAGCTTGAAACCGAAGATCTCATTGACCTACTTGAAAGCTAACCACGTGTTTTTCCATTGCGGGAGCAATGATTGTTTCAGGACGGCCGACTGTTACGCGCCACACCGCCTCAGCCAATCGCAAGCCAGCCGAAGCCAGCCAATCAGAGCCAAGCACGTGCAGCCATGTGCCAGCCAGCCCAAGCCAGCCAATCAGAGCCAAGCACGTGCAGCCATGTGCCAGCCAGCCCAAGCCAGCCAATCAGAGCCAAGCCAAGCTAGTGCCTTACTATCGGAGAAACTATAAAATGCCGCGCCATCTCATATTTAGATCACTTCTCTGTTTTACTGTTGCTAAGACGGAACTCTGCCCGATTGTAAATCGAAATTAAATCAGTGTGATTCTGCAACGTCTACTTTTTATTTTATCACGTTACACTGGATAAGTTACATAAGAAAATCAACCTTTAATTATTTATGTTATATTTCTCGTAATAAAGACATTTTAGTATTAGGGATCTATTAAATACCTACATAATATAATTATCGACGTTGAAACTAGGTGAGTGATGAGCACGACATCACATGGGAAAAGAACTGGCAAGCGAGAATTAGTGACGACCTACAAAATTTAGAAACATCTTGCATATACGTGTCTCTGTCTAACTTCTATTAGCAGCGCCTAATGTCAAAGTGAGTCAAATATATTAAGTTCAGTAGCTATTTTTGCTAGGTTTCTATGCTTTAGTTATTCTTCTGAGCCTGAACCACCATCATTCCGTCAGTCACATTGACATATTGTCAGGCATAATATGTCAATATGACTTATAGTAATTACTAATAACTATTGTTGGTTTGAATGAAACCCTTTTAACGACAGAGACGGACTTATTCGTCAACTGGCGAGCGCAAAACTCGCGAGCGCTAGCCAGTTGGCACCTTCCAATTTTACCTATTTTTTTTGTCGTCAACTCGCTCGATGGTGGAATCTGACATATTTATGTACAGTTAGCTACAAAAATGTTTAAGTAAATTTAAAGTAGGTACCTTTTTTAAATGTTTAAGACAATTAATACGACGTAAGTTTAAAATAAAACAAAACATAGTTTTGAGATAAATATATAAATCAACATGACAAAAAACCAATTCTATTAACTGTCCAAAACTAAGCAATGTGAGTGAAGTTCACTATGAATGTTCTTTAAGAAACTTAATTTAATACCCCTTCCTTGCTTATATACGGTGTTTCATAATAACCAATAAATAATCAATTCTTTATCGAAAACTAATTATTAAATTGTGTTTACCCGTAATGTCATTCAACCCAAAATTTTCATGTAAATCATAGACATAATGATGATACTATGATATACATGAAAATTTTGGGTTGAATGACATTACGTGTAAACACATTTTAATAATTAGTTTTAGATGAGGAATTAATTATTTATTGGTTATTATGAAACACCGTGTATATATTTGAAATGGCAAAATTTGTAAAACAATGTAACTGTTGTTATATGTGTATCTCTATATTATAATAAGTTACCACAAAATTTTAAATATTTAACATTTAATAAAATTAAAATTGAGGGTTGCTATGTAAATTATTTTATTCTGTAAAAGAATTTTTTGATAATAATTAGTTTTAGTATTAGTTTTAAACTTTTATTGTAACACATATTTACATGTTATCGTAGTATAACTAGAAAATGTTGAACCCTCTTAAAGCTGACCATCTGCAACTATACTCACCATTTTCTATTGTGAATGAATAAATGATTTTGATTTTTATGATTTTGAACAATTGCATTTAGCCGGGTAGCACCTGCCATTGCTATTGCTGATACGAGTGCAATTTCTTCTCGATATTTTTTGTGAAAATTATAGTGTTTGTTAAGTTTTAAAGTTAAGTATACGTTTCACATTAAAAGACGTAAGTATAATACTTATTTTAACTAAGTAAAATCATAGTTAAAGATTAACGGTTTTATTTCTATAGTTTCTCTACAAGTGGCAGTATTATATGCTTAATTTTTATTATAAAAACCAAAGCACGCTTAAACATGCTAATGGGCAGAGCAACGTTCTGGTCCGAAAATGAAAACGAAATGCATTTATACATATTTCGAAACATCGTAAACATAATAGATATTAAAATTCAATTCCAACCCAGAAAACAAAACACAAACACTTTAGTTACCAACCTTCTAACCCAGGCAAAGCAGCGGGCAATAGCTAGTTTTTTATAGTTTTTGGTTTCAATCTGTTTTTATTTGACTGTACTTTACATGTGCGCGGGAGTTGATGACAAAAAAATAAAATAAAATTGGAAGGTGCCAACTGGCGTGCGCTCGCGAGTTTCGCACTCGCAAGTTGACGAATAAGTCCAGAGACGAGTAGGTACGAGTACATATTGTTTGAAAAAAATAAGATAAAACACCTTTGAATCGGGGCATTTGTGTTGTCATTCTTTAATCCATAATTTTTTGCTGCTGTAATGTTTTGTGCTAAAGGTGCAGTTACGTATCACAGAATAATATGGGTTGATTGAATTAGCTTAGGCAGGTACTTTGCCTTTGAATGGTTGACAAATTTCTCAAGAGTGTGGAATAAACCACGTATTACTCATAGCCCGCGTTTCAACATTACCTAAGAGCTCTTACACATCTGCGGCGACAGCTGTCGGGAGCAGTCGCCGACCGCTGTCGCGCGACCGCCTGCGACTGCCGCCGGCTTTCGCCCAACCGCCGGCGACTGCTCGCGACCGCAGCGATATCAGTACAGTAGTTCGGTTTCTAATAAATGTAGTATGGGAGCTTAGGTTTCAGAAATGGATTTTGAGCAAGAAGTTCTTCTTTTGCTATTACTCAAAAGACGAAAACGAAAAGGGAAACGTCGAACTATATTGGTGCACGAAATATTGACATACAGGGAACATGACAGTAATTTTTTTACGTTACATTATTTTACCCTTTTATAACGAGATGAGATGAAATTCTTTAATAACTGTAGAACTTCTATAGCGTTGTTTAACGAATTAATAAATATCAGTATCAGTCAATATCAGTATTCAAACAGGTATTAATAAATCAAGAAATTAATAAATCGATGTCCATGTCGTTCATTTTTGCGGAAAGGAATTATGTCGATTGTAACGGGATATAATAAAAAGTAGACGTTGCAGAATCACACTGATTTAATTTCGATTTACAATCGGGCAGAGTTCTGTCTTATAAACAGTAAAACAGAGAAGTGATTTAAATATGAGATAGCGCGGCATTTTATAGTTTCTCCGGTAATAAGGCGCTAGCTTGGCTTGGCTCTGATTGGCTGGCTTGGGCTGGCTGGCACATGGCTGCACGTGCTTGGCTCTGATTGGCTGGCTTGGGCTGGCTGGCACATGGCTGCACGTGCTTGGCTCTGATTGGCTGGCTTCGGCTGGCTTGCGATTGGCTGAGGCGGTGTGGGGCGTAACACGATATTTCGTACACTTCTTTCTCAAAATCCATTTTTGAAACCTTAGCTCCCATACTACATTCATTAGAAACCGGACTACTATACTGATATCGCTGCGGTCCCGAGCAGTCGCCGGCGGTCGCGTGCTCGCGTGACAGCCGGCGGCAGTCGCGGGCGGTCGCGCGACAGCGGTCGGCGACTGCTCGCGACCGCTCGTGACAGCTGTTGCCGCAGATGTGTATGAGCTCTAACTTAACACTTATGCTGTATATTGGCATAAATATAGTTGATTGCCACTATTGCCAGTAATCTAAAAAGAAAGAAGACTGACCTATGTGAAATAGTATTATTAAATGGCTGTATGGTCTTTTTATATTTATGACGGCAGCTTCTGTAAAAATGCTCAATTTTGTATGGACTCGAATCGTTTGCCTTACCATGGTAAAAAATGTAAAAAAATATATAATTATCATTAAAATTTTCCATTGTTTGAAATTGAAAGTTGTAATGATGTGACAGATTTTACAGGAGAATTTGACGCCCTCCGTGTTCTTTCACTTTATTAAAACATTAGAAAACTATTTTTTATTATAAAAATAAAAAGCCAATTTCAAACAATAGTAATGAAACCTTTGTCTTCTACCGGATTTGGCAAAAGTCGCATGAAAATCTATCCAGTAGTTGCAGAGATCTTATTGGGTAAACAGACAAACTCACAAATATTTTTTTGAAAACTATTCTATCGTGTTCTGCTAGTAATTTAAAGCATTCTGTGTATTTTTTCAAGATATCGTGCAATTACAGACTATGTTACATGTTCAGTACTCGACCGTGGTGGTGTTAAGCAGAAACACTTTGCTTAAACCTACTAGCTACCACCACGGGGAGTACTTACGACCGTGTTTCGTGGCTGTGTTAGGAGGCACGTGAAAGTTGCATAACAATACCTAACTTGTTAATTAAGTCCTACGTACTCACTGTCCAGCTTCTTCTTTCCTAAGGCACTGTGGCTTACAAAACAGGGGCTTCTGATCACCACAAGGCGAGCCACTGATGATCCATGAGTGGCTGGACTGTTCTTGGGATTAGGTACAAGACAATACACACTCTTGAATCTCAACTTAACACCCTTGTTAAGTTGAGATTCAAGAGTCCTAGATAGACCTCCAAGACACACAATAAATAATTACAGATACCGGATCGCTAATCAGCGAACAAAACCATGGTCAATAGCACGGGCGACTCCGATTCGCGACTGCTTGTCCCGAGTTGTCCCTCACCGCACTAGTGTTGCCAGATTTTTTCCAGCTTTCCCCCCTAAATGCATTTAAAAAATCCCGTAGTTTCTCCAGTATGATTGATAAAAACCTGTGACTATTTTGAATTAGTTTTAACAAAAATATAAAGGTTTACCTTCTATATACAAGCTTCATAATATTGACAATGAAAAACTAAGTTAATTTAAAGTTTTTATTAAAATCAACACTTTTAGTTTTCTTCAAATTACCTATTCTAACATTTCAAATACTTCGCCGAATGCTTCTGCCGATTGGGATTTTTCTTTATAAATGACATATTGTGTCTGAAACAGCTGGAACATTTCTTCAGCCAGTTTGAATTTAACACATGTCTCCAAACGCACATTTTTAAAGACTATTCTTAACAAACTAAATAATTTCAGTCGGAGTCATAAACAAGACAGTTCGACGGTAATAAAATGTGTTGTCAGCTTATAAGTTTTAGTGTCCCAGAACCTCCAAAAAACCTCAACAATTGGCAAAAACCCCCATTTTTTAAGGCGGGGGAATCTCTTTACGATTCCACAAGGGGCTGAAAGCTGACAAAGCCGCCCCAAGGATATGCCATTGGACTCGGGTAAAAACCTCATACCTGGCTAAACCACCCTCCAAGCAACTTCTATCTCCGTAGGGGCACAATTGGGATCGGCGTTAGCCGTTCCCCGAGTGTGGCAAAAACCCCTAGGATTTAGGGAAATCCTCTAAATCTGGCAACACTGCACCGCACACACCGCGGCCCCCCGAGCAGTGAGCAATCCAGCGCTGCCAGCGATTTAGGGAAATTCTCTAAATCTGGCAACACTGCACCGCACACACCGCGGCCCCCCGAGCAGTGTGCAATCCAGCGCTGCCTCGCGACTCGAGCGTAATAACTGACATTACACTTTAAACTAAAATATAGTGATGAAAGCAACGACGCTTTGCAGTAGAAATAGGTTGAAGGCGCTGCCGATGATTTTAGTACTGAGTCTTCCTCTGGTTACACAAAATAATGTAATCTGCACAACAAATCATATAGGTACTTTAAGTAAATAATTTTTGATTTTTTAAATATGAAGGTAAATGTGAGCTGCAACTAAATTAATTTAAAATACAAATCAGGGAATCGCAGCGGCGGCGGCGACGGCGGCGGCGGCGCTCAGAAATCTAAATTAATTTCAACCGTTACGTAACAGACTGAAGACAATGACTCTTTTATGCAAATGCCAAATTCTTTCTTTCCACTCGTTAGCAGATTATGGGAAACAAAAAACTGTTCTTTTGTAATTTATTTCTCTACACAAAAGTTAATTGAGCAACACATCCTTTATTCCCTTTTTGTTTCGTTTGGACTTTGCAGAGATAATTGAGGAAACGTTTATAGTATTTAAGGATCACGATACCGGAAAATTAACTAACAGCCGTATCGTGGTCAATAAATATAATTAGCAGAGTTATTGATTTGTTTTTATGAGGCTATTTCTTTGATAAAAGAGTTTAATAATTTACTTATGGATCGTCAATGTGAAGATTTTTTTTTGTATAGAATACTAAACATATATCTGAATAATGAAGTAAGGTACAAGAACTTTTCAAGTTAAAGCTTAAAACTTTAAGGTTTCAGTGTAAAATTGACAAAAGAATTTATCAGAATTACAACAGGGAAACAAAGATTACTTAGATATTGGTTTGGTATTACGTTTACCGGATGGAGGCTCTGTACCAGGGCCGACTGCTTAGGTATCTCCGTCTTACCTATTTCTCCCGCAAAGCAGCAGTGCTTGCATTGCTGTGTTCCGGTTTGAAGGGTGAGATATGGCAGTGAAATTACTGGGTATCGTGACTTTACATTTGATGTCACAAGTTGGCAAAGAACACTGTGGTTCTTGTGGGGGTTGCAGTTTTGCTGCAATTCTCACAAGAGTCACATGTATTATAGGTAACTGTGACCACTTACCATCAGGTGGGCAGTTTGCTTGTTTGCCAACTTAGTTATACTAAAAAAAATACGAGTAGATTACAATGTTATAGATCGGAAACATGGAATCTAGGGGAGTTATTGACCTATAAATAAAGAGAGACCCACTGGCGCGCCTTCGGGAAAATCAGTATTCCAAGCGAGTGGTATAATCAATTAGGCAGGTATTCAAAAATTTGGACTAAATAATTTCAATTCAAAAATTCTATTGCTCATCAAATTACTGTTTTGTGTAGGAAAAATGACGAAGAGATAAATCTATCGACAGATAAAGCCGAAACGAAACTTTATGTACTACCATATATGATTTGGAATTACTTCGACGTACGAGTGGAAACGCCACTCAAGCTGACCACTTACGAGCGCATTACGAGAGTTATAAATTTAAAGCCGCTTAGAAGTTGGGTTCATACCGCAGACATATAATAGGTTAGTATTTTTAAAAAACTGTAGTTCATACCTATCTACTTTTTAAATTGCTTTTCATACCACCTTCTCGACAATGTTCAATTATAAGCCCCTTAACTTCAACGTAAAGCAAGGCATTATATCTCAATCGTGTATGAAACTCCCAAGGAAGTAAAGTGGTGTTTTAAATTTGGAACAAAATTCATATCAAAATTTAGCATAGAAGCTAGCTTAGGAAGGCAAAGGTTCCACGCCCATACAGCAGTGGCGTGCATCCACTAGACACAAAAAGGCATTCTACCCTAAGCCTGTGTAAATAATGTTTTTATAAAATCTTAATACAGAATTTCTTTACCAAAATTATAAAATACTAGTTTTCCGCTCGCGACTTCGCCCGCGTTATTTTTGATTTCCCGTGGGTTTTTTTTAATGTAGGAAAATTAGCCTATGTCCTTCTGGTGGTGCCCCAAGTAGACTCCACCACGTCGGCGTTTCACCGACTTGTATTGCTGAATTTTATTTGACTACCAACTCATAGAAAGCTGGTATTACTTACCTTGGCTCCAATTGTCTCCTTCCGTCTCCTCCGTAGCCGGTGGACTTCCTGAGCTAGCTCGAAGGAAGTCGCGGCTCCTGAAGATCTGCAGTGGATCCACCGGTGGAGACCGGAGCACTACAAATGCCTAATAGGCCACCACGACTCACACACGCGATTTCGCACAACACAAAGCGGGCTTTCGCACCCCGATATTAGGTGCGCCGCGCAAACCACTATTTGCTTGAATATTGTATATTATATTTTATTCCGGCCTGAACTTATAACCTCTAAGCATGTCATGCCATTTCGACTCGACTCAACTGACGTGTCACATGCGGCCGGCCGCCAAAAAAGCTGTCACTGCACAGACTAGAATGCAGTGCCGCCACTCGCTCTTCCTCGAGCGTGAACACCTTCCCCTGGTCTCGAACTATCCCTATAACAACTTTCATCAAAATCGGTTCAGTAGTTTCGAAGCCTATTCAATACAAACAAACAAACAATCAAATCTTTTCTCTTTATAATATTAGTATAGATTTACCTACATAATACTGCAAGTTAAAATAAACAATAAGAATTCACTTTATTTTTTATTGATGAAATACTTTTTATGCTAAAAGCGCCATCATATGACGGACACCATATTATGACTTCAAAAAAAGGAGGTTATCAATTCGACCCGTATGTAATATTTTCAGAACTGCCCAGTTTTCGTATATGTTAGTCTATATCAGCGTCAACAAATGTGCCAAATTTCAAAAGTATATGTATGTATGTTTTTATGTTTTTGTTCGCATATCTCCGGAACTGCAAGTCCGATTTAAGTCATTCTTTTTTTGGTATTGTTCAACTTAGAGAATACTGCAAGTTTCATCAAGATCGGTTCAGTAGTTTTTGAGATAGGGAATTTTAACCGACTTTTTAACCGACTTCATTCATTGGTTCGAAATTGTTTCGAACCTGGAAAAATAAAAATTTGTAATAAATACGTAATTTAAGCTAAACGCGTTTTAAACGCACTTTTTTCTGTTCCTGTCAACATAAAACAGATACAAAATGATTGTTTAAGCGTAAATCACATTTAGTAAGTGTTGTACAAGTCGCCCTTATAATATATTCGGTTAACTTCGCATCGTCGTATTTTACTAATACTTTTATATTTTGTAACATCATTTTATGGTATGGCGTTCACGATTTACACACAAACGATAAAAAAATTAGGAAATTCTTTCCTATGCTCTCCAGCCCCCATAAAGGGGGAAGTTTATTCATGAGGGTGTTTTTGTGACAGACGCAAAACAAAACAGCGAAGCGAAATCCTATAGATGATAGAGTTTGTAGAGTTAAATGAGCTCGACTTTCGTTGGATCTGATAAATCAACAATGAAAGCATTGTATGTATAGCATCGTGGCAAACCAGGCATCATAAAGAAAATAATGAGAAAATATAAACGTTAAGAAAATAATTAAACTGATATTAGTTCGTACCACTAAGAAAAATAAATTGTGTTATGCTTCTTTTCATATTGATGGTTAGAAAGTAATAGTCGAAGATTGTGTTATTAATGCTAGTGCTATTTAAAATTTTCCGCTCTTTTAAATATTATTATCATGGCCCAACGAAGTGACCAATGCCCACGCCGGGAACAGTGTTTTCGGAGTGTCATTTTGGACCAACCAACTGAGTTTCAGGCCCTTATTTACCTTATTGACAACCACTGAAAAATTCGCATTTCTTTTACTTCATAGTCAATAATTTATTTCATCTTTTACTGGCGAAGAGATTCCGGCTTAAGGATTCCGGGCTTTTAGGACATAGGTATGCCTTTAGTACTTGTTTTGGAGGTTGTAATTGTCATCTCTTTCCCTTTGTCGTCAAAAAAAAGGCATCGGTTATTACCGTACAAGCATTGGTTAAGATATAAAATATCTTACTACCATTTTCAGTTACTACAAAGAAAAATATTACCTCGCCGTTGATACTTCATGTGTTTGTTGTTTTTGCTGAGTCGGACAAACTTTTGACAGCGTGAGAGCTGGGTAGTGGGCGTATTTTTTGGCATCTCTCCTAAATTAGCATTTGGTGCCAGGAAAAAAATATAACCTAATACAACATTTAAAATATTTTTTTTAAATGTAATAAACGAAATAAATTTTGTCAGAAAAATATGATGGGGCGTTTCGGCAGGCCCGATATCCCGAATGTGGTAAGTTCGGACCAGCATGTCATAAAACATTACCTCACTACAATTTTTGCAGAATCGTTTTAAGATATATTAAACGAAGTGGTAACCTTGTCTGACGAAATTTTGATGCAAGTTTGGCTGTACGACGTCCCAAAGAGCTGGTATCAAAAAAAACCGCCCCATTAGCCAGCTTTCTCGCTGTCAGAAGTTTGTCCGACTCTATAAAACAATAAAAACCGGCCAAGTGCGAGTCGGACTTGCCCATGAAGGTCTTGTACCCACTGGACCTTCATAATTGGACCTTACCTACACGATAGGACCTATACGACCTCCTATCAAAAATCTGGTGCCCATTGGACCTTCAAAATTAACGATACGTCTTATTCGACCTCCTATCAAAAACATGGTACCCACTGGACCTTCAAAATTACACATTACCTACACCATTGGATCCATCAGACCTTTTATCAAAAAGACGTGTCCCATTGGACTATTTGGCTCTTTTCTTTTGGAATGTTACATACAGTCATGCAGAAAAGTAAAATTGTTAAAGAAATAAAAACAAAAGATATAAATCAAAATATTTAATCAACATATTTATAAAATTCAACATATTAATCATCAGCAACAAATCAAAAAGTAATAAAATATAGATAACCTACTATAATCGCATAACCACAGATCCTTTTTTACCTTACTTTTAACGACAATAGAGAATACTTACTTTTCAATGGTATTGGCTCTATTACAGTTCCTATTAATTTCATTTTAGTCTTCAATTTTCTATATGACTGTACTGTTTTGAATAAAACTGTCAATAAGGTCCAATGGTTCCCATAAAAAAGGTCATATGGGCACATTCAATATAATATTTTAGGAAGGTCGAATGGGGCATACAAATAAGGTCCAATGGGTACAGTTGCAATAGGGTCTAATCTTGAAGGTCCAGTAGGTACCAGTCGAATTCAAAAAAGAGGTCCAATGGCCGCATTGAATATAATATTTTTAGGAAGGTCGAATGGGCCCTGTAAATGAGGTCCAATAAGCACTTTTTGCTTTTGGGTCGAATCTTGAAGGTCCAGTGGGTACAAGACCCCCATGAAGGGTTCCGTACGATTTATGACGTACTAAAAACTACTTACTCGAGATCTAGTTCAAACCAATTTTCGGTGGAAGTTTACATGGTAATGTACATCATATATTTTTTTTATCATTCGCTTATTTTAGAAGTTACAGGGGGGGACACACATTTTACTACTTTGGAAGTGTCTCTCGTGCAAACTTTTCGGTTTAGAAAAAAATGATATTAGAAACCTCAATATAATTTTTGAAGACCTCTCCATAGATACCCCACAAGTTAAGCTAAGAGACGTCTTATTGAATGCGACGTACTAAGTATAGTGACGAAAAAAGTAAAGTGACGAACTGTTAACAGAACCCAGGTATGGTATGGGTTTGATGAAAAAAAATTTTTGGGTTTCAGTTCTATGTATGGAGAACCCCCAAAATTTATTGCTTTTTTTCTATTTTTGTGTGAAAATCTTAATGCGGTTCACAGAATACATCTACTTACCAAGTTTCAACAGTGTAGTTCTTATAGTTTCGGAGAAAAGTGGCTGTGACATACGGACGGACAGACAGACAGACATGACGAATCTATAAGGGTTCCGTTTTTTGCCATTTGGCTACGGAACCCTAAAAAAGTACACGAAATATCAACGCTGAGGTAATAATATTTTCATTCAGTCGTGGGCCTGTGAACTTATAAGTTTACGATACAGTTTTCGCCTTCGTCCTTCCTGACCATCCCGGGACCGCTCGGCCAGCTAAGGGTCGGGCCTTTACGCCTGTGGGGGATGAGCCTGGACATTATGCTAACCCCCAGGGTGGCCTATAGTTGCGCGTATCACCGCCTAACAGCTAAATTAATATAGATGTAACAAATAATGGTGAACAAAGAAACTTACCTTTAATAAAACAAATAATGTAATAATATATCCTATGTTGGTTGACTTGTAATTTTTATACCGTCACTATGGAAAAATACAATGGTTTGTTGGTAGCTCAACACAGTACATGGGCAAGATTTGCGGGCGATTGCGTAGATACACGTTGATTTGTCGATGTGTGTGTGTTTCTTTATTGTGAGGTAATATTTTTATAGTGTGCGTATCTGTTTAGATGCCATGCGTCCATGCATGTTTACCTCGCCTCCCGCAAAATGTGACATAAAAAATGTATACTGCGATTTCTTGCGTACCATCTCCAGGTTAAATGCTCTAAGTTCTTTACCCATTAGTGTTTTACAGTAGAGGTACTAAGTCTTCTTTACTCTTCGTTTTTCTTTTGTGTAAATGTAGGTAACCTTATGTCGTATAATTTTCTAACGAAAGCAAGATCAATTGATCTAATAGAGACACAAAACCACATAAAACTAAGTCAAATCAAATAAATCATGGTGAGAACTGTTTTCTTTTACAGGATTTGACAAAAAATAAAAAAGTATTGTCCATTTTTCTTGCAAATTTTCGTTGTCGCTTATTCCCTGGTACCTTATAAGCGTCGATATTTAAGTAAAAGATCTAAGTAATTTGTAATTTATAAGATCTAATAAGTGTTTTTATTTATTAATAATGCATTTGTTACCTGATTGAGAACTGTTTTCTTTTACAGGATTTGGCAAAAAATAAAAAAGTATTGTCCATTTTTCTTGCAAATTTTCGTTGTCGCTTATTCCCTAGTACCTTATAAGCGTCGATATTTAAGTAAAAGATCTAAGTAATTTGTAATTTATAAGATCTAATAAGTGTTTTTATTTTTATTTATTACACGACCAAATTATCATATTTTCTAATCACAATGAATGTATTAATACGAAATAAGATATTCTTACTGTAGACAAGCCATATTATGCCGGGAACAAGTGCGTTGAATGGCAGCTTAATGCGTATGAGTCAAATTAGCATTTTGATTTACGTATGCTCTTAGTGAAATAACGTCTGTAAAGGCGTATGAACTTATGCTGGATACCAAAGAGAAATATACCTTAGGTTCTGAAGGGAAATATGCTTTCTAATCAGATTTACTAGTTCTTTGATGCTCCGAGTATTCACATGAAGCATTATAATATGATGGGAAATAGCATTCCCGTACATTGACGTTTCGTAGAAATACGACATAAATGATAAGAGAATTCGTGATTCTAGATACAATGCAATATTGCTCAGTTCTCGAGTTAGAATAACGCATCCAGCGTTCTTGTCTTATGCCAAATGAGACGGGGTTAATTTATTATTTTATTGATTGTTAAAAACCAAAACATACCTATTATTAAATCACCTTAGTGTTTCAGAATGAGTAGATAAGCCAGTGAAATTTACAGTGTAATTTCATTATATCTATATATTGAAACTTGAGAAAGAGCATGGCTTTTTTATAGCGAAAACAAATCGAAAAGGAAATGAGACTGTATTGTAAGCACAAGTAACTATAAAATAGTACATTGTTACCCTAGGGGTGAAAGTAACTTATTTAGTCCCGAGACGGGTTTTGGCGCCCGAGCGTAGAGAGGGCGCCTATAGTTCGAGGGACTAAATAAGTCTTTTACCCGAGGTAAACACTGTGCTTTTCATTACGAATACAAGGAAAGTAAAAATAAAAACGTGAATCAGCAAAAGACCATATGAGTGAATTTTATTTTATTAAATCAACAACTTCTGTTTTTGCCTCTTGATTAAAACTCGAAAAACAAATGAAGATCGGATTGCCGCTATCCCTTTTTTGTTTCTGTGGCCGGCCAGCTATTCAGCCATCATTTTTTTCCTTTTTATCATTGAAGAAATGTTTAATATTTTGCCCAAATCTATTTATTTATTTATTTTTGGAAAACCAACAGCTATTAACACAAAAGATTTCTTATATAATAATTAAAAGCCAATTACAGGTCTTCACCAAAATAAATATATTAGTTATTTAAAAGAAATAGTTGAAAGTAAATTATAATACTTAAAGTCATTTAAAAAATAATGTATATTCTTTAAATACTTAACATTATGTTATTTCAATTTTAGACCCTGCTGTCGGTAATTGAGTGGCTGTATAGAGTCAGAACATAGTTCAATAAAAATGACAAAATAGAACTTGTTTCTTTTTAAAATTTGACAGCAGCTGTCAGTTGAAAGTGATTCTCCCTAGAGCTGAAAAGTATTACTTTCAGCCCGCTCCGCAGGCAACTTCAGACCTACTTTCAGAGTATGAGTAATGAAAAATATATTTTTTATAAAATTCTTCAAAATTCTGTTTGAAACGGATAGATACCATTTCATAAGTCGTCATTACTCGTATAATTACCTCCTAACTGTGATTTATTGCTTTTTTTGTCTTAAGAGATTTCCCTACCTTGTGAAACTGAGACAAATCGATTGGCACCTCATTTGTCAAAATCAGTCCAGCCATTTATGTTACCGGCTCGAGGGTGGCGAGGCAGACGGCGCTAAGTAGGCTATTATGGATGTGTTTGACTAACCATATTAAGTAAGTATAAAAATATGGAGAAAGAAGATAAAACGCACCCTCTGGAGATTAATCACAATGTTTTTATACAAAGCATTGTTTTTTTTTATTTTTTTTATTGGTCAAATTATTTCAAAATACATATTTTTTACACATAATACCCTCGCTTAAACCACTGGGGTTTTTATGCGGGTGGGAGTTCGCATACTTAATAAATATCTTAGTTATTATACATAATAATTTTCATATTTCAATATGATCTAATAGGTATTTTTGCAACATTCTACTGTATTGTTGTTTGCTTAAATATTTATTCACAATATCTTCTGGAAGGCTGTTTAAAACATTGGGTAGTATATATCGACATAATCTAGTTCCAAATAAATTCTTATACATCGGTAATTCATATTTTTTTTAAATTTGACAGTTGTCTTAGTTTAACATTGCGTTTCTGTTTACGAAGTACATGAATGTTTACAAACTCCTCCTTCATGATTGCCATTTTAAGCTTGGATTGAATCGGCAGTACCTTACAATATTTAAATAGTTCATTGTAATTATCTCTATACATACATTTTATGTTGTGAGGAACAATAGTTTTTAATATTCGAATTTGTAGTTTATGTATTTTATCTATATATGATTTGTATGTACGGCCGTAGCTACATAGCCCATAACCTATAACAGAGTCTGCTAGTGCTAAATACAATAAGTTAAGTTAGTTAAGTGCCTTAAAGTTTTATATGGCATTTTATACTTTAATATGTATAGTTTGCTAAGTATAGCTCTTAATTTTTTACAGACATGTTCTATATGGGCGGACCAATTAAATCGCACATCTATTATGAGTCCAATATACATATGCTCTTTAACTATGTCTAGGTTGGAACACGTACTGTTATGCTTGCATATAAAATTATTATGTAGGCATTTATGATCGTGCGCTACTATGCTAGGGGTGTAGATATCCCTGTTTTGAGCTGATTCTATACACATAAGTTTTGTTTTTTGTGCATTCAGCACCAAGCCGACATCATGCGCCCACTGACATAAATATTGAATTTTTTTTGTAAGGTGCGTTCAGCATTTTTTAGGTCTGCATCACCGACTACCAAACAGGTGTCATCAGCAAACTGGTATACGGCGCATCCGTTTGTAAATAACTCACACATTTGGTTGACATATATGAGGTATTCGTACGGTCCTATTATAGAGCCTTGTGCCGATCCCTGGTCCGTAGTTATGCTCTTGCTGTAGGTATTTCCAACCTTGACTTTAGTATATCTATTCTGGTGGTAATTTTTAAAAAGTTGTAAAAGTGGACCCCGTATGCCAGATTGCTCGAGCCTCTCATACAATACATTATACTGTAGCATATCAAATGCTTTGCTGAAATCAATGAAAACAACGAGCACGTGACGTTTTTCATTCAGGTGCTCGTTAATTTCATTGGTGAATTGACACAATAATTGAGATGTACTTTTTCCTTTTTGGAACCCATATTGTTTGCTATTTATTATTTTATGAGAATCTAAAAATTGGCTTAGATTTTCCCCTAAGTATCTCTCAATTATCTTGTCAACACAGGACAATATGGTTATAGGGCGGTAGTTATTACAATCGGCATGGTTACCTTTTTTATAAATAGGGCGCACTACGCCCCCTTTTAACTCGTCTGGGTAAGTCGATGTGACAATGCAGCGGTTGATCAGGTGTGTAATTACCGGTGTTATTTCTTTGTTTATGTTTTTTAAATCAACTGCTCTTATTCCGTCTAAGCCCGGACTTTTATTTGTGTTTATTTTGTTAATAATTTTGTAAGTTTCATCACAATTTATTTTTGGCATCCTCATTGTCACATCAACCCCCTTATAAGATGGTAACTCGGTTAGAATTTTTTTATTACATGAATTTGCATTTACTTTTGCGTTTTTTTGAAACTCTCCTGCAAACGTATTCGCCGCATCATAGTCTGTTAAAGAGAAATATTTTTGTATTGTTTCGTCAACCGAATTTGCAACTTTTCCACACAATTCATTAATAAACTGCCAAACCTTTTTAGAGTTATTAAAATTTTTTACTATTTCATTTTTGTAGAATCTATTTTTTGTAAAGTTTATATATTTATTGGTCTTATTTCTATATTTATTGTATACTAGCTGTGCCCGCGAACTACGCTTCGCCATCAAAATACTTAACACAGTGTTTAGTTTTTTCCTCCATTTTATTCCATAATGATTCCACTTTATTCTGCCTTTCTTGAGCATCGGCCATTTCGAAATTAGGACAATTTTCGTAGGTTCGTAATGCTCTTTTTCTAACAGTCCACAAAATTAAATACATTACATATTACTATAAACCGTAAGTTTTATTATTGTTTTAGAGACATTATTGATATTAATAAATTCTTCTTCAGTAGAAAGAACTACACAGTTGCAAGAATAATCTTTATCGTATTCATGTTTCGAATTAAAATAAACAATTGTTAATAAATTAGAACTGTATACGAATAAAGTTTAGATTTTATAATGGGTGTTGGTAGCACCAACAAAATATATTTTTTGGATATGACAACTTGGCCAATTTTGACTGGTCGTACAGTAAGCTCCTTGTCAAGCTATACTGTTTGACCTTTGAACCGTTATTATATCGCTCGTAATACTGGCGGTTTTCGTAGAGTTAATGTATAGCATGAATGGGGGGGTTACTGTACAAATACGTTTTCCGTATTCGATATCCGATCACGGAATACAGACACAGAGTTTCGTGAATGTACCGCAGACGTTCGTTTCTTCTCATTCGGGATTTCTACTATTCTACCTAAACGTACGTACAGAACGTGTTCCGTTCGTAATAAAAACGAACGTGTGCGGCAGTCAATGAGTATTTTGAATAGATTTGATGCATTCGGATGCCCGCATTCAGAAAACGAATGCAAAAAAAGTATTTATGCGGTTAGCCTTAAAATGTATTGAGACTTCCGTTTTTGTAACGTGTACTGTGCGATATAGTGTTACTGGCATAGTTCGGTTAGCAAACTCGCCGTGATGACTAACATCCAACACACAAACTTGGAGTTATCGTTAGTTAGTTCACGATCGTTGCATTATCACGGTCTCGAAGGACACTAAACACAGGTAACATCTAACATCGAACATCCAATAGGCCCCGAAGCGGTTCTCAAACTTTTTTGGTGACGGAACCCTTTTGGAAAGCGAAACACTTGACGGAACCCTAAAATAAAACAATAGTTTTTAAAAAGTGTATTCTTTATTAATAAGCATAATGAAAGTACGACCAGAGAGGGTGTTTTGATTTTTCTAAATTATTGCGGAACCCCTTATAGGGGTAGTGTGGAGCTCTAGGGTTCCGCGGAACACACTTAGAGCATGGCTGCTCTAGGTACCCTTCAGGGCCTACTTTCATTTAATACCCCTATTGCTGGGTTTGAAAAGTCTGTTATCCGTGTTTTTTGAGCGGCGGCCATGTTGAATTTACGTCAATGTTGCTACGTTCATAGTGCTCTACTGATCAAGGCCTTTTATATGATACCCATATTGCTGGGCTTAGAAACGAACTTTTATCAGTTTTTTTTGAGCAGCGGCCATATTGAATTTTGTGCTATTATCCTAGGTCCATAGTGCTCTTGAAGACCTTTCATTTGATACCTATATTGCTAGATTAGAAAACGAACTTTTATCCACCTTTATTGAGCGGCGGCCATGTTGAATTTATTTGTGTGTTGCTAGCTTCATAGTGCTCTACTCATCAAGGCCTTTCATTTGGTACCCACATTGCTCGGTTTGAAAACGAACATTTATCCTTTTTTGAGCGGCGGCCATGTTGAATTTAGGTAGATTTTTGTAGGTACCTAATACTCTACTCTTCAAGGCCTTTCATTTGATACACATATTGCTAGGTTTGCAAACTAACTTTTATCCACCTATTTTGAGTGGCGGCCATGTTGAATTTATGTAAATGTTGCTAGGTTCATAGTGCTCTACTCATCAAGGCCTTTCATTTGAGACCCATATTGCTGGGTTTGGAAACGAACTATTATCCATTTTTTGAGCGGCGCCCATGTTGAATTTATAGCAATTTTCCTAACTTCATAATGCTCTACTCTTTTAGGCTTTTCATTTGATACCCATATTGCTAGGTTTGGAAACGAACTTTTATCCTTTTTTTTGAGCGGCGGCCATGTTGAATTTAGGTCGATTTTGCCAGGTTCCTAATGCTCTACTCTTCAAGGGCCTTTCATTTGATACCCATATTGCTAGGTTTGGAATCGAACTTAATCTATCTTTTTTGAGCGGCGGCCATGTTGAATTTATGTCAATATTGCTAGGTTCATAGTGCTCTACTTATCAAAGCCTTTTATTTGATACCCATATTGCTGGGTTTGAAAACGAACTTTTATCCATTTTTTGAGCGGCGGCCATGTTTAATTTATGGCAATTTTCCTTAGTTCATAATGCTCTACTCTTTTAGGCCTTTAAGTTGATACCCATATTGCTAGGTTTGGAAACGAACTATTATTCTTCTTTTTATAGCAGCGGCCATGTTGAATTTATGTCAATGTTGCTAGGTTCATAGTGCTCTACACATCAGGGCCTTTCATTTGATACCCATATTGCTGGGTATGAAAACGAACTATTATCCTTTTTTTTGAGCGGCGGCCATTTTGAATTTAGGTCGATTTTCCTAGGTACCTAATGCTCTACTCTTCAAGGTCTTTCATTTGATACCCATATTGCTAGGTTTGGAAACTAACTTTTATCCACCTTTTTTGAGCGGCGGCCATGTTGAATTTATGTCAATGTTGCTAGGTTCATAGTGCTCTACTCATCAATGCCTTTCATTTGATACCCATATTGCTAGGTTTGGAAACGAACTTTTATCCGTTTTATTTGAGCGGCGGCCATGTTGAATTTAGGGCGATTTTCCTAGGTTCATAGTGCTCTACTCATCAAGGTCTTTCATTTGATATGCATATTGCTTGGTTTGGAAACGAACTTTATCGGCAGTTATGTCGAATTAAGTCAACGTGGCTAGGTTCAATGTGTTCTACTCTTTAGGTTCTTCGTTCGATATCCATGTTCCTTGGGTGGATCCAAAAACATGTGATTCGTCATTTTAGCCATTAGGATCAAGAGTCCCGTCCCGTCCCTCTACGCGTAACCCAGAACATTGCAGTCAGATGTTTTTTTAATTATCAATATTAATCTATTACTTTTAATAGTTTTAAATGGATGAAAGAGTTTGATTCCGTAGTCCTAATGTAAAAACATATAACACCTTTCAAAATACCTTGAAAAGGGTATCTTCACTTTTCAACATTTCAAATATTTAAAAAATTGTACCGATTTTGTGAAAATTAGTCAAGAATTAAACCAATCTACAAATTTTATTGCGACTCGATAAGTATTATCATAAAAATGCTTTATACATTGGTTGTATGGCTTGATCCTTTTGCCTTACCACCACGGTACGACATAAGATAAAGACAATTTGGTTGGCGAAATCCAGTTGGGCACAGCCATTAACAGAAAATATTAAATTTTATTTGTACTATGTGAAACACTTCATTCCTGCCTTAATTTTCCAAATCCAATTACTTAAGATCAGGCTGTATGGCGTAGTTCCATTGCCTTTCCTTCGTAGAAGAAAATATCTTCTCTCTGTACTATGTGACAGACTTGTCAAAATAATTTCACGTGCGCCATGTTGTTTTTCTACCTAAAGCCAATTCGAAAATTTTATATGGTATTTTTTCACTAAAAATAAAAAGTGAATTTAAACAAACGAAATTATGCCTAAATGTTCTTCCGGAAAATTCTGAGCATTGTGGTGTAAGCCATATCAAATTCTGTCCAGTAGTTTCGGAGATCTTTCCGGACAAACAGACAAACAAACAAACAAACAAACAAACAAACAAACAAACAAACAAACAAACCAACAAACAAACAATTTTTTTTAAAACTATTCTATCGTGTTCTGCTAATGATTTTAAGGCGACCTGTGTATTTTTTTTCTTAATATTTCGCAATTACAGATTTTTGTACCCCTACGATTTTATTATATATAGAGATTATTCTATTTTCTATATTTGGTACCTTTTTGTATAATTTATGTAGTTCATTTCGCTTTTTACACATAAATATAACTCTTATTTACCCAATTGCAAGTTTTTGATTTAAACTTGTTTAATTTAGTTTTACTCTGTCTACATTTATTATATGAGTCGTTGAAAATGCTGTATGTGTCACTAAGAATACCGTTTGGAGAGTTACAACTAAGTGCCTGATTATAATTCGCGCGGCGCAGCGTAGCCAACAGCTGATCGCTATCATAGGTTTGTATAACACGTCTTATTCTACAGTCGGCGGCCGGCCGCTCATTGACTAAACAGCACGCCGTTATATAGTGGTCTGCTGGTGACTCATTTATTACTGCAGAATAGATAGTTCCCGCTGTGGCCGAGCTAGCTACCCCGTACGAATATGTGGTCTATACATGACTTCGTAATTATATTGCCCTTTTTCTCAGCCCTAGTGTATTGATTAATGCAACTTGTTAGTCCCAGCTCGCACAGTGAATTTAAATACTCATTTTTATAGTTACACTTTTTCAATAAATTTATATTCATATCTCCAATGAGCAAAAGATTACATTTTTCAGCTTTGTTTTTAATGATATATCTGACCTCCTTAATAAAACTTGTTATTGAAAGGTCTGGCGGTCTATATAACCCAATTATGGCTATCTTTTCTTTGTCATTTTGTATTTGGCCCATAATGATCTCGCTATATGATGAGTGTATGGATATTCTCGTGAATTTTAATCTTTTGTGTACATAAAAAATAATGCCTCCGCCTTTCCTCTGCAATTTTGCCTGTTTCGTTTTTTCTAATAAGAACATTCCCGCGTTTACACCATACAACGTTTATACGTTTGGGCGGGGGTCAACTAATCGCATCGATGGTATGCGGTTAGGGGGCTCCTATTCACGTCTGGCTGTCCGTCAACGTGTCTGACGAATGGCCTTAGGGGAGAGCGCAGAGTCGTGTAGATCCCTAAGGCAAGGCTGGTGGACTATCCTTCTCGAGGTTGTCGCCCGTTTTGTTCTATGGCCATCTGCCATAGATACAACCGAAACCTCCAGCCGAACTCCCCCCCCCCCCCTCTCCCCGTCCACTATCCTATCCCAAATCCCAACCCACACTCCTATTCCCATTCCCCCCTTTCCTATTCCGACGATGGAGGAGTTAATAAGTCTACCATGAGCGCAAATAAAAGAGATTGTAGACTACCCCAGGAGGGTACCAGAAATGGAGAGTCCCTCCCTGAGCTCGGCTCAGCCCCGGTGGCTGAGACGAGCTCAGGCCGCCCCTCGTATTCTGGGGGGGGCAAGTTTGCGCGTTTAAATATAGAGTTTAAGGGGGGTGCCTATGGCATCGTTGATCAGGGCTCACCGCAAGGCGGGTCCAAGGAGCCGCAAGGCTTTATCACAGGAGGGAGGTCCGACGTTCCTTGCAGTGCTCCGGGCCCCGGCGAGAGAGCTGCTGAAGGGAACCGTAAGGTGCTCACAGGGTCCTCTTGCCAAAAAGGCTCGGTGCCTGCAGGGAAGTCAAGGCTTCTGTCACCAGGGGAATTAGGAACCGGGCCCGAGAAATCGGGTTCTGGGTCGGGTATCTTCGCCTCATACTCCGATTCTGTGGGGGCTGGCGGGCGGGGTGGCAAGGCTGAGGGGTCCACTATGGGCTCATCGGCCGGGCCATCTGGCGCGCCGGCTGTTGCAGAGTCGGGGGGAGGTAAGAAGAAAAACAGGAGTGGGTCTGCCAAGATGCGGGCTCGCATTTTAAGGCAAAAGGCACAAGATGGGCTACCCGAGGGTGGCCTAGCGCTCAAGCGTGGTAGGGAGGCCCTCAGCGATGACTCGCGGGCCGGCGGTCAGGGAGGACCGAAAAGGGCCAAAACCCACGGTTATGGCACCTATCGGGACGTTCTCGAAGCTGTCAGGCTGGCGGTCATTCCTGAGGACTACCCTAACACATACTTGGTGGAGGGGGATCAGGAGAAGCTCATGGAACTCGTCACTGAGAAATTCATGGCCTCTGATGACCCCCCTCCACGATGCGTATTAGGGCAGTCGGTGACCACAGGAGTAGTCTTTGTGGACTGCAAAGACAAACCGGCTGCTGAATGGCTCCTTGCAAACGTCCCTGGGATGAGCATTGGAGAGACTAAGGTGAAGGTGGTCGATGCTGCGGCTGTTCCGAAGCCAGTCAAAATGGCTTGGAGGAGCCGCAATATGAGACTGCTGGACCCAAAAGAGGCTTGCAGAGCACTTCAGCGCTACAACCCGTCACTGAGGACGACTGACTGGAGGGTCGTCGACACGAAAGTGGAGGGGACCCGAATCAGGCGGATCGTCCTCATGGACGGGGGGTCCGCTGAGGTGATCAAGCAGGCGGGATATGTCCTGGATGGTTGCTTTGAACTGTGCACATTCAAGCTGCTCGCGGAAACCCCGAGCGGTGCGGATGTGCCGGGGCAGAGCAATCCCGGGGCGGAGGAGGCTGCAGCCGGTCCCAGCAATGAGGCCAGCAGCAGCATAACCACGGCTGAGGCGGGGTGCTCGGGCGAAGTGAGGCGGGATGAGGAGGGTAGCACGATGGAGCTGCCCCTGTCACAACAGTCGGCGGGGACAGACGACATTTTGGACGACCTGAATCATCTCTGCTTCAAGTCGCCGGAACACTGTTCGCCTTAGTTACATACATGGAACATCAAATGTACCCATCGAAACCATCTAGATGGAGGGACTCAGGTGCGTACAAATTAATCTACACCATTGTAAAGCTGCCACTGCCATTCTGGCTAAGCAGCTCAAGGACAATAGATATGACATAGCCCTTATACAGGAACCTTACATATATAAGGGTGATGTTAAAGGCTTAGACAAGACAGGGGGGGTAATTTACTATTGCTGCCCAACCAATGATACTAGGACATGCATTTATGTAAGGGATGGCATTGCTGCTAAACCCTTACGTTCGCTATGTTACAGGGATCTCACCACATTGGAGATCAAGACGGGGGGAGGGAACCCAGCTGAAAGTGTTGTATTAGCCGCTGCGTACCTACCCTATGAGGAGAAGGAGCCAGTCTCTGCATATATTAGAAAACTGGCTGAAACACAGGGGCAAAAGAAACTCATCATTGCCTTTGATGCTAACGCACATCATACTGTGTGGGGTAGCTCAGACACGAATAAACGGGGTGAAGACCTACTGGAATATCTGGTAAGTTCATCTTTATTCTTACTCAATAGAGGCACTACGCCCACATTTGTTAACAAAAATAGGGCTCAGGTAATTGATATCACGGTTGCGACAAAACAAGCGTTATTATCAATTGACAACTGGCATGTGTCAGGTGAAGTATCACTATCGGATCATAACTACATATGCTTTACGTATAGAACTAACATAAAGTTGGGTACTATAAGACGGAGAAATCCAAGGAATACCAATTGGGATTCATATCGGAGGGACCTAGAGTTAGAATTAGGAACCACCATTAACAGGTTGAATTCAATTCCAGAATTAGACATGGAAGCCAATCGAATCAACAGAGGTCTCATGAACTCCTGGACACGCAACTGCCCAGAGAAGGAGACAAAAGTTAAGAAGGTACAATGGTGGACACCGGAACTGACTAAACTCAGGCGGGACACAAGGAAAGCGTTTAACGAAGCAAAACGCAAACAAGATTACTCGGAGTATGCAGTAAAACTTACTAAGTACAATACCGAAGTAAGGAAGGCTAAACGCAGGTCGTGGCGTGGTTTCTGTGAATCAATAGAAGCAATGCCAGAAGGCATGCGCCTTAGCAAAGCTATATCCAAGGTCAAAGCAAACCCACTCATAGCAGTGAGAGATGCGAATGGAAGACTGGCGGAAACGGGAAACGAAATATTAGCTATTATGCTTGATGCACACTTTCCCGGTTCTACGCCTATTGGCTCCAATGCAGACGAACAGACCCCTAGGCAAATGCCGAGAACCCACACCACAAGGGAGAACTGGACGTCGGCTAAGAAGGTAGTAACGGAGGAGAGGGTCCGATGGGCAATAAGAAGCTTTCAACCATACAAATCACCCGGCCCCGATGGGATATATCCCGTGTTACTACAACAAGGTGAAACAATACTGGTTCCTATTCTATGCAGACTCTTTAGAGCATGCATAGCATTTGGATACATACCAGAAGTGTGGACACACATAAAGGTAAGCTTTATACCGAAACCGGGCAAAGCTGACTACGAACATGCAAAGGCGTTTAGACCGATAAGTCTCTCATCCTTTTTACTGAAATCGATGGAGAAACTCATCGACAGGTACATTCGGGACGGACCGCTTAGGAAGCGGCCATTACAGGGTATGCAGTGTGCTTACCAAGCAGGAAAATCAACTGAGACTGCTCTACACTATGTGATCAGCGGGATTGAAAAGGCACTGGATTCAAGAGAGGTGTGCATGGGCGCCTTTCTGGATGTGGAGGGCGCCTTTGACAAGACTACATTTGATTCCATTAGCAGAGCGGCGAAACTACATGGCATCAATGACACCATAATAAGATGGATTAATTGTATGCTAGAGAGCAGAGTCATATCTGCGAGCGTATTAGGCGATACAATGAGCGTCACAACCACCAAGGGATGCCCACAGGGAGGAGTCCTGTCTCCTACACTTTGGTGTCTTGTGATTGATCCATTGATCGAAGAACTGAACAAAGGACCACTGACCACAGTAGGTTATGCTGATGACATAGTCATCTTAGCTAACGGCAAGGTGCCAAATGTGGTAGCCAGCCTGATGCAAAGGGCACTACAAAGGGTTGAGCACTGGTGCAAAGAGACACGTCTCAGCATCAATCCCAAAAAGACAGTGATCATACCGTTCACAAAAAAGAGGAAGCTCAACAACATGAGGAATCTAAAGCTATACGGCTCTGAGATACCATGGTCCACAAAGGTGAAATATCTAGGAGTTACCCTAGACAAAGAACTAACGTGGAAGGAACATGTAGACCTCACTGTTGAAAAATCCGGAAGGATACTCAATATGTGCCGGTCTACTTTCGGTAAAACCTGGGGTCTCAAACCTAAGATACTCTACTGGATTTACAAAATAATGATACTGCCGGTCATAACATATGGCAGTATTGCCTGGTGGCCAAGAACGAAACTAGTCACATGCAGGGAACTACTAGGTAGATTCCAAAGGCTGGCCTGTATGGCTATAACGGGGGCTTTCAAAACTACCCCTACAGCGGCCTTGGAGAGATTTTTGAATCTCGAACCACTCCACAGTGCTGTACAAGGAGAAGCCATGAGAACACTCTACAGGCTCAGAACTTTGGGAATGTGGAATGCAAACCGGCCACTCACAAAACACACGGCATTCGCGTCTGAAGGGGACAATCCGCTGCTGAGCATGACCAGCGACAGAATGTTACCCAAATATGTATTTAGACGACTCTTTGAGGTACACATTCCAACAAGGGAGGAATGGGATAAGGGGCTGGCATCCCCTCGGGGAAACAGCATGATTTGGTACACAGATGGATCGAAAATGAAATCTGGTACAGGGGCAGGAATACACTGCAACAATACTGATATATCGATCAGCATGGGTGAGCTAGCAACTGTGTTTCAAGCTGAAACATATGCTATCCTAGCTTGTGCACAGGAGAATCTAGACAAAGGTCGCAAAGGCCTAAACATCTACATTCTCAGTGACAGTCAAGCGACTCTCAAAGCGCTCCTGTCATACAAAGTGGAATCCAAACTAGTGTTTAATACAATTGAAATACTGAATAAATTGGGTAAAACCAATACGGTACGTCTAGTTTGGATACCAGGTCACAAGGGTTTCGCCGGAAACGAGAAGGCTGACTACCTGGCAAGAAAGGGATCGGAAACACAATTGATAGGACCGGAACCATTTGTCGGGATCACTCCAAAAACAGTCAGTACAGGTCTAAGAACTCAACTGCAAATGAGGCATCAAAAAGAATGGGCCAACCAGAAAGGAATGATTCACGCCAAGCTCTTCATGGGTATGGATAATTGGCTCAAGTTTACACTGAGCTCAAGCAGATCCCAGACTCGCCTACTGTTAGGTGCTCTAACCGGACACTTCGGCACTAGGATCATGCTAACCAGGATGGGACACACCAGTTCCAAAATCTGTAGGGCCTGCAAGGAGGTAGAGGAAAGCATGGAACACCTGCTGTGCCACTGCGATGCCCTAACCTGCAGGAGATTAAGGTTGACGGGAATTGGATACCCAAAACCGGAAGACTACAGGGCCATACCACCGAAGGACATCGTTGAGCTCATGGGCACAATAGACTGGACCGTAGGTGGCGATGGCTGTACGGACTAAAACTTGGGAAGCACAAAAGATCCATGGTGGGTCGAAGTGCGAAGGCTCAAATTTAATTGGGCCGCCCCCACCCGAAGATAAGATAAGATTACACCATACAAACTTAACTAAATTTGTGAGCTTCAATTCCGTCTTTGCTCGCCATAGAAGATTAGCAGTGTAGCTGGTGTAAGTGCCTCCCTTAAGTATATTTTTGAGTTGCCGTCTCTCCCGATATCACTTTCCGTTATGGATTTTGTTTTGGCAGCTTCTAGCCATGAGTCCCGTTGATCCTCTGTTAGAGTCACGACAAGAGTTCCTGCATTCCTCTTTTGGCTGCTCGGCGATTTGCTTTGCTTTCTGTATACTTTTATGATACCTTCCGTTTCCATTTCTAATTTAGTACATATTTCCTTTGTTATTTTCACGAGATCCTCGTTTTCCTCTTTGTCGATTCCACATATTTCAAGCTGGTTATTCATGTTTTTTTGTTCAAACGTATTTTTTTTTGTTCAATAAATTCTGTTTTATTTTTTATGAAGGTATATTTGTTATTTAGGTCTTTGTATTGTTTATCCATATTTTTTATCTTCTCTTCGTAAGCACTGATTATTTCTTGAAATTCATCGAATTTATCCGAAAAAAACTGTAGGTTTCTTTTCATCTCTTCTTGTATTGTTTCTTTGATTTGGAATCGTATCTCCTACATCATTCCGTTTTTGCTTGCAGGTCCCGCCATCTCCGAATCGGTATTTTCATCATCTTCGTCTGGGAGAATCGCTGATATTCGTTTTTGTTTAGACTGGCTGGAACATGGGTTACACTTCCAGTCTACAGATTCTAGGGCAGTGAGAGTACCCAACTGCTCGAAATGAAACACACTGAAATGAAACACGTGCTTGTTCCGTAACAATGTTTGAACTGCGAGGAGTTCTATGTGTCAAGTATATAGGTACAATAGTGTGAAAAGAAATGAGATCGATGAAATAAATTATGTTCAGACAGATTTATTTATTTATTTATGCTTTATGTACCTTGTGTACAAAGGCGGACTTAATGCTTTAAACAAAATTAAAAATCACATCGAAATCATTAACAATTTTTAAAACCTAATACATAAATATGACAAAAAAATAAACTAATACATATTATTATTCACCAACAATAACAAGTTGCAAGAGTAATACAGCCAACAAAAGGCGACGTTATGACATACAGTTCTGTTGTACATATTTCCGCAGTTTATTTTTGAAACTTAACCTGTTGACAGATTTCTTAATATCTAAGGGCAGAGCATTCCAGAGAAGAATGGATTGTACGAAAAAGGAAGAGTGAATTATTTCAGAACTGTGAGGTGCAGTAAGGAGATAATTGGATGAGGACCGAAGAACTCGACTATGAGACGTACATAAATACTGAAAATAGGGATTTAAATAACTGGGTGTATTAGGACCATTCAGAAAGGCGAAAAGGGTATTTAAAGTCCTCATGTGTCTACGCTGCCGAATAGGTAGCCAGTTCAAACGCTGCCGATGATATGTGTGGTTGTTGATATTATTATTGAAATACTTATGATATTTACAAAATTTTCATAAAACGGAAATAGAAGAGACATCAAATAAATCTCCGAAGGGTAGGATAAAGGCACAAAAGATATAATAGTATTCCATAAAGGCTCCACTAGCGATATTCGCGTCCCAGTTTGTGTTAGCTATGGTTCATAATAATTTCACAATAAAGAAAGATATCGTTTGCATTCTTATAAAATTTACTCCGACTATTATGCTATCATAAAAATGCCACTAAAAATAAATAAATAGAAAACCATTCGATAATTAGCTCAATTAGTAGTTTAGTTGGTATATTAATTACTGTACCTATAGTACTTTAATGTCTATGGTAACAGGTAATACTAGTACAAATTTTCTAAAAATAAGTTTAATTATGCTCACTGTTGTCTCGTCCTCAATGATGAATTAACTAATGTAGTCTCGGCTATTTCACTCTCTGGCGTCACATAAGTTTAAAGAAATATTTCGTAAAACGAAACGCAGCCGCACGTCACTCCCTTTATCTGTAACTAACTTTATTCGGTTTTTATGTCATTTCAACGGCGTCACGTATTTTCTTTTGGTTGTTAAATAAATAATTATTTAACAATAAGTAAAAGATCTCCCGAGAAGGAAAAAGCTCATTTATTGAGAAAAATAAGAAAAGTACAACATAGATTTGAAAAATTGCCCAATTTGGATCAAGAAGTTATCAGTGTGTGTTACGAAGTTACAATGTGTATGTGTATTAAAAAGCACAATCAAATTTCTATTGAAATTCTGTGGAAAGTACGTACGTAAGTAAAGTACTTACAATAAACATAACCTTCAAGGGGAGTTCTGCGGGAACTCACATGGTTATGGTTTGCAATCATTACTATAATTACCTAACCTTCAAGGGGAGTTCTGCGGAAACTCACATGGTTATGGTTTGCAATCATTACTATAATTACCTAACCTTCAAGGGGAGTTCTGCGGGAACTCACATGGTTACGATTTGCAATCATTACATATTAAAACCTGGAACATGAAAGACAATATCGAATCAATGCACAATAATTTTGATTACTCTATAGAGGATAGAGAAAATGCACCTCCATCTGTTTCAAATGAAATAATAAACAAATAGAAATACCAGATATAGAGGAGGAAATAAAATTATCAGATGAAATACTTGAAATTTTTGGTGTAATTCAGCCAAACGAATCTAAGAGTATACCACGACAATCAGAAGTAATTAAGATATGGTCTGATATCTTTAAAATGGTTTGAAGAAAACTGATAGAGATGAGATAAGTAACAACAAACCCTTCAATAACTGCCCTTTAACCCCGAAGTGAACATGGCAATAAGTGAATACATCAAAAAATGAGGTCATTTGATTGAAATAAGACAAAAACAGCTGTCAACTGTTCCATAATGCCTTGGAACTACACTATAGTTATGTGTCAAAATGACATAAAAGAACATAAACCAACAATCATTAGGAAAGTAAATGAGGCTTGTAAATTATTTTGCGATGAATTTTTTTTAGGACACGCGGAGGTGAATGTGTAGAGCACTCATTATGTCCACACAAAATAAGGACATGAAAGATTCCCTATTACAAACAGAACCTTTGACATATATCTCTTTGGAGATAATTTGTCTGAAAAAATAAAAACTGCAATATCTGTCCAGAAATCAAGTTAAGACCTTAAGGTTCCAGAAAGAAGTAAAAAACCTACTTCAAAACAGAATGCAGCTAATATAACGGTAAATACTCCAGTATAGAAGTCTTTAAACTGGTGGGGTCCTCCCCGTCCAGCGATGAAAAATCATTACACACCCAGGACGACATCAGCGGGGCCCCTCTTACAACATCAAAAAACAGAGGGAGAGGAAGAAGCGTAAACAGCTGGAAAACAGCACAACATGAAGTCGTTCCCAAGGTAGGCAGATTGAAATATTTTTTCAATAATTGGAAGAATTTTACTGATGATAAAACAATTTTAACTTGGATACAAGGGTAAATATATATTCCCTTTAAAGAAAAACCTTGTCAGAATAATATCCCTTTGAATAATATGTTTTCTAAAACGGAATCAAATATGATAGATGTAGAAATTTATTAAAATGTTAAATAAAAAAGCTATAGAATTTTGTAAACCTGAAAGGGACCAGTTCTGTTCTCTATATATTTTTAATTAAGAAATCTAATGGTACTCTTCATTTTAAGTTCAAGACTATGGGACAGTGTATAAAATACTTCAAAAAAAATATTATTTAGCTTCTCTATTTTTTAAAAAGACCCTTATTATATGGTAAGTATAGATGAGAAAAGCAGGAGGTACCTAAGGTTATTTTTAAGGTAAAATATTACCAAGTTAATGTTCTACCTTTTGGACTATGTACTGCACCATTTGTGTTCACAAAAATCATGAAACCAATGATTGCACACTATAGAAAAAGGATATACTTAATATCAATTATCATATTTAGAAGACTACCTTTGTATAAATAATTCATATAGAAACTGTCAAAACAATATAAATATTGTATATAAATATTGGACTGAGGAAGAAAGTAAATCTAATAAATAAAATTCTCGTGTCACAGTGTTTGTTACCGAACTCCTCCGAAATGGCTTGACCGATCTTTATGAAATTTTTTGTGTGTATTCAGTAGGTCTGAGAATAAGTCGTAAACTATTTTTTATTATGGCGAAACGTAAGTTCGCCGTTATTAAGGCGAAACGTAGTTCGTCGGCACAGCTAGTTACATATAAATTCTTTAGAATTGATAGCAGCATTTTTTGGGTTAAAATGCTTAACAAAAGATCTTAATAATTGTAAAATACTATTACGTATAGACAATGTAATGGCAGTATCTTATATTAATAGACAGGGAGGGGTTCAATACCCTCACCTCCATGATATTTATTTATTTATTTAAGTTTTCTTCGTACAACATATGAACAAGTACACATAAGGCGGACTTAATGCCGGAGGCATTCTCTACCAGTCAACCCGTAAAATGTGATAATGTTTGTTGACGGTGTGCGAATTGGGAAAAACAATAATAAAAGCTACAAGCTCTTTGTTACTATTAAATAAGATATACAAAATGCTGATAAAATGAATACTAAATATGCAAATATATAAATAAATATAAATGGATAGATACATAAATATAAATATATAACAATAATAAACATATCATGTTGTCATAAAATTTTAGATAGATGATATTGCTAAAACTATTTGGCAATTGTGCAAATTTAAAGCTATAATAATTCCAAAGAGAACATTATTGATGGTTTTGAATCTAGAAGAGAGTTAAATATCACAGAATGGGAATTAGGAACAAAATATTTTAAACAAATATTAAAAGATTTTAATATTTGTTTAAAATATTTTGTATGAAATGTCTTTAATATGTTTCTTGGCATCCAGACCCAAATGCATTTGCAATTGGGATGATGACTGAATTCAAATATTTACGTCTCGTCATTAAATATTAAAATACCGTAGAAAAAGACGCAGTCCCGTGAAATTAGAATTAAAATCGGCTTAGAAATACCTTAGATACAAGCATTTTAAGTTGTTAATTTGAAAGCGATTAGACAGAGAGATCCGACATCAACTGTGACGTCATTGTTGAGTACGGCCATATTGACTCCTTGTAAATTGCCGTTTTGCTAGAAAGAGATGGAGAAAAATCTTTAATACTTTATATCTCGGTTGTTTTTATAGTTATTCGAAAACCGATTTTTTCTTTATGTTTATTATATGAATGAGCTTCTATTAAAGCAAAAAAAAATTTTTAGTCATCTAGCCAATTGATGCTTTTACTATATGTTGGAATCAATATTTATTTTATGTATTCCCTCCTTTTTTATATGAGTCTTAAGTGTTAGAAAAGATAATAACAGATAGGCTAAATAATTTGAATGTATTTTCACATAAATTTCGGAGGTTCTTGTACAAAAAGATTCCGTGAAGGTTTGTCTTATGGTGGCCTTAACTCATTACGATCTGCATTATCTTTTTCGATAGGATCGCATTTAGGTAACGATAGCAGTATTAGGCGACTCTTCAAAGGTTTCTTCAAACTTGGACCCACTGCACCAAAATATAACTACATGGAATGTGTCAGTATTACTCAATTTTATTGAAAATAGCTATTCAGGTAGTAATTCTTTAGATATAAACACTGTTTCATTATAAGCATTAGCTAAAGGCCAAAGAACTCCAAACCTGTCCTTAAATGAAATTAAAGATATTATTGTAAAAAATGATTGTGTCACTATAAAAATAGATAAGATTATTAAGACATCGGCACCTAATAGATGCCAACCTTTCCTAGTATTACCATTTTTTTAATGATAATAAGAAAATCTGTCCAGCTAGAGCAATTTTATATGGACATTACTAAGGTAATTCGTACATGTGATAACTTGTTTGTTTTTTCAATTAGAAAACCATATACAAGTGTAATAGCCAGTACTATCAGCCGTTGGATTAAACAAAGGATGAAAGAAAGTGGAATTGATGTTAGTTTTTTTTTTCGGCACACAGCACACGACATGCTTCATGCTCTATAGCTTTTAAAAGAGGTTAATATTCGAAGAACGGCTGGTTGGACTGGAGAATCAAATACTTTTTTGATAGATTCTATAACAGACCAATCATTGAAATGAAGAATTTGCCAGCAAAACTGTATTGAAAACTTGATAATAATAATTAAGATTTTGATTATTATCAATACTATTATATTAGAATGTAAAATTATGTATGTAGTTCCTAAAAATAAATAATAAATATTGTGTACAAACTATTGTATCTCCTAATGTATGTTGTTGATTTTACAACTAGTCTTTGAACATCTACATTAGTTAATTCATCATTGAGGACGAGACAACAGTGAGCATAATTGAAAAGTCAAACGAACTTACCTGTAAGTGAAGTTCGACTGTAATTATGCGAAGCTGTTGTCTCGTCCGAAGATGATGAAGTCCCACCCAACCCTTTGAATGGTAATTATATTCATAATTAATAATTCCCCTTGTTGTAAAATCATAATGCTTTAAAATTGACGTGCGGCTGCGTTTCGTTTTACGAAATATTTCTTTAAACTTATGTGACGCCAGAGAGTGAAATAGCCGAGACTACATTAGTTAATTCATCATCTTCGGACGAGACAACAGCTTCGCATAATTACAGTCGAACTTCACTTACAGGTAAGTTCGTTTGACTTTTCAATAATTTGATTAGATAAGAATGGACTTTATGAACTTTTTCTTGCTTTTCGTAAAAGTGATAATTATGTTACCTTTAATATGGTTTTATAAAAAGTACTACTTATATAATAAGTTAAATAATTTTAAAAACCTTTTTTAAATACAAGCTTTTAGTACTCGTCAATACGAATCAAACGAGCCCAAACTCGTTTTATTACGGAGTTCCAATGGCTATAACTTTCATAAATATAATGTTTCATAGTATCATTTACTGCTACCTACACAATCGATATCCAAATAGATATAATGTAAGTTTTATTTTTCAATACGACTGGGTTCGATTTACGTACTGAGTATCTACAAGTTTTTTTCTGAGTACAAGAATCTATGTATGCAGTTTTAGGGTTCCGTAGTAAACAAGGAACCCTTATAGTTTCGCCATGTCTGTCTGTCTGTCTGCCCGCGGTTTAACTCGGAGACTACTAGTACTAGAAAGCTGTAATTTGGTATGGGTATGTATATTAATCATGGCAAAAAAGTGGTAGAAAAATTGTAAAAAAAATTTTTTTTGGGTAGCTCCCATACAAGTAAAGTGGGAGTAATTTTTTTTTCTCGACCAACCCATCGTGTGGGGTATTGTTGAATAGGTCTAAAAAATAATGCAAGGTACAGAACACATTTTTCTATTTAGGGATCCGTTTCTGAAATATTTGGTTTTAAAGTGCAAATTTTAGTTAGAGGTCCTAAGTGTCGTCCCCCCCCCCCCCCCCTCTATCTGCTATACGGTTATTTATATGGACACGTGAAATTTAAACTAACTACGTTATTATTAAAGTTTTTAGACTTCCGCGATTTGTACACATTTTAAATACAATTAACTCGGGTCTATTTCGCGGTAAACAATAACTATATTGACTTACTGTTTCCCGACGTTTCGGCCGAATTACATCAGGCCGTGGTTACGGGATGACTGCCGAGGCTCAGCGACGTCTTCGCAAAGCGCGGGTTTCACGACTACCCTCCGCTTGATCTTCAGAATTTTCATTTTTATTTTTATCAGTACCGTCGGTACCTCGACATACCACACTCACGACATCTACGCGAAATAGACCCGAGTTAATTGTATTTAAAATGGCTCTCTATTTCTAGGCATAAAAATTATTGTCATAAAATCATATTCCATAATTTGGATTGAAATAATCGTCAAGATGCATAATAATCAGGAAGCAGAATGGTAATAAGCATAATATTGTGTGGCAGAAAATCATTTGTCATAAGTATTAAAACCCATAAACTCGAAACACAGAACAACTTGACGCATATTTTTTCAAAGCATAAATAATGTTTAGCATATTAATCACAACAAACAATACGATTACGCAGAATTTCTCTAGGCATAAACTTCCGCGCAAGCATGCAGCAATGTATCATGCAGTATGCATGCAAGCATGCATGCAACATGCAAGCAAGCATGCAGCAATGTATCATGCAGTATGCATGCAAGCATGCATACAACATGCAAGCAAACATGCAACATGCAAGCAAGTATGCACAATGCAAGCAAGCATGTACCACGCAAGCAAGCATGCACATGCACGGTTTCTGTCACGGCTCCGACGCTGCGGGGCTCCGGCGGTCCCACGCGAGCTTATCGTCGCAGATTGGTTTTCGCTCACCACCGCAGCTTCGGATTGCTGGCCGGCTTCGCCGGCTATCCTCAGCCGCGGTGGCGAGCGTTAAAACCACCTGCTCCTCAGCTCGCGGGCCGCCTCGCCCCTCCGCGCCTACGCGGGTTTGAATAACACTCTAGGGGTAGGACAAACAAGACTACGTGGAGTCGGTTTTGCAGCGATTCGTTTCTGTCACTAGTAGCATGAATGAATTACTTTTTCAAATAAAAAAATCAATATATATATACTATGCAAAAAATATATCAAATGAAAATATAGAAGATTCGAGTATCATATTTAAATAAAATAATATATGAAATGTTATTATAAAAAGTTAAGTAAAACAGAGTAAACATTATATCCTTTAAAATAACATCATTTCTAATTATAAATAAATGCCCCAAAATATTAGAGATATCATTAATTATGACACTTAAAATTATGGCAAAACATTTTAGGACTACCAATATTATGTCATAAGAAATTAGGAATTTCATTAATTATGCTTCATAAAATTATGCCTTTGGATAATTGTGCCTTATACAAATTATGCAATGAAATAATTATGTGACGTTAATGTTATGCTTTTCGATTATTATGCTTAGTGATTTATGCCAAGCGTCTTTATGACAAACAACATTATGCCTAATGAAAGGTCCCCATTTAAAATACGTTATTATTGTTCTTATATGAGTTTCCAGGTGATTATTGCTTGACATTTTTTTTTGTAAAAATAATTCTAGTTCAGTCTTTTTAGTTAATGTATTAATGCATATTAGAATATGACCTAAGGCAAACACCAGAATAACTCAAAATAAAACAGTATTCAAAGAATTATTTCCGAATTCTTAACAAGCTAATGGTTTAGGAGTTATACTTTCCACTATCACCTTATCTAAACGGGTAAATAAGTTCTCATTATATTGAAAGAACTATTCCCTAACTCCTTACCTACCAGAAACCTTCTATCATCAGAAATAACAAGAAACACGTTGGACGTGCCTATGAAATTTAAGGGTTTTCCTCGATTTTGGGGTGCCATCTGGGATCCCATCATCAGATCATAACAGACTGACAATGGAACCACCTCCGAAGTATACGGTTTTGATCAGAAAAATCAAAACCGTATACTTATAGAAAAAGTTAAAAAGGGTATACATACAGCGTGTAACAAAAACCCTGTGATCCCTTTTAGGAGCATGTTCAGAATCGATATTTTTTATGAAAGTTATGACGTAATTGAAAATTCAAAATTGTTAAATTAATTTTGAGGTTCCCCAAACAAATATTTGGGTCTGTGAAAAAAAAATTAAGAAGTAGAAAATTAATTTAACAATTTCGAACTTTTAATGACGCCATGTTTTTACGAGTATACTTGTATATCGATTCCAAGGGTTCACAGGGTTTTTGTTACACACTGTATGTTATTGTATTATATTGTGCAATAAAATGAACCCATTCAAGAAATAATAAAAAAAATAATATAAGTAAACAAATTAGTTGTAGGGATTAAATTCTTTTGCCTTATATATAAAAAAAATCACGGGAATTTTCCATTGATATAACACGTGACACTAAAGGATGTAACGGATTTGATAGGAGAATGTTACGCCCGACATGCTGTTTTCTTCATTGGCTAGGTAGATTTTTTAATTTTTAAGTGGGGTTTTCTCAGCTTCCTGCGGGAATTTTGAAAAATCCTTCCTTAGTGGACGCCTACATAAGCCAATAAACTCCTGTACCAAATACAGTGTTTCTAGCTGCAGTTGATTGGGGTCTACGTTAATACCTCAGTCAATCAGTCAACAAAGCCTTTTATAAATACAGAAGAAACACAGAATATGATATCGCATTTTACTTGATGAACAATCATATTGTGTCCAATAAGAACCTCTAGGATACAATACAACTAATATTACAAATGCATGGTGTGGAAAGATGGGGAGTGATTGTTAAATACGGTTGGCAAACATGTGGTCTATGGTCCTATGGTTGAAATTCAGTTTCGCGTCATAAGACAAGAAACTTTATTTTCGCTTTCCATTTTGAGTGTTATAAGGTAACTTTAGTTATATTTTGTTTATACGCGAAGATTAATCAATTTTCTTGGTGGATCGTCGATCGATCTGCTTGACACGAAAACTTTTTGACAGATTTTGATGAAGCTTTGTATGTGGAAAGCTGATCCTCAAAATTCTTCTGATGAGACTTGGCATCTACGCGTGAATAGCCACGGAGCGCAGCTAATAGACAGTCTAGCTAGTTGGTGTTTAATGTAATTAATTAAACTCACCATCGGAAGATGTGCAGAGCGTTAGTTGAGGGTGGTACTTGTCAGTGAGCCGCTGTATGAGGTCTATTTGCTCGAACGTCAGTTGAACTGCATCGCGGTGCTGAGCGTCACAAGGCACGTAGGCGGCCCAGAACTGTGAAGAAAATCATTACTAGCTGCGACAAAGATATATTTATGAATAAATTTGACCTAACGTCACACTAAAAAGGTACGAGAAATGCTTAAGAATATTCAAAATTAGCTTTAGCATTGAAAAGCAGGAACCACATCACATATTCAATCTTATGAACAATGAAAATGTTTGCTATTTTTTTTAAAGAAATAAACAAACAAATTCAGTAAATACTAAATAGACAAAAGAATATGTCAGCGTTACCAAATACTAAGCTAATTATTTTAGAGGCTTTTATGTACGTTTCTACAATAAACTCCCAACCAATATTAAAGACATTAGCTTAAATAAATTTAAAGTTGCATTTAAGAATGTACTTATGAAAAAAGCATAATTATAAAATGTCTGATAATATGACAGATAAAACTGCTTGGGATCGACAAAAAGTGTGACAATTTGATGTTAATTAAGTATACATTTTGATTATTGGATAAATGTATTTGATTTGAGTAACTGTTTCAATCACTCCGACTTTTTTTTTTATTTTATTTGCATTTGTATATTTACATCTTAATATGGTTGGGGTGTATGTTCATACAGGGTTTAAATAATATAGAGTGGTACTACCAGTAGTACCAACGGTAGTACCACGGGTAAGCACTGGTATTGATTTTTCATAGTTTGTTAAATTTTCAATAATTACCTAATTTGTTAGTTAATTACCGAGATTCTTGTATTTAGTTTGATGGCAATAGTTGCCTGTAGAGATCTATCTTCTAATCTAATATATAAATAAATCTCGTGTCACTGTTTTTGCTATCGAACTCCTCCGAAACGAGTTAATCGAATTTTATGATTTTTTACCGATGAAAAAACGGAGGAGGTACTCAATTCGACGCGTATATTTTTTTTTAATGTATGATCACGCATAACTTTTTACAGAGAACTCCGATTTTGATGATTTTTTATTGGAAAGGGTATACCCCGTGTTTGGTCCCATATAAATTAGAAAAAACAATTCCAACCCTAAAGATACAAAAACGGGGGATAATTGATGATTCACTCACTGATTGTAAAATTAATAGATGAAAGTCACAAGTCGGTGCCAAACGATGATCTCCTAGGAAGTGTTAAAATTTGTCACCGACTTCAATATAGAAGTGTGATGTTGTCTGTACCTATTCTTATATTATTTTTAACTTTGCAGTGTTTTTGCTTTTTAGTTTTTTTGGCGGTTTAATTTTTTGTTAAAAAGTTTTATTAATGTATATTTTTGGTAGGGTTGGGAATAGGTTGTAGGCTATTTTTTATACCCCTAGGTGATAAGGGTGGCCCTCTCCAGAAATTTTTAATGTTGAACTATATAAAGTGAAACGTAGTTCGCGGGCACAGCTAATATTAAATCATCATGGTTTTTGAGTTTGAGACACAGATAATATAATACTACAGTAGTTTGAGAGTAATTTCTAATTGACGGGAATTATCATAATTTTAAGAACGCATTTTTTTCTACATTAAACCAAGAAATATTCTCAATGTTTTTTTCACTTATTATGTCCTCTTAGTTTGAGTTCATTATTTAGTTTTTTTTTGTCTTATTGAACTATATTTAAAACATTTCAAAATAAACCCAAATTTATGTTGTTACTTATTATGCTTATAACCAAAGAGCATATCGTTCTAAATACGGATTGTGCGGGTTTATTTCCTTTGCAATTTCAAGCTGCATTGGCATGATCGTGCACCCCGAATCCTCTTCTAATGTGACAAAGCCACAGACGTAACTGACACAGAACTGATTAAATAACACGCACGACTGCTGGGTGGAGAGACCGCTTCGAATATGAAATTCCTACGCAGTAAGAAAGTTGACAAAGGTTTTATAGCGGAAAGCTTTACGAAGATTTGAAAGAACTTCGGAGGGTTGGATAGGTATTATGATTAGATTACAAAAGAATGGGGAACCGGAGTTTCCATTTAACATTCCTATGGAATTGAATGAATCGCTTGTCGGAGTCTTTTGCTATGTTAAACTGTCATGTACTACGGCCATTATAGGGTGCTCTGCGTGATTATTAAAAAATCTTTTAAAAATGAAGAGAAAACTTACAAAGATCACCATTTTTTAGAATCGTACTTTTTAGTGATTATTAACAGAGACAAGTAGTAGAAATCTTTACAATTTTCTTATTTTTGAAATATTCTTATATGCTTTTGGCTTTGGATGCTAAGTGAGCCACTGGCACTGTGGCGTTTAGGCCACACCTAAGGCGGTCTTGGAAGACGCGCTGCATAAACCCGCCTTCTAATGCGCAACTGGCCGTGCCGGAGGTGGCTCGTTTTCCAGCTCTATCTCCGTTGCCTCTGTCTGCGAGATTCCATCCTCTCAAAAGAAGGCAACAGCCTCTCGGGCATAAAAGCTTTATCACTAGTCACTACCCAAAGCAGACAGAATAGTAGGTTGTGTCACATGGGACCAAAATAATGTATTGACGACGAGAGCGATTGTTTGAATCCACAGCAAAGCGAAGGATTCTTGAGTAGAATCATAAGCGTAGCGAGGGATTCAAACTACGTCGCTCGAGGTGAAATAATTTTGGTACCGTGTGACATATTCTGCTTTTCATCCCTCTCTATAAGAAAAATAAATAAGAGATGCTTTTAGTAGAGAAGAATATTAATATTTACATAACCCAATTGGAATATTTTTCTCTCGATTTGTTTGGTTGTAAATTGATTACGACAGTTTCTGCGTTTAAAGTAAGTACACTTTCTGGTGTTAATATTTCACTGTCACTGCCAGAACTTGTATTCAATTTTTGGAAATGAAATTAAAATTGGTTGTAATAGGTGTTGGAACCAATAGTGGACCACTTAAGCGGATTTTGACTTTACTGCGGTCACTGTGTACACAGTTATCATTTGAGCGATGCTGCCTTTGGCACAATGATTCCTAGATACATACTTATACAAATGTGGCAAACATTTATTATGATCTTACAATTGATTTTTTGTAAGGCCTGTCCAAAGTCAAAAATTCAAAAGGCACCATTACCTGACCACCATTCACCAATAGATGACCACTATTCTACCCAATACCTGACCACCTCAAATAGTCTATTAATTTGAAAAATTATTTGGCATTTTTTTCCGCTTTTCTTTTTTCACGAATGCGTTTCCTGGTTTCAGCTTGTATACTATTCTGTTTTTTTCCATCATCGCTTAAGCTTGATGACTCAAGTCAATAACTTAATCAATACCTCTACTGTGATCATCTTTCGGAAACAACTTACAACACCTACACAAATATTTTACCCCAAAGCCTGACCACCCTAGTTATCCTTTGGATACGCATTTTTTATAATGAAAAGAGTTAACAGAAATCACAATATAGCTTATTATCTATTTAAAACCAATGAGGAAGTTGAATTTTATACAAAACATGTTTTTCCATTACTTGACCAGTCTGGTCAGCTTAAGGAAAATTGTAATTTTGGTGGCCCAAAATATAACCAGGGCTCTAAAAACCACATTATTTAGTAAATAGCAGAAATATTGTTAAAAATATCTTAAATCATAGGCCCTCATTATCTTTGATGGGTAGTGAATCCATAAACATAAATATAATTCAAGATGGATCACGATTTCCAAAGTAATGCGAAATTTTAAGTCTTAGTAAAAATCTTGACTAATCACGCGGCGCCTTTGTTGCAGCAAGAAAACGTTACATTTTACCACCAATAGGAAGCAAGTTTATATGAGGCTTGACAGATATAGTGTTGCCACTATTGGAAAACCAAAATACACCAACTTTGCTTGCTTTGCTTTTTTAATATTGCAATGAAACCCTGTTTTGGTCAGCTTTGGGTGACTGGTCTGCTATTGGTTCCGCCACTATTCCTATTTACATAAAAAGAAATAAAAAATCGAAAAGGAAATTCCCACGTATTTTTTTTAATTTGGCCAATGCCGCGTCGGCAGGCGCGCTGTTTTACTATCGGCCAGGACTTTATTGAAGGGAATTGTGTTTTTAATTAAAATAGTGTTCCAAATTCAAAAGTCATTTCATCACTGTTATTAAGTGCGCCGGAATGACCCACTTTGGTCGCACTTATCGAGGAACCCTTCGCCTCTTTTCGAATAGATGGGACGAAAAAACCTTTTCCCCCATGAGAAATTGAACCCGGGACCTAAAGCCAAGCGGTCTCATCTACGCAATCAATACCGTAATTTTTATTATACGAGTAACATAGGTGAATTTGTTTCTACTATAGCTATCAAGGAGCTGATCGCGTGTATAATATTAAAACCGAAGCGTGTGCGAAAATGGCACTGAACTTAACTACTTTGAAAAAGCGGAGTTTCTGTTTCAACATTTGTTTTAATTTTGCTAAATGATCACGATCACAATAAAGTTCAGTAAAGTTTGCGCAATTGATGCGCTTGTTACGTTTTCACAGGAGCTTTATGGCGCATTTGGCGCGTGCGCTCAGCGAATGATTGCTAAGGTCAAGCAACGTTCGCTGTGGTCAGTCCTAGGAAACATTTCAAGCTCCTCCGTGCTTCGGAAGGCACGTTAAACAGAGGGTCTTGCGCCTGATCTCGCCCCAGTCACGTCGGCTAACTGTCCCATCGAACTAAACGAGTAAAGGAACAGAGAGTGCCTTGCGTTTGCGCAGTCACTTGTGCACTATAATATCTCCTGTGCAGATGGCTAGTCTCTGTTGAGATTGGCCGCCGTGAACGAATATCGGTTAGGAGAACATTAAAATAAGAGTTGCGAAGGCAATCAATTATTTATTACTTCTTTTTCTTCTACTTTAAGTGCATTTTTTGTTCAAAACTTTTATTTTTTTTTATGGCAATTAAGTTGGCAAACAAGCAAACTGCCCACCTGATGGTAAGTAGTAACAGTCACCTATATATAACACATGTGGTTCCTGTGAGATTCGCAGCAAAACTGCAACCCCCACAAGAACGTGTACGTTACCATCTTGTGACTTAAGATGTCAAGTCACGGTACCCAGTAATTTCAATGCCATAATATCTTACTCTTCAAACCGGAACACAGCAATGCAAGCACTGCTGCTTTGCGGCAGAAATAGGTAATGTTTTTTATCTAAAACGTGGTTTTTATTTTTTTCATTTAATACAAATATGTTTTCTATTCATAAACTTGAGATACCTACAGATACTTGAGAAACGATACATTGATTTGAAATGTCGAACAACGTCACGCCTGTCACGTTACATTTCGTAGCACGCTGTGACGTTACAGCCTCCATCACAGATAATATAATACTACAGTACCTCCACTCTACATTTTAATTGCTTTATTTCTGTAGCATTTTGATTATTATTTCAAAATTCATACTTTGTCATCATCCTTATTTCTATTGCTAAAAGTTCAACTTAAAACAAGCTATTAATTCATTTGCTTAGAAAAATATCAAAGACATAATAAACTCAGTTCTATATTGATAATTATTATAAAATGACTAATGTCGAGTTTTGAAAACCGACCCATGAACGGAAAAGTTTTGAATAGAAGATAATAGGTTTATGTCGCGGTATTTTTCTTATGGAATTGAATGCATCGCTTGTCGGAGTCTTTTGCTATTATGTAAACTGTCATGTACTGCGGCTGTTATAAGGTGCTTTGTGTGATTATTAAAAGCTTTTAGAAAATAAAAGAAAAGAAAACCTACAAATAACAGCATTTTTTAGAATCGTAGCGTTCCCTGATATTTGTTTTTGAGTTTCATGATGTACGAATCGCGTAGAGTTTTTTGTTGTTCCCTCAAAATATTTACCTATAATCACAAACTATATAGAGAATATGACAGTTTAACAATTTAGTCTTTTGTTTTATCCACATATTTATCAAACAAAAAGTTCGGAACAACAGTACTAGAGATTATGGAAAACTATCATGGAATTTTTTTAGAAAGGTGTTTTACTAGTGTACCTAGAAATATTTACTGGTTTAGTAGGGTATCCGATAGTGAGATGATAATTTCACAATCATATAATTCACTGTAGAGTGATTCACACTAAAGAAGAATTATCATTTCATATTTTTTCTAGAATAAGCACGATCTAATAATCAAGTTGAGTGCCGGTCATGCTTGCTGAAGATGGTCGTTGGAGCATCTGCTCCATATAATAATCTGATAAGAGAGTGGTCGCCACAGTTAAGCAAACACAGTGTAGTACCAATCCATAGTTCGTCTTTCAAGACAGCTATAGGCAGATGATGTAGTCAGCATCAGTAACTTACTATCCACTAATTTCCGTTTCAGAATATTCGGTGCAGTTTAATTGTAGTTATCTTTTAGGTGTTTTAAGTATCAAACAGCAACGTAAATAGATTTTAGGTCTTCAAGGACAGAACCTGAAAAGATAACAAGGTATATAATGATTATAAGAATAAAGCTGGATCTCACCTGAGCTGCAACCCTTCCTTGTTTCAGTCTTGGTAAATCTGTGTGACTCCACGAGCTCGTTGCCCAAGGTGATATCGTCCTTAGATCTTCATCGAATCTACGGATAAAGAATTATTTTAAAATTCTTTCAATCAGATCAGAATAAGTTTATTTAATGTGTTGACAGTAGCTTAATTAATCAAGTGGAATAAAATCTTTTGCGTAAATTATGTTTAAAAATGGAACACCCTATTTTTACGTATTGAGTGGACTTTCGACACTGTACGATATTGTAAAGCTACGCGCAAATATTCTTTTTGTTCTAAAAATATATAAATTAATAATTTTATATACTCGATATGAATACACACCTGAAGTCTTTTAGTCTGTTATGTAAGAATTTTCGTATGTTCCACGGTAAGTCATTGTGTCCGTCTACTAGAGGCGTATCGTGCAAGAGGCGTTCGGCGAGACGCAGCCGTTCGTGGAGTGGTGCTCCGGGTGAAGCGCGTAGAGCCAGCGGTCCTGCTACGCAGGCTGTACCTGCTACGAGCACCAACACGGCGACGCAGCACCACCGGCGGTGCCATACAGAAAATCCTGTTCACAACACATAGGTAATCACCAATTTATAGTACATAAAAATCAATTTCGGAGCAGAGGGAGACAGAGGTTATTTTTTTCTTAATTGGAATTTTGTATATGGTATTTTTTGATGTTAATATAAATGCCTGTGAAGGTATATGTCGAATAAAGATTTTGAATTGAAAAGATAAAGCGCCTTGTGCCTCGTTTGTTAAAAATCATTTTTTGTAGACCCCATAAAACTTCAAAATCCTAAACATTATAATTATTGTAGAGTCGCACAGTTATTAGTCGACACTGTCTAGAGTTCGGTCCGGTTTCTAGTAGAATGCTGACTTTACTTTAAAACATGAAATTAACACAAAGTAAAGTTTAAGATCTCGAGTATTCATATAACTGCAACTCGCATCTAAAGATCCATTTACATGATGACTGTTGCATATAATTATAATGAAACTATTATTTGCATAATTGCTTGCATGTTCTAAACAATACATGACATTATTGGTTTAATTGTCAATTTTTGTTTTCAATTTTGCATCTAATTACTTAGAGGACGATTTGTGCTGCAATACAACACTTTTTAAAGTGTATTTTAAAAACATACTAATGATGGATAAATTTATGGTTTATAAACTACTAGCTGCCGCCCGCTACTTCGTGTGCATCTCTAGGGAACTCATTAAAATTCGGGAGAAAAAGTAGCTTATATCCTATCCCGGAACTCAAACTATCTCTATAGGTACCAAATTTCATTTAAATCGGTTTAGCGGTTCATGCGTAAAGTGGTAAGAAAGAGACGGACAGACACACTTTCGCATTTATAATATTAGTGTAAACTATTTTCATCTATGCTTGAATCGGTTTATGTAGTATTCTTAGTTCACGCACGTAGTTTATCTGTGAATTAAAATACCAACATGTTGACACAAATGAATGTTTCCTACTGTAAGATAATAAGAAGCGCAAAGCCATTTGTCTGGTTGTATAGAGGTGACTTGGACGTTGACAGCGGGTTAGTCCTGCATAAATACGTGATAAAAGATAACGTTCCTGCGAAATGTTTCTATCTAAAATAACAGTATTTCATGAGGAAACTACGTAAAAAACCTCCAACTTCTTTTCATAATTATAATGAATCCTAATTTAAAAGTTTCATTAGTATATTCCTGAGTACTTTGCAGCTGGTAATATGTTTCCTGCAAGCTGCAAGGTAACATGAAAAAAGGTATTGAAATTGACCAAAGGTGATTGAATAATTTACTAAGCGAATGTAAAAGAAAAGGTTACAGAGCATTAATGGCGGCCACATTAAATTCAATTTGGGTCAAGCAATCGGTCGTTAGGGGGATGTTACGGGCTCGCGATAATCTCGCTGTCAAACGCAAACTTGCTCGATCACCGCGGCGAGACCGTGGATTACATATTTGAAAATTTCGCTCCACAATGAAGTTTCCGATAAAAATTAAACTGCAACGTAAGTACTCATCGTTGTGAGTGAAAATGGTGACCCAGAATATGAAAGTCGTTGATAGACAATTTAAGTTGCCGGCTAAGCTTTTAAAACTTTATATAGTATTGTTACCGACTCCGAGATTATGCTGTTACCGAATCTGCTATTACTGACAAAGTAACATTTTAGGTTCTAGAATGGTTTTGAAAAGGTTCTAGAACCTATATATGGATATCTGCTACTAAGTCTTAGTAGACTCAATAATGTTATATTAACCTTATAATAACCTCCTGAGTGCAAAAAGGGCCCACGTTTTAGAACTTTTCTGAGAGCTACAGCAAAACCTATACCTTTATTTAAGGTTAATATAACGTTCTAAAATGTTGTTGGATGTATCTTTATGATAACTTAAAACCGTTTTTAGACATGAATTAATGCTTTTCCGAGACTCCCAGGTTTTAAAATGTTTCTATTTAAGATTTTTTACACAGAAACAAGAAAATTTCAAATCTTTATTTATAATGGCGATTCCTTGTTTCAAAATGGCGAGATAAGGTAAGTGTTGTATTCATAAAAATAATAAGTAGCTTGCTGACGTCAGGAAAAATTAAAAAATACTGCGACTGGCACTTTATTGTAAAACTTCATGATAATAGAGCTGTATAAGAGGTGGGCCCTTCGTAAGTTAAAATTCTGAAGATATTTTAATAAAATAAAAATTATAAAATAGGATGGTTGGTGATAAATCGCATTAGAAATTAAACTTCTATCCATATAAAATATACATTTTAAATATAAAGTACACATTTCTTAATTTTGCCTTATTTAATTTATCAAAATATTGCTTTTTGTTCCGATAGATTTTTTATTTCAATAAAAATATGGCTGCCGTTAGGAAATTACTAGAAAGAATTTAAATTAACCTTTTCAGAGCTGTAACAGTTAAAAGCTAATTATGTTTGCCAAAATAAGATCTAAAGATTATCTGGCGGAGCTAGTTAAAATTACTAAGCTATTTTTGCAGTTGCTTAAAACTCGCGGAGATAACTGAAATTTTTTGAGGATGTTTCTTAAGCTTTAAAATATTCTCGTAGGACTTAAATCATGCCGTAAGCTTATACAATAGCATTATTGGTTTGAGTTTTAACCACATAATCCTAATTTGTATGTCTAGATAACTCTAATATAGCCTAAAGGTTCCATGTAGATTTTAGGAATGACTTACAGGTGATATTAAAATTCCATAACTTTATAGTTGTATATAAGTTAAAAAATTAACCTTTAGATCTCACTTTAGTATTATTCTAGCTTTTCTAGAAATGAATCAGGAGTCTACGATAACTTTAAGATCTTAGGACTAATATATGCTCCTAAAACCTAAGTAAAAATAACGTTAATTTAAACTCTTGTCAGCGGTTTCAAAGTTGTAATAATAGTCAATTAGTTTTAGGACTTATTAATCTTTCTGAAATACTTAATACGACCAGATAGCAAAAGGTTAACCTTTTTATGACTCTTTTAAAACCTTGAGGTAAAGTTTACAACCGAGACCCGAAGAAAATGTTACTTGGGACTGAGACTGCTGTTATCGCCTCGGAGACTATGCTATCATAGCTAAGCAGTGGACATGACTTTTGGCGGGGCCGCACCGATACCATGTGCTCACTTCTTGTCTCTCAACGGCGGCGAGTACTCGGTTATAGTACGATTCGCACCAACTGGGCGACGGCGGAGAGCGCCGGAGCGCATTTCACACTGTGCTAAAGTAAATTCAGACATCTATACAATTATTAAGGTTCATGTTTGCATGGAATTTACGCTGCTTAGAATGCGCGCGTACGCCACGGCTGCCGGTCGGTTCCTCGCGTACGCAGTCGGCTCCTCGCGTACGCGGTCGGCTGCTCGCGTACGTGGTTCAGCTCCTTGCGTACTTCACGTCAATACCGCGAATAGAAACTGACTGCGACACGAAAGCATTTACTAGGCGCTAAGAGCATGCTCGCGGATACGCGAGCACGCGTCCGGGTTCGAGCAGATGTAGCCGTCGGGCGGACGTGGCCGGCTATCGGCGCGTGCTCGCGCATCCGCTGCGACGTGACGCGCTGCGCTCCTGCGTTGCCCGGTTGGTGTAAATCGTACTTAAGGGCCCGGTCTCGTAGTAATCGGTGATCGAGAGTTTACGCTGCGAAATCGTAGCAGAACTGAGGAAAATTTCGACGCGTAAACTCTCGATAAGTTTTGATTGTTTAAAATTTACCTATAATGATTTTATAAATACAGTTTTTTATTATTTGCTTTAATAATAGCTCGTTTCTAAATGGTTAAAGTTTGATTACGCTAAAGGATGATTTCTTATATAAAAAGTGATATTTTAAATGTGGTAAAATTCATAAAATTTGAACTATTTAAACCACCTTAAATAAGGAAAATTAAACATTTCGAAAAAAGTAACAAGTAAGTATAGATCATTGCTAAAGATTTGAGAATAAATGTTTACTGAATATATTTCATGTTTTGGTAATATTTTTTACGTGGCGAGTGCATGAATATGTCCTTAAACGTGTGGAATGTAAATATGGGTACGTTTAAAGTCTATAAAGACATTAAAAATAGCATTTAAGTAAATAGTAAAATGTGTTATGGAAACTTCAAGTCCTACACTCGTAAAATGTATTTCCTTCATTTTTAATAACTAAAAATAAACTTTACTTCTCTGATAATTCTGCTAGAACACCGATTATTACAAGACCGGGCCCTTAACACGGAATTATCGCGCTGAGTTATAATAATTAGTAGTGCTATTTTGTCTTCTTTATTTTGATCAGTAATAAAATAATTGTGTGGGTGGTGTGACCACTTGTTTCTTTTTAAATAACTAACCCAGCCCCTGATATTTAAGAGTATTTATATCCATCATTGTAGCATTGTACACAACTACCAATCGTGTTCGGTAATTACAAGATACGTTTGTCTAAAGGCGAGCTTATCTCTTAAAGAGATCTTTACAGCTAACCCTAGCATAAGTTAAAATTAAATATAATTAGCGGAATCATTGCGTACGGTAACATGTTTATTAAAAGATAGACCCATGAATTAATTTTGCTTACCAAAATTCAAACTATGAATAAGTACATATATTTTATACAAAATATATTGCCTACATACTTTAAAATATTATTCTAAGGTAGATTCTAATATTGAAAGATTTGATGTTTTTTGTTTGTCTTGTTTTTTTGACATAACAGGGAAGCTCTTAGCGCTCTTCTGATGGTAAGTGACTAAAAGGCGAAGATGTCAGAACACAACACAGCATAAATTATGATGCTTCGATTAAATCTTCTTACCCAATATTTATTCAACGAATCCTTATGTTTGGTTTTTAAAGTAGGTAAGTATTATATTATCCATAACATACTAATATTACAAATGCGAAAGTGTGTCTGTTTGACCCTCTGTTACCTCTACACGCTGAACCGATTTAGATGAAATTTGGCATTGATATATTTTGAGTCCCGGGATAGGAATAGGCTACTTTTTATCACGAATTTTAATGAGTTCCCCGGGGAAAGCAGATGAAGTCGCGAGCAGCAGCTAGTTCAAATCTTTAAGGAACCTCATTGGTCAAAACAACTCTATTAAATTACACTGTTTTGAAAAAAGGTTATATAAATAAAACTTGATCAGTTTGATCGCTTTTCTATTGTGAGCTGGCGAGTGCTATGTATTGGATCCACGTTTTTTTTTTCGTGTTTGGTTCGGCCTAGAGAAATAAATGATCCTGTGTTGCTCCTCGAATTCCGCTGTGTTAGTTTTATACATGTATATCTGTGGGTACGTGTCTCTGACATTTCTGGGAATATTAATTATGTTACAACGCCGAGGAGATAGAATCAGTAAAATTTTTGTGAACGTTAATTAGTTTTATGACCTGAGAAGATGAAGCTAAAGTGAAGAAGGTTACGGATCATCTTCAGATCAACTCATGATATAAGCGCATTTGATTGTAATTATTATTATTAAACGTATTTAAGAAGTGATAATAGTTGAATATCTATGACTGTTGTTTTTTTGGAACGAAGTTACTTATGGAACGTTGTGAAGACTGTATGTTACAAAGCAGCGTTATAAAAGCGTCACAGTATATTTATTATTAATTAAATAACTCGAAAACAACGCATTAAATATCTGAATTGCTTCGGATGGAGAGCTGCTGGGGGGGTTTTAGTGGGTAGGCCCGGGCCGGGGACGGTCTGGGAAGTCCCACCTATCCTCGTGGTTTGGCTCGACCACAATGTTCAATTATAACCCCCTTAACTTCAACGTAAAGCAAGACATTATATCCCCAGGGATATAATGTTGTATGAAACTCCCAAGGGATTAAAGTGTTTTAAATTTGGAGCATAGAATTCGTATGAAATTTTAGCATAGATGCTAGCTTAGGAAGGCAAAGGTTCTACGCCCATACAGCAGTAGCGTTCATCCACTAGAGACAAATAGACATTCTACCTGTGTAAATAATGTTTTTATAAAATTTAAATACATAATTTCTTTACCAAAATTATACAATATTTACCTACATAATACTGCAAGCTAAAATAACAAATTCCAATTTACTTTATTTTTATTGATAAAATATTTTATGCCAAAAGCACCATCCTTTGATGGCCACTATTAACTATCGATAAAAAACGAATAAAAAGCAGAGTAAAGCAAGAACACTAACGCTGTCGGCGGATAAACAGCGAACTAAATAATTTCATTTGGAAAAATTACGCGGCATACTTATTTAAAAATCAAGAATGTTTCTACAATTTGTTCCATAATGTGCACCAACAGTAGGTATTTCGTTGTATTGTTTTCACAGCTAAAACTTTGCCGCCAATGCCATTATGTATCTTAAAATTGGAATGTCTTGTTGCTTACGTTAATTAAGTGCTTAGTGAAATGTGATTTGTGGCATCAATCAATACAATCTCTTTAGAAGTCTATTCAGTGCATTATTGATAAAGTTAAAAAACGTAAGTAAATGTCCAGGTGCTTCAGCTTTTTTATTTTTTATTTAGGGTCACTAGGCTGTCGAGTATTTGAGACTTATTTCAACAGTTGTGTATAGAAATTAATTGGTGTTATAACAGTAAATATATCACGAAGTTGAGAAATAAAAGAAAATTTATTTGATAACATTTTATTGTTAACAAATTAACATTCGTCCTGCGTGCTACTAAAGGTCATTGACAGGGTCCAGCAGCTGATCATATCGTATTGTAAATCGATGGATAGACTAAGTTCATACTTGTTATATTATATTTTTAATTTTTATAATGTTTCAAGCTTAACTTAAGATAAAATTATTGCGTGACGTGTTTGTGCTTGAGAAAAACAAATACTTTTTTTGTATTTTATGCTTTTCATAATTATGTGATAATTTTAACCATAGTTATAGTGATAGTCATAATGATAATGTAATGTGACAGTGTTTATGATGAAAATTACCACATAAGTAATTGGTTATAGAGCCTTGAGTTTTTATTGTCTCGCAGATGGTATGAAAAGTAGAGTATTCACCTCTGGAATAAAGCAGCGTCTTCGTCTTAGGCAACTTGAACTCCTCGCTTCACTTAGGACTCTAAATAACTCCCTTGCTTCGCTCAGGAGTTAAATTTTAACTCCCTCGCTATGCTCAGGAGTTAACTCTAGAGTCCCTCGTTGCGCTCGGGGCTCAATATGGCGCCCGTGACGTTAGACACTGCTTTAATCCATTGGTGCATAATCTAATATCCCAAAAAAAAGGGTATGCTCGAGCCCCTCGGTGGGGACGTATATGAGCTGTTGATGATGATGATGATATTTACGAGAATGTTATATATGTCCATAAAAACATTTATTTATTTTGTAAAAACAGTGATATTCATTCAGTGAATACTAGGCAAATGAATATGTTAGCGTTACCAAATACTAGGCTCATAAAAATTAATAATTCTTTCAAAGGCCTTTGTGTTCGTTTCTAGAATAATAAAATCCGAAATAATATTTAAGCACTTAGCTTAAATAAATTCAAAGTTACAATCAAGGGGTCCTTTTGAAAAAAGCATATTATAAAGTGTCTGATTATATGACAGACAAAACTGCTTGGAATTGACAAACAATGTGATAATTGATCATAACACTTTGTGATAATTATTGGATAAATGTCATTCACTTGAGTAACTGTCCACTTACTCCGACAGGCATTTCTAAATTATTTTTATGAAATAAAAATGTTTGTAAAATATAATATTTGTAATGTTGGAAATTTAAAAGAGGAGACAAAAAAAATACAAGACCTTTCGAGTTTCTTGACTGTTCTTCTCGAAAAGGCTATCTCAATTTTCGAACAGGTTAAAGTCAACTTTTTTTTTCATCTTACTTGTATTTGCATACATCTTAATAATGGTTGGGGTGTATGTACATACAAGGATTAAATAATTAGTTAATTAGATGATTGTTTGATTAGATTTTTATGTTTTGTTTGACGTCAATAAGTGCCTGTAACGGTCTATATTTAATAAAGATTTTTCAGTTTGAGTTGCCTCACCATGTTTTCCTTCTTCGTAGGAGCGTCAGACAAATGTATGTACATATGAAATTCGAAAACCGAAAATCACATTGGTACATGGCAGTCTCGAACCCCGGGCCTCCCGATTGGAAGGCAAGTGCGGAGTCCACATCTCCACCGACCGTATTATTTTCTCAGTAAGTTATAAATATAAATAATGATCAGCTTCAACTTTCTATAGATGCTTCTGTCGTAGGAATAGTAGAAATTCGGTCCCAAAAATAGTTGGAGAATACTTTTGAAATCTACATATGGTGTGAAAGTATTTTTCTATATTGACTCTATCTAACACGTCTGACAACGTTTATCGTGTTAGATAGAGTCGTAACGTAAGTGCAGTCGCATTCTAATTTTGTGCTCATATAGTAACGTATTTCAACCCAATCTTTGTTTCTCATTCTATAAGTAGTAATGTTACAACATACAATGTTGGACCTGACTGTGTCTATGTGTATTTTAAAGTAAGTACTCGTAGATGTTTTTGGTTTTAATGTATAGAAATAATCTTCATTGATTGGACGTTTTTCCACTGTCACTGCACGGCACTTTGGCACTGGTAAGGCTGCCGGGGGCAAAACTACAATGTTTGGAATTATATGTTACGCTTTCTCCCCGTCGGCGCTGGTGACGGTAAGACATTGATATACTAAGGTTAGTGAAAATGGGTGTATCAAGCGGTGGAAATCATAGTGTATGAGTATTGACTAATATTATGCACACGCTTACATATTTTTATTTACATACAAAATTTAAAAAAATATTATGAATTTTTTACAAACATTCAGAACCCTGATAATGGGCGGAATACTAATCATAGCATATTTGTGACATTCTTTAAACATACTGCGTAGATTTGGTCGAGAAAAATAAGCCCATTTTCTTGACCCTGGAATGACCGTAATGTAAACAAACAACAGCATACGGCTAGGGCTGCCACTGTTGTGTTTAGAAATCTTAAAAAATCCTCTTCTCCAATAATATCGATTTTTATTAAAAGCCCTAGAAAAGTGGTTCACTATTATGTGTACTTTCTCGCTCTATCGACTTAATACACCTTTTTAGACTACTCCAATATTTTTGCCTTTGAAATTGCTGGCGCTGGTAACAGCGCTGCGCCGGGAAAAACAGTCCTCATTAGATTTAATGTAGAAGTGGAAGCATGGTGGTGGTACATGATTGCGATAGTGACGTTTGATTGGAAAGTGGTTCGCAACATCCGGCAGTAAATAATAAACATAGAGCTTCGGCTAATTTCGGTTTCGTAGAGCTTTGTATATGTCGCACAAAGCACTGACAATCAGGTATCTACTAGAAGCTGTAAAAAACAACTATTTTTGATGATTTCTCTCAAATAAACTTTTAAATTCAAATAGTACAAATAATCGTCCTTTTATAGTATTAATGTAGTCGTACAATTTACAGTATGGGGCTTTAACGACTTTGTAAATTTTCCTGTAACATATTTACAATATTTACATACAAACATAATTTCGCCAAAGTTCTTTACTAACTCAGTATGTAACCTACTTAAGTTGCTTAAACAACATAGTTTGTTTTGACAACAAAACGCAAAACTATTAATCATTTAACCATAAGGCGTTAGAGCAAACGACATTTTTGACTGACTGAAAAGAAAAGGCCAATCTTTTGCTCCAACTCTTTGCCTCTAACTCGACTATGGACGATGGGGGAGCCACACCACCCAACATCCCTCGGTGTAAAAGCTCACTGCCTGAAATACGCATTACACAACGTGCGGTCAGGCGGGAGCTTAAGCTCTTGAACGTCCATAAGTCGAGTGGGCCGGATGGCATCCCAGCAGTGGTGCTGAAGACGTGCGCCCCTGAGCTGACCCCCGTACTAACGCGCCTTTACCGCCTTTCCTATCAGAACAACAGGGTTCCATCTTCGTGGAAGATTGCTCACGTCCACCCAATTCCCAAAAATGGTGACCGATCCGACCCGTCAAATTACAGGCCAATAGCGATAACGTCCTTGCTCTCCAAGATTATGGAGCGGGTCATCAACTCCCGCCTCCTACGGTACCTAGAAGAGCACCAGCTGATTAGCGACCGACAATACGGCTTCCGTCACGGCCGTTCAGCTGGTGATCTTTTAGTTTACCTGACCCACCGCTGGGCGGAAACCTTGGAGGGCAAAGGTGAGGCTCTCGCCGTGGGACTAGATATCGCTAAGGCGTTTGATAGGGTCTGACACAGAGCTCTTCTCACGAAGCTACCATCTTATGGAATCCCCGAGGGACTCTACAAATGGATAGCCAGCTTCTTGGATGGTAGGAGCATTAAAGTCGTCGTCGACGGCTGCTGCTCCAAAACCATGCCCATAAATGCTGGCGTTCCACAAGGTTCGGTGCTCTCCCCAACTCTGTTCATTCTGCATATCAATGACATGTTGTCCATTGAGAACATATATTGTTATGCAGATGGTAGTACGGGTGATGTGCGGTATACCGACCTCCAGAAAGTCCCTCGGATTTCGTTGCAAGAAAGGCGGTCACAACTTGTGTCTGAAGTCGAGGACTCTCTAGGGCGAGTCTCCGAATGGGGTGCAAAGAACTTAGTTAAGTTCAACCCCACGAAGACACAAGTGTGCGCATTCACTGCGAAGAAGGACCCATTTATCGTAGTGCCACAGTTCCAAGGAGTTACTCTTCGTATGTCCGGTGGTATTGGGATCCTTGGTGTGGAAATTTCTGCTAAAGTGCAGTTTGGGAGTCATTTGGAGGACAAAGCCAAATTGGCGAGCAAAAAACTGGGCGTCCTGAACAGAGCCAAGCAGTACTTCACTCCCAGTCAGCGGCTGATGTTTTATAAAGCACAAATACGGCCGCATATGGAGTACTGCTCGCACCTCTGGGCAGGAGCTCCGAAATATCAACTCGACCCACTTGACTCCTTGCAAAGGCATGCATTCCGCATCGTCGGTGATCCCGGTATCACGGCCTCAATGGAGACGCTGGAGCAAAGGAGAGACTTTGGTTCTCTTTGCGTGCTCTATCGGCTCTTTAACGGGGAGTGCTCTGAGGAACTGTTTGCAATGGTGCCCTCGTCACCTTTTTATCATCGCACCACCCGCCACCGCAATAGAATTCATCCGTACCACCTGGAACCGATCTTGTCTAGCACAGTTCGGTTTCAGCGTTCATTTCTTCCACGTACATGCAGATTCTGGAACGAGCTCCCAGCTGCGGTGTTTCCTAAGCGCTACGATATGTCCAACTTCAAACGAGGTTTAAAAAGAGCACTTCTCTCCAGGTAGGTAGTAACAGAGCTTTGCCCCTGGCATTGCAGATGTCCTTGAGCGGTGGTTACCACTTACCATCAGGTGGGCCACTGCCACCTTTAGCAATAAAAAAAAAAAACGTACCCATAATATATTTTAATGTTTGGACTTACGTGAGGAGTTGGCAGTTGTCGTTGAGCTGTGACTAGTAGTAGACACGTTGCCGAGAGGCGGCCACTGTGGCGATTTGCAAGCACTACAGGCCGCCACCCGACTTTGTCCGCGATCCGTAACATCTGGTGCAGGCGCGCATCTTTTTTTGCCCTGTTTACATAACAAGATTTAATTAGTTTGCAAAAAGTGAGCTTTATATATTATAGATAAGTAAAATGAAAAATATAAGTAAATTAGGTTCTGAATTCATGATTGCTTCCATAAAAACAGTAATCATATATTAGATAAAAAAATCATACGGTGTAAATTGTGAAGATGTGTGCCGATGAACGATCGAAGCTTCTGAACAACCCTTATCTGAAATTTGCACGCATGGGTGTATTACGTCAAAATAGCGCCTACTGCTATATGTACAGGTCGCAAATTTCTTTGCACCACCCTCTTAATGGCCAACACGATTGATTTTTGCTGGCAGTTATTAATGGGAGAGATTTCTCGTTATGTTTTTCGGTATTGGTATACCTGATAATATATACCTACTTATTTGTTGTAGATTCGAAATATTTGTACAGTTTCAATTGGGTTGAATATAATGAAAAATATAAATTACTGATCGGGTGAATAAAACATTTACAAAATTGTTTGTGAATGTTTACCTGTGTGTCGTAAAAAATGGAAGGTATTCTATTGTCATGGCCAGCGTTGCAAGTGCAGTGAGCGTGAGCTAGCCGTGGAGCTCCCATCATAACGAGGTCGGCGTCCAGAAATGTCTGAGTGTCATCCTCCACCAGGTCGCTGCGAGTACTTCGCGAGTCCATGGTGTTATCTTCCCGAGACCAACTATCTACGACTCTGTCCCTACATCGTTCATTCGGAAAATCATGATATGACATTTGTCTTTTCATACTTCTACATCGACTTCGGTTATCCAAAGTGGAAAATTTCATTGATTCTAGCGCAGGAGAATTCCTTCTGAGCAATTCGTCGTTATTATCAAAACTCCTCATTTTTACAATTTTCGGATTTGGTTTCTTGACTGAGTCTGTAGTTTGACTGCAGTCTTTTAGCCTGTCGAAACAGTGGTCCACGTTCCCAGAGAAATTCGCATAAGTCGAAGCGCTGCTTTTCAAGTCGTCTTTTGATTGAAATCTAGTTGAATTGAAAATACAACTTTGGCTGTTTACTCTCCTCTGCGACTTGTCTACGAGCGACAACATAGATAGTTTCTTGAGCGAACTCGTCGACCCCGATGTTATCTCAGCGAGTTGCACTGCATTCGTGTGTTTTTTCAACATCGCATCGCCACCGATCCTTTTCAAGTTTGACAATTTCCTTTTTATTTTTTGTACAAGAGTGTTGGTGGGGTCGTAAGATATAAATTGTTTGGAAATGTAGTTGGAAACACCGATAGTTTTGCTTTTAGTGTGTTTGCGGTCGAGACTGCGGTGTGACCCGATGGCGAGGTGTGCTCGGCCTGTGTCTCGTTTAATTCTTTCCAGGTCATAAATATTGAGGGTGTGGCCGCGTTGGTCAACACCGTCACGATGGCAGTTTAAATAGTTATTCTGTTGTATACTACAATTGCAAACTAAATCAAAATCTTGATCTGACAAATGTTTGTCCATACACTGTCTTTGGGCTGCTAGAGCGATACACGCATCGCAGTCAACTCCTAATAAGAGTTCGAGACTAGTGTTTCTTATGAAGCCATCACTAAATGTGCGTGAACGAAAGTGTGGTCCATGTTGATTGACATTTGAGTCCCATTCAGGATGATGGGTGGCGGAACCGGCGATAGGGGCACTGGCTTCACCATCCACCATAGTGGAAGCGTCACGGTTGACTTGGATGACGCGTGGCTGCCGAAACACTCTACTGTCGCTCCTTACTGAACTTCGAGAGGGCGATGGTGAAGGTCGTTTGAAGTTTTCCACTTGAATCATGTTTTCCTATTTCTGGTACTACTAACTGAAACAATAAAAATAAAGCTATAATATTGTTATTTAAGATGCGATAGATTTTTAAATTAGATAAATTTCACGGCTTCTCTACTATTAATCCATAACGATATTCATGAAAACAAACGAATCTTCTACTTGGCAGTCAAATTAACAGAAATTAACAAAGATTTGAATATATTTATAATATGTAGAGATTTGAAGAAAGCGGTTGTCTATAAGAACATCTTTATTGCACGAGTCCACAATTGTGTAGGTATAATAACTTATTTCAACTTGCCGCAAAAATGTAGACTACATCATAATGTAATATCTAATTATGTGTAAGCAGCAGGAGGAAATCGTACAGGTCGTTTTTCCATACAAACGTAGTACAGCATTTCCTTCATAGATAATGACAATAGTTGCTCTATTTTTTCCAAAAAAATCAATGACCGCTATAAGCATATTCCTGTGTTTTCCTTTATTCATTCAGTTAATTATTAAAAGAGGTCGCTGCGAGTACTTCGCGAGTCCAAGGTGTTATCTTCCCGAGACCAACTATCTACGACTCTACCTACATCGTTCATTCGGAAAATCATGATATGACATTTGTCTTTTCATACTTCTACATCGACTTCGGTTATCCAAAGTGGAAAATTTCATTGATTCTAGCGCAGGAGAATTCCTTCTGAGCAATTCGTCGTTATTATCAAAACTCCTCATTTTTACAATTTTCGGATTTGGTTTCTTGACTGAGTCTGTACCTTCAAAAAGCTAAAAAATAGGCCTGATTTTCTGCTATATTCTTTCTTTTCTTTTTCTTTTTTAAAAAAACGTCGCCCCACACTGAGAATTTTCTCCTGTGTCGTGGGTGCAGTTACAAACATAGAATCTCACAATCATATTCAAGCAAACAGTAAACGAATTTGGCGAGATTATTTGAAAAAAGCAAAACATAAAAACACAGTCAAAGCATTTCTTTAAATTGTAATTTAATCGGTCTAGTTTTATCTGAGAAAACAGGGGACTACGAAACATATATTTGTATACTTTTCATAGGTATTTTCGGTCCGAGCTGTTGCTGTTGTCCTTATCGCGCTCAGTTCGGTTGTTCGGGCGCACAGCACGACAGCAATACGTTTTACAAATACCTATTTTTGAATTATCTTGGCCTTAGTTTTTCCTCTTTAAACTGAGACTGAGAGCTTCAACAGCATTTTCGTAGTATAATAATGAACGTAAAGATTCAAAGCAGTCCGAGATCTCCAGAGATAAACACTTTCTAACACGCAACAATCTACTCTTGGATCACTTAAGTCAGACATGGATTTGAGTGCCTCATATCCGAAACCACTTAGCATCTTACGTCCCTATGTAGGTAGGTACTTCGAGTCAGATTCAAAGTAAAACACTCTCTAATGAACTTACTAGTAGTTAATTGCAATATGAACTTGGTGGTCCCAGTAATGTACGCCGGTTTGTGTAAAGGATTGACTTTAGAGAGCTAACCTACTTTTGCCAGTCTACAACAAGAAATTATTTTTATTAGTAATTTCATGACAATGATAGAAAATTTTCCTGATGATCAAATGGTAGTGTTTTTCCGAGTTTTTAGCTCTATCTTCTCAGGGAAGATCACAGCTTTCAAATTTTATTTATTTATTTCAATGAATAAATTTTTGATGTTTTCAAGTCTTTTATTTCCTATTTTATGAAGCATATAAAAGTATTTTCATTTCATTTTATTTCATTTAACAATGATCACGAATGTTATGTGTAGAGTTGATAGTAACTTTTGTATCCTATAAATTATTGGAGCTATCTTTATAATAATCATGTTTATTTTCAAATGAAACATGTTTGAAAAAGATTATTCTACTCTGACCTTTTTATTATTTTTATTTTATTATTTATTTATTATTATTTATTATTATTATTATTATTTTATTTTGGAGTTGGTATTAAATACCATAAATAGGTTGGTACTAGCTTGATTCTTTAAGCATTTTGATTTTCGTGTCAAAAACAACAAAAATGACAGAACAATTACATTTTTGTCTTTTGTTTCTAAGTACCTATACTGATAAAAATTTTAGGTACTCTCAATACCTAGCTGTAGAATATATTGTCAAGTAGTCAACCATTTAAAATATTCAACTAAAAGATAGATATCGAACTAGGCTATCGCGATGTGCGATAAACTGAATACGATAACCCAAGTGAGGGAGTGATCTTTGCGGTTACCTTTTAATTGGGAAAGTTTATATAATTATATGGGGTCGCAAAAGTACAAGAATAAGTATACAATTCTAGAGTTAAATGTTTCGACCAAAATTTATAAAATGGTTTATATTTTATCTAGACTATATGCACTTGACAATATTACCTGGAAGGTAATACTTGACAATATTAGTCATAGTCATATTTTTTTTTCAATGTAGGCACTTATTGACGTCATAAAAACAAAAACGAACATGAGTTCGAAATTTGATTAAAAAAAACGACTACCTAAGTAAAAAATATTAACTATTACTAGTTAAAACTATCGCCTGTATTATCTGCATTAACATGTAACATTCATTGCCAAGGATGTTTGTCTTCGACGAAGTCTTGTACCCTTTAATATGCTTAAGCAATTAATTTTGTTTTAATTTGTTGTTTAAATTGTGTATCCCTCATAATTAAGAGTTCGTCAGGTATTTTATTGTAAAACCTTACGCTATTTCCTATAAATGAATTTTTACCCTTTGCAAGTCGTAGATCCGGGACCACTAATTTATTTTTGCTCCTAGTATTCAAATCCCTAATGTCACAATTCTTTTTAAAGTTATGTATATTTTTGCGGATATACATTATATTTTCATAAATGTAGAGAGACGGTAATGTCAGAATATCAATTTCTTTGAATTTATTTCTTAAGGAGTCACGAGGCTTCATTTTATAAATTAATCGAACAGCCCGTTTCTGTAATATTAAAATTTTTTCGACGTCAGCTGCAGATCCCCACAGAAAAACACCGTATGACATGACACTATGAAAATACGCAAAGTAAACCAATCTTGCAGTCGTCTCATCTGTTAAGTTCCTAATTGTTTTTACAGCATACACGGAGAGAAATTATTTTAACAATATTACCAGAACGTATGGTAATTAAGATTCTAGTTATGGAAACAGAATTAAGTTACAATTTACCAGATTGACTTTTAACAACAAATAATTGTATTTTAATAAATGCCAGAATGTTCTAGTAAACTCATTTAAGTTTACAATACTTTAAACTATTTATAAATACATTTTATTATTGTAAAGAGAAAATTTTATTAATTATATAGTATACCTTTCTTGTTTGTTAGTTGTTACTAGGTGTCAATTCGACAATACAATATTTATGTTAACTCTAAAGGAACGCGAGTAACAACAATTGTTTATTTGTTTACTATGCTAGATTTAAATAGTACTATTTACCAGATTATTGGTTACATAAAAAACGTTTTTTTTTATCGTTATCATAAATAATGTTTTGTGTAACCTATGAATCGTTTAACAAACGAAACGTTGTTTACGTTTGCCGTATATATTGTATGGTTTGCTTGAACTGTGGTTGGTTCCATTGGTCGCCATGTCGTTCATTTCACCTTTCGTTACACTGAGCAAAGCAGTTATCGCGCGCTTGTGAAAATCACAAATTGTACATAATTTCTTTAAACTGTTTAAACATGAATGTGGAAATATTGGACAAATGGACAAGGATATAGAGAAATTATTAGAAACGTGGCAGTCAGCCGAGTACATACTCAAGTTGCCGGTAAGTACCTAAGTTTTATATTGCATAAGTAGGTCATAGATTATATAGTAATTATTTCGTCCAGTGGAGACTTGAAAAGTAAATTATGAGTGTGGATAAGGCGAAAGTGAACCAAAAGATATGTTCAGGAGTTTCTCCCGAGTTTTTCTTGTAATAACACGTGTTGGGAGACTTTATTTTTAACTCAATCTACCATACAATTTATTGTTACTAGATACATCGCAAATGAAACATTCTTTTAATAATGAATAAAAATACATTGTATAAAATAACCCTATACCATTACTATTTAAACAGGGGTGTAACAACTTCGTTGCAAAATTGAGACATCCAAGTCTATCAAAATATGAAAATATACATATTTGGTACTCATGGTAACCAGGACCCAACAGTATAGTTTCACTCCATCATTCATTTTACTCAATTTTATCGTTATCCATATATTTATTCATAATTATAATAAAATAGTAAAACTAGAGTATCTGTACATTAGTTACTAGTTCATTACCAATTTTGTTGATATGATTCTAATAATTAATAACTTCATGATGTGGATTGTGTGTGGTGATAGATAATGCTCGATTCAGTAAGCAATTTAAATAATTTCGGTCCCCGTCCCCGCACCTTATGAAAAAACTGGATTAAAGATGTTGCTATTTTTGTATTCACATTTTTATTTACTTTTCAGGAGATAATGAAGATAAAAATTGGCTGACAAATTCTTGTGATCCTTAGGATACTGTTGCTGTACTGTATCCCATGATCCATCCTTGTGATCCTTGGGATAACTGCAGTAACATAGGAAAAAGAAGCATATTAATGGTGAAAGAATTTTTAATATTAGTCCAGTCGTTTTTGAGCCTACTCATTACAAACATACATACAAATCTTTCCTCTTTATAATAATATTAGTACCTATAGATATCAAAATTGACAATTTTTTTTTGCTGTAGAATATATTACTTAATCTTCTCCATACAAAACTATATCACCGATTATACATAGAAGCGTGGTAAAAATTTTGAAGGGAGAAGACTCGGGGACGGCAAGGAAAGTGGTGGAAAACAGAATTAATATTATTTTAGCCTGTAATGTTTCTCACTGCTGGGTAAGGGCCACCACTCTGGTATATCATTTGTCATGATCTTTTGCTTTATAATTACAATAAAACATACAAAAAATTCACAAAGACAGAAAGCAAAAATGTACATTAAGTGGCCTTGACATGTAAGATGAATGTTTTTTTTTTATTGAATTATATAATAATAAAAAAGCCTACAAACGTTATTTGTTTTGTTTTATTTAAAACTGTTCTTGTTAATAATGCCTTCATAATATTTATAGAATATTGATGTTCATTCGTAGCTTGCTTTAGTAATTACCAGCAATGTTATATTTTTTGCTTTACATTGTTTAGTTAGGATATGATTGGGTTTAAAAAATATGTACTTACATAAGTAAAAGTTTCTCTCAGTTTCGTCACGAAATTTATAAGATTTCAACATTTTCTTAACAATCCGTACCTACCTATGTACATATTTTTTAAAGACCCAATCACCTACTAAACAATGTGGAGCAAAAAAAATAACATTGCTGTAATTACTAAAAAAATATAGAAAACTAAATGATAGTAAATTGCTGTAATTACTGAAAACATAGTAAACGGAACTATAATAAATTACCATATTTACTAAAAATATAGTAAACTGAACAATATTAAATTTACATTATGTAAGCTCAACCATATGATGTGATAAGGGCTAACCACACGCAGGTAATAAACACAAAATAGTTAAATAAAGTGTAAAAATATATAGTTTGATAAAACTTCAACTTGGTAATATTAACATTCAATATGCTAATAGTAACTTTAATAATCTATAGTCACTACTGAAAATCTGGTTATCTCCAAAATAAAGCATGGTGTTAGTAACGATATCAATTCCGTTATATAAATAAAAGGTATAGTAATAAATACAAATACATGTTTATGCACTATACATACATTTTAATGATGTGTACCAGAATTATGTTTAACTGTGCTAGATATTATTGTAAGCTTTTACCAGATTTTTCTAGTATATTTGACAAAACATATAGCTGTCGTATATATTACAAGGTTATCTAGTCAACTTAACTATATTCTGGTTACCCAAACTAGAATTTATTTGCCAAAATTACTAAATGTGGCTTCCATTGTAATTTGGAGTCAACATTTATACCCAAGAAAGTAGTATTATCAACTATTTCTAAATTATTTCCGTGCAGTTCAACATTTATGGGGTTATTTTTTGTATTTGGGGGTAGGAATCTAACACATTTTGTTTTCTTTACATTAAAAACCAAATTATCTGACGAAAACCAATGAGAGACTTCTTTTAGAGTGTTATTTATATGCATTTCACCATGTTTGACATTTAATCTATCTAAAGAAAAAATCAACGAAGTATCGTCTGCAAATAATAAGATATCCGACATATCCTTCACCATGAAAGGAAGGTCATTTATATAAACGAAATAAAAATGGCCCAAGAATCGATCCTTGTGGTACTCCCATCTCAACCAATGAACCATCCGAGACAACCCCCTTTATCCCAATTTTTTGCATTTTATTCGAAGGATATGATTTTATCACTTCAAAGCAACACCACAAATACCGTAATAATTTAATTTTCGAAATAAAATCTCACGATCAACGCAGTCGAACGCCTTGGAAAAGTCACAAAATATTTCTACCGAGTAACACCTTTTTTCTCAATTTTCAAAAATATTATTTAATAATTTAGCCCCTGCATCCGTAGTTAATAGACCTTTTGTAAATCGAAATATATTTTTGTGTAATATTTTGTTTGACATAAATTGGGTATCTAATTGAGAAGAAATTATTCCTTCAAATATTTTACTTAATACAGATAGCACAGATATTGGGCGATAGTTAGAAGGATAATAGAACACCGAAATAATATTTAAGGTTATGTATCCATCAAAAGTGGAGATTTTACAGGAGAGATATTCGGGCTAATTAAGCTACTTTTTTCCATACAAACTAAATAAATAATTATTTTTGATCCTAAATGTCGACCACCCCATATCACCGTACGAGGAACCCTAGCTATTAGGGCGATGTCTGTCTCGTCACTTCATTCATACATAAGCATAACTATCGAGTGCCGTTGTATATAGACCAACTAACTGCGACTAGCGCCCAGGCGCGGAAAATCAATAAATTTTACCGGAAAAAACGTTATTTCCACAGTCAGCTGGACTATGGCTGACACTTGAATTTTTTTTCTCTCAGTTTAAAGTCGATTAACTCGGAAAGTTTTAGATTTCTAGGTCTAAAAGCAAGCACTTAGGGCCTATTTAATATCTAACCGCCTCCGTGATCTAGTGGTTGAGACCACCGGGTGTTGATCGGGAGGTCTGGTGTTCAATTCCCAAGGGGGGCAGAAGTTTTTCTGCTGGGTTTGGTTGGTGTTAGGACTTCTGAGTCCGACTGGCTAGTTACTACCATCTTACCTTAGTTGCTCGCCATAATAACAATGTTAAAAAGCATTGTTGTGTTCCGACAATTAGCGGTAAGATAGTCAGTTCCTCAGCTGTTGAGGAGTCCAGGTGATGCTCGCTTCCACCTTCGGCCTTATCTTCACTTATCATCAGGTGAGATGAAAGCCAAGAGCTTTCCTTTCGTATTAAAAAAATCGATAAGCCACATATTATATCTCATTATCAATCAAATTAATCATTAAAAAATTATATAAAATTCTGCTCCGCATTCAAACTAGTGGAAAAATTATAGGGTTATAATAGAAAATAAGAAGACAGATGGGGCTACAACAATTGATGAACTTGATAATTGTTTTTCAGATAGTATTATTCATTCAGTATTAGTTCATTGGCAATAACAGATCAGAGGCAATGTTATGCAATCAATATCTATATTGTTTACGCTCGAGGATGAGCGAGTGGCAACACTGCATTGTGGTCTGTGCAGTGAGAGCCTTTTTGGCGGCCGGCCGCATGTGACATGTCAGTCAGTCGAGTCGAAATGTCATGACATTGAATTAGGTTATGATGTCCGGGCATCCATAAAATATAATACACAAATACACAATATTTAAGCATTTAACAAATAGTATTGCGCGGCGCACCAAGTGATTGTTGGTGCGAGGTTCCGCAAAGCCTTTGTGTTCGTTAATGAGTTCGGGTATTGGTGGCCTAATAGGCAAGTGTACCATCCGGTTCGGTCAGACAGCAGAACTTCAGGAGCCGCGACTTCCTTCGAGCTAGCTCAGGAAGTCCACCGGCTACATACGGAGACCGAACGGATCCAAGTAAGTAGTGAAATTCTTTGATTGTAGTGGCAGCATCAGCAATCAACCCAAAATTCCTTATTCGGTGAAACGCCGACGTGGTGGAGTCTACTTGGGGCACCACCATCTCTTGGTAGCAGAGCGTGTTGTTTTTAGATTTGAGTGGTTGATTAGTATTGTACAATTAATATTGTAATCTTGTTGGTTGTCCAAACGGGCAATACATATTAATTGTTTTTTGATTGCTGATTTTAAACCGACTACCATCTCATTTGTGGACCGATCTCCCTAACTAGTTGTCATTTTTTTTTTTTCATTTATTTAGGACAACAAACAGTCTTACAATATATCTTACATAAGGCTTATTATAATAAATGTACATAAATCATTGTAAGACCAACACCGTTGACCACATATTTGTTTTAATTACTGAGACTAAGTATTTACTAATATATAATTCAATAATTATTATTTCTAGTACATAAGTTAACTAATAATAATAAATTATAGTTTACCGATGAATATAACATAGTGTGAGTTATTATCTTAAAATATGTAGATCAATATGAGATAGGAATTAAAAATTAAAAATTTCGATAAGACCGACAGTTCCATATATGTGCTTACATTGTTACAATATTACATGTTAAGCACAGACACTATAGATATCTTAAAATTACCAATACTCGAATGAAATATATCAACATGATTAAATGTACTGTTATACAAAATAAAAAGTCTATTAAAGGGAGAACGACGCCCTGCATTAGTACGACAAATGGGTGACGCAAATGTTTCAATTTTTCTAGAAGAGCGTGTACATGCCCTATAAGGGACAGTAAAACGCAATTTATTAGTAAGAATATTGCAGTCAAACTTATTATGACATAAATCATACAAGACAACCATATCCAATTTCATACGCCTATTCTTAAGTGTAATTAGTTTAAATTTTTTTAACAATACATTATATGGTAAGTATCCTCGGCAACATCTGTAATTGACCATTCTAAGAAATTTCTTTTGGATAGCTTCAATCAAATCATTGTATTTATTATAATAAGGGTTCCAAACAGGTACGGCATATTCTAGTTGACTTCTAATAAGGGACTTATATAGATGTAGGAACGTACTAGGTTGTTTAAAATCTTTACTTGAACGAAAAACAAATCCATACATCTTGAATGCCCTATTAGTAATAACCTCGATATGTTTATCAAGATGTAGTTTAGAGTCTAATAATACACCTAAATCTTTAATACAGTCCACTTTCTGCAATATAGACCCACAGAGGGTATACGGGTAATTACTAATTTTTTTCTTTTTTGTAAATGTAATTGACTTACACTTATTCAGACTTAAAATTAAATTATTCTCAGTACAGTATTTACTAAATGCATCCAAATCGTGTTGAATTTTTACATGATCGTCAATATGACCAATAGTATGAAAAATCTTAAGATCATCAGCATACAATGAAAAGTTACAAAATGAGAAACATCTGCCAATGTCATTAAGGTAGAGAATAAAGAGAAGTGGCCCAAGAATTGATCCTTGGGGTACGCCAGATGTAACCAAAACAGTATCTGACTCAAAACCCCTAATAACCACCTTTTGAGTACGGTTACACACGTAGGACTTAAACCATCGCCAAAGATTTCCACGTATCCCATTATAGGCAATTTTTTCCAGTAACAATTTGTGATCCACCCTATCAAATGCTTTTTTAATGTCAGTGTATATGCAGTCTATCTGTTGGTTTTTATCCATGGCGTCAAATAATTCAGATGTATAAACGAGTAAATTGGTTAATGTGGATCTTCTGTAAACAAAGCCATGCTGTTGTTGTATAATATTATTGTGTATGATAGGATGTATGTTATTGCGTACTAGTCTTTCAAAAACCTTTGATAAGGTAGGCAGGATTGAAATAGGTCTATAATTTTCAACTTCCGCTTTGGACCCGCCCTTGTGTACAGGAACTATCCTTGCACACTTCCATACTCCAGGAAATACACCCTCTTTCAGACATTTGTTATACAGGTAATATAGTGGTTCTGATATAGTTTTAGCTGTATGTTTTATAAAAAATGCTGGAATATAATCAGTGCCCGGTCCTTTTAGTATATCTAATGATTCTAGTGCTTGAAGAACTTGTTGTTTAGATATAGATACGTCATGTAGAATAAAATCTGGACCATTACTATCATTTACGATAATATTGTTGATATCGTAGCCTTCTGGTACTACAGATCTTTCAAAGATGGATTGAAAGAAATTTGAAAATAAATTACATACAGCAGCTGGTGTATTTACTGAATCATTTTTATATCTAACGCTGTAAGGTATATCAGAACAATTTTTCCTGTTGGCAATATAAGTCCAAAAATATTTAACATTTTCCTTTATACTGTTTTCTACTTTCATAATATAGTCTTTATAACATTTTTCACATTCAATTTTAAAACGCTTTCTATATATAGAAAAGTCTAATTCGTCCGATTTATTTTTAAATTTTTTCCATTTGGTCCATGCACGGTTTTTATTCTTAAAAATATGAATCAGCGCCGGAGAAAACCATACTGGGTAGTGAGATGGTTTTATTATTTTTGTAGGGATATACTTCTTAATAATACTATATAATTTTTCATAGAATATAGATATTGCATTATCAGCTGATTTATTTAATAGTAATAAATCCCAATCAATTTTGAGTAGTTCATCCTTAATGAGGGCATAGTCCGCTTTCCTAAAACAGTATTGCTGGCGTGGTTGACTGATAATACCAGAACTGGACTGACAAGGGATAGTTACATAAAAGGGAAGGTGATGAGCATCGGGTGGTACCAGAGGGATTGGAGAAGCCGTTAGTTGACAATCAGACATGTTAGTAATACATAGGTCAAGTATCGCACTGTTATTATTTAATATATAATTTAATTGGTGACCATTAAATTGCGTCATTATTTTAATTAAGTATCTATTAGGTAGATATGAGCTGTTACGTACAACTGGTTCCAAATTGTTATTATTACTATTACGAATCCATTCAATAGTAGGTAGGTTATAATCGCCGAACAAGCAAAAGTTTTTTGCCTTAGTGTGTAACAACAAGTCTTGTAAATAATCCATGAAAGATTCATACACACTCACAGGTTGGTTAGGTGGGATATAGGCAACATTAAATAACTGAAACTCATTACCTAGTTTGATCTCAATACTTAAACTATCAATAACCGATGGGATTAGGTTCGGTGGCGATCCTCGTGATGTCCGATAGGGGCCCGCAACAGCCGGCGCCGAGCAGTAAACTCGAAGCACGGCCACCAGTACTCCCCCACCGTCGCTCTTCCCAGTTGCCATTAGATCCCTGTCACTACGATATATTTGATAGCGTTGATCGATAATTTCATTATCAAAAATATATTGATTCAACCATGTTTCAGTCAATATTATAAGGTCGTAATTATGAGACAAGATGTTCATATATATGGTATTCAACTTAGTTTTTAGCCCCCTACAATTTTGATAGTAAATAGACAAGTACTTAGAACCATTAGCCATTCCTGAAGCTAAGATTTATCAATGTTATTATGTAAAATAATTTATAGCTTAAAGAAACTGCGATATATTTGTTTATAAAAATATGAGGGCCATATTTTATATTTATAATTTGAGAATAACTAGTAATCGTATAAAATTCAAAAAAAATAACATTTAAAAATTTATATATTGTGTTGAAATTGACATAAAAATATTGATGAAATATTTTTCTTGTAATAGGCGGATATTTAATACGAGGAAGGGTAATATTACAATGATGTGATTCTAAGTGTTTATGTATTTTAGTCATCATCGTCATAGTAGGAATGACTATCCTGAAGTACAAATTAATACAGATGTAGCCGTCGACAAAATTATTATTATATTTCTGTTGATAGTATGCAAGTACAATAACAATAATTACGTATATACACTGGAGAATATTAAGTACAGAAATCATACAATTTCTTGACTGTGAAAATATATCTAACTTAAATAGCATGGGCTGCATTATCAACTTAACATATATATAGCACACATGAACATTAAATGTTTGGCTATTATTATTTAATTTTAGAAATGTCTTGTTCATTGCGAATGGCTTGTATAGGTGAGTTGTCCGATTTCCGAACAAGAATGATGCCATTCTTGACCCACACGTATTTAAAATCATGCTTTTTGGCTTCTTCACGGCATGAACGAAAGATCTGCTTATTATATAATGTCAAGTGCTCATTAACGTATACGGTATGTATTGATCCCGAGATGGATAACTGATCCGATGATAATTTACCTTTCAACATACGCGAAGCTGCCACAATATTATCACGCAGTAACCTATTAGGTAATTTAACTATAATATTCTTGGGGCGCGAGTTTCCTTGGTTAGCGTGGGGTACTCGGTGTGCCGACAATATTTGGGACGTTTGTATGGGAACTTTTATTATTGTACCCAGTTGTTCAACTAATAAAATTAGATCCTCCGTGCGCCTCTCTGGAACATTCGATATTTCGACGTTACATTCACGCGCCTGCTGCTCCATAATATTAATCTTATTATGTAATGCAGTTACTTGTGCCGGGACTGTTTTCATGTCACTGTATTGTTTTTCTACATTTTATTTTGTTTTGTTTGCCTTTGAATATTATGTTTGTTAAGTTATTGACTTAATAGTTGAATTTAATTTGTTTGAAAAATTCTATTGTTAAATGCCTTTGTTGTTCTAGTTAAGTTCTAGCATTTACACTTGATTTTGGTTTGTTTATATATTTTGTTCTGCCTTTGAAGTTCCTCCCGATCTGTTTTATTGTCTGCGGTTGTCGGTCTGTTTGTCCGTGTATTATTATAGTGTAGGTATATTAATTTTAGTGCAAAATGGTCCCGCCAGTCAGTCCGCTTAGTGGTGCCCGCGCGGGTGCACAAAAGATCTTGAGATGGTTTGCTAGTGCCGTCGCCTTGGTAGACCGACCAGACCGAGAACAGGCCTTGTTAATTCGGCATGAGGGAGTACCTGCTCGCTTGAAGGAATTGGAGCAGCTTTTTGTTGTTCATCAACAATATTTGCTCGACCACCCAGCCGAGGGTGCCGCTGAGTTGCGAGCAGTCGAGCAATTTAATGCCGATTATGATCAATGTTTTGAACAGGCGGATGTGATCATAAACAAGGCTCAGGCTATCCTATTCGCCCGGAGGGGTGAGTCGTGCACGCCCGGGGAGGTCAAGCCTACCCCGGCCGGCTTGCTGGGCAGACTGCCCACTTTAGACATCCCAACCTTTGATGGGAACCTGGCTTCTTGGATGGGGTTCATTAACCTCTTTGATAGCCTGGTTCACTCGAGGGACGACCTGTTCCCTAGCCAGAAATTGGCCTATTTGCTCTCTGCCTTACGTGGAGAGGCTGGTGTGCTTGTCCAGCATCTACCTGTCAACGATGACAGTTATGAGATTGCAAGGGCGTTGTTGACCGCCCGGTATCAGAATGTTCGCTTGCTAGCGGACACACATGTGGCTGCCATTTTAGGGCTGCCACGAGTATCGCGGGTCTCCTCATTGAGGAAGGAGATTTTGAACCCGCTGCTAAGCGCTATTAATGCGCTCAAACGACTTGACCTACCGGTGGACCAGTGGTCCTTCATATTGCTCCACCTCATCCTCAATAAGCTTCCCATGGAGATGAAGGGGCGCTTTGAACAAAGATACGGGGGCAATAGTGCCTCGTACCTTCTCGGATCGCCTCAGATTTTTGGAGGATGAGTGTCGGATGACCGACCACTTGGATCTGGCTCCTATACCGGGACCGAGTACAGGCCGCTATGAGGCGACCCGGGCAGCGCCACGGAGAGAGCGCCGCCCGTACAAGCAGTATACTGCAGTGCGGCAGAACTCTCCACACGGGGAGAGGCCGATGCCTTGCAAGTGTTGCAAGCGCGATGGCCATCGTTTGCCGGCCTGTCCCAAATTTGTTGGCCTACGCACTGAGGGGCGTAGAAATATGGCCAAGCAGCGGAATTGGTGCTACCGCTGCCTGGGGGCCCATATGGCATCGGCTTGCCCCCACCCACGAGATTGCCACTGTTGTGGAGGGGCCCATCACCCCCTCTTGTGCTTTAATAATAAAGACACTCGTGCGGTGGTGAGAGCGAGGGACTCGCACACGGGCGGGGGCCCTCGTAGATCACCCACATCTCCGAGGAGATCGGAGGGGCGTGCCACCCCTCCGCGGAGATTGGAGAGGCGCCCCCCCTCCCGTGAGAGGATTGGGCGCCCCACCCTCCCTACGGGCGGGGGGGATCGACGCGCCGCTTATGAGGCGCCACCGCGGGATTGGGCCGCGGTAATTAGGGAGCCACGCCGGGAGCCGATACGCTTCTCTCCCCCTCTGATGGAGAGACCTCGTTTATCGCGGGCTCCCCCAACTTTCGCCCATCATGGGCACCGCCCGGCCCCCCGATGCCGCTTTGATCGGGGCCAGTACGTGCCGGATTGGGACCCACTCGAGCGCCTTGAGCGCCCTATTCCTCCGCCGCGCACGCATTTTTCCTTGAACCCCCCTTCCCCCCCGTTGCGGGGAATGCGGGAGGATTTTCATTAAACCAACTGTCGGCTGCAACCCCCCCACAGGAGCAGGTGCTGTTACCAACAGCCTCCGTACAGGTGTGGGGCCCGAGGGGCACCTTTGTTTTAGTTCGCGCCCTTTTGGATACGGGAGCTCAGGGTTGCATTGCCTCCAGCTGGCTGGTCCGGCAGTTGAGTTTTAACACATCTCCATACCTTGAATCGGTACGAGGAATCGGAGACCTGCGGATCCTGGATCCGATCGGTCAGGTTTTGTTCTCCTTCTCCCCCCACTTCTCTTCAGCGCCCAAAATTGGCGCTACCGCGATTGTTTATGAGAAGGTTGTTGGTCAGCTTCCGCAACAGCACGTTTCGCGCGCTGTCGTTGATGCGACATCAGGATTGACCTTGGCTGACCCTTCCTTCCACCGAACCGGTCCGATTCACTTATTGCTCGGTGCCGATGTTCTAGACCGCGTGTATTGTGGGAAGAGGAGAGAGTTACAGAAGGGTGGGCTGGTAGCCTTATCTACATCGCTTGGGTTTGTAGTGATGGGACCAGTTAGGCATAACCCACCATCTCCATCGGTGGACAGTTACATAACTGTTAGCTCCACCTTATCGGATGTCCTTCAACGGTTTTGGGAGGTGGAAGAGCCACCTACCGTGAAGGGAGTGAACCCCTTAGACGAGGAGTGTGAGTTGTTCTACCAGAACAATACAGGTCGCCTTCACTCGGGACGGCTGATCACTCGTTTGCCCTTTTTGTCAGTTCGCCCCTCACTTGGCAGCTCCCGGCCGTTGGCCGAGAAGCGACTGCTGTCCATGGAGCGTCGTATGAGTAGGAACTCCGACCTCAAACAGAAGTATGTCGACTTCATGCGAGAATATGAGCAACTGGGGCACATGTCGGTCTCGCGACTGGACTGGCGAAACGAGGAACATAATTTTCTTCCTCACCACGCGGTTTTGAAACCTTCCACTGGGAAGATACGCGTTGTTTTTGATGGGTCAGCTCCTACGTCTACCGGAGTTTCGCTGAATCAATGTCTGCATGCTGGACCGAAGTTGCACCACGAGGTGGGTGATGTATTGACCAACTTCCGTCGCCATGCCGTCGTCTTTGTGACCGATATCCGGATGATGTTTAGGCAGACTGTGATTCACCCGGACGATAGACGATATCAGCTCATATTATGGAGGGAGGATCCCAGAGATCCCATGCTAGTCTACGAGCTGAACACCAATACATACGGTCTGCGTTCGAGCCCCTTTGTGGCAATTCGCTCACTTGTGGAACTCGCTGAACGTGAGCGGTTACGATACCCTCGCGCATCCTTGGTTCTCAAGGAGGATGCATTTGTTGATGATATTTGTACGGGCTCCTCTAGTGTCGAGGAAGCCTTGATTTTGCGAGATGAACTAATTGCTCTTCTCGGGGCTGGTGGTTATGAACTGAGGAAGTGGATGTCCAACTCACCTCAGCTTTTGTGTGACTTGCCAGACGACCACCAGCAGGAGCCTCATATTTTTGAGAATGCCAACACTCCAGATTTACTGTCTGTTTTGGGAGTGCAATACAGACCTGTCCAGGACACGTTCACCTATCGATTGGAGCTGCCAAGCCCCAAGGTCTGGATGAAACGGTTGGTTTTATCTACAGTAGCTCGTACCTTTGACCCAAATGGCTGGATTAGTCCCGTAGTGTTTTGGATGAAGTGCTTCCTACAGGAACTTTGGTCAGCCGAAGTGTCGTGGGATGAGCCCCTCTCGGGCCGTTTGCTGCGAGATTGGGAGTCCTTCATGTCATCTCTCCCCGACATTAACCGTGTTAGTATCCCTAGACATATACTGCCTATGGGACGGTTTACGGCCAGCCTTCATGGCTTTTGTGACGCGTCTGAGAGTGGATACGCAGCCGTCGTATATATCCGGACGGTCGATGATAGAGGAGCTGTTAAGCTCCACTTGCTAATTGTTAAGAGTAAGGTTGCTCCACTTCGGACTCGATTAACGATTCCGAAGTTAGAATTGTCTGGAGCTACTCTTCTGGTTCGTTTGATGAACCACGTTGTTGACACCCTGGGACGTAGTGTGGACTTTGAGTCGCTCTTTGCTTGGTCCGACAGTCAGGTTGTCCTGTGTTGGATTAAGAACTCCGTCCACTCCCTGGAGGTATTTGTGGCCAATCGGGTATCCCAAATACAGGCCTCGAAGGCCACGTTGATTTGGCGCCACGTGCCAGGTGAAATAAACCCTGCTGACTGTGCATCACGTGGCAGCGAAGCCCCTCAGCTTATTGACCACACTCTGTGGTGGGGTCCCGAATGGTTGTTACAGCCGTCTTGGCCTTCCACACCAGCTGTGGTGAAGGTACCAAATCCGGGCTTGCGTGTTCACGCTGTCGAGACTATGGCGGCTCCAGAGCGGGAATTTTTATTAGACCGCTACAGTTCTCTGGACAAGTTGCTCGGCGTGACCGCTTGGATATGAAGATTTATTCGAAATTGTCGCCGGCCTCAGGACAAAGATTTGTGTCCGGTCCTCTCACCGCAGGAGCGCCAAGATGCTCTTTTGCATTGGGTGCGTATGACCCAGTCAAGAGCGTTTGAACCGGAACTTAAGATTTTCCGTACCGGGACGTCCAAATTGAAGGGACCCTTGGTGCGTTTGACTCCCTTTCTGGATGATAAGGGATTGTTGCGTGTAGGAGGCCGATTGAGGCACGCTAACTTGCCTTATAGATCACGTCATCCCCTGTTGCTCCCCAAGGACGGACCATTGGTGCGATTGTTGATCATTGATCGCCATGTGTCAGCGCGAAGAATCATCCGATCTGTTATCTTTCGATGTCTGCCCTGCTATCGTTTACGCCCCGAGACGATGCAGCCCCAAATGGGTGATTTGCCTGCTGATCGTGTGAATGAATCGATGACCTTCTTAGGAGTTGGAACTGATTTCGCGGGACCGTTCACTATAAAAACGTCGCGACTCCGTAATGCTAAGACTGAAAAGGCTTACTTGTGTGTGCTTGTTTGTTTGGCCACTAAAGCCGTTCATTTGGAGGTGGTGAGTGCGCTCACCATGGACGCTTTCTTAGCAGCGTTAGGCAGATTTGTCTCCCGCCGGGAACTGCCTTCTCTAATTCGGTCCGATTGTGGGACGAACTTCAAGGGCACTGATAGACATATAAGAGGAGTTTGTGAATTTTTAGATAAAAATAATATTGAGATCGGATCCACACTCTCCCGTAGGGGGGTAACATGGCGATACTCCCCGCCGTCTTGTCCTCACTGGGGAGGGATTTTTGAATCTGTTGTAAAGGCCGCCAAGACTCACCTTCGCCGCGTTATTGGGGAGACTATTCTCACGTTCGAGGAACTCGCGACGGTGTTTCATAAGATTGAGGCGGTTCTCAACTCGCGTCCGTTATGTCCGTTGTCTACCGACGCGAACGATTTGCAGGCCCTCACGCCGGGCCATTTCTTGATAGGCAGACCACTTAACGCCCTGCCCGAGTATCCTTATAGAGATGTTAATCCAGGACGCCTTTCGCGGTTTGAGTTGCTCCAGCAGCTTACCCAGAGCTTCTGGCGCCGCTGGCACCTTGAACATTTACACATTTTGCAACAGCGCGTTAAGTGGTCAGATAAGACAAACCCACCGAGGGTTGGAGACCTCGTGTTAGTGAAGGACCCAAACCTGCCACCCTTACGTTGGCGTCGCGGACGCATTGTCCAACTTACTCTAGGTCTGATGGTGTGCCCAGGTCCTAGTTGGGGATTCTGTTTTGAAGCGCGCGGTCGCTACTCTTTCTCGCCTCCCCTTAGACTGATTTGGCGGACAGTCCGGGACTGTCCGGAGCGGGGGGATGTTCACGCTCGAGGAAGAGCGAGTGGCAACACAGCATTTTGGTCTGTGGCGGCCGGCCGCATGTAACATGTCAGTCGGGTCGAGTCGAAATGTCATGACATTGTTAGAGGTTATGTGCGGGCCGGAATAAAATGTAATTTAAGTTAAATAACAAATTGTGTTTTGCGCGGCGCACCTAATATCGGGGTGCGAAAGCCCGCTTGGTGTTGTGCAAAGTATTATCGTCGCGTGTGTGAGCCGTGGTGGCCTAATAGGCATTTGTAGTGCTCCGGTCTCCACCGGTGGATCCACCGCAGAACTTCAGGAGCCGCGACTTCCTTCGAGTTAGCTCAGGAAGTCCACCGGCTACATACGCAGACCAATCGGAGACAAGGTAAACATTATCTGTATCGGTTTTTGGATTCAGCAATCAAAGCATCAAGTCGATGAATCGCCGACGTGGTGGTGTCTACCTTGGGCACCACCATGTGCACTTGCACGCATTAAAAGCAGATCGTTAAGGACCTAGACAATTTCAAATGAAAACAACGAGATGTCATGAGGTTATAAAATATGCATTTTATTTACAAATAATTATCATGAAAACAGTTATCTGCTTAGAATAGATTCTGTTTTACGATTTAGGCAGATTTTTATCCAATGCAAGGTACGCAGGTCCATTTGCGCCCGAGATATGATCAGGAACTCCACCTTGGTCTGCCTCCCTTAATATGTAAGAAAAGTATACCTACCTAATATCTTTGTCATATCTTCTTTGATCCTTTTTAGAGCAGTACGCTGTTCAGATTTAAAAGAAATCGTTGCACCTTCTATTGCAGTAATGCGACGGTAATAGCCCACCATAATGACTGTTTGAATAAGGTAACACAACCAGCCCCTCTTTTCGCTAATTTCGGTAGCCAACTCAGAGCGTTCATATTGAAATACACGTTTTATTCGATACTGCTAAAACGAACGCCGCCTCATCATTACTACTGAATAAAGTAGTAATGGATATAAAGTTTCGAAATTACATTTCTGAGAGCGAGTGACTGAAGACCATAGCCAAACAACATTACAGTTATACAGCGTAAGTTTTACTCCCTAGTCGTGAATTAATTCGCCAGTATTAAACAGATAGAATTTATTTCGAAGCTGGTCAGGCAGAGCAACTAGATCTATACAATCTAAATGTTTCGAATGATGTATGGACATCAGTAGGTATATTGGGTGATGGTCTATCTAAATTGGTCAGTAGGGAGAAGTCAGATACTATGAGAGATAGCAAAATCTGTTCTTAGGAACAATGGCATCGTTTTAGATTTAATAATAATGGCATTCAACATTTTTTAATTCTCTTAAATAACCGGGATCGAACCTGCACGCATAGCAAGTAAGTAAGTAAGTATTTTTATAATGGCAAAGGAACACGCGTAGCACAATGATCGCGAGAATATTTTCTCGGTCTGTTTGTCTACACCGAAATGTCACCTTTTGACAGTAGCGAATGAATAGCTATTGTTTGGTGTCGAGAAAGTGACATTTAATGTTAGACATATTATCTCGGGGTCCTTATGCTAGGTACGCTGGTCAAAATTCTGTGAGTAATCGCATGTAGTATTTGTTTGTATAGTTGATCCTGTGAGTATAGGGACCAAATTTTGCTATGAAACCTTGTGTAAACATTAGACTGAAAAGCCCACAATTTGCAAAATGTCTTTTGTTCATCAATATGAATCATTTAGTTGAAGAGACCACTTATGCATATCTTATCAGCATCGATATTGTTGATTACAAATTGCATTTCTTCTATTAATTATTTAAACAAGATTCCATTCAAAATGTTTATGTCAAATTATGATTCACACCATTAACAATAACAACGAAAAACTTTCAGAATTTATAAAGTTTAAAAAAATTGATGCCATTATTATAAAATTTTAAATCGATGCCATGGTTCATAAGAACAGATTTGACTTTGTCTCATAATTTCTGACTTCTCCCTACTGATACTGACCCATTTGGATTAACAGTTTTCCATTAGATTATACAGGATAATCTAATGAAATTCAACTATTAGTTCGGCTTGCACTAATACACCTTTTTATTACAAGCTTTTAATACAAGTTTTTATTTACTTTCACCTGTCGCGGTGTCTGTAATGAAATCTTGCAAGTTAAATTTGACCCACTTCCCGGTCTCTGATTGAGCTGAAATTTTGCATGCATGTGTATATCGCGTGACAATGCAATATTATGATGATATAAAAGCTTGTATTTAAATAAGTCTTTTTTCAATAATTCTACTTGTTTATTTTCACCTGTCCCGTGTCTGTAATGAAATCTTGCAAGTTAAATTTGACACACTTCCCGGTTTCCGATTGAGTTGAAATTTTGCAAGCATATTATTCTGTATATCGCGTGACAATGCAATAATAAAAGCTTGTTAATTTTTTTTAATATTATTTATTAATTCCTACACAGATGTAGTTGTTTGTGTATTGTTAAGGTTATGGAGATCATTATCATTATTTCACTTCAAACTTGTAAGCCTTGTAAACCTTGTTACATTTTATTTATAGAATTTTTTAATTCCTTATCAAACTTCAAACTTCAAATTTATTTATTCGTCATCATAGGTGGTACAAAGTTGACAAAATAAGTAGTGTGGTATAGTGGTAACTCCATGATGTGCCTTCACTCCATGATGTGTATCCCTTCATGTCTCGCTTGAATAAATCAAAAGAGCACGTAGCCGGAAGTATATTGTACATAAATGTGGAATATAACCTAAGTAGTGTTTAAAATTTAGCTTTCCAAATTCACATTGCAAGTAAACTTGTTCATATACAGACAGTAGGCCGAAGATTTATACATATATTATAAACTAGCTGTGCCCGCGACTTCGTCCGCGTGGTATAGTAACTTTTGGCAGCATTTTGATTTTTATAGCCTATGTTATACCTTATATATTATTGTTGTTATTGTACGGGCTTTCGCCTTGTAGGCCTTTTCACCTCGACCTAAAAGATCTATTGTGAATTATAGCACCGTTAGAGTATCTCCTTCAAACCCAAACCCTCTATGAAATTGAGGATTTTTTGGGTTGGGAAGTTTGTATTTCATCTGGTCTCATGATGTGTCTTGAGAATGAAGGCTACGCCTTCATCTGGGAAGACACACATACCTTATATAAATAGCTATCTATTAGTGAAAGTCACGTCAAAATCGGTCTAGCCGTTCCGGAGATTAGCGGGAACAAACAGACAGACAGACAAAAATTTTTTAAATTGTGATTTTGTTATTGGTACCCGATATACATTCATACCCATTTAGTAAAAACTTGTTATTTTGACATTACAAACAGACACTATAATTTTATGTATAGATATTATATGTATAGATTTTATGAATAGATAGATGTAAGAGTATCATTTAGAACAACAATATCTCTTTATTGAGCTACAAAGAAACAATAAACAAACGGTGGTAGCAAATATTGAGCTCTTCATTAATCTTTGTCAAATCTGTATTATTATGTCAGTAATACCGTAATCTACGGGCGAAATGCGCTATGGCTGTCCGCCCATCCACGTATGTTACAAATACCTCCGGCTCTCAGATAGGCTTACATTGTTTGGGCATCTCTGAACACCGTTCCATTAACAGAATAATGGAAGTATCTACAGGAGGAAAAATAAATGTGGAGAACGATTTCTCAGTACCCACCTAAGCGGTCATTTGTAAGCGGCCGAGAAAAATGCTTACTCGTCTAGAAAAAATAATCGAGGGAGCGATGTAGCTCGTGGGCCGGGCTTGAACTCGGCACTCCTCGACTCGCTGTGAGAACTCATAATCTCTGTCTTAATTAACTTTGTCGATCGGTGTTGAGATCGGAACCCACAGAATACGACTACTTAATCCAAGCCGTCTTCGTCCGATAACATGACTTAATTAAAAATTATACTTTTATAAATATTTTGAACATCTTGATAGAATATATTGATGCCTTTCATACATCGTTGAAAGTTTTAAAAATGCAATTAAAATAATTTGTTTTTCTTTGTTTGTCCGTCTTTCCTTTCGTCCTCTCTATGTCCAATCTCTCAATTAACATACTTGTTTAATTATTAATAACTGGAAATTATAATTGACGAACAAACCGAATCATTAATAAGCCACAAGAACTTTAACAATGGAATTAAACAAAAAAACAAAAACACTTCAAAGTCAAAAACACTGAGGATACCCACACATAGCATCACATTTCGATGGTTAAGAACCAAGACCACCTATCTACAGTGTACCTAAAGAGAAAGGTCTTGGTTCTTAACCGTCGATTTATATTTTGAAGTCGATGGTAAATAGGACTTTACAGGAGATCATCGCTTGGCACCGACTTCAATATAAAACTGTGCTGTTGTGTGAAATTGATACTAGCTCACCGAAGTACATAACTTTAAAGAATAAAAACACGGGTCAATATGTCATTTACAATGATCATGTATTGACTCATGCTTGAATTCTTTAAATTAAAAAATTTAAATGTGATATTGTGAGTATTTTTATAATATATTATTGTTGTCTTTTAAGTGTTTTTATCGATTTTTAATAATTTTTCTTCAATGCTTTCTTTTTAAAGCATACTTCTAATAACGAAACACGACTATGTTGAAAAAAAGCGTGCGAATCTTGTATGCAATATTTACTATGTTCCTGATTAAGAGGGCGGTCTGACCAAAGAGTTATTAGACGGTATGTGACCCCTTGGCCAACTTTCACGGTTTGCCTACCTTTTAAATATTTAATAAGAACTCCTATTTTGGATCTATGAACTGGTAGTTTCATTCTAAAACAATTATCTATAACGGCTTTGTAGAGCGTCATCTCATCACACACGTTTGATGTTGCCGTAGGTTGCTAATATATTTATAGAGATGTTAAAACGTTACGGGTGGCGTTACATTTTTGTATCGTTTAGCAATTTAATTTCACATAGTTTCAATTTATTTATCAACAAGAGGGCGCAGATAAGATAGCGGCAGATAGTTAATTAATTTTGTAAAAAGCCCACCACCAAAAAATAAAGCCTTAAAATCCTCCTGGAAATCGAACACAGATATGGACTTAGTGGTGTCAACTATGATGCTTTTGATATAATCTTATTAGAAATTGATGTTATAACATTCTCACAGAATGGGAATAACGACTATTTTGTTATCTGTCTTTTAGGTTATTAAAAATATTGTAAAATATTTTTTTAGGATTAACGTTTAGGGGTTTGACCCCTGATTTCCATGATGGTGAGTGCTACATCATAGAAGTAATAGTCTAGTTCATGTCCAAAAATGTGAGCTACCGCTATGCCCGCTTTTATGTCATGCATATAAGTAAGCAATACTCATTTAACCGTCCCGCTTAATCTTAATACTCTTTCAACCAACCGTTAGAAAACTGGTTTTAGGATTTTTCAAAATATAATTTAACGTTTAATATAGTAAGTAAACGCAATTTTAATTTTAAATAGCGTCATTATTTATATACTTATGGTAAAGACATTAAACATACGATATTCTGTTCAACAAAAAGTACTCAAGTAGCTCTTTTTTTAAGTAACTGTATTAAAAATAAATTAACTGTTCTGGTAACTATTTATTGCTATATTACAATAATAGATTAAATCAAATAACAAAATCTTGTTTTGATTTATCAATTGAAGCAATCTGAAGAGTTTATGAAGTTACTTTGAAATAAACCAAAACTCATTTTCGTTACGTGACTGGGATGAAAGTAATTGAAGATTATTTTATACCCTCATAATTTGCCTATAGAATTTGAAAGCTTACTTTCCAGTGTTTTAACGGATTAGCGCCAAATAGCTACAGCTTAATAAGCATGATGACTAAGTCTAAAAAAATTAATAACAGTATAACAATAGACATATATTTTTGATATGTTGAAATAATAAAAAGCCTTGTGCCCTTTTCCCATTATGCATACTTCAAAAAACCTCTATTACCAGATTGTCTATCCACTAGTATATACACTTCCTCAACGTTCAAAGCCACAAATGTCTTTTACAGTTTTACTTACCATACGTAATGTTCAATGGGTTTGTTCCCATTTTGTGTGTTTCTTAATAGTTACTTTGTAATAATAATAACAGTTCTACTTAATATACTCGTATATAGGATTATTCTCTAAAATACTACGTTAATTAGAATCTTTATAAGGTTGGATCAGGCGCGGATCCAGCCCTCAAAAAAGGTTGTGGTTACATGGATCACAGTCACCCGAAAATCGGTCAAGTGCGATTTAGAGTACAAACTCGCTTGTTATCGATATAGTGCATTCCTACAAGAGATGTTTGCAAAACATATGACGCCCTGACCAAGATTCATTGCTTTTTATTAAGGCATTGGACATAGTATTATCAGTCTATAGATCTCAAATAATCTCAACAGGCTGTGAAATTGTGACCTAAAAGGCTATAAGGGTTGTGGACATGCCCATTCATGCCCACAACGGTGGTCGGGTGTTTTTGAGTCAATCACTCATAAACGCTTGTATTGACTCTGATGAAATTTGGCTAATTTGGTTTAATAGGTCAAATGCAGGCGCGCTGTGACTGCTCAACTTCCTCTCAAAGCATGGCGCACTTCGCACTTATTCTTTTGCCAATAGTGCCTCTTGTCATGCATGAAAGCAGACTTTTACCAACCGTCAGACGCAGCCATAGCTGTGGCAAAGTATTGGAAGGTCAAAATTCGACACGAAGAACGATATATATGACAAGGTTAAGAATGAAAAAATGTGAAACCAATACAATTTTCTTTTTGTAGCTAATTTTCATTTCGGGAAGTAGTAATTTCCGAAAGAGGCAAAATTTTAAACTATTGTTTTTTTTTGGAAATGTCCTTTGCCTATATAAAGTACAAAATTTGAAAATAGAAATTTTATGGAAATAATTAATAGTCATTTTTAATTTGTAGATGATAGTCATTTCGGGGTGCAGTCAATTTGAAAAAGTTCACATTTTGGGAAATGGTCATATTGGCAACTATAATAGTCATGGAAATTAGACGTCGAACCTCTAAATAACAAATTACAACCTAAAGGGGTATTATCTCTGTGGCGTTGAATAAAAGAAAATTATGAGTTAACGTCTGGTTGAGTGAGTGTTATGATTCATAACATATTTAATTTATGCCTAACGCTTCGTTACGGTAGAGAAAAAGTATCGATATAGTTATATTTCAAAATAATTTTTACCCATCTCTAAGAAAGTCCAGCTACCAAATTGCACCTCCGATACCGGGGTCTATTATCATTTAATATAGCTGCGGAACTGTCTTAATACTTGTCCCGTGTTTACTCGTCGCCTGCGGCTTGGGCAATATAACTCGAGACTTGTGCATAATGACAAAATTTACGCGCTTACATCAAAGTTACTGTTTAACTATTTTTTATTGAGTTTATGGTTTATATAATTATGCAACTTATTACACGAAGTTATTATTACTTTGAATATCAAAATGCCTATTCTCTATAGAAGAAGAAGAAAGAAAAAAATGCAATAAAATTGTAACTGTAAGATACCTGTTCCAAAATACAGTCAGGGACAAATTTAGAGAAACGATAAAAATTCACTTCTATTTTTGATAACGCTGTGTATTTCAGCATACGAAACCATATTTAGTTTTACCAGCTTTCTAGCCATCGGATTCGCTACAAAAAAAACATTCACTGTGGAAACTAGTTGAACGATTGTGATAAAAAAGACCACCATTAAAAGTTACCGTTCTTCTCCAGGTCACAAATAGGGAAATTTTGTCATTATCCGTTATGGCCTTGGTCATGAATCCTGGATAACAATCAAACAAACGCATTAAAGGTCAATCACACATCGATACGATGTTGTAAAAGTAGCTTGAATCTATGTAAAAAGTGTAGTGTTCCTCTAAGTTAGTCCCTGAGTGTATAATGAATTAGGTGTCTTTTTTACACGCTTTTTTTTACACGCTTTTTATTGAGTTGCTCTGTCTGTTGGTTTCTTTGTCACGATCAAATCTTGCAATCGATTTTTCGACCACTTCTATTGCTCCAATTGAGCTCAAATTTTTTCAACATATGTATTCCCGGTGACAATACAATATTTTGGCATATTTTCAACTTTTTGGTATTTAGTCTTTTTGGTAAAAGCGTGTTTTTTAAAAAGTTTTTTCAAATTACCTTTGACGTTTCACAACGGATCAATATGATTTTTTCTTTGTAACTGTGTATTTTTGTAATGTTTATCTCTATTATCCCGTTCGATTGCTTTTAATCTAACTAAATGATGAGTTTCCTTTAAAAAGTAGAATCAAATGTTTAATCATGTATTTTCATCAGTTTACATCTTTCACTGTGGAGATAACGGCCATTTTATATTCCCGTATAAGACTCCGGGGACTCCCGTATAAAATCTCGAGGGTCGACTTATACTCAATTATGTTATCAGCTGCGTTTAACAATTCAACATTTAATTAAGCTATTATGACCTTACATTGCTCTCCTAGAAAAAAGACAGAAAATTGGAGGTCGGACCGAAAATTTCAATCCAACCTAATTTTCTGTCTTTTTTCTAGGAGAGCAATACAAAGTCTAATAAATGTGTGTCTGCATAATTTTAGAAGTTATGCCTTTTTAGGCGAGCGATGGAGATATCTAACTATGGTGGCTGTCGTCTTGCGTAATTTTTACCACAAGGCAGTATAGAGACAAATGGTCTACCTGATATTCAGCGGTTACCATAAGTCACTTCTGTGTTATCGCACCAAAGCCCACACTACCGTCAAAAGTCTGTCATATGTGATGTGGAGGTATTTTTATCCGACTTTAAAAAAAGGAGGTTCTCAGTAAAGTTCGACCTGTATGTTCGAATGTATCGCGATTGCAATTATCTCGCGTTTGGCTGAATCAATCGATTTTGACGCCGTTTTCAGACAAGTATTTGTTACATTTAGGAGAAGGTTTTGATATTTTAAATAAACTAATAAGATTAAAATAAAACAATTTTTACAAAAAATTAAAACCGACTTCAAATTAAAATTGTGATGTTATTTGTATTCTCATATTATTTATGATATTTTGGTGTTTTTGAAGTCGATTTAATTTTTTGTAAAAAAATTTCTTAATCAGAATGGTCATTATAGCAAAACAAAGCGTGAAAGCCCTATGAACTATTCCACCACTTAGCTTGAAGAACGAACGCATTTTTAATTTTTTTTTATACAGGATTACTTTTTAAGCAGGAGCCAAATTTTGTATGCTTGTTCAGACAAACAAACTGAACAACTTTAACTATTGGAACAATCCTGAAATCGCGAAAAAAATGAGGTGTTCCATACAAATGTTCAACATCCACTTCACCTAAATGTATTGAACAGTTGATTCTTTTCGTGATTTTAAGATAGTCCCATAGTAAAAGTTTACTCGTCTGAACAAATGCACAAATTTTGGCTCCTGCTTGAAAATTAACCCTGTATGACTACGTTGGCAAACAAGCAGGCTGCTCACCTGGTAACTGGATATAGTTACGTGTAGTTCCTACTTGATTTCCTGGCAAGACCTGCAATCTACAACCCCTACAAAGACGCCAATGTCCATTGCCAACTTGTGACACAAGATGTCAAGTCACAGTACCCAGTTATTAAACTGCCTGTTTCATTCTTCTAATCGAAACAGCAACTCAAGCACCGCTACATGGCGGCAGAAATAGGTAAGATAGAGGCACCCATTCAGACGGTTGGTACAGAATCGCCCTCTGGTGAGGATCTAGGAATTTTGTGAAATAGTTTTTATTGTGCACTTCGGGACAGTAGCAGTTTGGGCAAATTGCACAAAAATAACCGACAAACAAAACTATGCCAATAATCATGGAAATGATCTTAACAAATATATACATATTATAATGGTCTGGCTAACAAGGTGGTACAAACAGTTGTCCAAAAAAGCTGGTCAAAGAAATCATAGAAGTGTTAGAGAATTAAACGATTAGCGGCTTTCTGTAGGCAATTACAATTATTCAAACGGTAAAACGAGTAAGTAACGTCATCCAAAACTTCCTCAAATTTCAAAAATTATGTTAGTGACAAACAAATAAGTACTCGAACAAATCTCAAATCAAGAAAAATATGAAAATTTGTTCTGAATTACAGTAAATGTTTTCACAAAATGGATTGCTGTAATGGTTTCAGCTCTCGATACTACAAATTATGTAAAAAATGTCTTAATTTATATTACCAGTTTAAATGCCAGCGATATGTCTTTTGAAGTTGTGACATTATAGTCTTACTTTTCCTCATACCTACTAACAATGAAATACTGTAAGGGCCATATCCGTAATAATACATTTCAGCTACTTTACAAAACAGTATCAACGGTAACCAAAATTGTGCGTAAGTCTTAAGCAATAAGAAAGATTTATTGGCCTGCCTAGCAATTCTTCATTGCAAGGTATGTAAAGAACCGTAGTTATAATACTGCCTTTGTGTTATTTTCTCTTCTTTTTAAAGTCTTTTAGACCGCAGTGCTTAGTACATACATTTAATTATTATTTATTATTTTTACTCTTTTAAATCTTGTCATATAAATTCAAAATTGTTATAAATTTTCATTTAATAGTATTTTTGTATATAATTGCTCACAAAATATTTAATTTACGATGTTTATGTAGTATTATATATTGTTGAAAACATTAAAGCCTGTTGCCAATATGTCACGTCTGCAAGCTGTTACATATTTATTGTGGATCCCTCATTTAAATATTCATGGATTCCAAAGAAGTGAAACAACTAATAAAATGTTTTATTTTGTATTTAGCTAAATTAATTATTTTGATAATAAATAAAATAAAACTTACTGCCGTTTGTGTTATTATATTTACTTACACTTACAACTATTAAGTTGAATAGATGAAATAAAATAAATTTAAAATAACAAGAGAGTTACAATTTCAGAAGACCCACAGCATTTTGATAAGCAGCTGCTTAAGAAACTTGCAAAAGTTTCCACGTGAACAGTAATATTTGTTTCCAAAGTTTATAACTATCAAAAAGTACAGTAAATAAGTTTGGAAACTGATTCAACAATTCGCGCAAAGTTAACAAGACATAAAAATATAATACTTACTCGCGTAAAAGTTTTAAAAAATCACATGAATATTGCACTGTTATTAATGGTTCCACAGGTGCTTTCCATGATATTTTAACGTGACATTAGTCTCGTCATTAAAACACAATGGGGGCTGTAATAATGGCATGCTTTTAAATAGCGTCGCTAAAGGCGAGCTTGAGGCACGGGTGAAAGGTTATTACGTACGCTCGCGTAAGTTCCGGGCGCGCGGAGAGTTCTAGGGACAAGCAGCCGCGGGGAGCGCGTGGGTCGCACTGGCTCGGCTTCGAGCTCCTCTCCACGCTCGCCGCGAATAATCCATACCCGACAGGAGAGGAGGCCGTATTTACCGGACCGGAGGGCGGGCTAACCGGCTCCGGCAGCCGGGCCGCCGGTGCAGCGCCCGCCAAACCGAGCTGCCGCTGTCGCGAGCTCGTTCCCTTTGACACAATTTCAAATAATACCTACAATGCATTTGACAATCCGGACGTTAATTTCGATCGTCAGCTCTGAAAGCTGTAACAATAGCACCAGTAAACTTGCTACGAATTCCGCCTACGTGCTACGAGTTTGCTACAGTTGTACCGTAGCAGTTTCTAATAATGTCATTTATCACATGCGAATGGGCAAGTAGCGTTGCCAAATTGAATACAATTCAGGTTGACTAAGCAATGAAGAAGCACTCTATTAATTTTACATCTAATATATAAAAATCTCGTATCACAGTGTTTGTTATCGAACTCATCCTGAACGGCTTGACCGATTTTTTACTGACTTCGAAAAGGAGGAGGTTCTATGTTCGACTGTATCTATTTTTTAATGTATGTTCACCGATTACTCCGCCATTTGTGGGCCGATTTTCAAAATCGTTTTTGTAATCGAAAGAAATACACTCCCGAGGTTGTCCCATTGTCACCATGCCTTGATCTTACGATGGTATCCCTTAAATTTCATAGGCACGTCCAACGTGTTTCATGTTTTTTCTTAAGATATTTAGGTATTTGCGTCTAGTAGTCATCATGTCATGTTACTGAGCTGACGATGGAAGGTTTCTGGAAAATAAGGAGCTTGGGAATAAATCTTTCAATACTGCTTAGAACGAAAGACGTTTTAAGTTATTCTGGTGTTTGCCTTAGCTCAAATTCTAATACTAATAATTAACTTAACTAAAATTATTGAAAAAAAAAATTACAAAGAAATAATACCGACTTCAAAAACACCAAAATGTCATAAATGATATAAGAATACAAACAACATCTTAGTTTTATATTGAAGTCGGTACCAAGCAATATTAAAGACCACCTTGAAAGTCTTAAATAATATAAGAACAATTGATATATTTTAAAATGCAACTTCAATATAAAACTGTGAAAAAACATATAACATACTTATATTATATATATGACTTTTTGGTATTTTTGAAGTCGGTTTTTTATGAAATTTTTTGTGTATATTTGGTAAGTTTGAGAATAGGCCGTAGGTTATTTTTTATACCCCTAGGTGATAATGATGGTCCTCTTCAGATTTTTTGACAATTATTATGGCGAAACATAGTTTGCGGGCACAGTTACTAATTATATATTTGAGGATAATATTTAACTGGCGTGTCTGTCCTTTTGTTTACCACAGTTACTTCACACCGAACCTATTATAGTGAATTTTAAAATAATTACATAAACTTTGTCGTTTCAACCCATATAGGTTCTAATGGGCACGGATCTCTCCCAAACGAGGATTATTGTACACGAAATAAATAAAAACAAGACATAACAGTATTAGACACAGTTTCAAAAGGCTGCCTTATTGCTGTAGTAGCAAGTTCTACCAGGCAAACTCGAAGTTAAGAGAATTGTAAAGCTGTAAATTTTCATACAAAAAGCGATAACGTTTTTCTACCTCTTTACATAGTACAATTTTCATATTTTTTGGAAATGTTGTAGATATAATGAAGATCTAGGTTTGTACGTTTTGATTTTGAAGAAATATTGCTCAGAATATAAATTATTAGCATCTAAATATCTATATTTTACACTTAAAAACTACCTCGAACATTTTATCTTTTTTTGACTAAATTATACTGAATTACAAAAAAATCAAAACGTACAAACATAGATTAAGATATACTGAATCTAATGAGATCAAAAATGTCTAATTTCGTAAAGGTTTAGGGGGGTAAAACTATTATCGCCCGAAACAATATTTCAATAAAAAATGTACGCACTTGCCTCGGACTTTCAACTCTAAGGGGTTTGCAACAAACTACATTTTTGGTAATGCATACTCGAGCCATGAATTGGCACTTCACAGTCCTCTTAAGGAAAGTTCTTGCTAAGGTAAGTGACGGGAAAAGTGCTATACAGTGGTATAGAAGTTACACACAGTAATAACAGATAAAACAAACAGATAAAACAAAAATTCATTTCAATTTTTTTTTCTCTTCGTATCTATACTAATGTTTATCAGTCTTCTATTCAAATTAAACTGTTCTATTTCATTTCTCCATAAAATCAACAGTGTAGTTTAAATGAATATTGTTAAATATCTTATTAAAAATGTAATCTACTTATCTTCAAATACTTATTACAATTTTCGGGATACAATCCTTAAATGAAAAATTATCGCTCTAGTAAGAAAAAGAAAAGAAAATTAAGAGCATAACGCCAGTATTATATGATGATTTTATCTAAAAATGTGTATTTTTTTAAGAAATACTTTATATTCGTGGTGCTTATGTCTCGTAAAATCAGTTTGTTTTTACCAATTCTACTACGGTTACTTTATATTTGTCTTCAGACAATGAAAACAAAGAGACGGCAATCTTAAAATCGTACCTCAAGCAGCTGAGTAATAATATTATTATGGCGGTAAAATGAGTGCACTTAGATCAAAGCATTCGCAATTTAATAGGTCGCAGTGGCCGCCTACGATCAGGTGGCTGCCAGTCTGCCAACTGAGCGTTCAATAAAAATAAAAAGAAAAACAATTTTATTAAATAAGTGGCAATAAATTTGTTTAAAGGTCCCATTAAGCTATAGCCAAATGGGGTTGAAGGATAAATAAGTCTGGTGCCGTAGATTTCGCGTTCTTTGTTGTTGCCATAACAATAAATAACGTTGACGTGACCAGTTTATTAGCAGCTGCATTAAGTAGTAATAGGTGTTTTCGGAGAATGCCCGATTTAGACAGCTCTTAGGAGAAAAAGTGGATCCTTTTGTACGAAATCTGCTATAATAATTCACAGCTCAAATCAGTGCTGTCTTTATGAAATTTTGTTCGAGTCAGTTGTGTTTATTAACCACATCCTTTATGTCTGAAATGGCTTTCGGATTTGATTTAATGTTTGCACACTCGTGTTTCGGACAGTTCCGTTCCAATTTAATTCATATCCTGTGGATACGAGTTTTTTGTATTATGAAAATTAAAAATCTAATTGAGCTAAGGTTTCAATTACAAACCAGAATTAGAATTGGGTTTTTATTTTACATATACGAATATACTACTTACTGAACCAATAATGTATTGTACTTGAAAAATAATTAAGGGTATACAATCCTTAATGATCTTATATATTTTTTATATTAAATTTGCTCTGATTTGGTCTGCATCAAGAAATAATATTGATATTTCTGACTGAAATATGCAATAGTACATAGTAACCCAAGGGGTGAAAGTAACTAGGCACTAAATAAGTGAAAAGCAAGGTAAACACCTTGCTTTTCATTACGAATATAAGGAAAGTAAAAATAAAAACATGAATTAGCTAAAGAAAAATAAAGCAAAAATTTTATTTTACACACAACAACAAATTCTACTTCTTCTCTTATGAAATCAGACATTAAATCCATATCTGACTCAGATGAACTCATTGTGCTAATACAAATCTCTGCTACACGGAAGTATAAACAAAACTCTACAACTCGAAAAAAAAAGAAGATTGGTTTAGCCCTTTCCCGCCTATTTTGTTTTTTCTTCTGTGGCCGTTAGTATCATTGAAAAATGGTAAATATTCTCCCAAATCTATCTTGTTTTAAAGAAATAGTTTAAAGTAAATGATAATAAAGTCATTTAAAAATACGAGTATATAAGTTGTATTCTTTAAGGAAGTATTTATTATTATTGCACTAAACTCTCATAGTGCATAGATGCAGATTGTAACTTTTTAAATCTTGAAGTTATGCTTTAACCTTTTTACTAGTATAATATCACTATACGACGGCTATAAATAGTGTATACAAAATAAATAATAGTACTAGACGATACCAATTTGGTTAAGTAATAATAAGAAATTATACTATATTTACCTTATTACAACAACTTGTCACAAGAGGAAAATAGTGTAAGATATAAATTGAATTTAAAGTTAAGAGGATTGTGAAGTAATCGTGCGCGGCGCGAGTAGGTATTTTCTAAAATGCTATCTGTTTCACACCGCTCGGCGCTCGGCCTCCCGTCTGGCGTTTACACCACAAATACAACACGCGCAAATTCTCACGCACACAACGACAGCAGCGCGCGACTCCTCGGCGCGAGAACTCGAGATCATTATTTTACCGTTTGTAATGTTTTGCGTTGCTTAGGTATTCCTGAGTGCCTTTCCGCTTGCAACTTTGCCTTCGTTATTTTCGTTTTTCGTGAGGGAATTTGGTTTTCCCGTATGAAAAATTATTTTATAACCTTATATTATTCAGTGATAATGTAGCATTCTATTAGTCAATTTTTTTTTTAAATCAGCCTAGTAGTATTTAAAAATTAAAAATATAATAAATAAAAATAGCTTTATTTCTAAAAATCATTTTAACAATAATTACGCCGAGACTTCCCAGTGAGCTAGTTTTTGAGTTTATTCATTACAAACAAAAATACAAATCTTCTTTCTTTATAATATTTTAGTACATAAGTTTCGTAAAGTATTTTAGTATTCCTTTGAAATTTATAGTGTAGGCACTTACTTGGTATCCCTACCAAGTCCTACTTTATAGGACTGAGCTGTTATTTGTTATGAAAGTTTGTTACAAAAAGTAATTTTCTTTAGACAGGTACATTTACCTGTCTAAAGAAAATTACTTTTTGTAAGATGAGTGTTATACTGAATTAAAATGATTTTCATTTGAGATGTGAATCAATAATGGATCCTTTTATGAAAAAAATAAACACTAAACATAAAATAGAAAGAAAGAAAGAATTTTATTGACATACACACAACACAACTCTTTTGTACATATTTAAATTAAACAGTAATAGGTAGTTAGTGTAGTCAACAAGGACCATACCTCAGCAAAAAGCTTCTGCGACACTTAAGGTAGTCACAGAAGCGCTGATATTATGGTAAGGCCTTGGGTGTATGTGACGTAAACATACTTATTCTGATACTAACACATAGGTATGATACACACTACAAAAAAATAACAAGAACAAATTCGTTTCTTTCCGTGCATTTGCACTCGCCGTGCAAGATAAAAATAAATGAAATATAATAAAAAAAATTAACAAAAAACCAAACCAGGTACAAATATAATCTATGTTATGTGTGCTTACATAGTCATTCATCTGTGGTGCTCGAACGGTAAACTCTCAGAACAATCACTAAAGCATACCTTGCTTTAGTTATTCTTCTGAGGGTAAACTATAATATTGTAGATACTTATTAAGTCGTCTGCGATAAACAAAAAAAACAATATTAAACGAAACAAACATGATTGTGAAGTGTATTAAAATAATAATAATATGCCACGTAAAGCCTTTTCTAGGATTAAATATATGTACAATGAATCGAAATGTCTATTTGTCATTAAAATTTCAAAAGTGTCAATGGTTTTTTGCATTTTTGTCACGAATCGCTGTCGATGTCAGTCTCCACGTCTCCACCCCGTGCTGCAACACGAGTTGATTGCCAGGGTGATTAAAAGTCATTTATGGATTTTTGTAGTACAAGTAAATACTTTTTTAAATTTATTTTAAATGAAGATTTGGTTTTTAGATCGCGCAGAGGCGGTGGGAGATCGTTCCAACACCGAGAGGCGGCAAATTTGAAAGATCCTCGAAAAGCAGCGGTGCGATGCTGAGGAGTAGAGAAAATAGGAGTGCACGCTCTTTTTCCAAGACCTCTACAGGTTTGCGACCACGCCAATTTGATGTGAAGATACTCTGGCTTCCCTGTTTTAATGATTCCAAATAATAGTGTCGCCAGATGAAGTCTTCTACGCGCTTCCATTCTGAGTATATTTGCCTCATTATGAAAAGGTGTTATATGTGTTCGAGGTGGAATATGGAAGCTAAATCTAGCACAGGCGTTCTGAACACGTTTAATGGGTTTAGCTGTCCTGGATAGGATGCAAGGACCGTAGACTACATCACAATAGTTGAATTTTGAGAGAATCAGAGACTCACACAATTTAATCCGAAGACTTTCAGACAAGTAAGGTCTTATCTTATATAAAAGTTTGAGTCGATAAAAGCAATTACGAGCACATTCCAAAATATGACTTTCAAACTTAAGGTGGTTATCGAAGACAAGTCCCAGATTTTTTACACATTCCACTTGCTCGACGACTTCTCCATTAATACTTATTGTAAAATTATTATTATTGTTTTTAAACTTGTGGATATTTTTCTTAGTGCCTAGCAACATGAGTTTCGACTTGGTTGGGTTCAGGATGAGACAATTTGCCTTACACCAGGCTGATATGTGTGCGATGTCGCTGTTGATTTTTGAAATAGCATCAGTACCGTCTGATGGAGCAAACTGCAAGTACAATTGCATATCATCAGCGTATAGGTGATGATTGCAATTCACTATTACTTCTACAATATCTGCACTGTACAAAACATATAGGATGGGGCCGAGAATTGATCCTTGAGGAACTCCTCGTGTGACAGAAAGTGGAGTGGATGTGGACCTTGAGCCATCGGCCATTGTCAACTCCACACTTTGACGTCTGTGAGAAAGGTAACTGTCAAACCACCTTACGGACTTAGCATCAATTCCATAATAACTTAATTTTGATAGTAGTATATTTGTATTTATAGAATCAAATGCACGTGAGAAGTCCAACAATTTGATTTTTCCCTCATCCTGAGCGGCAAGAATATTGTCCACTACATCAGCGAGAGCAGAAGCTGTACTGTAGCCTTTACGAAACCCTGATTGGGACCGTGGCAGTATGTTATGTAGCTCCAAATATTGAGTGAGCTGATCACAAACTATTCTCTCTAGCACCTTGGAGATACATGATAACAGACTTATGGGACGGAGGTCCTTCATGGCTGAAAGCTGGTTGTTCTTAGGTAGTGGCTTTACAACTGCCATCTTCCAACTAGTGGGAAAGATGCTCTCTTCTATTGACTTGTTCACTAAAGTGGTGATGGTTTTTAGTGACTGGGGCAATGTTAACAACAGCATGTCAAGTGATACATTGTCATGACCCAAGGCATTAGACTTGAGTCCCTTTATAGCTTTTAGAACCATATCCTCACTCACTGTGCACAACGAAAACATTGCTGTGCTATGTCTATGGTATTCCAGATAGGTCAACTGAGAGATTGATACATTGTTTTCTCCCGGTACGTTAAGGAAGTGTGAATTAATTTCGCCAGGATAATCGAAATATGGTGGTAAGACAGATCCTCCTTTTTTATTTGGCAGCACTGTAGTTTTGAGGTTTTGCCATAGTGTCTTAGAGTTCTTTATATTAGAATTTATATATGTGTCAAAGAAACATTTCTTTTCGTTTTCTATGGCACTAGCTACCATTTGTTTCATATTTTTGTAGCACTCTCTGTGGGTATCTTTTTTGTGTTGTTTATATTTCCTATGGTAATTGTCACGAATATGCGGATTTTACGGTGTCTGTTATCCAGGGGTGTGGTGGATACTTAAATTTACGCGTTTTTATCGGTGCATGCAAATCGAACAATGTGACAATACAAGACGTGACACCTTCAGCCAGAGAGTCAATGCTATCTATAGTCTGAAAAAAATCCCAGTCAATAGCGTCCAGGTCGGCCTCGAACTGTTCAGGGACTATGTTCCTGATCGGTCTGTATGTTATCCATTGGGGTATTGGTTTAACTGTCTTTACTTTGAGTTCAGCTGCTATTATGGCGTGCCCACCAAGGTCAGGAGAATGCTTGATTTTGACATTAAGAGCCTGTATATCAGTGCAAATTACGTCTATCAAGCTTTGGCTATGCTCCGTAAAGTGGGTTGGTTTGTCTACTAATTGCTTAAGGTTTATACTATAAAGGAACTGTAAGAACAATCTATGCTTACAGCTGTTGTGGTCCAGGAGATTGATGTTAAAATCACCAAGAAGAATCAAACCATCCTGTATGCTAAAAGAGGTAATTGTATTTGTGAGAGCGTCAAGAAAAATATCAGCATCCTGCCACGGTGGTCTGTAGGCAGTACCAACTATAATGGATCGATGCTGCATGATCATCAAAATGACACAATTGTTTAAACAAGAACAGGCCTCTTGTTAACTTAAAAATAAATAACAAAAAATCTATTATTTTAGATAGATAAATTAATACTTTTACATACAAACTAAATAGGAGCAGGGATTTAAAAAATATAACGTAATAATTATTACATCAAATAAAAAATACCTCTCATTTTTATACACTAATCTTGGGTAGTTATACTAATAGTCTTAGAATTCTAATTTTTACCACCTCCGTGGTCTAGTGATTGAGGCCACCGGATGTTGATCGGGAGGTCCGTCCGGCGGGGTTCGATTCGTCGGGTTCGTCCGGACTACAAAAACACTGAAAAGTTAGAAATAATATAAGAATAGGTACAGACAACATCACACATCATTATTGAAGACGGTGCCAAATTTTAAGACTTTCTAGGAGATCATCGTTTGGCACCGACTTCAATATAGAAATGTAATGTTGGCTGTACCTATTCTTACACTATTTTTAACTTTTCAGTGTTTTTGAAGTCAGTTTTTATTTTTTGTAAAATTTATTTTTTGTTTAACTTTTTAATGAAAGAAAACCTAATTAAATTAGGGTATCCCTCGATTTTCATAGGATCCCATCATCAGAACCTGACTTTGGTGACCTAGGGACCACCCTAGGAGTATACTCTACCGAATACAAAATGAATTTTAAAAATCGGTCCACAATTGGTGGAGTAATCGCGTAACATACACACAAAACGGTTGACAAGGTTAGCGCAGAGGTCGAGCGATCGCCTACTGCGCAACAGGTCGCGGGTTCGATTCCCGCACGGGACAGATGTTTTGTATGGCCTACAGAAATTTGTTCCGGTCTGGGCGTATGTGCATGTGATATTCTATGTTTGTAACTGCACCCACGACACAGGAGAAAATCCTAGTGTGGGGCGACGTTTTTATAAAAAAAAAACACGGACGCACCTAAAAATTTAAGGATTTCCCTCCATTTTTATGGGATCCCATCATCAGATCCTAACTTTGGTAACCGTGGGACCACCATTGGAGTATAATCTTGAGAATACAAAAAGAATTTTGAAAATCGGTCTGCAATGGGCGGCGTAATCGCGTAACATACACAAAAAAAAACATACGCATCGAATTGAGAAACTCCTTTTTTGAAGTCGGTTAAAAAATACCTATTAGTATATGTAATCAGCTGCTTTAAATTTTATAGTTAAAATGAAAAAAAAACTTCAAAACCGTACGAAGGGTGCCTTCTTCCCATATATGCCTACCCTGCCTACCCTACATACTCGTATATTATTTAGGTACTTTGTCGTTTGTATTTTTTATACAATCGTAGATTCTATAACGCGAGTAAAACCTTAGAGCCCAGCTTTAGAGGAATAAAATTAAAATAAAATAATATTTAAAATAACGCTACTTGCATAGTCTATTACACGTTTTTAGCTGCTCCAACTTCATACATTGCATAACAAATACCTATCACAAGAAACAAAATACGAATTAATTTTGAGTTGGTTTCTTTATGGCACATATTTATTATAACAAACAACTACTACATTATTATAACAAACAACTAATACAACGAGCATTATTTGCAAACCTATTTAATACTTACATTTTTTCCTTTTTTGGTTTTGGGAATTTACAGTAAAGTTAACAAGCTATAGGCTGCTAACCCTTAAATAAGAAAATTTGTATTGAAATAAAATCTTTAAAATAAAACACTAAAATCAATAAACGTATTCAAAAAGATATTTACTTTTTCATGTATAAGGTATTTGTGAAGATTAATAGTTCCGACTTGAGTAATAACTTTCACTATTGATCGATATATCGATATTACTTTCTCCTCCCTAGGCGACAATAACTACGATAACATTATGTCACATCACTATCACTACATTGAACCCCTGCCCCCGACCCGTATCGTGCGATAGAGAGAGTTGCAAGAAATGGTCGAAATTGCCTACAATTCCTGTTTGAAATATTGTTTCGGGCGATAACTGTTTTATCCCCCTAAACCTTTATGAAATTAGACGCTTTTGGTGTCATTAGATTCAGTATACCTTAATCTATGTTTGTAATTTTTTTTGTAATTCAGTATAATTTAGTCAAAAAAAGACAAAAATGCTCAAGGTAGTTTTTAAGTCGAAAATATAGATATTTAGATGCTAATAACTTATATTCTGAGCAATATTTCTTCAAAATCAAAACGTACAAACCTAGTTTTTCATTATATCTACAAGATTTCCAAAAATTATGAAAATTGGACTATGTTTAGAGGGAGAAAAGCGTTATCGCTTTTTGTATGAAAATTTACAGCTTCACAATCCTCTTAATACTTATCTTTATGTTATTTCAATTTTACATTGCGCTGTAATTGAGTGGTTGAATAGAAAGTTGGAACATGGCTCAATAGAAATTTGAAAACAGAACTATTTATTTTTTATAATTTGACCGCTGTCAGTGGAAAACGATTCTCCCTAGGGCTGAAAAGTGTTACTTTCAACCCGCTCCTCAAGCAAAATTTGACCTACTTTCTGAGTATGAGTAATGAAATAGTACATTGTTACCCTGGGGGTGAGAGTAACTTATTTAGTCCCGAGACGGGTTTTGGCGCCCGAGCGTAGAGAGGGCGCCTATAGTTCGAGGGACTAAATAAGTCTTTTACCCGAGGTAAACACTGTGCTTTTCATTACGAATACAAGGAAAGTAAAAATAAAAACACGAATCAGCAAAAGACCATATGAGTGAATTTATTTTATTAAATCAACAACTTCTGCTTTTGCCTCTTCTATAATCAATGAAATCTCTGCTATACGGAGGAATAAACAATTAAAACTCGAAAAAACAAATGAAGATCGGATTGCCGCTATCCCTTTTTTGTTTCTGTGGCCGGCCAGCTATTCAGCCAGTATTTTTTTCATTTTCATCATTGAAGAAATGTTTAATATTTTGCTTAAATCTATTTATTTATTTATTTTTGGAAAACCAACAGCTATTAACACAAAAGATTTCTTATATAATAATTAAAAGCCAATTACAGGTCTTCACCAAAATAAATATATTAGTTATTTAAAAGAAATACCTAGTTGAAAGTAAATTATAATACTTAGTCATTTAAAAAATATGTTATTATGTTATTTCAATTTAAGACTGTGCTGTAGGTAATTGAGTGGCTGTATAGAGTCAGAACATAGTTCAATAAAAATGTCAAAATAGAACTTGTTTCTTTTTAAAATTTGACAGCAGCTGTCAGTTGAAAGTGATTCATACTCTGAAAGTAGGTCTGAAGTTGCCTAAGGTGCGGGTTGAAAGTAATACTTTTCAGCCCTAGAGAGAATCACTTTCAACTGACAGTTGCTGTCAAATTTTAAAAAAGATTTTTATTGAACCATGTTCCTACTTTCTATACAGCACTCAATTACAGCATTTCTCATATTCGGAAAGTAGTATTGTTTTGATCTGATTATTGGGTGGAAAATGCTGCTTCATGCCATAGGGAGGAAAAAAAACAAACATACAAATTACTTCCCACCTAAGGGCCGGAATGAACTTTAAAAATAGAACCGCTGTCAGCTGTGAAGAGTTTTATGTAAAAAAAAGCTAATTAAAAAAATGCTGCGGCCATGTGGGTTTCTAAACAGCCAGTCTGAACTTAGCGCAAACTTCTTTGAGATTAATTACGCGGTGAGTTCCATATTTAAAATTTAAAGAGTCTACATATGGCGTCGACATATAAATTGGCGGGATACTAATATGTTATGTATCTGTGATGGAATTAAAAAAATAGGTAATAATCTTTTATGCTAAGATTCGACATGGTGGTCCACGGTATTGAAGTTATTATCTTCGTTGCGGAAAGGTCCTCTAATTTAAAAGGGACCTTCGCCAACAAGCTGAAGAAGGCGGCGGCGAGCCTTCGGGAAGACACGAGGACGCTAGCGGCGCGCACTGTCTCGGACGAGACGGAGCGCCTGCTGCAGGCGAACCGCCGTTTAGAAGCCGACCTCAAGGCCCAGAAGGCCAGGATCGCCGAAATAGAGGCGAAGATGAGAGACCTTCAGGGGAGGAGTCTACCACCACATCCCCCCTCAACGAACCCGGACGAGACACTAGCTCTTCATAACATCGAAGTGCTAGAAAACAGGTTGATGGGGCGCATGGTTGCGCGACTCAATGCCAGGCTCGAGGGGTTAGAGCCTAGGCTGAACCCCGAGCCGCGCCTGCGCCCCTCCCTGAACCACGAGAGACGAGCCGAGAAGAACATCTCTCCCGCGGCCGTCCTAACGACGAATGCACCCACTGCGCCCACAGCTCGCAACGCTCGCAAGCACGCTACGAAAAGCGCTCCCTCTGCGCTCGCGGCTTCTCCGAGCAGGCGCAAACCGCCTCGAAGGAGGAAACCTGCTGTGGAAAATACCGTAGCGAGGGAGCCATGCATACTTCCAGCGGCCCCATCCGACACGGAGGAGGCCTGGTCCATGGTGGTGAAGCGCGGCCGGCGGAAGCGACAGAGAGGGGATGGCATACCAGCAGCCACCACAATGTCGAAGCAGCCTCCTCCTCCCAAGAAGAAGAAGGCTCCTCCTCGGCAGCCTAAACTGCGTTCGTAGAAAACGGCGGCAGTGGTGCTGTCACTGCAGCCAGGTGCCGAGGATGGCCCTTCCATTCATATGCCGGGGTGATTGCGGCCGCCAGAGCCAAGGTAAACCTCGCGGAGCTGAACATAGAGGGTGTCCAGTTCCGTAGGTCTTTGACTGGGGCGGCCGTAATCCTCGTCGCGGGCGACAAGAAAGACGCAAGCGCGGTCAACCTAGCCGTCGCCCTTAAAAGGGTAGTCGACCCGACTGTCGCGCGGGTCACCGTTCCCACCAAGATGGTGGAGATGTTGGTTTCCGGACTGGACGAATCCGTCCAGCCGGAAGAGCTAAAAGAGGCACTCGCAAAGACCGTCGAGTGCCATGTTTAGGAGGTCCGGGTGGGGGAGATCCACCAGGGCCGCTACACCATGGGCACGGCGTGGATGTGTTGCCGGGTGGAAGCGGCCAAGAAGATAGCCTCCGCCAAGAGGTTGCTGGTGGGATGGTCCGCCGCTAAGGTGAAGCTCCTCCAGCCCCGTAAAATGAGGTGCTTCAGGTGCTTCGAGTCGGGGCACCTGAGAGTAGATTGCAGGGCGGAGGTGGACCGGAGCGCACTCTGCTACCGGTGCGGGGATGCAGGGCACAGGGCGTCGACGTGCTCGTCGAAGCCTAAATGCCCATTATGTACGGCGGCTGGGAAACCGGCGGACCACCGCCTTGGGGGTAAGACCTGCTCTGCCCCCAAGGCAAAAATCAATAGGAGAAGGAGGAGGGCAGCGCCAAATAGGCCACCCGAAACCTCCGGAGGGACGGAGATGGAGGTGACCGAGGACGTAGTCGGGGCCCCCATCATACAAGAGGGGCAGCCGCGGGAGGGGATCCCCGTGCTAAAAGTGGTAACCACCCCCAGGCACCTAGTGCTGGGATATTTCGGGGTGAAGAGTGGCGCACAACACCAGCGCCGCTGACAAAGCAGCTGAGCTACACGCCCTAGGCGTAGCGGGAGTCCGGAAACGGGCGCATTCACGGGCAGGGGGTCAGCGGGAACAAGGCCTCGCTGTTGTCCCCTTCCCCTTGTCTTGTGACGGACGGTGGAGCTGCGGGGGTTTTTAGTGGGTAGGACCGGGCTGAGTTCGGCCTGGAGAGTCCCACATATGCTCGTGGTTTTCCCGCTTCCAAAAAAAAAATGGTGGTCCACGGTAGAACGTGACATGAAGGCCCTTAACCTTACATCTACGACAACCCAGGATCGTGTAGCCTGGCGCAGGAGTACAAGGAGGGGGTGCGATGTCAGACAACCTCCTTGTGGTGCACCCTGGGCAACCCGGCAGATTCTCTGTCGCGGGCTAATAGTCTGACGAGAGGACCCCCATAGTGGGGGGGTGTGGGATGGCCGGGTTTAACCTGGCGGGACACTTCGTGTGGCCACCCGCTTCATGCGGGTAAGGGCGAAGTCCCCTCTTCTTATGTTAAGAAGAGGTGTGGCTCTCGCTGGAAGCCGATTCCGGCGGCTACCTCTGGTGGTCCGCCATGGCGCTTCGCTTTTCCCCGAGTTTCGACTCACCCGCGCGGCGGTGGATCCAGTGGGGTCCGCCGTCGGGCAACCCGTTACCCGCACTGAGCGGACCGGGGGCCCGGCGCACTGAGCGTCGGGCCGCGTGGAAGACAACCACAATAAAAAACCAGTTTCGGGGTGTAGAGCGGCGCAATCGCGCCGCTCCACAAAGTAGCAGAGCCAGGAGGGGAGTCCGGCAACGGACATGTCACAGGCAGGGGGTCAACGGTATGCACGCCGCCGTAAGGCCCTCCGTCTGGGGATTGCCCTGGTGTTCTCGGGCAATCCCCCCTTGGCGATAGCCTGACCAGTTGGTCAGGCTTGCGCGGGCGCGTGGGTAGTGGAGTCGCAGTGTGGACCTTACCTAGCGCGCCCATAAGGGCAGGAAGAACACCGGGGGGTTTTAGTGGGTAGGCTTGGCACTCTGCCGAGAGAACCCCACACACGCTCGCCGTCTAGCCAACGGCGGATACGGTGCGGTTACGCATTTCCCCCCGAAAAAAAAAAAAAAAAAGGGGGTCAGCGGGAATAAGGCCTGGCTGTTGTCCCCTTCCCCCTGTCTTGTGACCGACGGAGGAGCTGCTGGGGGGGTTTTTAGTGGGTAGGCCCGGGCCATGTAAGGTCTGGGGAGTCCCACATATCCTCGTGGTTTGGCTCGACCACGAGCAATGCGTCAATGCATTTTCCCCCCTCCAAAAAAAAAAAAAAAAGGAGTACAAGGAGGCCCGACCCCAAATAAAATGGGAACATGGGCAGGACGAAGAAGAAGCTAAGATTTGAATATTAAAAATGAGTTCAAGCGATTCTGAAATGTTGACACCAGATTCCATTATAGGAAATCAAAGTCGCTTTTGAATTCTTACCAGCGGTTTACTTCGGTAATATACCATTTACAATAAAAACGTAGCAAAAGAATTAAAACTAAAATAATTACAGCGAAAATATCTATAACAGAATAACAAGTCCAAACTGTCTCTAGGCAACCAGGCAAAGACAATGAACCGCGTATGCCTGGCTACAGCCAAACGAACCAATAAAATAAAAGGTATTTTACACAAAGCAAAATTATTTTAATTATAAATATAGGCGACGCTACACTACCCCCCCGCTGAGACCGTAGGTCACGGAGGTTGATAGTGACCTAGCTGGCAACACAACCGCCCGGCCCGATCTAGTCCTTTTCACGCAACCGCCTGGCGTGGGCATAGGACTTGGGCTGGCGGGACACGCAATTGCCACTTTTTCGGCGGTCTCGTCCTTGGCTACATAAGCCGGCTTCAGCCGATCAACAGCTACCGTAACCTCTCTATTCGGTAAGCACAGCCTAAATGTTTTCCCTCCTCGTTCAAGGACTTTATATGGCCCGGTGTAAGGAGGTTCAAGAGACCGCCTGGTAGCATCTTGGCGTAGAAAAACATACTCCGCACTACGTAGATCCTTTGGTACGTAGAAAGTCTTGCTTTCATGGCGACTTGCGGGTTTTGGCGATAATCTGGCCATATGGAGACGAAGTCGTGCCACAAAATCGGTTGGATCGCAAGCGATATCCGTGGCTGGAACAAAAAACTCTCCCGGTAGCCTGAGCGGTTCACCATAAACTAGTTCCGCTGCTGAAGACTGCACATCCTCTTTCCAGGCGCTGCGAATACCCAGCAGAACCAGGGGAAGAACTTCAGTCCAGCTTGAAGTTGAGTGACACATAATAGCTGCCTTTAACTGCCGGTGCAGACGCTCAACCATTCCATTGCAGGCAGGATGGTATGCGGTCGTAGGGCGATGCTGAATACCCAGGATTGAGGTCAAAGAGCGGAAAAGTTCACACTCGAACTGTCGACCTCTGTCTGTGGTTATCTTCTCCGGACAGCCAAAACGTGATACCCAGCCTGCGATGAAGGCGTTGGCGCATGATTCCGCCGTAATGTCTGCTAGCGGGCATGCCTCAGGCCAACGAGTGAAGCGATCAACAATCGTCAGGCAGTATCTGAAACCATGTGAATATGGCAATGGCCCTACAATGTCCATATGAACATGAGAGAATCGCTGCGAAGGAGACGAGAAAGAAGAGGTAGGTGAAAAGGTGTGGCGTGATATCTTACTTCTCTGGCAATCTACGCATTCTCTGGCCCAATTTCGGCAATCCTTCTTTATTCCAGGCCACACACAACGCGCTGAGACTAGCTTGACCGTAGCTTTTACACCAGGATGACTGAGGCGATGAAGTGCATCAAACATAGGCCTTCGAAAGTCTACCGTCAAGTAAGGACGGGGCTGCTTAGAAACGTCACAGTATACCTCGGTTTGGGAATCGAACATCTTCACTCTTTTTAGCTCGAGTGCTGTCTTCTGCCCTCTCAGCAGCTCCTGTAGTTCACCATCCGATTCCTGCGACTTTGCCAGGCGTTCGAAGTTGATAGGCAATGTGACTGCTTCGACTCTCGAGAACGCGTCTGCTACAATATTTTCTTTGCCTACAACATAACGTATGTTCGTCGTGAACTGGGAAATGTAGTCTAAGTAGCGAAACTGCCTCGGTGAGCATTTCTCGCGATTGTGCTCGAACACATACGTCAAAGGCTTATGATCCGTGTAAACTGTGAATGGTCTGGCCTCCACCATGTGCCGAAAGTGCCGTATAGCTTCATACACAGCTAACAACTCGCGGTCATAAGGGCTATACTTTTTCTGGGCCGATGTAAGCTTCTTTGAGAAAAAAGCTAGCGGCTTCCAACCATTGCCCGCTCTTTGCTGCAAAGCTGCGCCAACAGAGCTGTCAGAAGCATCGGTGTAAATAGCTAGCTCCGCTTCTGGAACAGGGTGGGCTAACAAAGCTGCTGTTGCTAATGAGGCCTTGCAATTGTTGAAAGCTGCTAACATATCTTTCGTTAGCGTAACCTGCTGTGCACTTTTAGTTTTAGGGCCAGATATGAGGACGTTTAGTGGTGCTTGAATTAGCGCTGCACCAGGTACAAAACGACGATAAAAGTTGTACATGCCAAGGAATCTGCGTAATTCCCTTACCGTCTTAGGAACTGGATAGTCTTGCAATGCCTGTACCTTATCTGCAAGAGGTCGAATACCATCCTCAGAAACCTCATGGCCTAAAAACACTATGCGTGATCGTCCGAACTCACACTTAGCGGTATTAACTAGCATACCGTAATCTGACAGTCGCTGAAACAACTGCCGCAGGTGTTGCAGGTGCTGAACCTCTGATTGCGAGAAAATGAGGATGTCATCGAGAAAACCGCAGCAGAATTGTAACCCACGCAGCGCCTCGTCTATGAAACGTTAAAACGTTTGTGCTGCGTTACGTAGCCCAAACGTCATATAGGGAAATTCGAAAAGACCGAATGGGGTGGTGATGGCGGTTTTCTCGATATCCGCTGGGTTAACCGGAAGCTGGTTATAGGCCTTGACTAGATCAACTTTCGAATAGATCCTACTGCCACTTAACTGGTATGCGAAATCCTGGATATGCCTAATAGGATATTTATCCGGTACCGTCCTAGCGTTTAGGGCTCGGTAGTCGCCACAGGGGCGCCAGCCGTTATCCTTCTTAGGCACCAGATGCAGAGGTGATGACCAAGAGTTTTCCGAAGGTCTCGCTGTACCATTAGCAAGCATGTCTTCGAATTCCTTCTTCGCAATTTTGAGGCGATCTGGTGGTAGACGTCGAGGTCGCGAAGTGACTGGTGGACCAGGTATCGTTCTAATGTAATGGACTGTATTGTGCTTTACCTCACGATGAGTTCCAGCTGGCCTGGTGATGTCCGGAAATTCTCGAAGTAGATAGTGATACTTGCTATCTCCAGAAACTGCCTTAACCGATGCGACGTCAGAAGCTTCTACTTTTGCAGGTGCAGCTGAAGTGGACAGCGAAGTAAGGCCGTCTATCAACCGATGATTCCTCAGATCTACAAGCAAATTATAAAATCTAAGAAAATCAGCTCCAATAATAGGCTTTGCAACGTCAGCAATGACAAATCGCCAGCTGTAAACACGGCGCAGGCCTAAGTTGAGTGAGAGGTACGTCCAACCATACGTAGGAATACTTGATCCATTAGCAGCAAATAGTACGTAATCCGTTTTGGAACGAGGCTGCCTGAGTGCAGATCGAGGGTATACGCAAAGGTCGGAGCCTGTATCGACCAGAAAACACATCTTCGTATGCTTGTCCGTTACAAAAAGGCGGCCTGGTGTGCTTGGGCAGTCGTTAGCCGCTACTTCCGGCTGCCATTCGTGTTTTCCGCCATCTTCGCATCGTAAGAACATGGTGTCGTACACTTGAGAGCTCGACTTCCGAATCTGTAATGATACCAGCAGTAACCATTTCCAGAAGATTTAGAACGCTGCCGGCTGCGATTGCGGTTTTGGGATGTGCTTCTGCTGTTTCCACGGCCGAACTGCCTGTTACAGGCACGTGAGCTGTGGATCGGTCCTTTTAGGGCTGCTATTTCCCGTGTGAGCTCCGCCATCTGCTTCGCCATTACGCTCATAACGTCGCTGCCGCTGGGTTCAACGCTAGCCACTACCGGGGTAACTGGGGCGATCTCATACACCTTATCCGCGAGTTCTGCTATTGCTTCCAGAGTCCCGGTCTGCGTAGCCACCACTGTCTGTATGCTGTGCGGCAAATGGCTCGACCACAAAGTGCGTAGAAATGAGTCAGGAATGTTGTCTCCGGCCAATGTCTGCAGATGTCGTAAAAACTGGGATGGCTTACGATCCCTCAACTCTTCATGAACGAGCAACTGCTTCACCTTCTTTTCTTGTGACGCGGAGAATCGCTTGATTAATTCTGTCTTCAATTTCTCGTACTTGTTTTCGGCGGGTGGGGAAACAATGATGTCCTTTACCTCAGCGGCGTATTGTTGATCCAATTGCGCAACAACGTGGTAAAACTTCGTAATATCGGCCGTAATTCCGCTGATAATAAATTGGCCTTCTATTTGAGCAAACCATAGGCCAGGCTCTTGCGCCCAAAACGGTGGTATTTTCAACCCGACTTTACAGACTTCCTCTGAATTTTGCGTTATCTTTCTATTTTCCATAGTAGCGCTAAACAATTTTCAAAATTTTTCAGCAATGTACTCACGCGCTCTAATCGGGGTCACCAATATAGGAAATCAAAGTCGCTTTTGAATTCTTACCAGCGGTTTACTTCGGTAATATACCATTTACAATAAAAACGTAGCAAAAGAATTAAAACCAAAATAATTACAGCGAAAATATCTATAACAGAATAACAAGTCCAAACTGTCTCTAGGCAACCAGGCAAAGACAATGAACCGCGTATGGCTGGCTACAGCCAAACGAACCAATAAAATAAAAGGTATTTTACACAAAGCAAAATTATTTTAATTATAAATATAGGCGACGCTACACCATTAAAGACGAGGCAAATTGTGTTATCGAAAATCTTTTGCCAGAAATCTCAAAAGAAAGATATATTATATATTATCAATAAATAGTTTAGATAAACAACTATTTTTATTTTCCTCATATTCGAAATGAAAAGTAGAGTGTTTAACACGGGTAAAAGAATCAATTCCTACTCTAGCCGCCCTCGCTGCACTCGCGCGTTTAAATACCTCGGGAGTTGATTCTTTCGACCCTCGGTTAACAATCTACTATTTATTTGCCTACATCTCAATGTAATAGAATGATTTCTAGCTGTATATAGTATTCTTTGTATTGTATTAAGTTCCCCCGTCAATCGTTTGACACACAATTTACACTGTGCAGGTGAGAATATTTTGAGAATATAAGCGAAGGTAATTTCGAAGTAAAAAGGAAAGGGCGGAAAGGTAAGGAGTAAAGCGGTGGACGTGAAGGGCAGCGCCTCTCGAGACTCAAGTAAAACATGTTTGGGTCGCGTCAACTGACGCGCACATTTTATGAATGTTTCAAACCCTCTTCACTGAAATCGAAGATTTCTTTTGTTACATAGACGCCATTGTCATTGTAGTAGCCATCAGTACTCGTGACAATTTTAATCAAGAGTCACTCAATTAAGGTAAGATATTGTTTATTCATTAATTACAAACCAGCGAACGAGAAATATCAATGGGCGCTTTTAATTAAACATTTATTGATCGCAGGAATGGTTAAATGATATCATACGTTTTTGTACATGAAAACATAATTGGAACGTACCAGGAAAGTGAACTTGAAACTCTGAATCCAGGTGAGTTTGAGTTGAGCAAATGAATAATTCGTAAAGATACATATATCTCTGTTAAGCAAACTCCAAAAGGAAATTATCTGAAAACAGTCTTTAACATACACGCTCGTCTGATTCCAGTAGCGGGTAATAAGTGAAATGAGCAAAACATCAGGATTATTCTGACAAACGACGGTCTCTTTCGGGTGTTATTATGTCGGTGTGCGATGCTTCCTGCGAACCCGAGTTATTGTTAAAAGCGCCACCGCCTGAATGTCGCGTTTACCTCGTTAAACCATTACCGATTCATTCACGACTCCCGGAATTGCCGTATATTTTGATAATGTTCTCTGTTTTATATGTATAAGTACGTCTTACATATTCGCTGATAAAGCTTGAGAGCTTTTGTAGAGGCCCTGAAGCGGCAATAATGACGGGTCTACGTGACGTGACATTATAATTGCGAACTCAGTTCCGGTAACATATCAATGCAAAAAGTGCTATTAAAATTAACGAAGAAAAAGACATGTCAATATCATGAATTGGGACGATGACTGAACCCTAATTTTCACCTCTCGTCATAATAATAAAATACCGTAGAAAAAGTTGCAATCATGTGAAATTAGAATTAAAATCGGCCTAGAAAATCATTAGATACAAGCATTTTAAGCTGTTAATTTGGAAGCGATTAGACAGAGAGATCCGACATCAACCGTGACGTTATTGTTGAGTACGGCCATATAAACTCCATGTAAATTGCCGTTTTGCTAGAAAGAGATGGAGGAAAATCTTTAATACCTTATATCTTGGTTGTTTTTATAGTTATTCTAAAACCGATTTATTCTTTCTGTTTATTACATGAATGAGCTTCTATTAAAGCAATACATTTTTTTCATTCATCTAGCCTATTGTATTCAACGGCACGGTGGTGACATATTTGGAACTATCAAAATTAAAATTACATCAAAAATATAGCTATACGACAGTACAAACATATCGGCCATGATTAGTCTTCTATAACAAGTGCTGCTTAACTTTATCGATCATAACAAAGACAAAATTAAACAAGATAATCAATCAATTGCAAACGAACAAAATAGCCCTAGTTTATTTAAATTATATCTGCTTCACCGTGTTATGTTTTCCTTTTCAGCGTTTACAGCGTTTACGTATATAACTTGTCTGTATATAATTTAACTTTGCGATTTTTTATAGCTAATCCTTACAAAAATTCATCGTTACCTTACAAACCTTACCTTACAAAAACAATCCTTACAACAGAGTCCATTTTCTCTCACAATGCGCATCGTAGAATGGATATAAGTGTGTTTATTTTTGTGAAGGAAAAAATACCAGTTAAAAGCATCATTGATTCTAGAGTGAAACAAAACAACACTTTGTACATCCAAATGCTTCACATTGTAATCTCTCTAATTAGAAGAATGGTCGGTTCACCTGAATTGGTAATTAAGCTAGCAGGTCCTTTATATTGCACGTGTTGTATGAACTTTACGAGCGCAGTTATATAAAATGTGAGCTTGTCCAATTTAGAGGAAAAACGTGGATAGGATTACGGTGCTGGTTTTGTTGCAGGGTCGCTTTGTAGGCTGCGGCTGCGTAGCAAAAAGGTCACGCCAGTTCATTCTATCTCTCCACGAATAATGTTCTTATCGATCGTTCATTTTCCGATTTCAAATGATTATTATTCAGCTGTTTGTCTATAATATTTTCACAAAATGATAGTCTTACACTCGCATCTATGTCAAGTCAAAGTAATTTTACTTGAGTAGAAGTCGTTACATAAGTTGTGATTTTTATACAATAAACGAGAATTTGAATGAAGTGGAGAAAGTTATGCTTATCACCTAGTGCAGGTTGGTGTATTTTAAGGATTGCAAATACACCTGGAAGCAACAGCTTAACTAGTCTTAGAAAGACGGAGGAGATCGAGATACAAAGTTTTTGGTCACCCATCTCGTGACGGACCATTGCGAAAGCGTAATCGCCATTATCACAGGCCGGACACTCGAACAACTGCGCCACCGAATAAGACAATTTTTTTTATTGTCACAGTACCTACTTATAATTTAAAAATCACAACTTAAGTAACGACTTTTATTCAAGTAATTACTCTGACTTGACTATAGATACGAGTTCTGAGGTTTATTCAAGCATTACTTGAATTTGAAGTTTGCCTTAGAACTGTTTGTTTAGTTTTCGATTCCAAACATATCGATTTAAAGAGAGAAGAGCTCTATCTAAATAAACATAAATTAAAATCGTTGTCATGTTTGTATTGATAGATGGAACCTAGAAGAAGCGTCAAAGCTACTTTTTGTTGTAATATTACAATTTGTTGAATGGGGTTTTTTATACTTGTTAATATTTTTTTTACTGTGCTTAATGCATTAGGCATGTCAGACTCGCCCCCTGGGGGCAGAGTGCCAGCCAGGAACCGCGGCCTACCGACTAAAACCCACCGATCACACACGCCTTGGCGCGAGCACGTCCATCATCGCCGTGTCCTCCTCATCAGAAGAGGACACGCCGAGGAGGGCCGCGTCGCTGCCGGACAAGGTCATGGGAACTCGAATGAACACATCCACGACCTCGTCGGCGTCTGCTCGTCTATAACGAGCCCCTCTCACCCACCTAAAAGGGGGAGGCCGGTGATCCCGCGGGGTATCCAGGGGATCAGCGACTGGCGACAACCGATGCAATGCAAGGCCCGGGCTTTCCAACCCAGGGCCCCGCTGGTTGCCGTCAGGAGGTTTATCCTCCGGCGGGCGCAATTCCGCCTCCTCCGCTCCGCCCCGTCCTTCTACAGCGGCGCGGATCGACCGAGGGATCCTCCTCCCTTACACTTGTTAACCTGCTGAATATACAACAAGCTTTACCACTTTCTCGACAGTAAAAAAAGTAAATTGACTTTTGTGTACCTCGTTAAATATAAGTATAAAATACAAATGGTTTTTCAGACAATTCCCGCTTTCTGTGAAATTGTAACTAAATACCAAGTATTTTAAACACTTCATAAATATAATAAAGATTGTTCCTTTTTTCATAAGAACACAAATTTCGTAAGTAACCTATCGCTGCGTATCGCATGAGTATTGTTCCATTGCTTAGAAATTAAAGCGACATTATTTCCGCATGAATGGGAATTATGAGATGAAAAGACCATCGAGCATCGGAGAAGTTCAAAGATTTATGCCTAGAAACAAACTTCTACTGTTTCTTCTCTTGAATTTTGATATCAAGTCATTGCGGAATTGTGCTATAATTATGATAAAAATAAAAAAGTTACAAGACTAAACAGTTTTTTTCATTTCCTAGTCCAATATAAATATATTTTATACTGAAATGACTATTTCTTTGGCCGTTATATTGAATGCGCAAAATTTATTACTAGTTCAAGATACACTTGAGGAGGCTGTTATAAATTTGGTACCGCCGCAGGATAGAGTTAGCCGTATTCTAAGTACAATAAGCCCAAGTTATACTAAATTCACTAAGCGAATATTGCACGCTGCGCTTTACCCATTTACTTGGTTTACGCTTAAGCTAGAATGTTGTTCCAAATAAAGTTAGCTAGGCGTGAAAACTCAATATCTTACGTTAATGACTTAGGCACATTGTTATTCAGCGACAGAGAACTTAATAAAACGGAGACATTTTCACTCGAGCAGGTTATCGCAATTATCAGGTACCCGCGTACTAAAAATACCTTAATTGCGGAATATTTTATGAGCTTTCGAGAAGCTTCTTTATTTAAAACCATATTTTTATTATCGTTTCCAAATCAAATCCTGAGAATTTTTACAAATTTTTACTATCAGTTGAATTTTGTGGCGTAATATAAAAAAAAAATATTTGTTTAATACTATTATGATAACATGCTCAATCTTTTATTATTTATTATTATAAAGTTAACAAACCATTGGATGTTGCGTACGGTAAGCAAAGAGCAATCCGCAATACGCCCACTGCTGGGCGAGCCTCCCCAGAGAAGGGTGATTTGGGTGCATCAGAGTAGCGTTTGTGGATTACCAGTTTTTGCTGACATACCACTATCTTACCAGTTTTTGCTACCATACTTGCGTGCTGTGTTCCGGTTTGAAAGGTTAGACAGTCAGAAATTACAAAGGTGCTGTGGACGAAAGACATTTTACGTCATAAATTATTCTTGTTGGGGTTGCAGATTTGTGAGTTGTAAATGAACATGTTTCCTTTTAGTAAAATTAACTATCATTATTATTAAAGATACTAAAATATTAAAGGTAAATTATATTAAGTTAGGCAAAGTTTGAAACCATACGATAATTAGGTCATAACGAAATTGTTTTTATGGCAAAGATAGTGTTTTGTATGATTTCAGGGCAATTTCCATCGCAAAAGTTGTTTCGAAAATACCATATCCATAAATTTTCCTACTACAAACAGCAATAGAAACGAAAAAAATTTTGAACACAAGAAAAATATTGGTAGGTATGTTTTCAACATCATTAAAGATTCACAAGAAACGCACCCTCTGAAAAAGAAAGAAAAGGCAAATTATACAAGAATATAAAGAGAAAACGGGACCAGGAACTTTTTCAATATTTCAAGGAAAGCTAATCAAGTTCTGTTGGACGGCTACTAATAAAATGGCACGTAGCATCCATTAGCTGACAATTAATAACGCACGGTAATAGAGGTTTACACGGGCCATTTAGTAGATTGTTCATGTCGAACGACCAAGACAATTTGAGCATATGAGTTTGAGCTCTCATTTCGGGTTATAGCTCGTCACTAATGTCACGCTGGAAATCGGCAAGATTAAGGCGAAAAAATATATGACTTAGTATAAAGTCTGTTAATTATTTTCCGGGGCAACGTCGAACCGTAATAACAATAAACGCTACGTTTGTTTTTATAGTCTTTTCAAACATTGTAACTTGAGCGTTCGTTTTGGAGGGTACAGAAAACATTCATTTAACAGAGAACTTTTTATGGTTCTGTCAGACAGAAAACAACCTTTACTAATAGGAATTCCTTCGGAATACTGTAAATGGAAAGACGTGCTGGGCGCTGTTATCTGACTCATATTTTCTTTTCGGACCCGATGGCTTTACCGGGAGAATCTGTTTGTACGAAGGTTTACATTGGATATTGCGGATCGAGTTTCAATATATTGCACGGTGCATTATTATCCTGTCTTGCTCCGGGATACCTTGTTACTTATGTTGTTAATGTAGGGAGGAAACGCGAGATGTAAGGGTTAAATATAGTTACACAGTACTAAGCAAGCTTTTTTTATACAACTAAGTGTTATACAGTGAAACATGGTTGAATTCCAATACCCAATGTGACTGATCTGTCATTCAAAATCGGAACAAAGTGTCTAAATGCACTGTCTTCTTCAAACTCTCTAAAACTTCACTTCGCTCGCACGATCAGTTTATCTATACTCCAGTATATTCAGTCAGTCTATGATAGATACACGTAAACAAAAAATTCAAAAACTATCCATATAACCAGAGGTAGACTGTACTAGAATGGTCTGCCAGGTAGCTCTATCTTACCTATTTATTTCATATTCATTTATTGATTCTTAAACATTGATATTAAAATTAAAATAATTATAATAAAATTGGAAATTGGAAAAGTTGATTATTATAATTATTTTAATTTTGTACAGTCTACTTCTGGTTATATGAATAGTTTTTGAATTTTTTGTTTACGTGTATCTATCATAGACTGACTGAATATACTGGAGTATAGATATACTGATCGTGCGAGCGAAGTGAAGTTTTAGAGAGTTTGAAGAAGACAGTGCATTTAGATACTTTGTTCCGAATTTGAATGACAGATCAGTCACATTGGGTATTGGAATTCAGTCAGATAGAATGTTGAAATTGACAAATCAAAATTAGTCACATTTTAATGAGCTGTCAGTACGCCTATACGCTAGTATATTCAAGGTTTACGGTATCTATCATGTACCTATCCTAAGGCGGTTTTGTTTAGAGTGGGATATTTCTTACTAAGTGTCCGAATAGATCGTTGATTAATGGACCTTGTCTCGCTTACAATGGAAATGTCAACATACAGCCATAATGATATGTCATGTTGTTATTGTTTTGCCTGTGCGCCGACTGCGGATAATGTTAATGACCGCTGACAACATTCCTTATTCAATTCGTGTCCAATATTGTCGTTTAAAACCAAAAATATTTTATTTGACTTTGAGCTTAATTAATAATGTGTGGCATAGCATTTTAAGCATCATCTACACATAATATAGCAATAAATAATTATTCAAATAGTTATATTTTGGCAAAATATATCTTTTTCTATATGCCAGAGCCAGTGTAAAATGTTGGGAAATATACAATTTTTTTTTGCTATGTTTTAGCTTTTACGAGATAATTTTTTGGAGAATGATTTTAAAAGGTAGGTACTTACTAATGAACCAAATACAAAATTTTAATAAGATTTTGTTAATATTGTGCGTCAGGAGCACAGCAGGGAAGTAAAGGCAGATTCATTACTGCCACGCATACCTTGTTATTAGTTTAAGATCTTCCTTCGTATATTTTAATAAAGTCTTCGCAGCGATCCCGAGAGAAATTTAAATGCATCTATCTATCTTCAACGTACATGAAAAGCGTCAAAAGAATATACTGTGAACTGAAGGTGGATCTCTTGAGTCAGAATTTCTTATACCAACCATAAAAGAATGGATAAAACTCTCTATTGAAAAATAACCTTATTTGTTGACGTCTAGTATGCTTCGGAGGAAAATAAATATGTTCTGGTGGATATGAGAAGCCCCCGGGCACTCGCCAACGACATCTTATTGAATGCAGATCTTTGACTTACTTACCGATTTATAACACTACCCGACAGCTTATTTTATTCTAAGCGATATTGCAACGTTAAGAAAAAATCTTCTAGAAAATTCCCGCGGCAACATATTCTCAACTGCTAACATTATGGTAATACTTAGCAGTTGCAGTAAAAGAAACTAAGAAAAAGAGATACACAACAAGTCTAGATTGAAACTTTGCATTTTTATGGGAACCAATCTCTATTAGTTTGTTTTCAGTCTGTTTTTAGTTTTGAAATGGATGTTTGGTATTTGAAAATCACATAAGTATGTAATCATCGCGTACCTATAATGTATTTAATTTTCATGAAATTTGATTGTTTGTTTATATACAAACGTATAGATGCTGTTTCTGGGTTATTCTAGTCCCCTTTGATTTTTTTTTACATACTTGGCTGGATATATGAAAACCTATATTGAACATATTATTTTATCTCCTGTATATTATTAATTCACGTCTACACCTATTACATATGTTTTCTTCTGTTTAATAAAGAGTTATTACAATAGCATAAATTAAAGAAATCATTTGCAGCAGCAGTACTGTCGAAATATTCAACACTTTACAGTATGACACTTTTTTTGTGAGTTCGTTCGTAAAGCTAATGGTTTGGAAGTTAAAGTACATTTCAGGAGCACAATAAAATAGCGCTTAATAGCGTGTTAATTGGATGAAGCAACTCGTGAATGTTTTCCCAATTTATGTTCTGTAAAGTATTTTTGTTTACGTTCAGCTACGTAAGAAGAATGCAATTAAATTCTGTCAAACCTCCTTTGTTTTCTAATGTATCGATTCTCTCTAGGAATGATCCGTAATTGTGTAGGTAAATAGGTATATCGTAGTTGTAGTAAAAAAACTGTTCAGGATAATAACATCCATATGTATTAATACGAGTATTTTGATAGAACTTGTAAGTATTCTATATTAAAGTGCGCCTCTTAGAGCTCTATCAGAAACCGATATGTCTGACTTATCCCATAAAGGACGAATGTCTTGAATGTTCGTCCGTACATTAAATGAAAACTTTGCCTGTATTATACATTATACTTAACATCTAACTTTGTGAGTTAGCACACCTATTTCAATTTATATTCGTTACGCGTATAAATCACGAAGGAAGTTGTGTCGAAGTCAGTTGTAAGAAACATTACCTAAGCATTTTTGAACGGCCCATTTCCACTTTCCGCCAACATTATTGTAATCTACGTGTAACAATGAATCATTGCGTGCTGATAATTGATTTATTGTTAGTTGGGACGATTCGCGTCCCGAGCCGCACATTATTCACTAAAAACATCATGGAACAGCCGCCGCCCGCGGGGCCGCAGGAAATGAGGATCTATGTTTTACATGGACCCACTCGATGAGATTAAGTTATAATATCAGCAGACTATCCCTAAAATATTTCAAAATTCTTGTGAGTAATGTAACGGTTTTGTGTTATTTTAACTTCATTATTTACGTTTGAATCATTTCGATCTGTTTTATTTTTTTTATTTTCTTACTAGAAATTTTCAGAATGAACCAGTATCTGATGGCAAATGTAAAGCTGAACTTTAATTACTGTAATAAAAACAAAGTTATTTTCTTAAATCCATACTAATATTATAAATGCGAACGAGTGTCTGTCTGTCCGTCTGTTACGTCTTCACACTTAAACCGTTGAACAGATTGAGGATAGTTTTTATCACACAAAACATCCTTTAAGGGGGTGAAAAGGGGGGTTGAGTATGGGGAATCAATAACCGCTCAATCGATTTAGATGAAATTGGTATGGAGATAGTTTGACTTGTGGGGAAAGATATAAGCAGACTGGAAAAAAATAAGCTACCAAAATTATTAATTCCACGCGGACGAAGTCGGGGGCAAAAGCTCGCAATATATAACTACTTCAAGTCAGTAATAACAATAGAGGTTATATAACTACCTATCTTAATAATTTTTATTAAAGAAATTTCGGCTCATTTCAGTTCTACATGTGCTATGATTTGATATTAGGTAATTTATTAATACACAAAATGTATACACATGCTACTGTAAAAGCCAGTAAGTATATTGACTTTTGCCAATAAATCTTAGGATTCACCAACATGAGTTGGTAAATGTAAGGATTTTATTATATAAAGAATACACGATTTTTCGGGCTTTTACCGATAGAGTTTGTTATATGCGAGGTTTGACCAATGAATGTTGGTAAGAGTTGGTTTTGGGAATAAAACAATGTGTGTTTCTGAATAATGAGTGAATGAATAATTTCTAAATCGCTTATTACTTTAATTAATACGTAGTTAAGTACTAAATTCAACCTATCAGTTATATCCTAGAATTTGGGATATGCGAGGTTTAACCAATGAATGTTGGTAAATACGCATTGTTTTATTCCCAAAAAATAAAACAATGTGTATTTCTGAATAATGAGAGAATGAATAATTTCTAAATCGTTAATTACTTTAATTAATACGTAATTAAGTACTTAATTACCTATCAGTTATATCCTATTTATTTATTTTTAGTAACTAAAAAAACAATTTTTCAAAACCTTCAAAATAAAAACCAAACAACTCAATGATAAATTTATGGCTATGGTAGCTGAATCAACGTTTATCTTATTACTTTCAACATTTGCTGCGTCCGCTGGTAAAAGTACGAAATGAACAATGATCACAAAACAGTTCGGACTTTTGCCATTAAGAGTTGGTAAATCTTCAGTTTTACTGCAAAATGTTAAGATTTACCGTAGTTTGGGCTTTAACTTACACATACATTTTGTAGTAGAGGTTGAGTCACATAATAAATAATAGTACTAAGTTGAGTTGAAGTAAAATCTCGTAGTTCATTACATAGATATTGTTTAATCAAGGTGTTCCTTAAGCCAAGGAATTTAATCTAGGATATTTTACGCCACAGAGCTTAAATAACACAGTAATTTTGTATCAATTTGCTAGTTGAGCTTACTACATAGCGGTTGATCGACTTAATCCTGAAATTAAGCAGACTGAGACGATTTTATCACTAAATATAAACACTATTACTACGATGAACTTAATTATTCATAGTATGCCTCTTGGACAAAGATAAAGGACCTTCTCTAATGAGATTGTCTTTCTTGACTACTTTCAAAGTCTATAATCGATATTTCGTGCCTTTCATTTGATAAACATTGGTGTATGTTCCCATTCTATAATCAACAGCAAGCTACAAAACATCGTTCGATAATGATTTCAATCGATAAAAAATTTTTCTCTACAAATAATAACAAAAAACCTTTTTCGTTTAATTTAACGCAGTAACCTTGTTCCAAGAATGTCTATACCTACTTGCCGAAGTAGCTACATTAGTAGTAACTATAGTTTATCTTATTAACTGTCTTATCGAGTTAACAGCAAATATTGTCTATGCTGAGTTTAATATTCGTATTAATTGAATTTATTCTATCATAACTATTTAGTAATCTGTGGATCTATCTAACCACGGAGCTACGTAAAATGTAATTCCTGGGAACTACTTATTATGTAGAATATTCTCAGTAATGAATATGGGTGGATATATCCTACGACTCAGCTTTTGTGGTCTGATAAGTAGGTATTTAACCGACTTCAAAAAAGAAGGAGGTTATCAATTCGGTTGTATTATTATTCTTTTTTTATGTTTGTTATCTCATAACTCCGTCATTTTTAAACCGATTTCCAAAATTCTTTTTGTATTTGATGGAGGATCTGATCTGATCTGATCTGATGATGGGATCCCATAGAAAATCGAGGAAAACACTAATTTAATACCTAGGTATTAAATTAGGGTTTCTTTCACTAAAAAGATTTCATTCACTAAAAAGTTAAAAATATTTTTTTTTTACAAAAAATAGAACCGACTTCAAAAACACTGAAAACTTAAAAATAATATAAGAATAGGTACAGACAACATCACACTTCTATATTGAAGTCGGTGACAAATTTTAACACTTTCTAGGAAATCGTCGTTTGTACCTATTCTTATATTATTTTTAAGTTTTCAGTGTTTTTGAAGTCGGTTCTATTTTTTGTAAAAAAATTTTTTACTTATGCAAGATATATTTTGTCTCAGGTTAAAACTTTAGTAAGCACAAGAAAGTTTGACAGTGTCCTATTATTTTATAAATTATTTTTTATAATGTTTTCTATTTTTTTGATTTCATGTTGTAACGTAGCAGCCTTACAAACTTTTGTTTCAGGGTATAAAAAACATATTAAATACTCGTAAGTACTTATTAATAAATAAACATAATTATTAAAATAAAATATGGACGTATATGCGGCCGGTCTTTTGTTTTTATAAAATTCCTTTTCCATTGCGCACCGCGCGCCGTCTACAATCTATGCGCGGGAGTCGAAGCTTCAACAAGCAATGTAGCTAAAAACTAGCTGCGCCTCGTCTCACACAGAGGACACTACACACGCAAGGCACACGTTCACCGATCTCGCGGTGTCTTCATACGTGGTGGCCTGCGTAAATTATTACATTGTAGTTTAATTCCTTAATAATTAAATTCAGTGTTTATAACTCCCGATTTCGGTAAGTGCTGAACAATCAATAACATATTCTCTTGTTTAAAGTAGTAGCTGCTGGTGTGCTTATTTTTATTCTTTCTACCTACTTATTGATGTAAAATGTTAATGTATTTCCAAATTCATTTATTTTCACATTCCACTGTTTATTATTTAATTTTAAATTCATTGTAAACTCCGCTCTGATTGTGACAATCACACGACACCACTTAAATTAGTACTTTCGCCTTGCTTTCGCTGCCGATGTGGTCACAGTCAGGGGAGTTTCCTGAGGGAGTATTCTCCTAAGACGCTGGATATGATGTTTCCAGGGTTCTACGTTCGGAGTGCCTTCAACGCTCGGAGCCTTATACGCTTGGGCTGCATTCTGCACTTGGAGTTCTGGGAGTGCCCGGCACCGACAATAGTTCCGGCCTTACTGCTTGCCGCAGAAACCCGCCTCGCCATCTTCTGAACCCCTGGAGACCCTTACCAGCTGCGTCTTCCATCTCCACTACCCAGGGCAGTACTATTTTTTATCTTCGCGGAGACAAGAAAGTATCACAGCCGGCAGTAGACTCGCGACCCTGATTTTCTTTTAAAAATAAATTTGTTGTCTGCTTGAAGGTTGTATTCTTTTTCTTATTACTAAAATAACCTCCAACGTAGCAATGTATTGCATGACATTTGAATCACAAAACGTTGTCTTATACTAGAATAGGGTACCTAAAGACAGAATAACTAAATCTCAAACACAATGGCATCAATGGTAATTATTAGCTACTATTAATAATTTTCTATTTTATCCTCCCTCAGTAGATGCAATGTTTTTGCAATTCTTGTTCATTATAATCATCAAAAATATCTTTAGCAACTAACCTTTTATGTGATAGATGTTACTCTTACTAGTAAATTATTATCAATAGTCGTAAGCGTAATCAACTAGGTATATAAACATTTTCTTACTTTCAGTTTATTTATTACAGTTCATCAGCTAAGCTTTGTACATAAAGATAGGAGTGCGGGTTTGGCAAGTTAACATGAAACTTGTGAGATTCAGTCAAGCAATCACGTTCGGTTGAAGGCATCTCATCCAACCGTGCGAAGGCGTACGCTGTCATGTCCTCACAGCACATCATCACGACGTATCTCTCCACAATCTTAATTCGAATATCGGCAAACTTAACCAAAGGCAAGGGAAACGGCCGCACTGTAAAAATAAGTTGACAAAGTATTGATAACATGATGAAAATGGGAATTACGGGTATTTACGTAATACTTTAACTCGGTTTATTGCACCTATTAGTAGCATAAACTCAATTTTAACACTCGTTAACAAAACATTTAATGTGTAAAACTGATCAAATAATTTTTTTGTTATTTATTTCTCTATAAATGCAAAAGCTGTACCTGGTATAATTTGAATATAAAGTACAACGAGAATCACACATTTATGTCCAAACTAGCTGTGCCCGCGACTTCATCCGCGTGGAATAGTAAATTTAGTTGAAGTAGATAAAAAGTAGCCTATGTTATACCTTATATAATTAGCTACCTATTAGTGAAAGTCCCGTCAAATCAGTCAAATCGGTCCAGTCGTTCCGGAGATTAGCTGGAACAAACAGAGAGACAGACAAAAATTTTTTAAATTGTGTTTTGTTATTGGTGCCCGATATACATTCATACCCATTTAGTAAAAACTTGTTATTTTGACATTACAAACATACACTTCAATTTTATTTATTTGTATAGTATAGATGATTCAACTTTATTCTGCCTTTCTTGAGCATCTGCCATTTCGAAATTAGGACAATTTTCGTAGGTTCGTAATGCTCTAGGTACTCTTCAGGGCCTACTTTCATTTATTACACATATAGCTGGGTTTGGAAAGCAACTTTTATCCGCCTTTTTTGAGTGGCGGCCATGTTGAATTTACGTCAATGTTGCTAGGTTCATAGTGCTCTACTCATCAAGATCTTTCATTTGATACCCATATTGCTGGGTTTGAAAACGAACTTTTATCCTTTTTTTTTGAGCGGCGGCCATGTTGAATTTACGTCGATTTTCCTAGATACCTAATGCTCTACTCTTCAAGGCCTTTCATTTGATACCCATATTGCTAGGTTTGGAAACTAACTTTTATCCACCTTTTTTGAGCGGCGGCCATGTTGAATTTATGTCAATGTTGTTAGGTTCATAGTGCTCTACTCATTAAGGCCTTTCGTTTGATACCCATATTGCTGGGTTCGGAAACGAACTTTTATCCGTTTTTTTTGAGCGGCGGCCATGTTGAATTTAAGGCGATTTTCCTAGGTTTATAATGCTTTACTGTTCAAGGCCTTTCATTTAATACCTATATTGCTAGGTTTGGAAACGAACTTTTATCCACCTTTTTTGAGCGGCAGCTATGTTGAATTTACGTCAATGTTGCTAGGTTCGTAGTGCTCTACTCATCAAGGCGTTTCATTTGATACCCATATTGCTGGGCTTGGAAACGAACTTTTATCCGTTTTATTTGAGCGGCGGCCATGTTGAATTTAGGGCGATTTTCCTAAGTTCATAGTGATCTACTCATCAAGGCCTTTCATTTGATATGCATATTGCTGGGTTTGGAAACGAACTATATCGACAGTCATGTCGAATTAAGTCAACGTGGCTAGGTTCTACTCTTTAGGTCCTTCGTTCGATATCCGTCATTTTAGACATTAGGATCAAGAGTCCCTTCCTGACATTGCAGTCAGATATATTTTTTTAATTATCAATATTAATCTATTACTTTTAATAGTTTTAAATGGATGAAAGAGTTGGATTCCTTAGTCATAATGTAAAAACATATCGACTGTGAACCGGCAGATGGTACGTACTATCTCAATTTTGACAACTTTGTAGGAAATAGAAAAAACTTGTTCTTGAATTCATATGCGGAGATTTTTATGAAATAAAAAAACAGTTGGCTTTACTTATTTTTATTTATTAGAAAATGAATTAAAAAATTCTATATTACCATCCTTTTAATTAGAAAATCGAGATAGGGTATTTTAAATCAGCTGTAGTAACAAGATAGGATATATTACTTGGTAGAAAATGTCCTAAGTTATAAATAGGACATAATTAATTTAGATAGGACACTATTCACTATGTATTTCAAGTAATATTAAATGTAAAAAGTACTTAGTAACAAAAATAATCATTTTAAAATCAACATATTTTTTTTTACTTAAACAATATAGCTACGTTATGTTAATCACTCTTGATAGGGCAAATTATCGTAAAAATAATGACAATCTTGGGGTATTACTGATTTAAGTTCTTGCAGATGTAACCACTTGGTTTTGGTAATTCGACATCGTTCCGTAAATAATGGTGGATACGATTGCACTGGATCAAATCGTTTTGGTCTTTGTGGTAAGTCCATTAATTCAGCAGAAAAATCAAGTTTTACTTTGATTAATCCCGAGGGATGGTAGCTCAATACTTTTATGTCGGTTACTATTGGATCATGTTTCACCCGACCAGGTCTTATAGAGTTATAGCGTAATGGTTTTGTGTAATCTCGAAAGAACTCATAAGTTAGTTCTATAGCTTCATATGGAGTTGGCTTTACACGAGCTTCTCGAGTAGTATAGACGTAGTCACTAGGGAGCTTAATTTCTTTATTTTTTAATTTTCTCTCGATACATGCATGAACGGAGTCGACTTCCATCTGAGTATGTCCCACTTCCAGATATTTTTGGTATATTGATACTCCATGAAGCATACTAAAATTAAGAAGCGCATTCGCCATCACGTTATTTCTGTTTTGAGCTGTGCATCCATCGGAAAATATGATGATAGATTTTTTTTCAGCAGACAAACATTTTTTTTCCAGGTAATCAATTAAACATGAAACAAATGTTGATGCTACTAATTGATTATTTTGATCTTCTGAGAACCAGTAACATGTTGAATGTTTTTTCGCGACATCATAGATTGTAAAGTTATGACATGCTAGCTTTGTTTTATAATAAAAAGCGTTAGCATGAGTAAATGGTGCAAGTTTGACTGCCTGAAAGTCTACTTCTATCAATATGATTTCCCCTCTGTTGGCTTTTTCTATGTCTTCTCGTTTTTCTTTTCGAGCTGTCTCTTTCTTATCTATATGTTCTTTCCAAACCGCCTCTTGTAGGTTTCCAGTTTCAAAACTAGCACATAAATTGCATTTATCTTTTTTTACATTAAACAACGAAATATTTTTACTGTTCATTACTTGACTAAACTTTTTGCGACTGAAACTTGGCTGTCTGGTTTCATTATATTTATTTAAATAAAGTTTGTAAATATCTTTGATTGTTTGAAAAACTGGTTCTAGGTAGAGTTTAGATGAATTTTGTCTATTGTAATGCGAAGGCATTTTTGGTAAGCTATCAAAAAACGTGTTCAAAAAATCTTCCTGTGACCTCACCATATCATTAACAAAAGTACTTTTAGATTTCAAAGTAGCTGGTATTCCATGCGAGCTATCTTTCACCCATGATTGGACCATTCTATAACCAATTCCTAAAGTATTTAGAAACATGTCTCTACAAACTTGATGATTATCTTGTCCATTATTCAAGTTATATATTAAAGTAAAATTACGCCTTGAGTCACTACATGTGGTATTTGTTTTTTTAGCGACTTTATTCACATACCCACACACAAATGCTTTTCGCTCTCCCCAAGTAAGACTCCAAAATCGGTTGAAGATAACTTCTCTCTGTTCTTCAGTAAAACATGAACAATTTCTTTTCTTTGAGTTTGCACAGACAGTACTCATACAGGCTGGTTTCATTTTGCGTTCTTGCCTTTGTGTATCCTGAATTACCGTGGACCCAGATTTTCTGAAACCTAAGTACGCCTTTCCATCCATGCGTAATTTTTTATTTTTATTCCTCTTCCACTGACTTGGGTCAGCTTTCTTTCGTCTTTTTCTTCCTTCGTTCATGTTATGATTATTTGGGTCAATAGTAACAGTACCAGTTTCATTTTCTGTAGGAGTAGAGAGAGACTAAAGGTTCATGAGTATTTGTTGGCGTGTTTGGCATAAAACAATCACCCTCGATATGTTCCATATTAACATCATTTGAATTATTAAAATTATTATCGCATTTTTCTGCTAGTATTGATGAAGAATCCGAGAGTTGTATGGTATTTGCTGGAGTGTTTGGACTATGAGTATCATCTATTTTTTCTTCTAAAACAACATCATGTTGTTGCTTTAAAGTTTCAGAGCTCATGCCACATGTTAACTCTAGTTCAGTCATTAGAACGTCATGTTCTTGTGAAGGCATACAACATTCTGTTATAAAATCTGTAGGTAGAAAATGAAGTTCTTCTGTACTTTCATTTAAGGAAACTTCTTCGGTATAGCAATTGTCTCCTGCCAGTACTATAAAAGAAAGTGTGGATTCTGTCTGGGGTACCGTTTTCATATCGTCTTTAATGTTCTCTTTAGACGTACTCGGCAAATTTTCTGTGTGTAAAGTTCTAGTGTTAGGTTGATTTGAACCTCTTTATTTTCGTTAGCATCGTACACCGCTTGTACCAAACGTCTACCTCTAGATAACTTATAGTCCTGTAATAATACAAAATGTACCCAACATAAGGCTGGCAAATTAAAATTATTACACGTTAAAAATTTTCGTAAAAAAAGTAATGTAAAAAATTAAAGTTATACAAAGTAATAAAACTTCCAAAATGTCGGGGAATGAACTCAAGGGCCCCCGAGACGATCAAACCTTACGTATTTGGTCAAACCGTTTGTTGTCACTTTTAAAATTACGTCTAACCAGAGGCACAGTTTATTAAATTGTTTCAAACCACAAGGCTCTATTTGCCTCTGAAGGATAAATATTTTCTCGCATTCATCGTATTAATTTCTGCTTAAAAAAGAATTTGGTCTAAAGAATGGTACAAATTAAGACAGTTCAATAACTACAGACAACATATCGCTTCGAATACAAGACTGATGCGGTTTGATCAAACATGTCCCGAACACGATTAAACGGCGCTACAAACAAACAAAAACATGAAGTTACATCAAAAGGTGAAACCTATCAAACCGTTGGGTAAATTATCAAAATGGTTTAACTCAAACCAAAATCCACGTGTTTGAATGAAACTGTTTGACCATCTCGGGCCCCTAAAGACTACTTGGTAAGTACCTACTCTACTTTGTAGAACTTCTTTCAACCGACAATCTTAACAGGTGACACATAATGTCCTATCTTAGTATTTTAATTATTTACGTCTAAATATATTTAATAACGGTAAAATTTGAATAAATTCTTACCATTTTAGTATTCAAACATCACCAATAATATCAGGAAATAACGTTAAACATGCTATACTTTAAAATAACTTCATAATCACACTTTTTTCCAAGAGCGCGCGAAACCGTGTTCCCGTCGGTACAAGTTTAGCGAGATAGTACAAAATGCTCGCAATTATAGCACGGGCGCAGATAGTACAAGTTGAATCCACGTGATTTTGGCGGTAAATTCAATTTTTCTAGTAGATACAACATTTTGAAACGGTATATTGCAGGAAATAGTATAAAATGCCATTAAAAAGTACTTTTGCTTAAATTTTAAGATAGGACATGTTGCCAGTTCACAGTCGATATTATAACACCTTTCAAAATACCTTGAAAAGGGTATCTTCACTTTTCAACATTTCAAAAATTGAACCGATTTTGTGAAAATTAGTCAAGACTTAAACCAATCTACAAATTTTATTGTGACTCGACTCGATATTGTCATAAAAAATGCTTTATACATTGGTTGTATGGCTTGATCCTTTTGCCTTACCACCATGGTACAACATAAGAAAAAGACAATTTGGTTGGCGAAATTCAGATGGGCAAAGCCATTAACAGAAAATATTGAATTTTTATTTGCACTATGTGACAGACTTTTCAAAATAATTTCACGTTTCAAAATTTTATATGGCATTTTTTCACTAAAATAAAAAGTGAATTTAAACAAATGAAATTATGCCTAAATGTTCTTCCTGAAAATTCTAAGCATTGTGGTGTAAGCCATATCAAATTCTGTCCAGTAGTTTCGGATATCTTTCCGGACAAACAGACAAACAAACAAACAAACAATTTTTTTAAAAATTATTCTATCGTGTTCTGCTAATGATTTTAAGGCGACCTGTGTATTTTTTTTTCTTAATATTTCGCAATTACAGAATTTTGTACCCCTACGATTTTATTATTATATAGAGAGATAAGCCAACGATTTTAATGAATTTTTGTAAGTGAGTAATAATTACCTCTTTCTGTGTTCTGTGAATAATTGTGTATAGTGGCTTGACAGATTTCACAGATTGGATACTTTTGAGAAATATTAAACGTCCCACGGAACAGAAATGAAAGTGGATGCGGAAGGAGGTAACATTGGAAGTGCGATACGAATCGTTTCGTGAAATTCTCATACAAGGAATTAAGACAATTGGGATGATGACTGAATTTTAATTTTTTCAAGTCTTTTCGTTAATTATTAAAATACCGTAGAAAAAGATGCAGTTATGTGACATTAGAATTAAAATCTGTTTAGAAATACAAGCATTTTAAGCTGTTAATTTCGAAGCGATTAGACAGAGAGATCCGACATCAACCGTGACGTCGTTGTTGAGTACGGCCATATAAACTCCATGTAAATTGCCGTTGTGCTAGATAGAGACGGAGAAAAATCTTTACCAACTTATATCTTGGTTGTTTTTATAGTTATTCGAAAACCGATTTTCCTTTCTGTTTACTATATGAATGAGCTTCTATTAAAGCAATAATTTTTTTCATTCATCTAGCCTATTCCCACCACTAGGAAATATTATTTTTGGTAGGTGGTAGAAGTTCTGAGGCCGTCTGGCTAGCTACCACCGATCTTACCTAAGTTTGTCCCCGCAACAATATTAATAGCATAGCCGGTACCTTGGTTGTTGAGGAGTCAAGGTAAAGGTCCCTTCCACCTTAGGCTCTATCATCACTTACCATCATGTAAGAGATGGAGCCCAAGAGCTACCCTGTCGTATGTAAAAAAATATTATGTCTGATTTCTTATATCTAGAGTTTTTGTAATAAAAAACTAGCTTAAATGAAATACGAGTATAAATAGATCATACAAAGAGATAAAATTTACTTTGATTCTTTAAAAACCGTACAACCCAGTTATGCATACCTGTAGCACGTTCCAATTCCAATTTCACTGGTTATATGTCTGCTCTATGATACGTCCATACAGACACAAGCCACGTGCTAATGAAAAGTTAGTGAAAATAGTTGCATAAATGTCTGAGCGTAAACAAAGTGCAGTTTCGATGGAACGGTTAACCTACACGACTGAAACATATTGCACATTTTTGGTCACGTATTTTGGCCTGACCACGGCCAACGTTACTTAACTTAAGCCAATAGCATAAGTCTCAGAATTGAATATACATAGATTGTTAGTAAGGGCGCTTGCGCACTTAACGTATTCGATCCGTAAATTCTCACTTCGAGTCGTTTTTAGATGTGCATCAGGATGGCAGGTCTCCATCGTTTATCAATATTATTTGATGAAGTTGTTAATAACATTTACATATGTATTTATAATAATTGCCTATGACAATTCAATTGGAAAACATATTATGTTATAAGGGAAATGTGAAAACGCCTACACCTTATTCAAATATCAATTAATTAAGCTGGAACTTTTGCTCGTAATTCCTTTCCCATATAACATACTTTCCTTAGTCCTAGTTCTGTAACCTTTCCCTATTGAATATGCTGTCTCATTCTTTCGTCCCAAGGTTGCCTGGAAAAGATTGCTTTTTAGCAATAAGGCCGCCTATTTGTACTGGTCTGTTTCATACAGTTTTTGTTCTTTTTTCATACATTTTTTTGTGCCATCAGAATTTAAATACTTATTTGATTTAAAAATAACTGCTTTTATGTTGTTGTAAAAATATTTTAACTATAAAGCTTTTGAAAAGCCGCGTTGAAATACGTTAAGCAGTTAGATATATTCAAACGAAAAAACAAATTTTCAATCTCTATTTCACATTTCTATAAGAGGGAATACGCTTAAAACACTAATACATCCATTTGTAATTATCAGCTTAAATACTTCTATAGCTTTAAAATATCATGCTTCTATAGCTTTAAAATGAAGGACTTCAAGACTAATCTACATACTCGTACGTACTGTCAACCCCTACTTCACTTCCTTAGGTGTAGAATTTCCACAAACTGAAAGTAGCCCAAAAATAAAGTTTTATGTTTCTAACTTCAAATTTACTAACATTTGCTGAAAAGTATAAAATTTTAAGACATCTCTTAAAAGTCTTCTTGTAAAAAAACAGTTCCTGATTCACTGACTGACTAACTGATTCATCATCGCCGAGCGTAAACTATTAAAGTAAGGACCCATGAACTGTCAGTAGGTTCATTTTATTAAGATGACAAAAACCATTTTTGGACATACGAATTTTTTGCTACACTACTAACAAAGTATAAACTTAAGTATACAGTGAACAGGCAACATTTCTCAAAGTCTGCTCGAAATTGGGACAAAAGTCATACTGAAACGTATTATTCTCTGGAATTCTCAGATACCTTTTTTATTTCACCTCTAAGTGCGGCCACCCATTTGTTAAGCGAAATAAGTAGGTATAAACAGTGAAAGTAACAACAGAGACTGTTGTGGTCATTAGCAGCCAGTGAAAAGAAGAAAAAAAACTTGTTTGAAATGCGACCTGTTTGTTGTCATTATAAGTCAGGCGGAGGAAAGTTAGGGGCGGAAATGATGTCGGGGAAAGCGGGGTCGGAGCTTATTTTCCGCACCTTTAGTGCGCCGGTCCATCTTGACAAGGGCCCGGAATGCTCCGGACGTGCCAGCGTAAAAGAACACCACCAAAACCCCGGGCCGCGGCTCCATTAGAAACGTCGCTTTCGACCATTCCACCTCCAAAGTTCCATCTACAGCGTTTATCAATGGCTTTAATTTATCTAACTTCTGAAACATTGGGTTTAATGATTAGCTGTTATCAAACTGATACTGATTCAAATTACGATAGTTTAAGAAGGAATAACACATGAATTATGTAACTACTATCTATAAATCCAATCCAATGAATCAACAATATGTAAGTATATTCTTCACTTCTATGAAAATGTTTGGGTCAGAATTGAGTATTTCTCCTTGCATTTTATGCTTTGCAACTTCTATCCTTTCTAATCGCATTGTTAACATCGAAATTCATAGATAGCTGCTCCTGATTTTATTTTATGTATCACGCACGTGTTTGCTATGTATGTGTTACCTTTAAATTGTGTTTAATTTGCAATGATAGAACTGAGCAATTAAAAGCAATTTAATTTGAATTAGCATCATAGAGGCAAGAAAAATAATGTGATTTATCAAGAAACAGGACAATAAACGAGGTGTGCACTCTAAGAGAAGTTTATTTCCTAGCGTCAAGGAGCTCTTCTTCAACTAAATTTATAGTGTGTGAAGACATTCTACAAGACATAGCACACAAGTGGTTCGACTGAAAATATTACATTTAGAAATTCATGAAACGTTTTGCAGCTGCACAGGTTGGCAAGCTATGAACGGGAAATGAAAACAATAAGAAAAATATAGTCCATATTTTTTTATTATATCAGCCATTCGGCTTCAAAAAGAACAAGATATTCCACCATTTTTTACTCAGCAAGAATACTTTCTGTATTCAATTAAACATAATGCATCATTTCTTAATTACCTAGCCTAGCATAGGTTAACAAAAAGTGGAACATCTAATTATTACTATTAGCTACCACAATCTTTTATATTTATCATATTTTTCTATGAAAATAAATATTAAGAAAAATACAATTAAAGTTAAACCTCAAAACATATTATTCGTCATGAATCTAAGTTTTTGTACCTTTTTTGATGGCAACGAAAATGCGATCGGATACAGTTCAGTGCTATTGCCCCAGAAATAGAATATTTTCCACATAGAATCAACAATTTCATACGGATTGAAACGTGCACCTCGTTCAAATTCTTCGCAAGTAGTTATTTTATTTGGATCCTCGGGTATCGATCCCATAGCCCAGCCGCTCGCACTTAACAAAACAATTTCAAATAGATACCAAGCGAACATTTTTAGTTCTGAAGCTGTCACGGCGAATGTTACTTGTTTTTGTTTGTCAATATTGTACGAGTATGTGGCGTATCACATTCAAAGACTTGACAGCGATAGAGGAGCCAACTTAGTTAAATGAAAATAGATAAAGTATTCTGAATGGAACAAAACTCATTTAACATATCACTTGAAACGATAAATATACCCTTCAAACTTATAAAGTTATAACCTACGAAAACTCCCATTCAGGATGGGATTATGTGATAAGAAGAAACTTTCAGAGGCAAACATTACATTTATTATCAGGTCTTAACATTCAACGATCTATGTGACCCAGTTTATTATTATAATTAATATTATCGAGAATATTGTCATTATAAGCGATCTTGCCGTATTTTGTATTAGGAAATAGTAGATTCTATGATAAGAGAGCAAAGTAGATAGTATTTGCTCTCGAGTCTTCATCCCCTTGCTACGAAAAAATAAATAAGAGACGGTGTTAATGTAATTAATGAATATATTTATCAAATAAAGACATGTGAATATAATTAATAGTATTATTTTCAGGAGTTAATGTATTGTCACTTTCATAACTCGACGTAGAACTCATTATTTTTGCAAAATACAACAAAGTATGTAGGTACTGATTACAAGAACAGAGATTTAATTCGCGAACTTTTGTTTTTTTTTTTTAGTTACCGCGGGGGCCGCCTCCGTGCAGCCAACACGTACCTACCAGCCTGTAATTCATACTATTTGCGTTCGATTTCTATGAATGATACATGTTCTAAGTTCAAATCTCATTCCCGCCCGCTAAAAAGTTCTTAACAGAAAAGAGCTACTTTGTTACCCCTTAGCTATAGAGGAACAAAGCGACACTTTTCAAATAGAAGGAATGAAAAAGATGTTTGAACGACCTTTATTAAAAAGGTTTTATTTAGCCTGCCCTGTTTGTTGTTGTTGATGGGTGAAATTTAGTAATTTTAATTTTACCCTCTTTCTGTTGACCTATTGATCTGAAATTTGGTACAAACCTTTGGTCCTGATAGCTATTAATTCTGTATATTCAATATCATTGTAAATCCAAGATGGCCGCCATCACAAAATGGCTGATTATATTTTTTTCCACTACTCATAGTATGGGTATCAAATAGGGCTTGGCTAGTAGAATTCGGTATATCAGGTGTGTCAAACTGGTTTATCTAAAGGGCCATAGGCCATAGGACTTAGGGTGTGTAAGCGGGCCAAGCTCAAAATTAAAAACAAAGCCAAAAACTGACATGTTAAAATATTTATTTAGTTGATATAGTTGAATATTTTCATAGTAATATATGTCTCATTGTAATAAATGTTTTTGTTTCTTTTTCAATAAATAAATAAAAAAATGTACTTTGATCTGACTGAAATAAAGAATAAAATAGGTTTTTTTTCTACTTAAACGGTTTGTTGAAAATATAGATAATATGATGTCATCTCACTGCTCTCATGTTTTGCTAAGCTTTTTGAGTCCCTGATATGTCCAATCTTTCGTAATCTCAAACTTTTGTAAAAATATAATAACGGACTCTCAACACGGTTAATTACCAACGATATATACGATAACGATACCAATCGATCTGTTCTAACGAATTTGGTGCCATTCGTTTCAGAGCTGTGCGCAAGTGTCGATAAGGGACTTAAAGTTGATGCCATTTATACTGACTTCAGTAGTGCATTCGATAAAGTTAACCACACAGTTCTTGTAAACAAGCTTAGCGCTATAGGTTTGAGTGGGTCGTGGACCTTACCTAGCGCGCCCAAAAGGGCAGGGAGAACACCGGGGGGTTTTAGTGGGTAGGCCTGGTACTCTGCTGGGAGAACCCCACACACGCTCGCCGTCTAGCCGACGGCGGGTACGGTGCGGTTACGCATTTCCCCCTGAGAAAAAAAAAGGTTTGAGGGGGCATTGCTTGACTGGTTTCACTCGTACTTACGTGGTAGACAGCATCAGCTATCATTTTGAATGGTTTTTATTCAAACTGGTATCATGTCCAGTTAGGTGTCCCTCAGGGTTCACACTTGGGTCCTCTGCTTTTTCTGATTTTTATCAATGATATCACTTCCAATATCATAAATTGTAAAGCCTCACTGTTCACCGATGACCTTAAGATTTATAGACATGTGAGGTCTTCTTCCGACTGCAAGTTGATTCAAGACCACCTTAACAGAATTGTCACCTGGTGTGAGGATAATTGCATGTCTCTCAACGCTGGTAAATGTTTCCACATTAAATACTACCGGAAAATAAAACCACTTGTCACTAGGTACGAGATTGGTGGCGTAATGATTGAAGAAGTAAAGGTTGTTCGGGATCTTGGTGTTCACATTGACAGCAGACTTAAGTTAAACAGTGCAGGTACTACAGATTGCTTCCGAAATTAGGTATCGATGTAACAGTTACCAAAGCCGCTAAGTATGCTAGGATTCATTAAGCGTAACACGAAGGACTTTAGGTATGTGAACACAAAGATTCTGCTTTATAATTCGTTGGTGCGCAGCCATCTCGATTTTGCTTCCTGTGTTTGGAGTCCCTTTTATAGTGTACACTCAAAGAGAGTTGAGAACTTACAGCGCGCATTTACCAGACACCTGTCCTTTCTATGTTACGAATTCTCTCACCGTCAGCCTTATGATGAGCATCTTAAAAAGTTAAAACTCATCAGCTTCCGCGATAGAAGACAGCTTATGGACATGTGTTTTCTATATAAAGTTTTAAATGGTTTTCTGCAGTCCAGCGATCTTCTATATCGTATATCATTGTCGGTTCCTTATAGATATCTTAGACATCGTGTAGCTAAACCTTTCGCTCGAACCAATCTTAGTCTTCAGTCCCCTTTGATACGTATCTCCATTGACCTTTAGCAACAAAATTCCAGATTTGGATGTCTTCGGCAATATTAGTTTCCCTAAGTTTAAGACATATTTTTAAAATTAAATATTATACTGAATTCTAAAATTAAATAGTTCTGTTATAAACTCTGTTAAGGACTAATAATAATGAAAATATTTACAATTTAGTAATTCTAACATTATTCTATATGTACAAAAATTTAAAATGTAGTAAAAATATGTGGAGTGGGAGGGGCGGGGTCGAAAAGGTCGGGCTCTGGGGTCATTGTGGCAAGAATGCTGGCTGCATTTCCTCGCTGTATTGTGATGCTGATCTTTTGAGCGAGGAAGGAGCCAGCCTTCTTGTCACCAGTCGATGAAATTACTTTTGGGATGATTTTCTTGAGGAAGTTTTGAGTGGATTGGCCCCATGGTCCTAGAGTTTCGAAACCAAGCGGTGCAAATATGTAATTTCCGGAGAGAGCTTCATATTTGCGTCGCTTGGCCTGTTCGGCGGAGTCTGCCGCAGCACCCGCTCTCACAGCCGTGACCTTTAAATGAGAGGCTGCCAGCGTATCGACACAAGTGGCATCCCATATAAGAGGACGGCCACGCTCCCAAGGAATGAGGGTTAGGCCATCTGGCCTCTTACCGTCATCGCGGGCAATGCCATTTGGTTTTAAGATCGACGGAATGTCGATGGTAGCCAAAGACCTTTTAATGAGGTCGTTAAGAGAGCTGTGCCTCGAAAGCCTACCAGCGCTAAGGTGGCACGAGAGACCATGGTGACCAAAACGGTCGACCTCACTACCACAAGGGCATGTGTGAGGGACACACACTGCACAACCCAGTCGGAGTCCTACAGCCACGCGGAAGCTAAGGCTATCCAAGAGGGTTCCAATATTGACAGACGGGATGGTGTGGAGCCAGTAGCTGGAATCTTTGCATGAAACGGCAAGAAGCCGAGCACGGTCACGTTCACTAGAGGAATTTTGTTGTAATGTGGCATGAGTAGCTTCTACTAATGGTGTGTCCCAACGTTTTTGTACTGACGGTTCCGTGGGGACATCAACATTAGAGGAAAGTGAAGACCAGACTTGCACACCTACTTGGAAACTATCGATAGAGGGTGTAACATTATTTAAAATTATACTGCATAGGTGTAAAGTGCTGTGAACAGATGACAGGACGCCGAGGCAGAAATGCTGGAAAGAGTTCTTATGCCAATACCACCAAATTTTATAGGGAGTGTAGCCTGTGTCCAAGACAGGGGCGAGAGGTGTAAATTAAGGATGCTTTCTAGACAATTTTTAAGGCACTTGTCAATGTGTTCGAGAAGTGTCGGAAATTTCCAGGTGGGGCTGGAGCGAAGGATATATGTGAAGTTTGGGACAAACATGCAATATTTTAAGATTGTGTACGCGATGTGGGAATTTAAAATGGTTAATTTAGAAGAATTATTGTTGAAAAGAGAAATTTTATTTTCCAAAATTGGTGGGATACTATCATCACAGAGAGGTGCTCCGAGGAGGCATAGCTGATCTCTAGGGATAACTCGGATACCAGGGGCTATAGATGAGAAATTTGAAATAATATTTTGTTTTTCATTTATAGAGAATTTATCAGGAATGAAGATTTCGCACTTATTAAGGTTTAAATCTAAATTTAAAATTTTGAAATGTTGAATAATATTAGTGAAATCGTTCTTAACAGTATCTACACTACCAGCCAGAGTACCATCATCGAGATACCAGATGTTGAGCTCCGAATTTAAATTAGAAATGACGGGGTGTATTCCGAGGCTAAAAAGTGCTGGACCGAGGGGGTCGCCCTGCTGAACCCCTACGGCCGAGATGATGGATTCTCCTTCATACTGTAAATTTGAGTGTGTGTTGTAGCATTGCCAGACGTAGGGATAAATTTGTGGGATGTGTGATGCGGCCTCAGTCAATATGGTTTTTCTGCAGAGGGAATTGAAAGCGTTTTTTACATCCACTTTAAGAAGTACGTCTGCTTTACCCTGTGACAGAAAAGTCCGTACTGAGTGAACAGCCGCTTCGCAACCTCCTTTGCTACCGAAACCGAGTTGGTGAGGTTGAAATGAGGATTTGAGGGTTGGTATGATATGGGAACAGGCTAATTTTGAAGTAAGTCTGCGCAAAGTTGAGCCAATGGCAATGGGCCTGATTCCACCATCCTTTTTGTTAAAGGCACAGAGCCTTGCGCCATAAAGTAGGGGAGTGAAGGAATGTTCTACATCACCCCTGAGTAGCATATTGCAGAGATCGGTTAGGTCGGAGAGAAGGGTTCTTCCGGCGTCGCCAGCAGAGGGACCCACTAAATCCTTTAGATGTTGAGGGGTGAGCCCGTCCAAACCACCAGAAGAACCATTTGGGAAAGATAAAATAGCTGTGAGGGTATCCTTCGAGGAAATTTGAAGTGGCGGTGTGGGCAACTGTGGTTTTGGAAATAACGGGGGGTCTGAAAGAGGGTGCTTGCTGCGAAGGCCTTTGAGAGTTTCGGCAGAGAAAGATGCGAGAGTATCATCTGAAAAGATAATTTTTGCAGCATTTTTTATGTCCCCATCCATAACCTTCATCTCAACTGCTTTTTTTAAACTAAAAGTATTTTTGCAAGGATGGTGTGCCGGTTGTGGAACAAGGGGATTCGATGTATTTTTTTTAAGAGCTGAAGTCAGAGACATAGCGTTTGAAGATTTATGGGCGTGAAAGTGAGTGAATGGGAAGAGGAAGAGTTTTTGCCATGAGATTGAATTATTATTTTTGCACACATTTTTAACGTGGGATGAAAGGGACTGCGCTAGACAAATTCTTGCACCACGAGGAATCCGTTTAACAATGGAAGTAGATTTGCGAATGTTGAACAGCTTAGAAATGAAGTCGACGAGTGAATCTGTGTCTGGGTTAGCAGAAGAGTTGAAGGTTATATTTTGGAGAGGAGGCAGTGAGTGTGAAATCGGCTCGGTGTGGCAGCGAGTGATGTGGATATTGAGACCTCTTCTCCCCTTGAAAAACCGTTGAGTTGGGCACTGTGAACATTGGACTAAGTCAGATTGTGACGACATGAGAATATGAAGCTCTAAGGGCTTAGTAGTGGACAACTTATAGGGTACGTGTCATAGAAATTGATAGAGAAGAAGGATGGAATAGGTGATAACAATACTAAGACTAAAAATAGGAGAGTAAAACTATGTATTAAATTAAGATAAAGAGTATACAAAAAGGTCATATAGGGTACAATGGCTTAATAAATAATGGTATACGATTACCAATACAAAGTCTATATCACTGGAGAGAATCGTGTCATTTTATCACTCACTAAAAACAGAGGCTTGCACTAACCACTCAGAGAGACTTCTTTGCTATGAAAACGAGACTTCGCTGGGCGCTTTCTTCGTGACGAAAATGGGCACACGCTGAATGGGATTTATTATACCAGAAAGATGTTTCATGGGTTTATATTTTAAATTTTTCTTCTGCAGAGATCCCTGAGACGCTTCGTTGTGGTAGGATTCTTGTATTTTTATTATGTTTACGATGATAATATTGTTGTTTTGATTTACGTTGGCGAGGCAGTTACTATGGCAACGATCTTGAGCAACCTTTGAATTTTACCTTTTTTACAATTGTAGAAACAAGCTGCAAATTAGGAATTTATCTTAAATGGCTTTATGTTTTAGAAGTTGAATGAATGCTAAGATATGATGATTTTACTGTAAATTTAAAACATTATAATTATAGCCGGCAGAGTAAAGACATGTTGCTTGGATGACATACGTAATAGTTCAATATTAATTCAATGAATAGTTTAATATCAATTCAACATAAGTCATTGATCTTTGAGTACTTGTCAGGCGATTAGCCTGGCAGGTGCTCGGGGATCGATGACTTTTTAACCTTTTCAACCTAATGTTAATCTTATCATACTTTTGTCTTCATGTCAGTGCTATGTACGCCATTTTTATGATGCATATCAGAATTGCTTCCGAAATTATGTATCTCTTATTATTGTATTAATATGTATCATTTGGCTGTAGTTATTATAATAAATAAATAATGATGTAGATAATGAACTAAGCTAAGGAATAATTATGTAGGTTCTCGGCACCAGTTATCAAACCACTCTCCTCATCAATGTAGGGCATTAAACAGACGCAAAAATAAAAACCAAGAGACATATGTACATTGAAAGTTAAATTGATTAAAATTAATATTTTCATTTCATTTTAATGAAAAATAAGTGGTTTTGAGAAATATATGAAAGTTAAGAAAAAACAATTCACTACTTCATTGATTTGTTGCGAAACAATTTGATCGATTCGCCACGTTATTTAGCGAAGGCATATGTCAATCTCATACATTTTGTTCTTATCGAACCGTTATCGTTTTTGAATTGTCACTTTGTCTATCGTCTCTGCATTAAGTACTATAAGTTAAAAAATATTAAGTAATTCAAAATGCCTCTATTTCGAATTGTTTGCGAAATTTCTTACAGAATATCACCACAGGGCATGCGTCCCGGAAGATACCGGTGCCAAGACACCTGTTAATAAATCAGAGTGCCTTCATAATATAAGATTAATGTTAGCAATTAGCATATGCATGGTGTGCGGGGGTTTATTACGTGGACTTATCAGCTGAGTTATAATAGAATTAGTGTACAGTACCGATTGATTTATGTTTAGTTATATAGCTATGTATCACAATTATTTGCAATAATAGTGTTTAAATAACAAATAGATTTTTACCTCCATGCTATTCATGGTCAGACGAAATTTGAGGTAAAACGCTAGATAAAAATAGCTAACGCTAAATAAAGAAAAATGAATCGTTCAAAACAATGGAAAACTTCTGTGTAAGAGCAATAAGTAAATTTGAAATTATTTTAATATTTACTAAACTAATCCTTACGTAAATCCTTACGTAATTAATAATACGTAAATTCTTACGGTTCTCATGCAGCCGTAGCAGAGAGTAATTGAAAGCGTTAAGGTAAAAACTTTTCATAACTACGCATTAATAATAATGAGAACCTGCAATACTCATCTACGTCGCTGTTTGATCTACATTTATTTTTATTGCGACATCTTTAGGAATTCAGTCTACAGTTAATCATAACAAGTTGAGTATTGGAACTCGATTGGTGATATAACAACAACAGCGCCACACAAAAGCAAGAAACCGCCTCATCAATAAATTGGGACTCGAAAATGTTTCTGTAAGAGGTCTGCGTCTCGAGTAGGTACTATTGTTTAGATTTGTGATTTTTAAGAACCTCTCGTGGCCTGTGGTTCTGTGGAAAATACTCAAGCAGTGCAGGTACTACAGATTGCTTTGTTCTTAGTTATGTACCCGAGCCTCTTGCTACCTCATGGAAGTTGTTAAACCAACCAATAACACTTTTGAAAAAATATTTATTGAAAGAGCCTTAGGGAAAACTACTTTTTGGCATATTTCGATTTAATATCACCAATTTAATTCATACTTAGAAACGTCTGTTTGGTAAAAAATTCTGTTCCCACCCTATATTTAAAATGAATTAATGCCATCATATCGCTATAATTCATACCCAAATCGCTTTTCCATCAATCCGAATCAGACGAAAAATTTGTGTCCTATTCCAAGTTATAAATTCACAATCGCATCACAGCGCATATAGCAAGAGATTTTATTCCTCGTTCCCCTCCGTATTTATCGCCTGTGGGTCTGAACCGTAGAAAATAGGGATGGCTATCTTATTGCAAAAGTTTTTTTATTTGTTTAGAGTTCAGATGATTTGATAAAAACTTCAAAAATTACATTTTGTTAAATAGATATAACGCAATGTAAATAAAGATCACACACGTACCTATACATACACATTAAACATATTAACTACTCTACTCACCAACATATCAAAAAACCGCCTTGTATTAGTACCTAGTTAGGTTATTAGTCCGGTTACTGATGAGACTTTTTCGTCTCAGTAGTTTAGTTGTACTGTCAGTCAAGAAAGTGGTGTAGATATTATATCTTTTGACAAAACTTCGTTTACATCTTTTGACAAAACTTCGCGTATAAAAAAGCAAATAAGCGCGTGTAGCAAGTACACAAACTGTCAGTGGGAATGTGACTATTGCGACAAGGTATTACTATTTTTTGTTACCAATCATATCAATCTATATTAGTTATGGTGCATTTATTTTGCTGTGAGAATTATACTGTTATTATTATGCCTGACTCGCTGCTGATATATGTAAACTGCACACCTTATTCTTTGCCATGCACACAACCATATCATGTCGATGCTTGTTGCCATCGTACTAGATTATTTAATTTTAAATTATTGTATTTTTTCTTAACATTAAACAATAACACTTCGAAATCTACAGCCATACAAAACAAACACGTCTTTACATACAACGCACACACCAAAGAGATAAAAAAGTGGTTACACATACATTATACACGCTCACACTCACACCCCACACACATTCACATATTACCTACAATGCAATACAATAAAATATCCCCCTCTTACCATTTACGAATACTACTGACAGTCAACCTTAACTTCTTATCAAGGTCACAAAAAATTATAATTAGTGATATGCCCCTTGTCCTTTTTAATTTCTCTTATAGTGTGATAAAATATTATATAACATTAAATTTACCTTTTAATAATAATAATGAATGATCCATTGTATAACTTGAAACAGACAGACAATATAGATATTTCTCTCTCGGTATCTTGTGACGTCGCTGACTTTTCGAAACATATTAAGGTAAATGAGAGAGACTTAACTGTTGTGTCGCAGAATATAAGAAGTATATACAAAAACATGGATGACCTGGAGGCATCACTAGCAAATCTTAGCATTGACGTGGACATCTTGGTCCTGACGGAATGTCGCATCTGTCCAAGTAAGCCCATCCCTGGACTTGCAGGATATGAGTCTTATGCAAGTACAAAACACATTAATCAAAATGATGGCGTAGTAATTTTTGCTAAAAAAAATATCCAAGCGACAGTTAAGGAAATTAATGTTTGTCATGCTTCCAGTATACAACTGGAGGTATATGGCATTACTGTAATAGGAATATATAGGTCACCTTCAAATACCAACGCTGACATTTTTATTGAATCGCTGAATGCCCACTTAGAATCTATGAATTCAAATAAAAATATAATATTAACGGGTGATATCAATATAAACCTTATTTCTAAGCAAAATGAACAATCTTACGAACGAAGTAATAGAATAAGTTATTTAAATATGCTCTCCATGCATGGGATGCTTCCAGGCCATACATTACCTACTAGGGAAAAAAGTTGCCTAGATCATTTTATATTAAGGGTAGACACTCTTAAGAAATCAACTCAAATAGCGGTAATTAATACAACTATAACGGACCATAATATGATTTTTCTAAAAATCTCGGATTTATCGACTCAAAAATATTCCCTTAAAACAAAAAATATTATAGATTTTGACAAAGCTCGCATACATTTAATTGATAATAACATATTAGATTTACTGTCAGTAAATGACCCTAATTTATTGACAAATTTATTGATAGGAAAAATACAACAAGCATTAAGGGATAGCACTCAAGTTAAACTATTAACGAAAAAACAACGAATCATAAAACCATGGATTACTACTGGTATTTTGCGATGTATTAGCAACAGAAATAAAATGCAAAAGAAACTTCGTATTGATCCAAATAACGTAATTTTAAATATAACTTATAAAAGGTATAGAAACTTTCTAAATAACTTAATAAAAAATCTTAAACGGAAATATGAGAGGGAACTATTAGCAAAATCTACAAAAAATCCAAAAAAATTATGGAATAATATTAAAACTATTACAAACTTAAAGTCTTCTAATAATGGTAACACTGAACTCTTAAATATAAAATCTTCTCCTATTGAATCAGTTAATAGCGTAAATAGTTTCTTTGCTGACATTGGTAGGGAATTGGCAGATAACATTACCTCTCCAATTAACCCCAATTCACTGGCGACTTTTACTTCTTTTTTTACAAAGGACTCCAGCCTAAGACAATCAAGCTTTGTCTTATGGAATACCGATAATGAAGAAGTAAACCATGTACTTATGGGACTAAAGTCACATAGCGCGCCTGGGTGGGACAACATCTCTACCAGATTCTTGAAGTATATTGGGAATGAGGTCGTCCCTATCATTTGCCATCTTGCTAACTTGTCCTTTGAGAAGGGTGTTTTTCCCGCACTTCTTAAGAAGTCAGTTGTTACACCAGTACACAAAGCGGGGAACAGAAGCGATGTCAATAATTATAGGCCAATATCTGTTCTACCATCAATTGCAAAAATTATTGAAAAACTGTTAAACAAAAGACTGGTAGCCTATTTAAATAAATTCAACATTTTATCCAACTCTCAATTTGGATTCAGGCGTGGCTTATCTACTGAAGATGCTGTGATAGGCTTAACATCTCTAATTACAGACAATTTAGATAGAGGAAATAAATGTATAACTATATTTCTAGACTTGAAAAAAGCCTTTGACACCGTTTCTGTTCCCTTACTGATAAATAAACTTGAAAAAATTGGTATTAGAGGGCACGCGCTATCGACTTTCACGGACTATCTCTCTGAAAGGAAACAGTCTGTCAAAATAGGGCAATATGTAAGCAGAGACTTGAATATTACTTATGGAGTCCCACAGGGCAGTGTTCTTGGGCCGACCTTATTCCTAATCTACATAAATGACCTTAGCAAACTCAGGCTCCCTGGTGCACACGTATTTTCCTATGCTGATGATACTGCCTTAGTTTTTAATGCTGCAACCTGGGATAGGGTTAAGCGTGATGCAGAAAAGGGCCTGGCCTTAACTGCTGACTGGCTTAAAGTTAACTTACTTACACTTAATATTCATAAAACAAATTACATCTGTTTCACTATTAGTAATCGTACCCAACCTAAGTACAACTTCGCTATAAAGTTACATGATTGTCTGAATCCTGTTTCCGATAGGTGGGATGGATGCGCATGTCCTCTTCTTACTCGTGTAGAAACAACAAAATACTTGGGTGTAGTGATTGATCAGAGACTGTCTTGGCATCAACATGTAGAAACATTATCTAATAAGATTAGGAAACTCACCTGGATTTTTAAAAATTTAAGACATGTTGCCCCCCAAAAACTATTGAATAGTATATATTCTGCCTTAGCACAATCTATAATTACATATTGTATCCCCGTTTGGGGTGGTGCATCTAAAGAAAAATTTTTGGAAGTTGAGAGAGCACAACGTATACTACTTAAAGTTATGTCATTTAAGAAAATAAGGTTCCCTACTACTGTATCAATTGAATGATTTACTAACAGTTAGGAAACTGTACATTCTATCCTCAGTACTAAGAAGACACAGACTTTCAAAATACGACCCAAGCTTGTTAACCAGAAGACGACCACATATTGTTATTCCCAAAAAACCGTGTAATACTTACTTTGCTAGTAAGCAATATGATATAATGTCAGGACAATTGTATAATAATACAAATAAGATACTAAATATTTATCCAAAAACATATCGTGATTGTGTGATAAAAATAACTGATTGGCTAAAAACATTAAATTACGAAATGGCAGAAGTAATGCTAAAATCTTTAAAATAATATTAACACATATCTCCACATACACACATACACGCGCACACATACACACACACACACACACACATACATACACACACACATACACACACACACATACACGCACGCACACACATACACGCACACACACACACTCACACACATATAGCCACGCACCCAAACACATATACACACACTTTCACTGACCATCCTGTTTTACTTTTTTGTTTTATTTAATGTATTGTATGATATGGAAGAGCGGGGTCTTCTAGCACAAGTATGCAATACAATTATTATTATTATTATTAAATAAAATATTCTCGGTAGTTGTCACTGTATTACCCATTGCAAAGGTAAACTGTGTTGTTTCATGACATGAAACTGAATTTCAACCTTACAGTGGTAAATCACTTTTTTGGTGGACTGTACCTCATCCGGACTGTATGAGTCGCTTCTTGTATCAGTACCTATAAAGTGTTACTAACTATACTATGTGGGAATTTTAGTTGTAGTACATATTTATAGATTACCTACTACAGTTGACAATCTTAATTTGTTTTCGATCATTATTCATTTGGCATTCATCTTTTTTTCGTCTTTTGGCATTTGTTGTTGACGTATGATATAACGTTGTATTCTGTCGATGTGACATTAATCCTTTTTTACGAGGGGAATGCTTTTACGCACCTCCCAGTCTTTAGGTAGGGGCAAAGGTGTGAGGGACGCCATGGCAGAGTGCCGCGACTACCAACTAAGGCCCTCGGGAACACCTCTCCGGCCATTTAAGAGTGGTTGCGAGCATGCGCATAGTGCTGCGCTCATGTGAGCCAGTCGTCCTAGCCCGTAGGCTTTCCTCTCTGCCAGAGGTATGAGAGCAGCTTGTGCCCCAGAGCTGCTCCCACCGTCGCAGGGGTCTAGTGCAATACAGGCAACACGGCGCCCAACCGCGTTGCCCGCCGACTCCCACTAAGGTCAGGTCATTCAGATCAGGGCATTGTAGCCCCTTCTTCGCCATCCTATCCTTCGACGTCTTCTTGCACTGGCGAGGTGGTTCGCCTCACAAACTGTCTCGTGGCTCTTGGCTCTCCTTCGTCTTCGTGACCACTTTACAAAAGTGAGAAACAGCAACCCAGGCCGCCCGCTCGGTGAGCAAAGCTCTAACCACACAGGGTAATAAGAGGTCAACACCAATTACGTATATAAGATCACAGCGCTGAGAAGTCCATGCAGGACAATACACAAGAGTGTGTAGAGAGAGCGGTATCTTCATCCGTTCCTCAATGGTGACAACGTGGGTAATGTACCCTCCTGGTAACTTTGTGAAGGTACCTGCCAAAGCAGCCATGCTCCGACAGAAACTGTACGAGGCGAAAGGTCAGGGTGCCGTATCTTCTCGTAATCCAGTCATTCGAGTAGCACAAAACAAACCATGTCATGACATTTTCATCATAAAAATAAGAAATCCTTACACGAGTACAATAATAATAAATCTCCGTGCTACCTACTAACATTCGTTTGAAATAATTAATTAATAAATGATTTTTAAGGAATTGTAAATATAAGAATAAGCCCAATAATATTTAAAAAAATCCTTTTATTCTCAAAGGAATTTACTATCCTTTAGAATTTCAACGAGCCAAATCTGATTACTTCCGAACACAAAAGAAATAACCGTGCCTTGAGAAATTTTATAATTAAAAAAAAGTTAATAAGGAGGTGAAAGGCGTCCGTCAATTCTCAGATCAACTTCCTCTCTTTATTCCTAATCATTCACCTCCGCGACCAAGAAAATAAACCTGATTAGGGACCGTGACATATCGTGATATTGAAAGAAGAGTCTATTGTTGGAACATCTTCATGACAGTTCAGTAAAAGTATTCTTACCGTATTATCAGAGAATCAACACTAAACTATTGAAAACAATGAATTGAAAATAATATTGTTTTATACACATATTTCAATATAACACGCACTCTGATGGGCGTAGACGTGGACGTGGAGCAAATTCAAATTCAAATTCAAAAATCTTTATTCAACATAGGCCGTTACAGGCACTTATTGACGTCAAAACAAAGCAAAACAATCTAATTTAAAGAAATTCTATTAAGGTAAGGTAAGGTAAGGCAGGTAAGTGTATTTACATTTCAAGAATATATTATTTATGGATTTTTAACAGATATTGAAATATGTTTAAGTAAACAATTTCAAAATTATCGAGCATGTCGTTGTGTCCTGCAGGATACATCCCTAATGAACAATGTGTAATTCGCACAGGAGACTCTGAATGTAGCCATCGCTCGTAAAGCAGCCGGTCCCAACTGCATTAGGACTGCTCTCAGGAATAGTTTCAGAAAATAAAGGTTGATGCAAATCTGAAATGGGCTATCTTTCAATGATGAAAAGATATAAGCTGAAATAATGACCGTGCTGCATAGAAACAGTGATAAAAACCATTAATATAAAATATCTACTACAAAGACTATTTTTTATATCAATTTAATACATGCGCCAAGAAGGTTTTAAATGTAAAAAGATGTAGGTAAGTGGTTTTTTTTTCATATAGATAGTTTAAATATTTTGGAATATAAATTCATTTTTTTTTCTTTGCGGCCTATGAATATCAAAAAACTTTAAAGTTCTCGTAAACTACTCAAAATTGAGTTGTGGAAATAAAGATATCTCTTCAACTCTTCTTTGGAATATACGAGTATTCTGTAAAGAAAAAAACCCTACACAGTCTAGCTGGTCTGGATATTTTTTTTTACTTTTGTTATCATCACATTTGTTTCTGATAATATTACTGAACATTAAAAAAAATTATTTATGCACTCGAAAATAATTATTGAGATTTTCGTATGCCTTTTTTATTTATTTTAAAACGTGACATTTTTTACTTTACTTTGCATTTAAAACGAATCATTTCATAACTCACGAGTTAAATAGTTAATTGCGTCTATACCTCTTATGTTGAAATGTACTACCAGCAACTTTATTATTTTCCTAATTATATATTAAACAACAATTATAAAAAGCCAACTCTAAACTAAACTATATATATATACATACATTTATAAACATATAAACTAAACATAAAACAAAACTCTAAACTACACATTGCGTTTATACAATTGGCATTGGTATAGAGAAGCTGTCTCCAATATCAGACAGATCGTTCAAATGTGTGACCGCATTGATTGCAATTCTCGTGTATAGAGACATGTTTTGTTTCATCTGCATTCATGCTTTGCCAGCAACATACGTAGGTACACGGTATCGAACCCCGCACTACATACATATGGGCGAGATATGCCACCTGCAGCTGGCGCAGCGCTCAGGGATTACACAACCCAATCATCATCGTAAATATCATACTATTCAATATACCTACCTACCTTTATAGCATTAGAAACATCCGCGTTCACATTTTCCAAATGGATTTTTGCAGTTCTATTCGATTTCAGTGATTAAACAGTGAAATTGAATTGCAGAAACGCCAATATTTGTATTGTAAAGAGGAAATCTTGCAATTTTGTGCCTCCTTGCTATTAGCGGGCAAATAAATGGATGTAGATGGAAAACCTTCAAAATTCACGCATATCTAACGTTATTATACGTCATCGCAAAATGTAAATGCAGCAATTTCTGCTCAACAAATTTTACGACTCATCTACATTAATCACTTTAATAATTACGCACCTCCCGATCTGTACTTTACTTAGAGCATTCATACGGGAGACGGCAAGGCTGGGCGAACCCCTCTGCCAATTTACGCTGACCATATGACCATACACGTTATATAAAACTAGTTGACGTGCGGCCGCTGCCATTTGGTGTCGTTTTCGTGTCGCACTAAGAGCTCCAAAAAATGGTTAATTGTGCAGTTTTCTCTTGCAAAAAGCTATCCAGCTACTCAAATCTTCGAGATCATGGCGTTTCCTATCACATGTAAGTATAACATATACATCAACGTGTTTTATTTGTTTACAATTTGGAAGTAATTTTTATACCGTTACGATAGAAAAATACAATGGTACGATGGTAGCTCACCACAATACACGGGCGTTATATTATCTGTGACACGGGCATTTGCTTAGTGCTGGGACAACGTGAGTGAATGATGCTTATTCATACTTTTATTTATCATTCACTCCGAAGTTTGTTTATTGTTTAACCAGATAATGTTAATATCGGTGCATGGATTAGGTAGTATAAGATTAAAATAGAAATACAAGTGGAATTTAATTGAACAAAAAAATATCAAGAAAATATTACTTATTATTTTGCTTCAACTTTGCGTTGTAGTTTTAAAAAACTTTTCCTATACAATTACTTACTCTAACCAATTTTTCGACTGCGTCTCACACTTGATTTTAAGCCTATTAAATAATCTAAATATATTGGTATTTTACAAAATGCAATATAAGTTAATACTCCAGTTAGAAAAATGTCATGTAATGTCCTCTAAATTTTATGTTGTAGTTAAGGTCATAAGTACAAAAAATGAGCAATTTTTTGTACTTTTAGTTATTGTTTTACATTAGTAAAGAGCACAAAGCAAGTGATTGTCATGCAATATATAGATAAAATTTTAATAATGCCACATTATTATTAAAATCACACAATAAAGCTTTTTCTTCTTATTTTAGTGGCTTTGAAGTTTGTACGGCCAATGTAAACAAAAACACTTCAACGTCACGTTATGTATGACAAATGAATAACATGTCTTACTGCATGTAAATAAAAACTTTAATAGTAGTAAATATCTACTAAGCTAAAATGGTAGAACTAACTTTAACTCACATTTTTTGGTGCAACATAAAGGAAAATGCCCGATATCGTCCCAAGCGTTATAACACGTTGGGCCCTATCGCAAATGAAAGGTTTTCTAAAATACTAATTTTGTTTGTATGGCAGTAAGTTGCTATCTCGTGCTTTTTACTTGCACGATATAGCAAATTGCTGCCATATGAGCAAAGCTAAACGAAAAAGTACCTACCAATTAAACATGTTTATAACTATGTATAAACTATAACTATAACTATGTATGTATGTATGTAACTATGTATGTATGTAGATATGTAATAAAATCAGAAATCAGTTCTTGGTATAGTAACAATACTCACGTAAAACATCTAATACATTCCCGGTATCCCCCACCCTCCCACTGCACCCCGCGCTAGCTTGTTTCAACGTGTTCAGGCAGGTAGAAATGTAGAATAGTATTTGACACAATAAATGTCTGACTGATTATATGTGTATTTATTATTTACCTTACTTTATTACATTACCCTTAAGAGATACCCCTTTATTCATTATCCTTCTGGGATTGTCGGATAAAATTTTCATAATCATTGGAACATTGAAAACTTAGCGGGCAAAGCCGCTGGTGGGTCGGAATCTAGTCTCTATACTACATATTATAAAAAATAAAACCGGCTTCAAAAACACCAAAAAGCTATAAATAATAATAAAGCAAGACGACATTATGACATCACAGTTTTATATTGAAGTTGGTGCCAAATTTTAAGTAACTGTTGTTCTTATATTTTTGAAGAGTTTCAAGGTGATCATTGGAAAAAGTATAAGGATCCTGTGGGATACCAACAACTAATAAAAATCAGAAATCAAATCAATAGTCTGTTCCCCGAGAGCTGATAAAAATTATGATTACGCATCGGAGCGCTTACTGTGTTTCGTTAACTGAAAATATAAATTTCTCCCCCCCCCCCCCCCCCCCTCCTCATCGAAACATTATACCTATAGCATTACCTTGCATGCCTATACCATTGAACATTATACTTAGCCTATGACTGAAAATATATATTTATTTCAGTCGATCAGCTAAACAGCAAGTAAAATTGCTGTATTTCACACAAAAAACTTATTAAAGCATTTTAATAATAATTTGTGGGCCTCGCTTTGCACTAATTTAAGAAACCCTGTCTTTATTGTATTTTTATCAACTCTAGCCGAACAGGGTATAGTTATAAAAATACAATTTATTGTAACCGTGCGTTTGCCCTGACGAAACATCTACATAAAGACATGATTTTTAAACATGTTTCTGTCAATGTGTATGAATTTCCATTGTCAACACCCCAACATGTTGCAAAACATGTATGAAGTCTTTAACAGCCGAAAGTGCGAACGCAATCGTTGACAAATTCATAAAAAACGTTGACAGACAACAAGATTTGAGGCGATCCTAACGCAATCTGCAACAAATCTTATTATTTCTTCCGAAGCCAACACGATTTTCGGCAGTGCGAACGCAAAAGCATACACAACAAATTTTGAGATTTGTATCATACAAGTTGTAAAACATTGCATGTTTTATGTTTCTCAGTGCAAACGCACGGTTACATTTCAATCATTCACTCACGACGACCCAAATAGTTACTCATTCTTTGTGTCACATCACTAGGGACATTCATTCTTTGTGGTGGGGCGATTGCGTAGATACACGTTAATTTGTCGATGTGTGTGTGTTTCTTCATTGTAGGGTAATATTTTCATAGTGTGTGTTCGTAAACATAAGAACAACGTCTCTGTAAGTGTATTCTACATTTTCGTAGTGTGCGTGCGTGTTTACCTCGCCTCCCGCGAAAAGTGGCAGAAAAATTTACACTGCGATTTGTTGCGTACCGCATCCATAGGTTAAATGATCTAAGGTACTTTACATGCGAAAAGGGTTCTTATTTCGTATTTCAAAAATATATTTGGAAAAACGTTAATGATTATACCTAAGCGTTAGTCGGGATATATCGAACTCTGAAAAAAATGCATATGTTCAAATATAGTGAGGAAACAGTGATACGCATATAATTATCAATCAAATCACTCTTTCAAAAACAGAGCTTATCGTCGTCTATTTCAATAAATTGTGGACAAGTAAAGGTAAAGAACTTAGAGTAACTAAGTTCTTTACCTTGCTGTGTTACTACGACGAAAGTCGGCAGTTACAAAAAATAAAGTAGCTATGTAGAACATGCTTGTTCCTTGCAGCATCAATCATGGCAGCGCAAAATATTAAGACTGGTCATACAGCGGTGCATTATCCCACCAAAACACCATTATTCGAGGTGGGGCTCACTAACATCCGCGGGATCCATTCTAATCTCTTAGCTGTCCACCACCATCTCGAGACAGCCCGTCCAGCAATGCTGTTTTTGACGGAGACGCAAATTATCTGCCAGGCCGATACAGGCTACCTTAATTACCCCGGCTACTCTCTTGAGGAGTCCTTCAAGGCGAAGGCTGGTGTTTGCTTGTTCGTCCGGGCGGACGTTTGCTGTCGTCGCCTGCGCTATTTGGAGGAACCTTCCTTTTCCATCCTTGCGGTAGGTACTCGTCGATTTTGGCACTCATTGCCGTGTCTACGTCTGCGTCTACCGTTCCCATCATGGTGACTTGGAGACAACTCGACTTTTTGAATTTTAAGTCGGGTGGCAGATGACGCGCAGGAGCGATTTCCTTCCGCCGAACTGGTGTTTTTAGGGGACTTCAATGCTCACCACGAGTTGTGGTTAAGTTCCTCTAAAACTGACCATGCGGGTAGGACTGCCCACGCATTCGCTCTCACGCACGACCTGACACAATTGGTCACCCAGCACACCGGGGTACCAGATACTATCGGTCAAGCGCCCTCTTTATTGGACATTCTGCTGACAAATTGCTCTGACAAATATCAGGTGGTGATCCGAGCTCCACTAGGATCTTCGGATCACTGCCTGGTATCCGTCTCAGTACCTCAGGCGTCGCGACCGTCGCCTGTGGTTGCAGCACGCCGTCTGTGGTACTATGCGTCAGCAGATTGGGACGGTATGCGGGATTATTACGCATCTGTCCCTTGGTGGCAGCGCTGTTTCAATAGGATGTATCCGGACTCCTGCGCTACCTCTGTTGCTGACGAGATCATACTAGGAATGGAATATTATATTCCGCATTCCAATCTCGTCAGTAGAGGCAGACGTAACCTCTGGTTCAATCGCGAGTGCGCCTCTGCTGTTGAAAACAAACAGCTGGCTTACCGCGCTTGGATCAGAGGCCGAGCTTCTAGGGATCCCAATACTAGCCTTTTTTTTTTTCTCGGTGGGAAATGCATTACGCATACCCCGCGCTTGGGAAGGCGCGGGGTTATGTCGAACGCTCCGCGGCTCCTGGGGGCAGAGTGCCAGCCAGGAACCGCGGCCTACCGACTAAAACCCACCGATGCCCCTCACATACGCCTTGGCGCGAGCACGTCCATCATCGCCGTGTCCTCCTCATCAGAAGAAGACACGCCGAGGAAGGCCGCGTCGCTGCCGGACAAGGTCATGGGAACTCGAATGAACACATCCACGACCTCGTCGGCGCCTGCTCGCCTATGGCGAGACCCTCTTACCCCCCCAAAAGGGGGAGGCCGGTGATCCCCCGGGGCATCCAGGGGATCAGCGACTGGCGGCAACCGATGCAATGCAGGACCCGGGCTTCCCAACCCAGGGCCCCGCTGGTTGCCGTCAGGAGGAAGAAGGCGGGCGAAATTCCGCCTCCTCCGCCCCTTCCTTCTACGGGGGCACGGATCGGCCGAGGGATCCTCCTCCCTGGCCCTCTCCGCCGACTCCTTCTGCTTCATCACATCCACGCAGAAGGAGTTTACCGCGTCCCACGTCCACGTCCCTCCAGCATGGCACAGACCACGTTCTGGAGGGAGAGGTCGTCGCCGATGACGGCGGTCAGCTCACGGCGCTCCGAGGAGAAGGCGGGGCACACCGCTAAGGTATGCTGCGCGGTATCCTCTTCGGCGCCACAGTGGTGGCACTCAGGGGTCGCTTCCCGTCCGATGCGGTGCAGATAGCGTCCAAAGCAACCATGGTTGCTAAGAATCTGCACCAAGTGGTACGAGAGCGACCCGTGGTGCCGGTTCGCCCATGTGGTGAGGAACGGGTGCATGGCCTCGACGGTCCTGGACAGAGTGTTCGAGACGGAGGCCGAACCCATTAGCTCCTGGAGCTCCTCAAACCACAGGCGAAACGCCTCCACTGTGGCCTCCTCCAAGGCGGAGGCCCTCTCTCTCGGCGCCAAGCGCCGGTCGTCGTCTCTTGCGTTCATGCGGATGCGATAGGCGGCCGCCAAGACGTGGGACGTTAGCTCCCAAGGGGGAGTGCCAGCCAGGACACATGCCACCGTGTGGGACACGGTGCGATAAGCCTTGATCGCCCTTAATGCCATGGCACGCTGCGCCCTATGCAGGGACGCAATCGCGCGGGGGCCAAGGGCGTCAGCCCACACTGGAGCCCCATATAAGGCCATGCTCCTTACTATGCCTGTGTATAATCGCCGGACGTTTGCGCTCGGGCCACCGATATTCGGGAGAAGACGCCCGAGCGCATCAGCAGCCGCTAGGAGGCGGGGTTCAAGGCGACGAAAGTGCTCGTCGAACCCCCACCTCCCGTCGATTACCAAGCCCAACTATTTCAGGTGCCGCTGAAGCGGCACTCTAACGCCGGCCACCGTGATTACGGCGCCTGATGGAGCTCCTCTGCGAGGCCCGTGGAACAACAGGGCCTCGGTTTTGTGGAGCGCCACCTTAAGGCTGAGAGCCTCAATCCTCTCTACGACCAAAGTGGCAAACGTTGAGGCCAGTCGTAGGGTCTCCTCCAAGTCCCTCCCCCTCGCGGTGACAAGTGTGTCGTCCGCATAACAAAGAAGTTTCACACGAGGGGAGAGGGCAGCGCGAAGTACCCAGTCATACCCGACGTTCCAGAGTAGGGGTCCTAGAACAGACCCCTGTGGAACGCCGCGAGACATGGGATGACGGCTAGCCACATCACCTTGGCCGATGAAAACAACCTCCCGCAGCTCCAGATAACTGGTAAGGACGCGCAACAAATAATGAGGCACCCCGTGGTATCGGAGTGCCTCTAGGATGGTATTAAAGGGGAGGCTATTAAAGGCATTGGCGATGTCTAAAGACACCGCCAGCACCCTCTCCCCCTTTTCGTTGGCGTCGCTCAAAAGCGCCCTCAAATCCGTGAGGGCGTCAACTGTGGAACGCCCCACACGAAAGCCAAACTGGGCTTGGGAAAAGTTCGGCCCCACCTCAGACATGTGCTGGATGAGTCGGGAGGCAACAAGCGTCTCGAACACCTTACCGACCTCATCCAGCAGCACTATCGGCCTGTAACCGGACGGGTCGTCCGCAGGCCGGTTCTCTTTTCGCAGGAGGCAAAGCATGCCATCTTTCCATGGCTTCGGGAACTGCCCGGAGCGGAGACACGCATCGAACAGCTCCCGAAGGTGGTCACCCAAGTGGTTGACGGCGAGTCCCAAAACTTTGCCTGGGACTCCATCTGGGCCAGGGGCAGTACGCTTGCCCCTTAAGCGAGAGACAGCCTCCCCAAATTCATCCTCACCAATGGGTGGAGAGTCGCTTTCGTGATAAGCCACGTTTGCCTCGAGCGGCATCCCAATACTAGCCTACTGAAAACAGCCTACAATAATGCCACCAAGTTGTGTAAGAGGGCTTACATTAGAGCGAATGCTCAGCGCATTGCACAAATGGGCCAGGAACTGCTTGCGCACCCTACGGGTAGCCGTTCTTTCTGGCGCCTGGCCAAAGCTGTGCAATCAAACTTTTGCCAACCCTCGCTGCCACCGCTGAGACATGCCGATGGCTCACTTGCTCATCAGCCGCAGGAGAAAGCGGACCTCCTGGCAAAACTCTTCGCGGCACATTCCCGTGTCGATGACTGTGGTGCACAACCTCCGAAACTGTCCCATTGTGGCAGCACCATACCCGATATCCGTATCAGACAGCGTGATGTACGGGCGGAGCTCCAGTCGATCGATACTCGAAAAGCAAGTGGACCAGACGGCATTCCTGCGATTGTTCTTAAGAAGTGTGCAGCGGAGTTGACTCCGGTCCTGACGCGTCTATACCGTCTGTCGTTCTCTGCTGGTTGTTTGCCGAAATCTTGGAAAGAGGCCAATGTACAGCCGGTTCCCAAAAATGGAGATCGTTCTGATCCGGCTAACTATCGTCCTATAGCCGTCACTTCGATTTTGTGCAAAATCATGGAGAGGATCCTTAATACCCAGCTGATCCGTTACCTGGAAGGTCACTCGTTACTTAATGACCGACAGTATGGATTTCGTCCTAAACGGTCAACAGGTGACCTTCTAGCGTTCCTTTTGCACAAATGGGGTGAATCTATCAATAAGCGCGGCGAGTCTCGACATCGCCAAAGTTTTTGATAGAGTCTGGCACAAGGCTCTTCTTTCCAAGCTTCCGGCATACGGATTACCCGCGCAGTTCTGTACGTGGATTGCCAGCTTCCTCCACGAGCGTAGAATTCGCGTTGTCGTTGACGGCTGCGCTGCGCTGTTAGTTGCAGTGAATGCTGGAGTTCCGCAAGGCTCCGTTCTATCCCCAACATTGTTTCGTCTGCATATCAATGACATGCTTTCTTTGGGAGCTATACATTGCTATGCAGACGACAGTACAGTGCATGGGGGATATCACGGAAGCTCAGGGGCTGCTCGTGGTGATATTGGTAGGGCAAGGCAGAATCTTATCATTGAGCTCAACAGGACGCTGGACCTCGTTTCCGAATGGGGCTCCAACAATCTTGTTGAGTTCAATGCTACGAAAATACAGGTGTGCGCGTTCTTGGCGAAAAGGTCACCTTTCCTCCGCCTTTCTTCTCTTCAGGGCACAGCTCTTCACACCCAGAGCAACATCACCTTGCTCGGAATAAACATTCGCTGCGATCTGAACCCCAGAGACTACATTGAATCCGTCATAACTACTGCCTCACGGAAACTCGGTGTCCTGAACAAGGTGCGTAGGTATTTTGCGCCGGACCAACTATGCTTGTTGTATAAATCTCAGGTTAGGTCTTGCGTGGAATATTGCTCCCACCTTTGGGACGGCTCCGCTCAGTACCTGCTCGAGTCCCTGGACAGATTGCAGCGTCGCGATATTTGCATTATTGGCGTTGTAGAGGTAACTAACACCTTCGAGCCTCTACAACTTCATCGTGACATCGCCTCTCTTAGCGCCTTTTACCGAATGTTCCATGGAGAATGCTCTGAGGAGCTCTTTAACCTTATCCCTCCCTCTCCATTCCTACACGCGTAAGGGCCTTCGGAGTCGTCCGTACACTGTGTCCTCCTTTTCACACCGTACCAAGAAATTCCAAGATTCCTTCTTCTGTCGTTCATCCCACACTTGGAATTCTCTACCTGCGCACGTGTTTCCTCCATCCTACAACATGGGTTCCTTCAAAAGAGGCGTGAAAAAGCATCTTTTGGGCCGGCAAGGGGCGGGCAGGTAGGATAGTGGATGTCGTCCCTACTCTATCTGTCAACTCATTTGGGCCTCTTTCACCGCTTAACATCAGGCGGGAGGAGGTTATTTGCCGGGTCATACATAAAAAAAGTGATATCAGTGCCATCAAAGGCTGTCACAGAACAATATTCGTAGCTCTATCAGCTTTGGTAATAAGACTGCGGGTTCTTCAGCTAAGGGCGTGTGTGGGCATCGGGTATTTTGCCCAGAATCTTGCCCGGGCATCTTTTCGTCTCGACGTAGAAAGTCGATCTGGACTTCCTGCACTTTGGCACGCTGAGTTGGGGAGCATTACGCATATCATGGCGGAGTAGGTGAGCCACGAACGAACGTAGCATTTGTAGACCAACAGTTTCGTACGCAATGGCAGCCGGAATACGCAGGCGCAGGATGCCACGCGCCATCTTAGCATGGTTGACCTACTAGTCGACATTGGAGCACCATGCGCGGGAATCGGCGAAAAGGTGCCCTTCCTGGAGCTGGTCCTGGAGGGTGGGAATGTAGTCTATACAGGCTACTTTACCTACGCACCTAGGGGCACTTTTGCAAGGAGGGAGCGTGGCTGGGAGGTGTTGTCTTCTGCCGAAACTACGAAGCTTTGACACTAGAGAAACGACGCCGAGTTTTTTCTTGAATCAAAATATTTTTTATGTGGATAAATCAAGGTCTTACAACTGCATGTCGATTCTGTAAAATTCGAACAATAGCTCGCACCTCACTTCGATATTCACGCTCACTTCGCATAAGATACAAGATACCCTTACATAGTCATTATCACGAGTTAGTAGCGATAAAATTCTAATAAATAACTCAGAACTAGTTTTTATCACCTTCAGAAATAATTTTAAATGTATTTTTAAACTATGATAATAAACTTTGAATGTTTTCACTCACAAAATAGCAACGTTTTATTTGACATATTGTTTCGAGTTCGTGTGCGAAGTGAGCTTCGAAGTGATAAAGGAATTCCCTTTACGGAATGCCACTTCTGCAGTACCTAGTAACCAAAGAAATTAAATCACTTGTAGTGACAATTAATGACTTGCCAAATGTTACAAAACATAAAATGACTTTGTTTGCGGATGATGTTTCTGTCATTGTCACCTCAGACCAGCAACAAAATATAGAACAACACAAAAGTGATGTAACATATACTTTAGGACAAATTATTATATGGCTGGAAAAGAATAATTTAAAAATTAATCTAAATAAAACATTGATAATGAATTTTAATAATTTTATAAATAATACAATAAGCATTAATTATAAGGGACATATATTAAACGACGCTGAAAAAGTAAGATTCCTAGGTATCGACATAAATTCAAAATTGGACTGGAAAGAACATATAGAAACAGTGTGTGACAAGATTAATAGATTTTCATTTGGACTATACAAGCTGACAAAGGTGGCAACTAAAAATACCGCCATTACTGCCTATTTTGCATATGTTGAGTCGGTGCTTAGATATGGCTTAATAATTTGGGGAAATGGCACCAATATTCATAATGCTTTTGTTGCTCAAAAAAGATGTATTAGGGCTATAATTCACATAGCTTCGGATGTATCATGTAAACCCTTCTTTAGGACTCTAAATATTTTACCACTCCCGTGTCTTTATATACTTGAGATATGCAAGTTCGTCAAACAAAATATAGGCTTATTCACGAAACTAAATAGTTTTACCAATAGGAATTTTCGAAATCCAAATAGACTTGTACTCGACACGGTCCCAAAAACAAAACGCTTCCTTAAAAACAGCTACGCAATGTCTATTAAAATATTTAATAAAATACCTGAACATTTGAAGCATTTACCTTATACTATGTTTGCTAGACATTTGCGTAAATGGCTTCTAGAGAAAGCATTCTACTCTGTCGAGGAATTTTTAGCACATAAATAAAATGTTAGTTAAATTAAATTGAATCGAATTAGTTTGGACTAAATTAAATTAAATTAAATAAAATTTAATTGAATTAATTCTAGACATTATTAAAATATTAATTAAATGAAATTGGAGTGAATTAAGTCAAATTAATAAAAAATATAATTGAAATTAAATTGAATCGAACAAAAGTGAATATTAAAATTGAATCGAATACATTTAAATTGAAATGGATTAAATTTTATTATATTAAATACATTAAATTATATGACATTGAATTTGAATGAAATATAGAAATTAGAACTGGAATAACTTAGATTAGCCTAGTTAATGTTGGATTAATTGAATTAATTAAATATAAATTACAAATTAACGCTGATTGTAACATCTTATGATCGATGTGTCATTGTTTTAAAATCCCTGAATTTGCATGCTGATATTGGTATCTGATAAATAGGTAAGAACTTGTAATATGATTAAGAACTCAATGTAACCCTATTTAAAGCAAATAAATGATTTGATTTGATTTGATTTGATTTGATTTGTAGTAACGCGTCGCGTCGGTGGCGCTGTGGACTCAGCACTGCCCTTCTAAGCGGGAAGTCCGGGGCTCGATTCTGCTGCCATGCACTAATGTGTTTTTCGTTTTTTGAATTTCATATGTACAATTGTCCGGCACTCCTACGGTTAAGGAAAAGAAGAAGTTCAAAGGTGTATTTGAAGTTGGCAAATCCGCACTAGGCCTGCGTGGTTGACTAAGGCCTAAACTAGTAGGTAGGGTATAGTAACAAGGGCAACAAAGACCACATTGATGATTGTCTTGCTTCGTTGCATCTTAAAAGAAATACCAACAAAATTTTGTAAGTCGTGGTAAGGCTTTCGTGTGGGACGCAACCAGTGTTGACACACTGCTTGCGTTCTGTATTATGTCTTCTACTTCCTGGCATGCTGGAGCAGCGGCAACCGCTACTGATCGGTTGGAGTTGAAACGTTAGGGCCATGGGGTCTTGAAACCAATTTATTTTTGAGAGCTGGTGACCCACCTGATTGCTATATAGGGCGACCTTCGAAGTTCTGCGACGATCCTCGGCAAACGGCTAAGTTTAACAATCTAACAAGGGCCGCTAGCCTTCTGAGCACCCTTCCGAGGGGCGCGATTTAGAAGAATTTTCTTAATTGTAACAGTTTTTTTTGGTTTAATCCTACATTAGGGATTGTCTTTATGCTTTGTAAAGATAATATATTTTTTTAAGTTTCATAAATTTTTTCATATTAACATATACAAACATTTTAATAAGTACATTTATCTGTTCCTAAAAACATGTTTATTAATCTCAGTACCGCTTTTGGCACCGAAGGTGAATTTGAGATGCGAAAGAAAATTGGGTTCGCTTTAGTAGTACTGTAGATTATTCTGACCACATGCACAAAACTCCCAAAAGAGCCGTGTTCGTTGCGGCGATGCAAATCAGCTTGGTTTCGGATTGTTATTTGTTTTCTACAAAAGCTATTTGTGCTATTTTTCGCGATGTCTACTGGTGAAGAAGAACGGGCATTAAAAAACTATGAAATTATCAACCTACCTACAATACGCGACAGGTCGACATGCCAATGCAATTTTGGATTTTGAATACAAAACTATAAGCAATTACGTGAGCAATATCAAAATGGATAAATATAATATTTATGTATATATTTGAGTATGCCATATATATTTCAGATTATTAAGTATCTATGAGTGTAGTATTTTTGTCTCTTTATTGCTTAAGTGCTTCAGTGTTACCCACACTATTCTTCTCTGATGCGTTCACAGGTTGGCTGGAAGAGATCTCTCTAAGAGATAAGTCCACCCTTGCTCACTATTTTTTTGTGTTTATTGTTTTGTACTGTTTGTTTTATGCAATAAAGAGTATAGTAGTAAATGCGATCTATGATGACTTGTGCAGCACTCATACTAAGGTAGCACGAGTGCTGTGGGGATGTCTGGGGTGTCTCCGATCGACTCTCAATCTCATACCTCGATTGCCATATCGACCTGTTACGTATTTAAGACGTACGTACTTACTACGTACGTGACGTAAGGATTCATTATTAGTTGCGGGGATAAGAAAAAATGTTGGGCGGTCGCTACGTAATTAACGATATAATAGCTATTAATAACGAAGCTCTTACGAAATTGTTAACTCATCTTACCCGTTCATATGCCACCCAACTCAAGTAAGCTGTTGAGCTAGATAGTTACTCAGACATGACTGAACATCTGAAACTTTCTTACGCCCACCCAAAATCGTTTGTTTGCTTGAAACATTACGGGCGAATTTCCCCGATTCAAGGCGAAATGACGTAAAATGTAATAAATTCACTTGAAGTGTGAAAGTTATGTTCTGCAAAGCCTATAAACAACAACAACTCCACTTGATAGGTTGCGTAAAATTTTTCAACGACCATTTTTCGTACACCATATGTTAGATACTTTCTGAATATAAAAACCATCCCCCAATGAGGTCATAAAACATGGTTAGCCTTTCAAAGCAGCAACGAGCTTATGACAGGTGGGCAAAAGGGGATTCATAGAGGTAACTGAAATCTCATAACGTGTTTGAAATATTACTTTTATTGAGTAGGTTGGAGTGCGTCCTGTACATTTTTTGTTTGAGATTTCCAAAATTTATGACATACATATAAAGAGAATAATTAACGAGCGCTTGCCTTAATGCTTTGCATTGATGGTGCAGGCTAATGTACGAGTATATTATACTATTAATGTGTGTTTTGTGTTGACAATTTATTGAAAAATTCATAGGAAAATGACAGCTTAGTAAAATTTTGAATGAATTTAAAGCCGGCAGCCACAACTCGGCAGATTTGTCGCTGGCGACAAGTTCGTGGGCAAGTTTGCTTATATACGAGTACCAACTGCCCTTTATTCTCTAAGGTTTAGCTTAATCTAGGTTTTGATTAATGAATGAGACAAAAATAGATTTTCTAATCTAAAAAGGGGATTGTTAGTAGTACGGCTCATTCATAGTTGGACTTGCGGCTCGCGGACAAATGAATGGATTTTTTTAATTTTATGAATTAACTAAAATATAAGAATGTAGTTCAATGTTAACTTCCACTATGCGTTAGTAAACGACTTGCATGCAATAACGCCCGCCTGCCCCCGAGACGATATTGAAATATAAATTGTTAAAAAAGTTTGATTTTTTAGTGTTGACAATTTTTTGGACATTGGTACCTATTGTTATTTTGGGCATTGGTAAATATATTTATGTAGATAAAATTTCAAGGTAGCCATTATATCTAACATATGTTGACAGTTCATATCGATTTATCGTTTTATCATATAGTGTCTCGGTGTTCATGCTACGAGGACTGGTTCCGTTTGCGCGGCAATTCAACTATATTAGAGAAATTCTAATTTTACCTATTATTATATTTTCATTAAATTATTGTAGTATCAATGAGATATAATAATAACGTAGGACAAACTAATATTAAAATTAAATTAAAAAGTAAAATAAAATTGTATATTTTACGTCAGGACTTAATGCGTTGTCACAGCTTTTAGTCAAAAGTATTTATTAGACGGTAGGTACCTCAATAGTCCTTGTCCGGCCCCATTAGGGTGACACCGAGAAGGGTATTCTCCTGTATGACACGAAGTTTATCGAATGAATGCGTATGGCAGCAGATTTGCCAGAAGTGGAATGGCAGAGTGAAGGCCCATGTCCAAAGATGGGCGCTACAAACATGTACTCGATGCTTTAACCTATTTATTTACTAACAAATCAATAGCTCTACTGGACAATTTTTCAAATTATTAATAAAAAGTCAGATTCTCATTCAACCTTTTTTAATTATGCCAGCAGCGACCTCAGCGTCAGAGTGAAAGATTAGCAGGATTAGTTAAGCTAAGCTACATTTTAATCGGCCGATATAATGCTTTTATAAAATCCTGATTGATGTGTAAACGGCGAATATTCAATTTGTATCAATTCACTTACAAAATTAACCAGAGTGTACTGTGTGGCCAATCTCACTACGGTACTAGCCAAATCACAATATCCGTCTCATGCAAGTCAATTATGTCTGTCCGCCGCCTGGTTAGTTATCTCAAGCCTGTGTTAAGATAACAATGTTATAAAATTGTTAGACAGGTGATTGGAGAGTTTAAAGGTTTTATAATGAGTATTTTATTAGTATTACACTAAAAATATTGTGTCACAATAAAAATATTATTCAGCTTGATGAAGTGCTAATGTTGAATAGTTTATTTTTATTTATTAATTAAACATTAAATATTAATTAAATCTTAACAAACTTTTTTAAAAGGTGGTTCATCATTGCAGAACCCGTCATTACTAAGATTATTACAAAGATAGATAGAAGATGTAATAACTAAAAAGTTTGTATTTTATAATATTTCATTTTTATACTGATTATTTTTGACGTTTAAGTGCTTTTGAAGCAAGTTGGTTTTATAATTTGTAAAAAAAATATTTTTCATTGTCTTAAACGGTGAATCCTTCAAATAGCTGTAGGATGGCTGTAGGTATATAAATAAATATACCGGTGTTATAATAGAACATGATTATTTCAGTACTTATGTTTATATATTTAATTGCGGTGAATTGCGTATGATATCTAATATCTTAATGAAAGGCAATGAGGTCTTATTAAAAAACCCACCATGTTAGTAGAATGGACATTGTGCGAATTGAACCTTTTGAAACTGTTGGATTATTTGGAACATGGATATTCTGAACTTGAAAAGAAAAGGTCAGCACTCACGTCAAAATCTACTGGTGCCAGTAACTAACTTAATGTAGGCTTAAGTCCTGGCTTAATAGGCTACGGTAACGGTACGGTATGTTGCAGTTCGTTCGATCAACAACTGTGGTACGATTTCTCTTTTTTTCTTTTTGGTCCGTTTAAGGCTGCGTGCATTTCGGACAGTAAACGTCATCGTGATCATAAGAATTGAGTGCATACGATGAATAAGTGTTAAATAGGTTCGCCTTCTGTACAATATGTTATACGAATAGTTTAAATAAATAAATAAAATAAATAGGAATACCTAGTGGTGCGGCGATATTGTATTAGTGATGTCTCTTTGGAGCGTGATGAATAATCTGTATCCCCTCAGATCATTAATTCTCTTATAACTCGAGACTCGGCGGCGATGTCGTCATCGTTCTTAATAATCAGCGGTATTGGGGAAGTACCTGAACCTTAGAAAAGACCATAACTAAATTAAATTATGTTGATGTAGCGTCAGCACATTATGTTTCATAGCATGAGTGACGAGAGCACAGGGTTTTAGGGTTCCGTAGCCAAATGGCAAAAAACGGAACCCTTATAGATTCGTCATGTCTGTCTGTAGTCCACATTAAGATTTTCACACAAAAATAGAAAAAAAGCAATAAATTTCGGGGGTTCCCCATACTTAGAACTGAAACTCAAAATTTTTTTTCATCAAACCCGTGTGGGGTATCTACGAGATGGATAGGTCTTCAAAAATAATATTGAGGTTTCTATTTTTTCTAAACTGAATAGTTTCGCGAGAGACACTTCCAAAGTGGTAAAATATGTCCCCCTCCCCCTGTAACTTCTAAATAAAGAGAATGATAAAACTAAAAAAAATATATGATGTACATTACCATGCAAGCTTCCACCTAAAATTGGTTTGAACGAGATCTCTCTCTCTTCTATCGGTCCCTCAATGCTGAGGATCGTGACCCCTGTCTCTAGGTCGAGTTTCGGATTACTGCTCGCCATGAACGACGGTCTTGCGCCAGATGCAGTGCTTTGTGTATAGGCATCTTCAGTGTCTTTGCAACAAGGTCAGTCCAACGAGCCGGTCTGCGGCCACGCGGTCTGCTTCCTTCCACTTTCCCTAGCATGATGGTCCTTTCTAAATTGTCAGGGTTTCTCCGCGCCACGTAGCCAAAAAACTGGAGGGCTCTACGTATTAGCAGTGTTGATAGCCGTTCTCTTATTTTTAGCTCCTCCAATATAGAGTCGTTGGTCCGAAACTCTGTCCAGCTCACGCGCAGCATCCGTCGCCAGCACCACATTTCAAAGGCATCGATGCGAGACAAATCTGCAGCTTTTCACTAATACCGAGTATTGTCAAATTATGCTCTTGCATCTCTTTCTCATGAGCGTCGGTGGCGCAGTGGACTCGGCACTTGCCTTCCAATCGGGGGGTCGGGGTTCGAGACCCGCCATGTACCAATGTGTTTTTCGTTTCGAATTTCATATGTACATTTGTCTGACGCTCCTACGGTGAAGGAAAACATCGTGAGGCAACCTGCATACATCTGCGAAGAAATTCAATGATGTATGTGAAGTCGACCAATCCGCACTGGGCCAGCGTGGTTGACTAAGTCCTAATCACCCTAATATAGGGTAGGCTCGAGCCCCTCGGTGGGGACGTATATGGGCTGTGATGATGATCTCTTTCTCGATGATAGCTAGTTTGCCAGGATGCTGCACAAGGCCCATGATGTTCCAGGACCCATGCGGTATTCTTTCCGCAGGTTAAATTGAGAGGTGCCAACAGAGGAATTTACTTTTGCTCCAGATCGTTGGCCCGCTGGAGTCAAGTCTTCGGTAGCATATTTGCCACCATCCAGCCCGGGTACCGAATGGCGCCGGGTGTCAGCCGGGTCACATGACATATCGCATCCATTATCTGACCTTATCATTTTTAAAGTGAGGAGTTTTCTTGGAAATATAGTCAAAGTGGTTTTCCGTTTGCCTACTTCACCAGTATTTTTTAAAACTATTTAAGTTTCATGGCCACTGATGCCACTTCTGCATATGGGGTCTCTGCAGGAGATCGGGATAGTTGACCGCCGCCCGAGGCTCGGCGTTGACCTTTGTACAGTAGCTCGAGGTCTTTCCCTACTTACCCTCCTCTTTTCTCATCCGGGCTTGGGACTGGCAATGGCCGGAACGAGATCTAGTAAGTAGTTTTTTTAATATGTCATAAATCGTACGGAACCCTTCATGGGCGAGTCCGACTCGCACTTGGCCGGTTTTTTATACAATAATGCAATGGTAAATCACAACAAAAACTGCCCAACTGATGATAAGTGGCTGCAATCACCTTTAGTGGATGTGGGTTTTGTAAGATTAGTAAAAATTCAATCCCTACAAAGACCACGGTGTACTTTGCTAAAAACGTGCTTAAATAACGTACAATATTAGGAGGGCTAAAAACGTGCTTAAATAACGTACAATATTAGGAGGTACTGTACATCGCAAGACTCACAAAAATTTGTTCGTGTAGACAAAAGCTTGCGGTCATAAACTTATCTGAAGCTTTTTAATATTATTTATTACACATTTAAATGTACTTAAGTAAATTTCAATGTTTTCTTAATTTTTTTATGTCACCAAAGGCGGTGTACGAGCGGACGAGCCACCTGATTATAAATGGTCATCGTCGCCCATGGACATCTGCAACATCATGGGTGCCGCTTATGCGTCGCCTGCCTTGAGTTTAAGGGCCCCATTTACCTTTCGCTTGAAAAATGCCATGTTATTATAGCGCGTTGGAAACACCTTCGAGGGAGCTCATTCCACATTTTGCAAGTTCGCTGAAGAAACGATCGAGACGCCCGCAAGGTATGCTGATGCCAGGCGTCCAATATGTGGGGATAGTTGGGGTGAGCTTTACTTCCCTGGCGCGCGGAGCGGTGGCGAAATAGCGATGGAGGAATCAGTTTGAAAAGTTCCTCAGAACACTCACCATTGTACAGACGGTAGAACACGCACAGAGAGTCAACATCTCTCCGGTGGCTAAGAGGCTCTAATCCATCAGTGAGTGCCGGATCGCCGACGATACGAACAGCTCTGCGTTGGATGGAGTAGTTGGTATTTTGAAGCACCGAATCATAAGTGTGAGCAATATTACCTACTCCATGTGGGGTCGTACCTGGGTTTTATATTTATGTAATATTTATATAAGTCGGTGACCCGGCGTGAAGTACTGTTTCGCCTTTTTAAGTACTCCTAATTTATTTAATGCCAGCTTTGCTTTATTCTCCAAATGACCCCGAAATGGACCTCGTTCGTAATGTCGACGCCTAGGATCCCGATACTCTCAGATATGGTAAGGGAAGTGTTCTGGAACTTAGGCATCACAGCAAAAGGTCCTTTTTTGCAGAGAATGCATCAGACCTGCGTTTTGGTGGGGTTTAATTGGACAAGATTCCGTTGGCCCGATATTATTATATGGCTACGATATTATTATATGTATAGATAAAGTTTTTCAAGCAAATCACAGTACCACTACAAACTCCTACCATCTGGCGCTGAACTAGCATAGCTCGGGAAAACGCAAATGCGCACTTGCTTGGCTTAGGATCAACACTATAGTCATATACTATTATCATTATCACAGCTCATATACGTTCCCACCGAGGGGCACGAGGCTACCCTAACTAGTAATGATAAGGCCTAATGCCTTAGTCAAACCACGCTGGCCCAGTGCGGATTGGTTGACTTCACATACACCTTTGAATTACTTCGCAGGTGTATGCAGTTTCCTCACGATGTTTTCCTTCACTGTAGGAGCGTCAGATAAATGTACATATGAAATTCGAGAAACGAAAAACACATTGGTACATGGTAGGATCGATCGCGGGCCTCCCGATTCTACTCGGGGCACAATCCAGTGCCAAGGCCACAGCGCCACCGACGCTGAGATAATTCTTATATACTAAGGCTGAGATAATTAAAACATTTTAATTCTACATAGGCCTATACTTTTCTTAAGCTTATTGGTGTTAATAACAAATACTAAATTCTGTTACGAAAAGACCGTATTTAGTTTTTTTTTGTCCATACTTACATCCCCATTTCTAATAATAAAAAAGATTTCTGTGCAAATACTTACAAACAGGAAAAAAAATTGGGAGCCCAAAGGAAAAACAGACTAGTCACTTTTTATATCAATTTTTTATTGTCATAATATTAATCTAGATATCAAATAAAACCGATTGATTTGTATGGGCGTGTAAATAAAATTAGTAATGAGCGTGGCATTTTTACCATCTTGAGAAATGTTTTTATTTTAATGGCATGTCTAAGTCAAATTGGACCTAATATTGCATCTTCGAGAAGAGTCGACATTAAATTATTGCAGTCACGTTTGCAAAGACATTAACTGCAAATACGTGCTCTGAAATAAATTTATTAATTAAGTATATAAAATGTTTAAAAGTGAGATGTCATTTAAAGTATCTAATATTAATCACGGTAATTTAAAGTATCTAATATTAATCACGGAATCATTATGCATTAATAATTTTACATTTAATTTGCTGTTTCAATGAGGGCTTATAAACTCATTACTGGCTGCTACAGTCTTAATGGTCTTAAATCAAAATATGCAAAAACCATCGGAATCGGATGCCCAAACAGGGCCGTGAACCCTCCACAACGCCCACGTGAGGCGTAGGCCACTTTTCGGGGAACCTTAAACAGAAATATTCATCGTTCACCGTTATGCAATCAAAATCTCGAACAGCATACGAGTACGTGCCGATGTGCCAATACATGCTACTAAAGTAACGAGGAAACAGGATCTCATTATTAGTTCTCTTTCAGCTAGCTTTCAAAGAGGTTCGTTAATTTTCATTCTCGCGTCAAGTTTGCATGCTTTATACGAATAAAGGGTTACGCTCGTTCATTGTTTAGTGTACGTAACATTGTTGAAAGTGGTTTCGCCTGTCATCATTCTAATCGATAACCCGGAACACTCTAGTCTAGGCCAACGTGATATATTAAAGCCAAAGACCGGACCACACGAATGTAAATTAAGAAGGGGATTTCCATGAAATTGCAATAATTCTGATAGCGGCCCCTCTGCGGTCGAGATATGAAGGGAAAACCTCAACGGAATACCATCACAGTATTATTGATACATTTATGAGGACCGCGAAGAATTTCAAGCAGACGCTTAGAGAGTTTTATTAATATTATATTCAGCCATATTTTGTATATGGCTTGAACGGCAAACAAAAGCCAACACAAGATGGATTGTGTGAATAAGGGTGCAAAGAATGTAAGTATGGAAAGACGTCTGCTAGAGTCGATTAAAAGAGGAATGTTACGCATAGGATAAGTGTCGTTACAGCAGGCGATGATAATTGAATCACATAATTGTTTTTACAATGAAATTGGAAAACATGACTTATCAAATATTTTCAAAATTTTTCTTTAATCTCATTGGAAGGCCATTTATGCTTTTGCGGCAGAAGTCTGGAAGCCTGTACTAAGAAAAGGTATGTATGTATGCATTTTGGTATTGTTGCCTGGATTTTTTTACCATAGGTATAAAAATTCTCCAAATTATGAACCAGCAGTCGGTTGAAGCAAATCTGGCAAGTACGGAGATGATGGATGCTCTTGGCCTTTATCTCGCCTGGTGGTAAGTGATGATAAGCCCGAAGGAGGAAGCGAGCTTCACCTGGACAACTGGGGAACTGGCTCTCTTACCTCTAATTATCGGAACACGATAGATTCTAAATTAAGTTTTCAGATTTGTAAGCCGACTTGGCATTGAAGGCTGTATGGTTATATCAGAAAAAAATAACAATGCTTATTTTTTATTTATTTATTTCTTCGTAATTTCATAATATTGTTATTATGGCGTCAAATAAATTGCCCGTGGTACTACCAGTGGGACTACTCAGTAGGACCACGGGCAACGAATGGTCATACTTAGGTTAGACGGTGATAGCTAGCCAGGCGTGCTCAGAAGCCCTACCACCAACCAAATGAGCGGAAAAATTGCTGCCCCCATGGGGAATCGAATTCCGAGCCTCCTGATCAACACCCAGTCGTCTCAACCACTATATCACGGAGGCTGCCAATTTATGGCGGCGATTTTGAAAGAATTCCCAGAGTAAAGACCATCACAATAGGGATAAAAACTGCTGCATAAGACAAGTTTGTTAAACAATACCAAAAACTAGAATCTTTAGTCCATATAATTCGGATTCTTTTGCGTTTTCTCAGTTTTTCAGTAAGAATTATTTATGTGATACTGATCATAGCCTCATAGGCTTCTTTATTTAGTTACTAGCTGTGCCCGCGAACTACGTTTCGCCATCGAAATGCTTAGCACAGTGTTTAATTTTTTCCTCCATTTTATTCCATAACCTCCCGCACGCGCACCCCTTGGTGACGCTCACTTCGCAACGGGCCGTGCAGTAGAAATCGTAATATTTTAATTTCGCCATAACTTCAAAACCAAACGTCCAATTTTAATCATTAAAAGACCAAATATTATCTACATAAACTGTCCTTAGTGAAGAAATAATTTATTTTGATAAGGATTAATAGCATGAGAAAAATAAATGCGTTTAAATGTAGTCAAAAAAAGATTTTTAAAGAAAAAAATGCTTATTGTGCCTTACTCGACATAGATAGGTATAATGTGTCGCGGACTTTTTTGTAGATATTTATAAGATCTACAATTAATTACAACATTCTATGGTTCTATCTTTTATAGTTTAGGCAGCGTACGCAAAATAAGTTACTTTTTTGGTTGATTTTTTACACCTTGTGTCCGAAAAACCCAAATATCTTACGGAACCCTATTTTTTTCCAAAATAAAATTTAGCCTATAGTAGTCGTGGATAATGTAGCTTTCGAATGGTGAAAGAATTTTTAAAAACGGTCCAGTAGTTTTTGAGCCTATTCATTACAACCAAACAAACAAACAAATAAGTTACTTTTCTGGTTGATTTTTTACACCTTGTGTCCGAAAAACCCAAATATCTTACGGAACCCTATTTTTTTCCATAATAAAATTTAGCCTATGTTACTCGTGGATAATGTAGCTTTTGAATGGTGAAATAATTTTTAAAAACGGTCCCTTAGTTTTTGAGCCTATTCATTACAACCAAACAAACAAAGTTTTCCTCTTTATAATATTAGTGTAGAGTGTAGATGAGCATTTAGTTGCGTGGTCTTTGTTGTTAATGACAGCTCTGCAAAAACGTGGCATTGATTCAAGCAATTTCAGATATTGCTCAAGTGAAATTGAGTCCCATGTTTTTATAAAAGCGTCGTTCGTCTTGCATTTGTTCGAGATTTTCTTTTGACGATGTACCACGGACTTTCTATCGTGTTAAAGTCCAAACTGTTGCAGGCCAGTCTGAGACGAATATACGCTGTTCCTTAAAAAAAATATTAAAATTTCACACTGTGCTGAGGGTCATTGGCAAACTGAAAAAACCAAGTTACAAGAATAACAATTACAAGAAAAGAAACAAAATGTATTTGTACGAAATTATTGATCCATTGTATCTTCATCCTTTCGAGTTGGACCCGACTCTTCATCCGGAAAAAAACCTCTACATACTTTATTATTCCCACCACCATGCTTGATTATGCTTTCTGTGTATTTAATCGAAAAGACGTCTCACTATTAGTTATTGGACGTGTGACATAGCACTTTCCATCTAAATATTCACCTGAACAACTGTTTAAGAGGGGGTATAAAGCTAAATTGCTAATCGTAGATTTGATATTTACACTTGAAATTGAATAACGAACTACCCCATTTTTTTTAAATAGATATTTAACTATATTTGTAAGTGAACGGATTGAGTGAAAACATAAAATCATCATATTTTATCGATAGAAAAAAATCGCGAAGTTACGTCTAATTTTCAAGCAAAATCGATTGTTTTTCAATGAGATACATATAACTGCGTCAATATTTTAATATATAATATAAAACTATATTACCCAAAAACCGTACTAGCGATTTTCAAAAATAATGTTTATTTTACGAGTAATTAAAATAAAACTAATTCGGCGCTTACAGCGTTCTTATTCCGCGCAGAACGCTATCGTCTGTCGCACCTGACCCGAGGTAACAGGCATGTTTTGTTTCAACAATCAGTCTTGATCGCTCCGTTGAGACGAGTAAACTGTGTTTCCGTGCTCCCCCACCCGAGAAAATACATCGATAAAATCATGGCAAATAAAAAAAATAAAAGAAAATTGTCTAAAAGAGTACTTAAGAAGTCAAAAACTCAATGTATGGCTTATTGTAGAAGGTACCTATTTTATATTATTTTTATTTATTATTATACACAACAACATTAACTAACAACATTACATTACAATAAGAAAAACGGAAACGAAAGGTACCTATTACTTTACTTTTATTGTTTGCCTCATATCTTTTTGTAAGTAAGTAGTTTCACCTTACAATATTGACTCTTGCCGTCGACTTTAGTGGTCATAATTATCATAACATCATCATCACAGCTCATATACGTCCCCACCGAGGGGCTCGAGCCTACCCTATGTACCTATGTTAGGGTGATTAGGCCTTAGTCAACCACGCTGGCCCATTGCGGATTGGTCGACTTCACATACACCTTTGAATTTCTTCGCAGATGTATCTAGGTTGCCTCACGATGTTTTCCTTCACCGTAGGAGCGTCAGACAAATATACATATGAATTTCGACACGAAAAAAAACAGTGGTACATGGCGGTCTCGAATCCAGACCTCCCGATTGGAAGGCAAGTGCCGAGTCCACAGCGCCACCGACGCTCATTGCTCATATCATAACATAATACGAGTACAAAGTACAAGCGGTACAACGTCGGCGCGGGTAGTGTATGCAAAACAAATCGATGCTTTTGACTACTCGCGTGTTGGACGCTGGTGACAGTATCTGAAGTTATACTTTTTATAGTACTAACATTTTGACGCGAAATTATCGTATCCATACATATCCATACTTCACATATTTAGTGACGACTGTCTAGCGCTGTGGTCAGAACGCAGTCTAAGGCGCCAAAGGCCCCGGATTCGATTCCGGTCGAGGCAGATTTTTTGTGATGAACATGAATATTATGTATATCCTCAAATCATGTATGTTTATTTATATTTATTTTTGCTTTATTTATATTTATTTATTTATGTGTACCCATACCACAAATTCTTTATGATACTTTAGATATTTATTGAGTTATATAATTGGAGAGAAAAGTAAAAGAATTTTGTTTATTTATTTGGTATTTCTTAATTATTTATAGTAATTTTGTATTTTAGAGTTGCTGCAGAATGTAATAACGCACAAGCATGCGATCCAGTTAAATCTGTAAGCAGAAATCTCTCATCAACTTTATAAGTTTATTGCGATTATTTGCGATTGTTCAATAATTTGACATTAATGTTGTGTAGATTTTTAGTAAACAGTAAGTCTTTACTTAATTAACTGTCAAATTTTATTTTGAGGTTTAAACTACTAATCAAAACTGGATCAAATTTGCGGTTAAAATTTGAGGCAATTCGTTACTTTAATCGTTCAAATTATTGTATTTTTTTGTTAGACGTAAATAATACTGTGATATAAAAATAAGTGAATAGGGCGAAATTTTTTTTGTTTTTTTTTTTCAGATCATATTCAACTTTTAACAATATTCCGACTACCAAAGTCCATAAAAGATAAGTGAGTATCAATTTCTCTCCTATTTTTCCCATATTGGTTTCGACTATGATTTGAAATACAGTTTAATATTATTGAGGCGATCCAAGTACTGCGTAAACCTTTTTTTTTTTTTAACCCAGTTAAAAAAGATTTTATATCTACCGCGGTGGGAATGGGGCCCAGCTGCGGTTATGTGGGACGCACCCCGCTAATCAAGGCATACCCACTAAAAATACTGGGGGGCTCCGTCAAATCGCATTCTCGATACACAAAGGGTACTTCTCGCAATCGCTTTGTGTGTCGAGAGCGATGCTGCCCGACTAAATCGAGCTCCTCTCAAGAGTAGGGAGTATCTGTGGAGCGCCTTCAGGCACCCCCTCAGCATGGGGGGTTATTAGTACGAGTGACGGGAACCCCACTCCGTCACCGCGACCCCTCTGCCAGCTGGTGGAGGGCGTAAGTTCGCCTCCTCCTACCCGGCCGCCGCCTGCGAGACGGGTCAGCATTAGGATCGTCCTCGCGAACCCGTTCTGCGGCCTCCTTCTGTGCAAGGACTTCCTCGCAGAAGGAGGCAAACGCCCTCCAACATATCTCACTGTTGGCTATGTTCTCGACGACGGCCGGCAGAGACAGGTCACCCCCGATATCGGTGACGAGCGCGGCCCGCTGAACAGCCCATGCCGGGCAATGTTCTAGCGTGTGCTGCGCGTCGTCCTCGTCTGCCCCGCACTCGTGGCACCGCGGGGTGCTCTCCCTTCGAGCAATATTGTGCAGATACTTACCGAAACACCCGTGCCCCGACAAGATCTGCGTGAGTCGGAAGGTCAGCACCCCGTGATGCCTCTCCGTCCAGCGTCTAAGGACAGGCCGGATTGCCTCGACGGTTCTGTGACCGGAGATCGGCTCTGCTAGGTGCCCACGCCATCGCCGGCGAACTCGACATTGCGCAGACTTACGCCAGCGGTCTACAATGTCAGGCGGCACTCGTCTCAAGCCTTCTGCCTGACGGAAGGCCGAACTCTGTTGGTACACCTCGTATAAAACTGAGGCGTCCAACTCCCATGGTGGGGTGCCCGCCATCACGCACGCTGCTTCGTGGGAAACGGTGCGATACCCTCGAATAACCCTGACGGCCATGACCCGCTGTGGACGTCTTAGCAGAGCCTTGTTTGTAACCGACAGGGCATTGACCCATATAGGGGCACCATAAAGGGCCATTGACCGCACCACCCCCGTAAATAGGCGGCGGCATGGCCCCGGCACCCGGCCCGCCGAGATTGGGCAAAAGGCACCCAAGGGAGGCAGTTGCCCTCAGAAGTTTGGGGCCCAGCTGGCGAAAGTGAGGTGAAAACTTCCACCTCGAATCCCCGTACCCGACACCCATCCAATTCAAGAGCTGCATTCGCAGGCGGTCCTCGCCTTGGACCATGAAAAAGGATAGCCTCGGTTTTACCGAGAGCCACCTGAAGCCCAAGCCTTTGGATGCGGCGGACCACTTGCATGTTCCCAACATTTGCCAAGCGGACGGCCTCGGAGAATGTAACTGCCTGCGTGGTGACCAACGTATCGTCGGCGTAACAGGTTACGTTTACGCCAGGCAACAAAACCCCTCTGAGGGCCCAGTCATAACCGATGTTGCACAGTAGTGGGCCCAGAACCGACCCCTGTGGAACGCCACAAACCATTCGCCTTACGAGGAGGCCACCGTCACTCATCTGACAGACAACGGCCCGATCTTGCAGATAGTCTGCGATAAGCCGTCTTAGGTACAGGGGCACTCCGTGGTATCAGAGCGCCTCGGTGATGCACTCAAACGGCAGGGTGTTGAATGCATTGGCGATGTCAAGTGACACCGCCAGCAAAACCTCACCGTGGGTGGTTGCGTTATCGGAGAGGGACTTTACGCGTAAGATTGCGTCAATTGTCGATCGGCCCTCCCGGAACCCGTATTGTGTATCCGCAAGATCCGGACCATTCGTCGATAAGTGGCTTGTGATCCGGCCAGCGACAATGCGCTCCAACAGCTTACCGATTTCATCCAAAAGGACAATGGGCCGGTACGCGGAGGGCGAGTCCGCCGGGCGACCAGCCTTTCGGAGGAGCACCAATCTGCCCTGTTTCCAAATTCGGGGGAAACGACCTGCGGAGAGGCACGCGTCAAAAAGCCTGCGAAGGCGTGGCTCTAACTCCACCAAAGAGAGGGCCAGGACTGTGCCATGGACCCCGTCTGGACCCGGGGCAGTCCGTTTGCCTCGCAATTTACGGAGCGCAGCGTCGAACTCTGTGTTGGAGATCTCTAGGGGCGGAGGCTGCGGATCATACGTCAACTCGCCATTTTCCGGAGTCATTGGTGGAGGCACGTGTTCAGATCTATCCGGAAATAGGGCTTCAACAACGTTCCGAAGTAGCTGTGGAGAAAGAGTTTCAGCAACCGGTGGGCCCTGCCCACGCAACTTGTTGCGCGCTGCACGATATGGACGACCCCACGTATCGTTGTTGAGGCTATCAAGTAGCTCTTGGCACGCTTGTGTTTTGGCTCTGAAAATAGTCGACCTCATAGACCTGCGTGCCTCTGCATACTGGTCATGCAACAGAGCCTCCAGTTCGGAGTTTCTATTACCTAATCTAGTCCGATGACGGTAACGAGCCAGCTCTCGGCGTTTGCTATTGCATGCAGCGCGGAGGCCGGCAATCTCCTCTGACCACCAATAAACGACCTTTCTATCAAGTGGGCGACGGCGAATTCGAGGCATTGCCGCATCGGATATCCTGTGCAGGGATCGCTGGAATGAGACGGCCTCCTCATCTATGTTCGCCGGTCCAACAGTGGAGCGGGTAGCCCAGTTTGGTCAGTGACCACTTGGGAAACGGGCTGACCAAAGACGGTGTAGAGAAATTTATAGCGCGTGGCAGAACCAAGTCGAACCTGATGTAAACTTGGTTCGACAAGGTCTCAGCGTCCGTGACCCGCCAGTCTCGGACGCATATAGCTAAAGCAGGGGTGGTGAACGTTAAGTCCACCACTGACCCACCCTGTCGACGTACGCACGTATAAGCTGAACCTCGGTTGGAACACATTAGCCCGTATCTCTCCGCCCAGGCCTCAACTGCAGAGCCACGACGATCAGTGATGCGGGAACCCCAAGCAGCAGACTTGGAGTTGAAGTCCCCATCACAATAACCGAGAGAGACGCAGGAATCCACCGGAAGGCCGCTCCGAGCTCACCGAGGAAAAGTTCAAACTCGGGGAATGATCTATGCACTCCTGAATGCCCGTCACGGAGGACTTGAGGACCTTCTGATCTGTACCCTTGAGATGGCTGGATTTAGTGGCGACCTCGAGAATATTGGCCAACGCATCCTGCACTGACTTATATCCTCTTCGCCCGTGAGGCTCGTTGGAAGCAGACGTGTGCCGCTTTCAACAGCGAAATTCCATCCAATTTAAGTGCAATAAGTTATCTTATTACATAAGTGCATAAGTCGAAATTGCATTTAGCTACGAGCTTGTTCTGCTAAAGTACAATAATAAAATTAAACCAAGCGACAGGCCGAGCTACAAGGTTACGGCAAGGAGCAGCGACGCGAGACAGGGACGGAATATTATTTTCTAACCCTTTCCTGCGCGTAGTGAAGAGCTGCTACGAGGCTACTACGAACTACGATTGTGACGTGAGCACGCATTACGAAACTTAGCTACGTACTCCATCCAAGTCGGCTTACTGTGCAACTGTGATTCAAACAAACCCTATACGCTTTGCGATGGATAACGTAATGAACAGGTCAGTTTCCGACACGGATCTCCTGATGTCCGGAACGAAAGATACCACCCCACCCAACTATATAGTTTCCCGTACAAAAAGACGAAGAGGCGATGATAGCGTTTCCGACGAACTGACTGCTTTTAAAGAAGAGATCAGACAGATGATGAAAAATTTCCTAACTGAACAAAAGCAAGAACTTAAAAATATTGCACCCACCCTCAGTGAAATACAAAAAACGAACTCGAGTATTCAGGTATCTTTGTCTTTCCTTTCGTCTCAGAATGAAGAATTAAAGAAGAAAATTGAACAACTGGGAGATCAATCGATAGAGGACAAAAAGTGCATAACAATATTAGAGGAGAAAATAGAAGATTTGCAAAAGAATGCCCGTATAGCAAATTTTGAATTAAAAAATGTGCCTAAGCAGATGGATGAAAGTAAGGAAGTTTTAATACAAATGGTACAGTGCCTGGCGAAGACCGTAGGCTGCACTTTAAATCCGACGGATATCAAGGACATCTATAGATTGAGAGGTAGAAAAGAAAACACACCAAATACTCCAATAGTAGTGGAAATGTTATCTACAATTATGCAAACCGACATGCTCAAACTATGTAAGGCCTTTAATATTCGACATAAAACAAAGTTATGTGCCCAACACCTTGGTTTACGCACGCAAGAGGATACGCCTATATTTGTTAGTGAAAATCTAACTGCCAAAGCTTCAAGGCTGCATTATCTTGCCCGCGACTTAGCAAAATCTCAGGCATATAAATATTGTTGGACGGCATATGGAAAGGTGTTTGTGCGAAAAAATGAGAACTCCCCAATTATAACTTTAACCAGTGAAGCGCAAGTACACAAACTGTCAGTGGGAATGTGACTATTGCGACAAGGTATTACTATTTTTTGTTACCAATCATATCAATCTATATTAGTTATGGTGCATTTATTTTGCTGTGAGAATTATACTGTTATTATTATGCCTGACTCGCTGCTGATATATGTAAACTGCACACCTTATTCTTTGCCATGCACACAACCATATCATGTCGATGCTTGTTGCCATCGTACTAAATTATTTAATTTTAAATTATTGTATTTTTTCTTAACCTTAAACAATAACACTTCGAAATCTACAGCCATACAAAACAAACACGTTTTTACACACAACGCACACACCAAAGAGATAAAAAAGTGGTTACACATACATTATACACGCTCACACTCACACCCCACACACATTCACATATTACCTACAATGCAATACAATAAAATATCCCCCTCTTACCATTTACGAATACTACTGACAGTCAACCTTAACTTCTTATCAAGGTCACAAAAATTTATAATTAGTGATGTGCCCCTTGTCCTTTTTAATTTCTCTTATAGTGTGATAAAATATTATATAACATTAAATTTACCTTTTAATAATAATAATGAATGATCCATTGTATAACTTGAAACAGACAGACAATATAGATATTTCTCTCTCGGTATCTTGTGACGTCGCTGACTTTTCGAAACATATTAAGGTAAATGAGAGGGACTTAACTGTTGTGTCGCAGAATATAAGAAGTATATACAAAAACATGGATGACCTGGAGGCATCACTAGCAAATCTTAGCATTGACGTGGACATCTTGGTCCTGACGGAATGTCGCATCTGTCCAAGTAAGCCCATCCCTGGACTTGCAGGATATGAGTCTTATGCAAGTACAAAACACATTAATCAAAATGATGGCGTAGTAATTTTTGCTAAAAAAAATATCCAAGCGACAGTTAAGGAAATTAATGTTTGTCATGCTTCCAGTATACAACTGGAGGTATATGGCATTACTGTAATAGGAATATATAGGTCACCTTCAAATACCAACGCTGACATTTTTATTGAATCGCTGAATGCCCACTTAGAATCTATGAATTCAAATAAAAATATAATATTAACGGGTGATATCAATATAAACCTTATTTCTAAGCAAAATGAACAATCTTACGAACGAAGTAATAGAATAAGTTATTTAAATATGCTCTCCATGCATGGGATGCTTCCAGGCCATACATTACCTACTAGGGAAAAAAGTTGCCTAGATCATTTTATATTAAGGGTAGACACTCTTAAGAAATCAACTCAAATAGCGGTAATTAATACAACTATAACGGACCATAATATGATTTTTCTAAAAATCTCGGATTTATCGACTCAAAAATATTCCCTTAAAACAAAAAATATTATAGATTTTGACAAGGCTCGCATACATTTAATTGATAATAACATATTAGATTTACTGTCAGTAAATGACCCTAATTTATTGACAAATTTATTAGTAGTGTATTATTGTTCCTTCTATATCTCGTTCAATCGCAGACACGATTTCACTCCATCTAGAAGGAACAATAAAACACGTGGTAGCAGCGTCTAGTAAGTAAATTATCAGATAAGATTCAATTCAGGTCTGTAATTGGTTGTAAAATATTCCGCTATTTATAACGTTTTAACGCGACAATGCAGTCATCATTTTGTTGAAGTACACGCATCACATCGGTCACATTTAAGTGCAGATATGAAATTTATCAAACAAAAACAATCACTAAAATTAGAATGTATTTGTCCTACGTCAATGAATGAACCAAAGCGTCATGGCAACTTACTACCAAATACCATTCGCTGTGTTGTTTGTGGCCCATCGAATTGTGGAAAGACCAACTTAGTAATAAGTTTATTATTACATGAAGATGGTCCACGATTTCAAAATCTGTATGTTTATTCAAAGTCTTTGTATCAGCCTAAATATACATTCTTAGAAAAAGTTATGAGTATGGTTACGAACACGACTTATAATAAATATAATCATAATAGTGAAATTTTAAGCCCTCACGAAGCTTTGCCGAACTCGATCATTATATTTGACGATGTTGCTTGTGAGAATCAAAATAGCATCCGAGACTATTTTGCTATGGGACGTCATAAAAACATTGATTGTTTTTATATTAATCAAACTTATACTAAAATACCGAAACAATTAGTACGAGATAATTCTAACTTGATTATTTTATTTAAACTAGACGACATTAACTTAAGACATGTCTATGAGGAACATGTAGGGTCTGACATGTCTTGGGCTCAATTTCGAGAAATGTGCTCAACTGTTTGGAATCAACCATTCAGCTACATTGTTATCAATAAAGACTGCGAACGGAATAAGGGATGCTATAGAAAGGCATTTGACACATTTATTATGGTGGACTAGCATTCATAAAAAGGTGTTACATAAATATGGAATCAGTTTCATTTGTGATTTCATACCGAGAGGAAATATAAACAAAATGGAACAAAATTTGAAAGAACAAATTATAAAATCTGCCGCAGCTGTGAAAAGGAAGGTTAATATGATAAAAGATGCAAAAGACGCTAGCAATATGGCATTAGAAACAATATTTAAGCCTATTGTAGAACCACTTAATGTGTTAACAAGCAAAAATAACGAAAGTCTTCATAAAAATTTGGATATTGACCAAAACCACCCAGTAAAAAAAAATAAGTACAGCGAAAGTGAGTCATCAAATTCTGTAAGTGAAGATTTCGAGGAAGCTATGAACGAAGAAGATGAAAACTCTTATGGTGATGAGGCTTATAAATTATCTAACAAAACTCTTACGATATTACCCTCTGAAGATCACGATGAGCATGAAAACTCGTTTAAATCCATTCAATCATCTCCGAGTATTGCAAAAGAATCTTTCTCATGGCCTACGTCGTGTGATCTAATAAAAGATATACCTTATGGAGTCAGAAACGAGCGAGGTAAACTTTTGCTTGGCAAAACTCGCGTTTACGATGAAGGTTGTAGACTGAGGATTGGAAATCATGATCTGGAAAAAACGCCCGGTTTAAAGGAATTATTGTTTAAAAAGATACCAAATTTAGACCTTGTCACTGACGACGACTTACAAAATTATAAACAGATACTAATAGATACTAATGCTCATAAACGTAATTACGATCCTTTAAAACCAGTGAACAGTAATAAAGGATTTAAATATATACGTATTATTAAACCACTGTTTAAATACACAAGAAATATTACAAGTAGTGTGGAAAGTATTCCTCGAGGAGAAGGTATAAACCTTTTAAAAAGGGTTAAAACAGATACTGATTTGGTTTACTGGGACGATCCAAATGAGTTAGTGGAACGATTAAAATTACTACTAGCATCAAAAGAAGCTGGTAATACCGGATTGATAAATGAAATATATGCAATAATTGAAGAACTATATGAAGCTGGCATCATAAATGTAGAATATAAAAAGCATCCATCAGGAAAATTATTCAGTCTCGTTTCAATGAAGACTGCATCAAGACGACAATGAATGTAGACAAATTTGGACATCATGTACACAAGCGTTTAAGATTATCAGAATTCATTAACACTCTCAATGATACTTTAGTAAAATCTGAAACAGGTGACTTTGATTTAAAATCAACAAAGTTGAAGGGTTTGCAATTTCCTGAAAATAACGACGAAGCAGTAAATAAAGAATACGTGGATAAATGTATTGAAGAACTAAGACAAGAAATAAAAAAAATTAATAGTGATGTTAAAAGATATTTAAGTAGTTTAGAAAAGGCGACAATTGTTAGTTTGAGTGCCTTATTTTACACAAAAAAAGAAATAGATTTTATGATTCAAGCAAATTCAACTAAGGATGAGTAAGCGAGACGTAGTTAACGAACTTCACAAAGCAGCACGAAGAAATTTTTCTCGTCGATGTACATTCATAAAAGGAATTGATGATCTATGGCAAGCAGACCTTATGGATTTACAAAAATATTCACAATTCAATAAAGGCCATAAATACGTTCTAGTAGTGATTGATGGCTTATCAAAATACGTTTGGGCTAAACCTTTAAAATCAAAAACAGCAAACTGTGTTATGAATGCTATGCAAAGTATATTAACCACTTCTTCGCGTAATCCTAAAAATTTACAAACCGATTTAGGAACTGAGTTTTATAATACGAGTTTTAAAAAATTGATGGAAACGTATAAAATAAATCATTATTCTACATATTCTGCAAAAAAAGCATCCATTGTCGAACGTGTCATTAGAACAATCAAGTCTCATCTTTACAAATTATTTAGTCTTCATGGACGATATCAATGGCTTGAACATAATTTGGATGACGTGATACAAAACTATAACAACACTAAACATCGAATTACTAAATTTAAGCCTGTTGATGTTACTAAGTCAAACGAAATTTTTGTTAAGTCAAACATTGTTAAAACGCAACAACCTAAAACAAAAAAGAGATTTGCGTTTCGAATAGGTGATTATGTTCGTATAAGTAAATACAAAGGAGATTTTCGTAAGGGTTATACTCCAAATTGGTCTACAGAAATTTTCCGCATAGTAAAAGTTAATGAAACCAATCCTCAAACATATCAAATAGAAGATAAACACAAACAAATTATTTTGGGATCTTTTTACGGGTATGAATTACAAAAAACTA